>JAYKXP010000004.1:0-1229270 GCA_037176845.1 Paramarasmius palmivorus | reverse complement strand
CGATCGTGGTGTTCTTGACTAGTACAACGCAGGGCTTCCATGGACGTCATGTAAGCGGGATCGGGGCCAGAAAGGAACGAACCGAAAAAAAAAAACTACCAGTTCCTCGTTGGTGAAGTAAGGACAGAGCTTCCGTCTCGCCATCGTCCTAGGCTTTCGACCGCAGTCGAGACCTTCTGGATTTCCGAAGTCGCTAGCAGGTGGAGAATAGTCGTGTTTCCCGAAAACAAGTGTTTGGAGAAGGTATGCGATGGGGTCGGCAGAGATCCACTCAATTCACCATAGGAGATGTTGACCGCTCTTTGCAGACGCGCTTCTCGAATCTCGACGCCAGAACGGTAGGGTAGGCTTGCTGACTAATTCTGGTCGATTCACAGCTGTCGAACTCTGCGCATCGCATTCCAAATATACTGATTAAGCCTGGAAAAGGAGACCTAAATCAACCGATTAAAAACTACAGATATTAGGAACCGGACATAGGAAGTTGAATAGATCTAGTAAACGTAGTACCCCATGGGGATCTAGTCCAATCCCTCGCCGAAGCCTTGACCATTGCTCTTAATATAATCCCACCACCAGTGGAGAAAGAGCATCGTTTCGAAGGTTTGACGACAAGGAGCGCACTTGATGCTAGCACCGGCTGCAGGCTTGCACCTCTGTCTGAGGTTGTCGCACTGAGTGCAGTGGTGTTTTCTCGCAGTTTGACGGACGTCCCTGTGGGAAAAGAAAGAAACAATTAGAAGCTTATTAACTTAAGTGAGTATCACTAAGGAACCACTTACGAGGGGTTGAGCTGTCAAGGCAGTCAGGACCCTGACCCAGAAGCACAAGTCTGCTCGCTGTTGACGTGCAGCATGTAGTTGAGCTCTAAGTGAGATCACTGGTTAGGAACAAAAGTATAGAACGAAGAGAGTGAATTCACTTACTCTTGAGGTTTTGAACATGTTCTCGACGCCCCAACATGTTGTTGTGTAACGGTCGATGATCAAAGGATCTTCACGAGGGACCGACGCCACGTTTGCGGCTTCATGACCAGAACCTCCAAGTCCCACGTTGTCTAGATTGAGACAGGGTGCGCTGGATAGGGCTCTGCCTTGTCGTCGTCGTCGTCGTCCTCGATCTCCTAAGAAAGGAAGGTGGTTATTAAAGTAAAAATCACTTGAGAATGAACCTATATCACTTACGAGGGTATTCCGCTCTCGACGGCCTTGGGACTTGCCCTTGCTAACACTCTTGGTACGAGGACCAGAGGAGGTGGAAGGAGCCGACACCTAGTAAACGACAGGTTAATAAACCTAGGAACAGGAAGGAAACAGAACTAGTGATACTCTGCCGTTGGTTGGCAGCATCACTGAGAAGTCTTGACCTTCTAAAAGAGACAGTTAGTAAAGCTACCCAGCTTCGAAATAGGGGAGTGACACTTTACCTTGGAAGGTTCGAACATCGTGATCAGACCCATCCTTGTAGTCGTCGGATGAGGAATCCTCCAAATCGGCTTCAGAGATGGAAGGCCTGACGCGAGAAGCGGGACCAACCTAAATAAGGTATAAAACACACGGATTAGTAACTGAAATAAAAGGAGCAAGGGTGAAATCACGCACCTTTGGCTGACCCAAATCGTCGGAAGATTCGTCAGTGTTGGGAAGAGAAAGGCTTACCTGATCTGAACGACGACGCTAGAAAGGAAGCTATTAGGGAAGTGAAATCACTTAGAAGATAGATAGGATACACACCTTAACAGTGACCGACTTAGTCGACACAGACGAGACCGGATCTACAGGCTTGGGACCGGATCGGACCCGGACAGTAGAGTCGGCAGGCTTGTGTTTGGACTCAGCCACCATCTTCTCCTTCTTGATAGGACGAGAGGCGGAAACGGTCTGAGGATGCGAAGGCAACTGTTAAAGGGTAGTGAGCTAGAGGAAACAAAGAAAAACTAAGATGAAACTTACGGTTGGCAAGCGTTCAGCTTTGCGTTTGCGAAGCTCAGCGTTTACGGGCACAGGTTGAGGGAACGCTCGCGAAGCGGAACGAGTGGTACGAGCAGAAATGGACTTTTTGGTGGAGGTACTCGGCTGATAGCCTGAGCTTTCCTGATCGTCCTCGAGTTCATCGTTCTCGTCGCCACTGGCGTCCTCCTCGGCGTCCTCCTCGTCGTCCTCGTCGTTGTCGTTGTCGTCGCTATCGTCCTGGTGTGGAATGATTCTACGACCTTTGCTGTCCCTAATGACCTGCTTGGTGCGTGGTCCGGGCATAGCTGAAGTTTGCGTAGTAAGCACGGGGATTGGTGGTGTGACTGGAGTCGATTTACCGGCTGGCCTGGAAAGTAGCGAATCGTCGTCTTGGTGAACGTCTTTGCCGGCGTACTTGTTATTGAAGTAACCAGCCGAGGGGAGATGGAATCCGGATGGCAGAACCTAATAGAAATCGTCAATAAGACATTAAAAGAAAGAATAAAAAGAAATACGCACCTGGATGTCGTATTTTCTCTTCCACTGTTCGATCAGGTTGGCGTTAGGAAGGTAGCTGGTTAAAGCTGCGATGCCAGGAAGGGAGGATCCGACTGTAGACGCCAAATGCGCCAGTGTCACGAGTACTTCCATAGCCTCCCTGGGGAAAGCTTTGTAATTGTGGAATTGGTGGAGAGACGCCTATAAACAGCCACGGTTAGCAAAAAGAAAAGAAAGAAAGAAGCGCGTGGAGACTCACCACGGAGATTCCGGCGTGCAAGAAATGTGTCTCCAGTGAAGACTTGTCTTTGGAGGCAGAAACTTGATAAATGTTGTTGATTAATGGGTGGACCCGCTCTATCTCTTGAAAGATGCGAGAGATTGAGAGATCGTCCAGTCGTCGACTTTTTGAGGCGTCCATAATTGAGAGTGGATGTGAAATAGACTATAATCACGAGTTAGCAGGTTGTAGGGGGAGCTGCATGGAAAGAAACAGGGGATAGCATACCTTGGATCGGACTGTGTGGTGGGGGGAAAGAAAGAATGAAAATTCACTAAGTACCCGACCCAACGACTTATATGTCTCAACTCATATCACATTTAGAGTTTGGCCTACTCTAGAAGGCAATGGAGGGACTTCTCCGCCTTTGCGGTAGAAGCAAAACTGGTTTGGGAACTAGACGCTCCTGATCGGTCACAAGCCCGAAACGGCGATCTAAGCGGTTACGCAACCTTCGGAGATAACTTTGATGGCTGATCTGCGCGCCCCCAATGCCTGTCCCCTCACGAGTGTGTAAGTACCCATGGATAGCCCTGGATTTACTCTTTACAACCGGTGGTCGTCACGTGTGCGTAAAGCGCCTTAGTTCTTGAGATCCAAGTGAATTCACTGGATTGAGGACAATCCTTCATTTTGGTTTGGGGGAGATGATACGCCTGACTTTAATCACTTCTTTTTCGAACGCAAATACGCTAGTTTTGCACTTTATTATTGTTGCAATAAACACATAATGGTTATAGAAGACTAGTTATGAGCCCTGAATAGCTAGTCATTGGACGGAAGGTGTTTTAGGTGGTTATATTAGTGGATCCTGGTACATGGTACGCCCCACATGGGTATCTGGCCACCACTTTTACTTCTACCAGTGGTTGTCGAAGTACAATCACCTCCTGAAAACTGTAGGAGAAGGTCCTTAAGTGAATTCACTACGGACTACACCTAGATCACCTACCGGACGCACCAAAGGGATTCTTACAAGTAATTTACCCCTTCATACACCCAGAAGAGTTATACTGGCTCGGGCATCACTCGGGACTGATGGCAGAGGGGGAAACTGATCGAAATCACCGATGCCGGATACGCAAGGGTCTAGAGACCTGTCGGCCGAAGTGGAACCTATTGAATCGGAGCGGAGGCAAAGCTGTTTCAAACCGTTTCACGGTGGCGAAGCGGATTCCCTCGTATACCTTATTGGAACACGTCCAATGGAGTGGATAAGAAATGTAGAGGCGCGTTATGTGGAGACCGGGTTGACGATGAGAGCTCGGAGGACCCTGCCAGGCCTCCTTGTGGAAAAGCGCTGCGCATGGAAAAGAAAAGTTTATAAAGGCTAAACGCCTAACCGCGGCCAGGTCAACTCTGTACTTAAACAGAGTGTTACTACTCGCTTGTCAGCTATTTGCGCAATATAGACGATGATATGTTTGATGAATTTTCTGTGTATCTCTCGCCAGACCTGTGTCATCTCTTGTCCGTCGGTTCCGCAGTTATCCGACTCAGATTACTTTATTTATTATTCACTGGGCAGTAATAAAAAGGACACAAATGTACAGGGGAACGCAGAGGATTCGCCCCCACTTGCACGGTACGCGTGTATGGGTTACGTACGAATAGATTGCTATTCGACAGAATCTACCAAGTAGGCCTAGCCTTATTGAGAAGACTAGTGTAATCTACTGCAACAAGAACTTGAGAGTCGCGATAAAGACCCATTTGTTGGCTTTGTGTATTGCTCTACACTTCTCCTATTATGATACTTTATACTTTCGTCTTGGTGGGTTCTGGACGTGTTTTACCAGTTGGGTACACTTTAGCAATCGTAGCGAAGCTCGTTTTGGCGCTGAGCTCCTTGCTTGCGAGCTTTATAGAAGACCGTTTTGGTGCTGTTTTCCGCAGTTGTGCTGTAGTTTTAACCTGAAAAAGATACAAATCGTCCTTAGTAAGGCAGATCGAAACGCAGCTATACCGTGTCGGCCTAGATTTCGACTATAGACATGATACCCTCTTAGCACTACAGGAGTGCTATCTACGTAATCGCCCTCTTGATCAGCGTACTGCACTTCTCGCGCCTCTATAGGACGCTTGTAGCACTAGAGCATTGTCCACTAGTATTAGTATAGTGATTTCACGAACTAAGTGGTATTATCGCCTATCAACATTACTTGTAATATACTGAGTATAATTCACGACTGCCGTAGTGTGATTTTACGAGTTTTAGCCCTCATACTGCACTAGGACATGGTCAGATCATTATATTACCCCACATTACTGTAGTAGTGGGGTTATAATCCTTATACTACCCTGTTATCACACGTGCTATATCTGTGGTATAACTGTGGTGATAACAGGGTAGTAACATTGTACTACGGTAATGCAAGGTAATAAGGGTGTAATAACACTACACTACGATAATAAAGTGTAATATATATTCTTATTTCATGCTCATATTACTGCTACATCCTTTGGCTACCTGTAACTACTGGGCAGTGGGTGATATATGCCCCAATTTCTAGATATAATTTTTTATGGTTTTTGCTGATGTCAAAGAATTCCAAATAGCATCAAAATGGATGTGAATGTCATTAATTGAGCAATGAGATAGAAGGTATTTGATGTTGTGGCTGTGTTATTTCCTTATATAGTACATGTCATCATAGTGTTTCACTTTTTCTCCACCAACAAAAGTCAACCTCATCCAAACCTTTAGCCCTTTACATCCCTTATACCTATAGGTATTACCTTTCAATTTATCATAGTTTCATGTCTGGCACTCTTACACTACAGAAGGAGAAGGAAAAGTTTTATTTTGGACTGTTTATACTCAAATCAACAACTGTGACATGACTTTAGGCACTGTATATTAAGTAATGAGAATATTCTCCTTTTCAGCAGCTTCTGCAACACTCATCCCTGCCTGAATTGCACCAATAAAGTGGTTCTTCTTTGGGCTATCATGGTGTGTATATGAGTTGTGGATTGGGGGCATAGAGGATGAATAATGTGGCAGGAAAGAAAAACGGTTCAATGTTATTATGTAATATTTTCTCATTAATTATTATATCATTAAGTATAATGTATATAGCACAACAAACCTTGGTACTTCTCACATGTATCAATACCAACCAACCATCACCAGCCATTAATAGTTGTTGAATCTTGAAAACTTGTTTTGGGTAGTCATGACACAGCTGAAGGGCAGACCTTGAACAGAGCAGCCAGTCTTGAAAGCCATCTTGAAGGGACAAAGGGATGTTTGCAGTCTTGACAGGAATATTGTGGAGACTACACTTGCAAGTACATTTGCAAGTTTGAAGCTTGAAGACTTGAAAGTGTTCTAACTGATAGGCAACTTTGAGAGACTTGAAACTGCCAGGGGACACTCAATGCGTCGTAAACTCGTGACTCGAACTTGCTGAGATCAGTTATCTCACCGGCCGCAGGCCATGTGATGTCATAGCCATCAAGCAGAAATTTGGCTAAGTACAAGACTACAATGACCATGCAGCGGTCCCACTGCGCAAAGCGCCCCCTAGCTCCCCTACGCTGAGCGCAGCAAAGCGTCAGTTAGGGGTTTGGGGTTAGAGGGGGGGTGCAGGGGGGGAACGCCCCCACAATAAGGGTTAGGGGAAGATATTTATAAGGGGGGGTGCGGGGGGGAACACCCCGTGGTTAGGGGTTAGGGATAGGGATTAGGCTTCTATGTATTTTAGAAGTTAAAATATAGCAGAATAGCTCAGAAATGTAGGTATAACTAGGTGGAAGTAGGTTTTGACGACACGACGCGATGTGTCAGGTGAGTGAAGAAATGATGTCATTACGGTGATGAGCTGTCAATCTCGCCATTATCCCTTATCAGTTTACGATGCATCCAGTGTACTCTCTGAAACTGCAAAGGACTTGAAGGCATAATCTTGCTTTTGAGTGGGTGAGTGGAAGTGATAACAGGGAAGAAAAGACAAGCGAGAGAGACAAAAAATTTTGCAAGTTCAACCTGACATAAGCATTTTGCACACTTTTCTGACTCAATACATTACTGCGTTGTAAGGGTACCAGAACAAAATTGCTGAAAGCCAGTTGTTTTGACACTAATTGTTGTGTTCAGAATCACACTAGTACATCATACTAAGTACTATATGGACTTGGTATCACTGCTAGGAACCTAGTAGTGTGCATATGACAAAGAATAAGATAGGCATGCACTGCATAGAGAATACTAGCTGTGCACACATAGATGTTGATGTTGTCATTAGCCCTATATTATTGCGCTAGGATATGCGTCAAAACCTGTAGACTGTATCCATACCCTATTATCAGGCTGGAACCTTACAAGGACACACTACTGTACATTGTAGACTTCCTAGTAGATCATATGGCTACACTATAAGTGCACTATGGGACATATGAGATGGGATAGTGAACAAGGACCAACTACCACAGCGTAGAAGGACCCTAGGGGATAAATCAGAGCTATATATCAAATACAGTAGAAGCTGGAGGTGCGAGTCACCTTCGAGAGCAAAGTTACTTGGATTAGAAATGTCCAAGTAACTGGGTCATCAATACAAGGACCATATGGGGGCTTAATAGCTTTCCACTATCGATCAGAATATCCCTCAAGCATTGAGTTGGGATTCCTACTGCTAGTACAGATGCTAGTGAGGGACAAATAGTCCTATAGCAAGGAAACAGATAGGATTCTATTCCAGGCCTGTCCTAGGACATAGAAAATATAATATAGAATGATACGGGTGCAGAGCCTACCTTCCTCAGATATGAATCTGAAGTGTTTCGGTTGAGGTCAGACTCCTAGCAAGTTCTGAGCGGAATAACTATGTCCTAGCACCGATATCCAAAATGCACCATGCAGAACAGCGCCTCTGCGCACCACTTCCTAGCAACCAAAAAGTAATATTACTTGCAGTCCTGCAAAATAATGTCAAATTCCAACCAATATATACCCAAACCTTCCTTTTCTGGTAGATACTTTATATGGACAGAATCCTCTCCTTGTTCTCGTCTCCTGCATAGTTACTATTACTTTATCATGTCCACTTTCACTTATATGTAAAAATATGTATGCCCGCAGGTATATAAGCAGCAGAGTTTCTGCTAGGAAGCTCTCAAGCAATTACCCCACTATATATGTAGCCCTAGTGCTCAATAGCAAAGTTCTTGTCTTCTATTGTTGACAATAGAGGCGACGTGTGCTTAGAAAATAACTTGGAAAATAAAACCTTTAAAAAGCCCTTCTCTATATTGAACTAAAGTTGTGAAATTAGAACTTTAAGATACCCATAGGACAGAGCTAGTTCATCTAGTCTCTTTGGATAGGATTGATTGTTTCAGGACTAGTGTGGAGCCCCACTAGATCCCTTTTCACTTGGTGTGGAGTCCCACCAGTGTTGTTAAAGCTTAGTGTGGAGCCCCACTAGCTTATAGGTGGCCTGGTTGTTGTGCTATTTCAACTAGTGTAACCAGTGCCTTTCATAGGAACAATAGGTTTTTACGCTCATTGGGTTCAATAGGTTATTTTGTGTCATAGAAATGTATAGGAATAGTTATAGATAGGTTCATAGTTTAGCTCACGTTGTCTTGATTATATCAAGGCCATATTATCATATTACATTGTTTCATTCATTGCTCATATGTTTCCCTTGTGTCCTAGTGAGTTGTAGATAAAGAACAGCCCGGGTTTGCCAGGTCTCAGCCGGGTTACAGGTTTCCCTGCCCTGGGGTACGGGTCTACCTTCCTAATATGGTCAAACCTGCTAATACCACTTAGTTTCAGTGAAATCACCTAATACTATGACTGCTCTCAGTGTACAAAAGCACTCTACTGTGGCGTAGTTGTGCAAGTGTGGTTCAGCGTAATCAGAGTTGCCGCGCTTAGAGATATCTACTCAAGCTTGGTCTCAAGAGGGGTAAAATCACTT
This sequence comes from Paramarasmius palmivorus, assembly GCA_037176845.1. Classification (NCBI taxonomy): domain Eukaryota; kingdom Fungi; phylum Basidiomycota; class Agaricomycetes; order Agaricales; family Marasmiaceae; genus Paramarasmius; species Paramarasmius palmivorus. The sequence goes on along the minus strand of JAYKXP010000004.1, from coordinate 1,220,607 downwards.
CTATTCATTGAAGTTCTAGGAAAGTACACCTGTATAGATGTGTAGTAGGGTTGTCCTTGCTTCTATAAGCTAGGAAATAAGGTGCCAAGGGGCTATATGAAGCTGATCTTGGTTCGATCTAAACTGCCTTGAGTGATCTGACTCTCTCTAAGGTAAAACTACAGCACAACTGCCGGAAAACAGCCACAAAAACTGTCTTCTATAAAGCATGCAAGCAAGGAAGCTCAATTACCAAAACTGAGGCCTTCTCTACAATGCTAAAGTGTAACCCAACCGGTTAAAACACTTCCAGAATGTCACCAAGACGAACTAGTATAAAGTTTCACTAATAGGAGAAGTGTAGAGTAATACACAAAGCCAACAACTTGGTCTTTATCGCAACCTCTCAAGTTCTTGTCTGCAGTAAGATCTCAACTAGTCTTCTCAATAAGGCTAGGGCCTGACTTGGGTAGAGTTCTGATCGGACAATAGCAATCTATTCGTACGATAACCACATATAACACGTAACATGCAAGTGGGGGGGCAGAATCCTCTGCAGTCCCCATACATTTGGTGTCCTTTTTATACTGTCCAAGGTGAATAAACTAAATAATAGGTAATCTGAGTCAGAATAACTGCGGAATGAGATGGAAAAGAGATGGAAACAGAGTTGGGAGAGAGATACAACAAGAAAATATACATATCAGGGAAATCTATAGGTCACAACATCCATATAGGGTGCAAATAGTGTGACGATTGAGTGGTAACACTCTATTTTAAGGTACAGGAGTTGAATCCTGGCCAACGGGTAGGCGTTTAGCCTTTATAAAATTTTCTTTTCCATGCGTCAAGTGCTTTTCCACCAATTGGAGGCCTGACAGGGTCCTCCCAAGCTCCTCATCACTCAACACCGTTGCTCTACATAACGCCGCCTCTAAATTTTCTTATCCACTCCATGTGGATGTGTTCCAATAAGGTATATCAGAGGGAATCTGCTTCTGCCACCATAACAAAGGTTTGAACAGCTTTGCCTCTGCTCCAATCAATAGGTTCAACTTTGGCTGACAGGTCTCTAGACCCTTGCCGTATCCGGCATCGGTGATTTCCCTTCTGCCATCAGTCCCGAGTGATGCCTGAGCCAGTATAACTCTCTGGTGTGTGTGAAGGGGTAAATTAACTTGTAAGAATCCCTTTGGTGCGTCTGGTAGATGATCTAGGCATAGCCCGTAGTGAATTCACTTATGGACCTTCTCCCTACAGTTTTCAGGAGGTGATTGTACTTCGACAACCACTGGTAGAAGTAATAGTGGTGGCCAGATACCCATGTGGGGCATACCGTGTACCATGATCCACTAATATAACCACCTAAAACACCTTCCGTCCAATGACTAGCTATTCAGGGCTCATACTAGTCCTTCTATAACCATTACGGGTTTATGCAACAGTAATAAAGTGCAAAACTAATGTATTTGCATTTGAAAAAGAAGTGATTAAAGTCAGGCATATCACCACCATACCCGCCACACACATTCTGAGTTTTCACGACTAAGGGGTTCAGTCTCAGCTCAGTAATCAAATATTATTCACATGATAACTGTAAAACAAAGCATAAATGATCTTGAGGTGTCTGTGATCATAGGCTAAGGTTTTAAGGCTTAATGTTCAACCTCCCCTAAGACGTCGGCCCTATATGTGATCCACAATTGTGATTGCCCCCAAAATCACAATCATGGCACAAACCCCTTCCCCCACTCTGTCAGAAGCATCCAATGGATCCTCTAAACTTTCTCGTTCATGTAAACTCACAGCCATCACTAAACAGAGCCACCAAGATGCTCCATCAAACTGGGCTAAAGGAACACGGGCCTCCAAGAAAAAGAACTCAGTTGCCCAACCATCAGGTGCATCTAAAAGTCAATCACAAATATCAGTGTCAATTGGGCAACAGGAATAAGATCTGATGAATATCACTAGCCTCATCATCAAAGACCCCAGCAACGATTCGGACCCCCAAGCTGTCAAACCCTGCCAAACGCAAATCTTGAGAAGAAATTTAAGAATCAGATCCTGAGGACGACATACCACCTCCACCAAAGAAGAAGGCCAAGACAAAAGCTACACCTCATCCAGCAAGTGTCGAGGTGATTGACATTGACGAAGATGATGATGTTGACTGCGTGAAGACTGCAAAGGTTCAACTGAAGAAAGATGAGACACCTAAAGAGCAACTGGGTAAGCCAACGGTTTATTTTATAAGTGTAATCACATCCTGACCTTATTCCAGAGCGCCGTCTCAAGGGGTGGAAATCCCCTATTTATTGGTTTTACGAGAAACCATACTATAAAGAGTATGGCCCCACAAAATGACCAACACATACATTTTGCTGCACAGGGTGTAACAACGAAGTTCGCCAGTACCAGGATAAGTCAGATGCAAATTCCCTCAGCAATCTGACGAAGCATGTGACTTGTTGCTGAGGGAAAGATGCGGTGACAGCAGCATTGAAGTTGGGCAAGTCACCAGATGCCGTTCGTGGGAAGCTGGAAGGTCATAAGAAGGGGAATAGCCTGGATATCAAATCTATATTCAACAATCAACACAAAGCCGGCATCAAGACTTACTCGAATATCTAACATACACCTGTATAAATAAGGTGCGTCTGCTCAACCTTCTTGCATAAGCACACATCTAACTTCAAGCACAGAGTTGAGTGTGTCCGATGGATTTCCGAGAACTGCCAACTGTTTGAAGTAGTTGCTGACTGTGGATTTCTAAGCTTGATGAAGACTGGGTGCCCACACTATTGGGTCCCACATCCGACTGTGGTTTCTCGTGATACTAAGAGAGCTTTCACGAAGACACGTCAGCGAATAGTGGGGACATGTTTAAGGTGAGATAGATATCACATTTAAGATGGACCATTACTCACCCAGCATGTCAGACCTATGACGGCAATATCAACTTTGCGACAGATGCATGGACCACCAGAAACCATCGCTCATTTGTTGCCATAACTGCACATATCATTATGGACAATCAGCCGGTGCAGATCCTTCTTGACTTCTTGGAACTTCCAGAGGTGCGTGATAACACAGTGCTGGTGTTGATGACTCTCTAATCTGCCTGTAGTCTCATACAGGCAGGGCACTTGCTAGAGAATTTGGCTGTGTTCTGAAGGAATTTGGTATCTTGAACAAGGTAAGAGAAATATCAGTCTGGTGGTCAGAGAAGTACTGAACAACCACACACCTAGATCCTGTGTATAACTGGGGACAACGCCACAAACAACGACTCTATGGTTGACAATCTACACCTACTCTTCCCCGCCAACTATCTACACCTACTAACTATCCAGGGCAGAAGCACCACATCCGGTGTTTTGCCCATACAATAAACCTGGTGGCCAAGTCTTTTCTACGGCTCTTTGATCCAGCGCAGAAAGCTAGTGATGTCGATATCTTGGACCCCACTGTGCAGTTGGCAAACAGAGAAGATGTCAAAGTTGAGCTTGAGTTGACTGATGAGGAGCTTGCAATTTTGTGGAAAGAATTGGCTACATTTGAAGGGGGTAAGAGTAAGAAGGGTAAACAGAAGAAGAAGAAGGGGGAAAGGGGGGGCAAGGATGATGTGGAACCCTTGGACGACATTGATGATGGCGATGAAGACGGTTTACTTGATGCTGCAACACTCCTTGACCATGCTGAGTCATTTGATCTGGAGCAGGAAGTAGCGCCAATTTGGCAGGCACTTGTAAAGGTATGCCTTATCCAGTATTGTATGACCTTCCTAATTTGTATTTTCCCCAGATTTGCACTATCGCCTTCAAGACAATTCACTCAGTGACCAAGCTCCTCCCAGCCTGGTGTGCAACCCTTGCTGAACGTGGACTTCCGATACGAATTATACCTCGAGATGTGAGAACGCGCTGGAATTCCACATTCACAATGCTGGAATTTGCACTCACCTATCGAGACACTATCAACCACTTTACTGGACATCAAGACCATGACCTACGTGATTGGGAGCTCAAATGAAATGAGTGGGAATTGCTTGATGGTCTCAAGGATACACTAAAGGTGCGTGGTATTCAGATCATCAGCTATATAGCTGCTCATTCCTGCACCGGCACAGGTTCTCAAACAGGCTACAGATTTATTCTCTTCTCATACCCCCACTGTCACCGATGTCATCCCTGTGATCAACAAAATTGACAAATTCTTTGCCACGCAAATCGTCGAAAGCCGGCCACAAGGCAACTCCACCCACATTGTAGTCTCAGAGGCCCTCAAGATGAGCCTTTTTGCAGCAAAGAAGACCCTGAACAAATACTACAGCTTAACTGACAAAGCCAGTATCTACCGAATCACCATGAGTATGTCACCTACCTGATATTGTGCACTTATTGACCAGTCCTCACAGTATTACATCCAAAACACAAACTCGAATACTTCCATCGCAATGGCTGGGAAAACACTTGGATTGCTGAAGCGGACAGGCTGATACATGAGCAGCATCACAAGCTGTATCACTGCAGGACCGAACTTTTAGCACAACCAACCCAGAGAGGTGTTGAAAGAAGCATTTCTGGCAGTCAGAGCACAGTATGGACTGGCATTATCTTCTTGAATCTTGATATACGTTACTGACTCATTCATAGACTGTGGCAAGTGATAACATGTTCTGCGATGACGACATTCCAGCCAATTTCAACGAAGAGCAAAACAAACTGGACCGCTATCTGTCATCAGCCACTGAGCCTGCTCCAAACGTCATTCAATGGTGGATTGAGCAACGAAGCACCTTTCCACAACTCTCAAGAATGGCTTTGGATTACCTGAGTATTCCAGGTATGTATTTGTTACCTTAATCATTTGGCTGGCAACCTTCTCATGTCATATTGGTGAAGCTACATCTGTTGATGTCGAGTGGGTCTTCAGCTGCACATGCCGCCTCATCACCTGGGAGCGTAACTAGCTTAGCGCACAGACTATGCAAGCTCTCATGTGCTTAGGATCATGGAGTTTGATGGGTCTGGTCCACGACTCTGACCTGGAAAGTGTTGCAAAGAGTGGGCGTGTTAAACCGAGTGAGGACAAGGAGGACCTTGATGATATCGACATGCCTGAAGACTATGCAGCCATCAAGCATGATGGTAAAAAGGACATTCGTGATTTGGACTCTGAGCCTGGTGACTATGAGTTACCGGGAGACATTGATTATGATAGGTTCTCATCACCATCAGATGATGACAACAACAATGATGATGATGACGGGGGCAAGGACTCTAGTTAAGATTGTTTGTATGTATAGTAGCTAATGTATGCTAAGAAAATTACTTGTGATACCCATGGGGTTTCTTGGGTGTGGTAAAAACCCATTGCTGCAGGGTACGGGTCTTATCCTTGTGTGGGTACGGGTACGGGTTGACCGAAATGTACCCATGGGTGTACCCCTGCTATTCCTTAGTTGTAGACGTTCAACTAGTGTGCTAGTTGATTTCTTGTGTTGATTGTATGGATCCTTTGACAATGTCGAACCCCACTCACACAACTTGGCATATATATTTTGCTTGTTCACAAGCATTTTATAAGCCTCACAGTGCTGCTCTGAAAGTCCAACTCTCCTGCATTGTGGGGGATCAAAATGATAAAAGATGAGAAACATCAAAATAATCTCTATTTGTGGGCATCTCTGGGATAAAGTTCTCACTGACCATCATTTATAATTTTGAACCTTTGGGCATGTACCTTTCCTTGCTGTCATCCTCTTTTCCATCATCAAAAAGTTACTCCAATAAGAAATTAAGCTAGTACAAGACTGAACAAGAATTACCTTGCTTGTTAAGGTCTCTCCTAAATAATTTGCACCTTCCCACCCTTCTAACCAAATAGCTACAAACAACCCTTTCCATTTTCCATGAATTTTCATCTGCCAAGAAGAGGTAGGCAAGGCTCAGGTCACTGTGTCTGGCTTACATAAACACAAGCACACAGAAATCATGTCCCAGTTGTACTTTGGTCTTCTACCCTTCTGAAACTAGGCAAATGGGCTTTTTTTGGGCAAAAAGTTTTGGCTTGGCATTGCTTTGAACAAACACAATATTCTGTGACACATATGTTGCAAAGGGCATTATTGTCCCATTTCGACTGGAAGTTCAGTCACACGTCACGGGCCCTCAAAAATGAACATGTCCAAAAGTTCAGTCACTGGTCACCTCTGGTCATGAACGGTGTGACATAGTAAAATTAAAACCCCCTAAAAATAGTAAATAAGACCGTAAATGGACGTAAAATATGTAAGGAGCTCGCCGCTGTCACCGACAACAAGGGACAATGATTCACACAGTGGCTGACAACCAACCTTGCTTTGCCTGGGGCCTCTACAGCGAGGTTTTTTGCTTCTTCCTGCTCTTCTGGGTTTGTTCCTCCAGCTTTCCACTGCCTGCACTTTGTTTTCTCTTCCTCTTACGCTTGGTCTCCTCAACCTTAGCTTCCCCATCTTCTTCCCTGTTTGATTTGTCATTCATTTCCCAGAGCTCAGCACCTCCGAAAGGCTTTGAAGCATGGACCCGCCTACCCCGCCTTGTAATCTGTTCTGGTGCATCTGTTACCTCCACAGTGGTCTCGGTATCGTTTGCTTGTGTCTTCCGGAAGATGTTCCCATCCTCATCCAACTCTAGACCTTTTTGTAGGCCCTCTTTCCCCTGCTTCACATAGCAGATTACATCACTTGTCATCACATCACTCTCATCAACAACCACCTCGAGGTCTTCAAAGGCGCTCTAGGATACACCACCTTCATTTGTGTCTCCTGCAGTGAGCTTCTTGTAAAGCTCAGGATTCATTGTCGGCAGGTCACAGAGCAATGCCAGTGCTTCTGGAGAGGTCATAGAGGAATGCGAGAGGTTGAAGTTTTGGTTTGGAACACGGCAGAGCTCGAATGCCTGGGTCAGAAGCGTTAGCATGAGATCAGTTGCAAAGTGTGTTATTTACCTTCATTACAAGCTCCTTGTCATTAACCTCCTGCCAGGCATTGAGCATCCATTGCAGAGAACGGTCGTGAAGAGTTTTCAATTTTATGTCTAGCTTGAAGTCAGCAATTGCATCACTCCCCCACACATTCTCTTTCTCCTGCTTGTCAAGCTGCTCCATGATCTCTGCAACATCACAATGTGAGGAGCGCCTCATTGCCAACTTCATAACCCGTTAGATGCCCACGTTGAGTGGTTGAAAGATAGTACAACCACCAGGAACAAACACAATTGTGATGTCCTGATGGTTCTTCTTCATCCAGCCCAGAAACTCCTTGGAACAATGGACAGACCAGCAATCAATACGCCAAATTGCTTGATGTGTCGGTGCCAACCCGAGCTTGGCTCTTGCTGTTCTGAAGTAAGGTGCTATGATGTTATCAACCAAGTCCCTCATTGTCTCTTGGGTAGACCAGTACGTATCTGTTTTCAAGGGTAGAAAGCGGAACCCTAACTGATTCAACTCTTTGTACCCAGGGGACTTGGGATCTGGGCATGACACCTTCATCTTCCCATGAAAGACACATTGCCATGGCAGAATGGTACCATCAGTTGCAATTGAGGGTACAACAGTGAATGCCCGCTTCTCCTCCTGCCCGATGGTGGAAACCTGTTTTTCTCCACTTTTGTTTCAGGTATGGTTGGTACCCTCTTGATAAACTCATTGTGTCTGATCTGTATTGACTCATAAAGCTGCAGGTATTCCATAGTCCCACACAAAAAGGGCCTCTCAAAGAAATGATGCTTCAATTTGTTCTGCGAAATTGTCTGGCAGTTTCTGTGCTGCTTTGGTCGCTTTTTGGCATTTCCAGTCTATCTTGTGCAAATAGGCTTTGACAAACAATTCAGTGCACTTGAATCGACTACCATCAGGGAGTACCGTCTCAAAGATGCTTGGTGCATGCTTCGAAATCAAGGCCACCATGATGCCCCTGATGGCAAGAGAGGTGAGTGCAATGCCTGCACGCCGCAAAGTTTCCAGCCGCTCATTGATGTCATGACGTAGGTCTGGGTATGGCTCCTAGAGCAATATCAATACAGATGTTCAAGACGTGGCTATTCACGCACCAGAATTCCATAACGTGTAATCTGTCCACTATCGTGCCCCTAAGATGAAACCTTAGTGACAAGATATGAAAAGAAGTCCACGGAACAGGTAACTTCACCAATGAAAGGACAAGACACTAGCCCAGCAATATAAAAGGCAACAATTGTCACTCTGCTATATGAACGATAAAAGATGTATACCGTGACCTGGATTCGAACCAGGACCTTCATATAGCTGACGCAAACTGTCCTCGAGGAACGTGTATGCACACAGCATGACGCCCTACCACTGGGCCATCACAGATGTTGAATAGAAGAAGTTGCACTCGAGCATATGCCCTCGTATGCCACGTGGATAAATGCTTCTCAACCAATCCGAATTATTCCATTCAATTAGCATGTGACCAGACAGAATTAGAATAGTCAGACACGCCCATTGGAGACAGGAATAGACACTGTCATCAGATAGCGCCCATCATAATTACACCATGTGACTGCACACACCACACATAGTGTAGACTCATGAAAGGAAAACATGACTCATGTGATGACTCCTGTGCCGATTCATGCAGCGACTCATTCAACGACTCATGTATTGACTCCAACTGACTCTTGCACTGACTCAGAATAATGCAAATGACTCTGCTCAAGTCATTCTGACTCATGTATGCCTTGATTGCAAAGCAGAAGCTAGTGGCTGTGCATGGACCTCATTTAGTATAAAAGGACACTGTAAATTATATATTTCTCTTTTCTTCAAGCAATATACAGATAGATATCGTCCAAGCCTTACGAGTGGAAACGGTAACCACAGGAACCGACGCAGTCTCAAGTATCTAGTGACTTACGAAGAGTCAAGAACTTAAGAGCAGTCCAAGTACACTGTACCAAGCTTCCTTGAGAGAACCTCAAGTAAAATACGAATTCACGATACGAGCAACTGAAGACTAGGTTATTTACGAGACTCATACGAGAGTACTACCTACGATTATATGAGCACAAGAACCTCTTGCCACTGCGTAGAAACTGACCAAAGAGAGAGTCAGTAGGCTAACCTTTAGATACTGCAGGGAAGTGTACGAGATTAAAAGAGATACATATTCCTATGACGATTGAAAGACCTTATATCAGCAACTCGAGTCAAGAAGACAGATTCTACTTGAAGAGCTTGCCTGGAAGAAGACCTACAGTGACAAACACTGTTATACGAGCTACCACAGTTATCAACAACCTATTATTCATTCTCCCATCATATCCTGAAGACACAACTTTACATCTCCAAGACCACCCAGAACACCTAGACAACCTTATACAGCACTATCAACTAGAGGATACAGATATCAGTTGTCAACTACACAACTCTATAAGTATCTAATTTCCATTCTTCTCATTACATTTCTACTAACGTTAAAAACAGTTTCTATTATCAGAGTGCAAAACATATCCTCTACTACAGGAGGGCATATACTCAGCACTTACAACTTTACCCTCACTCACCTTCATCACTTTATTGGACTCTACATCACCACAAACAGCACTCAGGTCTAAATTAACTACCACCGCAACCCACGAACAACTGGACGAGTCCGTTCTAAACCTAAAGTTCCGACATACTCCAGGACGTTGTTCTCTATTTGATTCATTCAACCACTAGAGCACAAAGTTACGTCAACGAGGAAATCCCTGACTCCAAAAGTTTGAAACTTCCTCAATTCTGCTGCATGTAAACTTGAGGCATTGAACAACATGTGTATCTATCTAAATAAAATGTATGACGCTGTTCGACATGGCAGCGAAATACAGAGGGACCGGCCGTGGGAATTCATGATTAGCTCAGCAAAAATTCTAGCCGCTCACAGACCCGAGGTTTGTACCAGACTACATACACACACATCACTTGTGATCGTCAGTGTGTATCGTCAGTCTGGTTCTCGAGACTAAGAAGCCTCCCCCTTTCAGAGGAATATGTTCGTAAGTGACGGAGTTCATTCCATCAAGCCAGTACTGATGGGTGTTACTCTTTAGTGCACAGATGACAGATGCAGGTGGGACTGGATGTCGTTTTACCCTGTTTAGGAGGTCGGGGCTGGTGTTGTCGAAATCAGGGCTTTGGCAGTGTGTCACGTTCATGCCGCAGGGTAGGGGTGCCAACGGGTCGGCTGGCTCCCCGGCTAAGCTGGTTTGTAATGGCTAAGCACCGGGCCGGTTCACAGTAACAGTTTGGCCGCAGCCGATACCATGAACTGGTTCAATTCCGGCTAAAGCGGTTAAACCGTTTGTTAGCCACAAGGTTTTAGGTACGAAAAATGTACTGTAAATTAATCAGTAGATAGATAATACAATTATCTAGACATACATGAATATGATGATCCTACAATACAAGATACAGCGTGAAAATATGCAATGACAGTGGCACTTAATCGTCCTAATAAACTTGAGTCTGGAACTATTTATCACGGCATCATTGACACTACGATGAATGGGTTAGAATATGTTACTCAGAAAACAGTGAATCCGGCTATTTGGATACTGAGTATGTGGCTGTGAACCTGCCCCCTGGTCTTGTGACCTGGTTTTTTGTATTGTTTTTACATTGTTTTCACATTGTTTTCACATCATTTTTACATCATTTTCACATCAGTTTCAATAAGGGGTTGAGCCATTGGCTTAGCCAGTTCGAACTGGTTCAATGCCGAGCGGCTAAGCACATTAATGGCCCTGGGCCATGAGCCGTGCCAAGGCTCATGGTTCAAACCGGGCACAACCGTAGCTGACCCGTTGGCATCACTACCGCAGGGAAGACAGAGACTACTCCATCAGAGAAGAGAGAAGATAGAGCAGTGTGAACGACACTACTAGTAGTGGTTGATTTTCTGCCTAAAGCTACGGTACTGGAATACATGACAGTTTATATACTGAGTAATGTACCGGGAGCTGGAAGGGATGTGACGGCCCGGGATGATCTGATGACTACTAGGCAGAGTAGATGGAAGAGATATGAGCCTGAGAGTCATATGGTGCATGAAGTATAAAGGAATGTACATATGAGGAATAGATGCCAAGATGATAGGAGAAAGGTCGGGATATGGTAGATAAGTGCTCCAAGGTTCCGGAATACTGTGGGAAAATAGCCCAGAGGGTCCAGAAGACAAGGATAACGCTCCAGAAGGGCATGGGAAAACTCCGGAGGCAAAATGTCGGAAGCAGGAAGGAAACTAGTGGAAATAGTACTGGAAGACAGGGAAATGAGTAGGAGTTTGCACAGTCATTACACAGTGCATGAAGAAGGACATTTCTGAGGACTCCACCTGACATAATGCCTGAGGCAGAATCACAGGAAGTTTGTGGATAAGAAGGGTGCTGATAGAGCTGTCCAAGGGGATGACATGGGCAAGCATGTGTTGGAAATATAGAACGTTTATATTTACATATGCATGCCACATCTTAGAATATCTCTTGACCCGCTCGTATCATTTTGTCTAACCCACTTACTTACAGAAAGCCACAGAAAGCCACAGTTACTTCTATCGCGTCTATACTTGTACTATTAGGTTTATCTTTCATCCTCACTCATGTATAAAAGCTAGACAGAAAACCCTACAATAATCATAGACTTGGTTTACACATCTATCTCAACCCCTCTGGTCATCAGCTATCGTTTATTCGCGCTTTTCTGCACTATCGCTGCTAACAGAGTTCAATCTAAAACTCTGACAGGTTATGGGCCCCGGTCTATAAACCTTAGCCGAACCAGAGTAATACCGATTTCATATTGGTATAGTGGCGAGTTTGGGACGCCGTAATATCCCCAAGAAACAAAGAACCAAGATCATACATCGAGTGGCGAGCAGGGACGCCGGAATATCCCCTACCCAAAGCAAAGGACTATTGGACTAGTGTATGTCCGATAGAGGTAGCCGTTATCAATCCAGAAGCGGTACCCCAGTATCAGGAACATTCGATCCAGAACAAATATTACGAGGATCTAGGAACCCCAGCAGGAATCCTAGTAGGCAACCTACACCAGTAGGCAGTAGAACAGGCAGTCCATCGGGACAGCAACAGAGCATATCATCACATCCATCGAGGAATCCATCGTGTATACCTTCTAGGAGACAGAGTCCAGTTGGAGGATTGCACACGCCACCAGCATCTTCTGCACAAACCACACAACTCCGAACAGATCTAATCTGTGTCAATTGGTCACACCAGTTTGACATCGATAGATTAAGAGATTGCCATTTAGATCTCAACAGACGCAAGTGGTATCTTTGCACAGAGCAACTGTGTCCAAACAGAAGAAATCGAATTAGTGCTCCTAAGGAAGCGCTACTAGTTGGAAATTTTAGGGATTGTGACGATCACAACGAAACAGTAGTTCGAGGAAACGTCCTACAAACAACAGTACCAGAACCACAACCATTAGTATTCCCACCAGCGGGAACATCAGCTTCACAGGAAGAAACTGTTGAAGAAGAGATCGAACTTGGTGAAGAGTTCGAACAAGGATTAGGATTTGGTGAAGAATCCGATAAAGAAGAACAGGACCTAGAACAGGAACAAGAGCAGGACAAAAAAGAATCAGAACAGGAATCAGAAGGTGATACTGATAAATCTGTATCTGACGAAGACAAAGGAACACCTGCCGACGAAGAGAAGGACAATCAACTAGAATCACCCAGCATAGGTCCCAAACCCAAACCGAGAACACCATCTCCAAAGAGACCACCACCAAAGGAAGAATCATTTGATTCAGACGAAGAAGAAGACAATATGGCGTCTAAAGCGATTAAGGCATTCGATAAAGTGCCGGAACTAAAGCATGATGGATCGAATTGGTCCATGTGGTCAACAAGGGTAGAAAGAGCTACCAGATCAGTTGGTTACAAGAAATATCTGGAGAATGAACCAGAAAAGGACAACGACAAGGAGGCAGATGCAGACGCAGATCTGTTAAATGCCATTATAGGAAAACTCCCGGATACGATATTCAGGAGATACAAGTCAACAGAATTATCTCATAAACTATGGGAAGGATTAAAGAAGGACTACGACACGAAGAATCCTTTTACGGAAGCACATTTGGAACGGAAACTCTACACCGCAACCTGTACCGACATTTCCAAGGTCAACAAGCACATTGATGATCTACTTGAGATCAGAAATGAATTGGAAGGATTGAAGATCAAAGTTTCGGATGATCAATTCAAGAACGCCCTCATAGCTTCAGTGCCAAATTCACTGACTGCAACAATCACTGCACTTGTTACTGTTTGTAAACAGAACGAGGAGACATTGACAGTCGATGCACTCATCGCTGCAATCCGAGCAGAAGCTAGTGGACAGACATTACGAAAACATCCAGAACGGGAAAAAGTCCATTATTCCCGAGATCATTCCAATAATAGAGGCCGAGGATTTAATAGCCGAGGAAAAGGCCGGAGACAATTTAATGATCGTCAGGGCGGAGATAATAGAGAACGGAAGGAAATCACATGCTTCAGATGTCAAGGAAAAGGGCATATCGCCGCAGGATGTCGTTCAAAGCCGAAATCCAAGAAATCAGACGATGATTCCGAGGACAAAGAGAAGTCCAAGCCAGCTAAAGATAGCCAATCATGGAGAAAAGGCAAAGAGAAGGCCAGCAGTACCAAGGAAAGTGCTGTTAAAGCCATGGAAGACGAAATATGGGAAGAAGGCACATGGTTAGCCAGGGAAATCCGAGCAGTGGAACAGTATAACCCACCAAAAGAATGGTTTTACGATGAAGAATTCGGAACCAAGGAAACTGAAGAGAAATCCGAGGAAACAGCATACATGGCCGTGGAAATGCACACCACGATGGCCACAATGGTCGAATTGCAGACACCAATTGATACCACAGCGATCATATGCAGAGAAGATCGAGTGGATTCTCAACAAGACAAAGCAGAACAGTTCCAAGACTGCCAGCAAAACTCCTATAAAAGCAAAGAAGAATATCGAGAACCAGCATCACCAGTACTCATCCCATCTACCGCTGTCAAAGCAACCTCATCTCTAAATTCATCCTCATCTCTTAACATCGACATGTACAACAACGAGAACAGCTGGAAAGGCTACTACGAAAGCGAACCTTGGCCATGCCCCCCAGTTGTCAACCGCACCCTCAAAGACGAACTTGTCAATAACTATTTCGTCGGATATCAGACCTATGACCCCAACTGCGAAGCAGGTACTTGCCACACACCCAAGACAGGTGACCGTACCGTCATTGGAGTAGTCCAGACCGTCAGCGACTTCTTAGACGAAGGATTCGAGCACGTCACCATCAACCATAGGGTATGCCGACTGTGTTACAACAGTGCCAATCGTACCTTTATGGGGGAGAAGGTCATTAGCAGGTGGTTGATCGAAGAGCCAGGCAAGAAGGAACACGTAGATGTAGCCGCCGCCTACAATGATATTTGGGCACAGGCAAAGGAAGAGAGGGATAGTGCACAGATGGCTACGGAGAAGTTCGAGGAGGAGGAAGGAGTCGTAAAATTCGTATTCGACAGCGCCGCATCCTCCCACATGACTCCCTACCGAAACGGTATCACTGAGCGCCAGTCCATCACTCACCGACCCATTGGAACACCTGAAGGAACCACATTCGCCGTCAAGAAAGGCAACTGTACTGTGTACACCACCAACAATTTCCAGTGGCACACGATCGTACTCTCCGACTGTCTACTCGTCCCCAAGTTCAGACACACGTTGATATCCATCAGCAAACTCACCGAGGACGGTTACGAAGTCATTTTCAGTGGCGACAACATCAGGATTCACAAAGGATGGGAATGCATTTTGGACATACCAAAGAAAGACGGTATTTATGCAGTGGAGGCTATTGAACACAAGCCAGGAGATCCCTTCCCAAGCCTAGTCGAAGCCGATTCACCCGATTCACCTGAAATGCCAGCACTCATATCACTTCCTACCACACCAGAACTGGATCAGATCCCACTCGTCGAGGGGGAGCAAAAATCCAAATTCAAAGCTGATATCGACAACGTCACCCAAGGAATCGACGAGATGGATCTAGATGGAAAAGGTTTAGGCACAATCAATCGGAAAATCAACGAGATCATTACGAAGATTGATGAGATGCAGATCGACAACAGAGATACATCGGTTAGAGGTGGACATAGAAGAGTCAGATTCCAGGAGGCTATTCGAACTGGAAAGAAGGATTTTATCACAGGACAATCATCAGGCACCAGGACAGTAAAGAAACCGCGGGTATCCAATCACACCAACAACGACAACACTCGCAACTACAGAAACATCAAGAAGAACCGCAACGAGTCCAGACTCCGCCGGGTCAAACATCGCAACCTCCGTGGAGAATACTTCGACAATCTGGATTAGAGTCAAACCTCAGATCATTCCATAATCCAAGGTTTGAGGGGGAGTGTTGGAAATATAGAACGTTTATATTTACATATGCATGCCACATCTTAGAATATCTCTTGACCCGCTCGTATCGTTTTGTCTAACCCACTTACTTACAGAAAGCCACAGAAAGCCACAGTTACTTCTATCGCGTCTATACTTGTACTATTAGGTTTATCTTTCATCCTCACTCATGTATAAAAGCTAGACAGAAAACCCTACAATAATCATAGACTTGGTTTACACATCTATCTCAACCCCTCTGGTCATCAGCTATCGTTTATTCGTGCTTTTCTGCGCTATCACTGCTAACAGAGTTCAATCTAAAACTCTGACAGCATGTCTGGTGGAGGTTGGAGGATGTTCTTTTCAATGGTTTTTTGAATGTCTTTAGGTACTTCTTGCCAATGTTTCGCTGTTTGGTGCCATTTCAGAATGGAATCTTCCATCTTGCACAAATGTTGGGCTTGCACACTCCGGACAAAGTGAGGATATCAGAAAAATTTATTAGTAACATGTGGTAGGAACATCAGAATCTGATCAGATAGTATGGACGCCTATGTACTTAGGCACTCGTGCAGCGCTACTATAAACTGAACAACTAGTAATGACGGTCACAGGTCACCAAACTTTGTGAACTTGTGAACATGGGAGATCTTTCGGTCATAGGTCACACCCTGTGAACCTATGGTCGAAATGGAACAGTATAGGATTTGCTGAACACACTATTCAAGGCAGAGTCACACAGGCATCAAACATGGTGTGTCTCCTTCACACCATGTCTTTTTGACCTCTGCTCCCTCGACACAGGCCAATCCCAGTGCCCCAAGTAGTAGTAGTGTAACCCAATTGTGACAATAAAAGCAACAATTTTTATTTATTAGATTTTCAAATTGTTGTCCCGAAAAAGCTTCACAGCCCACAAACAGCCTTATGTCTTCAAAATCTGAGAAAGTAATAAATACACCTTATATCATTATTATGTCACTGTGGAAGGGCTAGAGGTAGTGGGTCAAGAATTTGCTCTGTTTTAAACAAGGACAAACAAAGTCAGGCTCATGGGCATTGCACACCTCCATGCCAAGTCAACCTTCAGCACTTCAGCCAACCTTTCACAGAGTGATTCTGTCAGGTCCCTGAAAATTTCACCCCTTGGCTCTTCAAGCCTCAAGCTTCAGTCTCAATTCCTTGTCACTGAACATCCTCAAGACTCCGTGAAAAGCAAGGTATCTGCGCAGGACGCATGCTTTCAAGTGGGTACAAGTCTAGAACTGAGTATTACTTTCAACCTAGTACCAGGCTTGGAGGCCAGGGACGATTGGTCCAACTCGGGAGATCCCGAAAGCGAGATAACGCTGTGATTATAGTTCATTCCAAGTCCCATCCCGCAACCTTTGCGCTGTGAAAAGCTCCAAATTACATATTGTGGTATACATGTGAGCGAAGCGAGCACGCGGGGCCCGAGGAAGGAAGGGGCGTACAAAGAAAACGTGAAAGAACGGGAAAAAGAACGAAAAAAGAACGAAAAAACCTTGTAATTTGGTAGTAATTGGGTAATGATCCCAAGATAGCCTCGGAAACTCAGAGAAGCGCACTCGAGCTCCCTAGTGACGATGCAGGGGGGCGATAAAAATGAGATAAGAAATAAACGACGGAAGAAATGGGAAAAGAAATGGGAAAAACAAGAAAAAAGGGAGGTAATGGAGGCGAAGCGCCCGTCTAGCAAGTCCTAGCGCCCTGGGCGCTAGGACTTGCTAGACGTCATATCTCCGTTATCAGTTTTTCGGGCGAGCTCGGGATCTCCCGAGTTGGACCAATCCTCTGTACCCAGCCAGGCTTGGTAGCTTTTGCAGCCACTGTCGTAGGTGGCTGTCCCAATGAAAAAGGTGAATATAAACTTCACACACAGAGTCTCAAGAATTTCTTAAACAGCTGCAAATTTGAAAGCAGCTTCTCATCAAATAATTGGTATGTATGATACAGATTGAATAGCTTGGTCTTACGGTCTATAAAAATGCATGAAAGGAGGTAAATGACAATGTCCAGATGAATGAGAACGACTTGTCATCATAACGACCAGATTTTTAATGTTGCGTCTCGTGCCCCAGAGACCATATACCGATCCATGTATCGTAGCCGTTCGGTAGTTTTTGTGTGCCCATTTGTGAGAAGTGTAGAATGTTGCATGCTAGTGCGATTGTATATCTGGGACGATCATCAGCATGGATTGCATGTTACAGAGTAACAGAGTTCCAACCTTGATTCCGTTCTCGCCAGTCGCAGCCACCACCTTCCTAGTATCAAATTGCAGCGCAGTCACTGGATGGTCATATTTCAATGTCTCGAATATGCTGCCCGTCCGGAGATCCCATATCTTTAAAATCCATGAGCACAGGAAGGTATGATATGATTGTGCAACAAACCCGGATAGTCTTGTCTAAACTACCGCTAGCAACGTGTAATTCATCGAACTGAAGACATGTAACAGGTGCTGTATGTCCCATCAGAGTTCTATGAGCTTGTCCGGTACGCACTGGAATTTGGAGGTCAGCAATGAAACAGTCAGCGACTTTGGTTGCGCGACTCACTATCCCACATTCGTACAGCGCCATCTCCACTTCCGCTGACAAGGCCATAACCCCAGAACTGAACACCGCCAACAAAGTCTTCGTACATATCCCAGCTTCCGTCGGCATACGGTGGTGTGGGAACAGCGAAAGTACCAATAGAGTTGGCGGCTCCAGCAAACAAGCTCCCTGAGAGGGACGCACTCGGAGCTGCTGAGGTTTGGTGTGATATAGCCCATAGAATATCCATGGTCATCACACATTGTCCGGTCGTCAAATCCCATTGTCGAAGCGTTTTGTCCGAGGCACCGGTTACCTGAAGTAGATGAAGACGGTCAGCGCGTCGAGCCATCGAGATATACACGTACCAGACATTCGTCTTCGAAGAAGAGGGCAGTCACGGCTTTAGTATGTCCTTCAAGCACCCTTACGCAGGATTTGTCCTCCTTCTCCTTTTCCTTCCCATTTCTAATTCCATTTATCTTCGACTCGTTGTCCTCTATCTCCTCTTCTTCTGCGACGTCACTTAAGCTCACAAGCTCGCCTTCGTCTCCCCAACCATCGCCGTCAGAATCAACGCGTCTAAGATCCCATAATCTCACGGTCCCATCCTCGCTACCTGTCAGACAGACGTGACTTTCGACCTGAATTGTCTTTACTGTTGCTGTATGTCCTCTTAACCGTCCGACTTCAGAGCCTGAAAACAAGTCCCATACTCGAGGTTGAGGATCCTCTTGCGAGGCACTGACGAGGGTACCATAGGGTTCTGAGAAGTCTAGCGCAGTTATTGGGGTATTGTGGCCTTCTAGTGTCTGAAATGCAACAATAAGTTCCGTGTTAGGGTACTAGGCAATATCGACCCACCATAAAAGCAATTCCAGGCGGAAGCTCATCATGTTCAGAAGGTAAGAAAGCTGGACCTTTACGACGACGAGAACTGTGTGGCAGATGAAGCCCTTGTGGTTTGTGAGCTTTGGAGGCATGAACTGTTGTTGATTGTTCAAAGTCGAGGCGTTCCTTAACGCCTTCTACTGAGAATGTGGCCAGTCAGTGGTATTTTCAGCGGAAATCATCGCAGCATGCGTACACTCTGCATCCAGCTCTAGTTCATCCTCTTGCAATTTCAGGAGATCACGTTCTAGCTTTGCGCGTATATCATCCAAGGCCTCGATCTTGTGGTTAATCTCGGAGATTTCGCTATTAATCAGACTCTGAGGAAGGTATGAGACGATTTGACGAAGGGATAACAACTGTGCGTACCCGCTTGACATGGATGTTCTCCTTGTCCCTCTGGATTTCTTTACGCTGCCTCAATAACTCATCCTTCCCAAGCATCTTGGTAGCACTCAAGCTCTCTCTTCCTTTCTTTCCTCTTCTCGTGGTCCCCTCCGCCGGCGATACCAGTACCACGTCGTCGTCGCTTGCCACGCTCCTCCCGTCGTGCTCCTCTTCCTCAGCCAACAAGCCTCTAGCATTCATACCCAGCTTCTTCAGACCAATATGGGGCGCATCAACGCTCCTCGTCTGCCGTCTCCTAGTCCGACTCAGATCTGCGGTTGGTATGGTGGCATTGAATCCCCTCAACAAGCTGACATCCGATGCGACACCCTCTGGCTCCGGAACCTCTTCGCTAAGCAGCTCCTCAGTCGCTTCCACAATCTCTAAATCTCGGGAAGTGATCCGCCGACTTCCCATGCTCAGCCTCAGAGGTGCACGTCCTAGGGTCGCGAAGTGATCCATCCGAGGACGTGCCATAGAATTTCCTCCGGTGACAGACTGTCTTGCTGTTCTTGATGATAGCGTGGCCGCAGAGTTCATCATCTTGGGTGTCATGATGACGGGAGCCACTAGGAAATTTACCAGTAAGAATTAGTATGTGTTCGGCAGATAGTTTTTCATGAAGAGTCGCGTACATTCAGAGAGCAGCCTCGTCGAGTCCTGCTTTTTATGGCTGAAAGGAGCCGACAAAACCTTTTGGAAAAGAGCTAGCTTGCCAGTTCCTGACGATGACGAGGTGGTTGTTGTGGAGTCCGTTACCAGTGGGTCAAGGGCAGCACGCGCATTTCGTTTGCGGTCTTCTGTGTTGGGCTGAGAGGATGCCGTGGCATCAGCAGACATGAGACAAATGCAGGTCGACAACTGCCAAAAGTCGAGGAAGAAAGACTTTTGAAAAGTCAGCTGAGAAAGTTTGCGACTCTTGAGACCGTGAACGCTACGAATAAGTCCGGCAAGCAACTCGTTTCCCACGCGCGACCTTGGCTTCGTCCATGTCGTTCAGATCAACGAGCAAAGCTCCTTTAATAACGCCCTCAGCATCACCTCCGACGTCGAAAAAGGCTTCCTCTAATTCATCTCGTGGCAGGTCAACGTCGGTCTCCCTCTTAAAACGTACACGCCTCTCCTCGTCGCGTGCGCCCTCTGTTGCATCGCACTCGGCACACGCGGAAGATAACAATAACAATAACAATGTCGTCGACGTCGTACACGAAAGAGAACAATCCGTCAAACGACTCATGGATACCTGGGCTCAATTGGAGGAAAGATATTCACGCCCTATGGAGGAGGACGATATTGTGGATTTGATTACCGGGGATGTGGTAAAAGACAGGGGAGTTTTGAGAGGAATGAGCACGAGATGGGAATTTGGAAGGCTTGCGGATGAAGAAGAACGTATCCCAGGGTCTAGGAGCGCGAGCAGAATAAGTTCTACTAGCACACGTGAAAGCGGCACTAGCAAGGATGGGGACGGTGGAGAAAGCGAGGACGAACTCGACTCTTTTGCCCATATCAGTCGTTCAACAAAACCTGATACAGCAAGCGACGATAATGATGTCCAAGACAGCGAGCCTGGCGAAGACGACGCAGAGGAAGCAGAAGATATTGCCGCCTTCATTGCGCCTTCTACCAGAGTGCGTGCCTTGGATCCCAATGATGCGGAAGACGCGGCAGAATTGCAAGAATTTCTCGAGGCAGAAAAGCGGAGAAGAGAGATATATGGAAACGAGGAGACAGACGATGAGCAGAGTGCTTTGCACGGTTCGTTTGCTTACTCTTCACTTTTTTGCGCTTGTCTTTACATTGTTGGGCATTCTAGAAGACTCACCTTCTGCCCTCGAAGACGGCAGCAGTCGCCTTGAACTTTCTCGGAGCAGCGACCAGAACGAAAACGCGCGTTCTAGCGAGTCCGTGGACGATGCAGACTCCGAAGACGAACTAGCTCTCCGTGATAACGATTCCAATGCTGTGGCAAGGGACTCTCAATCAATACGTACACTAGAACCGCTTGATACTACGACGCCCAAACCAAAACGCTCTATTGGCTCCATAATTGGCTTAGAGTCCACCAAAGAGCGATCGCACCTTCAACTTCAGACACCTCCTCTTTCCCATTCTTCTGCACCATCACCATTTTCTCACATTAGTAGCGACAACGACACATACTACGACTACACCGTTCCTATCTCCGAGCGTTCTCCAGACGATACCCTCTCTTTACCACTTCCACCTTCGTCTCCATTGCCCTCATCTTCACCACCACTTCCCTCTTCACCATTACCTCCATCTTCTCCACCAGCGCCATCTTCACCTCTTGCGCCATCATCTCCTTCTGAGTGTGGCCACTCCCCCACTTCTAACTTAACAACATCGCGGCGCCTCCGTGGAGTCTCTTCCTCGCCGCCTTCGTCGCCGAGCAAGCCAGAACGGAAACAGAAGCAGAATCAGAATCCGAAAACCGCAACATCGAGTTTTGCTCGTCCTATAAAAAAGTCCGTGCCAGTAGTGCTCATTGAAGTACCAAGGAAACCTTCCTCTTCAGGAAGAGCTTCATCCCATATCCCTCAAGATGACGATTGGAATTTACCCTCGACCTCCACTATTCCACGAGTAGACCTTTCAAAGGAAATGTTAAAGAAGAGGAAAAGCATGGTCAAAAAAACTTCAACTTCATCTGTGAAAGATACTACCATCTTCAGCACCTCGACCAAAGGAAAGGAGAAGGAGAGGCCGTCGGTAAGTCCATCACCAAAACGAGGGCGACGCGCATCCTCGGTCTCAGTTAAACCTGGACCCGAAGATATGGATCGTCGAGAGAGTATCGCTGGGAGAACACGTTCCCATTTACAAATGCAAAATAGCCCTATACGTCCTAAAACATTCGAAAACAAACTACACTCCTCTATCACCCAGACATCCGGGAAATGGAAAGGAAAAGCAAAAGAGGTTGAAATCGACAGTCAGCGAGATGAAGAACCTGACTCAGATGGTATCACTCGCTTTGTCAGTGGTCTGAAGAAGAGGAAACGTGCAAGGTCTTCATCAGCTTCAGAGGCCAATGATCGAGAAAAGACTTTATCAAAACGGTCTCCTTCATCTGGTAAGCTCCTCTTTGCTCCTCAATTGTTTTGCTATTTCATTGATTTCACGTATGAGTAGATGAGCTTGAAGTGCAACATCGACATTCCTCGAAACCTCGGCCCCCAAAGCAAAAACCCAAACTTGATCACTACGTTGACTCCGAACAGGCAGACAGAAACCCACCCAATCAAAGGCACGAACATGATCCTGGCTCACCACCCCCGAGGCGGGCGCAGTCGTACATGGATCCCCATTACCCACCATCGTATTTGCCAGGATACCCCAAACACGAGGAGCCACAACCATTTATTCCTATTTACGATCCCCGTGCTCAATCGATCTTATCCAACGCTTTCCATCAGTTATCAGCTCTGTTTGGTGGAGGCTGGATAAGGCCACCTCCCGGATCAGTATACGATATGCATTCAGATCCGGAGAGGCCTCTTCGTTCTCAGCCCTTTGCGCGTGCGCAATCTCACCACCCATATCCCTATGAGGGCGATCCCCATTATGCACAACCATCACCTCGCACTCCTCGACATTCCCGGCCACGAGCTCACTCCATTTTAGCTTCAGATGCAACACCCGGTAGCTCTAGCTCGAGCCAGAACTATATAATGACACCAACGCATCGGCCACATCCACATCCGTACTCATATGATCCAAACCTCAGTCGAGGCACATTACCACCAGAGTCATCCTCACCGGAACCCGAGACAGACGAGGATGTAGGTCAGAGCACATCAACGGCGCCCGCCAATCCTCTGCCTGCGTCAAGATCACATCCTATGCACCACGGAGGGCTAGAGGAACGTCCTGTGAATCACAAGCGCACGAGTTCTCTGGTCAAGAGGAGCCGCTCTCGAGGACGGAGAGTGTCGTGGGGTAGTGTCGAACATATCAACGTTCGATTTGATGAATATATCAATGAGGAAGGCAATGAGGATGCACCAAACCATATCCCTGATAAAGTCGAGCATTCAACTTCGTCTCGTGGGCTGACTGTTGGTGTCACGCCTGCGAGACAGCTCCCACCTCAACGAAAGGACACCGTTAGAGGCAGCTCGCTACCAGTTCGAGACAACAAACGGGAACCGACTCCAAGACGTGCTGCAAGTCCTCCGCGCCTTGTAGAGAATGATCCGGAAATTATCGAGCTGACAGACTCAGAACTGGATGAAGATGAAGGCGAAACACCCAGGGGAAGAAGGACAGTACGAGGCCAGACTCCCGGCCCTGCTATTCGCAAAGGCAAAGGACGCAAGCTTTGACTATTCGGGCTTCCGCCTGTTGTCCTTCAACGGCTCTAGGATCTTTCTCAACCAAAGATAGTAGATGTATAAATAACAGTTATCTATGTTCGCATGCTATGTAATATCAACGGTTTAAGAACGGTAGTCCAGTTTTCGTCCCAGGAACCCCATTCCCAGTCCCCATTCGTTCGAGAATGCTTAGGAGGCCGAGTTGCTTTGCGTAGCGATTCAGTTAGTGCGATAAGGCGAGGAGCGCTTGGAAAAGACACCAAAAGGTCCTATAGATGGTGTGAGATCGCATTGGACACAGAGACAGCATCACCAACTTCAAACTGTTGAGCTAGTTCGGCGGCATCTTTGAAAGTAAGACCATTGATGCCACTCTTGACTAGTTCATCTAGGCTGAAGTCGAAAATCAGTATCGTACGTGCATTGGATTGACCAAAAATGACCATTTAAAATTGAGGGCACAAACTGGTAACCCGCATCCAAACATGTCCACTACTTTCATAGGCAAGTCTAGCCCTGAAGAACTGGAATGCAAGCTGACCCCCAAGTCCGCTGAACCTTTGGATCGTCAGTGAGCTGAATTGCCAATGGAGTCAGTAGGTGAGGATACATACCCAAAAAGATAGGGTAGTCCGATGCTTCAAGCCATAAACTGATACATCTAACCCATTTCCATCCCTTTTGGAGTTCACTGACTTCGCCCATGTAGCGTTCGCGCTCAGGACCTTTGCCAGTTACTGCAACTAATATCTTGGGTAGTTTTTGTCCTGCTCCTTCCGCATTGACTTCGTTAGCCCGAACTTCGTATATCTTCAAGGCATCTAGCAAAATGCCGAAATCTTCGTCAGGTGTCCAAGACGTGCTTGAGACAATCAACGCAGGCCTATCTGGACGAATTTCCGGCGGGTGAATCTGCTTATATGTCGGTGCATTGACTGGTATCGAGGGTCCTGTTATGGTCGCGAAATTGGTGTTCGATTTCCCATTGGCGGGGGTAACAGACGCCGATGCCGGAGAGACACTACTTGGGCTCGGAATGTGATTTTCCGGTGCAGAAGATGTATCAGTAAAAGGCGTAGAGTATGGAAGTGTGAACTCAGGGAGGAATTCACGTAGTTGGCTGTAGCGGACCAGCTCCGGTCTGAGCTTCATGAAGAGCTATGAAACCATCGGTGACGTGGAGTGCATGTAACCAGTGATGGAGAAACTCACATCATGCTTCTCTTGAGGCGACGAGTGATGAAAATGGCGTGGCGGACGATCGTGGAGAACAATCTTTTCTCCCCTGTGAAGAACATGAGACAGAACGGAAGCTAGAATAAGAATTGGCCCACTTCAAATCCCATTCTTTTGTAAGATAGTCACGCATGGCGTTCGTGACAAACAGGTGTGCGAATGCATTTCGCCCAAAGGTTGCTTCAAACCTGTCTATCGATCAGAAGAGTTTGGTTTGTCGCTCGGAATGGTGATACCATCTAGCCAATTTGACGTAGGGGTGTGTTTCGGACTTGAGTTTCAATGATAAAATGGTGCATCCCAGATTATGCCAGTCAATAATGATCTTGCATCCTCGAATTCGACCAACCAGGGAGACTAATGCGAGGGTAGGAATACTAGGCGGATTCTTGGGTGAGTTGGTATTAGTTACCCACAGGAGACCATACGCCATACGTACTTGCACCATGACATATTCCGGTGGTTCCTCAATATTCACTAAGAGTTCTTTAAGGACCGAGATGATTTGATGCAGAATTTTGAAAGGTGCGGCGATAACAAACGGCACCGACCTCAAGAACGAAGGTGGTTCGGGTAAATGTCGTATTTGAACTCTCGGAAGTCTTTCCAGAGCGGGAATTGGTTTGGAACCTATGGAATTTCGTCATGAAAGTAACGCTTGTTAAAAGTTATTAGAGCAATGAATACACACCTCCATAGCCTATAAGATAAGTTGTGAAGCCGTGCTCTGCAAAACTCTCAGCATGGTACATCATCCTCGGACTTCTCCCAATGTCTCCCAGTACCAGTATGGCAACAGACCGGAAAGAATGGTCCTTCCTGGGTCTAAGGATGTTGAAGAAGTTATACAGTTTCCATATTATCCAGACAGAAGCTAGTGTAAGAAGTAGTATCGCTGTCAAATTGTCGTTTTCCTTGGAGGTGGTGGTCATTCTGAGAGCCATAGATTACGTGAAGAAAACCTCTCTCTCATGTCATCCACCATCAGGTCCGCACTCAAACTTTCCAGACGAAATTTCGTTCGCCCTGTAGCACCTAGAACAAAGTCGTCAATACCTCTCCAACAGTATCGCTGTCGACATGGGTTCGCAACAGCATCATCACCGACACCTCGACTTACAGTACAACGAACTTCGCGGAGCAACCCGCCCATGAGTGAGCAACATAGAACTCAGCGTGCCAAAGGCATTACTTACCTCTTCCTAGCTCGATCGATGTTTATTCAAACAGAAACAACTCCGAACGACGATTCATTAAAGTTCATACCAGGAGTACCAGTCATGGGAGAGGGCACTGCAGAGTTCCTGGACACCCGGTCGGCACTGGCTTCGCCTCTCGCAATACGTTTGATGGGGATTGAAGGCGTCAAGGCCGTTTTTTATGGTCCTGACTTTGTCACTGTTTCCAAAGATTCCGAAAATCCATGGGCTGTCATTAAACCCGAAGTATACTCGATCCTCATGGAGTTCTTTTCTTCTGGCCAGAGTCTCTTTAGGAGTGAAGAGGAACGTGAAAATGCCGGGCCGCAGGACACCAAAATCCTCGAAACCGATTCAGAGACAGTAGCTATGATCAAGGAATTATTGGAGACCCGAGTCCGGCCAGCTATTCAGGAAGACGGCGGAGATATTGAGTACCGTGGTTTCGACGAAGGTGGCTCAGGGCTCGTGAAAATAAAGCTCAAAGGGAGCTGTAGGGGGTGTGATTCCAGCACGGTGACTCTCAAGAGTGGCATCGAGAGGATGCTCATGCATTACATTCCAGAAGTTAAAGGTGTAGAGCAGGCAAGTGTCGCACGTGTTGACGCGAAAAATTGTGCACTGACCAAATGTGCAGGTTCTTGACCAAGAAGAAGAGATCGCCCTTGATGAATTCAATAAGCTGGAACAGAAGCTGAAGCAACGTGAAAGCAACCCGTGAGTCGCTTCCACCGTCTCCTCCAACTGTAGATGTTTTTCATATCATGCATTAGTATGGCGCAGTATATGTCTGTATGAGATCACAATAGACTTGAAACTATTTAGCATACTAGACGAACACCAAATACTGAGGCCGGGACCACTGGGTCGGTAACTTATTTCCATTTCATATCTTCTAACTCTACGGCGTATGTCGAGACGCCTAAATCAACTCTTTCCCCACCATCCTCCTAGCAAGCTACTAAGGCCACTTCTCGAAGGAGCTCCACTAGGTTCAGGAGTAGCTGGTCTCGAATCCTCGATTTGAACGGACTTCTTCGGGACTGAGTCAGGCTTGGGAGAAGCCACAACTGGGGTTGGTTGAACAACCTCAGGTTGCCTCCCAGCTCTCTCCTGCAATCCATCCATGTTCAGATCCACGTAATTCAGCGCAATGTTGAAGAAAAGTGGCTTCTTGTATGACTTGGGGTCTCCATCAACAGAACCACCATTGGAAGTAAACCATTCACGCTTGAATCGAAGGCTCTCCGAAGCTGCCTCGTTCTCCAAGTTGCTGATATCCTCGGAGGTAAGGTGGTAGAACGAGGGTTTTTGAGATGAAATAACATCCGTTGTCGAAAGAGAGATGAGGCTGTTCGTCTCTCTAATGTGGATGTTCACATGCTGTAGCAATGCGAGAGCCTCTGCATATTTCTTCGACGGGGTATAGCAGCGCGAGAGCTCAAGACACCTAGGATCAATGCAAGTCAATGATCCAAACGTATCATCAAATTGTTTGAGACAGACCGGCGTGCTTTAGTGTAAGAGATGCGAGCCTCGACAGCAGACGCAAGATCTGGACTATCATCTACAATATTCAGAGCCCGCATTTGTTCAAGGCTTTGTAGAATTGTGTCGAGTAACTTGACTATTGCCGGGAAAAGACGATTATCAACTTGTGGCGCCTTTCCCTTCGATGTCTGGGGTGTCTTCTTAGACGGATGTGCCTGCGAGATCAGAGCCGATGCAAGGAGTAGATCCCTCTGAATACGATAGGACAGGAGCTGGTAAGTAATGAAATTATGCACAAAGTGCAGATCTCTTGATCCGCTTGCAGTAGAAGAGCCCTGTGTGCCACTCTACGGACGATCCGTTAGTGGCCACGTTCACCGTAATAGTAGAAACACACCTGTTGTGCTTCGGATAGTTTACGAGCAGCCTCCTCTGCGTCGCTAAGAGCAAGTAGAATGGCGTCGTATGCCGCAACTCCCTTCTTAGATCCAGCTGCGCTGCTTTGAACGCCCCTTCCATCTGAGGAGCCCTGCTGAGCCTTCAGCTTCTTCTCTGCTTGTTGCACCTTGAGCAGCACATCAACAAGCTCTGGGTTCCGTACTGGAATAGGTTCCCCTTCCCACATCAACGTCTCCAGTTTCAGGGTATTTTCGTCTTTACCAACGGAAATCTCTTGTCTGAACCTTTGAACGATTGACTCGCAACCCTCTACGAACTCGTTCTTATGCTTGGCAGAGAGCTCGTTGACGATAGCATCCACATCGTACGCCTTCGACCGTCCCAGTTCATGAGCGCAATACCTAATCTCCGGACCAATCTCATCGGAGAAAAAGGTCGCCAGCGCTTGATCTCTGCTCGTTGGCGCAGCGCCGGCCAACTCGTCCAAAAGGTATCGAGCAACGCATAGCTGAATCAAAGCATCCTCAAAGTCATCCCTGTACCTGAGGAAACGGCCATTGAGGATGAGAGTATAGATGGCGACCTCGAGGAGGTTTTCAGCGGAAAGTCGGGAGGATTCGTAGAGACTTTGGCAATGAGACAGAAGCTGGGTGGCCCAATTTATACTACGTCTGAATCTGCCTGTAGCATGATGCCTAATAGAGCTCGCCTTCTCGGCATTCGCAGGTTGGAGTGACTGGGAAGTTAATTCTTGGGAATAGGACCATGCACGCTCAGCTTCGAAGAGCAGCAATTGCAGGCTAATTTGACTCGTCAACAACATCATTATTGCGAATAGATTGTCACGCACTGCCCATCCCTCATAGACTCGGGATTGAGAGGAGGAAGCTTCTTAAAATCGCGACCCTTCCCATGGGTAAGTTTGAGAGTGGACCTCAAACGATGCGTCCTGTTTCCACAGTGTTTTCTGCAGCAGGCTTTCAGGAATCAAGACGTATAAGATCACTTTTATTCGAACCTGTAGCGTGTAAAATCGCTGTACCGAAGACCATACGCGCTTCGCTGTTCATTGGCAATGAGCAACGCTACAGGTCCTTTAGCGAAATGAATCCAGAAAAAATAACTAAATGCAAACCTCTAAAATTTACTGTATCCCCCATGGAATCCGGATTCTTGAATTGACTAGAAAGTTCCAGGAAATGCAAGAGAGATCAAGAAGGAAGAGAAGATAAATGCAGATAAATAAAACGCTTCCCAAAACTTGTTGCCGAAGCCTACACCTAACATTCACCTGCTACACGTATACCATGTCCGACTCTGAAACTCTTGCACCAACTCTCCAGAACATTCTTGACCAGACCTCCCTCAAATGGATATTCTGTGGCATGTATTCATCATTTGCTTACAACTCTCCGTCCTGACCTTTGCATACAGGAGGAAAGGGTGGTGTAGGTAAAGCCAGCGTGTTCCTTCAAGCACTACGTGGTTGAACATTTCCTTCCAGGAAAAACAACAACATCCTGCTCTCTCGCAATTCAATTAGCCAAGTGTCGGAAATCAGTGCTCCTCATCGTGCGTATTGAAAGAGATTTTGCTGCCGCCATCAGGTTGACACCAAAGCTAGTCCACGGATCCCGCACACAATCTTTCTGACGCTTTCGGGCAAAAATTCTCGAAAGATGCTACCAAGGTCAATGGATTCGATAACCTTTTTGCCATGGAAATCGACCCGACAAGCGCGATACAAGAGATGATCGAACAATGTAGGACTGGCCTCGTTTCCGCAGGCGCAAGGATTTCGTTGAATTTGTACCTTTCTAGCTGACTCCAACGGAATGATGGGCTCAATGATGCAGGACCTTGCTTTCGCAATACCAGGTGTCGACGAGGCCATGAGCTTTGCTGAAATCATGAAGTCAGTCTCACACATTTCATCTCCCAATTCTACTGATTCGCTTGCCAGGCATGTCAAGTCGATGGAGTACTCGGTCATCGTCTTTGACACCGCGCCAACTGGACACACTCTCCGTTTCCTTTCCTTCCCGACTGTATTGGAGAAAGCGCTAGGAAAGCTTAGCACACTCGGTTCGCGCTTTGGCCCTATGATCAGCCAGGTTGGATTCTGTTTCACGGATCTTTGACTCACGATGAACAAGTTCAAACAGATGTCCGCTATGATGGGCGGCGAGGCCGGCTCGCAGGAAGACATGTTTGCCAAACTCGAGTCTATGCGTGCTGTTATCACAGAGGTCAACACTCAATTCAAGGATCCGGTAGGTTACTTTTCAGATGGTAGTGTCGTCGTACTAAGCTTTGCTGTATAGGAAAAGACGACCTTCGTCTGTGTCTGTATCTCTGAATTCTTGTCGCTGTACGAGACAGAGCGTTTGGTCCAAGAACTTACTTCGTACGAAATCGACACCCACAATATTGTCGTTAACCAACTACTGTTCCCCAAGAAGAGTCAGTCCCGTCTTTTGACATATGGTATCAGCCCTCTGACCGCATTATTGCACATAGACTCGAATTGTGAACACTGCCAAGTCCGACAGAAGATGCAGCAAAAGTATTTGAACGAAGCTCATGAGCTTTACGATGAGTTTTTCCACATTGTCAAGCTACCCCTTCTCACCGAGGAAGTCAGAGGTCCTGAGAAGCTCAAGGAGTTTAGCAAGATGCTAGTAGAGCCATATGTTCCGCCCTCGGATTAGAGTCTGCCCTAGAATGATCATCAGGAGTAATTACGAAGGCCAAGGTGTTTTAGACAGTGTCATTATAATCTTTTCAGAGTGGAAACCAGGCAGTTCTAAAAGGGACGACGATTATTGCGAGTATAAGTAAACATACATGAGATCCAAGTAACACATTCCAAACTTGACCGATAACAAATAACACGACAAAAACGAGACATGTAAAGAAAGTGTCTGAGCGCGGCATTCACTGTCAGCCCATAAGCTAGAGAAATTGCAAAATGTTTAATTCCGATAATGAAAGCCAGATAACCACCCACCTCTGCTGCGTCGTTTGTCGTCTTATCAGATGAACCACCGACTTTCTTAGCTTCCTCATCAGTGATGTAGCTCAATTCTACTCCTATTTTCCGAACCGCATCCCAAAACTCCATGTTCCCTGGCTTTGAGTTGACACATTTGTCATGAAGCCTCTCGATGAATCTGCACATTTTGTCTCATGAGTTTACGCAAGAATCTCGTAGAAAACACTCACTCATTCCACGCATCGATTTCATCCTCAGTCAAAGCCGTATTCCTCAAAGTCACCATACACTCAATCATTTCATCTGTTCTGCGACTCGAAAACGGCTTCGTCACTATCTCCTCAATAACCGCCGCTAGATCTTCTACTGCTTTTGTCACGACGTCCCCCGTCTTGATATTGTCTTCAAAGTCTGCAAGAGGATAAGCTGTTCCAATGATGCGCCCTGGGGCAATACCTCGGTCGATATCGGGATCTGGATCTCTCTTGGACCTGAGCTTGGGAGCCCGCTTAGCAGGAGGCGAGAGTGATCTTGCCGGTGTTGGGAGTGGTTGACGACTTGGTTCGCTAGGTTCTTTGTCCTCTGCCTTTGGCCTGACAGGAAGTAGAAGCATCTCCTCATCCTCGTCTTCCGTCTCACTATCTTCTGCAGCTGCAGGCTCCTTGCCTTTGTCCTTGGATGGCGAAATAGTCTGGGATCGAGGCTTAGATTTACGGTCGAGCAATAGGACGTCATCATCATCGTCCCTGGCGTGCTGGTGTCCGTCTTGTCTGGTCCGTTTTGCTGCCTTTTGGACTTTGAAGATAAGGTAATGAGCTTTAGGTGGATGACAGAGAAGGAGAAAGGTACCATGCTTGACTTTGAATGTCTCCTTGCACGCATCAAGTGCTTCCTTCGAAGCTTTGAGTACCCTCTTTGGAGGCTCAAAATACTTTGTCGTCTCAGGGTGTGGGGGCGGTATGGGATTGGTCTCTAAATCGTTGACAACGGCACAATGGAAGAGCGCCTGTTTGACACGATGCAGGGCAGGATTATACGAGTCGACAGGGCTGAACCATGGCGTACGATTACTATGAATCCATTGAGTAGGTTGACCTCTGATGATGGCTGTAAGACGTACCCCTCTTCGTCTTTCGGACCTGCCTCCATCAAATCCATAGCGTCGACGTAATCATCCATTGCTTCTTGTTGTTCATCGGTAGGAATGTAGGGGTGTTCAGTGAGTACTTCTCCTTTCTTGTTAACGAGACGATTCAGCGATGCAAACGTGTACTTTCGAACATCGTCCGCAAAAGGCATCTTGAAAATGAAAACCATCAGAAACTGACGGCGCGAAGAAAAAAAGCCTTACTTGCGCCCATAGCAAACAGTGAACGTTTTCGAACAACGTTGGGGCTAGGACACCCATCTTTGGGTCCATCCCATCTCTTGTGACCCACCTAGCAATGGCCATGAGAGGCTTGCGTTTCTTCTTCTTGTCGTCCCCATCTACGTTCATTTTGCTGTCCTCGTCTCCTGCCGTGTCATCCACAGACATGGCTTGGGCAAGAGAAGAGAGTGCAGATTGTTGCTGAGCATTGTTGGGATCACCCCAAACGTACTGTATTTCACTCATGGACAGTTCCCGCTTGAACTGAGACCAGGTTCAGCATGTTGCTGTTGCAAAGGAATTACGGGACTTACATTCTCTGCGAGGAAGAAACCACATATATCAATACCCTTCTTGGTCGGCAGGCGAGGGAATTGGCCGTCGGGACACGGGGCATATGATGTTCCGTATTTAAAACCTCGTATGAGCTGTTCCTTGTCGATCTTTTCCATTGTCTTCCATTTTTTCATTTCTTCGTCCTCTTCTTCATCTTCGTCTACTTCTTCCTTGACTGGTTCGACTTCGGGTTCATCCATGGTAACGTCGCCATCTTTGTCCAATTGTTCCTTATCCAAGTAGTAATCCGTCTTTTGCTTGAGCTGTACATATGTCACATAACCATCTTCGTCCACATCCCTCAACTTTCCATTCTCGTCCTTCTTTCGGTGGATAGCAAACTTTTTGAATCCCTTGGGACGCGTCACGGCTGTGCACTTGCTCGTCTTGACGATAATTTCCAAAGCTTCTTCAGGGTTGTTATCCACGTCACCAAGGCGGAGAATGGTAGGCGAAAGCGTTGAACGCGTTATTTTGACGTCCGGCCTAGCAACTTCTTGCATGACGAATGCAAGGGTTCCAATGTTTCCATTCTCAAGTCGCTCGCAGAATTGATGAAAGAATCTCTCGTTCTCGCGCTGAAGACACGAATACATTTTAGTAAAGGACCTATGAAGAGGTGAACGAGGTGTACTTTTTCGCGCGACTTGTTTTCTTCAATAAAGTGGTAATCTTCGTCGTCTTGGTCAAAGTCGACTCCGCTATGTGGACAGGTGAACTATGGTATTGAAGGCAAAAAAGAACGCGACGTACACGATAGCTGTCTTGATCCCATATTGGTTCATCTTGTCGGCCGTCATTTCCCAGTCCTCTAGCTCGATTTGAGCTTCTCCGCCAGTAACCATGTATAGCTTCCTTGTCCATTTTTTCTTTTCGAGGTATCGCTGCTGTGTTTCGATGCCGACAATAATGGCGTCGAGAGCTGAGCAAGGTAGTGAGGTTGGACGTTTTGCAAAGGGGATAAGAGACACGTACGATCTCCATATGTGTCTGAAGCAGTGAGTTGGTCAAGTTTGGCAAGAGTTCCAGCATTGGGTGTTCCTATGGGAATGTATTCCATGACATTTTCGTATCCACCGTCAGTGTCGTTGATGATATTGTCGGTTTCTGAAAGAAAGATGTGAGAGACTGGCGAAGTGCGATAGTTTTGAACTCACCTTCTGAGCCGAAGATAATGACACCACATTGTTCTGTTTTCCGTCCGTTGTAAATCTACACCAGGAGTTAGTGAACGGGTTGCCATTAAATAGACACTACCCGACCATCTCTTGGATTTTGAGCTTGACAAACTGCAACCCCCATTCAAGATTGGTAATCTCCGCGGTACGTTGTTCACCATTGGGACCTTCAGGCAGTTCTACTGTCCGCAGGTTACCCATCTCCTTCGACACGTCGACGACGAACATAGTAATAGTATACTAAAAAAAGTGAGGCAAAGTAGA
Organism: Paramarasmius palmivorus; assembly: GCA_037176845.1. Lineage (NCBI taxonomy): Eukaryota > Fungi > Basidiomycota > Agaricomycetes > Agaricales > Marasmiaceae > Paramarasmius > Paramarasmius palmivorus. The sequence continues at coordinate 1,186,482 of JAYKXP010000004.1, read as the reverse complement.
AACAGAGCGCTCCATTACTCACCCCTGCCCGTTCTGCCATGTTGAGAATCAAAGAGCCAACAAGAAGGATGTGGTACGAGTAAGAGACGCGATGGCCGGCACCGACGCGCAACAATGAATTGAAGAGTCACATGATGTGAAAAAGAGTGACACTGTGACTCGTAGTGTGACAGCAGGAGGAGTTCGCAAGGGCTGTGCAGTTTGACACTCTCAGCCAGTGAGTGAAGCTCGCGCCTGGAATCTGTTTATTCCTCTTCGACGCGGGCGCGTCGTCGGCTACAATGATGGCCCAACCTCAGTTGCAGCCTCAACAAAAACAGATTCCTCTAGAGATTCAGAATATGATTGTAGTATGTTTCTTTATCTTTTTTTCTCTCTCCTTCCCCCAACTCACTTGGTCGTCAGCGAGCCAATTTTCTCAGGAAGAATCCTGGAGAACAGAAACATCCACATGAACTCGAGAATCTTGTCAGGCAGATAACTAGTTTGGGTCACAATATAAGTCAGTTTCTCTCTTCCTTGTCGTCCTGCTGTTTGCTGACTTGGTACCAGAACCAGTCTCACAGGGACCTGGTATGCAACAGCCAGCACCAGCAGTCAATGGCCACACCAATTCCGTCCCACCTCAATCACATACTCCCGTCTCATTCTCGCCGGAACAAATTAATGTTCTTCGGGCACAAATCCAAGCTTTCAAGCTCCTTCAGCGAGGCACCCCAGTCCCAGAAGCACTTCAGCATGCCATCGTACCTCACAATAATGCAGTAAACAACCTCGAAAAAGTCTTGCAGATCCCCGACGTACCTTCTCGCATTGTTGATAGTGCGGTCAAAGTCGCCAAAAGCGAAACCGGCCTGCCAGATGGCTCTGCTACACCCTCAACAGCCAGTGGTCAGGTCAAGACTGAGGAGGCTGAAACCGTCCAAATCAACCCCGCTGATATGCCCAAGGGACCCTTCCTCGAAGACGATGTCAACTCTGGAATCTACCCATACAATTCGTATCGCCACCCCTTCTCTCACCTCAAACGCAGCCCGGATACGGATCCAGCGTTGTTCGCAACCCGACTCCAACGTCTCCTCATCCCCACCATAATGCCTACAGGACTCGATGCCCAACAGATTCTCGCTGAGCGCGATAAATTTGTGCAAGCCCGGATACAGCAACGTGTCCATGAACTCGAGACCATGACTTCTACGATTGGCGATGGTGGACTCGAGACCAACGTTGATGTTGACGTCCTTGCTGACAAGGAGGACAAAGAGAACGCAGAGGAGCCAAAGACCTCCGCCACTGCTGTACAATCCCTCCAGCAAGCTTTGACCTTCCCCCCGTCGACGAGCCACGGGAAGCTTCGTGCACTCATCGAACTCAAGTCTCTCCGACTAATCGAAAAACAGCGAGCTTTGCGTGCGCTCACGGCAGAGCGTCTCACCCATGGCTCCATGCTTCCTTTGAATCGAAGTGACTTCCGTCGCACTCGCAAACCGACATTCAAGGATGCACGTACAACTGAGAAGCTCGAGCGTGAACAGCGTATGAAAAGAGAACAACGAGCCAAATCCAAGCATGTGGAACAGCTCGAGGTCATCGTTTCTCATGGTCGCGAGGTGTTGGCTGTCAACCAAACCGCTCGGGACAGGATTTCACGACTCGGTCGCGCAGTCGGGAGCTTCCATGCACATACAGAGAAGGAGGAGCAAAAGAGAATTGAGAGGATCTCGAAAGAGCGTCTCAAGGCTCTTAAGGCGGACGATGAAGAGGCTTACATGAAGCTCATTGATACTGCGAAGGACACTCGTATCACTCACTTGCTCCGACAGACGGATGCGTACCTTGACTCCTTGGCTCAGGCCGTCGTCGCACAGCAGAATGAGGCTGGTCATCATAGGTATCCTATTTCGGCGATACAAGATGATGGTCCGGCATCGGAAGCCACTTTCGGTGCACGAGTTGATTTGGATGATGAAGATAGGGAACGCAAGATTGACTACTATGCTGTGGCCCACAAGATACAGGAAAGGATCACAAGACAGCCAAGTATACTCGTTGGAGGCACACTCAAGGAGTATCAGCTCAAGGGCTTGCAATGGATGGTCAGTTTATTCAACAATCGTTTAAACGGTATCCTTGCAGATGAAATGGTCGGTACAATACAAAACTCTGTGTCTACCCCACACCCACTAACTATTTCTCTCGTAGGGTCTCGGAAAGACCATCCAAACAATCTCGCTCATAACATTCTTGATAGAGGTCAAACAGATCCACGGTCCTTATCTTGTGATTGTGCCCTTGTCGACCATGACCAACTGGTCTGGAGAGTTCGCAAAGTGGGCACCGTCTGTCAAGGTGATCTCCTACAAGGGTAACCCTGCAGCGCGAAGAGCATTACAAGGCGATCTCCGTGTGGGGCAATTCCAGGTGTTATTGACCACGTATGAATATATCATCAAGGACCGACCCCATTTGAGTAAGATTAAGTGGGTCCACATGATCATTGGTATGTCAATACTTTTATTCTCTCAAGCAACAATGCTTATCTTGTCCGATATAGACGAAGGTCATCGTATGAAGAACACCCAGTCCAAGCTCTCACAAACCCTAACAACATACTACTCCTCTCGCTACCGTCTTATTCTGACTGGTACTCCTCTACAAAACAATCTTCCAGAACTTTGGTCACTCCTCAACTTCGTCCTCCCCAAGATCTTCAATTCGGTGAAATCGTTCGACGAGTGGTTCAACACACCGTTTGCCAACTCTGGCACTGGGGACAAGATTGAGCTTACCGAAGAAGAGGCCCTACTCATCATTCGTCGTCTCCACAAGGTCCTTCGACCCTTCTTACTGAGAAGGTTGAAGAAGGACGTGGAAAGCGAATTGCCAGATAAAGTGGAGAAGGTCATCAAGGTCAGAATGAGTGCACTCCAGAGCCAGATGTACAAGCAGATGAAGAAGCACAAGATGATTGCGGACGGCAAGGATGCTAAGGGAGGGTAGGTCATTCTTCCTATCTGGCTCTGCGATTCACTGACCGTCTTTTCAGGAAACAAGGTGGTGTCAAGGGTCTGTCCAATGAGCTTATGCAGCTTCGAAAGATCTGCCAGCATCCTTTCCTGTTTGAAAGCGTCGAGGACAGAGTCAACCCCAGTGGTATGATTGACGAGAAGATTGTGAGGTCCTCCGGCAAGCTCGAGTTGCTGAATAGGGTCCTACCCAAGTTCTTTGCGACTGGTCACAGGGTAAGCCCTCTGTTTTCGGCCTGATGATAATGCCAACACTACATCATTCTTAGGTCTTAATCTTCTTCCAAATGACCAAAGTCATGGATATTATGGCTGACTTCCTCAAGTACACCAATGTCAAATTCCTCCGTCTCGATGGTGGCACGAAAACTGAGGAGCGAGCGTCGTTCGTTCAATTGTTCAACAAAGCCGATTCAGAGTATAAAGTTTTCATTTTGAGTACCCGAGCTGGTGGTCTCGGTTTGAACTTGCAAACTGCAGACACTGTCATCATGTGTGTCATATCTTCCAAGTCGATTATACGCACCCTGACGCATTTGCAGTTTCGACTCTGACTGGAATCCTCACGCTGATTTACAGGCTCAAGATCGTGCCCATCGAATTGGCCAGACGAAAGCGGTTCTTATTCTTCGTTTCATCACTGAAAAGTCGGTCGAGGAAGCCATGTATTCACGGGCTCGTTATAAGCTCGATATCGATGACAAGGTCATTCAGGCTGGTAAATTCGACAACAAGAGTACCGTTGAGGAGCAGGAAGAATTTTTGGTAAGGCAATTTTTTGTTTTTCTGACGAAGTCTCCATAAATACTCTATTTTAGCGTTCCATTTTAGAGGCCGATCAGGAAGAAGACAACGAGGAGGCGGGTGACATGAACGACGAGGAGCTCAATGCCATCATTGCTCGTTCAGATGAAGAAGCTGAAATCTTCCGACAAGTCGACGCCCAGCGCGAGCGGGACACCTTGGAGAGTTGGCGTGCCGCTGGTAACAGAGGAAAACCACCGCCACCCCTCATCCAGCTGGAAGAGTTGCCTGAATGCTATCAAACTGACGAGCCATTTGAATCCAAGGATGGCTTCGAGGAAGCTCTTGAGGGTCGTGGACAGCGAAAGCGAAATGTCGTTAGCTACAACGACGGTCTCAGTGACGATGCTTGGGCTATGGTATGTTCTACGTTTGCTGTCGACCACAACGCTGATCACGGTCGATTTCAGGCCTTAGAGGATGGTGAAGATCTTGAAGAGCTTTCGCAACAGAGACGAGACAGGAAGGAACGGCGAGCCACTAACAAACTTCTTCGCGATGCCGAGGCCTCGGGTCGTGGCACACCCATCTCCGAGCCCGAAGCCGGACCCAGCGGTCGTGGCCGCAAGAAAAAGGGACGGCCGCCCAAGAATCCCGTTGAGGAGTCGCCAATTGTCGTTGGCAAACGGAAACGGGGGATGAAGTCGATGTCCGTTACCCCCAGTATTGCTGACGACGACGACGACGATGACCGGGACCAGAAACGTCGAAAGACGAAGGCCGGAGATGTGCCCACTGCCGTCAGGGAGAAAATGAAGAAAGCCTTCATGGAGTGTTATAAGGCAGTACTGGCATGTGAAGCAGAAGATGGTCGGAAACGATGCGAGCTTTTCAGAGATGTGCCTGACCGGAGGGTATGGCTACAGTTCCTACTGAGGCTCTCATGATCACTGATACGTTTCACAGGATTATCCAGATTATTACAACATAATCATGCACCCCATCGCATTGTCTCAGCTGCGAAAACGTTCACAGAGCAACTACTACAAGGATGTCATGCAGTTCAAGTCCGATTGGCAGCTTATGTTCAACAACGCTAGGACCTACAACCAAGAAGGATCATGGGTCTACAATGATGCCGAAGAGATGGAGAGGGTCTTCAATGCCACTTGGGATCGCGTCGTCGTTGGCTCTGGGCTCCCGGGTGCGCCTTCTGGCGGAGATGGTTCTGCTACAGGTTCTTACGAAGATGCTCTAACGCCCATGGATGACGAGGATGTTCGACCACCACCACTGAAGTCCAGGGGATCTGGTAGAAAGAATCAGGTCATCAGCGATGAGGAGTATCTCACACCCAGTGACGACGATTGATTAGTTTCATTCAGTTTTCCCGTACACTCCTTCGACGTTTGTTGCTATCTTTTCACTTTGGCTTGTGTACTAGATTCACCGTCTGTGTTTAATGTGTTTATTGTACTTTATATCTCGAAAATCCACGCTTTGCAAACTGAATATAGCCGTATCATGGTCTGCTACAGACAGATTCGATTCTGTGTGAAAATTAGACAGCACAATGGACACTGCTACAGTTATATCAACAACCCAAGTTTGATTATGATTTCCTGATCAGTTGTAGGGTTTAATACAGTGCAGCGAAATGTAGTGTGAGAGCTGGGTATGTATATGTACAGCAGGGACAAGATCTAATATGCAAAAAGGAAGCGTGACTCAACAGTTCAGGTACACTTACCCCGACTGTATAGCCAGATGAACGCGATTAAAAAATCCAGCAGGTATGTAACATTGATGAGATGCATGAGGCTACGACGAGGAAATAGAAATGCAAGTAGTGATAAGCATAGAAATATCCTGATATAAGATGACGAGAAAGAACACAAATACCGGCCATGACCCGTTTACGAATACCATCCATCTTCATCGACAGTTACCGCTGTGGAAACGGCACTAGGAGTAGGTGAAGGTGGGGACACTGGCGGCCGTCGCGAACCCCGTGGTGCACCCTGCCCGAGATTGCTCGGATACCGGGATGCATAAACGGGTTTTGGTGCTTTATAATGACTTCCAGCACGAGGTGCATGCATGGAGTCCCACACAGAGGGTCCAGGGGGTGTTGCACTTCGATCGCTTGGAACACGCCCATTGGGAGTTGCTGAGCGACTAACGCTCACATAAGCAGTGCTTGCTCGGGATTCAGGGCGTAGCGGGTGAGCTGAACCGTTTGTGGTTTTGTGGGGCTTGGTCGGGGCAGCGACAGAAGCCTTTGCAAGTTTGGTCTGAGTCTGGTCGAGCTCTGCTTGAACGCGCGATAGCTTCGCTTCGAGCTCTGCAACCTGAATACGAAGACTGTTTTCCCGCTCCTGTGTCAAAAAGTTAGTAGACCGAATCTAAGAAAGCCTAAAGAATTACCTTGGACAGGCGTTCATCAGCGTCTCGCCCTTCTAATTGCATCTTCACGGTCAAGTGATCAGTCTCCAATTGCGATAACGTCTGTTCAGTCTGTTCAAACTGTGTTTGGGTGATCTCCAGCTTTGCTGCGTATTCCTTGGATTGCCTCTCCCATTCCGAGGATCGTTGCTGTGCTTGCGCAAGGCTCTGCTTAGCGGTAGCAGCAGCCTTCTCCCCTGATGCAGCCTTGTTCTCGAGTTCCTTGAACCTGCTCTTGAGCGCTGCATGTTCACCTTCAAGGAACTTGGCCTTGTCGCAGATACGCCGAAGCTCTTTCAGCTCTTCATTGTCAGCCTGACTGATAAGTGTTGCTAGGTTTTGTATCTGCTCCGAAGTCTGACGTAATGCATCCCAGTTGCTTTGCTGCGAAACGAGGTTATCGTATTGTTTCTGCAAGGACACCGTGGCTCGTTCTGCCGCCTCTCTGTCTCGGTTAGCGAATGTGACCTTGAGCTCGAGTGAATCCGCCTGTGAATGACATGATTAGAGGGGAACAATTTGTATACTAGAGGTATGAATAGACTCGCCTTGCTCTTCAAGCTCTGCCTTTCGGTCAAAAGCTCTTGATTCGCCCTCTCCAGCTCAGAAATACGATCCTGGTTGGCTTGCGTAGCCACATCGGATGCTTGCAGACGAGCTAGCGCTTTCGCGAGTGCATCCTCTAAATCGGATATCTTTGATTCGACCGATGCAGCGTCCGCGGCCTTTGAGGCATTCAAAGCTTGCAGCTCCTTCACCTGTGCCTTTAACCTGTCCCGATCGGCTTCGACAATGCCCAATTTCTCGCTGAGCATATCCTTTTCAACTCTAACTTGACCATGAGCACCACGAGCCTTGGCAACTTGAACTTGATAATCGGCGTTGGCCTTACGGAGTTCATCCATCTCGCGCTTCGCTACATCCCGGGAAACCATGAAATCGGCGTGGGCGGATTGTAATGTGCTCGTGACGGATGATATAGCATCCGGGAGGGCCGTAATCTTTGACATGAGATTCTGTGACGTTTGCAAAACTTGTACGCTGTTCTCAGTCAAGCTTTGCTGGGCATTCGAAACGTCTTTCATCGCTTCTCTGAGCTCGGTCAACGCTTGATCTGGGATGCTCTTGTTCTGAGCATTAGATTCCGTTGCCTTCAGAGCCTCCACCACAGACGTGAGGCGGTTCGGAATATCAGAAACGATTTCCACCACATGTTGGTTTGCGGACGACAAGTCGGATTGCTGAGAAGCCAGGGAACGCTGACCCTCCATCAAGTTTGAGAGTGTGATTGAGACATTTCCAAGGGGCTCAAGTAAACGAGATACGTTCTCTGTCACCTTTCCTGTAACGGTATCGACGTTGAAGGACTTGTCTCTGACAGCTAGTCGCGAGTCGAGACGTTCGACTACAAGATCTGCAACTTGCTCCTTGATTTCGAATGCGTCAATGGGAGCGATAGCCCTGCGGACTTCGGTAGTGAGCTGTACAGCTATTGCGTCGGTGTCAACAGCGGGTGCGTGCTGCTTTAGGATGTTTGGCATCAAAGGCAGTAATCTGTCAACAATGAGACCAGCTGTCTCGCGTTTATCGGATGCAAGATCGATGATCTGAGAGATGTGGGGTTTGACGGCCTGGCTGAGCTTTGCAGTAAGATAGTCATAGTCAACAGCTTCGGGCTGCAAAGAGTTGAGTACGGGTCCTAGTTGCGACACAATAGCATTAACCAATGCATCGTGGTGATGAGAAGGTGCATTGCTGGTGATCGTCTCCAAACGATTCGACATTTCTGATATGGCCTCGACAACAGCACTGATAGTTCTTTGACTGTTCCGCTCCAGGACACCAGACACATCTGGCGCGGGGAGACCTGTTGCAGATACATCGAGAGACCTATTTGCAACAGTGGTAGTGACGTCGTGAAGCTCCTTCCTCAAAAGGTCGAGTATCCTTTCATGACCCTGCTCCACGACATCCTTGATCAACTCAAAGTCGAGTTCGCCCCGTGCATCCATCTGACTGTCATCCAAACTGCGAGCAGCTGACTCTTGCAGCTGGCTACGGAACAAGGACACCACTTCCGAAATCATCTCTTCTGCCTTTGGTGTTAAACCCTGTGCTCCTGCCTTCTTCGCCAAATCACGTCGAATGAGTCCTATCTTCTCATCAAGTAGCTGCTCCAAGCGATCTTCGTATCTTCTCATCTCGAGACGGCTTGTTAAATCCTTGGCCGGTATCGACGACACCTCGGACATGGAAGAACCTTCCGACGGTGAGAAGGTCATATTCTCCGGCAGAGAAGAGCGACGTCTGGCATGGCTCCTCGAGGACGCAGCAAAGACGTCGTCGGTAGGCGAAATAACACCGTGACCAGGATCAGTAACTAGGCGAGTCCGCGAGACTTTGTGAGAAATGGGAGGCATGTCAAGATCATCCAACGACGGCCGTCGGACTTGCTCAAAGATCTCTCTTGAGCTAAGACGTGAACGAACAGTCCGCCTAGTTCGCTCGTCTCCATTGTTAACCAAAGCCTTGAACAATCCAGCTGGCACTGTATTGCTTGAAACGGGATGCTTGAAATCGAGAGGTATTGGTGCACGCTTCGCCTTTGTAGCAGATGGGAAGGTGAATTCCTCTGGACCAGAATCGCCCTTCTCGCCTTTCCCAGAGCTTTCGCCTTGTAAAGTGGCTTCCTCCGGACTTCCAGGGTTTTGGATATGGGGAAGGACTGGCTTGAACCCTTCAAATGTAAATGGTTCTGCGGTAGGATTAAGAGGCCGTCCAGGCGGCGGTGACACAATACGTCTAATGCTCGCCGGTGAATCAACGTTCGGCGGGAACCTGAATGATGCCATGCTATCTCCTTCTTCAACTGAAGCGTTCGAGTTGGTTCTTTGGCGCTTTTCTCGTCCTTGCACTTTAAATGGTGATGACTCATCGATAGGTGGTATCGGCAGAGGTCGTGACTCTGGGACAGGGAAACCAGGTTCTGGAACAGGGAAGGACGGCACTGGGGCAGGGAAACGGAACGTGAAACCGCCAGGTTTGAACTCCTGAGCAGCAGCGTTAAGAGGTTTGTTGACTGATGGAAGGCGGGAGTGCGACATCATGGGAGCATTGGGAGGTTCTGGCATAGTCTTGAAGGCCTCTGGATGCCAGCCATTGGAAGCCTCGGCAGGAGCACCAAAGACAAACGGCTTCGCAAACGGATTGAGGTTGGGCCGCGAACTGCCTTCAATCATATTCGAGGAAGGGTCGCGAGAATGTGCAAGTGCAGGGTCGTGGACAGAATGCTGACCAGAAGCTCCACGGGAATGGGGTAGAGGTGGCAATGGACGTGGTGACCGATTTGCATTAGACGATGGGTGATGATAATGACCGATACCGAGATAATCCCCTTCGTCACTGGGATTGGAAATAATGTCATCTTCTGCACCATGCGAACTCATAGGTATCACTATCGCGTTTTCTGGAGGTTTTGGGAAGTTGGGCAGTCTTCTTGGCTGCTCGCTGTCTATATGATTGCGACGACGACGCTCTGCACGGTCTTGGCGAGCCCTTTCCTCATCCGATGGATTCGACCATTCACCGATACTCTGAAAGAATGAATGTCAGTATTAATGCATATACACAACCTTCTGAACATGTGAAATACATACCTCATCGTCATCTGAGATATTGCCACCCATAAAGGCATCCTCCGACCCGGTCCACTCTTCTACACCGGATTCAAGCTCGACATCACCAGAAGGACCAGTCGTTTCTTCATCTTGCAAGCCTTGTATACGTTCGTTCAGACCCTCTGCTACTAGCCCACCAAAAGAGCGCATCGACAAAGCTGCAGACAAGCGAGAAACATGCCTCGAATGATGTCTGCTTTGAGAAGCAGTCAGAAGGCCATTCTCATCATTCTCCTTGTCACTAAGACCATTCTCGTTGTCCTCCACTTCATGAACCTCAACAACACCTTCTGCCGTTCCGCTGCCTTCGTCCTCGTCCTCATCTTCCATTTCTCCGTCATCTTGCCTCTGGATATCTTCTTCCTCCTCCTCTTCTTCTTCTTCTTCCTCTGGTATATCAAGTCCGAAACCACGTGCAAAATCTGGTTTACTCTCGGGACGACCAACTGCAGATGTGGGTGGCGCCAATGACGAAAGTGAGACAGGAACGCGACCTTGCGGTGCATGAATAGTTTCGCTTGGTTGTGCATCTGGCACCGGAGAGAACCGAGGACTACTCTGCATGGTATTCTGATCGGAACCAAGGGTGGCGTTGGGTCCAAATGGATTGGAGGTAACCCCGAGCATTTGATGCGTCGGTGGTTGTGCCAGTGAAAGACTGTGACCGTGTCTATTTGTAATAAACCGGGGCGCTGAATAAGTGGGAGAAGGGGAGAGACCAAAGGGTGGTTGAGGTGAGGTTGTAAGGGAGTTGTTTGCCGAGTTGCGCTGGGATTGTTGCAGCTTGTTGAGTTTAAAGAGGAGGAGAGCAGGATCCGCAGGTGATGATATCTAAAGAGCATCGAACATTAAAAGGGCTTGAAAGAACACGTGTGGATAAAGTGAAGCGTACCGACGCAGCACGCGCATGGGGAGCGTGTATGTGAGGAATAGCACTTGCTCCACGCTCAACACCTAGCCTCTCTAGCTTCTCTTCTATGTGCTGTTGCTTGATAGCTTCCCAGGCACTCTGCATGTCACATCAAGGAATGTTCAAACAAATAACACGAAACGGAAAAAACGGACCTTTCCGGGTAAGAAGACATCCACTGTTGATGGGAGACTGAGACGCCAACCATCCGGAGGATAGAGCTCAGCTGTTGAAATCTCCACAGGTGGTATATCGAAGCTTTTGGGAGGTACTGGCGCGCTCAATAAGTCCCTTGCCCACTCTGGCCTCGTGGAAGGTTGACCTCCTTCACCAGGAATGGTTTCTTTGGGCAAATTGACAACGACCTTTTTCGTCTTTGTCGGAGGAGGAGCATTTGAAGGTGAAGCAGCAGGTGGTAAAGGACTTGTTTTTCGTGCTGGACCTCCAAGTACTGCTTTCGGTGGACCGCCGATACTCAACTGTCTCCTGTTCCTATTCGGAAAAGGGTGACCAGAAGGTGGTGGTCCTTTGATTGGTGGGTTTCCTAGAGCCATTGAAGGCCTTGGAAAGTGACCAGCGAGAGGAGTAATTGGGAAACCAGCTGGGGGATGAATGCCAGCAGCAGCGAGATGCGAAATGGTAGCCTGGTGAGAATGATGAGGACGACCAGGAGCTGGGGGAGGTTGTGGGGCGAAAAATGGTTGCATTGGTGTCTGCATTGGTGGCATATTGGGCAAAGGTGGATGAAAACTATGCTGCAAAGAGGTCGGTAGAGCAGGCGAGAAAAGAGGTTGACCCCGAGGTTGCTGCATATTAAGGGTTGCAGGGATATTCAGACGAGGTAAAGCATCTCGTTGTGGCGCCATTCTCACTGCTCGCCGCTGGGCTTCAGTGCTTGCTCACTGTCCGAGGCAGCGAAGAGGGGGCCTTGGAGGTGACCTGAGGTGACTCTGAGAATAAAAGAATAAATGTACCACTTTAGACGAGCGCCATCAATTTATCCACGTGTCGGCTCTCTTAGTGTACAAACATAACTACAGAATCTTACATCTTCTCATTCCGTCTTTCATTTAGCTGTAATGTCATGAGTAGTCGAATGGACGGTGGCAGAGCAATGCAATTCAATTTCATGGTGTAGTGTATCACCAAAAGCATAGTAACGTACTCAACGCGCGAACAACTAAGGGGCATTCGACGCTGTAGCTCTAGAAAAGTCTAGATTTTGGTCCACCCAAGAACCACCCAAATCATTACTGGAAAGGCAGGCATCGAGAGAGAAGCGTTGCCGGGTTGTCATTTGACTACCGCGTGAGGGCATATCCACCAAAGCACTTCCCGGTGGCAAACATTCGATCGACGAAAAGGCTTCTAAGCTTTCGTACAGCTCAAGACCGGTGACAGTGGTGCTAGAACAGCAAAATTCGAATGTTTTTGATCCCTACGCGCATAACTTGAACACGATGTTAAGCTGTTTTCTTGGTACTCTGGCCAAAGTAATAACGCTGCCTTCCGATCCCCATAAACCAAGCCATCCTAAATATAACCACTCAGAAGTTGTTCGAGTGACATGCTAGAACGGCACCTACCGAGAAGCAAACAAGAATATGGTAAAAGTGATATTCCCGTGCGTTGTAGCATTCCATGCTGCAAAGTTCAAACGCAGTTCCTGAGGAAGCCCTACGACTGTTGAGGCAATACTGCGTGATGTGTATAGCTCTAGCAAGCGATCATTCAAAACACAAAGACGCACTGTGTGAACTACATCAATATGCATCAGTCTCGGTGCTCTAAGCATAAATGCAACTCACATCCGCAATTGCTAAAGGTATCAACATAGCCCCGACAATCCTTTCTTGAGCAACATGGTCCCGGCGTAAAGCATCCCTTATTCCTCTAAATCCAAATGACGAAATCAATCCCAACAAGAAGTAACCTGCAAGGAAGTTGATCAAGCTTCATGAACATGTCCAGCCCAAACCCACAATTCCCCAACTGCCAAACTGCCATGTTCGTCTTGTCATCCAGGAACCCAGGAGGTAAAGGCTCAGACGAGCTAGGAACAAGCTGGTGATGGAACCAGCTGGCACCGGGATAGAAAAGGATAATCAAGCCAGTGATTATCGTCGAAGCTGCAAGGTGTCATTTGCATTTTCCATTGAGGCTGGACGTAATGCTAACCGGGCTCAAAGTATAGAAACAGGAATTTGTAGAAACCAGTCAAGGCTGGAAAATCCGACATGGTTGGCGAGAATAGAGATGGGAAGCGTGTCATGATCGTCATTATTGGGCGCTGAGGTGGTGCCTAAACAGGTAATTTGTGACAAGTTTCACCTTGATTAGGGCAGAAAGTTGCAGAAAGACATGAATCCCCTTCAAACCAAACGTTCACCAGGGTACCGCAGCGTTATCCAGTTCCTCTCCTTCCTCGTCCATCCCAAGTCTTCAAATAAGGCTGGGAAGTGCTGACATAGTTTATACACAACCAGAAGCACTTTTCGAGCAAGTTTCTGTGCACATATCCTAGATTCCTATCACGAGAGTTTTCCCGACAATTCTCCACGTCAAAGACACGACTTGGTACACGAATCGAGTTCTCACATACCTGAATACTTATAGTCGACCGATGCTGTTTCTCCAGATTTGATACAGTATACCCTTCTGACATGACTACCTCCGCCACCTTACAAGTTAAACAAGACCCCCATGGCAGCCCAACATCCTCCGTGTTCGATCTCCCAATCTCAAACTCGACCTCTGATCCTGCAATCTTAAAGCCCAATATCCGTATTCTACCGGATGCAAACATCAATGCCCCTCAAACTAAACCCAAGCCAGCTACTACCGGCATCAACAGTTCCAACGCGTCTTTTGTTGTCGTCTCAGGCGGTACCGGCGGGAACGCAATCTGCACCGCGTTCTCGAATGCCTTTTTCATTCTACCGGTTTCAGATGACGGAGGCTCGTCCTCGGAAATCATACGTGTGCTCGGAGGCCCATCTATTGGTTTGTATCCTGGAACTCAACACCTGCTAAAGCGTTCTGCTGATTCCTTATCTCCTAGGTGACATTCGATCCCGCCTCATCCGACTTATACCCCCAGCACCTCCGTCGTCTCCACTAGACGCGATTAGAACGTTACTTGCTTATCGGTTACCGGTCCATTACTCTGAACGTCAAGCACGTGAAGAGTGGAGAGATATCGTTGAGGGAAAGAGTCACCTCTGGCACGGTATACCTACTGACCGTAAAGAAACTATTCGAGGCAAGTACTCTCGGGTTCTCGAGTATGCTTCTTCTCACGTTAATCAAGGCTTCCTCGTCTACTTTGAGAGTGAACTGCTTAAACGCGCTCACAAGAATTTTACATTCTTAAACGGCAGGTAAGGATGAAATGAATGCGGTTACATTTACCTTCACTAACACCATATATCTAGTATCGGAAACTACTTTCTGGCTGCCGCTCAAGGATTTTTCCGTTCCTTACCATCTGCCATCTTCTTGTTCTCTTCCATTACCAACAGCGGTGCCAACATCTTACCGGTAATTGTCACTAACCATACGGTGACGATTGCGGCTGAGCTGGTGAGTACAAAAGCTTAACTCGATTTATCCTTGTCGTCTGATAGCCATCGGCGGGCAGGAAAATGGAGAGAAGCTTGTAGGACAGGTAATACCGATGGAATCTCTCTGCAACCTTGTATTTGACCTTTTGGTGCTAGTGCGAAATATCTCATCCAGTAGCAAGGCAATCTTCGCCCACTACTAATGTTGTCGAAGAATGGTCACCAATCGACGGCGTCATAAGCCAACGGCAACAGAATGTCATGTTTGAACACGGCAGCAAAGGACAATTTGAACATCTGACTTCCCGCATTTCTCGTAGGTCCTTTCGTTGCTTATCATCTGTTCAAACTGAGCTCCTTAAAGGACTACTGTATATAAATGCGTATGGAATGGAGATCCACCCATCTCCAAATCCCGAGTTTATCTCAAGCATCGGCAGTAGCGATGTTTTCGTCTACTCCTGCGGGTCATTGTGGACTAGGTAAGTTCCGCTTAGTATCAGCCCTTTAATCTGCTAAATCCTCTGCAGCATCATTCCATGTTTAGCACTTAGAGGCGTGGGACCAGCTATTGCGCGGTCCCGGTCCCTGCGTGCAAAAGTTCTTCTATGTCTGTTGACCGTTTCCTTCCCCATTATCCCTCCGTTTGCTAAATCTAACTCCAGTAAATTCGGAGAATGACCGGGAGACCGATGGGTACACTGCAGTTGATTATGTGCAGTACGTATAACAATGCCTCTCTCTCCTCAGTCCTTCAAAAGCCTAATTCCGCCTACAGAGCCATTACCCGGACCTTGAATGACTGCTACCAACCCCAGGTATATGGAATTGGTACTGTTAACACGCAGTACCCCATATCAGCCTTCGTGACAGATCTCGTGTACCTCAAAGGCACAAGGGTACCCGTCGACGTGAAAAGGCTCACAGTGTTGGGAGTACGGTGCACAGAAGTCGAGGCAGACGACGATTCGGATCCACCCAAGTTCAACGTTTCTTGTGTAAAGCAAGCTATGGATGAAATATTGTCTCGCCAGTTGTAGAACCGATGTAGAACTCTGATGTCGACGTAATGAATGGTGATCCCCGAACATCGTGGCAGCTTGAACTCAAATAAAGACCTACATTCTGGCGCGAGTAGTTAAGGTAGAACCACCTGACCCAAATCTCCCTAAACTCCTCCCACCATCGACCACCTTTGTCCCTATATGCAGGTGGCTACGTTTAACCTGCAGAACGGTGTAGTAGAGGCTCAGGGAAACTCGCAAGGAGGCGCAAGGGTCGAGTTTCCCCATAACCCCGGCCAGGAACAAGATTTTGCAAATTCAGATTCGCTTGGTGATGATGACGCTTGTGTCCATGTCTTTGGGTCAGAGAGTGCGTTGCTCGTGTGCTTGAACTTTGGCCTCGCAGTTGATTGTCTTTCTCGTCGGTGAAGTCCACAGACGATATTCGATAACAGGAAATTGTCCAAAAATGCCAGGAAATAATCTGAAGTGTTCCTGCAAAGGTATTCAAAGCGCTCTTCGTCTCTTTGCGACATGTTGACGGTTCCTCGTCTACTTCAAGATCCGGTGCAGGAATCAGAAAATGGATCGCTATCGCCTTCAAAAGCAGACCCAGATAACCCATCTTCATCTCAACCCATAGCATTCCCATCCACTACAGAAGGAGTCAATGCATCAGAGTGCCCGGTCAACTTGAACCGAGGTTCCATACGTTTCCTTCCTCGCGTCCGCATAACTTCAGGGCTCAACAGGAGTAAAAGAACCTCTAGCTTAACAAGCTCACCTATTACCCCAAAATCGACCATCTCCGGAAGTAACGCTCACAGCGTCTTATCCCAACTACAACAGGAACATGCCATCCTAAACAGCCCACCAGTCTCAGCAACATCCACACGATCATCCTCCATCTCATCCTCGATATCTGCACCTCTTCGCTTCCGTGAAAACGAGGCAGTTCCGTCTAAATGGGGACCATTAGGCCAACGAGTCTCCTTGTTCGCATCTCAACATAGAACTAAAAGAATGTTTGACCCCAATGACCCCAAGGCGAACAGCCGTATGGGCGATGACGAGCGGACGCCGCTATTGAGACATCAGCATCTCTTACAGAGACGTGTATACGACCAAGACTCGGACTATGAGATCCTATTAAACAGAGAGATTGACCGGATGTTTGGAAAGTGGCCGGGACGGTTAATGAACAGACATGTGAGTGTCAACTCATTTGATGAATCGCTGTTCTAATCACCAGTACAACAGTGGTGGTGGTGGCAATTGGAGCCCATACTGTGTTGCTGGTGCCTCGGCGACGCGGTCTTTGATGATGATTAACATTTGTTGTATACGGATACCACTGTTGTGTCTATGGGTAACTTATTGCGTCCTATTGCTGTCTTGCACTATTCTATTCAATGTACTACATAGCAATATATACACACGGAAATCAACCGAGTAAAGATTGAACCGCTTCTATACATCTTCTGCTCCACATATTCTCACTTCGGAGGCATAACCATGGTAGGTGGCAGAGTTGTGATGGGAGGTAACAACTGTGCCGCCGTCTTCCTAGAGTTTTGGATCAACAATTGGTCCATCAAAACGATGGCTGCCATTGCCTCGACAATTGGAACTGCTCGCGGAACAACGCAAGGGTCATGTCGTCCTCTGGCAGCCAAGGATCCCGGAGTCCCATCATATTGTGCGGTCTCTTGGGGTTGCGAGATGGTCGCAGGAGATTTGAAACCAATCCTAAAGTAAATATCCTCTCCGTTCGTGATACCACCCTGCACACCGCCACTCCAATTCGTCTTGGTTCCGAGTCGGCCGTCAGCGCGTTTCACAAAGGGATCATTGTGCTTGCTTCCAGGGACTTCGGTTCCCTTGAACCCAGAACCAATCTCAAAGGCTTTCGTGGCGGGTATTGACAGCATTGCGTGTCCCAGGGTGGCCTCAAACTTGTCGAAAACGGGCTCGCCGAGGCCAGCGGGGACGTTACGAATGACACAAGTAATCGTGCCTCCGATGGAATCTTGAGCTTCTTTGGCTCGAAGAATACGCTACAAAGAAAAGGCCGCCACTCAGGAGATTGAAAGCAAACATGGAATGATCTACTGGGCGTACCTTGGTCATTCTTTCTGCCGTTTCAGGATGAGGACACCTTGTTATATGGGAATCGACCTGTTCCCTTGTAATCGTGTGGAGTAGATTACGGAACTCTTCAGAAAGAGCATCGTGCGCTTCATCGCTGTCGGCGTTCTCGTCGGGAATCAGGGATGGAGGAGCAACTGTTGAAGGGAGATGAACTTTGCCGACAGAGGAGACAAAGGCCACAATTTCGATTCCGTAGGCAAGTTTTAGATATTTCTCAGCGATGGCACCAGCTGCAACACGACCGATGGTTTCTCTGGCGCTGCTCCTTCCTCCTCCGCTGCTAGCTTTGATGCCGTACTTTTCCAAGTATGTGTAGTCGGCATGGCTCGGCCGTGGATACAAGTCTGTTTCACTGTAGTCGTGGGGGCGTTGATCCTCGTTTTTAACGAGGAGACCGATAGGTGTTCCGAGGGTGACACCCTGTTCAATACCGGATTGCAAGTGGACCTGATCCTTTTCATTTCTCTGCGAAAAATCCGATAGGTCAGTACAAGTTGAGATCTCTAGATCAAGGAGACACACGGGAGTAGTGAGATTGCTTTGACCGGGTCTCCTTCTATTCAACTGTACTTGGATATCCTCTGGAGAGAGATTCAGCCCCTGTCATTCAAAAAAAAGTTATAGGTTTGGCGACAAGCAGTAGTCTCATTACACTTACAGGTGGACAACCATCGATGATTGCACCAACCGATGCACAATGACTCTCCCCATAAGTTGTGACGCGAAAAAGGTTCCCGTATGTGGACATGGTGCGGTGAGGATGGGTGTTTTTTTTACTGCTCCGGAATAGTCGAGCTTTTTAAAGGTCCAGAAAGGAATGAAATGAGTCGGAAATGGATATCCACGGCCAACCACGGCCTTGTTCGGCCGACCGGAGCGTGTCGAGGCGCGGCCCTGGGTCCAAGCGCTACTCTGCCTGAATTCAGTTTCAGACTCTGCCACTTCCTGCGACCATGTCCTCCGCTCCGCAATCCTCGCAAAGTGCTCGTTCTCGTGCAAATCCACGAAAAAGAGTACATGATGACGCTTCCTACATTGGGAATCCAGGCAGTGCTTCAACCGGCGAACACAGGCTCAAGCGCAAACGAGTCGAGCCAATAGCTGCACCTTTGGAATCAGAGACGAGGTTATCCTATGTACGTTTCGAACAGCTTTTCCGTCAAAAAATTATTGATGAAAAGCACAGGTTGATTTTAACAGTCTCCCGTTATCCTTCGTTTACAAGTATCTCACCCTATACGACCTCATCCCACCGATCCGTCCTCTACCAATCACTGCCGAAGACCCTCCTATACCTCTTTCTCTTCTCGATCCTAGAGCTTATTCCCATCAACCATCTCCTCCTATAACCCAAGTCACACCAGCCAATCGACCTAAACGTGACTTGACCAAGGAACCAGAACGCAGACGGAGTTCGCGACTCTTGGATGACCCAATGCCAACACGCGCTCCTATTCTTGCAGATGTAGCGGAGCTCAACAAAGTTTTGGCAGAAATATGTCACAGACATTTTCATGAAACCACCTCTATCAGTGGCAGGGAAGAAGTCGATACACTGGCAGCGTTTATGTGTACCGTGGAGAATAACAGAGCAAGAAGGGATCGGATGATTCGGTGACATTCGACATGGTGAGCAGACCGTGCATTGATCTTTGAATTGCACTTATAATTCATTCAAGATATGGTGCTTGTTGTGTCATTTCCTCCTACGTTGGTGACCCCTCATCAATTCCGCGCTCGTTCCCTTGGTTAGACCGACGCGTGTTTAACATTCCTATTAGGATTTCACCTCTGTACAATTACATTGCCGAATGCACTCACCTTTGTGTTCACACTCGAAGGAAGATTTCTCAACCCCATCAAGCGGTATGCTCCTTCGTCTTTGACCCGCAGACACATAGTCCTAGGATCATCGGACATACATGCCCCGTCGAGGATATGCCACCGGAGTATGTTAACCTACGACGCACATGCACTGATACAGGTTCTGCGAGCGGTTTCTGCCGAACATGCTGCTTGCAATACATCACGGCGGCATCTCTAGGCTAAGGGTGTCGATACCCGCTTTTTATTTGCATTGCGACTTCCCAGGCGACAGTTTTTGTATGTGAAGGCTCAACACCTTGAGCATTCTCTCCCACCTCTTCTTCCGGTTACCACGGTATACTTATCACTACCCGTCACAAACATTCCAATTTGCACGCGTCTGTCGTCCTTGCGATTCCAACTCTTTGGGTCCCCTAGCAATGGACTCAATAGCTGAGTAAACAGTAGGCGTGACATCATGTGCCTCTTCTCTCGATTTCGAATCAAAATAACTTACGACAGGCCCAAAAACCTCAGGCTCATCGACGGAATTGCTGGGTAAATACCAGAACACTGGGAGGACTGTAGTAGACTGAAGTACTCATCCATCACGAACGTTCTGCAAGGCTCGCGATAGGCATTTTTTTTTTTACCAAGGGTCGCTTGAGTTCAATCAAGGGTACGGACTCTGACGCCCTTGGCGTGCGTGATTGGTCTGCAACATGGTTGGTTCCAGTTGGTTCCCATCAACCTGGTCCCCAGAGCTCGGCAACAAACATGTAAGTAGGACGTCCAGACTTCGATCAGATACCTCTACGTGCTGCCCTGACAGCCTTGTGAGGCTTTTGTGCTAAACTTAGCCCGCACACAACCCGCTCGCCAGGTCAGGATTGATTAGTTTGTCTTTCTCCTAGCACATAGGACAAGAATAGCTTTTTGTCAAGGGGTCTTCGGGAGGCCTGAGTTGAAATCAATTGATTTTGTGATGTTGGGAGATCTCATCATTGCAAGTAAATATGCCTCAACGACAGGGGAATCGCTACCAGACGCTTGTCACTGACTTCCGGTCCAGCCGAGTTCGGCATAAAGTCGAGCTTGAAGGTTGAAGGTTGAGGACGACGGAAAGAGAGATGAAGCTGCAGAAAAAACTCATCAGAGCAGCTATTTTGGAGACCTTTTGCAGAGAAGCACATTGTGGTTGTGATTTGGCATGTAATAAAATTGTAAAGTTGCCCTAACAACGGGATTGACCGATGCGTCCGACTGTTTGCTCCACCAGTCGTGATCGAAAGCCAGGATATATAAAGTAGGGGACCTGTCCAATCGCAGGTTCCCATTCCACCCTTTCCCTTCCCATCACCTCCTTCAACTTTTTTTTTTCATCCCAAGTCTTTCTTCGTTCGCAGCCGCAAGTCGTGCTGCCTGGTGCCATTTACTTTCACTTTCGGTCAGTTTGATGTTTCTTATCGCTTGGTTTCGCTTGTTCTGACATTAAGACCCTTTTAGTACACATTCTTTCAACGCAAAACTCTACTCTTTGAGGCATTTTCAATATGAAGTTCACTCTTGCTTTGTTGGCCGTTCTCCCCATCATCTCTCAAGTGACAGCCTCATCGATTGAGGCTCGTCAACAAAGAAACGGTGGTGGCAACAACAACGGGCAGAATAACGGTCAGAACAATGGTCAGAACAACGGCCAGAACAATGGTCAGAATAACGGCAATAACGGTCAGAACAACGGTAACAACGGTCAGAACAACGGCAACAATGGTGACCCTCAGACTTCCCTCAGTGCGTACCTCTTCTCTGGATTTCCCACACCTATTTATGTCGATTCTACAGCCCTTGATCCTGCCGTTATTGCTCAAGGATTCCAGAACAACGGACAGTCTACACCGGAAGCTGGTATGTCGTCTCAAATCGTCTGCCAAAAAGTGCATGCCTGATATTTGCGCTTTCCAGGTCAGGTCGCGTCGCTCACATCGTCGAACAACTTTATCAACTTTTGTTTGACTTCGCCCAACAGCCCTATCACCAGTAAGTTCCCTTATATTTGATGAATGAGGTCTATGCCTAAACCTATCCCTTCAGACGGCAAGCAGATCACGACCGGCTCATGTAACCCTGCTCCCATTGGTCTCATCCCTTCTGTCGATAACATGCCGTCTTCCAAATTCGTCAACCCTCCCAACAATGGTAACGTTGCGGCGAACCAAAAGTTCACCCTCGTCATGGCTATCAGGGGCATGGAGACCGGTGCTTTCGTTAACGCGCAGGAGAACTACTTTGCTGCTCCTCAACAGCTGAATGGTCAGGGCCAAATCATCGGTCACTCTCACGTTGTCGTCGAGCAGTTGGATAGTTTGACGCAGACCACCCCCACTGACCCCAAGAAATTCGCATTCTTCAAGGTGAGTGGTGTCTTGACGACAAGGTTTGTTTCCAAGCGGATGCTGACCACATGTAATTCGCAGGGTTTGAACGCTGCTGCTGCAAACGGCCAACTTACTGCTGACGTCGATAACGGATTACCTGAGGGTGCTTACCGAGTCTGCTCTATCAACGCCGCGGCCAACCATCAACCTGCCATTGTGCCCATCGCCCAACATGGTGCTTTGGATGACTGTTCATACGTGAGTACGTTCTTGTTCCTAGCGATGTCGTTTTGCTAATACCGCGTGTAGTTCACTGTTGGCAATGCGGGTAATGCTGGCCAGAACAATGGTCAGAACAACGGCCAGAACAACGGCCAGAACAACGGTCAAAACAATGGTCAGAACAATGGTCAGAACAACGGTCAGAACAATGGTCAGAACAACGGCCAGAACAATGGCCAGAACAACAACAACGGCCAGAACAACGGTCAGAACAACAACAACAACAACGGCGGTCGATTTGGCGGCCGCTTTGGTGGACGTGGGGTAAGTTGATTGTATCCTTCGTTTCAGCACCCACTAACCTTGGACCTCGCACAGCGCAACAACAGGCGATTCTCTCGTGAATACTAAGCGTCTCGCTTCCTCGAGATTGTACCTACACTCCCTGCTTTGACCGCTGCTCCGTGTTCTTTTAGCTGTTAGATTGTATTATACTGACCTAGATGGCCATATTCCTAGTTTCTGATACCCGTTCGATATTTGATGATGCCTCTGCTTGCTTTATTGATCTGTACACGTTCCTCTATAAAGTGGATCCCACGAATGAAACTTGGTTAAAAAGTTGAAACATGTCCGAGCACACGATCCTAGACGTCCTAAAGCAAGGATGTATGGCAATGGTCTAGCGGCAGTTCCTGCAGATCATTCGGCGGTACTTAGTGCCATCAGAACCACACTGCCGAGTATTGACCCCATAATATGGATCGCCTTACTAAGCTCGACGACGAAAGTATGGAATCAACAGCTGGCGGTGAACTTGGAAACCGACCTTTGGGACGGTTTTGTGTCGTCTCTCTTTACTGGGACCTTCTTTTGCTATTTCCATTTCCCTACTGACGCTACAGTCGCCGCAGGTAAGATCAACGAACCTTATTGAGCTACTTGCAGTCTCACCCAAACTCTTATTCTCACAGGCGGTCTTTCTTTCTTTTCTTTTCTTATGCTTGCCCTCAAATCATTGTACTGTGCGCTGGCCGTCGTGCTTCTATGGAGTTTGGAGTTTGCAGCAGGTAACCTGTCGTTCTTGATTCAATCCTCTAGATGACCCTAAACCCCCGGAAATTGTTGCAGGTCATAGTCAAGCCAGTCGACCTCTGAAAAGATTGGCACATCCTTCTACGCTTTCCATCGAGATTCTTCCCCGGAAGCCTGTCACGTCCTATTCGTCTCTCGAAGCACGTCACGTCTCACCCAAGTCAAGCACACTTCGCTACAGTGACACATTCAGGCTCATCTTATCTGCTTTTGACGACACATTCCATCTTCATCTACGTCCCAATGATCACCTCATCCATCCCGCTGCACGAATCACGTACCATGGTCCATCCGGTACTCACACTCAACCCCTTCTACGAGAATCAGTGAAAGCCTACTGGGGCGAAGTCATCCATGAATCATATACCGCCGAACGCTTGCGTGAAGATGCTGCAGGTGTCATCCCTCGGCCTAATTACGAGCCCGGAAAAGAGCTTGGCTGGGCTCGGATCATCGTGTGGCACCAGGGAGACATGGAAGTCGGAAAATCGCCCATCTTCGAAGGCGCTTTCCAAGCAGATGGGGTGATTTATCATGTCATGACAAGGGACAACTACCTTCGAACCAAGCAAAGCTTGGACCCTGAGCTTGTTCAATCACTTGGAGTCGATGATGAGCTGGTCATCTGGCGTGACTCGGATGTCATGAGCGAGGAAGAGCTTTATGAGAAGATGCCAGGAGCACCAGTAGTTAAAGCGCAAAGCTGTGGGCACGATAACTTGGAATGGAATGTCAATCCCGAGTTGAATCCGGTACTACAGCGACAGCCCCAGCCGGGTGGATGGTTCGGCCTAGATGAGACGTCGTTTAACTTCGGAGCGCTGGGAAACTTTTCTTTGGCAAGGCGTGATGATGCGGCTGGCAATGGGATGTCTACCAAGTATGTGTTTATCTTGTGCATCGGGACGTGACTCACGCTTGTTCAGTTTCATCAACAATATCGGTCAAAAGGATGGATGTCCCACCACACAGAAAGTGGTCAGTGGAGGGTTTGCGGCCTAGCTAGAGATATGCTAACTCGTGATGGTGTAGCTATACATGGGTGTCGCTGCGGACTGCAAATACGTATCCCAGTATGGTTCTCCGGAGAATGCCACGCAAAAGATTCTCACCGATTGGAATGCAGCTAGTTCATTATACAAGGTATGTGCTCGATGAATCTATTCCGATGGTCAAGCATACTCATAGTTTGTCTTAGAATACGTTTAATGTCAGTCTTGGCATCGTAGAATTACAAGTCCAGAGTGCGACGTAGGTACTTTCTGGCAAAATTGATTGACCCATGCCTAATCCCATATCCTCTTTCAGATGCCCTACCACGACTGATCCGAGCAAGCCCTGGAATGTTGACTGTTCTAGTGTCACACTAGATCAACGTCTGTCTCTTTTCTCTCAATGGCGTGGTGACAAAGGCGACGACGACATAGGCCTTTGGCATCTCATGAGCGGCTGCCCTACTGGAACAGAGGTAGGGATAGCTTGGCTAGCCACACTTTGCCAAAAGACTTCCTCTGGTCGACCTGGATCAGTTGTATCAGGAACCGGGGTTTCCACTGCGGGTTTGACCGAATGGCAAGTCATTGCGCACGAAATCGGTCATAATTTTGGTGCGATCCACGACTGTGCTGACGGCTGTAATTCGACTACCAGCTGCTGTCCACTTAGTGCCTCGAGCTGTAATGCCAATGCCAGATTCATCATGAGTCCCGTGGCTCAACCCGGCGAACATGATTTTTCAGCGTGCAGTCTTGGAAATATCTGTATGTCGTGTCTGTCCTCCAAAGCTTGATAGACCACCCAACCATTTTTTTCCTTTCAGGTTCTCTGATGAAGGGTGTTCAGGGCAGCAAAACAGACACCACTTGTCTCGTTGACCCGAACGATACCACACGTCAAGTTATCTCCCTGAAGATGTGCGGCAATGGCATTGTCGAAGATGGCGAAGACTGTGATCCTGGCAATGGCGTCAACTCAACCTGCTGTGATTCAACAACATGCAAATTCAAAAATGGGGCCGTTTGTGATCCATTGAGTAGCCCTTGCTGTACCCAGCAATGCTCCTTTGCACCAAGTACGCAGGTGTGTAGGCCCTCAAAAGATGATCGTTGCGATACAGCAGAGATGTGTACGGGTAACACAGCTCAGTGCCCGAAGGATGTTACGAAGCCAAATGGTTTGTGTATCGTTTTCTATCATTGGACATTTTTTCTAACTGCCCTCCGAACAGGTCAATCTTGTGGAAATGATGGCTTAGCTTGTGCAAGTGGAACTTGTACCTCAGTTGCTGGTTAGTTTGTTTCAACTCAGTGTTCAGAGATGATTGATTGACGACAATAGCCCAATGCGCATCCGTTGGAGCATCTATGGGGCTCAAGGCAGCCTGTCCCAATCGTGGTGACAATACATGCCAGATTTCTTGTCAGGATCCCACCAAGGCTAATTCCTGTGTTCTGCTTTCATCCCTACTCATTGACGGCTCTCCTTGTGGTACGTGATTGGGCTTTTCTTGTTGAGGATCTTCTAAATATCTTCGCAATACAGGATACGGTGGAACATGTGTATCCGGTAGATGCCAGTCTGGGAACTTGCTCGACACTGCAAAGGCATGGTATACTCAGAATCTGCAAATTGCTATCCCTGTCACCGTTGTTGCTGGAATCATTGTCCTGATCTTCCTCTTCGCTGTCATCCGTGGTAAGATGCTTCTTTGGGTATGTAAACCACTATCACTCACAGTGCTTTCAACAGCTCTCGTCCGATGTTGTTCTTCGCGTAAACGTTATACCCCTCCAGAAACTACGTTTGCGGGCATGCGCCATCAAAGGCTGGGAAGTCATGATAGAATTGCAGGGCTGCGTGACTTGGGCCCGTATCCTTCCATGCAACCGCCCCCTGCAGTTCGCTATGATACAAGACCTCGTCCTGACGCCCAGCCGCCTAACCCCCGAAGTAATTGGGTGGATGAAAGAATGTACAACGGCTCTCGACCGCCATACTAGAAATACACTCGGACTTGCTGACGTTCATGGACTTGACAACATACTTACACTCATCTATTTAATCGGACGGCTGGAATGTGGAGGGATGTAGGAGTATCTACCATATCTATCGGTCTATCTACATGCATTTTCGTTGAAATATAGGTTTTGCTGGCTGGGACTAAAGCGTTGACAAAATGCACGTGCCGCTGAAGTAAGCTTAGTTACGCGTCTGCTTGCGCGTCCTAGGGAGACTTATAGCCGACTTTCACCTCCACCATGGACCACTTCCCAACAAACTGGGGCAGACCCGTATGTTTCAATCGACTCTAAAAGTATTCAAGGATTTGAAATGTCTTTTGGCAGAGAAACGATGCTTTCGATGCCTATGGCACTTATCCCATTGCACAGAGACCCTACAATGGATCTAAGGATGTCTTCTCAGAAGGTGTTCAACACACACAGTGAGTGTAGGTGTACGATGGGTTGAAACATCTGACAAATAGCTCTACAGGCAACCGATAGTGACGGGTACCAGCGTTTTAGCAATCAAGTACAAGGATGGAATCATGATGGCTGCAGACAACCTCGGTGCGTCGTCCATTACCCTCTCTCAGGCCACCGTTCTCATTATACCAAATACATCAGCTTCATATGGCTCTCTCGCGCGCTTCAAAGATATCCAGCGTCTTCAGCCTGTCGGAACTAACACCGTTATCGGTGCTGGAGGAGACATGTCGGATTTCCAATATATTCAGTCGTTACTCAACGACCTTGTTATCGAAGAGTTTGTTGAGCAAGACGGCCACTCCCTCGGTCCACCAGAAATACATGAATACCTTGCCCAGGTCATGTATTCTCGTCGATCACAAATGAACCCCTTGTGGAACTCAATCCTGGTGGGCGGATTCAAAGATGGACGAAGGTATGTGCCTGGACTAGGTACTGGGCTCCTCTGTTACTCAATCACACTATCGCTTTATATAGATTCCTAGCCTATGTCGATCTTTTGGGCACGACATATTCCGCTTCCACCCTGGCTACTGGCTATGGTGCATATATTGCTCAGCCACTTCTCCGCAAAGCTGTCGAAGGGAATGAAGACGTCCTTACCGAGGACCAAGCAGTCAAGATTTTGGAAGACAGTCTGAAGGTGCTGTACTATCGCGACGCGAGGAGTTTGAACAAGGTATGCCCCCAGTACGCTGATGATTATAGGTCTGACATCTCTTTATAGTACCAAATTGCAAAGGTCACTGCCGAAGGTGTCTCGATCTCTGAATCAAAGAGTGCAGACACGGTCTGGTCATTCGCAGAGGGAATCAGAGGATATGGCTCACAAACACAATAATCGCAAGCTTTTGTACCTGTAGATGTTTCGACGCAGAAAATACTGATAAGTATCGATTCAAGCATGTATGTTCGAGCACGATACCCATTTCTCAGCTATCTTCGGCAGTGAGTTTTCGGCCAGATGTTCGATAACAAAAATCGATAATACAAATACATAAACATCGACAATGTCCATTCTGAGGACCGAGACTTTATTGCAGCAGAGCACAAGTGAATGGTAGCAAGGAAACCCGAATAAGCAGGACCATGGCCAGTGACGAGGCAGGATATTGAAGGCGCGCAAGACATGTTAAAAGCCCTAATCCGTTCCAATCGCTCTGGCTGGGTCAATCCAATCAACGACACGTTCGTATTCTGACGATGAATCAGCTCCAAGGTATAGAAAAGAAGGTCAGGGAACGAAGGGGCATAGAGCCACAGGAGCCGGTACAAGAGTGCGGACACGACCAAATGGACCAAATGGACCACTACATACCTAGTGTAACTGTCTTGACACATCCCATACCACGTACTTGATTTCGGCCACATTCCTCGCCGACTGCGGTGTTCGTCTTGATGGAAGTTGACAGCAGTTGCTATGTGTGTACCGGGAGGTTTATAAAAAAAATTGGCCTCCACAGAGGCATAGCCATTCTTACCTGTAGCCTCCGTTCCTCATCTAAGATTTCCTCCCATATGCGGCGAATGTTGTCTTCTTCGGTAGCATGATTGACGATGAAGGCTTGCAGCAGCTCCTCTCTGTGGATATGGATGGTACCTGAACATCAACCTCAGGGTCCAAGGAGTGCTCACATCGACTGCTTTGTGTCGCTCAGAGTTTGAATCGGAGTCGTTAGTTGCGTCCTAATGCCCCTCCTCACGTTCGAGACGAACTTTTGCTGGGTCTCTTTCTTCTTCTGTGCTTTGGTGGCGAGTAGCTGTTCTGCGAATGCTAGCTGAAGGCTGTCGTGGAAGCAGATCTCTTGCGATGAGATAGAGAAATCATCAGGGTCTAAACGCACGCATTATCGTCGCTTCCATCGCCTTGACTTCCTTGACTACCTCCGGGTTGAGACGCTAGGATATCGAAATCGAGATCCTCATCTTTGATCTTGGGCTGAGAACGAGCATTACGAGGGGGCATATCGTCGAGAGGTTGATTGCTTCTCAAGTATTTTTCTGAGCTACGTGATGAAAAGAGAGTCGATTGGAAAGCGGCGTGACCGCGAACTCGACTGCAATGTGTGCACGGGCCATCAAAAATGAATCAACGTCAAGACTTACTCAGACTGCCCCATCTCATCTTACTCCTGCATGTATGCGCATCAGGCAATTACCGACAAGTATGGAATGATAACCTAAGGTGCTAAGGACTCTAGATTACTCTGATGCCTCCCATTGCCGTTAGAAAGAACGAATGAATTGATCTTGATGCTACAAGGCTAGCCACGAGAACTACATACATGCTGTTCTTGACTCGTTCTTCTGGTACCTATGCCGCTAGTGACACGGAATTCTCCCGATGCGTGATACTCGGCCAAATGGAAGGCGTGTAGACCACCAGGTAAAGTATACCGATTTAGCTACCACAAAGTCATCTGAAGTAAATTTCAGTGTTCAAATGGAGAACGTGGAGTCAGAGTGGCTGACGGTATTATGCTTCTTGTAACCTAAACTCTCTACCTGTAAGTTCTGGAATGTCACTTGGTGAGTCAAGAGAGAAGAGTGTCAGACGCACTATAAAGGTAAAGAGTTAGCTTGCGAGCTGGCGGGTCCGGGAGAGCTGAGGCTCGCGTCCTTCGACAGCTTGTGTTGCCAGAAAGCAAGTGTCGGATTATGTGTCATCCGTGACTAGAACTACAGGAATGTGGCGCAAGGGCATAGGCGGGGAGTAAAGTTTGATTGATGCTTAAGTGAACCCACTGATTGATCGAACGCCCCCTACAGTCTACGAACAAGGTAACAGACTGCGGACATGCATAGGAATCTGGATCTAATGCTCGTCTCTTCGTCGGAGGCAGTGAGACGATGCAGAATACCCGTACAAGGTTCAAAGCACGCTGGAGCAGACTAGTATAGTACTAGTCTACGCACTAATCCTGTGTGATGAAAACGCGTTGTGCATAGCCGTCTACAGACTCGGCATCTAACGATAATGGCCATTCATCGATATCTGTGTAGCTTTCTGTATGCGGCCCTGATGCAACATCTTGAACTGAACTCCGCTCCTTGCCGAAAACCAGAGCTGAGCGCTCGAGCATTGATGATTAACGATCAGGGTAACGAACTCTTGGTTTGATGTTGGCAGAAAGAGAAGAATGAGCCTCGTTCTGGGTATGTAGGTGAGATCCATCAAGCTTCAGGGCCCGTCTCGCTCTGAGCTGTTAGTGGCTGATTCTAGGGATTGATCAAGAGCGGCAGATCCGAGAATGTGTAGTGAGAGTGAATAGACTCAGATGATGAACATTCGAACCAGTGTGAGTGTGTGAGAGTCGCTATAATAGAAAAAGTGCGAGCGGAGTTGCTGTGAAGGGATGTACATCTCTAGGCCCCATTGCCAGATTTAGGACTCTTCTCTAGGATAGCATCAACGATCCCAAAATCAACCGCTTCTTGGGCTGGACAGATAAATCAGAACACGCGACGAACAGGAACATAGATGGGATCTACTACAGACCTGTCATGAAATAATCACGCTCGAGCGCTTTCTCTATAGGCCATTCGTCATCATACTGAACATGACAGGAATCTCAGATGATACTCACCAAAGCGGTCAAGACCGTCAGCAACGCTTTCTCCGGGGTTCCCACAGTGTTTTTGATATATACCGGTGAGGAGCTTTCGAATACGTAGGATTTCTTTCGCATGAATGGCGATATCCGTAGCTTGTCCTGATGCACCACCTGAGGGTTCTGATGAACCAGCGAGTGTCAGCATGGTTCCTTTGGCCGGGAAGGGGCTAGCAACGTACGATGTATCATGATGCTAGCATTGGGCAAAACGTGCCTCCTGCCTTTAGCCCCAGCTGACAGTAAGAGGGACCCCATGCTTGCGGCTTGCCCGATGCAGTAAGTATGTATGGGTGATGAAACATACTAAAAGTTCCAAGGGTCTAGGTCAGTCTATGTGCAATTCTGGGAACTTTCAGTTGCCAACCTGCATCTGTGGTCATTAATACGAGAAGGAATGTATAAGATCGAGTTCACTTACTGTGTCATAAATCGCTAGGCCAGCCGTCACACTTCCTCCAGGAGAATTAATGTACAGGTGTATCGGCTTCGTAGTGTCTTCTGCCTCAAGAAACAACATTTGAGCGACTATGAGAGTAGAATCGGGGTCTCTAATCTACACCCAAACAGTAAGTACTCATGGTCTGGAAGGAAGAAATTACAAACGTACTGGGCCGTAAAGCATAATTACTCGCTCTCTCAGGAGTCTTGAGAAGATATCATATGAACGTTCTCCTCTTCCCTTGCAAATAATATGTAAGGATGTGGTACAAGTCCTAGGGAATGTTGCTCACCGTTTGCTCGATGACTATCGGAACAAGGCCACTACTCTGCGGCGCAGCAAAGTCTCCAAGGCCAGCAAGGGGGTGAAATCTACGAACTGAAGAGCAATTTACATGTCTCTTGAGCAAAGAAGAAGCAGAGCGAAACATTGGAAGTGGAAGAAAGAAAAGTTTCGACGACTCCGGGTTGGTATAGGCGGCACGGGCGCGTGACTTGACGCGTCAACAAACAGTGACGGCCACGATTTTTTTCTCCCTCAAAGTTACCGCCATCATCCCCAGCCACCACCTTCGTGTCCCAGCTCGTCGCTGACACTATGAACTCAAGGATGCGCTCATCAGAGGCGCCAATGGACTTCACGTATACTTCACGACCTCACACGAAGCCAGTCTGGGCTACCTCTGGCGATGACGAGCACAGTACCCCAAAGAAAAGTACGTCTCAGTGGGTCCTACAAGTTTCAGATATTCACGTATATGAATCTCTTCTCAAGGATCTCATGACGCATTGAATCCAAATACACCCTCAGAAGCGCCGACCTTTGGAGGCAGCCAAAACACTCCGTTCATATTCCACACACCTTCACGCCAACCACAGAATTCGCCGTATCCATGGACGCCGCCCCCAAATTTCTCTTCAGCGAAGGCATTCCCGCCGTCTACACCTGCACCAGAACTTCGAGACGTTGATATGTCTGAAGTCAGTCCTCCAAAACCCACCGATGACATAAATATCAGTCCAGAAAAAGTTGAACATGGGAGTAGAGTCGTTGCTACGGGGGGTTTACGCCGAGTGTATCAAGCCAGGCAGAAGGCTAAGCATAGTCGGCTTGCTATAGCGCGGAATAGGGAAAATGGAAGTGACGGAGAAGACTACGATAGTGACGATGATGGTGCCATCATACCCCATAATACTTCCAATCACTACACGCTGAATATGCCATCTCCTGCACCTCCTCCGTCAGACACGCCGTATGTCTTATTAGGGTAAGTGAGTCTAGCCTTCACTTCTGAATCACTTATTCACCATCTTGCCATAGATATCTTCAATTCTTCTTCAATTTCTCGCTAGTTTTGGTGTTTTTCTATCTCCTCATTCAGTTTATCATGACCGTTCAACGCGATGTGGAACACCGCATCTCCGAATACTCCATGGGTGAAGATGATTTTAATTATGAGCGGCTGGCCAAAGCTAACACCATGACAGATATCGTTCAGGAAATTGCTACATGTGCACTCCAGTACAAGAACAACAACTGTGCATCTCCGATACCTGCTATGATCCATCAATGTGGCCTTTGGGAAACTTGTATGAACCGGGACCCGACCAAAGTAGGTCGAGCTCGCGTCGGCGCAGAGCTCATCGCGGAAGTCGTCAATGGATTTGTGGAACCCATTACTTGGAAAACCCTGGTGAGTGATGCGGTCTATATACCCCACACTACGAATCAAACATCTAACTAACACTTAAACCGGATCCTCGGCAACACAGATATTCACCCTTACCTCCCTATCATTTTTGACGGTCTTCATCAATACCCTGCTCTCACTCTACCGTTCAAGACATCGCCCGTCACCCGAGAACACACAGCCTCAGATGCCTCCACCGCACTTCCCTGCTCCGCATCAGTTCGGAGGCAGCTACATGTCACCCATGCCGCCAAACCGATGGCGTGCCGAAGATGAGATGGAGACGCCATCAAGGAGAAGAAGATTAGAAGGCGGTGCTGCCCTCAAGGTCAAGTAGTGGACTGAAACGAAAATAGCAAGGTTTGCATAGTACGTCTGTCGAGGAGTTTAGTATTCACTGACCCGATCTAAATCCTCAGTCGGGTCCATATAAGTATGTGGGGCAAGAGCGTTCGATTGGGTATTAATTATAGACGTGAGTTGCCGCTGCCACTCAATAAGCTTCATTCTCATAGCGACATCCTTCCAGGTTGTATACAATCAAACCCATGTTACGCATGCATCTATTCAAGTAATATTTATGTTTACTATGGTCTCACTGCATCCGAGGTGCGCCCGCGGTAACATTTATGGTCTCGACTCTTGATTGCTGTCATATGTATATTGGGTCCTGGTCAAACGCCACACGGCCCTTTAAACCATGCATTACTCCGACCCCTGACGCATCGCTTGGCGTATCGAAGTGTCGTTGCCAACGGTATTGACAATGACTGTCCAAACTTACCTCAGCTGTTCTACCACACCTTTCCGGTGCCGTACCTGAGGCCTTGATTCTTGATGGTAAGTACGGAGAAAGTGAGGTCCGTGACGACTTGGGAATTACAGGTGAGTTATAGTTTACATACATGCTTATCGGGAGCATGTATATAACTCGCGAAGTGGAACGTTCATCTCGTCCAGGGAATCACCGGACGGCGTTATAAAACAAACTCGTTGCATTATAGTCATACATAGTACGTGTGTCACCAAAGTATGGATGATAGAAGCTCATCGAACATACCAAGGAAAGAATCTCAAGCGTTCAACTTAGACCCGCAACCCCAGGTTCTTGGTCCGTCCTCTTCTCCTGCCTTCTCCCGGGCGTCCGCTTTATGATGGAGTTCATGCGGCGTTCTTCATGCCTAGCCTCCAAGGGGTTATGGTCTCATATCTTATGAAATGTTGACATCAATGATGTTCAGTGACGACTAGCACTATACATATCGAAGATTTTCCGATTCCGATGACCAGGACATTGGAGAGATGAATTCAAAAGCGTCAAAAGTCAGCGCCACGCCTCATGGGTACATCCTTCACCCTTCATATATTTGCTTTTACGCCACCTTAAGTTCCCGTGGCCATTTGGTCGGGATTGACATCAAGGTGAGGTTATCTGTGCCATTTGCCCTGTTCTGTTGTCTGATACACGATCGCTAAGCTGTCACTGTAACAGGACCCCTGGAAATGACAACGCATCTATTTCTATTTCAAAAGAGCGCCAAGCTTGGACTCTCGCTTCAACCGTCAATGGCTCTCAATAGCCCCTCTCGATTGCGGTAAGTCCGCCATACAGACACTAATGGTATAGCACAGCAGAGCGGTTACTCAGTCTCCCGTTGCATCGCCCAGCGAGTAGAGATATGTAACCCTCGTGTAGGGAACCATGGCCATACGGTGAGCTGTCCAAGCCCTGGTCCAAGCAAGCACTGATCTCCGTAGACCTTTATGTTAGTTGGGGAACTCATCACAATTGACAGCTCTGACATAAGATATCAGGTTATCCCCATCCCTTTGGAACCCGGTGATCGATTTATCCTGACATTTGGACGCTATCAATTCAATTCAATACGTCCAATACAAAACTCATCCCGCCAAGTTCGGCGATTAAGGAGAGAAGGGCCGTTTCCATGTAAGATGCATGGTGTCAATGTGGATACAGCCCTGTTGTTCTGTTGTTCTGGTTCACGAAATCCCATTATCCCGCATCCTCATCCCCATAAGCGCGCTATCATGCTTCTCCCTTCAAGTCATATACCTAAATCTCCCGAACGGACGGTTCTCGTCTCAATTAAAATACATAACCTTCTTTTCTCAGAAGAACAAGGACATGATTTACTTGAATTTGATTGACGCACGGACACGGTTGACTGAGAAGCTCGACCTGAGCCAGCTGAGCCTCTCTCCGTCCACAGGTCCAAGAGAGGAAAAGAATTCTCTCGTATACAGCCACGTCATGGAACGGGAAACCCTTGCTGTGGTAGTGGTCATACGACAATGTCAAGGACCTGATTCTTGATCTTCAGAAGCCACCCACAAACCCGCTAAACAGGCCCTAAAATCCCGATTGGTGGGCTCGACTTCGCTTTCTCGTCGTGCCCATCAGGCAGTTCCGACGCTCGAGGAATGTAACTAGATTGTGCTGTAAACATACATTTAAGCAAACATGATATATGAACGTGGGTTTAATACGTTTAATATCGATATCGGTTCTACCCTGATAGACGAGACCAAGACAGCTTTCTGTCAAAGAGCATCAGACTAGTTGTGAAATGAGCGGAGGAAGCGACAAAACGGTGAATGTTGGGTGCCGTGCAGGGCTAGAGTGGACTATGTGGGGGAACGCCACAAATCAAAATTGGGAGTGAGATCTATGATAGTGCTAGCGAACACACTAAAAACATAGATCGATTCATGGCAAAGGTGCGAAGCGTCAATTTAGGGGTGTGCGAGGAGTCAGAGGGGAAATCACGTTTGTCCTTTTGAGCCGGTGGCATTAGAATCCACCAACGGAGGCGTATAATCGTAAGGGGACCTTTTGTTGCACATATGATCGATCAGACACTCTAACAGTCCCGCACATCGATTAAGGAGTAGCAGCAGATTTCAGATTCACGACGAAACCCAGGAATACAAGTAAAAGCAGTGCAGAAGAAAAAAAAGTGATCGTCCGTCGTCGTCATCTACGTCTTTGGACCTCCTGTACTGTCAGGAGGAATCATTGAGGTCATTTTTTCGTTCCCTCAGAGGTAGACGCAGTGGCTTTCTCTTCTTCCTTCTTCTTCTGTTTGGCTCGAAGGGCTTCAGCGTCACTAAACGAGAGTGAGCAGAATGACAAAGGCAGATAGACAATGAAAAACGTACGCTTCTTTCCTTTTTGCCAGCGTACTCGCAGACTCTTTGGGTTTCTTTTGTCCGGCAGCCTTCTTTTGCGCTTTAAGACGGTCTTGTTCTCTCTGATTTCCGCCTAAATTACATGTTCATCGATACGAGAGCAAAGAGCTAGCAGTCAGTCGACTCTTATTCGTCCTGATTATCGCGAGAAAGTGTAGAATACACTCACGAGTCATGATTTCGAACAGTTGCTGTTGTCGTCGTCAATGGTGTGTCGCTGCGTGGCAGCTAGCCAAAGGTATATTGAATCGGAGTTTGAATTTGCCGAGGCAAAGCCTTTGCCGCAAAGGGTTCGCCTCCGAGCAGATCGATCGACAGGTCCAACAACTTTGCAACAACTGTTGTAGACTGTTGGCTTGCACTGGTTCGGTACGCGATACCGATAAAGGCCGGGCGGAATGGAATGTTCAAAGGCGTCTAGGAGAAGTGAGTTCCCCTCTACGCCCACCTGCCAGGAGAAGGATGAATGTATTGCACAGATGTGTGTAATCCTCCTATCGTGTCGTCAGTCGTCAAATTGATTGAAATTTGAATCAAAAAGATTTCTTTTTTTCCTTCAGGAGTTGCGGCAGCAGCTGCGCAACACTATTCCGACCGACGACCGAGTCCGCTCCCGCAGTTGTGGTAAGTGGAGATTACTCATGGGCATGGCCAAAAAGAAATATCAAACACCCTATTCTGTGGGGTCTCATCTCTGCAACAAGCTGTTACTTGCCGTATTGAATTGTGATTTCTCTGTTCCAGTTCCCACGACGTCAGATTTTGACGTGAACAGCGCTCTGAAATAGAATATCTTGCAAGGTCCATATGTCAGAGTACAACCACCGAGAAATCATGCCCGATCTGCTTCCCATCATTCAAACAAACGTACTTCTTGATTCGCCACAGAAAAATAACCGAAAAGAGGACCCTGAACACCGGGCCGATGATGTTTCATGCGGAATTGGTACAAGTGCCATCAATCGCTTTGGATGAACCCATTTGTTTACTATGATCCCTTGTAGGTCACCTTCTGATCGATGTCCCAAGCGAAGACAATTCAAGCGAGGGCGTAGCGCGTTGATGTCCGTTGAACAGAAAAGATGTATTGCTGTTGGCGCTGTGTTGCTGTTATATGCTGTCCGTATCATTCGGTAGTCCTACTGTTGTGCTATGGACATCCTACGGGTTGTCCTGACAGTATGTATGGATATATGCATTTCAATGGAAGCGAATTGGTATATAACATATCTGTATGCACATCATCGGGCATGATAATCTAGTGCGATTAGATTAGACCTAAATCGGCGTAATTCTTCCGAGGGGGATCCGTGGGATTAAGCTATTTAAGTTGCCCTGAACGGCAGCCACGCGAAATCAGACCGCGTGCCTCTTTTGCGCCTCAGCTCTGGGCACCAGTGCTCGCTTCTCGTTACCAACCACTTCCGAGATCTAATTCCATTGATCGCCACCGTTGACAAGAAAAGGGTTTGAAAAAGGGTTTCAATGATTATTCAATGATTCATATTTATACCTCAACCCCGCAACTCGAGATAGCTTTCCGCCCTTCCTCACACGCCCCTTCCATTTCCCCTTGCCCCTTCCCCCAATAAGAGACATCATGTCTCTTCGCCATCTCCCTCGTTCCTCAGATAGGGACATTAGAATGCACGACCCCCCTTCCTCATCGTCTGCTGTTCATTCACATATCCCCCATCCCCCTCACCCAAATGGTTCTTCGTCTTTACCACCATCAGCACCGCCGCCTCCACCTCTTTCCAACGGTACCAATCACTTGGTATCGCCCACCGCAGTCACCACCTCTGCCCCAAATGGTGTCGCCCCTCCACCATCCATGATTCAGAAGCTCAACACAGCCAACGAGCAGACGTGGCTTCTGATAGGTCCGTAACTTGGTCCTGTTTCTCACTCTTCTTGTCTTGATTAATTTGCCTTATTTCCATCAGGAAGGGTCGCGGAGCAAATGGGCGACCTAGAACACGCGCTGTCAGCCTACGAAAATGCGCTACGGCATAATCCGATGTCCCTGTCCGGACTTACTCAAGTCGCAGGCATTGCTCGGATCAAAGAGAATTATCCAAAGGTGCTTTTTTTATTTTCTTTCCGCCGGTCCCAATGACGTCTTGTTGACACTTCCTTTTTAGGCTATCGAATTCTTCCAGCGTGTGCTAAGTCTCCAGGAAGAGAACGGCGAAGTATGGAGTGCTCTCGGTAAGTCATCTGTCAATCATTTTCTCCGTCCCAATCATCTTATGTTGTTTCATTAGGTCATTGTTATTTGATGCAGGATGATCTGCAAAAGGCCTATTCTGCCTATCAACAGGCCCTTTACCTGTTGCCTAATCCTCGTGAGGATCCAAAGTTGTGGTATGGCATCGGTATTCTCTACGACCGTTATGGTTCTCTCGACCATGCCGAAGAAGCTTTCTCCTCTGTTTTAAGGATGGATAAAGGTACCTCTTCCTCGTCTTCTTTTTCTCACTGCACATTCACCGTACTCATTGTGTAAGATCTAGATTTTGATAAAGCCAACGAGATCCTATTCCGTCTTGGCATCATCTACAAGCAGCAGGGAAAGTATGAAGAGTCTCTCGTCTGCTTTGATCGCATCCTCCGCAATCCTCCCAGCCCGTTGGCTCATGCCGACATATGGTTCCAGATCGGACATGTGTATGAACAGCAAAAGGATGTGAGTAGTTCATCAGTTGATTCTCTTTCACTTTAATCTTACGTTCGTGCTTCTGTAGCATGTTCGAGCTAAAGACGCTTACGAGCGCGTCGTTGCCGACAACCCAAGCCACGCTAAAGTCTTACAGCAACTCGGCTGGTTATACCATCAAGACGGCTCTTCGTTCCAGAATCAAGATCTCGCTATTCAGTATTTGACCAAGAGTCTCGAAGCAGGTAAGCGTTACGCAACTGAGTATAGCCTATAGCCGCTGACTTTAATTTACTTGGTTAGACTCTTCGGATGCCCAAAGCTGGTACCTTTTGGGACGCGCTTACATGGCGGGCCAAAAGTACAACAAGGCTTACGAAGCTTATCAACAAGCAGTCTATCGTGACGGGCGCAACCCCACCTTCTGGTGCTCAATCGGAGTTCTCTACTTCCAGATCAATCAGTTCCGAGATGCCCTTGATGCATACTCCCGTGCTATCCGCATCAATCCTTACATTTCTGAAGTGTGGTTCGACTTGGGCAGCCTTTATGAATCATGCAATAATCAGATTTCCGACGCCATTGATGCCTATGCACGTGCTTCTGAGCTCGACCCCGGAAACCATGTCATCTCATCTAGGCTACAACTTCTCAAGCAGGCTCAAGCTACAGGTGGTCAATTACCAGCAGCGCCTGGGCCTCAAGACGTCCATCCGACAGCTTACGCATCTGCTGTTGTACCGCCACCTGGCTTGTCGGCCTTGTCGGGTCCGCCACTTCTCCTCCAGCCGCCAAATCAGCGCGCTTCATTCCGAACCGATTCTAGAGGACCTAACAATGAGATTTCTCTTCCGCCACCGTCAGCCGGACAGTCCAACAGTGCTACTCGCTCACCGCCAGGTCCATTCCGCGGCGGTCCACCTCCACCAGTCATCATTGACGAGAACCGCCACCATCCACCTCATACCCCGCTTGCGCCAATGGATGTTGATCGTCCTCTTCCTCCTCGTACTCACACGAGAGATTATTCTCAAGATCGTCAACCACTACCGAGTAGCCTTCTTCTCCATCATCCTTCTGCAGATGAGCGCGACGCTCCTTCTCGACCTCACCACGACTCATACTTTACTCGCGGTCACGGTCGACCAAGCTCTCGAAGCATTTCTCCTCCTGGCCCGCCATCTGCTCTCCCTCGAGGCCGTTCACCGCCTCCTCCTTTCCCAACTTCCAGAATCGGCCCCGGACAATCGATGATCGCCAGATCACCTCGTCAGTACTCGGCTGCCCCTCACACAGACGATGGTCCATGGCGACCACCTACTGGTGATCATCGCGACAGTAGAGATTGGGAACGGTCGCGACGTGACTACCCCACGTCAGGTCCAGGGGGTTCGTTCTATCCTCCTCGAGACAGGACGCCGCCAAGGCATAGTCCTGTGGAACCTAGTCCAAGGCCCGGGCATCGAATTTGGGAAAGCAAGCCGCCTTCATCTCACCACAGTCGTGTGTCTTCACCGCCACCACCACCAGAGATCACGAGAAGGTTTGACCCAAGAAACGATAGCCGCGTCGACCGCGACTATGACAGGATCGTGGATAGAGATATTCGAGAACTGCGTGAAGTGAGAGACAGGGAGTACGTGCCACATCCAGAGGCCATTCGCCGTGACTCTGGCTCTTCCTCAGCACGGTTGATTTCTCAAGCACCTCCGCCACCTCCCTTCACTCGTAATTCCGAGTCTCCTCTTCCAGAAAGTAGTAAATCAAGAAGACGAAACGGTAATGGCAATGGTGCGCCCAAAGAGCCTTCTGTTCCCTCTACGGCTAACACTCCCAATCCACCTGGGTCAAAGTCATCAAAACGTTCTTCGAAGAGGAATGGTAAGGATGACTCAGGTCGTGGGTACACCAAGTCGGGTTCACCCTCTGCTGCATCGACGTCGTCGCATTCGGCTAATGGGCATACGCCACGACCACCGTCGAGAGTTGTCGATGAGGATTATGATGAAGGCGTTGCGGACACGTTGATGTCGCTGGCATCTGCAGGAGGTTCGTCGAGGGATCGGGATGTCGTGATGGGCTCTCCACACGAGCGACCTCATCCACCTTCACATCGTGACTCGGTTTCCTCTACACGTTCGTTCACGATGGCGTCCGCGTCACCTCACTCCCTCAAACGTGCATTATCACCTGATCGTAGTCTCGACGAGGACAGTAACAAACGAGCTGGCGCTAAACGACGTCTATCTACTCCTACACCTCCCGGTTCTGGTGGTAACGACCGCAGCTCGAATGGAAGACGTACACCTATTCAAGGTTCTTCAACTCGTCCATCACCTATTCCCTTCCGACAACAACCGACCTCAGCTGGACCCAACTCTCGCAGTCCTGAAGCCTCGCCTGTGTCCGGCGGTGGGCTTGGAGGTATTCTACCTCCACATCCTCGACCTGTAGGTCTTGCCTCAGGTTCTCGCGAGCGCGAACGGGAAGGGATGAATCTGCCGCCCATTGCGACCTTGTCTCCGACTTTGACGGCAGGTTCGCCGGCAGACGACCGTGAGGATGATAAGCGTATGACTGTTGACTCGCCGCCCAAGTCAAGAGGTGGTAACGAGAGGACAACGCCGAGTCCGAAGAACAGTCGAGATGGTGCATCTGGTTCGCCGAACGCTGAGAAAAAGGACTGATTGTTGAGTTTCTGTTCTTCTGTCGCTGTCGCTGTCTCTACACGTGGACTCCTTGCATTTACCGTATGCCTGCACTTATGACACAGTATGCCGTTTACGATATGACTTATCCCCCATAGAACACTACATACCACGCTGTTTCAATAACCATGTTTAGTTTACTTCATTCTTACCTCCCACTCTTGTTCTCGTTTTCTCTTGTTCGTTCTCCGTCTGAAGATCGCTTATTTTATTCGAAAGTTTTCTCAACAAGTGTAGCATGTCTTTGTATCTTTTGTTCATAAAGTCCTTGTTTTGTCAATCGCAATTGAAGAACTTCTAAACTCGGAACTCGAATTGTTTTCAAAGTACAACGACTTGGATAAGTTCCATGTCAAGTTAGGCTGATGATCTGGCGCCTCCTCTCCATTCCGCAACTAGAAGCTATCCATCCGACCCGTTGATTTCACGTGTCCGTCTCATCGCTCTCGCTCGGAATGGCAAATTGGGCGAATTTCAACTTTTGCACAATTTGTTACCTGCGATTGTATCGCGATCCCGTTGTCATATCAATTGTGATTTGAAAGGGCTGGCCGTTTTGGTTCCATGCCATGACCACGTACGTCTTCGTCCGCATCCGCGTATTTGATGCATTTTAAATGGACACGCGGGTGATCTGCAGTAGCTGTGGGCCCCGAAAGATATGTCATTGCATGGCAATAGTAATAATCGGGGATGGCCGATGTACAGGTCTGTGGCTCCATAGCCGTGCGTAGTTCGGGAGGTGAATGTTCTGAACACTCACATGCAGTTGGGAACTTTAAGAAGGGTCGTCGCCTGATGTATGTGTTATTTACACAGTCCGACCGACCGGTTCACAGGGCAAAGCTGTGAACTGACAGGGTGGGATTATTATCGAGATTCTGGAAAATTCATCACTGACCTATTCGAGGCATGATCATGTCACCGTCGGCATTTCGGGATTGGGGTTGGGTGCCTTGTATAGGGGTGCTTGACGGTGCAGTGATGACGGTGAGGTTTCGCGGAAACCGAAATTGCACAGAATGCTTCCTACCCGAAAGAACGAGAAGCCAAGAGGCCACAGTACTGCGCTCGACGTTTACCGTGACGCACGGTTGAGCCATAGCAATGGCGTTTGACAGCCAGTCCGCCAAAGAAAGTAGTAAACGTAGACTGGAAGGTGATCCAGATATAGTAGGGACACCTATCACCGAGGACGAGACAGTCTGATATTACCCGGTGAGAGTAAAGAGCAAAGAATGAGAAGTCACTTCGTGACGATTGCGGAGATAGTACGAGTCGGAAGGCACCGGTGCAAGAATGCATGACGAGTCGAATCCGAGACGACGGTACTTTAACTTAATGCCAATGGTAAAACTGCGCAATCGGAGGTGAGGTGATTGGCATGAGAATTGAAACTCTAATGCAACCTAACAGATCAAAGGCTATACATGCGTGAGGTCAGGACTCGAAAAGGAACGTAGCACGCTCGACACACCAACATTTGCAACAGTTGATCATCGACTCGAACTGTTTGTAAGGCATTCCACATCGCGCGCAGCCACATCTGTATCTATCAGATTAGTTAGTGACCCAGGAACAGGTACGTACCTCGGACACCGTGTCAGCACGGACGTTGACTGAGTACATTGAGAAGCACTCGCCCTGTGATTCAGAAGCACGCACCAAGTGGTTCAGAGGATATCTAGTCTTCATCACTTGACCATAGGTAAACGAGAATAGGTTTCTGAACCAGGCCTGGCGGAACCGCGTTGATCCATCGTGGCCACAGCTAAGCTCCAAACCTACTTGGGACAAATTTGTCCGAAGTCATCACCGTCAGACGGCAGCAGTAACAGCGCAAGTTCTGAGAAGGCAAAAGGAAGGCTTTATTACAATGATGGTGAGAAGTAAGAACCACAGGTGATCCCTCCGTAGACCGTTTGACATGTTGTCGGAATCGAATACAGGAATAGCACATCTTCTATCCGAGGAGATGAAGCAGGACATATGGAACAGGAACCGTTGATCTGAGATACGGATGATGTAGTCTGTAATTATCGCTGACAGCACCAGGAAAAGGTTTCTGTCCAGACTGTTCTTCGAAGTGGGAAAACACGCTTAGGCTGTAAGGATACCGCATCCGGTCACCGGGTGTCTTTTTTGGCTTCCATTGAGTGACAGTACCACAGAGCCCAATTGGATCAAATTGTATAGGATAGAACGCAATCAGGGAGATCCCAGCGTTCGGGAGAGTCCGACAGCGACTTTCACCCAAACGTAGAGTGTGGCGTGGGTTGCCAGAAACGTGAAGTCCAAGAAGTGGGATCTGAGCTCGGTGATATGCCTAGCCGTGAAAGAAGACTTGTGGGTGACCAAAGACGAACACAAGACGAACGACCGTAAGTGATTGTAAGTCAGCGAAGAGTGCGAAATCTCAGCCTGAGAAAGACTGACAAATCTTCAACAGCGCCGCAGAGGCCACGTGGGTATTCTGACGCCGTCGGCATTGTCCACTTGCGGTCTGCGCTGCAGGCTGCCATTCGACTTGCTCCAGTACTTGAGCTCAGCTTCCATGTCATGACCTCAGCTCTATCCTCTACCGATCCTACAACTCAGAGTCACTCTTTGGAGAATTTTGCTCAAGTGTCTGCGGCGGAAACGAACATTACACAGGAAGGAGAATCGTCGAGGAGCGGAGAAGGTGAAGATTCAAAGAACCCTATCACAATTCCTCAACACGATGTACTTCCCAGTCCGCCGTTGACAAGAAGCAATACCGGAGAAAGTAGAGTGGTTGAAGCCTTGGATATTTTGGTTCCTAGCCCGAGGTCTGAGAAAGACCTTGGCGACGACCGTGATTGGGAGGATCCCCTGCGACAAACTAATACTGAACAAGACATTCTCGACATACACCCGGCTACGGACAATTATTCAGATGGTGGTGACTCGGTCATTGACTCCAATGGGCGCCTTCGCATTCCAGGCGAAAAAACAACTTCCCCACGTCCTAATTCAGAACTTCGCATCGACACTACTCGTTCACCACCCACGCCTCAACCTTGGGATCTGGTAGACCCTCCACCCCAAAATGGCCAGAAACTCCCAAACCCGTTCGGTACGCTCAAGTCGAACAACTTCAGTGTTCTTCAGAATTCTGCGTGAGCCCCGTTTTTTTCTTATCAGAATGAATTATTCCACTCATCTCTTCGAAAGGCGTAGCCGATCCCTCATTCCCAAATCATCATATTACTTCGGACCACCGCCACCTGGGTCAGCATATGGCACACCTCCTGTTGGTCAAATTGGTGTTCATCATCCTCGAGAGGTCCTAAGGGTGGAGCGGGATTATACTGGAGGAGAGTTGATACAGTTTGCTCCGATATACCCGTTAGAATTAGAGGGGCGCGTGAGTGGACCGTTGCCTCATGTCTTGAGCAATTGATACTATTGAATGCCCTAGATAACGCCCACGCAATTTTTGGAGTCCATCAACGCCATTAATGAGCGCCTGATATCAGCACATAGTCTGCGATGGTCGATGCTTGACAACATCTTGGCTGTTTTGTCACTCCAACTGACGAGGTTATTTATCCGTCCTCATTACGAGAAGGTGAGTAGGCGGTGGTTTGTCAAAGGCATCTCTTCCCTGATAAACATCGCAGGAGATGGAAAAACTAGAACAGCTATTCAGGGAGCTCAACTCGGAGCTTTTTAACCCTGTGGGGTTGAATCTTCTTTGGCCACGGAAAGTCGCCTTCTTATTCGTGAGTCATTTCGTCGCTTCGCTATTTACTATGTTCAGCGCTTTTCTCGCTAGCTCGAGATTGAATACTATGTAAGTCAAGATGCCATTTGGGTTCTGATGTTACTGAATGCTTTCTCAGTGACGTTCATTCAAGCACAACATCGCCTATCTCTTCTACCGCCTCCGTTCTCCAGCTGGTTCCTGTCGTTTGTCCCGTCCATTCGCTTCT
This sequence comes from Paramarasmius palmivorus, assembly GCA_037176845.1. Lineage (NCBI taxonomy): Eukaryota > Fungi > Basidiomycota > Agaricomycetes > Agaricales > Marasmiaceae > Paramarasmius > Paramarasmius palmivorus. Next base: position 1,141,700 of record JAYKXP010000004.1, on the reverse strand, counting down.
GATTCTATCCCTACTGCTACTTTATAATGTTTGCTGTCACATCGATACCAACTCCCTGTACAGGTACTACTACTACACCGGAATCTTTGTCAGACCGAAAGTAGCTTGCGGTTCCGTGAAAAACGACTCAGAGGATGCGCGCTTAACATTGAATATGACTTCGGAGCATCCCCGTTTTTAAAGAGATAGACGGGGATGAACGGATCCCTTGAGATATTCAATATCACTCTTTGCAGGTTCAATCCTGTTGGCCGTTCGGCGAATTCAAAGATGTACTTGGAAAGACAGAACCAGGCTGCACAGCATGTTAAGTTTCTGTTTCGCGGATAAGTCTTGATTTGGTCTGCTAAGAGGGTCCGACGAAATGCCGGGACGCGCGTCGCTGTGGCGGAGTCAACGGCTAGCATCCGAAGCGTGACTTGGAAAATTAAATAATTATTTCCAAAATCTGGAATGTGCTGAGTAATGTAACTGTCGGTATCAGAACATTCGACTCTTTTGCTCTTCCCTTCATCATCGCTGACTGCGTCGGCGAGCGCGACTGTGCTGACAGAGTCCCCAAGACGCCCCGTACTGCCCCGACGCTTACTCAATAATACCAATGGAGTCGTACGCAGATATTACGCCTTTATTCGACCTTGGTCAAGCAACAAACTTCTCTCAGCTTCCTGACGACGACTTTCTCGCACTTCTGCAAAAGCAATTTCCCGGCGCAAACCAAGGAACTCAGTTTTTGAGTGGATTTGGCGATGGTGTCAATCCCCAGAGTCTGTCGCAGTTCTCAATGCCATCAACCATTAGTCCAATATCCGACGATAGTAGTCCAAGTCCCCCAAATGCGAACAAGAGCGATGGGAACAAACGGAGTCCGGAAGGAATGGACGAACCGACTGAGTCAGCCTTGAAGCGTAAGGCTAGCGATGACGATTTCGAAGAGGGTCCAAGTCAGAAGAATCAACATACTGGTGAGTAGTATCAGGTTAATATCATGTTTGGATCATGTCTCATTATAAATATCCGGGCTCTACAGCGAATAACAAAAAGGGTGGTACAACCAAACGCAAGGCTTCTGGATCTGGAGGTGTGAGTATACTCAGGAACACATCTATCCTACTCTATCGGTACTAATTGTCCCTTTTTACAGGATGAGACCCGACTGCTGAAGCGAAAGGAACAGAATCGTGCGGCACAGCGTGCATTTCGGGAACGAAAAGAAAAGCATGTCCGAGACGTGAGTAATTTGCAGGTCCATTATCAGAACGTTCAATTCTAATATTTTACATCATAGTTGGAAGATAAGGTGGCAGCACTAGAGGCCAAGAACGAGGCAACCACAACCGAGAACGAAAACCTTCGAGATCTCCTTTCCCGTTTGCAGTCAGAGAACATGGCTCTACGGCAGCAGTCCCAATCATTCACATTTACTGTCCCCAAGTCAGCAGCCTCTACCGCCCCGCCCACCGCAACCGACAAGAGTCCGAACTTCTTCTCCGACAATTCCACATTCTCTACCCTCCCGCGAATCTCATATACAGCCCCTGACCCGTCGAATTATACCAACCCACTCGACATGACGTCAATGATGTCGTTTAATCCCAGTGTCCTGAACCTTCTGGATGAAACTCCACAGCAAACGGCAACGGACAACGCTAGCAGGATTGATTACGGGTTTGGGAACAACAGCTCCAACAACAGTTCCGGGAACAGCAACAGCGGTGGCGGTGGGTGGTTGGATCCTTCCAACCTCACCACACTCAGTACCAATCCCGCCTATTTCTCCTTGGCATCCGCATTCTCTGATCCGTCTCCTCCACCTCCGGCACCAGCCCAGCCCACGAATACGAATGACCAAAGTTCGTTCAATTTCGACATCAACTCTTTGACCCAATGGCCGTCATCGAGTGGCGATGCTGGCACATTAGACGACTTATTCGGAGGCTACTTCAACCCCACGCAGCCGATGGACGTCGATGCACTCATCCGTGGTTCGCCTGCATCAACGTTCAGCTCTTCTACTATGAGCCCCGTCGTGCATCACACAAATATGCGGTCACCTCCTACCTCAGCCTCGTCATCGCCTGCATCGCATGCATCCGACATGAGTCTGTTCAGTGCACGCGAAGGCTCGTCGTCAGAGTCAGAAGCTGGGCACGAAGATTGTCCGAAGACAAGGGAAGAAGCGCGGCAAAGGATGCTTTCAGAAGGTGCTTCTCCCTTTGTCACTCAGGCCAACACTAGCAACGGTAAACATACATACGAAAAATGTTTAGAGGGCGTCACAGAACCTTCACCATTCGTTTCAGGCGACATGCATGAAGCTCAATTACTGAAATCGGTGGCTTGTCAACGTGGCTCAGGATTCCCGTCGACGGAGCAAAATGACCAAAATATCGAAGTCCTCACAGCATGGAGAAGTATCACCCGAGACCCACAGTTCAAGGTTGGTATTGGAGTTATTGAATATGCCGCACGAGACTAACAATCACCAGCAGGATGTCGATATCACGAAGCTTTGCTCAGAATTCGCTAGCAAAGCTCGATGCGATGGCTCCAAGGTTGTCCTGGAGCCATCTGGCGTCCATAGTATACGGGAATCTCTCGGGAAGAAGCATTGACCAAATGCTTTTTTGACTTCGGGTGACTACTCAAAAGCGAATGCGCATGCTCGGCCACCCGTTATCTGAGCGCTACGCGACCGAGCCCTTGTTCAGCTGGCAAAGCCACTCAGCGGACTCGTGAAAGGCAGTCTCCCGGGACATCGAAATAGAGATACGTGCCGCATTCTGCCTTACTATATCACATTCCTCTCTGTTCTCTTCCGAGCTGAAGTCGATTCTGATGTATCGTTTTCTTTCCGTTTTTCGTGTTCCCACTGCACCGTTGCTGATACCGTCAATAATGATCATCGGGTGGATGATTTTCATGTATATCCACTCTACGTTGACAACATCATCGGGACATATGCGACACAATATTCTTTGCAACTCATATAGGTCTCAGGCTGTATCGTTTCTCCTGTATTTTTGTTCATTAGTTGATTCATCGTTGCCCGGCATTGATAAAGTACTCAAATCGTAAATTAAAGAATACATATTGGTTTGTTTCGCTGTAGGGAACCTGTAATACAACTTCGAGCGATACATAAGCACTCCGTACCAGAAACAAGAAACAGCTATAAATTGACCGACTCCAGTACTACTACCGGTGGGCGCTTGCGTGCAATTTTCTAGCGACATCTGTTTCTCAACCTTTCTTCTACCACAACCATAAACAACCATCGAGGGACGATCTTGAAGACTCGTTATATAGACTGGCGACGATTATTTCACCATGTCATCAGAGGACATCGCAGAGGAAATACGGACTTTCTTTCCTGATACCGAAGAAGTGGTCGTTCAATATCTTTCTGGATACTTGGTAGATGATGCAGGGGAAGAAGACGATGTCCTACAAGTTGCTCGCGAAATGCTGGAATCGTTGGCTGGAGATGAAGTTGGCAAGCTCGAAAAGCTTATGCTACGCCTCGGGGACTTGCTTGAAGATCAACTCAACGCCAGGCGCAAAAACAATGCTGGACCGAAGCTCCAAAAGCTAGACAAGGTGATGGATATGAGCAAGGCGCAAATATCGAATACAATTGCGTTCGGGGAGGGTGTAGATTTAGAGAGCATCAATAAGGGAAAGTGAGTGACTGTAGTCTCGTTTTCGCGCATTGGATTGAGTTTTCTTGTCTTAGAGCATCTCGGGTTGACGTGAAGAAACTTGAGAAGCAAGAAGCAAAGCTTCGGGTCAGCAAAATCATCCTTTGGGATGTGCAATTACTCACCTGTTCTTCTGTCCAGGCCAAAATTGAAAAACGCGCTCGTCGAGATTTGTACGAAGGCTCCAAGTTGCTGGATCAGCATCGTAAACAAGTATGTTGTGCGATTCTAGTAGTTCTTCATGAAGCTAATAATGGTACCTAGCAAACGTATGAGGAACTGTTCATGAAGGTGAAACTTCCCTATCTCTTCCTCGCCCTTTGAAGCTCATCCTTTCGTCAAGATCAACCCTCTGGAAGCAGCCAACTCCAAAAACAAAAGCAAAGACATTCATTTACCATCTATCGATGTCAACTTTGGGTCGAATCGCATCCTGTATGTGTGTTTCCATCTATTCAATATCTGTTTTTGAAGGTCATTCGTAGGTCTGGAGCATCTCTTACACTGGCTTACGGACGTCGATATGGTCTCATCGGACGTAACGGTGCGTGCTTTTGGCATTCGATACAACATCTCCACAAATACCACCGCAGGTGTCGGAAAGTCCACTTTATTGCGGCACATCGCCATGCGAGAAGTTCCCATTCCTGCTCACATTACTATTCTTTTCGTAGAGCAGGAGGTAAGTCCTTTACATAGTATTGTTTTATCCTGCTGATTATTTGCAGGTTGTTGGAGACGACACTATTGCCATCGACTCTGTACTCAAGGCAGACGTGTGGCGAGATCATCTACTCAAGGAGGAAGCTACCCTGAACGCCAAACTTGCAGAATTAGAGAAAGAAGGTGATGATAAACGGTTTGAAGATGCTAGAGAGGAAGCCGCTTCAAGACTTGCGGACGTTCATGCCCGTTTGGCGGACATGGACGCAGAGAGTGGTCCTGCTAGAGCAGCTGCCTTACTAGCAGGTCTTGGTTTCGACGAGGCGGATCAGAAAAAACCAACGAAGTCATTCAGCGGTGGTTGGCGGTGCGTTGATTACCGTCTTCTCCTGATATCATATTCTGAACATTCCTCTACAGTATGCGTCTTGCGCTTGCTCGAGCACTATTCGTGAAAGTGTGTATCATCTCAATTGCAATCATATTGCGTGCTAACTGCTGGGTTGTCAGCCTTCCCTGCTTCTACTTGATGAACCCTCCAATCACAGTCAGCACATCCTGTTGTATTCAGTTGTATCGTGCTCAAACCCCGATTTCCAGTCGATTTAAATGCTCTTGCATGGCTGGAAGACTACCTTCAAACGTGGCCTGGGACACTTTTAGTCGTGTTAGTCAGATTGCTTTCAAACGAAACGCGCTCACTTTGCTTCACAGATCTCACGATCGTGCCTTCCTGTGAGTAATCCCTCTTTTCACAAGACTTCTTGAAGCTGACCTCAAATTAGCGATGCTGTTGCCACTGATATTGTACACCAACATTCCGGAAGACTTGACTACTACAAAGGGTAGTCTTCTAGAACGTGAATCCTAAAGGTACTATAACTCACCTCGTGGACAGAAACTTCACACAGTTCTACTCTACCAAGTCGGAACGGGATCGAAACCTTCGCAAAGAATACGAAACACAAATGGAGTATCGCAAGCATTTGCAAGCCTTCATCGACAGGTGGCGATACAATGCTAATAGGGGTATGGCATCCTTCTTTTCGGCGGCGTCTCATACTCAAAATTGATCCCTTCATAGCTGCACAAGCGCAGTCGAAAATCAAGATACTGGAGAAGGTGAATCCAGGCGACAATCGCCTGTTTCTAACGAGGCTGACGTGCCTGAAATTCAGCTCCCCGAACTGCAACCGCCAGAGGAGGAAGAAACAGAGAAATTCAGGTGTGCCCTACGCTCTTGTTAACGCATGTGGATTTCAATTGGCCATTACCGCGTAGATTCCCCGAGACAGAGAAGATCTCTCCCCCATTACTCCAAATGAACGAAGTCACATTCGGATATACTCCCGAAAAGATTGTCCTAAAGAACGTGAACATTGATGTCGGCCTGGACTCACGAATTGCGATTGTTGGGGCGAACGGATCCGGAAAGTCAACCTTGTAAGTTATCCCTAATTATTGCCGATGCATTCAATCAATCCGCCCTTTACAGAATCAAGGTTCTGACTGGAGATCTGAACCCCATGGGTGGCCAGGTTAACAGGAATGGTCGACTTCGAGTGTGCGTATTATCACTGTCATATGTGGAATCACTCAAAACATTCTTCTTAGTGGGTACTTTGCACAACACCATGTGGACACTCTGATTCCTACTATGTCGCCTGTGCAATTTCTGGCATCAAAGTATCCTGGGAAGACGGAACAGGAGTATCGGCAACATCTAGGCAACTTCCAGATTAGCGGTATGACTGGGTATGTGCGAACTCCATCTATGGTACTGGTACTTATTGGCGGCTAGCTTACAGCCCATTGGTACGCTCTCAGGAGGTCAGAAATCTCGAGTAGCATTCTCTCTGCTATCGTTGCAACGTCCGCATGTACTCCTTCTGGATGAGGTAGCGTAATCTGTTTATATGTCTAACATCAACGGTCTGACCATTGGTACAGCCTACTAACCACCTGGATATCGAGGTGAGACCCCAAGCTCAGCGTGATACATTCAATGTAACAAACTTCGTCCTCACAGGGTCTGGATGCGCTAATGAATGCCTTGAATATATGGAACGGAGGTGTTATCATTATCTCGCACGACGAGCGGTTCATAACCAATGTAGCAAAAGAGGTGTCGTTATTTTCAGTTTCTATGCCTCCACTCGCTCACTATGATATACTTAGCTCTGGGTATGTGCTGATGGGACGGTGAGCAAGTTCAAGGGAGACGTGCAGAGCTACAAGGTCAGTAAGATGATATCCAAGAGTGAACTGTCACTAAATCCGGTAAAAACAGAATTTGATTGTAAACAACATCAAAATGAAGCCTTAGGAAAGAGTTTGTCTATCATACTGTAGTTCTAGCTGTCTTTTATGATTACAGCGGTTTGTGAGATGCTTGCGAAGCGCGTCCAAAATACCGAGAAAGAATCGAATAATTCCAAAAAATCTCCAAGATCATTCTGCCTTCCCTCTAGTGTTGAGTCAAGTCTCGAGCTAGTACTAGCTACAACATAGAAACAAGTACCGATAGGGTCGGCAAGCGGCATGGCTACCGCCCAGCACGCGATGTCAACGCAGACCAGTAAAGATGATATACAGCGAAGTACAGTTAGAGTACAGGAACATAATGTACAGCAGTGAGCATCAGCCAATACAACGGTGCTACATCGAAACCCCCATTACCAGATCATGGCAACGTCACCGGCATGAAAGAGCCGTCCGTCACCGCGCCTACTTTCAAGGTGGTAGAGTACGTCGTCCCAGAGGTTGTCGGTGCGTACCCCAACAGCTCTGTTAACTGTTATAGCCGCCACTCGTTCATGGAATTCCTGATATTGCCGTGTTTGACTGAGCGGACGTTGCTCGTTCCCCATGTCGTCGGTGATCCATACTAGCCTAGATTGAATGTCGCGGAACGTATGTAGTTTTTATTCCTCCTACGCTCGGATCGTGCGCCACCATTATCGCTCCTCCTTTTCCGACGCTTTGCAGGCGATGGCTCCGATTGTATGGTGGCAGATGTAGATGGTGCAGATACAGATGGCAGGGGTGCCAGCAAGGGGAGTATTTCGTACTCGTCTTCAGAATCATTTTCCGCGGGCGGTACATAGGAAGAGCATGGGGATGAACCACGCTGATCAACTGGACAGATACATGGTTAGAAGGATAGCCAAGATCCGGAGATGTCATTGAACTAGGTATTCAAGGATTGTGAGTGGGATGATTGAGAAGGACACGGAGATGCTGTGGTTTGAGTTTCTGGAAGCTGAAGAGCCCTGAAATACACGAAGAACACACCAAAAACGCGTATCCTGACCCTGTCGTAGCCCAAAGAACGCGTACAACTGGTGACAGTTCCCTCTGCCTTCCCCACCAAAAGACCAAAGCCTAATGTGAAATGGCCTCTGAGATGTGGCCGTCCATCCTGAAGCACATTGTCAGTTCAGAATGTTATTATGTTACATTCGAAAGATGCAGTTGAGAAGCCGCACCTACTAGTAGACCGTTTTGGTAATAGTGATAATGGAATACTGCCCTACCCTGTTAGTAGGGCAGCTGAACCCTGAGGCCTGAGTACTGAGTTTCAGCGGTGAGAACAGGTTTTAGGCGTGAGAAATTGTCAGTAGCTGCAACTCTGCTCCATGAGTCCGACTCGGACTATGGATTGTACCACATCTCGCTCTATAGCCCATCAAGTGTTCAGGCCCATAGATTCAATGACTCAAGAAATATATTCGGGTCCATGGGCGCATCGAAAAACCACGCAACTCGTCGATATCATTGCTCTTTGTCCAATTCATACGAAGTTGGCATGCTCATCGACATCTTTTGAATGTGTGGCGTCCAAGATGCTCCCCGGCAGTGCCCGCACTGAGGAAGGGTTATTAATTCATGATTACTGAGGTCAAGGTCCTTGGACAGCCCAACGTTTCATACTCAATTTGAGCAAAGCAGGTGGAAATTCATATGTATGTACACTGAAACTGATGCGAATAACAGCGAATAACTCATATCAACTACTAAACAGATTTCGATATCGCCTTCTGATCGCCTTCCTAGTAATTGTCAAATTGTTTGCCTCTGGCACAATCCGAGGACATAGCAATCCCCTTCGCTCAAGGCAGGATAGTAACGTATTTTTTGTCTCGTATCGAATGCGGCAAGCCGACTTTTCTGACCTGGAAACCCGCCACTGCTAATGGAGTTTGACATGTCGGTCCTCTTTCAGTTAGCGTACCGAGTTCCTGTCATTATAATCAACGGCGGTTGTCTGCATCCGGCGGTTGTACTACGAAAATTCAAGCTCCAGGATGGCTTTCGATATCACTCGTGGATAGCGCGGTGCACTGAAATCCACAGGCAGAAACAGTCCGTGAAAGGGATCATGGGTTGTTGGGCTTCGACCATGCAGCACACTACCTACGAATGGACTTCGGTGAACCGTTCAGTCAATTATCTTCGTTGCTATATCTGACTATCTGATCATTCTCCTTTTGAACCTGCTATGTAGGGCGCTGCGATCTCGCACTTTTTCTTTCTCCCTGACAAGGAGTCCTGCATTGGCGAATTTGATGTCAAATATCTCGCTCAATCCATTCTCGTATTCAACTCTATTCTTGCCACTGGTATCACGCTATTACCCCAAGGTGATCGTAGCAGATGCTTCAGTTCCTCCATCTAAAGGTTTACATGGAAGCTCATACTGTCGTCCAGGCTCCATCGCTTGCACAGAGACCTGCTCGCACTGCCAACTCATTTACCGGAGATAGAGTGATCCCCAGTGATCCTTGATCGGACGGTGTAATAACGTGGAATCTGCAGAGCCTTTAGGGTTATCAGTGATCACTGATTTTCACTAATCAAAATGGCATCATTTGCGCGCGCGCCATGTACGTGATATTCCAAGTTCACCGCCCGCTTTTCCTCGACAAACAAAGGCTTACATAGACGACTATATATGCCTAGTAACATTTTACACTGGCACTCACTGAATCGAGTGCCACGCCTTCGATACCCTTGGTCATCTGCTCGTCATGTCGACTCTTGAAGAGACACTCGATCCCTTTCTCTCCGTCCAGAATGTGGTAGTCGAGCCTATTGCATCTTTATGCGTGAGTCAGATCCCTTTTGGCCTAGACTATCGTTCTCAATGTCAGACAATTGCCCAGCTCATGTTTTTCCTCTATGGTGCGCGACTTCAACTGAGCATAGGTCCTCTTCGACTCATCGCGTTCCTCACTAGGCATATACATCGTGATTTTCTCTATCTGCGTCTACATCCTCTTCAAACGAAAGGATCGTCCCAACCGTCGACTATATTTAACCTGCATAATCCTCTTATTTGTGCTCATAACGCTCGATAACGCCATCGGCACGATGACTTACATTGACCAGTCGATTGTCGAGTTCACCGCCGCCAAGACACGCCAATACCGGAACGTTCTTCGTCTGCTCCTAGGTGACACGACAATCACCAAGATTGGATCGTAAGTGTCTTCCCTGGTTATAAAACGCAATGCAATTAATTCTTTCCTTCAGAGTCTTCACGGAATTGTTCCCCATCCTCATCAAGTAAGTTTAGGCCTGCTTGACTCTGTCTGCCGACGCCTAATTTTCTACGCCCAACAGCATAGTGGCAGATTGCATGTTGGTAAGTGACTTACCCCTCAGGACTCTGCTAGTAATAACTCCCAAAAGATTCACCGATGCCATGTAATATGGGGATCTCGAAAACGCGTTGGTGTGCCCCTGGCGCTTGTGTCCTTCGTCGTGAATGGTGCGTTTGACACAATCACATAGAACACATTCCCTGATTTGTTCTAGCTGTTGGATTTGCCGCCACCGTCACGATCATTACCGGATCCATTAACTATCGCAACTCTCGGTACAGGCCACTATACGCTTTGGGTGCACATATACGAACCGGATATTTCATCTCCAATACGGTATTCAACTCGATTCTTACTCTGATGACCGGTAGGTATCCCGGGACCCATTTTCATATATGATTGAAACTGATCCAAGGATAGCTGGTCGAATCTGGTGGATATCACGACAAGCTAGACAACTATTGGGGAAAAGCGTTGACCGAAGATACATCACTATTGTCGCTGCTATGTGCGTTAATCCTTTCTCTATTCACAACCCAAGTGCTGACGGAAACAAATCACGACAGCTTGGAATCTGGGATGATTTACCCAATAGTAATGATAATCCGAGTTATCATTATTTACCGTAGTGACCCCAGGCAAGAGAGTATTGTCCCAGTCGAGCTCATGCCTGTTGTGTACCAAGCAGCAGTACGTTGGTCACGCTCAGCTCAGAATTGACTAACTAATTAATGGCTCCATGTAGGGAATCGCGCCTACACTGATCATCGTTCGTGTCGGTCTCGGAAAGACCGTAGAGAGCGTCAATCAGATGGTTTCGACTCTTCATTTCGCCGACAACTCTCCGAACACAGAAACAAGACACAACGGCTCCCGGTTCTCTGGAATACATGCAGTAGAATTTCAGTCCGGACGTAGCCACTCAGAAGAAGCTGAAAGCCATAAGGATGAAAATCTTCGACGACGCAGCAGCGAGGTGTAGAGTGCTGTGTTGTATTTCAACCTATGTATTTATCAATGGTATGTATGTGCTGGTAGCTGAACCGTAGACAGATTCGATGACTGCTCCCCTGTATCGTATGACGAGATGAATGAAGTAACATTGTAGAGCACAGAGACTTGGCGCAGAACTCAACAACTAACGACTGTAAAATACAATGGATACTCGAGGGGACCTATAGTACAACTGAATCTGATAGACATGACAGTGAAGCTATTTTGACAAATAAGTCGGCAATATATCATATACGGACCTCAGGGGCCCCTGCTTATCCAGTTTGACGAGCTCGCTGAAGGCAATAGACGCCGAAGCTGCTTTTGGGTCGACGATGTTGTCCATTTTGAGCTGTAGGACCTTTGGTAACTGTCAATAGGAGAGCGACACAGAAACATCAAGAGCCTACCTGATTACGGGTCAAGGTAAAAAGATTATGAGGAAGTCTCTCCAAGATAGACGCCTGAACCATCCCAAGCCAGAAAGGGATGGAGACAACAGGTCGCCATCGACCGTTGTATTTGAGCACTAGCTCCATGATTTGTCGATATGTCAAAACTAGATGTATACTATCAGTGTGACATTACGACGAGGAAGAGTACTACATACCATCTGGCCCACCAGCCTCAACAACCTTTCCTGACACCAGTGAGTTTACCTTTGAGTCGTTCCTGGCGATAACCTCGACAGCACGTGCAATATCGTCCACGTATACCGGCTGGAATCTTGAGGTACCGCCTCCGAATACCGGCATGAAAGGAAGGTATTTTGATAGTCGGGAGAAGCGCTAACACAAAGGAAATAGATAAGCGACCCGAACACAAATCTCGAAAGGCCAGCTTTACTTACATTGAAAAAGTCATCCTCGGGCCCGAAGACAATGCTGGGGCGAATAATGGTAGCATCGGGACAGCGTTCCAAAACCGCTTGTTCGCCCAGAGCTTTCGTTCTTGCGTACGGTATCTCGCTGTTCGCATCGGCACCGATGGCACTAATGTGCACCAGCTTCGCACCGGCCCTCTTTGCAGCCTCTGCCACATTGGATGCACCCTTCCATTGAATGTTCTCGAAATCTTGAGGTGTTCCGTGCATTATTCCGACGAGAGAAACGACAACAGATGCATCTTGCAGGGCTGGAATGAGGGTATTAGGCTTAGTCACATCAACAGTCTCGGGCGAAAGTAGTCGGTCTGCAGGTAATTGCTGCTTGAGGATAGCATGTATTTTCGTCGGACTTCGAGAGGCCAATTGAACGCGATGTCTGACCGCCGTTGATGTTGCTAAGGCTCGCGCAATATGAGATCCTACGAAGACATTTAGTCGTCATCGCGTATAGAGTTCATGACAACAGCTCACCAAGAAATCCTGCACCGCATACGACTGCTTTCGAGGCCATGTTGAGGAGGAAAGAAGAAGGCCGGACGTGACGTCACAAGACACTTCATCGACTTCATCGTTGGGCCTGACCGCCGAACGACTCTGTATCGCTGTCCTGCAAGACCAGAACCCATCCGTAAATCACAGGTCCGAGTCTACGATGGAAAGTGCGGAGGTCGAAGAGCCAGATTGGTATATAGTCTGTGTCTTTGTACTGAGATTCGGGCGACGAAATAAATCGCAGTCAGGCAAAAACTCGTTCATGTCGAGTCCGAGTGCAATCCGACTGACATATCTATGCAAGAGAACGTGCAGTCGTGTCACGTGTGTTGGGAGAAAATCTGAAGGAAAGTTCGGCATTTACCGAGCCCTTGTCGCTCTTGCTTTGTGAGTCGGTTAAAATTGTGACTCTCCATCCGTCGCCCATCTTCGTTTTTGATCCCCCAATAACTGTTCTCAATCGCTGTAGACTCACGCCTCCGCGAGTCGGAACAGGCTCAATGCGTCGTGGAAATTGGCATTCGCTCTTTGAACTCGAACTCTACAAGACTACAATATTCATTGATCATGAAGGACATATGTGCACTTGATGTACACCGGACATATCATCTTTCTGATTTTTCAGGAGAAACGTGCCTTGCACCTCGCTTATGTACAACACCGGAGGCCTGAGCTGAGCGCTGATCGTTGGTGAAGGACAATGAAAAAATATCCTGCGCTCCACTCGGCAACGTTGACGCACCAACTCCTCTTCAGCTCACGCCAGGCTGGGAGCTGCTGCGAGTCTGAAGAGCGATACAGTAAGTTATTTTCCCTTATCAGAAGGATTACTCACTGTACGTATGTCTCGACATTGATAGGCACCTTCCAACAGATTTCGACCTGGGGTGTTCATTTCGTTTATCTGCGCCGCTTTGAGCCGTTGGAGCTTTTGCGCGCCCCTAAAATCGATAACGCGACGTCATTTCATAATTCACCGGTCATCTCGTCAACTTACCAGAACTAACCCTTACTCGTCAACTGTGGTCTCGTCGGTACGTCAACATTTCCAGAGTCAACACCATGTGTGACTGAAAAGTATTCACATTTTATCAACAAAGCTATGGAATCACTTCTCGAATAAATCTCTGTGTCTAACATACGTTGTGTCCTCGGGGAACATCGGTTTGCGGTTCGGAAACTGGGGTGCTAGTTCTCGCGTGTAAATTCGTCTGTATCAACCCGAGTTTGCAATCCACACGCGGTTTCGTTCGCTCCGCGTTCGGCTGAAGTTACACATACGAATGGATAAAAAAGTGGATTTTTTGCTCCACACTTTACGGCGACGGGGACAAGTTGTTCCATCACCCATATCGTTCTTTTTCGTATATATATCCCGGCAACCTTCGAGATTTTTCTTTCATTCCTTCTTCCCCTGAACGATGACGTCCTCACTGAAGAAGAATGAAGCTCCTTCGGAGTCCTCTCTGAGCACTGTGCGTGCGACAATCAAGGATGGTGTACCCCACTATATGGGGTTGGCTGGAGATTCCCTTCTCGTCGCTATTACCTTCACTGCGACATGCTGTGAGTGTTATTCTTATCAGAGGCTGCCATACGCTAATTTATCTCTGTCATAGCATTTCTTTTGGTACGAGAACGTGTTCCATTACATTGACTGGCTCTGACTTCCCAAACACAGTTTGGATATGATCAAGGAGTGGTATGTAAAAGTCCTTGCCCAGATATCTTCACGGAATGACAACGTCGATACCAACAGATGTCCGGAATCATCTCCGCACCCCAGTTCTATCGTGTATTCCCTGACCTCAATCCCGAGATCGTCGGCGATAAACACTCTTCAACCATGCAAGCGTTCTACACGGCTATCTACGAGGTCGGATGCCTTGCTGGTGCCTCTTTTGCTTTGTTCTTCGGTAACAAGCTCGGTCGTCGCAAGAACATTGGTATTGGTGAGTCATTCGCATTGCCGCACATCGTCATCTAACGGCCATTTCAGGAGCATTCTTTGTGATTATTGGTGCAATCATCCAAATTACGGCCATTCCGGGGTGAGTAAACCGACCTCGTGGATTATCATCTACTGACTCCTGATTTCAGATTCAAGGCAGGTCACCAATTCGTCATTGGACGTATAGTTACTGGGTTCGGAAACGGTTTAAACACTGCAACCGTTCCTAGTTGGCAAGCAGAATGTTCAAAGTCTCACAATCGCGGGCTTCACATTTGCATTGAAGCGTCGATGATTGCTACCGGAACCGTCATCGCCTACTGGATCGGTCAGTATCCAAGTGTTGATCTCTTGATTTTGTATATCTTAATACCTCCGCGTCGTAGATTTTGGCCTTTCGTTCGTTGACAGCTCCATCTCTTGGAGGTTGCCAATCGGTCTTCAGATCATTTTCGCGGTCATGGTCATTGTTGGCGTCTGGTACCTTCCAGAGTCTCCTCGTTTCTTGCTCTCCACAGGTCAGATGGATGAGGGTGAGCACGTCGTTGCCGCGCTGGCTAACGAGTCCGTCAATTCCCCCAACACTCAGCAACAAAAGCGCATCATCGTAGAAGCGCTGGAGAGTGTTGGCGAGCTCGAGATCAAGCACGTTTTGACTGGCGGTCCCTCCCAGCACCTGCGCCGCACGCTTGTCGGTGCTTCATCTCAATTGTTCCAGCAGATCGGAGGATGCAATGCGGTCATCTACTTTGCGTGAGTGTTTCGACGGTTTCCCAAGATTATCATAACACAACGTTTTGCACTTTAGTCCTGTCATCTTTGAGACGTACATTGGCCTCGATCGTCGTCTTGCCCTCATTCTCGGCGGTGTCAACTCCACGGTCTATGCGCTTTCGGCGTTCGGTTCTTATCCAATGATTGAACGTCTTGGTCGTCGTAAGATGTTCTTATGGGGTACCTTTGGCCAGGCCGCGTCCATGGTAAGTCGAGTTATCCCGACAAGATGAACTCGTAGCTGAATTACCTATCATAGTTCCTGTCTTGCTTCTGTCTCATCCCCTACAACGTCTTGGATGATAAGAGCAACGGCGCAATCAATGGAGCTGTCCTCGGCCTCTTCCTATTCTTGTTGTCGTTCGGCTGGTGAGTGTCTACCATCCAACGGCGCCCAAACTTTAGCTCACATCGACTCCTCTAGTACCTGGCTCGAACTACCATGGTTGTACCCCGCCGAGATCAACCCAAACGCTATTCGTACCAACGCTAATGCGATCTCCACGATGACCAACTGGAGTTGGAACTTTGCCGTAGTTATGTGGACTCCCCCTATGCTCGACTCGCTCGGCGGATTTGGTACCTTCTTGTTCTTCGGCATCGTCAACCTCTGTTTCTTCCCCTTCATCTACTTCTTCTACGTCGAGACCAAAGGTCGCAGCTTGGAAGAAATCGACATTATCTTCGCCAAGGGATATACCAACAAGGAATGGTATGTCAAGGTTGCTGAAGAGCTTCCTCCCCTTGATCAGAGCGAGATTGAGCGTCAAGCTGTCTTGTATGGTCTTTCTGGTGACGAGGAGAAACGACGATATGAGTCGGAACATCCCCCCTCAGTTCGAGAGGAACCCGACGAAAAGCAGGATGACAGGGAAAGGCAATGATGCTGCCCCCTTCCGAATACCATCAATCTATCTGAAGTCAAGCCGACCAAGCGTTGGGAGGCGTTGTATACTTTCGAATTTCCCTTCTTGCATCTATCTTGACAAGTCTTCTCAACAGTGTTGAAGACTATTCATGCATATTATAGAAAATTTGATGAGCGATAGAAGAACTGTATACCACTACATGTTTCCTGTCATCATACCATCATCTCCACACGTAGAAAGTACATTTGACGACTATGTGATGTTTTACCAGTAGTTTCTTAATGAAAAGAAGTCGAGTATGTTGCTAGTAATTCAATGCTCTTAAGTCATGTATCGGTGGTAGCATTTGAGAATCTAGATGTAAGTTACGCGTTTCGAACATCGCCTAATCAGCTGCAGAAACATTAGCAACGCTCAGAATCCCCAGCGGACGCGGAGAACATACGTTACGGTTTCAGAGCCTTTCATCGGGATTACAACTTTGAGGGTTCAAACGTTCAAGGTGCTTATTGCGCTCAAAAACTGTGTTGGATGTCTGGATCACAACACCAAGAAACGAGCCATGGCTGCATTAACACCAATCCTGTTTCACTGACTTAGTTGAACAGGATGCTGTGTAGACGCAGGCGTGTTGCATCCTCTAGCCTAATAACAATTGTTAAATAGGGTACTGGAGATATGGTGAGTGTCCTGCGTCCAACGCGTCGTGCCATGTTCGAAATTGGGTGGCTCTTCGAGGCTTGATAACTTGACGATAAATCAAAGCGGCAGCACAAAGCCCTAACATCGTGCCTAAATGAGTATGATAGCTGTATCGAAGGAGAAGCAGAAACGCACCAAATTCCACTGGACAGTCTGAACCTCTGGTCAATCCCAAGCACTACACACCAAAGGAGATCTTGAAAAATGGATTGTGCTTGTGTTCGTGGTTGTCAAGAAATTGAAATTGTGGCTTTCCTAGATCATGATTCAACCCCTTGAAACTCGTAAGGACGAGGAAGAGGTAACCGGTACATGGTCCTTAAAAAGAACGACCAAATTCATGAGAGTAGAGAGTAAATTGACGAACCGAAGTCTCCCACGTTCTTGTCATTGCCATTTGCATGTCGATACGAATCCAGACGCCCGCACAGTAGCCCATCACGTACAAGGGCTATTTCTCTTAGCATTATTTCCCTTATGCTTCACACTCAGAATGTCGTCAGTAACTTCCTTTCTTGCTCAGGTAAATAATGGGTTTCGCGTATGACTATTTAAATCAGAATATACCTGTACGACAATGAATTCAGTAGAGAAGAGACTTGATCCAAGAAACGATGCATCTAGCACCGTGAGGGGGGGCAACAATACGCCACAGCTATCCTTCAAGCTCATTTGCCGATGAAGATATTTATGACACGATGATAGAGAGCCTATTGGCAATGAACGCATGGCAATAGCAAAACGTGGAGACGACGAACCGAAACTTTTCCTGCCAAAATTTGTGCCGTCTTCGTTTGTGGAGGGGGTCCTTCGTATTGTTTGTGCTCCCCGTCAACGTCATCAACAGGAGGTGGCAAATCGTCGTTGATAGTGAGATTGGTCGATGACGCCTCAGGACCTTCCCAATCAGGGTCCTCTACAAGCTGTAAGTAGGTCTACAATGACTAGAATGAGCTGAAAAGAAAGATACGGAGGCCGGTTATCATACTGTGATTGGGGTCGCAAAGTAGACCCTATTGTCTGTGAAGATGTCGTAGTCCTATCCAAACCACCCATGAGTTTTCCAAAATGGTTCGTCGACGAAAAAAATCACGGACCTCTTGAGAACGTACTGGAATCCAACGATAACGATAATAGGGAGAATATCTGAGAACGTTGGATGGCCAGGAGCGAGGCTCCAGATGGCTGTTTGGAGTGGCGTCGTCCAATACGCCAGAAATCGACGGTAGATGGGGCTCGCGACGTAAAGAACGAGACTGAGAACGGCGATCTGCAGGCATTCCGTGGTTTTGAAGGAGTGGATTGATTAGGAAAATGAATGTAGTAGAGGCAGGAGACGAGAAGGGAAAAAGGGATAAGGAAATTGGGAAAGACGTCCCTTTAAGTAGAAAATCCTTATTAGTACGTATGCCACTTGAATCACATCAAACTTACAGAAACCCTGCTGGTGATTTGGAATGGAAGAATGCGCTCGGCAGCGACACGGCTTTCAAGTATCGGTGCCCAGCTGCCTATTCAAGGGGTCGCGGGTACCAATAAGGAAAGAAAGAGAGGGTCTAGCGAGTGCTGTTGTTTCCCATCAAACAGTCGGATAGAGAATCGGTGTCAAATAACATGCTTGAAGCTATGCTCTCCCGCCGTTAGCGATGGCGAGAGCACATTCCAATTATTCGATGGGATCTCCGCACTATTTCAGGTAGTCTGAACCCTAGGGAATCTGCAACGAGGCGCGGCGAACTGACAGAAACTGAATTGCAATATTGGACACGGTGGCCGATGGAGAGGCTCCATTTTCGGCAGGAGTGAGGATACCAAAGCTTGCAGGCTGCGGTTCAGTTGCCACCTACACGTTTGGACTCTTTTGCACTGGTGCCGCGCGGCTCTCGGTGGTGGTGAACTTGAAGGTACCGTCGATGGTTCGGCTCCGCTGGTGACTCGATTGGTCACAGAGGCACGTGGGCGTGACCTTGGGCCAGTAGGCTTGGACATTAGATTTTCTACCAATCATTCACAGTACTCAGTACTCAGTAATCAAATTCCTTGGGTTCACTGCAGTAAAATGGCAAGTGCCAGGTGATCTCAAAAGATCGTCCGTCGGGGACAGTGCTTAGTCGCGCGCAATCGTATGATAGGAAGTAATCCACGGCAGTTCTCAGCAATAAAGGTAGTGGCTGGAACGATTAAGGGCGTATTACCGTCAACTGAGCTACAAAGCTGAAGACCAACTAAAGTTGCTCAGGTCTAAGAACATCGGTTGCGGTTATGGGATACGACAACACTTCGAGAGTTTCGACCGAGTATAGGACCACCAAAACAATGAAGTATATTGCGCACCTAGAGCTCCTTTAACCTGAGATTTAGGATATGAACGACCGATGACCACCGTTGTTGTAAGTCGATTCATGATGATACTATTTTGTCTCGATTTTGTCCCCTTTTCCCTACAGGCTTGACGTGCCATGGCAGTGCACTCGGTCGACAGATAATCCAGGGGAAATCAGGGTGATCTTTTGTGCATATGCGAGCGATGGATCATCTCGTTGCTGCTAGGATAAAGGAAAAAGTCGGAAGAGCAGATACTGATAGGGTAAAACTGAGCAGAGTCACTATATGATCAAGACGCGATCAAACAGCATCAGTTGACAAGAACATACCTGGCGTACGTCCTTCTGAACGAAGGGAGAAATGCAGAGATGAAGCCACTCGAAGCTAGATTGACTTTGCAGCCGGTCAATGCTTCAATCCAGCCCGGGTGCCTGTAAGGTTGCATATGCTAAGCACCAAGTTGAAGTTGTAGCTTATATTTTCGCGCGTCTAGAATCTGGATAACCAAAGCGTCGGTTTATGATAATGAATTTGTATCTTGAGACGCTACTGAACTCACCAGGTACTGGTATTCAATCCCGCTCCTGATTTCTGGGTCCAAGTTTGTCGGGGGTGGCGAAGACGGGATTTTGAAGGGAAGCCGACGGGACCGATTGGCAATCAGAATCCCAATAACGCACTTTGAGGCCTAGAAATGGAAGAAAAGGTCCAGGCTGAAGATGCGCGGGAGGCTGCAACTTGAGACTATAGGCTGAATTAGTACTAGAACTATAGCCCGCCCCAGCTCATCACCGAACATTTGGACAGGTCCTTGTGAAGTAGTTCAAAGATGTTCCTAGCCACGAGTGCCAGAGAAAGAGTAAACTCATTGAGCTCAAGAAAACCATCAGTAATGTGACACTGTCCAAGTTCCGTCTTTTGCGATTCGAATATCAAAATATGCATATGAATCCAGTTTGAACGAGATTTTCGGAAGCAGCAACGTTTGACAGCATCCTAGAAAGCGATACAAGTGACTCAGATGGGTTGAGGTGAAGAATTTGAGGGAATGGTTATGCGGATATCCTGACGGCTGATGGAGGTGGACATGAAACCGTTGCAAGCCTGTCATCTGAATCCGGTCGAGACCGCCAAGCGGAATCGGAGTTTACTAGGGTTCCTTAAGACCCACCATCACTCCTCCACAAAACTGTGGTCTCTTCTCAGTTTTTATTCCTCGAGTTCCTTCGCTGAATTAGTCGCCTAGTCGAAGCAGTCTATCTCGTACGTTTCCTTGAATAGAGTATCACAGAACTCATACTTACTTTCAGCCCCGGCTTCGACAGGCTTGCAACTGCAGATCTCAGGGTCATGGACATCGAGGACATACAAACTGCCGACATGCGTCGACTCTACGATCTTCCCGACGAGTTGTGGGCAGAAATACTGGAGAGAGTTGCCCGTCCAAGCGACTTGTTACACGCCATGTTGGCCTGCAAACGTTTCTATCATTATGCCCGACTTCCTCTGTACCACATCGTTCATTACCGTTCACCACGTAGGATGGAAAGAAACGCTGTTTTCTTGGCTCGAAGGCCTACATACGATCCGCTCTTGGTAGCGACAAAGGCTGTCATCGTGAGCGGTGAGCTCGGCAGAGGCCTACGTCCTGCATCCCGCGAACATCTCCGGATCACGTCCCTTCTCCTGGATCTCGGTGGTCAAAGGAGCGGCCAGAATCCGAGCCCATATAACACTCTCCATTCACTTCTCCAAACCACATTTGCGCCAACGCTGACGAAGCTCGTCTTCATTGGTGCGAATATACCAGCTTCGTTCTTCAAACTCTTACCTACTCTTCCCCACCTCCATCGTCTCTATCTCCATTCATCTTCACCTGAGGCACACATTAATAGCTACCGAAACCTCAGCGTTTGGCATCCCTCGGGTTCCGGTCAGGATTCTCAAGCTTTTAATTTGCCAGTGTTACCCCACCTGGTGGAGCTCAGAGCATGGAGGCTTGAATGGTTTGATCCCCATAGGCACCCTCACGTCTTATCCTATATCGATACGATAGACATCATTCGGGTAGCCCCCAATCTGCACACGCTGTGGATCGATTGGAGCTCGATTATTTCAGGACGCTTGTTGTCCAGCGACTTTGATCATCTCGCCCTCTCATTGCGCGTACTTCACCTCCGCTTCCCACCATTACCGACTCACTCTCACCACGAGTACGAAGAGGAAGAGCACGAAGACTCTCGTGCATCTGAGAATCTCGCCCGATTCTTGCGGCGATGTGAAAACTTGGAGGAGTTGGTCATTGCTGGTATTGTGGCATCGGATACATACAAGCACGAACGCCGTGGACTAGGACTGCAACGACTGAAGGTGTACCATGGTCCCTTGGACTTCTTGCTATTCGTGGCCGGCACACACACCAACCAGCTTGAAGCCATTACCATTTCTACGGTGGCTTTGCCGAGAAGCCGCAGCGAATACGGTCGTTGGGAAACCGAGGCCCAGGTGTTCTGTTCCATGCTTCGGCGTTTGGATTCACCTGCACTCAGGGAACTCAATTTCTCTTGCCACGAGTGGAATAATGAACTTATTTTCTGCGTGGTGAAGTCCTTCCCCAGCTTGAACACTCTTAGGATTGCGTTTTTACATGGTGACATTGAGGAGGTATGGGCTCTTCGTCGCCTTTCGATTGTATGTCGCTGACCCTCTACGGTTTAGGGTGAACTGCTTTCCCTCGGAGCGATTCATTTGACAAACTTGCCGAACTTGACCACTTTGCACCTATACCGACACCTCCTCAATCAGCGTCGCATAGTGCCGCAGCACCAAACTAGTTCTGTTTTCCTTCCCACCGTACATTCAGGTGATTTTAGCAGAATTCAACAGCAGGCAGATATGATGCTTCAATCAATTGGCGTGAGCTCTAACGTCAGAGACGCTGGGGACTGTTGTGCTGAACCCGAGTCACCTTTGGCCGACCCGGAAGATATCAAAGAGGTCTTGGCGGGCTGGAGAAAGCATACGGTGAACCTGAATGAAGTCAGGTTGACGGCCGGAGGCGTTTGGACGAGAGGAAGGGACATTTACTCGGATGCAGAGCTTCTCGCTATGCCACAGAAGGTAAAGGGTAGGATGTTTGATGCTCAGGGAAGGGTTTGGGGTGAATGGCGAATGAGAGAGGTATCATCTTCGGAGGTCGATGCCATGTGGTTTGACGCAGAGTTGGAGAAAAGAAGAGAATTACGGGCATTCATGTAGCAGCAAAATGGGTGATCATCAGGATTCCTATCTAAGGACATAAATAACTACTATTGGGAAGTGCTGTGTATCTGTATATTACCGGTCGAGTAAATATGTACTGTAGCCTTTATACTTACATCCATCGACTCAACGTTTCACACTCAGAAATGGCGCGAAGGCTCTTGATGGTGAGAGAGAAACTTAACATATCAAGATTCAATATTTCAATATCTGACCCGACAGCCTTGTTGTGGGTCTAACGTCAGGCATCTTTCTTGATTTTCCTCGAGGGCTTGAACAGTACAACAATCAGTCAATCATTTCAGGGGGAATACAGGCGAATGGGAAGTAAAGCTAAGTAGATTAAAAGGTTGCGAATACTCATATATCTAACAGACACATTCAGTCCACGAATATTGACCCGTCTCCGTCGTTGTCGTCCCCATCTGAAATATCCACATACTTCTTAGTGGCACCCTTCGCAGCTCGAGACGTAGCAGCCCTTGGAGGAGGTTTGGGTAATTCATCGTACATGTCACCGTCCGAATCATCAGATTGGAGAATCTTTGTCGCTTTCTTCGGCTTGGGTGGGGAACGCGGTTTCATGCTCTTCGTGATACTCTTCTTCTCTGGCGCCTTCTTCTCTGTGGAAGTAGAACCTGAAGCTCCTGTTTTACCAAAGAAGTCAGTCACCTTCGCCTTCTTGGAGGGTGCTGGCTTGGATGAATCAGCGCCATCCTCGTCTGCATCTTCATCTGGTTCAGGTCTAAAACGTAGTGTTTAAGTAGCTGGTGGCTCGATAGTGAAACAGACTTACGATTTACGCTTCGGTGCAACCTTGCCTTTGCCCTTGGACTTTGTAGGTAGTACCTCAATATCTGATTCGTCCTCGCTTTTCGACAGCCTGGAAACAGCCTTGCCCTTCCCTTTGCTCTTGGCTGGCAAAGCCTCCAAGTCAGACCTAGCATCGCCCGCAGAGGATTTCGAGCTTGCGCCCTTCTGATCAAGCATTTCCCACTCGTCGTCGTCATCGGAGGTGACGTCGACTATAGGCTTTGCAGCCGCAGCCTGTCTGCGTAGCGGTTTCTTCGGGGCTTCCTGGTCGTCATCCATGTACATGTCAATATCCGACTCCTCTTTGGCCTTCTTCACCGTGTTTGCAGGCTTGCGTTTAGGCGGCGGTTTCTTTGGCACGTCCTCTGCATCATCGGGGTCGTACATTTCGGTGTCGGACTCCTCCTTAACCTTCTTCGCAGCTGCTGTTGCGGTTTTTCGTTTGGGTGCAGCTGGTTTCTCGTTTGCCGCAGCTGTCGAGGCTGGTGGTTTGGAAGCGGCTGGTTTCTTCTTGGCAGCGGCTTTAATCGGCTTGAAGTCGTCGTCACCATCGTCGTCTCTCTTTGACCCTAATGACTTTCGAGTTTGGAGCACAGTATTCTTCTTCTTGCCTTTCTTTCTAAGACCTTGTTGAGCATGAATACTACGCTCCTCTTCGACTCTCTGAAGAGTTGCTCAGTGAAGTAAAATGTTAAACATGTAGAATCCTTACCTCTAATGTCTCCAAAAACTTGTCCAGGTCAGTATTCCACATGTCTTTAGGCGATCGATTGAGAGTTTCGATCAACTCGCTTTCCTTGTCGGCTGCTTGTTGTCGGAGTTTCTCAATCTTGAGAGCTAGTAAGCATGCTTGATCTACGCAACAACATACTAGTCGACATACCTTCTCGCGAGTTAGATTCCAGATAGGCATGCTAAGCAAGTAGTCGAAATCCGTGTCGCCTGCCTCTTGCTCCTCCTCCTCAATTTCAGCATTCTCCTCTTCAGCCTCCTCCTGATCTGCCGTCGCTTTGACCTTCTTCCTCGGAAAAGGTCGGAATTTATGCGTTCTCAAATCCACTACAATGTCGGCTTTCTTGCGACCAGAGACAGACAATTTCTTGTCTATGATCATCTGGACAAATCGGGCCTGATTGGACAGCTTTTCGAATGCATTTTGCAGTTCCATAGCAAGATGGTCCTATGATCAATACATTCATCACCTTTGGTTATCGGGATAGGTCTGGAAGCTCGTACCTTTCTTTTCTGATAATACTCTAGCCGCTTGGGATAGAAGTCCTCCAGAATGGCCTCGGGGCTGTCATATCTCTTGATCTTGCCGTCAAAGTCGAAACATATCATGTTTGTGGTAGTGACCTTGGTCGTGAGTTTGAAGTATTCGATGAGGCCTTTTGCCTCGGCTTTTTCAAGCTCTTTGGGGTCCATCTGAATGATGAAATGAACGTCTTGGTTGGCGTGATGCTCTTGATAATTCTGTGGAACAGAGCATTAGACGAAAGATTTTTTTTGAAGTCGGGACCACCTACCTTGATTGATCCTTCTGTGCTTTTCTCGTTGGTCATCATAGCCTCTAATTCCGCTTTGAAGCTTTGGGTCCATTTATGAATCGGCAGCTCAGTGATTTCGACGGTTGAGTTGTCTATCTTCGTAGCAATGCCATGCACATCGTACTTGTTCTTTGATACGAGCTTAACTTCACCTTTGAAGCCGCGCCACCAGGGGTGCATCGTGACCACCTCCTCGCCATTCATCAAGCGCTTGAGATTATCGACAATGTCATGAGGATTGTAGCAAGGAATATTCGTACTCCAACCTATCACGGTCACACTTAGAAATAACGAGACAGGAGCACAGCTTATAGTACGTACCTGTGCCAATGCCTTCAGCACCATTGACAAGGACCATAGGGAGAACCGGCATGTACCACTCCGGCTCAATGATGTGGTTTTCATCTTTCTGAGGACTGAGGAGCACGTCGTCGTCGGCATGGAAAATTGCCCTAGCCATGAGTGAAGGGAGCGTGTTGATGTACCTGGCCGAGGCATGGTCTTTTCCACCTTGATCTCTTGTACCGTATTGACCGTTCGGCATCAAAAGGTTGATGTTGTTGCTTCCAACGAAATCTTGCGCCAGGTTGACGATCGTCATCATCAAACTTTGTTCACCGTGGTGGTAGACTGCCTTCTCGGAGACATAACCGACGAGTTGCATGACCTAAAGGCGTATTGAAGGGGGTGAAGACTCGGAGATATCAAGAACTCACCTTTATTTCCTTCTTGAAGTTACGCTTGAAGCAACCCCAGATGACTTTCCGCTGACCGGGCTTCAGGCCATCGGCCACTGAGGGTATCGAACGGATGTTGTCTGCCATGGAGAACAGAATAAGTTCTTTGTTGATGAACTCGGAGTATGGAATTTCCTCTAATCGATGATCGAGAAAAGTGCCAGGCTGCATGGATATCAACACGCAAATACAAGAAAATGAAATATTCTGTTGGCTAACCTTGAACTGACGAAGCCACTCCTTTCGATCGTCGGCCTTCTTCTTGCTGAAAGCAAGTTCGATGAGCTCTCGGTCACCTTCTTGGGTAGGGGCAAAGGGTATCATATGTTTCGCCATATTGCTGAAGTATTCACGCCCATCCTTGTCGTCTGATGTACCCAAACCCTGTTTGAAGATCAGCATGTAATTTGAACAAAGTATTGTAGTACCTTACCTTGAAATACTTGGCAGTCCACTTGTGAGAATCCGGAGTGTCTTCGACCCATTGCTCAAACTCAGGGATGGTGAAGAAATCTTTGCGTTGGCTGCCCTTGGTAACCTATACTAGACGTCAGACTGGAGTCTACCAATCTTGGACCAGACATACCCTAACGATTGGCGTCACAAACTCAACGAGGAAATCAGGAATCTTGAGCAGGGAAGGATAGAAATGATCGAGGAAATTGATGAGTAGTCCTTTGATATGCGAACCATCATGATCCTGTCGATGCGTGAGCGCAGAAAACGCCTATTGGCGAGAAGAACAAACCTGATCCGTCATGATCATTAGGCGACCATAACGAAGGCTCGACGTGTCATCGTAAGCCTTGGCGTGTTGAAGCCCCATAATCTTCTTGATATTCTGAAGTTCTTCGTTCTTCAGGATCTGATCAAGCTTGGCCTCGCGTACATTCAGTAGTTTACCCCTGAGTGGGAAAACACCAAAGTTGTCGCGTCCAACAACGGCGAGACCAGCGACAGCAAGTGACTTGGCGGAGTCTCCTTCTGTCAAGATGAGGGTGCAGTCCTTTGCATGCTTCGTACCAGCGTTGTTGGCATCGGAAAGCTTTGGAAGACCTGTCAATCTGAATTTGAAATTAGTACCTGCAGTCGCTCGAGCGAAATGCCGACATACCTATTTCGCTTGGAACCATCAGTTTTCTTGATTTGCTGGTCGGCCTTGAATTTGGCCCAGTTAAGGATATTCTCAACAATCGGAGACTTTTGAACTACAAGCAGATTAGCAAAGAGACAGTGGTCAGGAAATTTCAGGACTCACCTTTCTTCATAAAGTCGTCAGATATCACGGGTTTTGTGCCGAACTTAGACGCAGGCAGAGTCAGCGTCTCCTTGGTTTGACTGTCGAATGTGGGGTTCTCAATGAGCGCATTGACAAAAATCCACATATGGTTCTTGATCTGGGCGGCTTTGACGGCGGCTCCTTTGTTCTTCTTGCCGATAGCAGTGATGAGATTCTTCGAAATCTGATCAGCGATGAGGTTGACATGTGTTCCGCCTTTGGACGTTGAAATCGAGTTGGCGAATGATACCTGCATGAAGGAGCCTTCGGATACCGCGAATGCGACCTCCCAACGTTGGCCGACATGTTCGTAGATCAGTGGCTGCTTAGGCTGCGCGGCACCGCCTGATTTCTCCTCCGCCTGGGCATTCGCGGAATTGAGGTACATATTCACGTACTCCTTGAAGTTTTTGATCTTCAGACGTTGGTCATTGAGGTAGACCTTCACGTCCTTTACCGTGCCGGCCAAGTCGTAGACACGCCTCCGGAGTAAACTGGCTGTGTCATCGTCGATTCCGTCCATCCCAAATCGCTTGAGGTCTGGACGAAAAGTTACGCGAGTCCACTCCTCGCCCCGCGAGTTCTTCGTGATCTTCGCCTTGCCACACTTGCTCATATTGTCCGTCCACGTCTGCTTGTACTTCTGCTGCGTATTCTTGTCCGCTGTCTCCACAGTGAACTCGTGGGAGTAGATGTTGGCAAGCTTTGCACCGTAACCGTTACGACCGCCGGTGAGTTTCTTCTCGTCGTCGTCGTAGTTGGAAGAAGAGAGTAGATGGCCAAAAATGAGTTCTGGAATGTACATTTTCTCCTGAGAGTGCATCTCGATGGGTATACCGCGACCGTTGTTGTAGACTGATATGCTGCATTCCTCAACGTTAATGTCGATCTTGATGGTGTCCATGCTAGAATCATTGATCTGCCAGATGTGAGTTAGACGTGCGTTCCGAAAATGAAGGTAGGACGCATGCACACCTTGTTGTCTGCAGCATTGACAAGGATTTCATCGACAATCTTAAAAAACCCTGGAACATATTTGACGTCGCGGTATACCATGCGATTCGTGTCTGAGTCGAAGGTCCACATGAGTTGAGTGATCGTCTCCACGCTTCCGATGTATGAGTCGGGTCGTTTTAGGATATGCTCCAGTTGAGAAAGCTACGACAAGCTTAAATAAGGCCTCTACTAGATTTCGCTTAGGGGGCGCACCTTGGTGTATGTTTCTGACGCTGTTTTCTTCTTTGAAGTACCTGCAGCAGCTGTGGCAGCAGGTGCCTGTACAGCAGAGACCTCTTCTTCGTCTATTTCCATGATACCACTCGTCTCAGCCTCCGCATTGTCGTCGTGATCCGCCAAAACCTTCTTCTTCGATGCACCCTTGCCCTTCGCGGCAGTCTTCGTCACAGTTGATTTTGCCTTGGAAGGGGGTGCCTTGGACTTGGGCTTTGCAGGAGCCTTGGCCTGGATGGGTGCTTTTCAGCACGAGTCAATCGTGAGGCAAACAGTCACTGACCTTCTTGGGTACTGGGGCGTAGTCCTCAGAGTCGTCGCTGTACGCGTCGTCCTGAAAATCGAAATTCTCTCCTTCTGAAGAGCTCATCGCGAGGTTGCGCGCGAGTGATGTGGTGAGAGTCAAGTTGTTGATGTGGTTCAAGTCACGGTTCGGAAATTTCGTGTCGCGAGGCACTGTCCGCACGTGACGGCTCACAAAAGACAATGAACCTTGAAGTTGTGCACGATGCTGTCTGGATATCCTCAATATTCCAGCGGCATACTTCTGCATTTACCAGGTTCAGAATGGGGGAGTTGCAGACATATGCCGTGATCCAAAAAAATTGCGATAGACTATGACTACAGCGGTTCGCGCGTCAAAAAGTCGAGTAATTCCGAAAAATCCCAAAATCATCGTGCCTCTCTTGTAGCCAGTAGCAGGACTCTAAGGTTCTTGTAATACGATATATAACTACCCTATTTTTTCTCGAATGAATTGAACGAATCTTGACTGCAGTTCGACTCAAAGAACAAGAGCCTGAGCCTCGGGAGAAATTGGCGCTTATCTCCTCTTCTCATGTCGAACTCCATTCTGACGGATTCTACTGATCTTTGCTCACTCTTCAGTCAAGTTGGGCGTTCAGGTTTTTAAAAAATGGGGTCCAGTTGGTCAGAGAGGGACGTGGATGATGGAGGAGTGGGTGTGCACAGGACAGGTAACGCGGTAGCCGAGAGGACGTCTGCTTCAAGTTCACTTCGCAGCTTGTCTCTCATCTAGTAGCATTTTGGTGGCATTGACTTGATTCTGGTCTTAAGTTGCGTCCTACTTGTATGTCTTGTGTCCTTGATCACCCTCAAAATCCAATCGTTCCTCGTCCCCGTTTACAGCAGCCTACCATGTACCGACCTGGAATACATAGTCCCATAAAGCCCTCGATGCATTCGACAACCCATTTCGCATCTCTGATTTCCTCAAGAATCCTACAGCGTATAGGGATCAGAAAGATTTACTTGGACGACAACAATACTCAACACCATGGTACCGCCGATGTATCACCGCTAGAATTCGACTTGCTTTCCATTCCTCTGCGTCCGGCCTAGTCTTTTCCTTTCCATACAGACTTTGAATTCGAAATGGCTGTAGGGATATCAAGTTCTCGTTTGGACATTCACCGGCACCCAGCCGGTGCCTATACTTCTTTTGCTATACTTGCAAAATCGATACCTTCATGAAACCTCCTTGCTATAACAAATTCATAATAGGGAACCCTGTATCCATGCTGCCTCAGATCGGACAACCAGAAATACGTACCCTTCCTACGACATAGCAGACCTTTGGATATCAGAAAAGCCAATCGTTTTAATTCATCCAATCCTGTGTCATATCACACCTCACCTGGCTCTTGGGTAGCGGAAGCGCCATGCACTTGGCACATCTAATCTATGTGCTCGCTATTGGAGGTCTCGATCTCCTCTTGCGCATGCGTACTCAACGGTGACTCTCGCCTGTTTCGTTTTATGGCCTCTTCCTTCCAAGGCAAATCCAAGGCATTTGGATTACTGGTGTCATGTCCGTGTAGCCAAGGACTCAGAAGCTGCTCTTGTCGGATTCAAAGCAATACTGTCTTGCGAAGTTGACCGGCCGCAAGTGACCCATGAAGGGACACGCAGTCTCGTCATGAAGCTTTGACGAAGTTGATGATCAAGTCAGTCTAGTAAAAGGTATACGCAACTAGGTGACGGTTGTATGGTACGAAACAAAATCGCTACTAAAGCAGCCCCCTAAACGAGGTTCTTCAGTCTGTTCCTCCCGCATCTCTCTTCGAGCTGCTCGAGTTAAACAACGAAAACTGGCACATAACCACAGAAGGTCGGTGTCCACCTAGCTAATGCAAGGAAGAAGGCTGAATACCAAGTATTATATAGGTCCTACTCAAACTGCCGTGCCTGACATCGAAGGTGGTGGTGTAAACGATGATTAACCGCGACATCGTATAAGTATGCACATTTGACTGGCTGATGCCACGGGGGTCTTAGAACTGGAGGAGATCAACAGGACGCTGTTTGCTAGAGGTGTTATATGTCAACTGGTTATACAAGGAGAGTGGGGGTAGCAATAGACGAGCGCTGGGTCAGACGTCTTTCTTGGATCGCAGAGTGTTCCATGGAGACGTCATGGAGATCGCATATTATGGGCTAAGCAGCGAACTTTGAGGTTTTCCTGGTCGATTCCTGGCATTTCCGCTAGATATCCTCTTTGATAATATCAGATTTTTGTAAAGGAATTGAAAGTATACAATGCTGAATAGTTACACTGGATGATTCTGAGGGCTGTGTAAACTGTCGAGCGCAACTGTAATTTTTGGAGGTAGAACGAGGATCTGGACGCAGTCTAGTGTGCATAGGCCATATTGCAAGCGAATTGGTCTCAAGTTGCACGCATCTTGAGGACAATACATAGTGACAATAGGCGCGGCAAAAGACGAAGAACGGTCACATGCGCCGTCAACCAAAATGCGTTGTACTTGTTTGGCAAGGCGCTCCAGAAAGTTGAAGTCAACTATCACCCGGACCACCTTGTCCTTCCCCTTCCCCTTCCACCATGCAGACCTTAAACTTGGAAGATATCAAAACGGACACTCACAGTCGTCGTTCTCTTAGCGAACTATCGCTCGCAGTTGCAAAATGCAAGAAAATTGTAGTTGTTACTGGGGCAGGTATTTCGTGTTCATCGGGAATACCAGTGCGTGGCATATATGCATCTTAGACTGAAGCTGAGTTTACTGACATGATTCCACAATAGGATTTTCGATCTTCCGACGGTCTATATAATCTGGTCAAGCAACAGTATCCAGACGTTGTGCTCAAGGGAAGAGACCTATTCGACGCGTCGCTTTTCCGGGATCCAGCTTCAACCGCCCTTTTCTATACCTTCATATCCAAACTCAAACGCTCCATAGACACCGCGACACCTACGCCCACCCATCATTTCATTAAGACCCTAGATTCCAAGAAGAAGCTACTACGTTCGTATACCCAGAATATCGACGGGCTAGAGGACAGAGCAGGTCTCGCTGGGCCTTCTAGCGATGACGACACATCAGACAAGAAGGGAAAGAAGCCATTAAAGCAGTCTCGCAACATCCAGCTTCATGGCGATATTCATCGTGTCCGTTGTCGTTCATGCTCTGCGGATTTTCCATGCCTTGAAGAACACCTCGTTCTGTTCGAACAGGGACAGTGCCCGGATTGTCCCGAATGTCTTCAGCGATGTGAGTACCTCTGGGTTTTCCGTTATTGTATCTCTATTCTAATCACATTAAATAGCACGATCTCGTGTCGCTCGCTCGGCCAGAGCTATTCGTGTTGGCCAATTACGGCCTTCCATCGTTCTCTACGACGAGTTCCACCCATTAGGTGACGAGATAGGCACTGTTCAATGTGCTGATCTCTCTCGGAAACCCGACATGCTCATTATCATGGGTACTTCTCTCAAAGTCCATGGTCTGAAGAAGCTGGTGAAGGAGTTTGCCAAGGTCGTCCATGGCCACTTGCCTCCTGGCTCCCCGAGCAAGTCAAGAACGAGACCATGGGCAGGCAAGGTCATTTTCGTTAACAAGACCGCGCCAGGATCTGAGTGGTCAGACGTAATCGACTATCACGTTTCAGGGGAGACAGATGTATGGACTGAGAAAGTCATCGAAGACTGGAAGAAGATGCGGCCGGCTGATTGGGAAGTACAGCAAACTCTAGTTGGCTCAGACGGCGAGATGTCGGTGACGGTGGGCGGCGGCCTCTTCAAGGCTGGTAAGGAGATCAATGTGGCGAATACTGCGGCGAAACCGAAGGGTAAAGGTATAGTTTTCATTTTCTGCCTATGAGTAGGTGTGCTGACTCCGCTTTCTGTAGGTGCTAAAAAGAAGTATCCTCGCAAAGAGGTCGAGAACTTGCCACCAGACTCGCCGATGGTCATTAGTACTCCTGACGCTCTCAAGGCGAAACGACCACCGTCGTCGCCCAGTAAACGTCGTCAGGGTGCTGATCATTATGACAATCAGTCTAGTCCTTCGAAACGACGCGCGGGGAAACAGAGAGAGTATATGTCTGAGATCCTCGGGCTGGCCAAGGACAAACAGAACCTAGCCAGTGGTGACGAAGCAGACGAAGACGACGAGGATTTGGAGGGCTTATGTTTGGATCTCTCCATGCAAGATGTTTCTAGCCCCAAGAAGAAGAGACCGCCGCCCAAGGGTTCCCTCGCTTCAAGGAGCGTAAAGGCGAAGGGCGTCGGTGTCAAGTCCTGAGTCGATTTCCGATGATGTACCTTCCTTTGACTGTACCTTTCCATCATTCATTCTACCCGCTGCGACACACTACATTCACCCCAGATCCTCTTCATTGTTCCATAGTTTCATCCATACTGAGCATAGCACACACCACGCACTACATTTGATTCATTACGCACTGTATATGTATTCGCTATATAAGAACGCGGAAAGCAAGATTACAACACTTGAAGGCCAGAAGGTAGAGAAAGCGAACTCTTGAAAGAGTGAAATTTTAGTCCGTGATCAATTCCGACACACTCCAGTCCTCGAAACTGCCATCAGGAAGGTAACGTCGGATGACGAGGGGGATCTTTCGCTGGGAAAGTTCTTTTATCGCGATTTGGAGTGCGTCGGTTTCGCCATCTAATGGTACGAGTACTGGTGCATTCATACTGCGAGAAAACGAGTCAGAATGAGAAACCTGGGACACCATGCGAACGAATCGACCTTATCTGTAGAGCTCTTGTCCCTAGGATCCGTGCACGTTCGTATTTTGTGAGGTACGGCGTTGTTATCCGCTCCTTGTTTGGTTGTCGTTCACCAAGTATACTCGTCTGCGCTGGTGCTTCCTGAGTCTCTTCGCCATTTGCCATCTCCTGGTCGTGGTCTACGCCATTGACACCATTGATTTGAGGATCGCCAGCCTGGTCAGCGCCCTCTCCGCCCTGCTGCCCTTCACCTTCTTGTGCTAAGAGGTCGTAGCTTTCGTCCTATGTGTATGGTTCGTAGCGAGAGAATGGTTGAGAAATGATGGTATTTCCAGATTAATAGCATAAAAGATACACACAACGAATTGTTCGTCAGCGAAGCTAGTGAAATAGGTGTGATCTTTCCTGGTTCTTAGAAATGAGGAAAAATGAGAACATACCTCATATCACCTCCATAATCATAATCACCTCCTTCTCCACCGCCAAATCCATCATCAGACATTTCCCTCTACTCTGCAAGGACTCCGGAGAATGAATGCGAATAAGATAGGGCTTCGGAGCGAGAGCGACGGTCACGAAGACAGGTTGATGAGAATGGTCACCGTGGAAGAAGCGCGGCGGAGTTGAAAACCCTTTTTTTCCTCCTTCTCTTTTTGGCACGCTCATTCCCCCAACTGGACTGTGAAAAATGTACTCGATTTACAGGCTCGTTGGGCTTTCATCAATCTTCTACTGGACTTGGTTGACTGGATCGTTTCTCTCTTGCCTTATGGGAGATGCCGACTTGGAGAGGCTTCTCGGATAGATGAAATCGATATCACTAGCTGCTCCTTGTTTCCATAGTTCTCCGTGTCGATTTCCTTCAAGGATTCGTCCCTGCAAAGGTCGTAATTCGTACTTGACTCATACTTCAAGAACATACCAGCGCTTCCAGGGCACCAGGCAGGCATTAGGCGCGGTGATTGCAGAGTTCATTTGGCCCCTTGACCGGTTCAGCCTACTCCCGTTCGGACGATTGGCTCGGTACCGTTTATTCATATAGAAGCACATCCCCAGGGCCCTGGTCGGGCAGAAGATTGGAGATCGTTTATTTATACTTAAATGGATCTTGGACTGTGCAAAGTTGGCGCTGAAGGGGGACGAAGAAAAAATTATTTGCAGATCTTCAGTTTTCCGGTATGCTCGTGGGTCACAAGTGCAAAGCTTCTGGCATCAAGAAGGCTGGAAGTAAGGGCAGATAAGGAAGAGTTGCAGGGTTGATTGGCTCTAAGCGAATGTATTCTCGTTTCTGTTTCTGTTCTACAATGTGTTCTTTTCTGGTTTCTGGTTTTCTTGATTGGATTTTCTGTGAATACGCCGGAGACTTGAAATATGGGGGACTCTGCACAGTAAAGGCTGGGGACCAGGGACAAAAGAATAGTGGTACGGGCTTCGTTGACATGACATGAAGGATACTGGGAGAATTTACTTGCATATCAGATCGTCGGTGTTGTTTGGACGTGTCGGCCGTCGTGAAACGTGTGGAAGTACAGTCAAAGTACGGTCCATCCGGAATGCCCATGGAAATTCGAATTTCTGGGGGTCTTTATTTCACAGGAGATTTACTGGATTTATTTGGTCAGTTTTGATTCTATTGGATCCAACTTGATTTTATTGGTTCGAGTTCATTTTATGTCGGGTATGTTGGTCCAAAATCCAAACGTGGTAATTCTCTGGTAATCTATTTCTTGCAAGTTGACCCCCATATTCCCTCTTGAACTCGTTCCATCACCATCTCCCTCATCGTCCACATCAACTATGCCTGACAAATTCTCTTCTCGTCAAACTCGTCAGTGGGGAACTCGTTTCGAT
Source organism: Paramarasmius palmivorus (assembly GCA_037176845.1). Classification (NCBI taxonomy): domain Eukaryota; kingdom Fungi; phylum Basidiomycota; class Agaricomycetes; order Agaricales; family Marasmiaceae; genus Paramarasmius; species Paramarasmius palmivorus. The sequence goes on along the minus strand of JAYKXP010000004.1, from coordinate 1,107,003 downwards.
TCTCTGCCTTTGTCGTCTTCTCCGCCATCGCCAACCAAAAGCGAAGCTTCTAGCGTCCAAGAACACGTCGTTGCCCGAAACCATGACCAGGTCGACGCGTCTCCCAGCACCAAAAAGGTCGACAAGATGCCTCATGACGCCAGCGTCTTCGTCGGAAGGTAGTTGCCCTAGTATAGATTCAGTCTCGTCGCCATCATCGCTGATGAGATCAACCATTTAGCCTACCGCCCAACATGGACAATGACGACCTTAGTCGCTTACTCGCTGATCATCTGGCAGAACATGCCGAGGTCAAGTCTATCAAGGTCGTTCGCGACAGGCAGGGTGGCGTGTGTGCTTTTGTACAGTGCCAGGTATGTCTGTCTCCGCATATATGCGCCACGTATCTATACCGACGTTCACTAACTATGACTCTGCTTCCCAAGGATGCCGCTTCTGCCGCCAGACTAATTCATACACTTCGCTCTAAACCACCCAAACCTTTCTTGGGCAGGAATCTACGCTATGAACCTGCCAGAGCGTTCCGGACGCTGTTAATTTCCTATCGGTAAGCTTTCTTTTCATCCACATCTTCGTATACTTACCACTACTATAGCACCCCTACAGAAGACATACCTATGGAACAAAATAATACGGACGGAAACCTTCCCCTCCCGGAGCGACGCGAGCTCACACTTCCTTTTGCCATGAGGATCTGGAAAGCCAAGAATCACAAGTAAGCCGCTTATTTTTGGGCTCCAAACCCAATATTCAATGTATAGCACCTTCTAGACAGCTATCCATCACCTACAACCAAACAGCTATCGAAGCAGAACGTCAAAGAGGACCAAACTATGACTTGGCCACTGAGCCGGTCTTGCATCTTGAAGATCTAGCGTTCGATGAGATGGTATTTTCCTTTCATTTTGATGCGCTCATCACAACCCTCAACGTCATTGTAGACCCTTAGAACGATCTGTGCCCACTTTGGTGCCTTGGATACCTTTGAAGCACTACGAGCAGGCACGTACCTTGACTTTCAACGTGACGTAATCTCATACTTCGCCAGGCGACGACGATCCCTCGACACGCTATGCTTCTTATCCTCTTCCTCACAATGCGCCTCGCAAGCCTCAAATGGATGGACGGTGCTTCGAAGCCAAGTGGGAACACCGCGACGATTGTGTCACTGCTCTGATGGTTGGTTTAGTCTATCTACTGTCCTTCATACAGCACCGCTTTACCTCTTCGTCTAGACTCTCCGTCATGTACCCCATCTCACGGTTACATGGGCTCATACTGCTTCTCCGGACATTGCCATGCACAAGCGTCGTTTTACCCAGCCAGGTAGTCCACAGCACCATAGGTTGCCGCCGAACCGTGGCAGGATGGCATCTCAGCCTACTACTTCCCTGTCACCCATGCTCGGTTCGGGTCTCGAGACCGAGGATGGCAGGTGGGCGACTCCTGCTATTGGAATGCATGAGTCCCCATGCACTTCACAAAATTCGACGCTAGTTGATAACACGCCTGTTGTCGACGGCCACAGTCTCTCCTGGACCGAGATCGATTTTCCTCCTCTTCACCAAGAGGCCAAAACCATCAATCTACACGACGATCCCGGACTTTGGAATCAGAACCGAATTCCGTTCAACAAGGAGTTGATCCAATGCCACAAGTATGTGCTTCTTTCATCGACTTCTTTTTCGATGCACGTTCAGATACTGACGTCAGTCTTTTCAGCCCTATCGGTAATTTGACTACGATGTTCGGTGAATTGGAAGTCTCGAAGACCGATTTGACGCCTCGTCCGGATATCGCTCATCCACATGAAGGAAGCGAGATGGAAGTGCCCCAGCTTGTGATGTCACCAACGACGCCCAAGTCGCCTGCTTCTCTGTCTCTGCTCACACCGAGCAATGATGGTGACAATGACGCTGGTGAAAGGGTTTTCTTGGACCCCACCACTTTGTTTGTCGGTGGTTTGGAGATGTACGGACCAAGTGCCTGGGATGAGGCGAAAGTCAGGAACTATTTCCAAAAGTTTGATGGATTAGAGGACGTCAGGGTTATTCGGCCAGGTTTGTTTTTCCTGTCTATAGCAAGGGTGTCTTTCCATTGACAGTATCATTAGCCAACGGTAAAGCGGCCTTCGCTTTTGTGAAGTTCAACAACGCCGAGTCACCTGCTCAAGCAATAAACCAAGAGGTTCGTAGCTATTTTTGACACCACTCGCTTGTGTATTGAAGCTTTAGAATAGCACAATCGGATATACGAGGGTCGTGCTATGCGAGTACAGCTGAGGGAGTGTAATCCGACGCGTGGTACCAACTGGCGAAACCGCGGGCGAGGACGATTCCACTATGGACAACCGAACAGACCTCACATCGAGCCTCTCCAAATTCAGGCCGAGAGGCCTCTGGATCCTGACCGTACCCTCACTGATATGTCCATCTCTACGGATGCCACGGACGACGTGTTGAAGGCTGACAGGAAAGCTGAGCTTATTCCACAGATGACAGAGAAGCCAGTACAGGCCCAAGATTCAGTGTCTACTGCATCTCTTTCATCCACTGTCGAGGCTCCTGCTCAGACCGAGCGGTATCGCGAATGGTACGAAATTGAGGTTCCTCCTCCCAATGTTTCGCCTTCGCCAGCCACACCACTCTCAGCGCCAGAATCGTCTACTGGGACACCTTACGCGGCTCCTCCCGCTTCGGGCTATTTCGCACCACAATGGGTCCCTGCATATCCTCCCCAAATGCAGTATCCAGTGCCTTACGTTCCAGGATATCCGGTTTATCATCCTATCCCAAATCCGCCTGCACCAGCACCCTTTTCTGGTTCCAATGCCTCGGATGGCAGTAGCTCTGCACCAGTCACCCCTGGTCACTGGCAACCAGTCGGCATGTATGGGGTAAGCATCGTAACTGTTAGCTAACGCGGTACCTCACTAATTATCTATAAATCTCTGCAGGCTTATGTCCCGTACCCATACCCACCACGACCTCCTCAGCTCAATACCGAGCAATCGTCTCAGAGTCAGCCACCAGTGGCTCCCACCGGCTTTTACCATAATGACCATACACTCTTCGCGGTCTATCGACCTGAGGCTATCGATCAGTACAACCAGGTTCATGGTAATCAGACCCCTTCACAGCCAGTGTCTGCACCTGTTCCTCGTGTATGGCCTCAGTATCCTCCTCCTCCACCGGCATATCCTGTTCCCAATTCTGCTCCCAGTCCCGCTCGGGTGACTCCTATGCCTCCTACCTACATGCACGCGCCAAAACCACTGGTAAATATGGGAGGATGGATACAACCCCAGCCTTCTGCTGCTACCAGACCCCAAGGGCCACCCAGCGTCGGTGCACCGAATTCGTACAACGGTGGTTCTTTCCGAGGGCATCAACCCGAAGGCGGAGGATATGCGAAACGAGGTCGTCGCGATGGTGGCTATCATCATCACGGAAACCGCAATGGTCACAATCGACAAGGTCCTCACCGAAATGGCCGCGCTGCCTCCCATGGCAATGGTGCGGGAGTGATGAGGATGCATGCCAATGAGGGAGATGTGATCCAGCTCCCACATCATGGAGAGTTCTCTGCCAATGCTGCACAGAGTGTCGGCGACTACGATCAGGGCTGGCCTGCTGTTCCTGGCCATGGGCGACGTGAGCCCAACAAGGCCTATCTTTCTTGATTTTCCATTTCCATTTTCCCCTCTATTTCTTCTCCATTCATTTCTTCGCATCTCTTCGCATTCGATGGGCGTTATTTCGGTCTTTGGACAGACATTGATGCCTCTTTTGTTCATCTTCTTTACTTGTACATCATCGATAGTGTAAACAGTAGGTTCTAATAACTCCCGCTCTCTATACCTCTACATCGTCTTTGTTGTCTGTGTAATCATGTAGTGCACTATATCGTATCATAGTCGGACTGTTGTTACAGCTGTAATAGTGTCGAAAGTCTTGTTCGTCTAGAATAATAATAAACATACATATGGTTAAGATGTACATGCCTTATTTCATATTGAATGATACATGGTAGTCTATGTTTGAGAACCGGTGAAGTTAGTTAGATGAAGAATATCCCGAATCAAGTTTGGGATGGCAGATCAATGATGCGTCGTTGTCAGAGGCTTGCGTGTCGATTGATTTCAACCAACGTCCTAATTCTGTCCAGTAATGCTGTTGACGAGTCGAAGACATCCAAAGAGGGACAAGGGAGACGTGATTCGCGTCGTCTATCTCTTGGACATGCCAAATACCGGGCTTTGGTTTGCCCGAGTAATCTTGATGATGTTGACATTTCGTCGTTCTGAAGGATCATGAGATAGAGATCGTGAGGAGAGCATAAGAACTTACATGCAAGGGAAAGGATGCCACTGAGAAAACAAGGGCACAACTCCATCATTTGCATAGTATTCTTCCGGAAGAGGCTCATACTCCTCTGATATTGCCCGTTCAGGATCAGTCTTCGCAGACCGCGGACACTTTGGAGTAAGAAACGACGGTGCCGGTCGAAGCGTCGAGAAATTAAACGAGCCGATGGCCCGAGCCATCACATACAACGGCGCAAATGCCAATTGTGATATTGACATGCTAGGCGCATGAGTATTATTAGTGCTGCTTGATGGATCTACCTTTCGTGTCTATTATGCCCCAGTTAGTGTCTCCTTGGAATACATCACCCAAGTGAACGAAGAACTCAGTGCTCACCATATACGCACACCAACTCCTATACCAAGTCCCTGGATTCACCACACCCTCACCACTAGCCTCTCTCTCGTCCGCAGCCTCAAACGTCACATCATACGGTGTCGCATCTCTACTCTCCGCCCAGTCACTCCTCCATAATTGTTTAAGCAGCTCCAACGGGGTGATATCATATAACGATAGAGATCTAGAGTCGATATGCAGATCGAGGACACGGGGAAGTATTGGTGAGAGGTATGAGACGATGTGTACGCCTTTGGCTAGAAGCGAGCCCCAGGAAAGAGGTCGGACAGCGGGAGCGGCGTCTGTTCGTTCTCCGAGGGTGAATACAATCTGGGTACCTCGGAACGGGGAGGAGATAGTATTGACGGAGAGAATCATGTTTGGGTGAGTATGGGGGCCGAAATGCCCAGATTGTAAGAGGTATTGGAGTTTGATGATGGTTGAACCGCCCTTGGCACGAAGATGAGTATCGATGAATTGCTAGGCATGAATATGAACGTACAATAGAGTGGCCTAGGAAATGGAGAGGATTTTGCGTGGACCACCGAGGGTACAATCCTTCGGGTATAGTGCGTCCATAACGACCGTGTCCATGCACCTTGGAATGCTCTTCCCCATAGTCAACTGGTGCCAGTGAAAGGTCAGCTACAAGACTAGCAGTGGATGGTGTTACCCACCTGTTCCCCCGACTAGGGAATAATACAATTCGCATGCTCGGTCATGTAACGAGCTTACTGGTCCTACACTAAGCAAGTGTCAGAATCTCCACAAGTGCAACATCTACTCCTCACCTGGTGAATATCACTTTTCTGGTACACCCATTACACGAGCCCTGTTTCATGTAATGCTCAAAGTTTCCCCATAGAGCAGACCCTGCACGCCCTAAAAATCCTTCCACAATAACCAATGGGCGACATTCGCATTCGCAAGAACCCTTCTTCCTCTCGAGGGAACTGGAACTCGTACTTGGCCCGGACATGGAAGTGGGGTGGGTGAAAGATTGAGATATTCCATAGAATTGTTGCTAACTGATTTTGTGGTCTTCGTGGAATGATCTTGTGCCGAAGCAAGGCTTGCAATCACCTGTGACAAAAGGAATGCAACAAATGCTCAAGCGCCCAGGCGCCTCTGACGTACGGGTTCCCACGCACAGACTGCGCACGGATATCTCGGCGATGGTAGTATCCAATGTGTGCCTTGCGATTATCGAAGCTGATAATCTCCAGGTCCTCGTGTCAGATTCCCGAAAAACTTTCACGCCTCGTGTAGCCTTCAGTAGCCTCGTGTTTGCCAAGAATACAGCTATAGAGTACAAAAAAAACACACGATGCCAGTTGGTACGGCAAAACAGGGATCCGACATAGGGATAGTAGTATAAAATATGTACGGCAGGGAATGAGGTTTGGTCCAGGATGGAATACATATCGCGCGAGAGCCCGAGAGTCCTGCAAAGATTGTGGCGCGGATCGGAGATAGATGCATGCGAGAAAGCAAAAGGGTCCAGCGGAGAAAAAGGATTGTATGCCGTTCGCGAATTGTATGAATCATCCATGCAGAGAATGAAAAATGAATGAAGGTATGTACAAGGATACAAGGGGAGATTTACGGGTATCCGTCATGCGGGTATGCCAACTAGTAACGTTGTGTTTGTAGTCCCTGGAATGCAAATGCAGAGTCCAGTAACATACGAATGTGGGGTGGTGTAAGGAATACATGTACAAATGAACAATGAAAGAATACATATTGGACAATGGTGGTGCATAGGGTATGTGAATGGTGCTATATAACGATACATTAGCAATCCTCGGACGAATGTGATATGAAGCACGACTCACAGCATGGGGTTGTCGTCCGGAGCGCGTCGCGTTGTCGAGTAGCGTTGCGTTGAGGCAATTTTGTTTACATCAGGAATGTCGGTGTTGGCATAATGAGACGTGATAATCGTCAAGGTTTCGTGACGAGGTTGAATTATGAGAGCTCTACGAGGTAACCGGGAATGCTTGTGTGAATATATGTACACCACTTCACACACGGAGATCAGTCAGTATTGTGTCATTGCAACGCCTCGCGCCTCGGAGACGGGATTCGGGATTTACTCACCTGAATGGGAAGGGGAGATAATAAAAAAAGAGGAACACGATGCATGGCTCATCGCTTGTTGCCTGTATACCACGACAGGTCTACACTGCCGACGCCAGCAATAAACACTTTGGCGCGTAACCGACATACCTGACATCAACGCGTGTTAGTCTAGGCCATAACAAGAGAAAGTACTACTCACAGTATCAGCGACGTCCGCACTCCGAAAATGCACATGAAGATCGCCATTAGGCATCCTCACTATCTGACTGACTTCACCAAAAGTCTGAAAGACATTATCAGTACAAAGAGCCAAAACCAGTAAAGAACAACACACCTCACACCACCGCTTCGCACCATCAAACTTTCGCGCCTCGTTCGGAGCAATCCCGCTTATAACCAGCTTCTTCTTCTTCTTTTGGTTTAGCGACGCGAACGAGACACGAGGAAGGGTCCCGCCTTTATTCGAACCAGAAAAGGCCACTTCAGGACGTGAAGGGCCCGATCTACTCGCTTGCTGGTGTTGCTGGCAGCATTCGTCGTCTTCGTCCTCTTCATATTCCTGAGGATCGTAATTGGTGTTGTTCATAAGCGATCCGCCTTTGGGAGCGAAGGGTAGCCGAAGACTACCAGGACCTCTCATGGACCCGTGATAGGAAGTTGGAGAAGACGGAGACTCAAAGTGCTCCGAAGAGCCAACAACATGAAGCGTATTTCCAGATACCCGACGCCGTGATCGTATTGACGACACAAAGCTCATTGACAGCGGCTCTGGTTTGGTCGGTGACTTGGGACTAGGAGGAACATCTTCCATAACTGTGCTCGGAGTGGTAATGGAGGTGGAGGTGCCAGTGTTACTCGAGCACATGCTGGGCCGAGAAGAGGCGTATAGCGTTTCTGAATGTAACACCGAAACCTGTGAAGAGGTGTTCGGAGACGAAAAGAAGCCCAAGACAGTTGGTCGCCATTTGGTAGATGCGGGAGAGGGGAAATCAGGTATCGTTGTCGATGGAGAGGATGTTTGAGTGTTGAGAGTAGAAAGACTGGATGACCTGTTGTGTTGATTGTGTGCTTTTGAATTTGGTGTGCTTCTTCCTGTCCCTTTACCCAGGGTAGAAATGACATGCGTGAAGATGATCGAGCCATGGGAGAGGGGGATTGGGAGTGTCGACTTGTAGTGGGTGATTGGGAGCGGAAAGAAATATGGAGGTGGCGGAAAGAAGATGAAGGAGATCCTAAAAAATTGGATCTTCTTTGAGACGTTGGGGTTGAGGGTGCTGCATCGCGTGCCTGTAAAAGAAAAATTTGAAAGAAAAGATGGATGTAAGATATGATGTGTAAAACATAAACTCCGTTATATGAAATTGGATACTAACCTCGGAAAGTTCGTCCTGTAGCTGCGGTGGTATGTCATCGTCATCGACTAGGTCATAACTGTTCAAAGTGACTGCCGATTCACAAGGACTTGGATTGGGTCGGGGAGAATGGAGGTCGGGGTAGGCAAGGTACGGGGTCAAGTTTCGAATCTCGCCGCCGTCACATGGCTTGTCATCAGTGAGGTCTTGTATTCCGCCTCCGCCGCTAGAAGAACTGCTTGCTGATGAAGTTCCCTGCTGCTCCTTAATCCACTTGTCGAGCATACTGGAACGTCTCCGGCGAGGAGGGGCTAGTAGGGGACGAATGGTGAAAGGGTCTTCGTCTGGGGTTGTATACGGTTGATCGTCCATGGTCTTGAATCTTGATGTCTTTGAATACGCCGAAAAAAAATCTAGAAAAATAGGGCGATTTCGGTGAGCACCCATGGTATAGACTTGCACGACGACATTCTCACCTCTGTCTGGTGTTCTGTCGTAGAAAAATCACGGTAGAAATTCGGAAAACTTGGGGTCGTCTCTGGTGGTCGTAGAATAAAGGTCTTGAGGAAAACGAAGGGGAGAAGGGGGAAGGGGACGGGGGACACGGGTGGAAAATTCAACGAGACATGAGAGAACAGAGGAAAGGCGCGACTGTGATTTCACTTTTCCCTTCGACTTGTTCAACGCGTTCCACATTCCTTTTTCGGTCAAAGTTCAACTTGCCTCGAGGTAAGTCAAGTGACCTTGTCGATTCCCCGGATCACTGCTCTGCGGCTGGACCTCACTGTAGGCTGTTATCTGCTGTACCGATTACATCTCTCGATACTCTCTACATAATTCATGTTGCTGTTAAAAACTCATGCAAGGCCTCGAGGATTCGCTTTTCAGCCTTGAGGAGCCTTGAGGAGCCAAAAGATGCTGTTCATTCACCTAATCATACGCCACGCTTTGATAGGCTGCAGGGAAACACTCGTCGTCAAATGACACCCCCGAGCGGAAAAAGAAGGGTCGGTTCCATTCTAGGTCTACAAGACCGGATGTACAAGTTGCAATGTTCCTCTCCTCCCGGTTCCTCTCCCGGTTCCTCTCCCTGTGACACCCGAGGCGGAATACCGCGTCGTTTCTCGATCGTGAAAATTCACCGCGGTATGGAAGCGTCCAAATGAAATTACCGTAACCTTCAAAGGCCCCCCGGGTCGCGATGACGGGGAGAAAAACGGGGTGCAACGGCACATAGCTGAGGTTCCAGTTGTAAAATGAAATCTGCCTTCTATAGGATGGGTGTGTTTGAGGCATGTCCTTACAGCAAAAACAGTGTCAATTTGTATAGCTTACCTATATGTCCTATGAAGGCGGTGGAGCTTCTGTGGCCAGTTCTCGGTTCGAGACTTTTTCCAACACCTTGGCAAGAATGCCTTCGAATAATTTTGCAGATGGCGTGGCTTTGTATTTGCCGAGTAGCTTAAAAGATGCTGTCGTCGTCGACTGTTCTTCTGTGGAGACCTCAGTGTCTGCACTGCTCGTACTCGCATCGTCCAAAAGCGTAACAAGCTCTGTGTCAACGGGCAGGCTACCCAAAAAAGTGAGCCCTTCGCGCTTTGCCATCGCTTCTCCGCCTCCAGTCGAAAACACATTGCTAACCTCTCCGCAACACGGGCACACGTATCCACTCATATTCTCGATCAAGCCAAGAATAGGAAGGTTTACTGCCCGTGCAAACGAAAGGCATTTCATGGCGTCTGTGAGAGCCACAGCCTGCGGTGTGGTCACAATGACAGCAGACAGCTTGGAGTGCACTGGTGCAAGGTGCTCTATCAGCGACAGGTGTTCGTCAGAGGTACCTAGAAGAACGAAAGAATATGAGCTCAAAACGCCATGAAAGAGTTAGAGTTTGGATGCACCTGGAGGTGTGTCGATGACTAGGTAGTCTAATTCTCCCCATCTAACATCGCTGAGAAACTGTCTGATCATTCCATTCTTCTTGGGACCCCTCCATACAACCGAATCACCTCGCTTTTTGAGTAGAAACCCGACACTCATGCAAGCCATGCGTGCTCCATTTCCATCTGCGAAAACAGGGACCCATCCATCGCTGCTCTGATGCACCGGATGTCCATCTAGACCTAGCATACGAGGGATTGAAGGTCCGGTAAGATCTATGTCGAGGATACCGACACGAGATGTAGGCGATGACCCATAGAGGCTGAGAGCGAGTTGCGTTGAAACTGATGATTTTCCGACGCCTCCTTTTCCTGAGAGAACGACGATTATGTTTTTTATCGACTTGCAGCGTCGAGCTATTGGGCTATCTTCAGAATCCATAGCTTGAAGAAGAAGAGGTGAAAAGGTAAAGAAAAGTGCGGAGTCATGGTACACAAATCCGATACGGCCGACAGTTTCAGTCAGCAATTGCGCAACTGGAGTAAGATTGGTCAGTCGGTACTCCTTTAGGCGCTGTGACTTTTCGATTAGATATGTACAAGCCCAGCGTCCGTTTTCTCTCGGGGGAAGACAAAAATCCATTGCTAGTACACGAGTAACATGTACAGTATTTTTACACTCCGCCCGGATCCTCTACCACTTCAACTTGCGGACTTCTCTCTCCGCAGAAGGCGTGCGTACATAGTACCAGATCGATTGGTTTGCGGCACACGACGAAGGTGTCGTCGAATCGAGCGTCTTGTAGGTTCCGTATTGCTCCTATGCACGAATAAATAAACTTTCCAGGACCAGTCAAATCAGACACACCGTTCCATAGACGTGGCTAAAGTACCACACTTCTGTCAAGATAGTCTTGTTGTAGCAACCCACGTAGGGAATTGCACCCGTTTGAGTCTTGAGAGCATTCTGAATGGATTCCAAAGAGTACGCTGTCTTGTTTGACGGGAGGATCCCAAAGCTAACAAATAGGAACAAGTACGAATCAGACAAAGTTGTGTCAAACATGCAGTTGTCAACACTTACGCCGCCAGCATGTCAAAAGTGGGATACTGATGGAAAGCGCGGATGGTGGCGTCAAAGTAGTTGATGACATCTGAGTGTTCCTTGTACGACTCGCCGTAGCATGCGAGGTCGAACGTGGACGTGCAGGTTGCGTGTTTAGAGAACTGTCGTCATACAGATGAATAACCATCCGCGTCTTCCGGATGAAACAACGTACTTCATGGGCCCAAAGGTCAGCATTGGGGAAGCCCTGGTTAATCCAGTACTTGTTCATATAATCCAGGAGGTCGTCTCGTCCAAATGCCTTGATAAAAGTATCCACGCCAGGGCCGGTATAGATAGGGATTTCCGTGCCGTTGGTAAGTTTCTTTGGAGAAGGTACAGGATCGTATTGCCTGGAAAAGTCACAATACTGTTCATAAGACCTATCGAGCAAACAGAAACTCAGTACACCATGCGTCTCGAAATGAACTGATGAAACTCACCCATCACAGTTATCCGGCCACAACCCATGAATTGTCCAACTGCTCTTGGGCAATTTCTGTCCCTTCTCTTCCAAACCAGTATATGTGCTCCAAAACTGTGTCTGCAACACGAGTCCTCCTGGTGTAGGCGAACAACAGGTGTTTTGGATGGCAGTCGTGTTTTCGCATGAGAACGTCGCTGGCTCAGAAGCGCAAGCTGTGAGGTCAGGGTACGTTGCTGGCACGCTAAACCCGGTGGTTTGACACGTCTTATTGGATGCTGCGACGACAGAGACGACAGCCCAATTGAGCAAGGCCAAAAAGACACCAGAGAAGCCACGCATTTGGAGAAAGTCTCGAAAAGCGGGGATCGGGGCTTCCTAAAGAGCGAATTATTTCTTGCGGTCCATTTTTAACGATTTTACGTGTAGAACGTGCGCTATCAGTGGAAGAGAACCATGAGGAACACCTGTCGGTCCCAGCGGAGTAATTTCAAAAGTGGAGGATATCAATGAGTGTGCACGTGGAAAAGGCGGCATGCCAAGTTGACTGTGCCGTCCCTGCTCTTTGATTCCATCTGCCACCATCAACGCAAGCAATTACTTTAACACTTTTGTCCAGGTGAGTATCGAATCAGTGTCGAATTACACGAAAGTAATCTAACAATCCCAAAAGGTAGTCGAATCACAAATAGTACCTGTCCGGGAGACAATGGTCGTCATGCAGCTGTTCAAAATCCCTTTTCTGTACGATATTTTCGCATCCAGCACACACCGTATAGTGTGTCCCGTTTCTGTGGGTCCATTGCAACAACGCGATATGATGCGGTCCTTGTGCAGAGAACACACTCTCTGATTCCCTTCGTCCCGCAATAGGACAAGGTCTTCTCCGGGAAACAGGGGTCCATGGTTGGTCCACATCTTCCTCGACTTGTTCATGCCATGGACACTCGTAATCGCCGTCATCAGGGGCAAAATGGGATGCACTTGTTGTAGGTGACGGCGGGATGTTGTCAGCGATGTATTCCGCACTACATGATGGTAAGGACCGAATCCAGGGACCCACTTTTTCCTCTGCATAAGCATGAGGCGGTGGTGGCGGGGACGGGCGTTCCGGTAGATCTCGTTCGATGATTTGGTGTGGGTGTGATGTGGATCCATCACCACCGAGGTTGAGATAAGGTGGAGATGGTGCTAGGGATCTATTCGAATCGTTAGGATACGCATCTCTAGTGATACAAGGCGAGGAATGTACACTGGAGTCGGAGGGGTAATTGTGCATGGTGTAGTCATGGATCCTGGTTTTGAGGTGCTCTCCGTGAAACTCGGAGGTCGAAATGATGTGCATAACGTCTTGCGTCTTCGGTTCTTGGGCACAAGAGGAGGAACACCAAAAGATCGGGAGTGAGAGACAGAAGTCTTTGCTACTGCTGGCATGAGAACGGGTCGCGAAGGTTGCGCCGTTCCCAAAGTCGGTCCCCATTATATATGCAGAGGGGCTGGGAACTAATACAATGTCCGAATACTAAGGTTTTCTTCTCAATTGATGTTGTGGGTCCATGACTGTCTGTGACTTTCATTCATCTGACGCACGGAAGGAGATAGCGCGTAAGGGACGGGTTTGCAAGGAGCTGCGCTCCCTGTTCAAAGGGATTATAAACATAAGGACCTAATACCACAGCAGAATCACGAAGAACAGAAGCAGACGAGGCGATAGAGTAAGAGGTCCAAACCATCACAGAGATTGTTGGGGAAATCGTTGAGGGGACGCATCGAGGCATAAACGGTAAGATGGAACCGAGCAAAGCAAGTAACAAACATTTCAGCATGGTGTACGGGTTTGGCGGGGGGTTTATACGTCCGCCCATCCTCCTTCATCTAGCTTGTAAGAGGCTTCACTTTCCGGTCGATCTGGGCTGTCCACTAGCTTGGCCACCCGTTCTTCCGCACGGCCTTGAATCGTGCTATTAGCTCAGATCCTGTGATGTGAGATGCAGCCGCACCTTTGCGAAGGAACATTCTAGTAGCCGAAGCATGAGATAGAATATGCCCCCCTATTGGCTTCAAGGCCCCACCCGCAACGAAGGTCATGGTGGCCCCGGGGTCGGCTGTAGAAGATACTCAGTCCCAGGTCGATGAAGTAGCAGAAAGGTAACTTGCATTGGACCTGGTTCGTGAGAAGTATAGCGATCTGAGAGAAAGATGTCAATGTGCATGGTGGCATGATGTAAACAGACGGGATAGGCATACATTGTATTCTTCCGATAATTTTGTCAATTTGGAGAGCATCTGACAGGTGTCAGCATACACACACCCAGAATTGGAACACGCATCGCACCTGGGCAAGCTTCCAGAATGTAACTCGAGTCAGGTAATATGTTGATACACCGGTCAACTAATAACACACACCTTTTGCTGCCGCTCCCCAAGTTCTCCACGACCACTGAAGTCTACGCGAAACAGAGCCATGATGCTATCGACGATCTTGGGAAAATAAATAAATGCGAAAGCGAGTGGCGCGGGGAATCGCACCAGAAGCCTGAAGTCCTTGTCTTCGGCGAAACGCTGAGAGCATTCATTGATGAGTTCCATCTAGATAACGTACTTGGTCACTCGTGCTATTTACAACGATGGAAAAGGCAGGTCTTACTTGATGTTCGCTATTGAAGGCTCGTGCTGTGTGGATCTCTGTGAAACACGTTCGGAACAAGCTTGTGATGTACGGACCATAGAGAATATTCTCCAATGCCATATTTCCGTCCACGCCGAACCTGTCCGCGATAGACTTTATACGGTCGGGTCGAAAAGTTCCTGAGTTATGATCACTAATCAGACAAGTGTTAAGGCAGAATGATGATTACCTTCGGTATCGATGTAGGCAACCTAGAGCTGCAATGAACGTGCTGACCAGTTGAGAAGGGGTATGGACATACCTTTCCGGATGCTCCGCCAAGGTCAGGCGGAAGCTGAGCCACGACACTCATGGTGTGTGCTAGTTGCGTCTTGCCGGTTCGAAATTCTCCATAGACTGATTGCCATTGTGAGCTTGTTCGATTTCCAGCGGTTTTCGGAGATTTACCTTCCGTTATCGACTGGGACATGACACCACCTGGGGACCGTGTGAGACCGTCTAGTTTCAAGGTAGAGGAGCTGAGAGGATTCGCACCTCCAAGAATACCATCCACGGATTTACTCCCTGTGCTTATCGTAAGCACCTTCTTCCTCTTGTCCTGAACTTCAACGCCGGTCGAGAACGATGAACCCTACATGTCGAATAGAATTAGATAAATTGATGGTCTGGGCGGTCCGACGAACGAGTATCTTGTGCGCCGCTTCCTAAAATGAATGTGAGTAACTCTTGGGTGCTTATGCATGGTTAGCTGACCTTGATCTTCTCAACCTTTGCTTCGGACATCCCCTGAACGACAGGTAAGCAAATGTATGCGCATAGAAAACAGCAAGCTTTTACCTTGATCTTTAGCATTTGGCGCCGGGTCGTCATGTTGACGCCAGATACAGTATTGATAGCAGCCGACTGACACAGAGGATAAGGCAGGGTTAAAACTATCGATGACGCGTCTTTCATACCTTGAGCTTCAGGATATCTTGTACATTGATACCCTAGAAAGAGGTTAATGGTAAAACATGAAAGGCAGACGTGATGACAGCTCACATGCTGTTGAAGCTCATCGACACTATCGAACCATGGCGTCTGTAACACGACTACCGTCAAAAAAGGAACGCGTCTGATTGCATTTCTGGGAGCTTACGTCGTCTTCATCGACCGTTGGACTCTGCGACCGTGGTGCTGGGGCCTGAGGAGCGGGTACCTGAGATTGCTCGCGACGAGGAGGCATGCTGAGCGGAGAAGATGGTAGTCGAGAAGAAAGAAGCAAAGCCTGCACACCGGCCTCTTTTATTTGGGGTTTTGCCTAAAATGGTAACACTGCTTCCCAAAAAAGACAAATTTCCTCCTCAACAGAGATGGAAATAGGAAGGCGAACCTGAACGCCAAGAAAAGAAGAGAGAAGAAACTTTCTAGGGAATATCTTTTACGGCTTGAAAGCTCGCTCGCTATCTCGGCGGTTCCGAATTGACGTTGAGAATCGGTATCCGTAGTACCTGCTTCTTTGTCAGCTACACTTCTCTCTTCATTACTACCACCATCCATAGTTACCTCGAGAATTCTTCTTGCCCATTCTACACCAACACTCCCTCGCCTCATCGAAAATGTCTCCTGCTTCAGCGGTACGCTTTGTCGATCTCGCCAAACCTCCAAGAGACCGAGCTCGTGTAAGTCCTCGGAGAATGGTATATCAGTTTTCTAACGAATTTCAAACACATAGACTGGCCATACATACCCAAATGTCGCGCAGTCGAAGGATGTACCAGACCGAAAACAGTCGGAGGATCTCTTGTGGAAGTTCAAAACGCTTTCGGCCGCATCCCTAGAAGATTTGAGCGAGACGTCTTCACCAGTTCGTATTTTATGGGCAGACAGCATGCGATGTCTACTCACGTCCTCAAAGCAGTCAGACGAAGATCCATTACCACAGGCGACGATCTCTCGTGGCCATACGTCCAAATTGGCTCGCATCGCAGCTCCAATGGCATTGCCGGCGAGGCATATGCTCTTATGCACACCTCCAATGCTTTGTGCAAGTCAGTCCAGCTCGTCGCCTACGGACACGTCCTCGGACTATTCATCGTCTTCTTCTGGTTCGGATTGCTGAACCCGCTTATGGTTATCCGTTATGTATTTCCTTCTTGCAGGTTTCCTTGGGCCGTGGGTATATATAGGTTGGATCGTTCGATTGGGTTTAGGCATAGGCATTGTAGAAAATACAACTGGTATTGCGGCAGTCTAGACACAGAAAATCATCATATGCATATCATCAGTTACACCCGTTTAATTATATCCAGAGTGGACCGAGCAAACCAGTAAAAGAAATCCAAGAGAAAAATGGCTTTGTGGGAGACGCTGCGTTAATCTGCGTCAATAACCATGGCACCGCGTCCACGACGAATCCTATCCTCAAGACCACCGCTGCCGCCAAAGACTTTCTTCTGCTCCTGGCTAAGGAATCCGCCCATACCCTTCGACTTGGCCCTAGCAGCTTCGTCTGCAGCAAGCTCTGCCTTCTCCTTCTCCAGAAGCTGCTTTAACCTCTCCTGTCGTTCGACATCCATTGTCTTTGCATCAGAGGACATTGCAGCCAGCTTGGCAGCTCGATCTTCGCTAGCTTTACTGCTACTGCCGTCTGCTGGAGGCTGATGGAACACGCGAGGGGGAGGAGGAGGACTTCGTCGAGTTCGGTGATTGAGGTTGTGATATTCACGACGGTCGTCACGAGGGCTACGAGAACGTCTTCGGTAGTTTTGGTCAGGACTTCGGCTATGTGACCGTTGGTCAGAGCTGGGTCTGCTGCGAGAACCATATCCTTCATCCTCCATCGTCTCTTCGCTATCCCGGTCGCGGTACCGTCGACGGTCACGAACAGGGCTTCGACTGTACTGACGTCTGTCTTCTGGATAGTCGATTCTCCTGCTATCTCGTCGGGAGTATGGAGAAGGTGACCGTCTTCGGCTCATGGGGCTTGGTGAGCGTCGTCTTCGATAATCATCCGGAGAGCGAGAACGAGAGCGTCGACGAGAGTAACGGTCATCCAGCGGACTAGGTGAACGAGAGTATCGGTCTTCGCGCTGTTTTCCGTGCTTCTTCTCATGCTTCAAACGCTTTCTTTCCTCTTTTTCCCGTTTCTTTTCCTTTTTATCCTTCTTGGGTTTCATCCCATTCCTCTCCTGCATCTCTCGAAGACGAAGGGGGTTGGACATTAAAGCCTCGTAAGCCGCCTGTTCCTGCTGTTTTATGGCAAATAGCGGGTCTTCTCTGACTTTGGCAGCGACATCGCGGGCTGTGTTGGCGTTCTGGACTGCAATGAAGTTCTTGTGAGAGGCCCCAACCTGTACAAACCAGATGCTTTAGTCTTTATTTGACGAGGAGAAAAAGACTGCTCGCACCTTTGCATTCTCGTCACCAGTCAGAATCTTGTCGACCCTCTTCTTACCCAACAGGTAGTCTTCTAAATCATTCGGATTTTGACTACTCCCCGTTGCAGGCGTTGTATACATCCATTCTAGTTTCTCCGTTCGTTTCTTCCCTGTCTGCTCCTCTTGTAACCGCTGCAGCTCCTGTAGCTGACGTTCTTCCTCCTTTTCCTTGCGCAGCTGATCAAGTTTCTTCTTTTCTTCCAACTATCAAGGGGGTTAGTGGGATCTAGAGAAAGTGTCAGCAATGAGATTACTCACAGCCTTCTTCTCTTCCAACCACACCCGCTCCTGATTCTTCAGCAGGAGCGGATGCCAGGACTTTTTCATGTTAAGATCTCCACCACCCATCTTGTCGAATTTATGCCAAGTAAAGAACTAGAAAGAGGATATTCGGGCAGCAGTTGCTGAAAGATAGACTCGACTTGGGAGTCAATGGGAGAGGCGCAGCCGTGAGAACGGTTTAGAAAAGTTCCTTATTGGGAACCCATTCCGGACACAACACTCGCCCTCGTGTCATGAATTCCCATTCAGAACCGACCCAAGAAGACCTCGAATACGGCGAATCAGACCCTTTACACCAAGACGACCACCATGATTCACGCTCCAGCCGACCGGAGTGAGCTCTACGTCTATCATCTTGGGCTCTAGGATTGCACTTACGCTCTACTTCTCGGACCAGGCCAACACGATCAATCTATGCTCTTACTCGCCAGGAGATAACTAAAGGGCTAGCCAACAGATTCGTGCACTCAAGAACATACATTTTCCTGTACCTGGGAATGGCAGCGCTCTCAGTTACCACCATTGTACTCAGTATCACAGACGATTGTCCGGGACTCCCATTCTACATTCTGGAAGTCATCATCAACGTTTCTATGATACTAGAAGTTGCCATCCGATTCGTTGCTTTTGGAAGGGTGAGAGTGTTCTCTGCAGGTGTTTATTCGGAACAAGGTCTATTAACCAACGTTCGTTCCGTCTAGCAATTCTGGAAATCGCCTTTCAATGTTGTAGATTTGGTGTTGACTGTATTCTGTGCCCTGACATTGCTTGTCCTGGCATTTGCAAAATGTGGCTCAACAAGTAAAGAGGAGGAGATATTGGACACGCTACTGCTTGTAGCACGTAACGTGCTCCAGTTCAGCCGTCTCGCTGCGGTTATGCGACAGTGAGTTGTCTCCGCAGTTGCTCACCAATACCGATTCCTCACATTCCTCACATTCACCCTATAGATCTGGCCAGTCCATCTTTTCACGGCCGAGACCTATTGATATCAATGCTGCAAGACGAGCGGGGTATGGACTGGATATAGATATTGAGAGTGATGAAGAGGATGATGCTGAGCTTGGACGGCCGCTCATACGACAGCCAGTGGTGTTTGATGCAGAGGAGGACGAGTCCCGACGAGAACGCTCACATCAACCATTTACAGATATGCCTCTCGGCCGGGAGGAGAGAAATGTATGGGCTTGAGATCAGGCGTGATCATGATTTTTAGAGGTGTGGTGTCCCCTAAGTCGTCGGCTATTTATGTGATGGACTTTTTTTTTTGCTCCCGTGTTTCATGATATGTCAGGAACTCCCCAATTGTCCGTTGTCAATCTCACGGACTCCTGAGATTGCTATCAGGTAACGAGTGAATTGGGGGAATATTGAAGAATGAAAGAATTGAAAGGGTTTATGAAAATGAGAATAGAAGGGTATGTTGTATTCCAGTTACGGGGGCCGAATGTTTTTTGATTCGGAACCGGCTTGATAACATTGACGGGTGATGTTGAGACGTAACTAGTAGTAACCGAGCGGAGAGTCACGCTGTGTGAGAGAAACTGACCTGACCCTTTGCGGACCCTGGAAAACCTCGACTGCTACCGCCATGTCTTCCTTCTCAAAGTCGGCCTGAGCTTCCTTCTTCTCTCTCTCCTTGTTGTGCTCAATATTTATCTCTGTAAAAACCTGCGCCGCTCATTCTCCATTCTCCCGTATAACCGGATATTGGCCTATGTCTGCCATATCTCCTCGTCACGATTCGTCGAATTCGCGGAATTGGTGGTCTTCGCTCTCCTCAAATTCCAAATCTGCAAAGGATTCTTCATATCCTTCAGAAAAATCATCTTCGCGCGACAAACGGTCCGATGGCTTCAAATCCATTGCTTCTGCAATCGGTCTTTCCAATAAATCCAAGAAACTTCCTTCCCTAGCCATCCAGAGTCCACCTCCTAGCTTCATTCATCAGCCACCACCACAAGGAGACCCTTCATACTCACCCAGAAAGTATGCAAATAGGCCACCATCCAAGTCTGTGTCCAGCACAAGATCTCGGGTCGACTCAATCGAGCCCAAGACTCCCTCTGATCCAAGGAGCTCTGGTTCACATAGACACTCTCTTTTAACCCTCTCCGACACCGACCCTTTCGCAGCGCGAAATGTAACAGCGCTTCACTCTCCTTTAGACCCAAACCGTCTCTCCGCATACTCCAATTCATCTAATCCCGACTACAACACCAAGAAATCCCATAACGAGATTTCTTTTAACAGAGGCTCATACGCTTCTTCCTCTTCCAACTCCAATTTATATCCGGAGGATGTTTCGATTATCAGTGCACCGTCTTGGATTACAGAACTACCAGTCCATAATCTCAATCATACATTACCCAAGAAGTTCGTTTCGCCCAAATAATCTATCAATGAACTTGCTGACGTATTCTTCCCCAGAAAATCTTCTGGAAACCTTGGTCGTGGAGAACACTTCTCGCTAGAGACGGCCTGGGACGATGTTATTGATCCAGCTGGCACTATGACAAAGTCACATTCCTCCACCACGTTAACGGATAAGAACCGACTCAGCCAGCCTGATACCAGTCGTCTTCCCCGACCACCTATGCGAGCCAGAGGAATGACCGATGCAGGTGCTGTTCCTCAGAGATCCAAATTTTTGCAGGATGATACCACCAAGGTACCAAAGTCGCCTAAAACGACACCCTACATCCTTCGCCTCTCCTCCCAACACCACTCCTACCTCTCCACTCTCACCTCGAGTTGTTGTGCGCCAGCCGTCAATACAGAGAATGGGATTACCCGTCACCGCTCCTCCCAGCCAAAAGCTGCCTCTACCTCCAGTCGCTCACGACATAACAGACGATACCGTCAGCCCAGGGTCTAGGTCTGGCTCGAGGCACAGAGACTCGGCTGCTTCGACATTCTCGTCGTTATCTTTAGGAAGAGATATTCCTAACCAACATTACATCCCCCGGAACAAAACGCGGGAAAGAACCTTAATGTCGCAGGCCGAAGGAGCACCAGTGGCTTCAACATCGTCAAAAGCATCATCCCCGACCAGGACTCTCAAGCGAGCGACTTCCCAACAATCGTTAAAGGGCAGCAATGGCTCCACGTCGTCTAAAGCGGCTCCCGACATACCATTTGACAAGGCGCCGAGAAAACAGCGGTCTTTCCACCATCCACGGATTCCTCTTCCACCTATGCCAATGCCTCTACGGCATACCAGCTCATTCAATAAAGATAACAGCAACCCGATACCGTCGGCCGAGCCATCATCACATTCGGGAGAAGGCAAGAGGGACAGCAGTGCTAGTTGTACACCCGTTAGGAAGCGATTGTTTTCAGGATCTAGCTTACGAAGGCCATCAACCTCGCAGGCCTCCCCGAGTAGTACCATGATCGAGGATGATGTGCGGTCGATATTTAGTTTGACCATGGATGCCCCAGAGCGTAGTCTTCATAGGACCTCATCCAGACCAACAGCATCATACACAGCACCTCATCCGCCGACAACATCGTTTTGGGACGATCCCGATCCACCTAGTAGTCCACAGCCCAGCCAGGTGGATTACACACCACAGCAAATCATGTCACCGGCGGAGATGTTGAAGCTTGAGGCTTCGGTACAGGAATCCTTCCAGTCCTCGAGAGCAAGGGGCCTTTCCGTCGTCTCGTCATCAACTATCATGTCTACGTCGGAATCGGAGTACGCGCCATCAGTGACCAGTTTACAGCCCCCTCCGTCAGTAATGTCGCACAGTTCATTTGGCTCACCGCAAATACTGGGAAGATCACAGTCGATGGTAGGGAGTAGTGGACAGAATACGTCGAACAACAAGCCCAAGAACCGGCCTTCAACGTCTCAAGGACCTTCGTACCCCAACTCGCCTATGGAAAGCGTCGAATCTTTTGGCCCATTTAGTCCTTCCCCTTCGCCTCCTCCAGGCTTTGTCAGTCTTCCTCCACCCCCTCGGCCACGGCGGAGCACTGGTCCTGTGGTTTCCAGTAAGAGCGCACCTCGAACGTCCGTGCCAGGTGTTCCAGTACTGAAGCCCTTGTCACCACCTCCACGGAAACAGAGCTTACCTCCGCCAACGCAAAGGCAAATGTCCCGGCGGTCAATATTGAAGAAGCCTTCATTCCTTCATATAGACGACGATGTGCCGGACCAACCTAGCGAAAGCCAAAACCTACTCAAGCATGAAGACAGTTTCCTCGACTTTGCAAGGGATTCACTGGACACGCTGCGAAGCGATACCGATGACCGTTATTGATCTGTATTTTTCTTGGATTATCTTTCAGGATATGTGCACAATTTCATCTTCATCTTGCCGATTTTTATTTTTATCCTTATTTCTTCAAGAATATATTCGGCCATATACCTACTCTAGCTCACGCTTTTTGCGTCTCTTGTTCACTCATACTACCACCACTACTAACTTGCCGGTCCTTCCTTTTTTGCTTCTTGCTATACTCTGGTAACACAATATTCCTCTTCTCGATGATACCGTTTCCAATTTGTTTTCAATTGTTCAAATTGCTACCTTCGCATTCCTTTCCTGTCGCATTAGTTGGAATAGAACACATCAAACCAATCAGACGGAATGTAATTCAATACACCCAAAGTCGATCGCGGGAGCACATGTTTTGATCGTAGCTATGTGAATCAATTATCCATGGAATAGAACGTACACGTAGATGTAAATAGAGTGGCTCGCAATTTCGATCAATCGGTTTCGTCCGTATGGTATCCAGCACGTCTCATTTGACCCAATCTACGCCGGGCAGCAGTGAGCTCCTTCTCGAGTTTCACTATTTCAACCTGCTGCTCCATCTCTGCCCTCTTGAACTCGAGTACGGCCATGTTCTTGTAATCAACATCCTCATCCTCCATCTGCTTGGCAGCAATGGTTTTGACTTGCTTGACGAGGGCTTTGCATGCATTGGTAACTGCCTTGGCCGCGTCCTCGAGCCTTTCTTGAGTCTTGGACATTAATTTGGCCTTGACTCGAGAAGCAGCCACCAGCTGAGCAGTTGCGGCGGCAACCTCGTTGGAAGCGACGATGAGTTGCTCGAGAGAATGAGTACCGGACAAGACACCATCGGCACTTTCGATGAGAAGACTCGTGGCAAACCCGACGGATCGGGCAGCGGAAATAAGACCCTCTGTCCAACGATTGTGACGCTTGTAGAACTGCTGCACCGTACTGGACCCCTTTCCTTCAGCCACGATTTCCTGTTGCGATTCAGTAGCTGCTTTGATCAAGCGAGCAATAGCACTGGTGATCGCCTTGGCGGCTTCCAAAATGGCGTCGTGGACCTGGATATCCACGGCACTGTGCCTGCTTGAATCTCTTGGTCTGTTCATCAGCTCTGTTAAGCGTTGGGTCGCGGCCTCGATGACGGCAGCGGCATTATTCATTTCGTGCTCGACAATGTCCCCGATGTTTCCATTCGCACGAGCAAGTGCGTCCGACTTGGATCCCTTGGGAACAAGCTTGTCGACTGCTTCGGACAGCTTGGTGAGAGCACCGCGGACTTCGCCGTTGCATCTCATAGCAACCTCTTTCCGCTGCGTGGGAGCAAGACGGTCCATATTGTACGATTGGACGTTCATGAAGAAGCGGAGTGCGATTTCACCAGCAGTGTTGGCAGTGTTGATGAGCTTATCTGAAGCATCGTCATCACTTGCAAGGCGAGTGATACCCTTTGTGCTTATTAGAACATCAACAATCGACTGTGCGAGCTCGTTTGCCGCCTTGATAACTTCGACGTGTTCGCCACCAGGTTCGCCCCCAAGGTACAGGTTGAAGATGGTGGCAAAGTCGGTGGCATTGTTCACGGACTTTTCGATCATTGACAGCGTGTATTCTGGGGTGGAATTTTGGTTGCCACCTTCTGTTATGGATTGCAGGTTGTAAAGAGCTTCGTCGACCTTGTGTTCGCACGCCTTGAAGATAGAATCTATTAAAGGGAATCAGAGAAAACACGAAGGAATACCATCAAACCACTCACCGATGATCTCATTCAGCTTCTTGCGTTGGTCCAGAAGGAGACCATCTATTTGAAGAGTGGTTATCTCTTCCTTCGAGCCTTGGTCCTGGCAAAAGAAAGTCAATATTACGAGAAATAGATAAAACATCGAACATTACCTGCCGCGCCTCGGCCAACTCCCGGAGTGTGCTTTCCATTTCCTCATTCAGGACCATTATTTCTTGATCCTTTTCGTCTCGTAGCCGCTCCACATCCGCCTTCGTGTCTTCAAGTTTGGTTAGGAGATCATCAATTTGGATTTGTTTC
Organism: Paramarasmius palmivorus; assembly: GCA_037176845.1. Taxonomy (NCBI): domain Eukaryota; kingdom Fungi; phylum Basidiomycota; class Agaricomycetes; order Agaricales; family Marasmiaceae; genus Paramarasmius; species Paramarasmius palmivorus. The sequence continues at coordinate 1,082,830 of JAYKXP010000004.1, read as the reverse complement.
GCCTAGGTGACTATGTGTGAGGGGAGGGAGATAGAAGACAATCAGACATCTATGACGTACCCTCAAAGAGTCCTCCAGCTCGGTTAGCTGCCTATTATATTTGCCCATGATGTGCGAGACCTCAGAACTCTTGTTTCGGCCAGCATCGTCAGCCCTCTCATTCGCAAAGTTGATTTCCCGTCGTAAACGGTCGATCTCTTCCTTATGAGAGGACTTTTGCCTGTCCAAATCGAACCGCGCACGGTCACGTTCACGTAACATGTCCGCCAACTCCAGATTCTTCGCTTTCAGATCTCGTTCCATCCTCTCCATCTTGTCAACCGCTTCCTGTGCAGAGTTGGCTTTGAGCTGCATCTGCTTGAATTTGGACAACATGTCCAAGTGTTCCGTCCGCAGTTGACTGTAGAGCTTGGCGAGGGCTTCGTACTTGTTACGCCACAGAGTGACTTGATCCTGCAGTTGCTTGATCAACTCATCCTTCGAAGCCATTTGTGAGTTGATGTGAGTCGAGGCTCCCGCCAGTTCTGCTTCCAACGCTTTCACTCTCTGAGAAATGACATTAGACGTGGAGCTACAGGCCAAAGAAAAGAATGACACACCCTATCGTATTGCTCCAAGAATATCTGGTCACGCTCGTATTGCCCTCTCATCGCGAGCAGCTCTCGCTCCAGTTCCGCGACCTGCTGGGCAGCTTGATTGTTGTACATTTGTTGTTGTTGCATCATTAAAGCCTCTTGTGCCCGACGCTGATTCTCTTCTTGTTCTTGCTGCCTTCTCTGGAACTCTAGCTGCTGCCTTTGCTCATCTTCCAACCTCTGTCTCTCCTCCGCTTCTCTAGCTGCCTGAAGAGCTTTCTGCTGGTCTTCGTACTGCTTAAGTAGTCGTGCTTGCTCCTCTTTCATCCTTTCATCGGGGGAAGGGGCAGCCGGTGGCGGAGTGGGCGCAGCAGCAGTTGTAGGTCGCGCTGGTAAATCCGGTGCATCACCAGTGTCCATGAGATTAGGTGGCTCCTATACCAAACCATGAGTATATTGAACGTGTTCAGAAACAAAGTACATACTTGGCCTAGCTTGGGTACATTAATCAGGCCAGTAAGGTACTTGAGGTTCGAGCACTCATAGTAGAACTTGCGTAAAGCATAATGCTGAGAAGCGTATCGCTGGCGGAGAGGCTCTAGAGCATCGACATCATTGGTTCCTAGAACATGACATGTAAATGACTAGTTGAAAGAATTAAGGCGGCACTGACTGCGGTACATGGCCCTCATCATGCTGGTGATAAATCTGTAGATACCCCATGATTCCTTCACCAGGGGGACTAGGGCTGAAATTCGGCATTCGTTGTTGTTGGAATTTCTGAAGTGGGAGAAGACAGTCTTTTGGAAAGCGTCAATCTGATCTTGTAATCCCATCAAATCCGAAATTGTTTCGTAGCTGCGAATACTGTCAGAACATCGCAGAACAGTGGGAAGGATATTACACACCCCTCATTTGGATCATCGATACCCTTTAGTGTGATATACTCCTCGTATTCAAAAAGGCCGTTAAATTCTGGCCTGAGGCGATGGAATCGAAGCTTCGACAAGATGAACGAGACATAAGTTCTGATCAAAGGGCCATAACCTGCGAAAGGACATTGAAGAGTGGCTCGAGATTGATTGATTTTTCCGCACCTCGCTGCCCATCGCTTGAAACAGTCCTGGCACAAGTCTCCAACCAGGATGTTTGCCCGTGAGCTTCTTTGATGGTCTGGATACAAATCGTGCATTAGGCCCAATGAGATGGACGTGAACAGAGACCTACCACTGGGTGACCCTCCTGAAGAACCTTGTGTACTGTGATGAGTGCCTTGAATGTCTGAACTTCATCTGCAAGAATTGGCTGAACTCGTAATCCGCTCCAGAACGATATTGATGAATGGTAATCCCATGTGAAGACAATGCATTCTACTGGTCCGTCAGTGGTGTCAAGGGAGTAATCTCATCTCAAGACGCACTCCGAACATGTTTCTGCTTCGGTGCAGACTCCTCTGGGCTTGTGGCCTTCTTGATATGCACCGCCAAATCTGCCTCAGCCCTATCCCTGTCTACGGGTCGAGTTGGAAAGTGAATGTCGTCGTTCATGTCCGAAACCTATTGAGGATGATGATAGTCAAGAATCAAGAATGAGGAGACTGCGAAAGATGCAGCCAAGATAGCTTGCGTCGTGGGTGGTATAAAAGGATTGAACACTGAATTGTGATGACTGTGGTCGCAGCACTGGAAATGGAGCTGTTGTATTTCCTTAGCCGTCACTGTGCCGCGTGTGAAATCTATGCTGCGTCCCTCTCTATTTCGACCTCATTTTCGTCCTTTCAGGTCATGGTTCAGCTCAACTCGTAGCAGATTCAACCATACAGAAAACACAAATGTTCCTTCAATATACAAACATCGACGCGACCCATGGATTAGTCCAATCATGATCGTCGTTGGCGCCATCCCGGTTTTCACCTTTGCACTCGGAACTTGGCAGCTTGGTCGACTCAAATGGAAGATCAACCTCATTGATGAATTGCAAGAAAAGCTAGAGCTGGCTCCACTTTCACTCCCGAATAAGATAAAGTGCGTAGCTCAACGTAATGGTTGTGACCGCTCTAACCATTCTCAAAAGTCTTTCGGTCATTCCCGAATTCGTTTGGCGGAAAGTAAGCGTGAAGGGAAGATGGGACCACGAACACACCATGCTCTTGTCGCCCAGAGTTCGAGAAGGCGTTCACGGAGTACATGTGGTCACCCCACTTGTAAGGGAGAATGGCTCGACGGTCTTGGTCAATAGAGGCTTTGTCTCTAACGAATTTGCTGAGAACATGTCGTTCTCCAAAGAGGATGGTGAAGTCGAGGTCCTAGGCATGTTACGTGTGTCTCAACCGCGCAACATGTTTACTCCTGACAATAAGCCGGAGGAAGGTAAATGGTACTGGACAGACGTCAATAGTATGGCCGAATATGCAGGCGGAGAAAAAGCCAATGTTCAGCCTGTGTTCGTGGAACAAATCTTTGGTGAGTGGACTCATTTTACAGTACAACTCGCTCGGTAACCCATTATTTAACAGATGGTCATGCTGGGGATGCAGCACTAGGAGTTCAAAAGGGTATACCTGTTGGCAGACCTGCGACTGTGGACCTGCGAAATGCTCACTTGTCCTATGTCGTGACATGGTATGTTCCACGAAGTTTATAGCTACCCACTCAAACTCATGCATTCCTAGGTACGGCTTGTCAGCTTTGACGACCTTCCTTTACGTCCGACTGTTGATGAAACGGAAAAGCACCCGTGCCCGTCCATTACCCCGCTATACATAAATAATCTATAAAGTATGCTACAGCTCCATCCAAAATAGTCCTGCCCTACTTATCCGAATTCTATGAACGCGAGATCAGGAAAGTTGCGCGAAACCAACTGCGTTCTTCTCAAAATCGAAAGCGGTATAGACGTTCTTCATGAAGCTAAGATGGTGAATTAGATCAAGACTCATTTCACAAAACACCGATCTGCTTAACATACCTATCGCCAAGGAGCCATACGCCACTTCCTAGCCCCAGGTCCTGGCCGGCAAGGGCACCAACACATTGGGATGAGCCTATTTCCAACGTCCCAAAGTTGAAGCTACGCCGACATTCAGCAAGACATTATTCATGAGAAAGCCACAAAGCTTACTTTTCTGCCGCGACAGTCCATGTTCTGCCTCCCCAGCTGAAGGACAACCGTGGAGTACTGCCACACGGATAAGCGTAGAAGCCACTCTCGCGATCAACAAGTCGAGCGCCCGGGATGTTGGAATAAAACGCTTCCACATCTGCAGGCGGACCATACATGATCGTAGTTCCAGAATCAATTATCGTGGAAATCTTTGAGGCCACCGGTGTGGGACCAGAGAATGCTGTCGCTCTTGGTATCTCCCATAACCCAGTGGTGGTGTCTATTTGGTGGTACTCTATGTTCCCGGTATAGAGTTTGGAATTTGTGCCTCCGAGGAAGAGCTCCGAACCATTTGTGGCCAGTTTCATTCCGAAAGCCTTGTTCTTGATACTTCCTTGGGCAATAGCTGTGTTAAAGAACGGAGAAGCTCTCATGTTGGAGAGTGCAGGGTAAGCAAGCCCAAGGATTCTGAGGATACATTCAGGTCGGCTTTGTTGACAGGCAGGGTCTACACTCACCCGTCGAATGCGGCGTCATCGAAGGTACTCGAGAGTAAAGTTGTGACAGGGGAAAAGTGCTGATTAGTGGCATTGATTCCCGCGACGGACACTGGGGAGAGGTAAGCGATTCAAATTTTCAGGTGTCACAGTGTAGGTCCTGAAACTGACCTGTATCCGAATATATAGGTCCTAACACAGTTGAATGGTCCCCATATTGGATGATAAAAGTCCCATTTTGCGATTTTGAGGTAGACGACGCGTCAGGGTTATAGGTCGTCTTAGTCGAACACCCAGAGCTTCTGCAGTTGCTGCCAGAAACCCAAAGGTCGGATGATCCAGCTTCATGAGATGCAATCAGGAACAAATTCACTTGCACACGGCTGCACTCACTATCAAAGTCGATCAAGAACGGCTTTCCAGGGGTCCCAATGGAAATACTACCAGTCCATTCAATGTCGTTCTCGTCCTCTAATGGTTCAGCTTGACGCTTGTCTAATTGTAATCTCTCCGCAATTGCTTTCGGAACTGTAGCAATAGGCATTATCACGCCACCCTAGACAGTGTCATACAAGAGTCGTAAGCCACATTTTTTGATCAGAAGGGAAGAAGGCATACCGCGCGCAAACGACCAACATTCTGCTGTAAATTTAGCAGATTGTGTCGATATTTGTTCTTCGTCCGAACAGTTTGGACGACGGCTCTGTCCAAATCGAAAACTCCGTCATCGCCGACAAATGGCTTCCTTTTGCGTATCACGACGGGGCCTGGGCCGAAATGATTACGCATGGGGTCGGTACCGAGGTCTAAGATGGGGCTGGCAGAAGAAAGTAGGGCGAGCGTGACAATGAAGAGTAGAGAGGAGCTATGGCTGAACATGATAAGTTGAGTCGGGGAAGATATCAGAGGACTTGGTTGGGAGCCAGATGTAGATTCATTTGGCCTTTAAATATCATAACAGGAGCCTATGAAATGTATAGGGTTTTCGATTTTTGAACTTTGACGCAATGGTCTCATAACTTAGCGCCCAGCTGCCGATATTGATCAGACGATGGATATTGGCGTCTTGAACGGTAACATGCGTCACCAGATCTGCTTCCATATGATAGTAATGGAAAGAGACACCGAGAGCGCGACTTTTTACCTCTGCGTATCTCACAGCCTATGATCTAACACGACGCCAAATCGACGCGCGTGAAGTCTGAAATCTAGAGGCCTAGTGAAAGTTGTCCCAACAAACTGCTGGTAACAATAAGTTTGAATCCCAGGTTCGGAATCACGGTGGGCTCACTGTTCGAGAGCAAAAAGAAGGTAAGAACATTTCAGCTTTATCTTCAGGTATCTATCGCTTCAATCAATGTTTGATCAGTGGCAGTGAGCGCCCATGACTTCTGAGTGACGAGTCGTATAGCTTGAATACGCATTTCCTGAGCATCACACACTGCACACCTCGAGTGGCACTGTATCGCGTCGGCGTGCGTCACAGAGAACTGGATGAGGCTTGGGGTTATTCTCGAAATTCCAAAACGAAGGGAAGGTCCTACCTGGGTCCCAATTAAGGGTTTGTGGCCCAGTCACCCATTGTTCGAATTTGCCATCCTGGTGAATCGACTCGGCTCTTTGTTCACTATTTCCAATATATGACTTGGAGGCCTCATTGTTCGCCAACCGTGGATGGATTTTTGATGTGGCCGATTTTGTGGAAGAGGATAAAATGGCGCACCCTCGTCTTCAGAGACTCGTGTATTCTTCTCCCATCGCCTATCCGGGTCAAAAAAATGTCCTCCTACGTTAAGCCCACGCAACGCCGCAAAAGAGGTTTCACGGAAAGTGCCACTGCCTATAAGCGCAAGTTCCCAGAGGCTTTGAGCCCTGAATATGCAACGGCAGCGCGTCCTCAGTATCACAGTGGTGAATACACGTATGGAAAGGCTAGTGCAGGTGGGCTTGTGACTCACTTCAACGATAGGCGAGCACTTACATTTAATTCAGCAGTGGATGAAGATATCAAACATGCACTCTACGCGCAGGAACGCGCCAAAGCTCGCAGGGCAGTGCTGGATGCTAGCCCTCGCAGAGCGATCTGCGCGAGCCCCGCCAAATCAGCTTCGTCCAGATCCGAAGTCCGAACGGTTAGTCGTCCTACCAATCTTCACGCCCAAGCAACTGATTCGAGGATCAGCCTGTTCAGCCTATGAATTATGATTGTCGTGTTCCTGAGAGCCCAGCTTATCCCAGTACTGCTGCCTTGGACCATTACAATTTCCCGCCCCGATCAAGCGCGCAAGATGCAAGAGGTAGGTGTTGTGTCTCGACTCAACATTCCCGGATCCTAAGTCAAGTTCATTAGCGCGCGAAATGTACCACGACCAGAGATTCGGTCACGTCCGTGACTCTCTAACTTTGCCATATCACCAATCCCGCAACCAAGCGAAATCCAAGCTGAAGCCGCCAACGCTAACAATCCAACCACCTTCTCCGAGCTCTTCCCTGAGGCGGCAAGTTGTTGTTGATCAGGCAGGTTCTGTGTCGAGCGAGTTTGGATGGGTGATTGGTAGTCCACCTCCTCGCAAGGCGGAGCCGATCAAGATGTACAGGGAGAGTCCTAAGCAGCTCGCACCATTGCAGCCTTTCGATCCATACCTCAGGCCTCGTGCCGACTCTCTCTCGGCGGTACTGGAGGATCGCGAAGTTTATGATGCTCCCTACGCGGCAGACGAGCTGACTCCCACCACACCAAACACGAGAATGAGGAGAATGAAATCCGTGAACGATATTTTCTCCAGTATTAACGAGAAGGCACAAAGATTAGGATTGAAGACGACAATCTGCTGAAGAGCCTGAAGTCAACTTGTCAGCGACGGATACTTATTGTAGTCACTACATTACCTTGCACTCCTTTATTTTTTCCCTTAGATTTTCCATAATACACCCACTTTCCTTGCCTCTGGAGTCCCCACATTCCTTTCAGTCTTCAAAGTATACAAGTAGATCCCAATAATTGATTAGATTTTCGATTCACCATTTTGCTGTGCTGATAGCGGGGAGAGAGATCGACGTTTTTAGTCAAGCGATGAATATAAATTTGTTGGCGCAATGCCGACTTTGAGCGCCTGTTACTTTCACGTGTATCTCCTCTCTCCCTCATTGAGCCAGCACAACCCCATAGTACTGCAGCAGCGAGAAACAAATTCTCTCTCTTTCCCTGTCTCCCATGTCAGGTCGGAATCTCTCGGATTCGGATGCAGGACCTAGTCGACAAGCTGCCAGCGGTGACTCTCGAAGCACTACTTCCTCTTTTCAACATCCTTCTTTACGTTTCCCCAGCGATGCAGCTCGTCGGTTTCCAACGACCCGACAATCACCCCTTAATGCGACTCTAGGAGAAGACCTGGAATTTAGCATGTCTGGAGTTAGAAGAGTATCGGACGGCTCAACCAGAGTGGAACGTAGAAGAGTTGTTTCGGTGGATGCCACTGCAGGGACCCCATTTTATACCGCCCCCAGGTCCAAAAGGAACCAATCAATCAACCCTGTTTCATCTCCCCCGAATTCAATCTTTACACAGTCGGAGAAGGAGGGAAGTCCTGGTTTTACCACACTTTCAGACGAGTATGATCTTTGTGAGTAGCCTGTTCTCAAGAACTACGTCTCGTCTAAGCCATCTTTACCCAGCCCAAGAAGGCATGTATTTGTGCTGTGATCAAACGGAATACCCACCGACCGTTTTGATTTAGATCCTAGAATCCTCCAGGATGTGGAACGGGCCTTGAAGATGAAGGCAAGACGCGAAGCTCGTCTTAAATCCGGCAAATCACCCAGTTCAGCTGTTAAACGAGTCAGCCTAACTTCCACACCTCCAAGCACTTCCCCATCTAGAGTTCTTTCCACGATCGCTGGTTCTCCAACGATAGCCGAATCAACGAATCCTAATTCCCCTCCACGTTCGTCTCATACGCAAGAGATTGATTTCAGTCCAGCTACTGAACCGTTTCCGGCCACCCCACCCAAGAAAATATTGCCGCATCCTGTACCATTATCTCCTGATGATGGTGCCAGTCTTGATTGGTCTGGCACGCCTGAGGATGAACGGCGTTGGTCGCTTTCCTCATCCAGACGTAAAGGGAAGGAGAAGGATCTTTTATTGAGTGCAGCAATATTTGAGAAGCAGGAACATCAGCACAACGGTAACTGTGACTCCCCGACTACTCAGCTTGACTCTGACGACGCTTCCAGTGAAATTATCCCGTATTAAGACATTGGCCTCTCCGCAGACTCTACGAAAAGCCGCTATTACGGCTGACCAACTCGGACGACGTTATCATTTGATATTCAACTCCCTTTCTCCTGGGGCGCGACCTTATAATCTTACCAAGGTGGTGCAGTGGTTTGGAAGCCAGGATTCCATTGTGCGATCTGCTCTTCTGAAAGCGGAACCTTTGACATGGATGAAACATCTCGAGAGGAAATATACCTCTCCGCATGAGTCATCACCCTGGCATCTATCGGCGTTGATCATGGAGGAATATCTCCATGCCCAGTCCGTTCTTGAAGGCAGAGCAATGGCTAGTATTCCAGAAGAACTACAATCATCCCCTCTCATTCCATCACCCCAGCTTAGTGGACCACTCTTCCCATCACCATCCCGCACCTCATCACGTTTCTCTCTTGGACCATCAACGGCGAAACATACGTCTACCGAAGGGCGTATTTCTTTCGAGCCGCTCGTTGAGTCTGGGCGTCATTCATTGGAGTCACACGGAAGCATCGACTCGGCCTTGAGTAGTGTAGGCTCGCAAAGCCGTACTGCTGCCGTAGCAAACCTACCATCTCCTGCTGGCAGCGGAGTTCATCTCCGAGATGGCTTACGCAGGCGTGTTGCCAATGGAAGCGATGGGTTCCCGTCACCTCGTAATTCTGTCCTTGAGCATTCGGACGATAATGCCGAGAAATTGCGGTCCAAGGCTTTACACATAGATACCGGTGTTGATCGTAGCCTAGAGGCACCGAATATGTTGTCTGCCGGAGATGAATCGCGTTCGAAGGGCATTCCCCATGAGAGTGGTGTAGCTTCTAAGCGCTCGTCGCTGGCTCCACCGAGTCCATTTGAGGACAAAAGGTTGACTGTGCCCAAGACGCCTGGACGTACAAATCGTGGCGTTGTTCGTATTTCTTTACCACCTTCCGAACGAGAGTCAGTTGCCGAGCAAAGACGTCAGCAAGAGGCGGATGATGCTCAGACTGATAGAGAGTATCAATTGAAGGCACAGTACGTTTTCACAAGTTTTGTTGATGTTTTCCTTGCATTGATATCTCTTTAGGATGTTGGAACAATACAGAGCTCAGAACTCAAGAATACGCGGGTTGCTGAACCGGATCGCGTCTGGCGTCAGAGAGTACGAGATGTGTCAATCTGGATTGATGAATTATCTGGGGCTCCCATACAAAGGGCTTCCACAGGACCTCTTGGAAGCTTTCAGTCACGATCCAGCTGCGGTGACAGGGTCAACTAGGCGTCTTAAGAGTTGGAGGGCTGTCGATGATATCCATGCCCGGCTTACTCGACAAAGGGCAGTGTTCGAGGAATTTCTTGCCAGTGACAATGGCCACGGAGGATTTCCAGTGACACATGATGTCCTGCAGGAACCGATTCTGGCGCTTATCCAATCTTTAGACCAGCTTGAAGCGCACAAAGTCGCTATCGCTTCCAAAGCGAAAGAAGTTTCGGAGTTACTGAGGGATACTCAACAGATACACAACACAGTCAAGACCGAGTACAATGAGACTTTGGCTCATACATCTGTCGTATACCCCGAAGTGAGTAATAACTAGCCTACTTGTACACGGCATCTCATACATTTTTTTTATTTTCCAAAGTTATCCCAAATTGTGGCTCTGGAGGAAAGCTATCGGGACCAGTACCAGCACGTCTGGGAGATAGGCATGGACGCCCTCACGTTCATTCTGGATACGGTCACCCCTTTCTGGAGAACGTACGGCAAGACTATTGGCTACGACGTGCAGGATTTCCTCATTATCCCTCTGTATCGCAACGAATTCACTGGTGAACCAAAGCGCTATCCTATTACGAGGCTTCCGCGACGTTCTTTCCGTCACTGGATGGGATTGTTACTTTTCTTCGGCTTGTGTGCGACCGTTACACTTTTACAGGCTCGTGCTGCAGTGTCATCTTCCTTGAATTATCGGCTAGACTGGGTTAAGTACGGTATTCGTTGGGTAGCTCTTCCCATCTTTTGGATTGTAATCTTTGCACAGTGGGTGGCAGTGTTTATCGAGTTGGCAATTGTTTTGCTTCAGGTAGCCACAGTTTGCTGGTGGATTGGTTGGGCCGTAAAGCTTTTCCATTAGGTCGTCTTCACTCGTTACACTTTTTTTCACTTCCGTCGAGTCGCTTTCGAATTGCTTTGCGTGCTATTTATACGATATCTATATACATTCTTAGGAACATACGAGTACAATAATTCAAGTATAGTCCGTGGTATTGAATGACCTGAGGTCAAGGTGGGCACGAAGCTTGCAATCAGTCGTTAACTGGTACTTAGATTTGCGCTAGTCTCGAAAGTGTCGCCATTTCCATACCAATGCATTAGTACAAACTAACTACATCATACGCGGAAGAGTTCCGGTTTCATGTTCTGACGAGGTATGAGTATAGTGAAGTGCAGTTGACGTCAAAGACTCACCAACTTGCACAGGCGAGCGACCAGCCCCGAGAGTTGTAGGATGGTGCCAACACCCTCCAATATACGCATATGTGTAAAGCCAACCTCCTGTTACAGCCGATTCAAATTTCACCAAGCCGCTAATTTGTGGCTTTTACTCACCTTTATGTATTCTAGCTTTGTATATTCCGGTATTCTATGATAACACTCAGTGTCTCGATATTGATTGCGACAAAAAAACTTACTCGTCAAACGTCTTTACTACTCTGAATATCGTGACCACGATGTCAACAGCGCTGTAGCCTTGGTCCCAGAGGTCATTCAATCTTTCCGTGGCTTTATCTATATCACTCTTCAGGCAGTGGCGAACCAACTCTTGCACGATGATAGGATGAGGTTGGTCGCACACTTTGAACACGTTGTCTCCAGAGACAAATCCGAAACCAGAATGTGTCGACTGAAGATTGTTGATTGCTTGACGCATGTCTCCTTCCGAAGTAAATATTAGAGCTGTCAAGCCATCATCGTTATATTGAACCTATGAACGAGGATCTAAGCAAGCCACTAAAAGAGAACTGTAACGGCCGCACCTTCTCCTGCTCGCAGATCTCTAACAGCCTCTTCAGGATCTCTGCGTCCCGTAATTTAGCATAGCGAAGGATAGCGCAACGACTTTGTATGGGTTCAATGATTTTGTTGCTCATGTTACATGCCAAACAGAACCGCGTCGTGTTCGAGAAGATTTCCATGGTTCGTCGTAAAGCTTGTTGGGCACCGGCAGTCATGCTGGAATGAAGTCAGACGCGTCGAGGAAAGTGCAGAAGTGAGTTGACCTATCGGCCTCGTCGAGAATGACGATCTTGTGCCGGCCAGGGGGTAAAGTGACCTTCTTTTGCGCAAAAGACTTGATTTTATTCCGAACTACATCGATACCCCTGCGAGGAATGAACTCATAGACTCTGGAAGTGTTTCTAATAGAGCTCACCGTTCATCCGATGCGTTCAATTCGAGTACACCTTCTTTGTACGCGTCTCCTAGTAGCTGATGCGCGAGGCAATGTATACTTGTGGTTTTTCCAATACCTGGCATCCCCTGTCGCACGCATGAGACCAAGATCGACGTGAAGGAATTGATGAACGTACAGATATAATGATATGTGGACAATTCCCATCTCTTGCAATGACTTTGAGTCTGTCAATGGTTTCAGCGTTTCCAACGACGTCGTCTAGAACATGAGGTCGGTATTTTTCTACCCTGCAAACCAATTGAGTTCGAAAAATGTATGAGATGAAACGAACAGTACCATGGAAGCTCATAAGGCGTGTCGTTATTGGGTGCTTTTCCCTTGTCCTTTGACGATGCAGCGGGCATGATGAGAGTGAGAGCAAAGACGCGTTTCCAGCGTGACGACTGTGACCGAGCGCGCCTTGGCCAGCTCCCTCGTCAACGTATATGAGTGGGTTCCATTCTCCTTCGTCTCACAAGGCCTGCTATAATCTCAAAAATCTTTGCAAGTATTGTGAGTCTGCTTATTCATGGTCTACTTGTACACTAAAATCAATTCGAGTGCAAAGACCAGTGACTTGTCGGTACTCTTCTACTCTCCGTCATGGTCGACAAGAGATCCCTCAGCCTCGTCTCAATTATCGGGATATAGCAGAAAATTCGGTCTCCAAGTCTCTGAATGCTTTGAACCGAAAGGCGCCTCTTCCCACAGATGGCGTTGAGTCGGTCGTACGGTTATATAAGGAATTCAAGACCGTCAAGCAGAAACTCGATGCCAAACGTAACGAGCGGTCTATGGTAGGAGAGACGATAGAGCGAAGCGCAAAGGCGAAGGATGCAGAGACTAAAGCTGCTGCGTTGCGGACAGCGAAGGAGTTGAAGGAAGAGATTTCCGAGCTGGAACTGGCCACCTCACAGATAGAGAATGAGATGCTCGGGTTGGCACTTGCCATTCCGAACGACACACATGCCTCTTCTCCCTTAGGCCCCGAATCTGCTGCAGAAGTCCTGGATATCCGTGGTCCTACACCTCTCCCAGCAAATCCGAACCGTGACCACGCCGACATAGCTCGGAAGTTGAATCTCATCGACTTTGAAAGCGGAGCCAAGGTTACTGGATCTTCATGGTATTACCTCCTGAACGAGGCTGCTATTCTGGAGATGGCCCTGACCAATTACGCCCTTTCAGTGGCCATGCGTCATGGGTACACGCCTGTTACTACGCCAGATGTCGTCCGTTCCGACATTGCCAGGAGATGTGGCTTCCAGCCAAGGGACCATTCAGATCCTCCGGTAGCACAAGCCTACCATTTGCAATCGACTTCACCGAACTCCTCCGAACTCATTCTCGCCGGGACAGCCGAAATACCGCTTGCTGGAATGTTCGCTAATCGAGTACACAAGTCTCCGTCACTGCCGCTTAAAGTGGTCGGAATCGGCCACGCTTTTCGAGCAGAGGCAGGTGCGAGCGGCACTGACACACGAGGAATCTATCGCGTTCATCAGTTCTCAAAAGTGGAGCTTTTTGCTGTCACAAAATCCGAGGAGAGTGAGGAAACAATGGAAGCAATGAGGCTTGTACAGCAGGAGATATTGGATGGACTTCGAATTCCTTACAGGTCTGCTTCCATCTGATATTCTTTTCATGTGATACTCATGAGTATATTCTAGGGTTCTTGATATGCCAACTGAGGAACTTGGTGCAAGTGCATACAGGAAGTACGACATGGAAGCATGGATGCCCGGGCGCGGAGGATGGGGTGAAGTGATGTCTCTTTCGAACTGCACGGACTACCAAGCCAGACGCCTTCACATTCGCTATACAACACCCAAAGAACCATCTGTTTCCGTCCCTAATCCTACTCTGTTCGCACACACTCTTAATGGCACTGCCGCCGCAATCCCACGATTAATCGTTGCACTGTTGGAAAACGGCATCGAACTCGACGAGGCAGGGGAACCAATCGGACTCATTCTGCCTTCCACACTTCGGCCCTTTTGGCTACAAACCAATTCGCGGGATCTCGTGAAATGGGATTCCTAGGAGATTAGGTACTTGGACACGATAAAAGTAATTTAATTAGATCAAAGCATCTACAGACTAAAATCTCAGCTCCTACTGACAATTGTACTTACACATTTACATATGCAGCATAGGTTACCCTACTCACTATTCATGACGTCTGCGCCAATAATCATACAAATGCCCCACTCCTGTACTTCCGCGTCATCACCATCGTTTCGATGGACCAATAGCAGCCTCATCGGCAAAAGGATCTGCGAAAGGATCTTCCTCCTTGTCATTACTTGCGACAGTCCGGCTTCCAGCTACCGCATCATCTGAATCATCTGAGACGGTGATGTATTCCTTCTTTCTATACTGTGTGGACCTATGGGTATCCTCATCCGAGGATTCGTAGTCACTGAAGTCCGATAACGAGCCACCACGGGGGTCCTCGTTTCCGTCATCTGAAACGTGTGTACTCGTTGGCCGAATGGGAGGAGGAAGGTTGCTTGATGAAGCACCGAGAGGACCAAAATTAAGATCTTGTAAATCGGGATGCAAATTAGGATCTGCCGGATACCCTCGTAACGAGCTCTGCTTCGCTTTCTCAACCTCGGCCCTTTGCTTCCCTTGTAATCTGGCTAGTTCGCTCTCGGGACTGATATGCGTTGCAGCTAGGTCTTCGGCAACCGTATCCGCTTTCTCCTGATCCGGTTTTGAGGCTGCGGACATTTGGTCGTACGTTTCCAACGCGGTGATAATGCGATCGTTGGTTTCAATGAGAACACCAATTATTTCTTCGTTCTCCACGAGCTGTCGGCAGTGAAGGTGACAATAGTGTCTATTTAAAGAACAATATCATCATGACATACCTGGATATATCTCACAATCTGCTTCCTGACTTGCTTGGCCTGTTGGAGGCAATCCTGCACACGGGCATTTGACAGGAGGCTTTCCTTCTCCGTGTTGACAAGCTGCGAAATCATTCAGTGGCATGCAGCCAATTTCTGTTCAACCAGACGCACGGTTATTGCGTTAACCAGATTACTGGACGCCTGTGATCCTTCGACGATACATCCTAGAACCTTTGGTTTCTCCTGAGAAGACGCAGCAAGTCAGCAGGGCCTGATGGAGAAAGTTGGAAAATAGTAACGACCTGTTCAAAGTTAAACGGCTGTCTCTTCGGCTTTGTCTTTGCCTTCTGTTTCTGCCGCCTACGCTCTTCCTCCTCTTGTCTCTGCCTTTCACGAGCCTCTTCCTTCTCCTGTTTAGCTTTACGCTTCGCCTCTTCCTTTTCTGCGCGTCTCTTCACTGCCTCGGGGTCTGCAAAGCCCATCGGATCCTCTGGTGCAAGTCGTTGGTCCTTGAACATCAAATAGAGGTCCGACACAGAACGCATCGATGGCTCTGATTTGAACTGTTCATGCCAAGATAGCAGAACAAGCTTCAACTTCTTTTGTACTCGTTTGTCCGCTGTACGATCGCTTGCTATCTGACGTAGCGCATCGGTGAGTTGGCCATCCGCAAATGTGTCTGAACAGTTGTAAATTGAGTGTGTTGGGTAGTCAAGCGGAAGATGGTTTTAGGGAGACGCACGTCGAAATTTATCTCCGCAGTTCTCGACAAGGGCTTTCAGTATCTGATAGCAGCGGCGGTCAATTTTCCGAATAGATTGCTAGGAATGTACACGCACCACGAGAGCCCTGTACTGCTGGTGAGCATTCCCATGTTTCAATTTCTTCCGTAGTGCCCTTGAAGCTTCGGCTGGACTACAGATCCATCAGAGTGGTATACAGGATACCTGAAGTAGCGAATCGTACCCAGTTGCGCCCTGCAAATTGATAGAGTCGACAAGTTCAGGTATCCTACTCGGATAATGAATTTAGGAGACCGTAGGAATAGAGAAGACGGACCCATCGTAAGCTTCTTCAGCTACTGAACTGGCAGTGAGGATATCAACCCAATCGGTGATTGATGACTATGGAGAAGGTTAGAACAAGATTGAGATATGAATAAGAAAGCTCATACATGGGGTTTCTCTGGATTGAAAACCTGCCGAGCAAAGCTGAGGGCGGACATGGTAGATGTACTTTATCAAGGGAATGCTCACACCCTAGTCAGGGTCCATTCTACGTCATAGTATCTGGGAATGTCACGATTTTGTAGATCTGATAAAATGTGTATCAACGGTGGATTTTGGTCCAATCTAACTTTATCTTTATGTAGCTTGTCTTCAAAGGGTGCAAAAGGATCTAGGTAAAGTACAACAAAAATTAACCTTATACGAAATAATTAAAGTCCGATATTGTCCAACCACACTAGGAAACCAATAAGAAAACGTTTGATTTACTATGAACTTTCATCTGAACCGGATTCCTCTTCTTCCTCGCCGCCCGGACGGTGATGGTGCTGGTGGTGCTGTTGAGCTGAAACCGGTGGCTGCGGCGGCCCAGGGGCTTGAGGATGATGCATGACAGGTTGTTGTTGGGCTGGAGACTCCAGAAAGAGCCTCAAAAGTACACTCTCCAAGGCCGCGACGCTCACAGCGGGGTATGCAAATGTGCGTGCTTGTTCGCGAACCGAGTGAAATAACGTTTCCATATTTTGCCAGCGATCCTGGCCGAATGATGGTATTTGGGGAGGAGGAGGTGCTGGTGCTGAGTATGGATGTTGATATGCAAAGGGTTGAGGTTGAGGCGGGGGCGGAGGATAATGAACAGGTGGGGGTGCGTGAACCTGTGGATGAGATTGCTGCGGCATCATGGGTACTGAGAAGGAAGTCGTAGGTTGAGGTTGGGGCTGGGGTTGGGGCTGGGGCTGGACTTGGGGTGGAGGCGGTGGCGGTGGTTGGGAAGGACCGACAGGACCAGGCGTATGTGGGGCCTCATCAGTCTGTGCACGGCGACGTGTAGATTTCTGTTCGGCGGCTTGTCTTCGACCTTTCCTAGTAAATGGAAGGTTGGCTAGACCAATTTCATGCGAATGTTGAGATATATCTAGCCAAATCAAGTGTCACCAATAAGGTCAAATGACAAGAACATGTCCGCTCACAGCATGCGCGCACTTCCTCCGTATCAAAGTAGGTCTTGAAGCTAATAGATGCGGGGCAACCAACACCTTCAATCTACTAGCTTATCAGCTTCCATGTACACGAGGCTACAGGTATTACACACCTTGCGACTGGGGACCTTGCGAACTCGTTCTGGATGTTTCTTCACGTATTTCTTTCTGCCACTACGCGAATGGCGAGCACAGACGAGCTTGGTATGTTCTTTGAAACGAGGAGGTACGGCTTTACTGCCATGCGTATCACCCTTTTGTCAAGAGTCAGACATATTGAAGACTGATGAGTATATGGTATACATACCTTGACAAACTCGACGACCTGAGCATCCTCTTCCTTCTCTTTCCATTCGTAGAACGCAGTGATATTTGGAAAGACAAGAGTGTAACCGTCATCGGAGTCACCCGAGCCATATGGTGCTCTCTGACCAATCTTTGCCGAACTGTTGGTATTATCTTCTGTCCCGGGAAATTGTTGGGAAGACGATCCGGCTTGAAGTTGCAAGAGGTGAGGCGGAAGAGGTTGCTGCATCGCCATCTCTCCCAGCCTAAACGACTGAAAACTCATCTTGTGCCGCTAATAGTGTGCAGAATATTAGGATTATTGAGGATTATAGAACGAGGAGAGAACTGCAAAAAATATGTGGCTGCCGCGGTGTCGGTAATATCCTTTTTCTGAAGAAAAATCGGGTGGAAATAGCGGTGGTTTTGAGCAAGTTTCAACCCAAATGTCAACACTCTTGTCACGCTTGTCACACTTTTCTGCATTTCTTTTTCTCCCAAAATGACTTCCTCGTTGCGGAATTCAATTCATCGTCGAAACCACAAGGAACGTTCGCAGCTAGCTCATAGGGCAAAGCTAGGTTTCCTAGAGAAGCATAAGGACTATGTCAAGCGAGCCCAGGACTACCACTCAAAGCAGGATCGCTTGACGCGTCTCAAGCAGAAGGCTTCAGAGAGAAATAAAGATGAATTCTACTTTTCTATGGCGAAGGAGAAGACAAAGGTACGCATTCACTGAGACCTTGTGTCACAATGCTGACTGACCTCTAGGGAGGTGTACATGTCAAAGACCGTGGAAATGTAGCATTACCAACGGACATTATCAAAGTCCTCAAAACGCAGGACGAAAACTATGTACGGACAATGAGGGCCTCTAATCAAAAGGTCGCGACTACCCTGACTTTGGCGTTGCTGTTCTCTCATCTTTGTGACAGAAAATCGACAAGATCAAGAGTCAACTCACTTCCGCGGCTGACCTCGTTGCTTCAGGCACTGACGATCTTGATGAAGAAGAACTGAAGACGTTATACGAAGCTGGTATACTAAAGCAGCAGAAGAAGAAACGTGCGCGGCACATAGTATTTGTAGAAGATGATACTGCCGGTGTGTACTTTGTCTACCACGACGCTATGACAGCCACTGACCTTTGCATCTCAGCTAAAGGCTATCGGATACCCAGCACCTCGAACTCGGCGGCACCGGGGGAAGATCATCACATACAACAGGAACCCGATCTTGGGTGGATACCGGAAAGCTCGATACGAAAAGGAAAACGCAAAACTACCACGAGAGCGGAAGTGGAACTTGACGAGAGCGAGGATGACATTAAAGAGGCGGAACACGATCAAGATGCAGCACAATACCGGCAACGTCTTATCAAAGAATTAGCTGCACGTCTAGTTCGAGACCGACAACTAGGATATGCTCAGAGAGAATTTGAGCTGCAACGGCTGATGATGGGTAAAGGCGCTCGAAAAAAGATACAAGCAGCTGAAAAGGAGGGCGACAATGATGATGATGACGACGATGATTTGGATTCATTGGATGCCAGAGGAGGCCGGACAAAAAAGCGGACAAAGACGGTCGATATGAAAACTTATAAGCCGAGGGTTTATAAATGGCGTTTAGAGCGAAAACGGTAGCTAGATTTTTTGATGATATGCATGATCATCCATTAGTCCATGATACTAGATACTGTCCATTGTCCCGAGATGTGCGATGTTATATACGGTTCGTGCGTGATTAGAAAGCGAGAGCAGAGCAATAGATATGCTAATGTGGTAAATGTGAGGTTTTGATCAGAGCACAACAAGTGCACCCAGAAGGACACTGCATAAGGCCATAACTGGTGCAAGCCCCGATCCCGCAGCTGCGAACGTTACGGATTGGGCAAAGTTGGACGAGGTCGGAGAAGATCCTGATCCTGAAGTGGTCGGCACCGGAGTAGCTATTGCCTTGTCATTGTAAGGGACGCCATTAGCATCGGCAGCCACCTGGAACACAGAGCCACCGCCAAATTCGTAAAACTACGAGGCATCAATAAGAACTCCAAACGATTAGAGTGAAAACGACCTACGTCGACGAGCAAGAAGTTCGGTACTCTTCCAACACTGGATCTACAAGTGTCAACATGTGCGCCCAAAGAGCCCTCTCCGGACACTGCATTCGTGGTGTTGGCCCTGTCAGGATCTGGAGCAGGCTGGTTGAAAATCAACTTGTTTATCGAATGGTTGATCATGAACATTTGAGTCGCAGTGTCTCCTTTCGTTCTGTTGACACTGCAGTCAAACTTGGAAATGTCCGTCACAGAGAATTGAGTCTCCCAGATATTGGTGAATTCTACAAAGGTGATGAGAAAGGTGCACAGGGTGTACTAGGTCTTGTCGTCACTCACCGTCGAGCAGGTACGGAACAGTCGAACTGTCAGCGCCGTTGTCAAGGAAGGTCAGCATGCGCTTGCCGCTGTCGATGAGCGACCCAAGCGTTGGCCAAGCAGATGCTGGCTGTGATGCTTGCTCCGGTGTGTATGATATTTGATCGAGACCGACAGACTTGAAAATGGCGTCATATTCTGAGGCTTGCAAGTTGTTGATGTTGACAATCAAAAGGGTGAGGACTAGAATATGGTCGGTAAACCCGCGCAAAGTAGTCAAAGACATCTAGCAATACCTTCATTCGGATTGGAATCAAGCCAGCTCTTGACTAAAACACGGAAAGCGGATCAGCATCAGAGTGCGCCTTCCAAGTGGGTACAATAACCTTTTTTGAGATAGTCTTCTAATGTTCCCCCATTGAAAAAGTCCTATGGTATTGATTAGTAGTGTAAATATTTCCGCAGAGGGATCACGCACGCAAGATGTGTGGCAAAGGTTAATAGAACCATTATTATTGTGGGCCTGCATTTGTAACAATCGCACTCCATCATTGAGCTGTGTGGTCACTGTCGTAGGGAATCTTCTCAGTTGATGATCAGACCATGTTTCGCACATTTTGCCTACCATCTTGATCCTGATTGACGAACACTGGATAACCGTCAGCAAGTAGGATGGTTTCGGAGAACTCGTCACGCACGACTATTGACCCCAACAGCATATGAGTTGTGTGCACCAACAAAGGTGACATTCCCATAACTTCTTTCGCAGAGCTGACCGAGTCAAGTTTAGCAACGGTGGTCGCATTTTAGACAATGAGGCAAATACGCACCTCACCGTAGCCGTTACATGTCGTTGCACGGTGGGTAACGAGAGCAGAGACCTCTGTGAGGAAGGGGGAGACTAGCAAGGAGGTGATTGCGACCAGCGCAGGGCGTGCAAGGGAGGGAATCATGAGGGGAAGAATAGAGTAATGACAGAGGCGATGATGAAAGCAAGAAAGACAAAGAGATTGACATGCGCACGACCCACCGGCCGCACCACGTAAAGACTGGGAACAAAGGCCGTAGACGCCCAGAATGGCGTGTGGAGACAAGGTGCGCCGAGGTGTGCCGAGGTTGTGAAGGCACCGAAATAGGCCTTCTTTGCCCAACAACACCGCAAAAAGCGTCGAGCACAGTTGAGCGCCAACGTTACCGAGAACATTTCTGCCAAAACTTGAACAAGAAAGTATCAGATCCTGTTGATTCAGGGCAATGGTTAGCGCAGAACGGAGATAGCAGCTCCTCTATTCCAGTTCGTAATCATCTTGGAAACAGGGTGCTCAGTAATTGTGCGTCGATCCGGAAGCGCAGCATTAAAAGATGAGCGGGATTAATGTTGATGCCAGTATGACAGACAGGCTCACAAGGCTTCATGAAATACATAGGAGCGAGATTTGGGGCTAATGCGAGTACAGATCAAGACTAGGCATTTTCTTGGAACTGCCAGAATCTCAGGTACCAGTGAGATGTGAGATATTCTTGAGCTGAAAGAACATCAAAGCCAGGGGTATGCCGGTGAACACTTAGCCGAGGATGACATCGAGAAACGTGAAAGGCCTGAGATATTCGCGACTGAGCACTGAAATTTGATAGCTTGTAGGTGTGTTGCAGGTATCTGGTGTTCATGGTGGAACCTGGAGGAAAGAGATATAGTGCAACCATGGTGGCCTGGGAATAAAAGCAGAGACACGCCTTTCTCTTGAGCGCCGAACGTCACTTCGGAGGAAGCGACCTCACTAGTTCGCCATGTAATCAGCTGCCGACGTTCCCGAGTCCCGACATCGTCTTTCATTACAACTTCCATCATCGTATCAGTATACCTTTAACGAGTTTACCGCGTTCCAATATGTCGCAAAAGGTGGTTTTGGTGACCGGATGTTCGCAAGGTGGAATTGGTTTTGCGCTGTGAGTTTTCAGGTCATTTCGAAAAACGTATGGATCTAAATATGCATAACATGCAGATGCGAAGAGTTTGCTAGCAGGGGGTGTAAAGTTTATGCTACTGCACGAGATGTTAGGAAGATGGAAGGTTTGAAAGACCCCAACATCGAGAAACTCTCCTTGGACATCACGAACGATGCTGACGTACAGAGAGTCGTGAAGGCGATACTGCTTCACGGACCTATCGATATACTCGTGAATAACGCCGGAATCATGGCAGCTGGTTCGTTGAACAGTTGGGTGAACGAAATTTTACCCCTCACCCCTCTTTTCAGGTCCATTAGTAGACCAAACTATGGAATTCATCCAAGAGGCCTTCGATGCCAACACATTCTCTGTTTTGCGCCTCGCCAAAGCCGTCATTCCTTCCATGGCTTCGCGAAAGAGTGGGATAATTGTTAATATTGGATCTGTTGTGGGAGACTCGTACGCATTCATAATAACTTCAGTAATTTTGCCATTGACCATTTCACGTAAGACCTACTCCATGGAATGGTCTCTACTCCGCGACCAAGTCCGCCGTTAGTACGATAAGCGAAGTGCTCAACATGGAGTGTCGACCCTTCAACATCCACGTAATGAACGTCGAGCCAGCCGCTATCAGGTCCAATATATCGAAAAATCAACAAGCGCGTTTCAATCTCCCGCCGGACTCCCTTTACACTGGGTTCTTACCCAATATCATACAACGAATTCATGCAAGTCAGGGTCCGAACTCCATGCCCAACGAACAGTTCGCCAAACTACTGGTACAGAAGGTATTGAGCCGGTCTCCACCGCTACACCTCATTCTGGGAGGTGGAGCCACCATGTTCACCGTTTTCAGGTGGCTCCCAAGGACGCTGCTTTTGTGGCTGATGTGGAGGGTGTATTCCAAGAAACTTGTGTAGACTTTCTTCGACGCACGGGCTACGAGTGTATAGCTATGATCTCGCTCCTCTTTATCACTATCGGGGCGCACTACAGCCTGGAGAACAATAGACTCTGTCGTTCGGTGACGAATGTCGCGAACCCTGTATCTTCCGCGCAGTGAGCGTTGAATCCTTCGCTTGTGTGTGCACCGTGACGAGATGAGATTTTGACTCCCTACTGCAGAAATGCAGCTGAACTGATTGTCCACGTCAGGTCTAGATTCAGTTCAACAGCTCTTCTACGAATATCTTGCCAAGCCCTAGTGTCAGGCAACTGGCTATAGACTCCATGTTTTTCGGGACGCCGCAGGCTCTTGTGGCTGTTTCCTCTACAGCTTTCGGACCTCCTTCCATTGGCCAAGAATGACCTGTGCTTCTCTTCTCAAAACGTGGTGAAAAATTGTCAGTATCTGTTCATTTTTAAGCGAGTCTATTCTGATATGGATTAGAGTGATAGAACAAATGCACAGAAGGAAAGGATCCACAGGGCATTTTATCCGTGCCAATGACTCTTCGGGATATACGCACGGCCACAACACGGATGCAGAGTATCTGAAGACTTAGAGACAAGCTGACGCCAAGGTCCTTGAGCTGTAGAGGTCCAACATCTTATTGGGTCCTGCTCCCACGTCTAGTCACTCCAAGGCTTGTTACTCGCCATAAATAACTGTAATACTTAGGCACGTATGCATAGAACAACTTCTCCTTGGCAGCTGGACTGACATGCAATACGATATCATTAGCTCAGGCTGGTCACAGAACTCGTCCACCAATATTATGGGTCACCGGGACCCCGTTTCGCACGATTATCGCTTGAAACCTGTTATGGCTTCGAGGGTTGACCATGATAAGCAGTCTCTCTGGCCTATTCCGTCTAGGCTGTTGCGGCTTTGATAGCCATGATGACCATCTAGAGTGTCTCGCCGCCAAGTCAGACGCAACTCAGGATACAATTCAGAATCAAGTCCAAACATAGCTTGAGGGTTCGTATGTTCCTAGTTGTCAGTCCAGACTCGTTCAAAAGGTGCTTTGCGTTCTCACTCCGTTTCGACTCCTGGGTTTTGAAGGCTATCTTGAGTTTGGGGTCCTGCAGCTGCACCATTGTACGGGGAGCCATTTTGTGTCCTCTCGCCAGGGAATTGCCACTGACAAATCATGATTCTTCTTTTGCTAGAGTGACGGTGCCCCTTTCTATTTAAATGCGCGTGAGAGCTCTCGGGTCGTAACACTTCAAGTTCGTGATGAAATGAGACTCATCAATCGGCCTCGAGGCGTCTTTGACACCATTCCATGGAGTCGGGATGCTCTAATCACTCTCTAAGGTAAATTCTTTATGTAGGATAGGGATGAATCGCCACACAAGGGCTATAATGTTCATTTCTGCAATAGGTCCTCCGATATCTCTCCACACTTGACCATTCGAGCCGCCCAGATATTTTTGTCCAAACTCCAATGGTCGACGAGTAAAGCCAATATGTACTACTGTCGTGGTCCAACTTGAACGACTCGATCGGGGACCGCGGTGAGTCCGTTGAACAAGCAAACCAAAGCGTCCCTCAAGGCCTCAACGCCCCCACGGGCCACGACAAACTTTTGATAGAATCACTACCTTTAAATGTCACTTCTCTCTCTTCTATGCCCTCTCATGACATACAAACTCACTCCCGGGACTCCGGATAGGTCAAAAGTTCCCGGTGCGGTGATCGAGATTGAGATGTAGGTATGGTGGCACGGACGCACGCTCGTTACCCTCTACTCGGTCCGACCCACCACGTTCTGAATTCAGGGCTTTGATGTAAAGGAACAGGGAACCTCAATTCGTCTACCATGCTTCGAAAAATCATGATTCTCGTCCCAAAGTTTTGTCGAGTTGTCGAGAACCAATAGCGGATTTACGAGTGTCTACGCCACACTCCGAGTTGTGCTTCTCTTAGCAGCATGACGAGCATGACGATATACGCGGATGAGGTCGGAACGCGTCGTTGACAACGACTCGTCGTCATACCTATATCCTGACGGTGATTTCCCGCCCTCTGATTCAGTACGAGCTTTTGGACCCAGGGCATGACGTCCAAAACTCGGATTAGGTGGAACGACTCGACTCGGATCGGGATGAGCAACATATGCTATGCTTGCTTCTCCATCGATTCCACATTGGTGGTCTTCTTGTGTGAATAAAGAGACCAACAGATAGGAAAATTTTGTCAAGGCGTGGGTTCAAGAATTGTGATTGCGGCTCCTCGGAGTCGAATGTTGACGCTTCTTCGATCTGCAATCTGAGCAAAAAGGAAAATCACCCGTGTGTGCCGCCACAGTCGACATTTGATGTCAGTTCGGGGGCCCTGGCTATTACATCCGACGTTCCGTTGCACTTGGATCAACTCATTACCAGCACGGTCACTAACGCCTAACCGCATGATAATGTCACTCTCAGATAATAAAGTTGATCCTTCAAACGTCACAGCGCACAATGTAAACGATAACAAGAAAATTTGTTCATTCATGTGAACACGGGTTGGATACAATCGAATAACTAACTAGTAGGTATACAAAAAGACATACATAAAACAAAACGACGTTGTTGATTACGAGTCGGGAAAGGTATAAGAGTAACAAGAATAATAAACATAACTTTGTGTGCGTATGGGGCGTGGTCCGACCGACCTTCTATCCAACCTCTCGGTATACAATCAACATACAGAAAACATCAACGAAGCGAATGTGCATCTCAGGCAACTGCAACCATCTCAACATCCCGATCCACGTTCACCTTCTCCACAACCATCGACTTCGGCATCCCGTTCCGTGCCTGATACTCTTTATTCACCTGAAGTAACAATTCCTTGATAGTCTCCAGATGGCGAAGCCTATCATCATAAGGAACATTCCTCTTTTCTACGACATCAAAGAACCCAACTCGACGTGGTGGTTTGTCCTCTGCTGACAGCCCCAACTTATCCACACCTGTTGCGAGCTGATCACCTTCGCCGTGGATTACCCGTAGACTGGGTAAGACAGCCGTGTTCGATGGAACAGGTGATCCACTTGACGACGAAGATGAACTGCTCGTGCCTGGCGTGCTCTCCCTCGACGAGCTCGGGGGCGATGGAGATCTATGCCTAAGAGGCGGAAGCTTGTATTGCGCGTCCCCATCATTGAGCAAAGGATACAGCGAAGAAGTCTTGGACACCGTGGTCGTTGGCGCTGGTGTCGGTGCTGGCGTGAGACTTCTCCTGCTCGGAGCGGGAGATGACGTGGAGGCAGCAGGCGAGCCAGGAGCAGTCTTCAATGGGACAATCGATCTCATACTCTTGCTGGTGTAATCACCAGGAACGAGGCCGATCACCGGTCCAGGTCCTCTCGACGGCCTGAGATAATCAAAGGCCGCTGCAC
Organism: Paramarasmius palmivorus; assembly: GCA_037176845.1. Classification (NCBI taxonomy): domain Eukaryota; kingdom Fungi; phylum Basidiomycota; class Agaricomycetes; order Agaricales; family Marasmiaceae; genus Paramarasmius; species Paramarasmius palmivorus. The sequence goes on along the minus strand of JAYKXP010000004.1, from coordinate 1,056,957 downwards.
TCTCCGGGGACGGACCCATGTTGGACATGGTTGCCGGCATGGAAAGGGTCATCTGCGGCGGTGTGGTCGCAACAGGCGATGACGCAGACGACGAAGAGTGCGGAGAGCCAGTGCTGGCTTCGAGAGGTGGTGTCGGCTGATGATGATAGGGATTATGATGATGCGAAGAGTATCCATTGGACATGGACGAGGGTGGTTGGCTGTATTTGTGTTGATGGACTGATGAGCGACGCATGGTTTCAGGCCCGTGCTGCTGCGGACCGAAGCCTACATCGTTCATGGTGGGATACATGGAAGAACCGTAAGATTGGTGTCGTTGGCTGGGATAGTAATGTTGAGAAGGATGATTGCTGGGATAGGTGGGACTGGACACAAAGTCATCGGCCGCCGAGATCCCTGGCATTCCAGCAAGACCCATTTGACTGAGAGAGACAGGATCAAAGTAGTCTGGTGGAATATTCGGAACTGAAGATGAATGTCCGTGATGGCTTTGGTGAGAATGAGTGGAGCGAATGGTTCCTGAGACGTCTCTTCCGAGGGTGACTAGAAACTGATTAACAGCAGCAAGTTCCTCGGGGGTCCGAATATCGAGCGAAACAGAGCGGGGATTAAAGGGTCCGGTCGGATTATTGCCGCCATTAACATGGGGAGCGTAGGCAAGGTTATTGAGGCGCTCGGCCATCCCTATGAAAGATAAATTTAGGTCAATACTGGCGGCAGCATGAGATACTTTATCGAGATGAACATACTTACGTGAGTCGTAAGAAGGATTCACTCTTCTCTTCTTCATGTCTGTGAAAAAGTCGTCCACGCTGTAGTCATGGTCATATGATCGCTTCAAACCGGCGGAGACTGGTTGGTCGAGCACCTCCCAACTCGGAAGGTGACTCTGAAGCGAGACATCGGCGATAGTTGGGGACTGGTTAGGGTAGTGGTGGTGAGCTGGCGCGAGCTCGGGAGATGGCGTTGGAAGCAAGAAGTTCGAGCCTAGAGAGATATAAGCCACTTGCACCACTGGCGCATATGAATGACTTACTGTCTGAGCCCGATGATGAGTGGGAAGCAGCACGGACAGGTACGCGAAGACTCTGCGACGAGGTAGGCTTGCCGTCGCCCCTTACTCGGGTAACGTACGCAGGGTCTACGACAGTAATGGCCTTGGAATGCTTGTGCTGCGCATGGTGTTCTTCAGTATGAATCTTTTCGTGTTTCTTCAAGTCTTGAGGTCGCTTGAATGACTTCTTGCAGACCTAGAGAACAATTAGCCATCCACGAGTAGCACCGAGTAGAGGCGGGACGTACCTCACAAATATGGGGCTTGAGAGGGGTATGAACTAGATAAATTGACATTAAAACGAAGTTACTCGGTGAAAGAAAAAGTCTACACACCTCGAAGGTGACTAGTGATGTGGTCGCGCTTTGCGCAAGTAGTTGAACAATCCTTCCACCTGCAAGTCAAACAAAGATTATTGGTGCTCTTGCGCCCGATATGATCATTGCAGAGATGGTTATAGAGCGCCTCGGGATCGCTGAAGGATTGAGTGCAATCCTGCCACAGACACTTGTGCGCGACAGCAGGTGCTGGTGGTGGACTAATACACACAGACGATGAGAAAAAGATGAAAGAAAACGAAAGAAAATAATGCGCACCTTTTGTCAGAGTCATAGGGAGGGGAAGGCGGGAGTGTCTGAGCCGACATGATGATGGTTAGGTGGGCAATCTTTCCGGCTGTCGTATTTATCAACCTCAAGATGCCAAGGCCAACGCTTTGTTACGTAATCACTACATGAGACACTCTGACTTTAACTTGGCAATCGAGATCTCGATACTGGCCAAAACTGGATATCTCCAGGGTCTTTCTAGGTCGAATCAATTTTATCAGTTTTGCATTCATTTCGTCCTGCCAAGCATAACCAGAATTTGGCAAGCCCATTACTTCAACATTTATGATTCACGACTTTGAATTTGCTCTGCTCAGACCTGGACTCTCTTCAGAATGGTTACAAAAACGACCGATAATCATCGTAGTGGCGTACATCTTGCTTCTCCCTTTAAAATACATAACAGCGTGATTTTTTGGACTCAATTTACCGAGGAACTTGACAAAAAAAGTTTTCCTGCGGTGCACACCAAAAGGGGCTCGAGTACCGCAAAGTCTTGGCTCGTTAAATGCCGTGGTCCCAAGTCAGATTCGCGGAAGAAATGGGAATGTAACGACTGTCACAGTATATACGCATGCTCCATCTTTACACCGGCACCAAGCCGTGATGCGCTCTCTTTCGGTGCCTTGATTCTCTCACCGAACCAACGCTAGGTCTCGCGCAATCCTGCAATATCCCGCCTATTCACCAACACCATTCATCCACTGCCACCGTGATTTTATCTGCCAAGTATTCATTTTCTCAACTTATCCGCATCTTACTCCCATCAACACAAGGTCTTGCCCTGTTTCCTTTATTTTGGTTCGTCTTTGGTAGGGTCTGGACCTCCCCACTAAGCCAAGAACCTTTTTGATGAATGCTGTTTCTTCATCGTTGTCACCTCGACTTGTGCTTGTCTTTTTCTTCCAAAGAATACTTTTGTGGCGCGGGTGACTCCGACCTCGAAAGGCCTCGAACCTAGCAAGAAAAAACCAAGTGAGTTATATCGTCCAATAAGCTTAGCATCCTCGACCATACCACCTGGGGCCTCCGATAAAAACCCTCATAAATTTCCTTGGATAGAGTCCAAGGCACCTATCGTCCATTGGGAGCTACCGCTAACCCACCGCCAGCTAATGCATCTCGCTGAAACGTTAATCAACCTTCGACCAAGAGGACCGTAGTCTACCGTAGTACCCGCATATCCACAGATACCGGTTTCCGCTCGGCGCAGTTACGTTCCAATCACAAGACTTCGTCCCGCAAAAAAGCCTGCAATGCGCGGCTTGTCCAACGGTATGTCATAGGCCTACCTATATCTTGGCTTGACCAATCCCATACTCCTGGTCGGACATGATGAATACAATTGGACACCCACCAAGAGATTATGTCTTTGTGCTTTCCAAAGTGGCGCAGGGTTGTCGGGAAATAAGTTGCGGCCTTAATAGTAGGATAGGTCTTTCCAGGGTATGGAGCATTCGACGACCTGGATCTTCCCCTGGTATATGAAGGAAAACAACATTCCAACGTGCGTGCGTGGGCGGTCACTTGGACCAAGCCCAAAGAGTTGTTCATCAACCGCACTGCATCGCCGGTCGCTCATCAACACGGCTCGTCTGGGCGCACTTTTCTGGACTTGGACAGCCGTGAACGGGTTAAACGGCGAATACTTGACTAGCTCTTGGCAGAAACTGTATGAACCGACCCCGCGTCTCCCGTAGATCACATCACGATCATTCACGAGTTGCTTCAACTCTCGACAGGAACGCCACTGAGAATATTATTAGCTTGCATACCCCACATGTTATTCGCACTTACGAGCGTAAAAGAGTCTTCTGACTCGGCCAGTCATCCAACCATTGTATGGTTCCTTAATCGGAATTTGGCGCTGAGAAAGAAGAGCTTGTCTAGCAAAGCTTTCTCCACTCTGTTCCGGCGTGCGATACGACGCATGAAGGATTGAATTACCAGAACGATATCATATACTGTTACAAACGTACAAGATAACATGATCAGTCTACAAGTCCAGATACGGAGAACCTACTGAGTCGGCTGTCCGTCTTCTCCATCTTCGTTTACTCTCAGTACCTTGACCCACTCTCGGTAGTTGAAGTTTCCTTGTCTGTCCGTGAAGGGTCCTTTCAGGAACCTGTCGATCTGAACGAACATCAGTTACGGCCAGGAATCGAGTGAACTATCCCACCTCTCTATCGTCCATCCTATCGCCTACTTCACTCAACCACTTTCTCATATCTTCAACCTTGACATACCCCGAATCGCTCTCATCAAAACTCTCAAACGCTTCAATCAACTCTGGCTCTGTATCAAACTCAAACAATCTCTCGCTCATCATCGTTAGGAACATTGTGAAATTGATCCCTCTCGAGTCTGATGTCGTGGAATCACCCGGACGAGACGAGAGGAGTTGGTCTAGTTGCGTCTTGGTCGGAGTTATTCCTGAAAAACCAAAGCGTAAGCAAGAAGACCAATCCAGAGAGAATGATAATGGCATGCGCATGAGCATGCAGACGCACCAAGACTACTAAAGATCTCCCGCAAATCGCTTTCATTCACCCATCCATCTTTGTCGTGATCTATGAGCTGAAACGCTTCCTTGAATTGTTGGATCTGGGGAGCTTGGAATAACGAGAATACGCCAGAGGGTTCGCGTCGGGCTCGGGATTTCTGGGACTTTGTCAAGGTCGAAGGAAGGTTTGGTGAGAGGTGAGATGGATAGCGAGACATAACTTGTCGTCTTCTTCAATTTCAAAGAAAAGGGGTGATATATGCAGGAGATAATGACTGCAAGTAATACGACGCAATTCTAAGCAATCCGAAATAGGCATAGTTAGCCAATCCTTCCCTTGAAGTTGAACCCATGGTGGAAACTTACTGTGCAGGTAGCAGTTGTTGCCAGTCCGTTGAAACAGGAAACCAACAAACGTAAGCGCCGAAACAGGCGGTCCCAAAACAGGAAATTATTACTCAAGCTCAAGACTGGTTTTCGCCCTTTCCACCAAACGGCCAACACCCCCCAAGCGTCTTTCCAAGTCCAAGCCATTCCTCTATTCCAAATTCCTTGTCTTGGTTCCAGCTTTTCAGGGCTAATCCTCGATTGTCGGCTCATTCGTCCAGGTAGCGCCAAGGTGCTTGTCGTAAGCTCGCCCCACGATCGAGTCTGATCTGCTTCCCAATAGACTTCCCGTCTTCGTTCGTGCCTTTCGACAGTAGACGGCACAAGCATTCTAGATCAACGATGTTCCAGTTTTTCCCGGAATTCTCAACATTCCCCTCATTTGGCTTAATCAATGCCGTTCAATTTAGATGACTTCCGACCGGTGACTATATCAGTGCCATATTGTTAGTCTGTTTTCTACGCCACCAAAGCCAAGCCAAGTGTAGGTTCCGACTCCCTGGGTTCTTTCTCTCTGACGTCGGGAGGCCGTTGTTACCAAGGACCCGCATTGCCCGACGAGCGAGTAATGATGCTGTATCATAACACAACTTTGCACTATCCAATAACAGGTTATAAGCAGTTACGAGAAAGGACTGGGACCAACATGGGAGTACTGCACAGCGACGGAGAAATCGATAGGCTTGGCAGTCGCGTTGAGCCTGAATGTGGAATCTCAGCCGTAAATTTCCAGGAGGTGTGTCAGCCTAGACCGCCTTTCGAACGGCTTGAGTACCTCGATGCTGGTATTGAGATAGGGAAATTCATACCAATTCAATGGTAAGTCCCACATTTTCTCGAAAACAGCGGAATCCTTTAGCAGAGCCTCATTCGAAGGTGTTCGAAAGATTCTGATTTTTTTGTTCTTTGCAGTGGCTGTTAGCCAATCCGGACACGACAGATTTAATTTTATGGTCCGGTAATTTCGGGTCCTGACTGGCACGAAACAAGAAATTTTGGCGATGGTAGCGTCGACACAACAATACGGCGTTATCGTTCAAACATTAACTGCTGACCGGAGAATTATTATCAGATAACTGGAGCACTTTGATCGACATCAGTCGAATAATAATCTCGCATTGTCGGTCGCGAGGGGCCGCGCGAGGATTTGTTTGGATTTTTGTGGGCTTCAGTTTTGCAAAGATTCCGGCACTTCTCGAGCCTTTGAGGTCCAGACAGTTCGTCTTTCCGTTTGGTTGAAGCCTACGTTGCTAAAGACATTTCTTGCTCAGGGACGGACGTATAAATCAGCTATGTTTTTGACAGCCGCAAGGTTCCTTTTTTTCCTTTCCTTCCTCCTGAATATCTCTCATTCTTTTTAGTCAGATAGTTCGAGAATACTACAACACTAGATTTTCTAACCCAGGGACCGGACGGGAAGTGCCGTGTTGCCAATAAAATTTCATGAATGGTTCGTGCCCCGACTCTGGCGTCCATTGACTTGCTTCTACAGTTCTCTGCATACAGCTCGTGTCGAAGGCTTGGCCCAGAAGTCCTTCTCATGCTGCCACTCCTGAAGGCATAGAAGTCGTATGGCAATTCACCAAAATGCCCTGAGATGCGCCGGAACCAAGGCGCTGGTCGAACTTCAACAATCGGATTGCCAGGTATGTACAAGCTCGTTTCTTTTCACTTGTATCGATATCTTATGTTTAGGCTCTTTACGGCGCGATGCTAACGGTATTACAGGCGCATGAGCAGTCACTAGTTCGGGCACACCAGTCTTTTCAATTGTTCTCCGTTGTTTTGCTCCGTCAAACGTCAGCGCGTAAAGCAACCGTTGATAAGAGTGAGTTCTGTACCTGAGTTCTGAAGTGTTTGTTGACTCAGAATACCGCTAGAATACCGCCTGAGGAAAGATGGTAGTGTTAATACAGTTTGCACTTGCCAAGGACGATACCCGTCTACTATCGTGGAGTTGTGGCAGTCAAATCAGTAATTCCCCTCGTGTTACTGTCAGGTAGTCATCGTGAACTTGCGAGATGCAACCTATAAAGAGTTTCGGCGGATCTGCACCTCTACAGCTTTTTGGAGGAAGCAGAAGACGATGTAGTCACAGGTTGTGCGACGTGGGTGGCACGCTGGTGGCACGACGATGAGCGACACGTTTGCTCTATCTCCGGAACTTGTGTACCCCGGCAGCAGTCCGCCCTAGACTCTCACTATGCTCTTCTAGTCCGAAAGCACAGGCAGCTGCGTCGAAATTCCCATCGGTTTGTTCTCGCTTGTCTATGACATGGGGAGTCTCCGCCCGGCGCTATACGCTTTCAGGCAACAGCAGGACATCGCGCATAGGATGCAAGAACATCCGGCTCTACCCCGTCATTATCGTTGATTATTCGACATACAAGATCACGGTGATGCTCATGTTTCCGTATTGGTGGCCTGTAATTGGCTGCAGTTAGGTCCTCACATAGGTCCACCGGACGGAGAATCTTGAATCTTCCGTTGGCTCACACACGGGTGGACCTATGTTGACAACTCCAATAGATATATCTCAGCCTTGACACCATCAGGAAGGAACGCGAGCTTGAATTCGACCTCTTATTCGGCGGTCCTCGGAATCACAGTGCTCCAATAGTGTCCAATAAAGATATCACCATTAAAAGGTGGATTTTCTGGCGTCAAAGCATGGTGCACCTCACTTCTTGGAGAAAGAAGTCCGAATAGAAGAGTCTAGTTGCAAACGCGAAATGTAGGTTGTTTCCGTTTCCACCTCGAAGAAGTCCCATCCCGTTCTGAAGTATCCAGAGAAGCAACAGGGTGTGTGGCTCGTGAGTATCCATCTCGCTCTGACAACTAACATTCAATGGTCAATCCAACGTTGACGGTCTTGGCGACGTTCTATTCGCATTTACCATGTCACGAACACGTTCTGTCGAGTTCTCGTTCGGGTATAACCGGAATATGCGGTTCATTCTTATGCGACGCGCGACAATGAAGTGCCACTTCGGGTCCCTTTGAAAGTTTTAGGAGCTTTCCTCCTCGGTCTCATCGTGCCAAGAGCCAAGCCCAAAGGAAACGTTTATAAAATTTGCAAAGACACGAAAAGCTCCGGGAGGCAAGGGTCGGCTCCAACGCCGATACTAGACGGTTATGTGTATAGGCCTGTATTCCAACTGGTACTTCAATTTTCACGCATAAGAGTGACATGAAATAGGTGCATACCAGAGATGAACGGATGAACGCGGTTTCCAGCGACGCGGAAATGGGACCTGCTATACAGGGGCACAAAAAATCATGGATCCACATGCACTGGAAAGCGGGGAACCGGCGGGTTTCAGTAGCTTCTGGGCTTGGCATTACGCCAACGAATGGCGTCACTCATGTGCGCCAATCAACATAGCGACTGCGGAGGGTGAGAGCAATTTATTACCCTTTATGGTGAACCAAACGCAACTTCAGCCACTAAGTAGTCCACTAAGTAGTAACTATTCAGACTGGAAGGCCAAACCCTACCGAAGAATTATCAGCCTCACTCCATCAGCGGACAAAGAAAGGAGCTCAATTTACACTAGCTCCTCAGAGATGTTCCGTGAAGTTCTGACTGTACCTAAATCATCAAAAAAGGATCTGAGCAGTTATCATTTCACATCGTGTGGGTGTTTTGTTATGGGAAACGAGTATCTTATGAATACATGATTCTAGCGACGCAGTCTTTCGTATGTACAGTGTCCGTCAGATAATACAAGTGTATGATAGAAGGGTAAGGTCCGTCCGTCCGAGGCCAAACAGTCATATCCACCCATTCTATCAACTCCTCTTAATGGTCAACTTGATCTTTGGGGCTGCGCCACCACCACTGCCTGCACCAGGGCTCATCCTGCCGTCGTCGTCGTCCGCTCCCATCATCGGTGGGCTTGTTGCCAATGGTGACGATACCGCTGCAGGGAATCCAAATCCAGGATTCGGTGAATTGAAACTGATTGTGGGACTCGTCGCTGCGGCAGCAGGTGTCGGAGTCGGGGGACCACCAGGTGTAACACCGCTATTGAACTCAGCCCAGCGGGGACATTTTCGGTTTGTTTCTATTTCGCAATGTAATTAAAGAGAGGAATAGAATATAGGGCATGTGTGACTCACTCATATGTCCCATCTGACCACAGTGACCACAACGTCTCTATTGACAGGTGGACACTTTGGTAAGGTTCCTGACGACCGACGATAATCACTTACCGTAGTATCCGGCTTGAGGGGACGATTGAGTTGCAAAGGCGTCCCGCCTTCTTTGACAATCTTCGCGTTCTTTCGATGTAAACGCCTCTCCTGGTTTTTCTTCATCCTTGCTAGTTCCTCTTCAATCCTAAGAAACATCACATTACTCTTGGATGCTTTCATGATCGGCAAAAAAAACCTACCGCTTGCGAGCACGCCTATCCTTTTCAGCATCTCCAGTTGGAGCAAGACTGTCAGTCAGGGTGTTCTCCTCCTCGATAGCTTGACGGTTGCGAACATATGCTCGAATGACAGCGGGATCCCGTACAATCTCCGTTGTCCACTGGCCATCGATCTACGCAGTTGAATGAATCGTTATTCTAGGAGCAAAATGGCATCAACGTACCAGTCTCTTGATCCTGAGGACCTTTTTACCCGCCTCAGGGTCGACACTGGCGTCTCGACCATGATCCACGGAAGAGGCACGACTAAACGCATTTTGAGCCGCTTGAGTCTGCAGGATCGCTCTTCGTTCGTCCTCCTCGGTCAGCTGTGGCTCGTCTTTTCGACTGAGAGAGTCGAATTGAGCCTTCCATATTCTCTCGATCTCGGACTTGTATATCTGTTGTTGTTCAGCTACGTTGTATCGATGTGCAGACTTTGGTCTGTTCTCCGCTTCGGCTGAAATAATATTTGTCAGCCCGACATCCAGGAAGCGTGCAGCTAAACACCTACCCATCTTTTGTTCGTAGTCTTCCCCGGCCTTGACGAATATGTCCTTCATTGATATCCGAATAAAGCTGAACGCCTCTCCTCTGCCTGTGGGATCACCTTCACCATGCAACCTCAACATGGCCTTTGCCTGTGTCGCATACAAAAAGTTCTTTGTTGTGATCCATGGCGCCAACTGTTGCTCTACAGACAGATTTGCCTCGTCACCATCAGCATTTTCCGCCGTCTCGCTGTACCCGGAGTCTTGCAAATGGCGCTGACCAACTTGCATGCTCTCCTGTAGTACCACCTGTTCTGGTGTTACCATCTTAAGCATATCTGCATCAGAAGGTATGCTCCAGCCGGGTTTAAGGCGCCAGAACCCTTGATGAGGCCCTCGCCGATGATATTCCATGAATTCCTGCATCGTAATGCCCTCAGTCACTAGTTAAGGAGATAACAACACGCCCACCTTTAATCTTTGTCTCATCTGAAGCTCGTTCTGATCGGGGAAATACTTCATCAGTCGCGAGATCTTTAGACGTTCGCCGGCACTCTTCCTTAGCAGTTTGAAAGCGATAATCTGAAGTCGATATTTGATCGTGTTGGTAATCTTGCGAGAATGCGGGCCTGGGACTTCCGTAACAGGGTAAGTTTGTCCAATCACGAAGAGATTCTTGATTTCACGAAGGTAATACTTCGGCTCTCCTTTGACCGTACTCCTAGAGTGGGAATGAAGGTTCATGCTGCCTTAAGTCTGAAAGGTACTCACTTGACAACTAGGAAGTCTGTAGGTTTCGATTTTTGTCGGAACAGCGGTGCTCGGATGAGATTGTTGTAAAGAGCGGGTATTGTCTGGCCCGGATAGACGTAACCAAACTTCATGAATGGAGATTCATCTTGAGGCTCCAACACGAACGGAACCCCTAGATCAAACTAATAGACGTCAAAGATTAGGAGATAATTGAATCCTCGTCAAGTTGACACGAACCTTGGGAATGTGATCATCCTTTTCGTCCCTCTTCCTATAGTAGTTGACCAACGCGCTTCCCATGCCAAAATTCGGAATGATGGGCGGGTGCTCTTCCTACAAACTCAGATTAATCGGACGCGCGAGATGAAAAGGGTAAACAACGAACCGAATATTCCCAAAGGACGAAATTACTCGTGTCACGAAGGCTCAGATCTCCTGTTGTATGTAGTCCTTCTGCCACAATTCCGCCCTTTCCAAGCTTGCGACCAGCTTTATCTTTCTTCTTCTTCGCAGTGCGGACCTTAGTGAAGCGAATTTCCACGTTGAGAGGGAACTGGAGGGCCGGACGATGAAACGAACGCGCTTCCTGCTTTGATAGACGAGTTTTGAACTGGGTAAAGATCTAGTAAGCTGCATCTGATCAACATGTCTCCATATTACTCACAAACGGTAATTGCAACTTTTGCGCAGGATAGGCATGTTCGACAGTAAGTTGGGCAAAGGTCTGTCGCACACGATGGCGACTATCTTTGGCGACTTCGTAAAATTGATCGTTTGAAAGGTTGAATTTGTCACGAGGAACAATGTCCGTTCTGAAGCGCTTCCTCGGTCGCAACATTTCCGCTGTGGAACAGATACTCAGTCAAAGGAGAACAGCAGAGGCGAAACAAACCTGTTTTCTCCTCCGGTACAATGTCATCTTCATGATTGAACTCCAACTGTGTGAAATCCCTGTACGGAGCGTTAGGGCTCCATATGATGCTTTGCGTCCAGGCTCCTGATTCCAGGGCTTTATTAACGGGAGTGGTGAGGTTCTTTTGAAGAGCTTTCTCCGTCAAATGTGTATGAGGAGCTGTAGTATCTGGTTCGTAGATGATTTGGTCTTCCCAGTTCGATAATAGGACAAGGTCGAATGATCGGTCATGTAGATGGCTGGAGACGGTCAACTGCGTTTTATCCTGACCCTGTACAGTGGCTCATGAAGTGCTGAATTCTAAGACGTAAAACGGATCCCGTACCTCTAATGCACGTCGTAAGTCAGCTTCGATACTGCTCGACGAAATCACCTCCTCAACGCGTTTATTCTCTACTTGACGAGCCGCGTCTCCTGCGACTGATTCAAGAAAGTTCTTCGGTACTTCACGTTTCCTTGGATAAACGGGTTCAACTAGACGTTGCTTTAGCAAAGACAGCCACTTGAACTTGTGTATGTGTGTACGAACCATGGAGGACTCGCTTCCCAATTCTTGACTTTTGGACCGTGTATCCTTTAAAGAGTTCACTGAAGTCCAGTATTCTGTCTTTCTCAAACGCTGGAAAGCGTTCATATACACTCTTCGGTCTCTCTACTCGTCGTCTGACCACCCTGACTCGCTTTTGCTTTTGCTTTATTGCACCAGGCGAAACAGGTTCAGCCTTGATTCCCACTGCATCCATGCCCTCTTCTGCTGCCATCTCCTTGTCAATCTCATCTTCCCAGTCCTCTCCCTGATCAGCACCAACTGCATCTTCGTCGTCGAAATTGTCGTTGTAAATCTGGCTGGAACTGAATGCCTGTGTACCAGAGAGTCCGAGTCGGTTGGAGAGCCCTGCGGTAGGTATCGAGAGGTCACCGAGAATGTTATTCAAGGATAATCCAGTGAGAGCAGAGATCGCGTCATTTTCTTCGGCAGCCATGGTGTTGGCTTCGAGGCAATTATCTTCGTGGAATCCACGATGGCAGTAGGACAGGGAGGCGTGACGAATGTGACCGAGGGACCGAAGAAATTACGTAGCCAAGGTGTCACGCTACGCGTCTTCCTTTTTCACCGCGGCGACCACCTTTCTGAAGCGTCGCTTGTTTCCTTATTTCATTCGTTGCCTCTCACGCTAGCGGTCGTTGTGTAAAGAGTATGCAGCGATCTTCGCTTCGATGAACTGCGATAGTCATTCACTGAAGAGGCTGAACAGCGAGCCGAACTATGCCCACTATGGAGAATGGATTAGCTGCTGAACTCGAGGTACGTTGCAATCTTGTAGCGTTCGATGTCGCTAATGGTCCGTACGCATTACAGAACTTCCAGAAGGATGTTGCGAAAATCGCAGAAGATATCGTTTTCAAAATTTTTCCTTCCAAGGTACGTTTACGTTCAATACTAACATGAAGACATGGCATGAATTTCTTCCCTTCAAGATCCTGTAACAGAATTCATCATCTCGCACTCTGTTTATGTTCCACTGAACCTCGTCTTCAAGTGAATTGAACAAAGTAATTGCCTCGATGGACGACCCAAAATCTCCATTCCACCCATCACAAACTTCAGTTCCCGCTGACACACGAGTATATCCACCTCCCAATCAATCGGACGAAGACGAACCGCCGACGAAGAAGAGAAAATCCTCAGAGCCATCGTCTAGTGGTGGTGCTACTGCACAGAATGACACACAGTGTGCCCGATACGCGAGTCTGGTGAAATCCCACCCTTATGCCAAAAGTTTGCACGAAATGGTCAAGAAGGAGTGCGAAGAGATAGCATCTTTGATCGTACGGTCTTCATAAATGCTATAAGCGACACTGATATAATCTTCCCGTGCAGGATAAAGTCAAGTTGTGGGTGACTTTGACAATGCCAAGGTACAACATAGATTCCCTCTGTAAAAGCTTCGCATTCACCTATGTTTGTTCTCTAGGATCGAAGAGTGAGTACTTTGTAAGGTGTTCAGTACTTTATCTTACCGCATGCTTGGGCAGCGGAGACAATTTTGGTATGTGTTTCGATATCAGATTTACATATATTTGCTGCTGATAGTTTTCACAGGTGTCCAAGTTCAAGAAGGTAGAAGCGGTTTTGCCATCGTTTGCCCGTTTCCTGACCAAATTTCATTACCAGAGGCCCTCGCTGAACTTCACCGTGCTCAAGAAAGCGCATACAATATCCGCGATGTGCCGCGACAAGACTACTTGTCTAGAGCCAAGATATGCTCGAAGCTACTCAAATATCCTAATGTTGAAGATTACACCGTGCGTTCATTTGGAGGTCTGCTTGGATGTGCAACTCACCTCTTACTGGGCAGCTCGCCTTGCAAGAGCACGATGCCAAGCAGACTTATTATGCCAGACAGAGACTCCACGACATTCGGAACCTGTATGCAGCGTTGACAGACGTCCTCCAGAAGAATATCGCAAAGGTGTGTTACACGTTGTCTGGCCTGTCCACGTCTCGATGACCGGCATTGCCCATGTAGATTCGAGCCCCGAAAGCAAACAACAGGAGTGGCATGTACTAGAGCAGCAGCACGAAGCACCCTTCTGTACTATTATCGATGTATTTGAGCAGGATTATGTAGCATGTCTGGGATTCAAGAATGTGTACGATATACCATAACAGGCAATGGGCTATAACATAAATATTCTTGTTCCCTTTCCCTCATCTCCCCATAAACTCTGCGGTCGTCCTCGACGTGCGCAACGAACTGTACACGATGCCCAAAGATTCCTCTCGTCCAAGCCTTCCGGCGACATCGTCGGACTTTGCTCTTCCCAGCTCTATGGCATCCACATCTCAACTCACCATCGAGGAAACCAATTTCGTATTCCAGAGATTTCGTCGTGGCAGCCTGCTGGCACCAAAGGCTATTCTTCATAGTCCTCTTCAGGCTTCTTTCACTGTTTCACCGTCTCCCAAACGAAAAGTCTTTTCTGAAGACTCCATCGACGACTCGGACGTTTACCGCGAAAGAATTCTCTCGGACAGCTCACCTTCAGGGAGCTCTGAGAACCCAACGCCACCCCTAGCCCCCAACAATAGTGAAGAAGATTTAGGAAACAGATCATCTAGGGCTAAATCAGTCTCTACCCCTCCAAGAAAGTTCTCTTCGAGCGATTCGGAATCACATATTCGTCACCCCAAACGCCGTCTTTCGTTCCCGGTGAGTAATGAGAATATTGGGCCCTTGCTTCTGCTCACAACAAAGAGTTTTAGCTCAAGCAACCTCGAATATTCGACATTGTATCTTCAGACTCTCGACCTGGAGATGAGGAAGTGAAATCGGAGGCTGCATTTCAACGGTTACTAGCATCAGGGGCAGAGCTGCCATTGCACCCTCGCACACCCCGCGCTCCATCAGACCGAGGAAGATATCCAGAAGAAGCTGGCACCGAGAACGAACCCCAACGGGAAGATTCGCCAAGTGAAGACGAGGAAGGAGACAGCTATTTCCCCTCATATCCATCCAGCGAGCCTATAACCATATCAAAACGACATACACCGGCGAGTAGCGTCAACGGGGATGACATGACGAGCATGTCTATCTCCGAGAGCCCTAGCTGTACACCCATGGACATCGACGTGGTGAGCTAGTACTAATTTTTTTCGTGCATGTAACTCATCGCCCTTTGAAGCCTTCTGGGTCGCCATCAATATCGTCGACCCCAATCAGCCAGTGGCGTTACACCCCACCACCAACGTCGGCTGCTATGCGCCCCAACAAACGCAAACGTAAGTTATCACGCATTTCAAATTTTGGCAACTGCTGACCAAGTCTGCCAGTTGAAGATCGTTTCGATCCGTACCCAGCATCTAAACGGCGTGCTGTTTCTCCTTCTATTCCATATCTTCGTGATCCACACGCTACCATAGCCTCACCTATAAGCCGAACACCACGTCTTCCTATATCTATTCCCGTTGCAATACCTGCATCTACAGCTACATCGGCTACATCATCCCCTACTTTCAACAGCTCTTACTCATTTTCGAGGTCCGTTCCGATGACATCCAGTCCGACGTTACGAGCATCGGTAGGCTTAGCGAGCCCCATTTTAAGGCCACTAGGCCGGCATCGTCGGGAGGAGGAGCGAGAGGTCGAAGGTGCCGGCGAGGGCGTCGGAGGGCTCAATTTGGGATCGTGAAGTGTCTTGGGGACTGCTTACTGATCTGACCTGCTGTTTCGCTGTCGTTTCGCTTTCGGTTTCTCTTCATTGTATACTTGCTGCATATCACCTTGGTTCACATATGTATCGCTACGGTAGTCTACGGTACAGTATCTTCGTCTGTCACAGGCTCATAATTTTGGCTTCCCTGTTTTCAACGCAGTGTCAACAATCTCAGCCATCGCGATAACAGCTTCCTCTTCCAATGTACGGCCGACGACTTGGATGGCTATAGGTGCATCTTTGAATGTTGCTGGGTCATCTGCGGCAGGAAGGTGAGTGATTATGATTACAGCGACGGAGGTCAATGACGAACAGGTTTCATAAATCGCCTTGTCTATGTCACTGTGGAATGTCGTCCTTCGCCGTTTCACGTCTAGATTCTGATCGACCTTGGAAACCGGGATCACCAAACTGGTGTAGTCAAGCGCGTTCCATACAGAGGTATACTTAGCGAACCTATGGAGATATCAGCAACTGGATGCAGGACTTCTCAATCATACCTACCTGTTTTCGCCATGGGGTGGCGCGGTATAAGTGGCAACTGGCGAAATGATTGCATCTACTGGTCTACCGGTTCCTGTAACATTGACAGTGTTCTGCCAGTGCAGGAGATACTCTTCCCTCAAGTCTGAGGTTTGAATGCGCTGTCAGAAAGATTGGGTCAAGTCTAAATAAAGAGCACACCTCTCTTTTTCTTTTGCGCCTGCCATAGCTGATAAGCAGATATGCCACCGGTCGGCCGGAAGGGAAGGTTCTCCTCTTTAACTTCTTCATCTGGGCACATGGTCTCAATGATAGGTTCTCCAGTCGCTGCTGTCACTGTCTCGTAATCTTGTTGCGCTCCAGCCCCCCAAATAATGCGCTAATTTAGAATCAGTGTTTGATCTCTGAAGATCGAGCTAATGAAGATTGGTAGCACGTACGAGACAATCGCACAGCTCATCATGCTTCAGTGGAACCCAATCAATCACTAGCAGCGGGTAAGAAGCTATCATGTCATAGAGCACCAAATTACTGACCTTTGTGTCCAGCCGCAACCAATGCACTTCTAGTCATCTCTAAACCTCGTGTGATAGGAGGATGTGGGCCGGTAATACCGTCATCCCACAGTATCGCAAAACAAAGCTGCTTCCCCTTCCCATGTTCAATCAGCTGGTACTCTTCTTCGCTCCATCGCTTTCGTACAGCAAGAGGATCTTTGAGCCAAGGCTGCGCGTCGACTACGGCCTTCATGAAAACTTTCAAACCTCCAATGGAGTTTGAAATGGGACCAAGCACCGATAGAACTGAATCCTGTCCTTCCAGCGAATTGACACAACCTCCATACGGTACTCGGCCATATGACGGCCTCAAACCATAAACGCCACAGAATGCGGATGGGATTCTGATGGACCTGTAGGAATGGGTGTAAATGCGTGAGCCTTTACTACCCAAGGTGGTAGTGGTAGTCATCTTTTACTTGCCCTCCGATATCTGATCCCACACCTGCGTCGCTGTCAGTAAATTACGATGAGAAACAATGACCAAAATACCTATCGTTGACCCTCGAAGAGCTTTTTCGGTTCAATCTAAGGAACACCATAATAGTAGTTCGTTCTTACCAACTACTGCACCTTCTCCACCACTTGAACCTCCCGAAGTAAGTGAGCGATTGTGAGGGTTCAAGGTTCTGCCGAAGACGTGATTGAAGGTCTCAGCCCACTGCGACCCTAATTTAAGACCAGATCATGTTAACGTTGTGGTGCTGAGCTTACCATGAGTGTCTGTGGAATGTTCGTTTTCACATAGAGCACCGCCCCCTCTGCTTCCAGAATGTCAGCCAGAACAGAGTTCTTTGGTGCAGGTTTATTGATCCACGACACGTATCCTTGAGAGTGTATGATTAAGTGGCCCTTGTATGTAGTAGTGATTCGCACATACCCATGGTCGAATCAATCCCCTTCACGTTTATTTGGTCCTTTAAAGAGACCGGCAAACCGTGAAGTAAGCCGAGAGTCTTTCCTGTCTTTTTGAAGTGTTCGTCCAAAAAGGCGGCACGTGCTAGTGCGCGCTCAAAAAAAATCTCCGTCAAGCAATTGGTCTACACGAAACGAGCCCATCAGAAACTTAGAGGTCTGCAATATGTATATCATACATACCACTTGGTGAGCAGCAATGGCTCTCTTGCAAAACGCGTTGGTAACTTCCACGGCACTTAGTTCACCGCGAGATAGCTTGTAAAGTAGGGTATCGACTTCTAAGTCGGTGATTTCGAGTTCGCGTGAACTGAGGAGACCGCAATGGGCAGGAAAAGAAACAACATTGGTTTGACTTTGAGCGGGGGGAGATAGCTTGGTGAGCCAGTCTTTCGGAATTGAGGCAAGCTGTTCAGCCTTCTTGCGTGCAACGGGTGCTTTCCAGTTTGGTGTCGTCATGGGTAGGAAGAAAGGTTGTTTGATGTGCCCCCGACTTTCATTTTATAGTACTACACCAGCCCATTCATCAACTGACCAATTGGCTTGGCCAACTTGTTATCAAGACGGGATGCGAGGCACGAGGGCGGCCCTTATCTGAATCATCGACACCCTTGGGGAACGTTCTCATGCACTTGAATCCTAGATATCATCCGCCCCCCGCTGTCACCGTGAACTCTATTCAGAGCACCAGATCACTCACACAGTATGTATGCTGCGTTCACAAAAGGAATAATGCACAATTAAACGCATCGGCAGCGGCAAAGGTAAACCATCCGGAATATAACATTGCGTCTGTCGAAACCTAGCCCACTGGAATTGCATTTACACCGGTTCCCTGATTTTTAGCGACAGGCTTGCGAGGTTTACGTTTCTTGCCCCCACGATGCGTCTCTCCGTCAGCAGTGTCTCCTACCGTCCAGGTACGTTTCGCGCTCGGCGCGTCCCCTACGCCCGACGTGGCCGAATATCGTTGTGATTGAGCAGTAGATCCTCCGTCCTTTGTGTTTGTCTGTTTCCGGTCCTTCTGGAACCAACAGTCAGCCGTTACATAGCGTACTAGAGACATGTTACTCACATGCAGCTTTTTGTTCCGCTCTTGTAATTTCGATATACGTTTTTCACTATTTCCACCCCCTCCTGCAGTGAGCTCGACGTTGATTGTTCTTCCATCCAACTTTGAGTGGTGTAATTTTAGAGCCTGTTGGAGAGCATTCCTGTTGGCGAATTCCAAAAAGGCACATCCCTTGGATTTGGTGGATGTTTTAGATGATGATGTAGACTTGGGTGTCAGAAGCCGTATCGATGGGGGTGGTTCTACACGCTAAGAATCAACTACTGGATGAATAGGCAGACTCTTAACCTACCACACACAGAAAAATGTGTCGCAATAGATTCTTTTGTTGTACTATATTTTAGATTGCCTGTAGAAATGATGAGCAGTTTACAGAATACTGACGGCTCGAGAGACAGACCAAGAAATAGAATATAACGGGGATTGTCCTCGCCTGTCTTTCTGCGCTTTGATTTTTGCTGAGACTGTTCTTCGACTTGGACCTCGTCTGTCTCTTTTTCATTTTCCCGCTTCCTCTTTTTGGTTTTTCCTGGCGACGATGCAGCCTCTTCTACTGGAACCACCTCTTCCTTCGCCTTGCCCTTCCCATTCCTAGGCACCACATTCGACCGTTTCTCCATGTCCTTCGAGCCTTCCTGAGTCTTATCCATAGCTTTATCCTCCACTTCATCCCCCTGCAAATCAAGCAGATCCTGGTCCTCCATGGTAGGAACCTCGTTGCCTTCCATATCATCCGATACATTCTTTGGCCCTTTGCCGGACTTGCGTTCTCGAAAAGCAAGAGCCTTTTTCTGCTTTTTGGTGAGCTTGCGTGTTGTTGAGCTCATGTCAACTGCGCGATCGGGTGAAGTTTAGAGGAATTTGGCTATTCTCCCGCAGTAGGAACGTGAAAGAGGAAGAGAAGAAGGAGTGCACGCGTGTGTCACGCTACGCCAAAATTTTTTCAGCTGGTCCGTGCGCAAGGATACATCTCATCTACCATCTATCATGAGTGCACAAAGCTCTACTGCACCACCCTCTACATCTATCCTATTTGCTCGCGGAGTTGTAGCACGTCTATCAACATGGCCTATCCTCAGAACGGCCGTTCAGGAATCATGGGGTGGACCAAACGCAGCACAAAAACGCACCTGGCTCGCTGGAGTAATCGTTGATGCATTTGAAGAGGAAGTGGAAACACCGGACGATCAGTACATCGAAGAAATGCTTGTACAGGTCATGACAGATGAATTTGAAGTATTGGTTGAAGACGGAAGTGCAGAGAATGTTGCAAAGGATATTGTGACCATCTGGGAAGATGTGCAGGCGGGTAAGGGGGATGCTTTGGTGCAAAAATGGGAAGAAAAGGCCGACAAATTGAAGGGAAAAACAGAAGTGGTCGATGTAAAAAAGGGAGTCCAAGAGGATGACGATGACGATTGGGAGGATGATGACGAGGAAGACGACGACGAAGATGCTATGGATGAGGATGACCCCGCTCCTCAACTAATAGAGCATCCTCCGCCGAAGAAGAAAGAGGAACCAGTTATAGATGAGGATGGCTTTACTCTGGTGAAAGGGAAAGGAAGAAGATAGGTTGCTAGATGTATGGTTCTCTTTCCTTGCGCAAAACATCCACTGCTCTGACCTTGTTGACTAGAGTCAACCCAAAAATGCCACGGCATACCTATGGAATACATTTGTATGTTACCTTACATGAGGATGTACATGCTTCGCGGGGTTTATTGCATCTGCTTCACCGAGATAAAGACAGCGCTGCACCAGCACTCGATACTACATCCAACACTTCAGCCACATTGTGGTCTATAGCCACCTCTTCCAGCAATTTGCACCGTTCCTCGGTCTCCGCATGACGCTGAGCTGCATCATTCCGTTCAGCCTCCATCTGAAGGTTGTGATAAACCACAGAGAGCAAGTATTGCACATCCGTAGCTGGGCGGTACATCTCCAAGGACAGAAAGTCTTTTTCTGCCATAATTAGCCATTGAACGGCATCCTGAAGGGCAGAGGCTATAATCAGAGTGAGTATAATGGTGGTAGTGACACGCGGTTTAGAAACTCACGGGAGCTTTCTCTGCACGCGATGGTGCATCGAGCTAGTGTAAACGCAGCCAGTCCTCGTTGTTCGATATCACTTCCATTTATGATCTACGAATTGTAGCAGTTAATAGATAGTCTTCGCAAAACGATGCACGCTCATACTTGTGGCATGATATCTTCCACCATCTGCTTACAGCGCTTCGTGAGCCCAAACTCCAGGAGGAGATCGGCGAGAAGAATAATTCCCGTCCGATAGTAGTTCAACCGAAAGAGGAACTCGGAATGCCATAATGCAATGAGCAAAGATTCGATCGCTATAGTAGCATGATCCCGCTCCTGCAAGGCCAATGAGTTTTCGAACATTGGCAGAGTTAGTGCTTACCTTCATCTGGATGATTTCGTATAGGGGATCAGAAACCTTATTGCTCGTCCTGGATGCTACTTTGTACAAATAGTGCCTTGGATTAAACTCTCCCGGGGGTCTTCTAGGCAAGATGAACTCGCGGAGAAGGCGATGTTGACATCTATCCGAACATGTAAGTGAAGCTGCTAGAAATGACTGAAATGGTTTACCTTCTACTGGCCCGTAAAGCAACCACATGCCACACTTCCTGGGCCCATAAATCATAGTCATGTATAGGAAGTCCTTTCCATAAAGATGGATCAAGGAGCATTGCAAGGGCATTATCATATTGCCCTTGCCTTGCACGCTGTTACTCGTCGAGTAAATCACCAAGTAACATAGTCAATCGAAAGAGCCACACCTTGTAGGCTTTGTTCAGTAGAACCGTCAGTCGGTTGTTGTCGTCACCAGCAGGCTCGGTGAAGGCAATCACGGTGTTGGCTTCAACCGCAGAAAGCTCGTCGCAGCCTAGATGGTAATTAGAGTAGGAGTATATGCACCAAGTAGAGAACTTACCAGCCGCATTCCACACTACAGATTGGACAGCGTGTTGTGCCCACTGATCAACCTCTCTGATGGTGACGAACTTGTTCTCAGACCAATAGTCGTATACACTTATTGATTGCACAATCTTGCTGAACGATGCTGAAAGCGGTTGTTCCTGTCGAAGTTCGGCTTGGTTTCATGGTAGACATAAACGAAGATACACGAACATGTTTCTCATCTAGGAGCTTCTTCACGTCGTACAGGATCTCCAGTGGGTGAAGTTGAGGTTGAATTTCGTTTAATGGTGGCTTCTGTCCCTCTTCTTCGGGAGGAAAGCGATTCAAAAGACTGAAGGCCGATTAATGATGGCAGTAAGCCAGAGAATATGGAACCCACCTGACGCATTGCTGAAGTGTGAGTTTATCACCGTTCGTTCGTGTGGTATTAATGGCTTCTAATAGTAACTTCTTGGAGTCAAAGATTTGGCGTGAGCACAACCATGAGCACATACCTTGCGAGCAGCACTCCATTCACTTCGTAGGTAGTGCATACGAACAAGGTTTATTAAGCCGTGCTGGCGAAGACCACTTTGACAGCAAAGGGTCAGAACAGGTTTCTCCAGGGAAGTAGAATTCCTCACGATTCGTTCCCCTCATGGAACCTTTGTTCAAAGAACCTCCGAATGCTATCCACGGCCACGCTCTCATCTCCTGTAGCTAGGTTTCGTAGCCATCTAAAGTCATCAATTAGCGTCCTACAGGAATAGCAGGAGTAAACACAACGCACTCCTCGTAAGAATCAGGGAGTGCCCCGTAGTCAGAATCATTACGCGTCTTGAAGATTTGTGAATCCACTGGGGTATGAATGAGATTAGAAGAAACGCGGAGTGACAGGTTTGGGTGTTACTATGGTTCAGTCGATCCTTGACCACGGGGTCATATCCACTATTGGGTTTGTCGCTCCACCAATTATTGAAGTCTTCATGTATCTTGATAACTCCAGGGATCGAAAGTTTCAGGAATCCCACAAAACAGCGTCGACAGTAGTATCCAAAGATCGACCTAGGTGTCTGTATAGTTCAATGGCCGGTGGGAACAAGGAAGGTTGAGATATTTACGAATACCGCGGGTTCCTGTTGGAAAGAATAAGACCGATAGGATTGAAAGACATTCAAACAGGTTACGCACATCGTCTTCACTCTTCTCTATGAACAGTGGTGGAATACCTAGCCAACGCGCCACTCAGCCTCCCCGTCCACACAACTATGAGCATAAAAATCGCACCAACAAAGAAATTAATCATATGATCTGTCGTGTTTAGTTTCTACAAGACGTCAGTGGGCATTCCCTGAGCAAAAATTCTCAAGTCACGCACAAAATCCCTGAACCCTCTTATTAACTTCTGCTCATAAACACCATTATAATCTGGAGCGGATGCGAGTCGCTGGTGCAGTGTGCGCACAGGTCGTGGTTTAGCCATCTACGAAACATATTCAGCGTGGGTGAAAAGGATCCGATTCCAACCAAAGATACCTCAGAAACCTCGTCGAGAAGGAGGCGATGAATGAAGACTTGAAAGGCGGGAGAGAACTTTCTGATTTCATGATCCTTGTACGCCAAGACGAAGAGCGCACAGACTGCTATATGGTGTGGTCGCAGAACGAAATCGGACGCTGATGGCGGGGTCTCCATCGTGTTGGTAGGACGCGAGTCCGGTAAAGGTCATGGTCACATCGTGACTTGACGCGTTCTCAGGGTCACCTCATGATTAGTGATTAGTCTAAGTGAGTGAGCAAGAAAGGACTGCATAACAATTTATGGACATGACAGTGTCTGTAGAGTACCTAAAGATGCTTGTAATAGTTCCACGCATATGAAAGTCATAATAAGAATAAAGAAAGTAAAAGAGGGACCAGCCCGACAGAACAAACTCAAGATACAAGGATGAAAATAAGGAACTGAAACTAGAATGAGTGTTCCACATCACATAAATTTTAGAGATAGTACTCACAAACACGATAAGCACGCCAAATATCTTCAGCATTAGCCACCGGTTGCTCGATATACTAGCATAGTATTTGAGCAGCTCCCGTTGCGCCCCGCTGACATTCGATGCAATGTCCATAGTATCGGCATCAATCCGCTGCACTGTTTCTCTCTGCTCAGCGACCATGTTAGCCAATTGGGTGAAGATCTGGCCGAGCTCAGCGATGGTCGCTTCAATAGACTCTATGGCGGTGGTTCGTGATTGGATATAGGAGTCCTGTGTAAATCCTGAGTCAAGGACGTTGTCAAGTTAAAGACTGGATCGACCTACTTGCTGTTCCACTAATTGCATCTGCATAAACGCGCCGCCTCCATTCTGCGAACTGCCAACACCTTCCTCTGCAGCATCAAGGTTCAAGGCAAGGAGATCACCATTTTGATGGGCACGGCCTTTTCCCTTGGAATCATATCGACTAGGACTGCCGTCGCCCATGGGATCGGCACCTCGCTGCTGGAATAACAGCGAATCTGGATGGTGATATAAATATCATATTCATTTATGTGGCAAAGTGAAGGGCGACGAACTGGACGGAGCTTGGTTTGCTGCGGAAGACGTGGAAGACATGAACCTCTCTGTCCTTTCTCTTGACTCTTTCATGTTCTATGAGACGTTTGAGACCAGGTTGGTGGAGATAAGAGGATAGTGGCGTACCTGAGTCCGAACTTCCAGCACATCCTTGAACGTTATACTAGTGCTTGCAAGCTTGTTTTGAAGTAGAACGACGACATTATTGTTGTGTTCATGTATGATATTTGATTCAGCAGACTTGGCCGAGTTCTGTTTACGCTGCTTGACGTAGTTTTGCAGAGACAGTATCTGCTTGTTGATGTTGGCTATATCTTGTTTGATTATGAAGGTGAGTTCCTGTGTAGAGCACGACCCAATGAGCAGCTGAGCGTATAGCAGCTGGTAATATTGCGCACGCTAATTTCTACTGGTTTGTCGTCGAATAATGCTTTCCGTTTTGCCACTATTGTAAAACCGAACTGTAAGCAATAGCATTAATCTGGTATGAGATTCCGACAACATACGCTGCGCAAGCTTTGCTAGCTTGAGACTCGTACTGCTAAGATCCTTCCCAATAGCAGATGCCATTCTCGTGAACTCGCTCTTACTTCCTCCTGCATTGCCATTCAGCAACTTTTGCTTCGCCTCCTTGGATGGGGGTGACCGTTTCCGTATCGAATCGACGCATGTTCTGAATTCATTGGTTCGGTCTTGAACTGGCATATTAAAGAGTGAAGATGGATGTCAAGGAAAGAGAATTAGCTGTGAATGAGTACAGCAACTGCGCAAGATTGGTGTGAAAACCAAGTTTGGACGTGGCCAGGAGTACTGAGAATTTTTCACGTGACACTATACGCGTCTGTACACTGCCACTTTCATTGTCTCCCGTCCTCGGCCTGCCCTTGCTACGGTCGTAGTGCATGCTGAGAGCAGCACGCTGTAGACCGTGGTACTTTGCGCTAAATACATCTTTTAGGTCCCTTGGTCATCGATCTTGCAGTCAGACGCGTGTCAACCATCGATTCTTCTGTACCACTTCTCTAAACCGAACAACCACCAAACCCAGCTTTTCTTCTCTAATGCCCCCCAAAAATCTTCTTACGGACCCTTCAAGAGTACTGGTTCTCGGTGCTGGAAACTTTGGTAGCTGCTTGGCCGATCATTTGGGAGATTCGCAACACGAAGTGTTCCTATGGGCTAGGGAGGAAGGTCTAGTGAAGCACTTTAACGAGCATCACCGAAACCCGAATTATCTTCGAGACCACACCTTTTCTTCTAATATCAAGGCCGTTGGCCCCGAGATGCCTGGTCGTGATCTCATCAACGAGATGGACGTGGTGCTATTCGCGATTCCAACTCAGTTTCTCAGGTACGAGCTCTTTCTCAGTTGGTACGATATCCCGCATCTCAATTAACTTGTTTTGCAAACCCTTCCAGGAATACACTCAGCATGTTGGACCTGCACCTCAATAGAGAAAACCCGCCTCTACTCATTTTCGTTAACAAGGGTATTGAGATTGGAACGCATGCTTTGACATTGGAAATCATAGCAGACACCTGCGGCGCGGACATTGCCAAGGCAGCCACGTTTATTGTATGGCCTTATCTCTTTTGACATACAGCCTAGCTGACTGTACCTTGGAATAATTTAGTCAGGTCCATCATTCGCTAAAGAGAGTGAGGTGTTCCCAACCTCACCATCACGATATGCACCTAATGCCTCCGGTACTTCGCTGTCCAGTTGTGAAAAGACAGCCGACCTCGGTTTCTGTCGCCTCATTTACCGAATCTGAAGCAGAAAAAGCAGCGTTACTTTTCCATCAACCGCATTTCCGATGGTATGTCATTACATGGTTAGTTTCGGTGGCATTCTATTCACTAGGTAATGGATTGCGTATAGCTACACTGGGAATGATCCTATCGGAATAGAACTTTCCGGTGCGCTCAAGAACGTGTACGCTATTGCAGCGGGGGCAGCCGATGGGCTCGGGTTTGAGAATAACACGAGAGCAAGTGAGGTCTAGTTTCGGCCGTACCTTCAAAGATTGACTAATATTATTCATTTTCAGTGATCATTACTCGGGGGCTGGCAGAAATGACATGCATAGGCACTGCGTATGGCGCCTCGCCGCTGACATTTCTTGGGCTCGCAGGAGTTGGAGACTTATTTTTGACATGCAGTTCGCCTAATAGTCGTAATTATACCGTCGGATATCGACTGGGAAAGGGGGAATCACTAGAGACAATCACTGACACGCTAGGAAGCGTAGCGGAGGGTGTTTCGACTACCAAGGGTGTCAAAGTCATCATCGATGAATTAGGCATACAGGCCCCAATAGCGACATGTGTACGTGATGTTGCTATGTCTAGATGCCAAACAGATGCTAAATTCGTGATGTGATCAGATTTACGAAGTGTTGTATGAGGGTGAGTCCACGTCTGTCCACGTCAAGAGGCACTGAAAAAGAACTGGTTTCAGGGAAAGATATTCGAGTAGCGGTGCGGGAGTTGATGGAACTTCCGCCATCAAAAGAGCTGGACTTGCCACCCACGGCCGGAGCCCCGGCGCGGAAGCTCATGCAGAAACTGGGGTTGAAGCAGGAACCGTAATACTAATGCGTCGGAACAAGGCCAATAGAGATCTCGGCGTTTTGATACGACGCATGGCAGGGTCTGGGAAGGACCGAGCATGCGATGACAAATTCACAATCTGTAAACTGAACCAGTCGGAGCTGGCCGGGAGTCCTGTGCAATTATATTTTGTGGGCGCATGAACGAAATGAGTGAGAACGGTGTCCCGGCAATGCAATTGGAAGCACTGCAGGGACAGTTTCTGAGATACCAGAGGGATGGCAACGTCCAGTTCAATGTTGCGCCTCAAAGTGATCCAGAAATCGCGCCGGCAAGGGTCACATGTAGTCAGTAATCAAGATCGCGAAAATTATCAGTGCCCTTACGCTTATTTCCGGGGTTAGGGTTAAATATTTTTTCTCTCTCTCTCTACTTCTTCCTTTCGCGATCTACCTTTCCCTTTGGTTTTCTGGTTTCGTACCACCTCACAGTCCACTTTCCAATGGTTGCTGCCCTCATTCAAGCTGCCGCTGAAGGTCGTCGTGAAGATGTCCTTCAAATTATCGCAGAAACTCCTTCAATCGACATCAATGGCAAAGGTACCTGTCGTGTCATGTTCAAGAAAAAAGTTGGAATTTTAATTTTGGAGAATTTTAGACGACAATGGGGCAACTGCACTCGTCGAAGCCGTGAAAAATGGACATGTCGAGGTGGTTCGGGTTTTACTCGACAAGGGTACGTGCACGTCGACATGCTTCTTATTTTTTGTTGAATTTTGTTCGCTGATTTGAATTGTGGGGTGATATAGGTGCTGATCCCAACTTGCCATCCAGTCAAGGGTCTCCACACGAGTGCACCCAGGATCCGGCAATACTCGAACTACTCAACTCGGCGCAGACCAAGATGGATCCGAACGGTTATATGCACGACCCTATCGCCAACCAAGAAAAATCTTACTATCCACCTCCACCGCCTCCTGGTGCATATCCTTATTACCCGCCTCACGGTATGCCAGAAGGCGCTGTATATTATCCTCAACCACCCGAAGGTCAGCCCCCAGCAGGTTCTGGCCCAGGAAATTTACCCCCTCCCGAAATAGCGCGTTTGATTCCTTGCAGGTACTTCCCTGCTTGCCGTTATGGCTCGTCGTGTATGTTTGCGCATCCACAAGGACCGTACTTCCAAGGACCACTTCCTCCGCCAGCTCAATACCCAGCACCATACGACCCAATGAACCCTCAAAATTATTCTCCAAATTATTATCCCATGTCGCCACCTTCGTTCCAGCCACCTCCTCCTAATGGTGTTCCCATGAACTCGCTCCCTTCTTCGCCACCACCAATGGCTCAAGGTCCTCCTTCGAACGAGATGACACCTCCACCAGCACCATTCAGTCCGAACGGCGCACCTGTTCAACTACCCTATCCACCTATGGTCCCGCCTTCTCCTTATCCACCACACCCTGGTCAGCCACCTATGCACATGGGCGGTCCTCCGGTACCTGCTGTTTATCACCAAGGTCCGCCTCCACCACCTCAAGGCCAACCTCAATCGCCTCCGGCCATGTATAATGGCGTACCTCCACCGCCTCCCTTTGCAATGCAGCCTAATGTACCTCCTCAGTATCCTCCTCCTGCACCTGTAGCATATCCCGACGTAAACGGAGTTGCCATCAAATCGCCTCCCCTCAACCCTCAACCAGACTTTGCTAGTCCTGTTCCACACGGTACGCGCGAAAGTGCCACTCACAACCGCCGAGGAAGCGTCCGACGGGGTTCCTTCGGTGTTCGGTCCAAGCCGCCATGCCTCTTCTTCCCAGCCGGCAAATGTAAGAATGGGTATGTTGATTTCATTAGTTACATGCTTCTGCTGAGCCGTTCTCTGATGCTTCTCCTAGTGATGACTGTCGTTTCCCCCATGTTTTACCCGACAACCCCGCGGCAGCAGCCAACCAGTACTTCAGTGCCGGTCGCGGAGGCGCGCCTCGTGGTGCACGTCACGTTAATGGTAACACTAATGGCGTAGGTGCACTTGACCAGAAGATGTCAGCCATGTCTATCCGGGATGTAAGCCAACTTCTTTCTACTGCCTCGATTTTTAACTCACTTTTTTTTCTCAGGCACCCCGAACACAGAATAGTTCCGAGCCAAACGGCAAGGTTGAATCCCGTTCTCGTCACGGAATGGGGTTTAAAGGTGGCCCAAACGGCGTATCGCCGTCATCAACCAAGCGACCACCTCCACCTAAGCAGCGTGTACCCAACGCAGACGACTTCCCGGTGCTTGGAGGCTCTACCACACCTCCGACTAAGGCTGTCAATGGTTACTTCAATGGCAATGGCCACACCGGTCCTACGGCGGCTCAAGTTTTGCAAGCGCCCCCACCTGCTAAACGAGAAAGTGCTAGTGTAACCCGAACAGCATCTCCCGATTCCACTAGCTCCGTAAAGGTACGTTCTTTAAAATAGAAAGCGGATGTCCTGTGTTTAAGTGGCTTGTCATCCTAGGATTTGAAGCCAGAAGTCAATGGCATTAGCGAAAAGGTCGTTCCGGCTCCTGCTCCCGTTCCTGTCATCCCGAACAAGCTCCCTGTCTCATTCGCAGCCGTCACTGCTAGCAGTGTACCAGAACATGTTGCAGAGGTATCCGTTTCTGCATAAAAGTATTGACGTTCACTACACGCATAATTCTTCGCGGACGTCTAGACCATTACATATCGCCGGACTCCTCACATGCCGGTTGTAATTGCAGTGTCTTCATTTGCTATCTGATTCTTGGGTATTTCGTCCAGTCGTGCCGCATCTATTCTTATTTCCTTGTTCTTCTGTCGTCTGTTTATTGCACGCCCTATATATCTCACGCTGTTTATTGCTCCGCATATCGATTGCCTCTTTTCCCCGTGCACTTTCTTTCTGCGTCATTCCATTTCTTGTAGATATACTGACATTTTGTGCGTCTAGTTCCTTGCGGTTCTTCCTGGCAGTGTGGCCAGTCTCCTCTTTACTTGTTTTCTCTGTTCTCGCACTACACTATTCAGCAAAACCTATTTGCCAGTCTCATGTGCCCGTTATCCATGCCATCTCCCATCCATGCATTTGTTTTACTTACATTCACATCCTCACGTACAAGACATATCCTGTAACCTCACCTTGTTCTCCCTTGTAATTTGTGAATTACACCGGATACTACGTCTACAGCCTACAGCTTTTTTACAACACACACATACATAAAGCATACATACTCGTACACTCAGATTCTATGACGACCAAACATGCACGTTATTCATCACCACTCCATCCTTTGCAGTGACCTCTCCGATCTGATAGACGTCCGCACCGCCTGCTTCCTTCAACGCCCTTATGGTGGCATCGACATTCTCCTTGGTCACAATTACTACCATTCCGATCCCGTTATTGAACGTCCTCGCCATCTCCAATGGCTCCACACCTCCATGCTTCATCAAGAACTTGAACACCGGTGGGAGCTCCCACGTTGAAGCATCCACAATGCATCCAGTCCCTTTCGGTAAAACTCGCGGGATATTTTCGACGAACCCTCCTCCAGTGATGTGCGACATTCCTTTGATCAACCCGGCCTGTGCGGCGGGAAGGACTTGTCTGATGTAGATCCTCGTTGGTTCGAGTAACGCCTGGCCAAGCGCGATCTGGCTATTCCAGGGACATGGCGAAGAATACGAAAGTCCAGAAGCCGAGACTATCTTACGGACAAGAGAAAAGCCGTTTGAATGAAGTCCAGAAGAAGCCACGCCGAGAAGAATATCACCAGGGACGATGTCTGCTTTAGGGAGAATTTGGTCTCTTTCGACGGCACCGACAGCGAATCCCGCGAGGTCGTAGTCACCTGAATCGCTAGTTGAGTCCCAAGACCAGGAGGCGGAAGTAGAAGAATTGAAGCCTACCTAGCTGGTACATTCCAGGCATTTCTGCTGTCTCACCCCCAATCAGCGCGCAATTCGCTTGCCGGCATCCCTCTGTAATACCCTTGATGACCTGCGTAGCAACGGGAACTTCAAGTTTACTACACCCGTAGTAATCCAAGAAATACAAAGGCTCAGCGCCCTGTACCAGTAAATCATTCACGGACATGGCCACAAGATCTATCCCTGGAAATCAAATAAAACCATCAGGATCATAAAATCATGGAGCATACAAACTGCGGACAAGAGAAAAAAAAAGTTATCAACGTTTCTTACCGACTGTATCATGGATCCCAACGTCTACGGCAACTCGCAATTTAGTACCCACACCATCTGTACCGCTGACGAGCACAGGATCCTTATATCCTGTCGCTTTTAGATCAAAGACTCCGCCAAAACCACCGATTTCTGCGTCGGCGCCTCGCCGACGAGTAGAACGAACGAAAGGCTTGATGGCTTCCACGAGGGAGTTGCCAGCGTCGACTGATACGCCGGCCTGAGCGTATGTAAGACCCTGAGTGACCGATGTCTTTTCTGTGGCAGATGCTTTGAGGGCCCTGGAAACGATGGATGAAAGCGAACAAGATTAAATTTGACTTATGGTTGGTTCTCAAGAAAGACTCACCGATGGGCAATGTCCCGCCTATACGTCTTACCATCAAAGGAAACACAATCAACGCCCTTGTACGCCGCCTCAAGCGCCTCTTGTAGTGTAGGCGCGTACGCAGTAACGGCAATTACACGACCTCCGGAGGTGACCACTTGCTCACCAGACTGGGACGTGCCGGCATGGAAAACGACCACATCTATCGCCATAGGGTTAGAGCAAGCCTACGGGTGCTTGATAAATGTTGCTTACTTTTAGGTATGCTCTGTTGGTCAATAGTGATGGCCTTTCCTTTGGGATAACTGCCTGGATATCCGCCGGAAGCCAGAATGACAGAAACAGCGGATCCCGGTCGAATTGGTATGGGAACAGAATCCAGACGATGCTCAGCGCACGCCTACATATCGTTAAGCATGAATCTGCGGAAGTATGAAGTGTACGCACGAGCAGAATGGCCGCTAAATCGGCCTTTTCGTCGAGAAGAAGCATAACAGCTTCAGTTTCAGGGTCTCCGAATCTAACGTTGTATTCGAGAACTTTTGGGCCATTCGATGTCAATATGAAGCCGGTGAAAAGGCAACCAACGAATGGGAAGCCTAAAGGGGATTACAGGTGAGAGTCGATCTAACGAGACGTGGTAACAAACATACCATCTCGTCTCATGCCGTCAATAGTTGGTTTGAGCGTTTCATTCATGATTTGCTCAAGTATAGCTGGTGTTGCGACGGGCGCGGGAGCATAGGCACCCATTCCACCGGTGTTTGGACCAGTATCGCCTTCGCCTATTCGTTTGTGGTCCTGAGCCGGAGGTAGCGGAACGATGCTGTACCCATCTGAAAGTGCGAGAATCGAAATTTCGGGACCTTCTAAGAATTCCTCTATGACAACCTCATCTCCTGCGATAAGTCGCTGATTCAATGAGAAGGCTCAGACTGCGATCAGAGACGAACGGCGATACCTGCAGAGCCAAACACGTTGTCGACCATAATCTCCTTCAATCCGACGATGGCTTCTTCCGCGGTTTCGGGGATGAGTACACCCTTTCCTGCAGCAAGTCCGCTGGCTTTGAGAACAACCTTGTGACCGCATGTTTTCACGTAGTCTATCGCAGCGTCTACTTGCTTTGATTGGAAAGTACGATACTGAGCGGTCGGGATCGAATGTTTGGCCATGAACTCTTTTGCGAATGCTTTGGAGCCTTCCATCCTCGCAGCAGCTTGTGATGGCCCGAAAACCGGGATGCCCACTAGAGAAATGATCAAAGACGATTTGAGTATGAAAAGGTTGTATCAAGTACCTTTTCTGAAGTAAGTCTCAATTCCATCTACCAACGGTTGTTCAGGACCCGGAACGACGAGGTTAACCTATATACGGCTTGAATGAGTTTGAAACGAAGATTACGAGTCAAACAGACATTTTTCTGGATAGCAAATTCGACTAATCGAGGGAAATCGGAAGAAGAAAGGTCGACATTTGAGGAGTTTGGGATAGATGTGGTACCGCCGTTTCCTGGACAGAGATAAATGTGATCTACTAGAGGAGATTGAGATATTTTCCAAGCCAGGGCATGTTCACGAGCGCCGCTGCCAATGACGAGGACAGTGATGCTCATAGTGAGGAAATAAGAATTGATTTTTTGGAAAATGAACTTTGAAAAAAACTTTTTCCCTGGGACGCGTTTGATATATTAGGCGCTTGTCGCCCACACAAGACAACTAAGTGACATTGGCAGTGACGACACGTGCATAGGTGAGGGCCTTGTAGCCCGCACTCACTCTAACGTCGGACGACGACCAGCACAGTGACCATGGCATACTTGAGGGATGCTAGGTATGCGGTCGAGCCCTTTGAAGAGGCAAGTTAATCCAGCAGAATGAATTTCTGTAGCAAATTCTGATATTTTGGTTGAATTTCCCCACAGCAAGCTGGGAACGGCCAGAAAGGACAATTAGCGTCGCCAGAGGTGCTCAAAGCATACTATGAAGACATGGAGAAGAAAGAAATGCTGGAAAGGAGATTATCGAAACGTACAAAAGGGAATATGTTCAAGCGAAAGTCGGTTAGGCATACGGTACCCGAGAGCACCCCAAAATCACCACTACCATCATCCGCGTCGCCAGCGCCGGTCCCAGATTTTGACGAGGCTTCAAACGTCAAGGAAATGGAACGTTTGGAACAGTCAGAGAAGACAGATTCAGTTCCTGCTCTTCCTGCAAGTCGTTCACTGGTTCCAGAGCCATTGCACTCCTTGCCGTCATGGTACTCGAGAGAGGAGCTCAGCTCTCCCATGGCGTACAGGATGCGCTATCCAATTCACAATCCTGTCGGACCTCGATTCTACAGGAATCACCACCTCATTCCTCCTTCAGAACTCAGACCTGGTGCTAGACCGCCCACATTCTTTTCGCCTTCCTTTCCACCAATGACAGCCATGCACGATCGTTCGGAAGACTCGAGCCGTGTCGCAAGTCCTACTAGAACCCCATCACATTCCCCCCTTCCAACCCCCAGCTCATCGCAAACACGTGTAGGAGACGGCGCAAACAAGCCGCGGTCGCGTAAAACGTCTCAGACTGCCCATGATGGCGTAGACCTCTTGGATGTTTCTGATCCCTGGGGGACTAATTGGCATCATCAATCACCCTACGATGTTGGGCTCGGGAATGGTCCAGTCACTGCTGAGGTTGATGTGCGTGTCTGTCTCCTTTTTTTTCTTACTTATTCATTAATTCACTACCAACAGGCAAAGAGCCAAACCAGGTCAAGGCACTCCAGTATGACGACGAGGGATGCTCGCCGGAAGACTATAAATCCCTCACCGCTATCCCAATCGACATCTGCCATCCATTTACAACCGCCGTCAGTGGAAGGCACCCGGGTTTCACGCAAACTTAGTAAACGCCGCACGCCACTATGGACTGTCATGTTTGGAGGTTCCAAGAAACATGACACTCTTTCATTACCCAATTCTCCACTGGACGATTCCAATACTTCACACACTCCAGAGTCATCGGAAGATACACCCCACTACAAACGATCTTCCACCGTCCCAAAACCGAAGGCAGAGCGACGTGCTAGCGTCCTTGGTCGGCTAGCAAAGAAGTTCAGCGTCACAAGGAAACCTCCGCCAGTGCCCAACGAGCCCGAACCACCGCAGCAGGACTGGCACCACGTGCAAAACGATGATGTCGTGGAAGCTCCTCCAGACCATCGTTGGTCGACGGCGCAAGAGGTACAGCCAGAGCGACAACCATCGCCAGAAAAGATTTCTAGAAGGGTACCTCCTCCGTCTGTTGACGGTATCGACTTGGGAGACTCAAATCTTGCACGAGACCCGAATTCCTTGACGCAAGGACAAGACCGCGCGTCGTATGTTTCCGTAGAGGCCCCTACATTTTCGATAGGAAAACTTACCGTCGCGAATCCAGATGCACCCAGTTCTGAAGCTAGCATGACACCCGTTCAAGGTGTTGTGCCACTACCGCCTCAGAAGGATGAAGCTGCCAGACCGCCAGAGAGACCCGCACAAGTCCAGATGCAAAGCCCCTTGGTTCAAAGTCCGTTGACTGACTTCTCCTCACCGTTATCACCCTCAATAACACCATCACGCCCGTCGTTTTCTTCACCGACATCATCTAATTCTCCTTTGTCGCCCCAAACCCGTTCCTCCATTGACATAAACACGAAGTCGCCTTCCTCGAATTCAGCACTTCATGGCACTGGAATACCACCGCCGAGACCATCGATGGAAGCCAAACCTGTATCATCTTCGAGCGAACGAAAGGAACCATCTTCGTCATCTTCTGAAGGGCATCACAAACGGCACTCTCCTGTCAAGAAAAGAGATCCATCACCTGAAATTCCTCCTCCACCCCCTTCCACTACTACCAAGCCGAAATCTCTACCGCCATTTGCTCCAGCCCAGCCGCAGCAGGATTTCCCCTATGCTGCCTATCTCGCGGCATATATGACAGCCGAGAGCGAAGTCAGCGATTCTCCCTATACAAATTCGTCTGTTTTGGCCAATCCTCCAACACCACAGATGGCTGGTGGAGTCATCGAACCATCATCCTCTACAGGCTCTGACGCACCACCACGTGTTCCTTCGAAACGTACCTCGCCTACTAAAGAGGTGGGAAAGCGACCTTCGAGGGAGCCTTCGCCTGGAATAAATGGCACGACTAGAGAGACTGAGACTTTCAAGTTAGTGAGGAGCGAATCGGGGACGATCAGAGGAGCTGGTGGTGAGCACTGGGAGGTAGAACAAGTGGTTGCTGAGAGTGCAGGTAATGGACTTTCTGGTAGAAGTAGTCAGAAATCGAATAAGCAGGAGCGGAGTGACAAAGAGGCGAGGAGAGAGTCTAGGAGGCAAGAGAAGGAGAAAGAGAAGGAGCGTGAACGTGAACGCGAGCGGCAGAAGGAAAAAGAGAGGGAATCGCGGGCGCGGAGACAACACTCAGTTGACGCAACTCGTGCACCACCTACACGTAAAGCACCTCGTCGTTCAAATAGTGCCGAAAGTCACAGTAGACGTGAGGTTCCAGTCGAGATAGCTAGGCCTGATGAATCTCGGAGTAGTAGGTCAAAGGAGCCAAAGAAGGAAAAACGGAGTAGCAGAAAACCTGTCCAGTCTGCATCTCCACCGGTTGACGTCAACAAACCGCAACCTGCGCCTCCACCTCCAACACCCGGTCCACCTGTTTCGCGCCCTTTAGAGAGAAACCCCTCTACATCTGCTCGGCCCACGTCAGAACTCCCGACAGCCGAGAATTTGAATGCGCTTCGAGCAAAAGAGATGTGGGAAATGGAGAGGTTGTACAGGGCCAGAAGTATGACTGACACGAATGCAGTCGGTGCAATTCCGTTCCCTTCGTCCTCCTCACCGACGTTCGAACCGATTGGCAATTCTCACTTGAACGGAGGTGTTCATGGCTCCAGCCACACTTCTTTCGTTGTGCAGAATGGCTTCGCCAACGGGTCTTCGAACCAAATATACCATTCGATGCCGAACTCTCTACCCCCAATTGTCTATCATTCGACCGCTTCGCTTCATTCGGGCAGCCCTCTATCGGTTCACGAGGTCTTCTCACATCCTCCTAATCCATTACCTGAACCACCACGCGATGTCAGACACTCACAACCACGGGAACTTTGGACCAAGTACACTAGCATTACATCTGCGCACTAACTGCATGGCATGTTTCATGATACCATTATTAAAAAGGACTTATATCGGACTCATTCTTTTAGCTGTCTTCTCCACACGCGTATGTTAGATAGTGGGTTGTGTTAGTGTCATTAAGGATCTCATACTGTTCTTCATTCTTATCGTTTGCTTGAAAACTGCATTGATGAAACGAACCTTGTTTGCATTGTTCTGATTCATTCAAGCCACGCTATTCTATACCTAATTTTTATTTCCGCTGTAACGTTCGCCACGTACTTACCACGCCTTCTCATCTGGTATTGGGTTTAGGGTACTTATTTATCTTTCGTTTCACTCATCTCACTCATTCTTGCATGACGGTAGCCAAACGGTGTGATCTTCATATGATATGTTATATTGCATAGTACTGTACATTGCGTAAAGAGACAGTTCAAACAACACAAGCACAGAGGGAACATGAGGACGAACGTCGAAGTACAGACAGTACGTATAAACACGAGACAAGCTCGAAAGTTGCGATCATGCAAATGGTATAAGTAAAGAAAATGTCAAAAGCAAATCAAACTCAAAGAGCCATACAACGAACATGAAGATAGCTATGGTCTCCCATTCGCATACGGATCCAACGGGAAGGAAGGTTCCGGATAGTCGTCATATACTGTATCCGGATCTAAAAACCTTCTCAGTCTCTGCACTTGCGCGCTGAGGTACATCACTATAATCTGCATCTTGATATCGAGTTTCAGCTTCAAGATATCTCTGCATGTTTCCAGCGCCTTCCTGCGTGTTTCCAGGAACATGTTTCCTGCAACGCCAAGGTCCTTTAGGTTGTCGATGAGCTCTGCGAATTCGGAGCACCATGCGAGAACTCCAAGCTTGAGGTAACAATCAGCGGAGTGGAACACATAGCATCCATGGGATACATACCTGGCCGTATTGTTTCCAGCGACCGTAAAGGACGTTCGGCGCAGCATTAAGTGCATAGACAAAGTTCTCGTTGTGTTGAACCACAACTGGTTCGGGATTATACGCCGCGACCTGCTGTTGTTGTTGCGGTGGTGGCTAGGCATGCAGACATAAGTACTTGCTATAGATTAGCCGAAATAGAGCAGCGTACCTGTGGTCGTTCTGGTGGTGGATCTTTAAACCATTGCGCACCACTATAGTCAACCTCTCCGCCAAAGTCTACGACATCGGCTTGTTTGCCCCAAGGATTGGTATTGCTAGCCATACTGGCACGGGCTTCTGCACAGATTACAGAGAGTAGGTTTATAAGGTTGCTAGAAAGCTGAGGCGGTGCTCCAGGTGCTGGTGTGTTTGTACTAGAGTGCGAGGCTACAGTGTGGGTGCCTCGTGGACTATCGAATGTACTGGAAGGATAGTCGTGATATATAGATGGGACGGCCAATCCAAAACAGGATGATCCGATATTTCTCGCTGGAGGAGATGAGGGAGGTGAAGTGTCTGTGGGTGTCGGGGGATTGGTGAGCTGCCTGAGAAGAAGTGCTTCAGGAAGAGGGCTGTGATTCTAGAAGGAATCGATCAGCTGATCTAGCTCTTAAGATAGAGCCGCCACACATGTAGCGCTCTAGAAGCCCAAAACATACCTTGATATCAGATCGATTAACCTCTGCGGAGGAAGAATTGAAGATCAATTCAGAGATGGAGGACTTTCGGGACGATGCAAGAGTGTGACGGCTTTTAGAAGCACTGTCGAGATGTCTAAGCCAACAGTCTGTGACTTCGAGAGGCGAGAGTGGTGGTGTATTGGTCGGTGAACAAGTGGCAATGAAGATGCGAGGCGGGATCGGTAAGGGAGGTGGCGATTCCGGTGGTGTAAGAGCCTCCTCTGCGCTACTGACAGAGGAACACTCTTGTGCAAAGCTCGTTGATATCTCCAACTGAGGTGCAACGTTTCGGCTCAACCAAGACGGGGAGGCCGGAACGAACGAGTTACGAGTCGAGGGCGCTACGAAGAGCTCGGACCCGAATGCAGGAGATGGTGATAAGGAAAGTTGCTGGGGATCGACAAACTCGTACGATGAGGGTTTGTCCGAGTTGACTGTGGGAGCACCTGTGATGTTCGACTGCTGACTTTCAGCAGGAACGTGTGGTAGTGCTTTGTCTAGTGATGTGTTGGGATTATGGGATGAAGCAGTCTCCGGGATATCCGAGAGATGAGAAGGCTCTGGAGCTGGCTTGGTGTCTGACCTGGATTGCTGACGAAGGGTGAAGGGCGCAAAGACCTTTCTAAGGGATTGAAATCTGCCCGGAGGTTTCGCGGGCTGTTCGGCGAGAGGAGATGACTCGACTCTCTTGGTATTAAGAAAAAGACTCGAAGGGCTATTAAAAGCACTTCGCTTCGAAGGCCACGAGTGGTTTATTGGACTGGGTGTGGCTGGGGTCGGTAGATGAGAAGGTGGGACAGGGAAGTCGTCGAGGATGGATCCTGTGTCTCCCGGGGATTTCTTGGCCTTTGAGAGCCTAAACGCGTTTGAAAATCTAGTTTTGAGCGACTGAGGCCTCTGTAGGTCGGCTTTGGAAGCGTCCTTCAACGACTGAGCAAGTGCAGGTCGAGAACGAGCTTGGCTGGGGTGATGATAGACAAAAGCCGACTCTGAAGGTGATGCCCTAAGGGTTGAGCTTGAAGATTCACCAATCGACCTTGCCTCTGCAGCGGCGACGGAGGTGTCAAGAGTAAGTGAAGGATGTGAAGGACCGTCGAGCTTGATAGGTAGGTCGTTCTGAGTAATAGCTACCCAGTCAAAATCAAGGTCTGCAACTGAGCCTCGTCCTACAGAAGCCATAGCGCATTAGAGTTGTAGCGGAATCAAAGAGAAAGAGATGAACATACCAAGAATCTACTGGCGACAGCAAGTTTTGAGGACAAAAAGGCGTGGACACCTTGTGTCCGCGTATCCGGAACGGATTCTGCCTCATGTCGCTAGATCCCGTTTCTCTTCCACTGACACCAGTCATCTGCAAGTTCTAGCTCCAATATTTCACTAACAGCGATCATCTCGATCGAATATGCTTAAGGAAAAAGCACGAACGCAGCAAGTTTGAGATAGAAAGAGGTAAGAGTAACAGTCATTTACATCGTACATGATTCACAAGCAGTTCACAAGCGTCCATTTCAGCCCATTAAATCTTCATGTTCAGCGTCATTCTCGATCCTTGTCTCGTTTTTCCTGCCCATGATACGCCGTCGCATGTTGCCGAGTTGCGACAGCAAGCTTGCCCTGGGCAACAGCTTGACGAGTGCCTCTGACGGACCCAGCACCACTGGAAGGCATATCAAGACGAGGATCAGCCAGTTCCCCCCTTTCCCATAAAATGTACGGCTTTCGTCAAACTCGTACTGAATCCCAATCTTCCTCGCCCATGACCCTTTGCCTACCTGTATCGACTCGGATATCCCCCTTCCTGCTACCCCGCTTATACCTCCGTCTCCACCGTCGCACCACAGAACTGCACTACCCAGTTCAAGCGCTCGCTGTTTCGCTTGCTCCCACATAATACGACCCACAGTTGTCTCCCAGGTCCGTCCGGGTGCAAGTATCAACGCTGGTTTCGACTCCAACGCCGAGAATGGCGACGGCATTGCAAGATCTAGGCAAATGGACGCCGTTAACGGTACTGGGCGTGTAAATTTAGGTTCTGGTGCCCAGTCAGGTTTTTTGACACCTTTCGGAGCTTTGATCTCCAAGTTGTAAATGCTGGGTTCTAGGTCACCTGCGCGCATAGAATATGACTCTGCAACTGCAAAGAAACCGTTTTAGTCGGAGCATGGTTTAGGTCAGGATGTACTCACTTGGTACGAGATGTTTCTTATAATAGATGAGATGTGGTGTGTCTACTCCCTTGGCGATGATTGCAAACCCATTCCGCTTCAGCCCTTCGTTGGTGTAAGTCTCTACGAAGGAGATGCCAACATGAACATCGGGAACGTCCCAGCGTACACGCTTAAAGATGGCATCCCGTTCGCTCTCGTTTTGGAAAGATACCGCGCCTTCCGGCCACAGTACGATATCCGCGTGTGGCGCAATTGTCCTCGTTTCGGCAATATAATCGTCGATAGTCGGATT
Organism: Paramarasmius palmivorus; assembly: GCA_037176845.1. NCBI lineage: Eukaryota > Fungi > Basidiomycota > Agaricomycetes > Agaricales > Marasmiaceae > Paramarasmius > Paramarasmius palmivorus. The sequence goes on along the minus strand of JAYKXP010000004.1, from coordinate 1,016,734 downwards.
GTGATTGTATCTTTGTGACGAGGGTAAGACACAACCAACACCCAGAGGTGTGGTATCTGGAGAGAGAACAGGCAATGGTAGGTCGGTACCGAAGAGAGATGGGACCATAAGCACGATCAACAAGAGAGCAAATGCCTTGGAACCACTGTAGTGATCGTGAGTATTCTTCGAGGGTCCAGGCAATTCCGTGTGTTGGGCAGGTATCAGGGGTGCTTCTTCCGGTGTTTCCCATCCCATAATCCAACCTTCTACCACCTGTGAACAGACCACAGCCCACGCAGCCACTAGCCAATCTTTCACGGCTGGGCTAAGCAAGGGCACGAGCCAGTCATAGGGTCCAGTTCCTACAACCGGGGTCCAGGAAGTGAGATAACCCACCGGACTGGCATAAGCCAAAGCACACCAGACACCTGCCCACAACGCGGGGAACAATGTATGTTGAGTACCTGCCGGCATGGTGATGCGTGTTCGCAAGTAGGTATGCCCAAGAACGGCCACTAATGCGATAGCTGATGTTGCCATGCTTTGCCCGAGGAGTATTAGTACCGATGTGGCGGGAGTGTCCAAAGCGTGAATGGAAGGTGCGAACCAGGAAATCGACCTGAAAATAGACAAACCAAACCAGAGAGCGGTAATCTTGGGCCATTTCTGCCCACGACGATCGAGCAGTATTGGCCCATAGATCAGAAGAATTGATAGGTGAACGACTAACAGGAGGAATGATGGAAGAGTGGTTGAAGCGAGGGCAGATGAAACAACAGATGCTGCCCCCAAGTACAGATGTGGATGGGCGTGAAGCACCTCATAACGTAGAGACATTATGGCCGTCGACTGGCTGTCGATGAGTGGGTGGTTTTTAGCTCGCGCAGTAGCTGTTAAAGAGGAAACAAAAGAGCTGTACGAGCGGCTAAAGGAAGCACGGATCGAATTCTTTCCCACTACGACGGTGACTACGCATGTCAAACAAGGTTTTGGCACGTGTTCTACAACTGGATTACAAGCAGAGTCACATCATCCCCAGGATTGTGCCCTTCATCATGTAGTTTTTGCAGTAAGAACAACCCTAGATTCTCATGTCCTTCATCCACTCCCCGCCAGATGTTTGTCGCCACCCATCGATTCTCAACAAGTCCCCAGAGCCCATCACTTGCCAGAACGAGAATCGAGCCCGAAACCAAAGGTATCTCACTCATTTCTGGTGTTGCTGTCAAGTACGGCGGCGACCGATAATACCCAAAGAGCACGTTCGACTGCGCCTTCCAACTCAAACCGTGCTTCGGAGTTAGAGATGAGTGCCCCATGACTTCGCGAGCAAACCAGGTATCTGGTTCCTTATAGTATACATCCCCGAAGGAACGCGTGGTGCCGAGTCTTCCAAGAACGCGATTCTGCATGATCACAGTGTCTTCTTCGCCTGGATGCTCGATACGCAGTCGCGACACTTCCTCTGGATTATGTGTGTTGTGATCGTTTGTCAGTTGGTCTGCGGAGATGTCAGTGGTGTCAGGATGACGAGTGGTCATCACTGCGCGAATTATTTAGTAGGGGACTCCGCGGTAATGTTCAAAGACGTACCTGCACGACAATCTCCTACATTGGCCAGCTGTATAGCCTTTGCATTGATACGAGCTATGAGAGCTGCGCTGCCAGCTTTGGCACGTAAAGCGTTCAGGCGATAACTCTCTTGGCTAAGAAGATGATTTATGATCTGGTTCTTAAACGGCATTGAACGAGTGAAACCGAAGCTCTTCCTGAATGTGGTTTGAATCTCTCGGTCAAGGGTCTGAAACTGTTCGACAATCACGGCCATTTCATCTTTGGCTGGTGTCGGACCAAGAGACGTTGCGATCCGAGGAGGTAGTTCTTGAGCGATATATTCGGCGGTTTCGCTTCCGCCGTGGCCTGTCAATGATCAGTGATACACAGATGGCACATAACTGGCAAACATACCGTCATATACACCCATAATAACGACAGTATTTCCATCCTCGGTCCCAATGCTGACTGAGAACCGATCCTCGATTGGCCTGTCGGTTGGCTGGAATTGGACTGCGTCGAGTCGTTTGATAATGCCAGAATCAAATCTTTCAGAAGAGAGATGAATTAGCGTTCCTTTGGGAGGTTTCCAGTCTTGAGTCGACATTGGTGTGAATGGTAGCTGTCTGTCTTGAGCGGGCTTTTATGCGAGACATTGTTGGCAGTGCAACTGCTTCAAGTTCTGGCTGTTCATCCTCCTTTCCAGAATAAATTCTGTAGGAGATACACAGACTGACATTGAGATTATGGAGAAACAATGAATTCAATATGAGGAGGAGATTGGGGATTCAAGAGAAGTCCCTGAACTAGGGACGGGAACCAACTTCCTAATCTGGAAAATTCCAACTCCGCTCAGGCCAACGGAATTTTGTCGACATCCGGGCTTTTACCAGAGCAAGGCATGCACGCACTACACCAAGAAGTGCTGCCTCCCAGTGGAGTTGAATTTGCTGCCAGTCTCAATCTTATTCCAGATGCTCTCGAACTACCACCAAATACTTCAACACGTCATGAAATCGCTGCTAGAGTCTTGTGCAACTTGGTTGTTGCACGGTCCAACCTCCTTCGTATCTTTGAAGTTCGTGAGGAACCAGCACCCCTGCCTGCGGTAGTCGATGAAGAAAAGGAAACAAAAAGGAAGCTGAAGAAAGGTGCAGAAGCTGTTCCTGGTGAAGTTGAAATGGACCGACAGGGAGAAGGATTCGTGAACATAGCGAAGGTGATTCGAGTACAGCTGATGTACCTATTACCGAGCAATAATAATAAATGTGTTTCTATTTCTAGCTTATCACGCAGAAGGGTGCTGTCAACACCGTCACAAAATTCTACCATGTCCGCGAGCATCGTTTGCATGGAATCGTTACCGGGATTGAAGCCGTCAAGACTGTTGCCTCTCTTGAAGACAAATTCGACAGGCTGCTGGTGTCATTCAAGGACGCGAAGGTATGTCCCTTGCTACATTATAACCAAACTATGTCTCATATACGCGTCCAGATTGCCCTGTTGGAATGGTCAGACGCTGTCCATGACCTCATCACAGTTTCAATTCATACATACGAGCGTGCACCCCAGCTGGTACGCAGCACATTACCTCTGCCTGGCAAAGTCTAACGAAGATATAGGTCGCCCTGGACGCGTCACTCTACAAAGCCGAGCTACGCGTTGACCCCCTTTCCCGCTGTGCTGCACTCTCACTACCAAAAGATGCAATTGCCATCCTACCATTTTATCAATCTCAAGCAGAACTGGATGCTATGGAAGTGGACCAAAGCCAAACTCGGGACATTCCCTATTCTCCCAGTTTTATTCTCGACCTCCCGAATTCTGTGGACAAAGACATGCACCACGTCATTGATTTTGTGTTCCTTCCCGGTTTCAACAATCCTACCATTGCTATTCTCTTCCAACCGCAACCTACATGGACTGGGTAAAATCATTCCTTCTAGTTTTCATCGCTCTAGTTCTCACTAGCTTCCAACAGCCGACTAAAGGAATACAAAGACACCGCAAGACTAGTCATTTTCACACTCGATATCCAACCACAAAACTTTCCAATAATCACTTCAGTCGAAGGATTACCCCATGACTGCATGTCACTGATCCCTTGCTCAACGAGTATCGGAGGTGTCGTGGTCATCACCGCAAATTCGCTAATATACGTCGATCAAGCAGCAAGACGTGTCGCACTCCCAGTCAACGGTTGGGCATCTCGTATCACGGACCTGTCTTACCCTCCTAGCACGACTCCAGAGGAGCAAAACCGGAACCTTCTTCTCGAAGGCTGTCGCGCCTCCTTCGTGGACGATAAGACGATATTCATCATTCTCAAAGACGGTACTGTATACCCGATTGAGCTCGTCGTTGACGGAAAGTCTGTGACGAAACTGAGTATGGGTCAAGCTTTGGCACGGACTACAATCCCGTCTCTAGCCAGGAGAATAACGGAAGAGCGGCTGTTGGTGGGCAGCACAGTAGGTCCTACAGTGCTCTTGAAAACAGCTAGAGTGGAGGAAGAAGTTGAAGAGGACCAAGACATGTCGGAGATGGCTGTAGTAGATTCAAAAGTGGACGTTGCAATGGACGAAGATGACGATGGTACGTTGCAATATTGCACGACTCGAATCGACTTTTGACAATTGTTTTGTTAGATATTTATGGTCCTTTAAAAACCACAGAACCTTCCGCAAACGGCGGCGAGGCTACATCTACCGCGGCCAAGAAAACACGTTCAGTGATTCATTTATCCCTCTGTGATTCTATTCCATCCCATGGCCCAATTTCTGACATTGCCATGTCGGCTGCACGGAATGGTGTATGCAATCTTCCTATATACCTAGTATAACCACTCACGTTTCTCTAGGATCGACCCGTACCAGAACTAGTTGCTGCCACTAGTGTAGGCGTATTGGGTGGCTTCACTCTATTTCAGGTCAGCTAACACTTTGATAGTCTTTTGGACGTAATATTGATGTCGTCCAACCCAGCGTGATTTGCCATTTCGTACGAAACGCAAATTGCACGCCATTGGAGGTGGCCGTGGCATGTGGTCGTTACCTATTCGACAGTCCATTAAAGCAAGCGGCATATCGTTCGAAAAAGCTGGCAATCCCTATCAGGCTGAAAATGATACCCTTATTATCAGCACGGATGTAAATCCTTCGCCAGGCCTTTCTAGAGTATGTCCAAGACATCATATACATAGCCTTACAGCTTTTGAACTCGATTTCGTGACAGATTGCATCTCGGACAGCGAAAGGTGATATTAACATCACCGTTCGGATACCTGGTACCACCGTAGGTGCTGCAACCTTCTTCCAGAGGACTGCAATTCTACATGTTATGGCCAATTCGATTCGCGTGCTCGAACCAGGTGAAATTCGTTTCTCAAGAGCATAGCCTTTCTGTTTGACTGATACTTGCTTTCAGATGGCACGGAAAGACAAATTATCAAGGATATGGATGGTCATACACCACGAGCGAAAATTCGAGCATGCAGTATATCCGATCCCTTCGTGTTAATCTTCCGAGAGGATGACTCTATTGGCTTATTTGTTGGAGAGACCGAGCGAGGAAAAATAAGACGAAAGGACATGTCACCCATGGGAGAAAAAGTAAGCCTTGATAGCTCTACTTTGAAATTACACTTATCGCTACGGTAGAGTTCGCGTTATCTGGCTGGTTGTTTCTTCACAGATACCACAGGGTTGTTCATGGGAAATCATCATACTAATGTCCCACCTCCCAGTGCAACTAGCGAAAAGAACGGAAATGTAACTTCCACATTGCAAGCTGTCGTCAGCGCCGATAATCGTACTCAATGGCTGATGTTAGTTCGACCTCAAGGCGTTATGGAGGTTTGTTGGAAATTGTCCCTTAGTCAAGCGAATATACTAATTATTGTTATTGTTAGATCTGGTCTCTGCCTAAGTTGACACTAGTTTTCTCGAATTCTATGGTGGCAACCCTGCAAAACGTCCTGACCGACTCACATGCTCCACCGGCCCCGTCGCCTCCTCAGGATCCTCCGAGAGTGCCGCAAGATTTGGATGTTGAGCAGGTATTTTTGGCACCTGCTGGTGAATCGAAACCTCAGCCCCACCTATTTGTACTGTTCTTAAACTCTGCGTCCTACCAATTTTCTGACAGCGTCGTCAGGTTCTTCTACGTTCAGGACACATGGCTGTGTATCACGCTTTACCCGCAGGATCGGCTTCGCTCCTTGAACCTCCTGCCGAACCGAGAGCTGCTCACATTGACATCAAATTCGTCAAAGTTTTAGGGAAGTGCTTTGAGATATCAAGACCGGAGACAGGTGCACAAGGAATTCTTGCGGAGCAAAAACGAATCATCCGGAACTTTATCCCATTCGCGACCATGTCACCATCTGGGAGGACCTTCTCGGGCGTGTTCTTCACTGGCGACAATCCGAGTTGGATATTAGCAACAGACAAAGGGGGCGTACATTTATACCCATCTGGACATACGGTAGTGCATGCTTTCACGCCGTGTTCACTATGGGAATCCAAAGCCGAGTTCCTGGTATATTCGGATGAGGTTGGTGTTCATTCCCCGACGGTATGCAACTTTGTTCTGATAATTGATTAGGGCCCAAGTTTACTGGAATGGATTCCAGAGTATCAAATCGATGGCCCGCTGCCCTCACGATCGATACCGAGAGGACGGCCATATACTAACATTGTCTTTGACCCTTCAACGTCTCTAATTGTGGCTTCAGCTACTTTGGAGGCTCGGTTTACATCCTACGACGAGGATGGCAATAGAATATGGGAACCTGATGGTATGTCACCACTAAGACGAAGACGAGGCCACAGGCTCACTGACTCCACAGATGTCAATATATCCGATCCCACCGTCGAGTGCTCCACGCTGGAATTGATTTCGCCGGATCTCTGGGTCACAATGGACGGGTAAGCAGTGTCCTTTCAGAACGCGGCTACCAAGAAACCAATCACTTCCAGGTACGAATTTGCCAACAACGAGGTGGTCAACGCCATTGCATGCATTACGCTCGAAACTAGCAGCACGGAGACAGGTAGCAAAGAATTCATCGCTGTTGGCACGACAATCAACAGAGGTGAAGACCTCGCTGTTAAAGGCGCCGTGCGTTTCCTCTTGTACTGGAAAGAGCGACTCTTCTGACCCAGTCGTCGCAGACATACATTTTCGAGATTGTTGAGGTAGTTCCTGACCCTGCCCTTGCTCCTTCGCGTTGGTACAAACTACGCTTGAGATGTCGGGACGACGCGAAAGGACCTGTAACAGCGGTTTGCGGGTTGAATGGATATCTAGTATCGTCCATGGGCCAGAAGGTGCGCTAACACTGTGTCAACATTTCGATTCGCCGACCTGAAGAGTTGTATGTGCAGATATTCGTACGAGCGTTCGACCTTGACGAAAGACTCGTTGGAGTTGCATTCATGGATGTCGGCTTGTACGTCACCTCCTTGAAAACTATCAAGAACCTACTCTTGATAGGTGACGCAGTGAAGAGCATATCCTTTGTGGCATTCCAGGTAATTAATGTCCTTCCGCCTATCTCGCTCAGCATTGACGCCTTAAATAGGAGGAACCATATAAGCTGGTTCTACTTGCGAAGGATGTTCAGCATCGCTGCATTACAAAGGCTGATTTCTTCTTCACCGAATCGGACTTATCCCTCATTGCGTGCGATGAGGATGGAATCATTAGCATGTACGACTATAGTCCACAAGATCCCAACTCGCGCGATGGACGACATCTGCTTGTCCAAACGGAGTTCAATGTCCATGCTGAACTCAGATCTTCTGTGGTCATTGCTCGAAGGGCCACCCCTGACGCCGTGATACCGGACTCTAGAATTGTATATGGTGAGTATTTTGGTGGCGCATTACAGTAAGTTACTGACGAACTTTCTGTATGCAGGCGCGACCAATGGATCATTGGTTTGCCTTACACCAGTGGACGACGCGGTTTCTAAACGTTTGCAACTTTTACAAGGTCAACTGACAAGGAATATTCAACATGTCGCTGGCTTAAATCCCAAGGCTTTGCGGTAAGTTGTGCTACTCGGATAATCGATTTCGGACTTATTCCGATGTTAAGGATTGTACGGAATGACTTCGTATCAAAACCTCTTTCGAAAGGTATACTCGATGGCAACCTTCTGCGTCACTTTGAGGTCCTACCAACAACGAGACAGGCTGAGATGACCAGGGAGATCGGAACGGAAGTGCCCACCGTTCTGAAGGATTGGGTCACACTTGATAGCTTATGGTAGTGAGAACGTTGTTCATAGTGCCGACTGCTTTCTTTAGTTCGTCGCGAAACTAGATTGTAAGCAAACAATCAGATGTAGAATATCATGGGCTAGGCTCTCGACCCTGGGCTAAAACTAAAAATCGAAAGGACGTTTCCTTTTGGGAAATAGCCAGTTGATATCGATTCTCTTATGCTGCTTCTAGAATGCTTAGATCCCTATCTAATATCTATGCTCTGGTGATTATCACGGGCCATATGTATTCTGCCGAGGCAGGCCGAGGCCGTGCTGAACCGAGCTGGAATATGAAAAAGCAATCTAAGCAGCAGGTATAAAAGGCAGGGCTCATTTAACATGCACTCCGCTCCTCCAATCCTAAGTATCAGCTACAATGGTACTTGCACTCCTGCCTCTCTATTCCACGAAGTTGCCACTGATTCGCCATCTTACAGTCTTCGCCTTGTCCCAAGCCTGCCTCTGAATGTCCGAACTGCACCTGTGGTGGTAACGGTGCACCCAAGAACCAGGGAAACAACTGCTGCAACTGCAACTGTTCCAACTGCACATCGTATGTATCCAAACACTGCCTCGTGACGCGTACGTCCTAACCATTTCCAAACCAAGCGGCAGTTGCAAGACAGGGTCTTGCTGCTAAGCTCCCGCCCCAAACATCACAACGAGCCTGTAGGATCTTGAAGCGTACGATATTTTGTAAAGATGTGAAACATTGAGTTGTCTACTATGCAAACATGAGATTCTTCAACAAGCGACGTGACACTGAAACTAACCTCTATTGGTTCATGGATTGATCATTCGCAAAGGGATCCATAGTAGCATCCAAAGTAGCATCCAAACTAGCATCCAAGCTAGCATCCAAACTAGCGTCCAAACTAGCGTCCAAAGTGGCGTCCAAACTAGCATCCAAAGTATCATCCATCATGGGACCGCCCAACAGTGTATCTGTGTCCTCCATCTGATTCAGATCATGCTGCCCTTCCAGAGGTAAACCGTCTGGTCCCAAACCTGCCATATCGAGCTCCATGGCGCCCTCGTCCACAGGTGGCTTCAAAGACACGTCAACAAGGCCATCGTTATCGTTGTCGTTACTCATGGTATCGTCCGTAGATGTCATGGTGAGCTGTGGTTTTGGGGACGGCGGTTTCGACACGTCTTCGGGTTCTGCTCTACTCGGGGGCTCCGTCGGTTGTGTCTGTTGGGTCGCAACTTCTTCTGCCTGTTCTGCCGCATTTTCCTTCTCTTCCTGTTCTTCGTCTTCCACATCCACAACTTCCGGCTCGTCGGGCAAGGGAGCGAGCGGCTCATCAACACCGCCGTCATCGTCGTTAAATTCCTGAAAACAGGTCTGGTTTTGAACATAATAGAATACCAATGACACACACCTGCACATAATCAGTTTTCACCCACTTGTAGATCTTAAACGACGATCCTGCCGGTGCACTTTCTGGTGTCACCCACCGCTTCTCCCAACATGTCACTGGTTGCATCAGCTGCCTACGAGCGGCCTCAGTTGTAGCAGCGCTGACGCCAATCCTTCTGCGCGTCGCCATATTGTTTTGGTGAGGAACCGAAAGGTAAAAGCTGAACTGGGACTTCGCGGTAAAGGTTGAAAAAGAAATCTATGGTTAGGGTCTGTTTCATGGGTGTCCATTCTGATTGACGCCCATAAAGCAAATTACCAACGACCAAAAGCACGAAAAGTTCGTAAAGACGACTATGATACATGAGCGACACCTGTCTACAGCTCGGTCGCAAACCTCCGCCTCGACCTTGTTTATAGTTTAGCTTGAATAGGACTCCTCTCCTTCCTTGCTTGATCTCGAAGCACCCTCCGAAGCTATTTCCGGGGGACAGTGAGGGCTATAAACTAGATTCGTGAACGGATGAACTTACAATCTTCCCAGAGGGGTTCTTGGGTATAGCCTCTATGAATTCCACAGCAGCCAGCCATTTGTACTGCACTTTGTTGTCCGATACATGCTGTGGAAGAAGGTTGAGATTTGACGCGGTCGTACAGATTGAGTACAGACCTTCATAATCTCTGCCTTAACCTTTTCTACTTCACGGGAATTTAAACTGACTTTAGAGATAGCTTTTTCACTTGGGACCACGTATGCCAGGGGTACTTCACCCTTGTATTCGTCAGGAATGCCTACAACGCAAGCATCCGAAACGGCGGAGTGTAGCAACAAGTGCCCCTCCAGTTCCGCTGGAGCTACTTGGAATCCTTTGACCTATTCATTCATAACGATGAGCATGGGAAGCAAGAATTACTCGAACTCCTGAACAATACCTTGATAATTTCCTGGGTGCTAACAGTCAGCGGCCGGGCCAGACTCGGAGTGACATCTCCCGTCATACCTTTAATCGGTCCACAACATATATCTCTCCGTTCTTGATAATTACCTCATCTCCCGTATGAACCCAACCGTCGATGAACGTCTCTCTCGTCCTATTTTAATCCCAGTCAAAACACGTTGAGCCAGCAGAATTCGACGCGACCTACGCCTTTTCATTATTCAGATATCCCAAAGCCATGGACGGCCCTGTCACAACCAACTCCCCCTGTTCTCCTTCACGCGCTAAACTACCATCGGCTTTGACGACTCGGGCTCTTATGCCTGGGATTAGTTGCCCTGCCGACCCTATAGTGCCGATTTTCTGTGATGGCGGGAACGCAGATATCGTCGTGCACGTCTCGGTAAGACCATATCCCTGTCCGATCGCGGCGTTTGGACATATATTTCGTAGCTGTTGAACTAGTTCTCCTGATAAAGGCGCAGCACCGGACATGAAGAACTTGACATGGCTGATGTCGTGGTCTTTCATTGCCGGGTGCTTGTGATGTATACTTATTTGAGTAAAGAGCCGGCGCGCAGAATTTGTAATTTATACCTTGCACATGAGTACAACCTGCGGTGGTACACACCTGGAAATGGAATGTTAAGCTCAGGCTCGGCCGACTCCACCTCTAACATTTGACTCACAGAAGGTGCGTTATTCTGTGCCTTTGACAGCTCCTCAAGTATTCCACAAAGCTGAACTTGGGTATGACGACCAAAGAGTGCTGGCATGTACATGAGTGATGGCGAATTGATGTAACAGACGTGTCCTACCCCACAAAATAGCATGAAATGCATCTTGATTGATTGTTAGTGATGGAATGGATGCTTGCGCGGGAAAGACGTACTTGGACAACAAGTCCATAGATATCTTTTCTTTTTGGTTAGATCGGTACCCATTGAACCCCGAGCATGAACTTACGGAAGAATGGAAGAACTAAACGGACATCGACGTCAGTTGCGGATTCGTTCCATAGGCATTATACGCCACCACTCACCTGCTGCAACAACACCTCCTGGCTTCATCACCTCGTTTTTCCCGTCAAGCACCTGGAAATGCACTGCCATCTGCAGAACATTGGCTATCACACTGTGATGAGGAATTTCGACCGCCTTTGGCTTGCCTATACACACGCTTCAATACGGCTTGGTGTGATTGGTGCCTTGACGCATACATACCCGTGGTTCCACTAGAGAATGACAGAAAGGCACGCTTTGTCTTGGCCTCCCCAGCAGCCAGTCTGCGTTCTTGGAAACTCTCTGGTCGAGTAGATCCGAAAATCACTACGTCGTTGATTGTCGTTTTGTCCACTTTAGCACCAGGAGCAGGGATGACGACGATCCGGTCCGATGATAGCCCAGCCTGATTTGCTGCAGAGAGTGCGGTCTGCAGAAACGTTGAATGAACGATGAGAAGCTTTGCCTGTGTAGTTTGGAGTTGATAAAGGAGTTCATCCGAAGTGTATCCGGGATTTGCGGGGCTATAAGACGGCTACTGTCAGCGTCTCGCCGTCAATCGTGGCACGGAACTGACGTTACAATGGCCCCTAGCGTATGAGCTGCCCATATTGAGATTGGGTACTCTATGGATCCAAGTAAACACGAGATAAGACGCGTAAATTTTCGGGAGAAGACGAACCGACGTCGTTTGGACTAAATATGCACACTAGACCCGCATAGGTGTAAGAGATTTGGTGAATTGACGCGGAGGTTCTGGTGGCACTCACCGACATCATTCTCCCCTGATATGCAATGTCAGAAGGCCACGTAGATAGATGAAAACAGTGGATACACTTACTGATGCCCCACTTTAAGAACAGACCGTTGGCAAGAGACCGTGTACGGTGTTGTACCTACTTGGGATTTAGCGATGAGTTGGATCGGAAGAAATGGTACCACACCTCCTTGAAGTGTATATGGCGAGTAGAGTGATCCTCTATCAGCCAAGGGACACTTTCTGCTCTATGGGGTCTTGACGGGTATGCAAAGTTAAGCATGAACTGGGGGATGGTTAGGTCATCTGGAATATGGGGTAAAGGGGGGTTATTGGGAGCGTAAAACTCGAGAGACATGGTGGTCTAGGAATGAGGAGCAAAATCCGAGCGAATTGCATATCTTTATAGTCGGATCTTGGTGCACGGACTCAGGGAACATTGGAACAGCCGCTAGTGAGACAGCAAGTCACAAGTACAGTCCGTGCGACTCGCGCCAAAGAAGCGTCGCAACGGCGCTTAGAGCTTAGTCAGATCTGCTCACGCTAGTACGCTAACTACCACCATACCATGGAAGAAGAAGAGGCTGAACTCCGGAACCCCTTTCCCTCTCCCCCCTCGCACTATACTAAATATACGACCCATAATCTCAACCTTTTGGCTCTTCTCAAAGAACGTGCAGAAGACCCTGTAACAGTGAATCAGCATCAAGTACTCAGCGATCAGTCTGACGTTCCAGAATGGCCACTAGTTTCGCTTGAAAAACCACGCGTCGATTGGATTCTGGAGGAGGAGGAACCGTATTACGATGTTTTTGGTGACAGGTGGTATGTGAGTACAGTGTTCTGATCGAAAGGCACAGGCTGACTTGTTGCAGGTCAAGGACCGGATACCTTCACTTGCTGAACTGGGAGGAAACCAATTATATCCTGCGGATCCCAACGCAGGTCTGTGCTACCCGAACAGTTCTTTCCTACTCTCCTATCTAACTGATCACAACACGCTCAGACCGTCGACCAGCACTGCAGTCGATCTTACGTTCAATGCTAGTCACGTATTCTTCATTAACCTCCGCTTTACTTGCTCCACCCCCTACAACTTCATCGACAACTCCTCCGGAATGGCAGAGAAACGTCGAATGGATCACAGTCTTAGCTCAAAACCTAATGGCTGCAGCCAATGACCTTCGTCCTGTTCAGGTGAATAGATACACTTGTAACTTGGTCGTCGATTTCCCTCACACTTCACCAGGCCAGGGTACATCTCGAACACATGATGAAGAGACAGCTCGACTTGCGACGGGAAGAAACAACTGCACTCCACACCAAGTGTGATGCTTTGGAGGCAAAGCTTACAGAGCTGCGTGCGTCCGTCGAGGACCTCAAACAGGAGAAGTCTCAAAAACAAGCCCAACACATTGAGGAAAGCAAACCGAAAGGCGTTGATCGAGAAGAATTTACTCAGGAAGACGTAATGCGCTGGGCTGGCGAAGTGACCTAGTCTCTTTCATGAATGCCCTGTGTATCCATTAGGTTTAGCTCTGTATCATTACCTCTAAAACAATTCTAATTTAAGCAAGATGGTTGACCAAAGAATACTCTTCTGTAGCCTGGAGTTCATTAATTCGCGAACCAGTGTAATCATATTACTTATTTCCGCGACGTGTAGCCTTAATGAACCTGTGGAGGTTTGACAAAGGGTTTAACCTCGGACCGGTAGCCTGTGCTTCATACTCGTCAGTCGAATGCCCACACGTTACACAAAAGATAGAGTGAAATAAATCAGATCTGGCCTAAGTCGCATCTGCATTTCAACGCATGACAGATAAACCACGGCGGTGAGCACGAGTTACAACTGCAAATGCATGTATATCCACGTCCTTTGAACGGGGTGAAGATCAGGGTACGAATGGTACCACCACGACGTGTATAATCATGTAGGTGAAGATAGTTTGTGTCGGAACGTACCAATGGCCTTCAACTCGTTTTCTTCAAAATGCCTGCAAAGCCCATGAATGTCAGAGTTGTCGGAGCCTCGGAGCCCGGGAACACGCACTGATCTCAGAATAACTGGTATCTGCCCACCCTTGCCCACCGCACATGAGATTCTCTTCATGATCATTGCTATTCGGAGTATCAGCTCGTCAAGATAGAAGTTCTGAAGAAAAAGGTTCTGGGCAGGGTATCGTGTGGAAGTGTCAGACGAGAAGAACAGTCCGACGTCAAAGGACAAAGTCATCGGTACTTACCTGGGCTATCTGGATCCAGTCGGTACTTTCCCACGGATGTTCAGGTTCTCCCAGGCTGAGATCTACTTACCATAACGTGGGCGTACATGGTGAGGAACCTGCTAGCTGATAGAGAAAAGATTCTATGCTCGAATTCAAATGATATTTGAATCGTTACTTAGCACTTCAACAGCACTTTCTCTGCTAGCGCAGCGGATCGAGTCGGCAATCAACAGAGTAAGACGGAATCTGCCCGGCAAGTATTTCCGATTCGGCATGTGGCTACATGCCGAGGGAAGCCGTCAAAGGGAACATGCCAAACTAATTATCGATGCCAAGACAATGAACTACGAACTGTTACTAGTATAGAGACTCTGTTTTGTTCTGGTCAACTTGTTCAGCCTGAGCTTCTGATTCCTCGTGCCGAACAATGCTGATGCCACTGTTCATATCCAGGTTGCGCTTGTAGGGCTCCTCCTCGGTACCGATTCTCAATGTTACGGTGTGGTTTTGGTCCCCTCGAGCAAGTACAGCTTTACTCCAGAATTCGATCCAAATCAATTTTGTTGAAGCCGCACGCGGAAGTGTCACTGAGAGCTGGTACTGTGGGTTCAAACCATGCCGCCCTGCTTGTCCATCGTCTTCTTTAAATGTCCATTCAGCTGAGGGCGTGTGTATCCCGCAGCCGCGAACCCACGATGACGTCCTTCGAGTGTACTCTGAAGTCTGAGAGAATTTACTCTCAGCACCGACTGAAACGGCAGAGTATCCCGCCGACATATTGAGATTCCCTTCCCTTCCTTTACCCCAGCGCACCTCCGTGAATTCCCCATGATCCTCTTTCGGCGACATGTCATGAACACGAAGCGGCTCTTGCACGCCGTCTTCGTCTTCAAAACCAAAGGTCACCTTCAACATCGCAGAGGTGAAACGCATCCGTTTGGTGGCGTCGGCACAGAATTCGACTCCGAAGAGCAGCATATTCTTCTTCGTTTCGTCGCCAGAATAAGCGACGGTAATATAGAAAAAGGAGTCCTCGTAGTTGGCCCGTCCGATCTGGAGTCCATCGCCTTCTTCTGTAGGCACATAGATGCAACCTGACTCGGGGTCGCGGAAGGACTTGTATTTGCTGAATAGTCGTTTATACCAGTGCTCTTTCTGCCTATCTCTATGGATTCCCGTGCACGAGGCAAGCCTGTTGTTGATCAAAGCGGGTCAGTGTAAACTAAAATACATCGAATAGCGGCTGTAACATACGTGCTTCTGATGGACATGTTAGACATAGATAGGCTGGACAAGCTGGACTGGAATAGGGAAGATAAGCGTAGTAAAATGATGAAGATAGTGCAATCATGACTTACCAGACTGCCTCTGGAGCTATTATTCAGATTCACGAAAGATGCTACTCTCCTTCGGATCGACGAACGATGTTCAGTATCATCCGACTTCGACCGTTGAGGCACAGGTGATGAGTGGCCTTGCATGCGCATAGTCCTAGAACCAATAAGGAGCAGCTATAGTTGTAAATAAGAAAGGCGTACTTGTATAGCTCAAATAGCTTTGAGACGTTTGCCTATACACGACATGTGAGTGGCTCGGTTGTAGTTTTTCGACGAAGAAACGCACGTGAAATTCGTCCCAATCTTGGTAGCCCTCCAGAGCCAACACAAACTGGCCACTATGAAATACACCTACATGCGGAAACTATCATACCCATTGAGTCAAACAGCTACCTTAAAGTTAATTCAGCGTACCCCATCGGCTTTGGCGAGTTTCTGCGCCTGCCTATTCTCGGAGGTCGTTCTAGTGCAATCGATCCGGTAAAAATCGGCAAGGTCGGCGAAAGTAGCATATGTCGATGCTTTGTCGAAGACAGGGCTGAACCTTTCGCACCAACAGCACCAGGTGGCGGTATATTGTACAAAGCTGAACCTGTTATTAGCGATCTACAACCAAACATAAACGGTGAGATGGTACAGGAGACCACAAGGCGAGCACTACTCACGGCAGATTGGAAGTCTTTGTGCGTCGCAATCGAAAGGACGGACGACATCCTGGTACAGACTTGAAACCCGTGGCCGTATTAGAGGGAAGGAATTTATAGATGCATATCTAGACTTGCAGAGAAAATAGGTCAGGCGGATCGAAACCTCCGGCGCTGATGCTTCAGAGTGATATGAGGCGAAAGGTAGCTATAAGTGGCAGAATAGAAGCCGGCCACGCATTCAACGCGTGAATGAGACATTGGGCGCGATCGATGCGTACAGGATTCAATGCTGTAGAAGAGCGAAAAATAGCTGATTTTTGAATACAGACGTTGGGACTCGGTTGCATTTTGCCTTTGGGGGAAACTTGTAGGTTTGAGAGGTTGAATGTTGTCGAAAAACACATTGGCTTGAGATCCCCTCGTGTTATTCCTAGGCTGTCCACGTCACGAATGCCTGAGAAGTGGCGCCCCACGAGGCTTATCATATTCCCGTGGATCGATGAGCGGTGTGTCACTGGAACTGCATACATAAAACCTGCCTCTGTATCTTGTAGCAATCTGCAACTTTCTCAAAATGACGGCTGATATCCACATCACCAGTTTAGATCAATTTCGCCAGATGGTGAGAGGCTGGTTACTAGTCTTTGGTGCTTGACCAACATATTTCAGGTGTCGAGTGCCAATTTTTCGTTGATCTTGTTAATGAAACCGTGGTGCCCATACTGTCGTCAAATGAAGCCGATATTCAAAGATGTTGCGACTTCAGGAAGATTTGGCGGTGTCAACTTTGGTATTGTGGATTTGGAAGAACAACAGGTAGGCGTTCAACTTGAAAACGTTCGTTTTTGAGAACTCATGACGATGGGCAAATAGGAAATCGCCAAAGAGCTGAAAAACGACGGCGTGAGTGGCATTGTGGGATAAAAATGGGGTCACAACTCATCGAAAGCTAAGATTCCCAAAGCGGATTTGTATCAAGGCGGAAAAAGAGTCGCAAGGAAGGAGGGGGCGTGCGAAAAGAACGTGCTTGAGGTGAGCTGAGTTCCGCCATACATCGTCGCCATGACTGACGAAGATGTAGGACTGGTTGGTGCAAGCAATAAACAACTTGGGGTACTACAGCAAAATTATTTCAAGAAAAGCCGTCCTAAAACCACTCTAGTGCATCACGACCACGTCTACACACCAAGTTATCAACGACGTCCATATCGGGGATACTAGAGGAGAACGCTTGCATGTAAGTTACGCCCCTTATGGTATATAGATAAGTTACTTAAAATCACCTTAGTAAAGGAAAAACGCAAGCAATGTGCATGGGGAAGTTTGAAGACCGTAGAAAGCGCCCGTTGATGCTCCCGAACAGAAGAACCTTCAAAGATCTCGAGCCCAACTGTGTCTTTCAGCCGACAGAAGACGACCCAGGAATATTAATTGGACGAGCGAACGAGGGGGCATCGTATTTCGACATACTCCTTTGGAATTCCCCGCAGGATCAGCCTGGAAAGGTGTACTTCAGCATAGACTTCATGCCTGATCCTACTAAAGAGGAGCGGTTCGAGTCTGCGATGTTCAGTGTCGCCTTTGGAGAAGATTCTGTTGATGGCGAGCATTACCCGTTGATGATTCAGGATCTTTACCCAAAGGACGAGTACGATATGCTGGAGAGAGGGATTTTCAACACGGAGAGGTTTGAAGAACAAGACCCAAACTTTGCAGATGATGCGTCAAGCGCCTTTTCATCTGTTGATGCAAATCGCACACCTCGAGGTCGGGCAACTTCGACAGTCGTCAGAGGGCATGGTATCCATAGTCAAACCGCTGCATGGTCCCTGTCCCTGGACTCTGACATGACAACACGTCGAGAGCTAGACGCTCAATACGACATGTATGTTACTTTACCTTCCACGAACCGCGTGTGGATCCAGTTCTGGGGCAAGGCTGTATTGGTGAAAGGCGATGGCGGCAAACATCGCAGTACCCTAAAGATAGGGTCGATGGACAAACCATACGAAAGGATTCTGGACTTGAGTGTTGTGCTGAGGCATGGAGAGAACGGAGGACAGGTTTTTGCAGATATTTGACATTGAGATCGTGTATGAACCGGCTTGCAGTACGACCGATTCTATTCTACTCATTCCACGTTATTATCTTGTCGTCGTCTTCCGAATCATGATCTCGCTTCCGGTGTGCCATTACACGGTCACGAGAAGGAAATAGGCGAAAGCAGTCTATAGCTCGTAAGGTAGATGTCAAGTCGCTGATTTCAGCTTAAGTACCTTGGTATCCACAAATGAAGAGTGGTGTTCTGAAATGGTGTCTCGTGAGCACCGAGATTGGCAAACACGGGTGGGGTAGCGCTCACTCTTGGGGAGAAGTGACCTTGGCTAGACCTTGCGCAGCATCGAACTGTTCTCGAGTCGTTTCATCTGAGAATGTGAATAAGGAAAAAGTAGCAGAAATGAGAGTGAATTTGAAAGGTTACTGTCAGCAACAGCCGGAGATTGTGGTAGAACGGAAGGAAGGACAGGCATGCTCCCGTGTGACGTACGCTCGAATTATTTTGAATTTCTTGATGCAACGACTACGGCTAAAGTTGATGACTTCTACCACGACCTCTACCCCTACTCTACGCTGGCTAGGAACCTGGTCACCATATGGAAAGGGTTCTCATTCTCCCAATCATTCCCCCAGCAGTTCCCAGCCCCCTTCACCAAGTCTTGTCTCCTTGAATGAAGCTCTACATGAACCCCTGGATCTACCTAAACCCCCACCTCCTGCACGACCACCATCGTTTTACGGCTCCAGAAATCTAACAAGAAATCCACCTTTCATTGATTCATTAACCCGTTCTACTCTACCAACTGCTTCTCTCAGTGCGGCACCACAATGTTCCTCGTCCAGATCACCCTCACCTCGTGCACATACATCATTACCAGCACCTTCAATAAGACCATCACATTCACCTCCGACTCGGACTTCACTAGAAACACTTCGTTCTGTGTCCAGGAGAGACAGTAGCTTCCGTACACAGAGAGCGAACCATACCCGGTCGGCCTCAGCTACTTCGATTTCAGCATCAGACGAGGATAGCGACCAGGGCAAGCCAAATTTCATTAATTGGTGGTGGTTTCAAAATGGCAACAAGTCCGATGTTGACAGACTGCTTGGAGAAGATGACCGGGCGGACACTGTCCAGGAGGAGCAAGCTAATATCCGGAAGAAGTGTACGTTCTATCTCCACACGCACAACATTTCTTATATTGATTTTCCGTTCCAAGACCGGTCACCGAAGAATCCAGTGGTATTTTGCCATGGTTTACTAGGCTTTGACTCGGTCACTATTGGCCCTTCGATTGCACCTTTAGAAGTTACGCATTGGAGAGGCATCAAAGAAGTTCTTGAGGCCAATGGTACCGAAGTCCTTATCACTCGTGTTCCTGCAACGAGCAGCCCCGT
Organism: Paramarasmius palmivorus; assembly: GCA_037176845.1. Lineage (NCBI taxonomy): Eukaryota > Fungi > Basidiomycota > Agaricomycetes > Agaricales > Marasmiaceae > Paramarasmius > Paramarasmius palmivorus. The sequence continues at coordinate 997,200 of JAYKXP010000004.1, read as the reverse complement.
AGATCGCGCCAAAGTTCTCGAAGAAAGGATATCCGAAGTTTATCCAGGCCGCAGTGTCCATCTCATAGGACACAGCATGGGTGGTCTCGATTGTCGATACCTCACGACCCATCTTACTCATCGCAAATTCAATGTTCTTTCTATCACTACCATTGCCACACCACACCGCGGATCCTCGTTTGCCGACCATTTCCTTTCAACACTTGGCCGGGAACGTATGCCTTCGTTCCTTCAACTGCTTGATCTTCTACCGAATGGCGGAGGTGACGGCAAGGCATTCGAATGTCTTACTATCGAGAGTATGCGACAGTTCAATGAGCAAGTGCCGGATGTCGAAGGTGTCAAGTATTTTAGCTGGGGAGCTGTGTACGATCCCGGTTTCGTTGATACCTGGAAGTGGCCTCATTCGATCATCCTTGAAAAGGAAGGTCCTAATGATGGACTTGTGTCGGTCGAATCCGCAAAATGGGTTAGTAGCAACCCGCTATACATCCTTCAAACGGCCGAACTGATGTTAAATAGGGCAAATATTTGGGCACTCTCGAAGGCGTGAATCATCTCGATTTAGTGGGATGGATCAACACTGCCCGTTACAAGTGGGCAGAGATGACAGGAAGGGAGATTAAATTCAGACCAGCGACTTTCTACCTTGGGATAGCGGATATGCTCGCCAAAGAGGTCGAAGGACAAGGAGCGGATGATGAACCTGATCATGCTGGGAAAGGTGCAGATATACGGGCGCCCAGTCCTAGTACGAATTCATCTTTGGCCACGAATCTCGACGAGCAACTTGCCAACAGCTTACAGGGGCCTTCAGGTCCTACCAAGATGTTGTTTGCTGGGGAGGGCGGGACTTGTATAAACCACAGCCTTGAAGCACCGGATTCTCCACTATCCCCGACGTATAATCATAACGATACCTCTAATACAACCCGATGAACGCTGCTGCTGCATGGTAATATTAATCTTCGTAAGTATATCATGTTAATGCAAATATTCTAATTTTACTGCTTATATTCGAGGATACCTGTCATTTGTATTGATACCACTTGTCTCGTCTCGGTTTTTTATGCTTGTTAATAGTTAGATGGTTGTCGGTGATGATGGATCATTGGATGACTAGCGGCCTGAATTGGTACACTTCTTACGCCAATGGTAGACGATACGTTGTTCTTAACTTGCGCGCGATAAGCTTTCGAAGTTTGGTGCTACCATTAGATGTTTGCTCTCGAGCCAATGTTGTGACTGGGATTTCGGTTAACGGGCGCTTATTCTTCTTGAACCTCGCCCTCCACCGCGTCTCACGTTCTACCCCTCTTCCAGGGATGTCCTCCTCCGTTAACCCCTGGATAACCGACTTTCTCATAGGACTGGCTGAGTCTCATGGTGGAGATACTTCTAAATTCACGGAATCTGGCAAGAAAAAGTTGGTCCAAATTACCAAGGTGTGTTTCACAATTCCAAATCGCGACCCTCGTACGCCTGACATGAATTTAGTATATCTTTTACGGATCTACCAATCCCGAGGAACGTTCACCAATATGGGCTTTAGTGTCTGATAAGGTCATGGAGATACCTGTCAAGTTCAGTAGCGAGTCGGTTGCGGGATATCTTCAGTGAGTCCATCTAAACTCTGTGGACGCGTTCATGTCTCCTGAAACTGGCTAGGGAGCATAATAAGCGATTAACGCAAAACAAGACCTGTCTCCTGAAGCTCAAGAAATACAAACTCTCCTTCGGACGAATACCAGTACAGCCTGTGGGCAACCCCAACTTGACTGGAGGCCAGAAGTTATCAGGAGAAGCGTATTTGTTTCTCGACGTTGCCGATTTTGAGGTCATGGGAAGTATAAACGAAAACGTATGGTGTAAAGACACGCTCAAGAAGGTAGAGGGACACCCTGAGCTTAGAGAGTGGATTGGTGGATTGAGGAAAGGTGGCGGCGATGGGTGAGTTCACTAAATTCATCTGTGCCGCATGGAGTATTAACGTAACTAGCAATGTTTTGAAGCTCAGAAAACAGGAACGCGACGCGCAGAAACCACCAGCTCCTGGAGGCAAACCACCACCGAAACAGGCGCGTCTGGATCTGCCTGCGAAGGACGAAACGTCAAGGGCTAAAGCCAAACCTACGTCGAAAACCTCAAACGCTACAATTAATACTGATAAATCATACGATTCTGTTGCCAGGGAACGTGAACGCTACTGGAGTGTCAGTTGTTCTTGATACACTAGTATTGCTCGGCTAACTCACATTCCCATCTATAGCGATACATAAAATACCCATTAGACTATATCATTCCTGATGACACCTATCCAGATCTGCATAAACTAAAAGGTACGTGTTATACCTCACATTCCTACATGTCATTAATGATTATACCAGTGTACGGAGAACCCAGTGACACCGAAGACGGAAAGCCTGAAGAGAGACTTGAAGTATCCAGTAAATCAGACACCAACACCGAGAGTAAAGATGCCCCACCTCCGAAGCGTAGAAGAATAGGTGAGCTGCAGAAAATCTCTTCATATCTTTCTACTGACTTTGCGCTCAGATTCTTCTCTGTCATCGGCAACTCCTGTGCATAAGGAGCCGGAGAAAGCTTCCGACTCCTGCAAGGTGAAGAAAACTGGGGCCAAGCGTAGGTCTTGGGTCGATCCCGTCCTTAAAAATAACTGAGTGTTTTTCAGGTTTTGATCCACTCAATCTTGACTCTTCCCAGCCACAATCGAGTCAAAAAGAAGAACAGCAGAGCGGACATAGCAACGAAACCCAGCCATCACAACAAGCCACTCCGCCTCCATCGGAGCCAGCCCAGGAAAGTGAACGGGAGCATTCACCATCTGCCAGCTCCAAGCCGTTATCAGACTGGACGCCATCTCCCAGACAAAGCCCAGCTCCTGAAGAGCTCGAGGCACTTGGACCTTCATCTCCTTGTCTACCCACAACACCGCAACGGCTGTCGCGTTCCTTATCCTCCTCACCATCACCAGCATCCTACCTGACCGCACCGACTCCTGCACAGAGGCGCAGGATCTCGTATTCACCGCCAGAGATACCCAGGCGTGATCGAGAATATACCACCTCATCACCCTCTTGTGTCATGGCTACACAAAGTATTCTCTACCTACCCTCATCTCTAGACCCAGGGATACCCGCAAACGTGGTCAGGGTAGTTCCACCACCAAAGGAGCCAGAAAGAGTCCCTATTGATTTAGAGGCAAGCCCGAAGGTTCTTGTTCCGTGCTCGGATAGTGGAGGCAGCCAAAGTCAGAGCCAGAGTCAGGGCTTGAGCTGGGAAAGCCAGGAGAATGCTCCGGTCAATCCTGACGACCTCTCCCAGAGTGCCAAACCACCAAAGTCAAAGGAAATGCCTCCACCTAGCCCATCTATACGACCTCGTTCCAAAGAAAGCCGTACAGTACCTCCGGCTCTGCCCAAACCATCAATCCCATCAGCAAAGCATACCACATTTTCTCAAATATCTGTGGTCCCAGAGACTCAACCCCAGCGTCCCGAAGAGGAGAGCGAGACTGAAGATGAAGATGATGAAGTGGGTATTGGGAAGCTCGTTCCGCCGGCTTCGTCGGTTCAACCACATGAACCTGAGCAAAGCTCGCAGGAAAACGATAAATATTCGCTGGAAGTTCATCCAGGCACGCAATCGGGTGAGGAGAAAAACGGGAAGCAGCAAGATGGGCATACCAATGTCAAGCATCCGGCTGCTGCTCATGCCCAAACTCCACCAGCTAAGGGCACCTCCCGATTGGCCGAAGATGACGAGCAAACCATGCAGTCGTTGTTTGGTAGCTACCAAAGTGTGGAGGAAGGAGTGCCTCAAATTAAGTCCGGCAAAGGGAAGCAAAGGGAACGCTCTCTCTCCTTCGTGGCTCATGACCCAAACGCATGGAAGCAACCTGCCTTCATGAATCGTGGTCTACCGACAGCTGCCAAGTCACGTCGAACGGAGGGGATAATTCAGCCTCGAAAGTCGTCACCGCCTCGGCAACAACCTCAAGCAAAGGCCTCCGTTGTCAAGCAAGCAGCTGAAACTGCACCGCCGGCGTTGGCGCGTAATGCCGTCGCTTCTAGTTCACGCCGGCAACTAGAGATGGTGCCTGTCAGTGCGTTGCAAACGACTGCCCCGTCACGAGCCAACTCCAAATCTCAATTGCCTGCGAAACCGGAACCTCCTACCCTTACCAAAGGGCAGACTTCTGCTGTCCAGCCTCGCCCTGGAGACAGAGAGAAGGAGATGGACCGACGCGTTGCACACTCAACCAACTTGGAGGTAGCTGAAAGTGCAAAGACCCGAGGCAAGAAGCGCTCGAAGGACGCAGAAGAAGTCGAAGGACCCAATCATCCAGCCCGGAAGAAGAAGAGACCTGCGAAAGGAAAGCTAAACGGGTTTTCCTTGAATTTAGACAACCAGCCTGCATCTGGAGGTTTAGTGGATTGGGATCATTTGCAGGGTATTCTCTTGAAGACCGGGAGAGAAAGGTCAAAGCAATATAGAACACAAGGTTCATGAACACTTGTATGTATTCTTAAGTTATTTGTACTTTATCTTCTTGGCTAGATCTTGAAACCCACTGCTTTCGATAATGCTATCGCGAACTACATGATGCTGTATAGGTCTATTGCAGAATGTCCAATTCGTCAATCATTGCGTGTTAATATTCTTTGAATGACCAATATAGACAAGAGAATGTGTTCAAAGAATTCGTGTCCATCTGGGAAGACAGTAAATGCCGCAGGTGGAGGTGGAGGTGTTGCAAGTATAGGAGGCGGAACAAATGTGGCCAACTGGCTTTTAGATGCATCGGATCCATAACACTGTAGCTTAGATGAGCATCCTTCACGCCAAAATCTTATGAGCACTCACCACACACATGGGAGAACCATCATCGAGCATCGTACGGCAATCCCACCGTATATCCACGGGACCCATCCGCCACTTGAAGTGTTTCTATCGATGAGGTTTGAGCGTCAGCGGGCCTAGAAATTGGACGTGCGCATACCCGTGATTGGTCGATAGATTCAATGACATTGGCGAGCCTTGTGCATACATCGCCCATACTCAGGACACCGCGTTTTTGGTATAGGGACAATCTTTGGGATGGTGGTTAACAGACTGCTCAAAACGATTGACTAAAACATACTCAAACTCTCCCACAAAGTATTCCTCCCCGTCCAACGCTAGCATATCGACCCGAGTGACATAGGATACTGGCAATAATGGGTCGAGGTTTAGAGTAGCTGAAATACGATATGAGGGGCTGGGCGTTGATGTTTCTTCTATGGGCGGCGAAAGAATCATTGAATTAGTCGTCGCCCAGCTGGAGAAAGTATATGTTAAAGGGATGCTTGGACGAGTGTGCCGAGTATAGCTATTAAGAAAATTTAGCGTCGGTTCCTTCGACTTCTCCGTGGAACTAGGTGCGCACCGGGGAGGTCTGGATAATTGCGAGTCATGATAGCTGCAATCCAAGATTGGTTTTTTGATGACGATTGAACCTTGGAATTGGCTTACTCTGGTAAAATTGAAGATACTGGTGACGACGAACGGATGGAACCAATGTCGAACGCATGTCTACTGGGACCAGCGGCGGCGTTGGAGGTTCCACTGGAACTTGGACCAGGAGTCGCCGGGTCTAAAAGTCTGTGAGATGAGAGAAATATAATCGTTAATAAGCTCACCAAGGATCATGTTAGTCTTCGTTGCCTCGAGGAAAACGCAGTGCAGCCTTTCGTCATGGCGGTATGCGGCTGAAGCGCGAAGATAAGATAATCTTGCCCCTTCGATCATTATTCATGATAAGCACAACACGGTCGATTATCCGAACGAAACATTACAAAAAGCATATCCACTAATTGCTACTAAAGACGTATGACTCCTTGATTACCAGAATCTCTTCCTCGCGTGATTGCTGCTTCGTTTCTAGGTGCAGCTGCAACCACGTCCTCCTCCTCCTCCTCGTCATCTTCTCCGAGCATGAACGCACGCTCCTCCTGCGTTGATGGTCCCGTATCTTTGGTGGCAGATTGTGCCTTTGGCGGTGGAGGTGATGGCTCGCGTAGGGGTGCGGGTTGCTGCTGCTGTTGTTGCTGTTGCGCGTTGACCTGTGTTTGATGGCTTATAGGATTGGTACTTGGTGTAGTGCTCTGAGGTCTCGGGGTTCCTGGTGTTGGTCTGACGAAACCACCCACGAAACCACCACCATCACCACCATCACTATTTCCACCACTGCCAACGTCTACTTGGGCCTGGTGACTGACTGGGTTTGTTGTAGGATTTCTCCTGGGGCTTGGAGCGGGTCGCCTTCCCACTGGAGCGAATCCACCTCTAAATCCATGTATGCCACCAACTCCTGAACGTTGCCCGCCTTCATAGAATGAACTCATGACGTCCTTGAACCAGTCGAGAGCCTCTCTGCCGTGATACTTCATGCTTTCTAGAGAAAATTGGGGTATTTGGTCGAAGCCGCGTAACTGGAGGACATAGCGATTGTATAGGGTGCCGAAAACAACATATAGCATGAGGAGAATTAGCAAGCTACGGAGCAATATATGAATAGTAGGAACAAGCACAAAGTAGCCGACAACTTACATTACAACCAAGCCAGCAAAGAAGCCCCAAGGACCACCGCGTTCTCCAGTAGGGCAAGCAAACTACATTGGAGTGATTCAATAATTGATGCGGATAGACGAGGAGTAAACTCACATGAGTCTTCCATTCGATGAAATAACCACATGAAAGCTGAACTCTCAAATGCGGCGTTCCCGACCCAAATACTGATGTATCGCAAACGAATTCTACGACAGTAACCGCTTCGTCCCCTTCGTCTCCCGACGCAGTTTTGCACTTTGAACCACCCGACATGACAAGTTTGGGTTTGTCCTCTGACATTACCAGGGTGGTGTTAACTTGTCTTTAGCAAGAGGTCAATGTAAGTTTCTAGGCGTGTTGTGAAACGAACGCACCCAATTGAGAAATCTTTACGTTCTTCCCTGATGAATGCTCCCACTTCGTTCTCATTCTCCAAGCCAATTAATTCGGTGGATACTCCTTTACAGACGTTGAGAAATATGTCCTTTCCTTCAGGCGTTTTCAGTTGATAGTCCTTGCTGCGCTCGCCAACATATATTAAGTAACGAAACGTCAGGTAAAGTATGCAAGACAGTGCAATGTGGGACACACCTAGCTTTCAGGGGATTGAGGTCATAGTACTTCCCATCGGCACTGTGTATTGTGCACGCCTTTTCTTCAGCAGGGGCGGCCAGGGCTGCGTGTGTGGAAAGTAAGATGATGACGGTACAGACCCGCCATGCTCGTTGAGTCAACATAACCTAAATCCGTGGTACAAGTCAGATCTACAAACTCAGGCCTCAGGACGTAGAGTTGTAATAACATACTTGTTGCAGGGCGGTTGTCGTAGTAGAGTTTAGAGCATTCGTGTTCAGACCAAGGCTGTATCGAAGCGGCACAGCGCGTTCCAGAACTTACGTGGTCCATGGACTAAATTACCATTTCGGTACACTGGCTACTACTATTACACACACAAGGACCCATACCACAGAATCAGTAAGCTAAACGGAACATGAACTGGAAGCTATATTGCTTCGTGTCAGGGTCCCAGTGAGACCAGTTCCAGTACCCAGCATCGTCACTTTCATCCTCAATCTCCCTAGCTGGTATCCGGAAAGCGATGGTTTCGTATGGCTCAGCAGCAACCTTCGGACAAGAGTTAGTGAGAGTTGTGTATGAGAAAATCACACTCACAATTAGATACTGGTAGGCTTTATTTGGAGGTTCTCTCTTCTGCTCCCAAGCACTCATGAATCGTCGTCGAGGTATGACGTCTGGTTTGATTTGGGGTAGGTGAACTTGAACCATCATGCCCTCCTTTCCGGTATCAATATCTCGTACTTTTGTGACTCGGTATCCAGGTCTTCCTATCTTCAAGAAGACTTTTCTTTGAACATTGCTCTGTGTTGGCGCAACCATTAACTGGGTTTCTTTTGCATCCCTGGCGGCACGTCGAGCGAGGTTCGTTTGGTGTTTCTTTCCTTGAGTATGCGCGAGGTATGAACCTTCATTGGTGTGAAGTGTCAGACAAAGACGACATTCTAGAGAGCCAAGGTGGTTGCGGAGGATGTAAGGGTCCTGCCACCATATGAGCACCCAACCGTAGTATAAAGCGAAGACATTATACGCACCTTGGCAAGATCTATCGTTTCCAATGCAAGCTTTCTCAACCGCTCACGTCTGTCTACATTGGTCTCTGATGCACCAGCTACACCACCACCTCCAAACTTGGAACCAACTCGATTCTAGCAGCATTTTGAGTACCAATTTGTGCCTTCGAAGGTGACTTTTCATACCTGAAAATCTGAAAGGAATTTTAGCTTGTAACTTGAGTCGTATGACGAAGAAACTTACCCATGAGAAGAAAGGGAAGGTTGTGGTACTAGTAGAACGCAAAGCGTTGCCTGTAGGCTGTGGGAGTTTTCCAATGCCGTAAGTGCTCACCGGCATCAAACTTTTTTCGAAAATCTTGAAGTCAAGCTCCTTCCTCCATCTATCGCTGCCTCTGCGACTGGTCACGGCTGCGGCCAAAACATCTTTACGACCATGGCTGCACAAAAGAGACGAAATGACGACCCCTCATCAAGCCAAAAAACCAAGAAGCCAAGGCAGTCAAAGAACGAGGCGCCAGAGGCAACTACTTCGACCTTGACCACGGAAGAGGTCGATTTTCCTCGAGGAGGCGGTACTACGTTTACACCCTTCGAAGTCAAAACAATCAGAGCTGAAGCAGCGAAGGAAGCAGAGGAAGGTCTTTTCGACGTGAGTCGCGAGTCTGCATTGGTATTACTTTACTGAGACTGATTGATTGTTGAAGGAGATATCGCAAGAGCCATCTAAGAAGCCCAAGAAGACGAAACGAAAATCCGAAGCGAATGTTGGTGGGGTTAAGACTGGAGAGAAAAACGAACGGATACGGATCGAGCATCTCAATTACAAAGTACATGTCCTTCGCGTTATGCTCCTCTACCTCGGCTAACCAACCTTTTCCGCGTCAGAGACTTACTATTGGGATGAAGCTATTCGGACAGATCGTCTCTGTTCAACCCTTGGCACTTGTCGTCTCACTCCCAAACCAACTCTTTGGTCACATTCCTATAACGAACATTTCTACGCAATTTACGACGCGCCTAGAAAGCATGGACATGGAGGTCGATGAAGATGTAAACGATTCCGACTCTGAGGACGGCGGGGACTCGGGTTCTGGAGTCCCAGAGCTTTCCGAGATATTTGCACCCGGACAATATGTTAGGACCGTCGTCACGACTCTCCATGCAGCAGGAACCACATCAGATGTGTCGGGAATCTCAAAATCGAGGGACGAAGCAGCACGAGCAAGTCGGAGAGTGGAGCTCAGTTTGGTACCAGAACGAGTGAACGCTGGCGTACAAAAGTCGGATTTAAAGTCAGGATTTGTGAGTAGTCTTGGTTCGATCTCCGATCTATCTTTCCTGAATATTTTCAGACCCTTTCTGCCGCAGTGAAAAGCGTGGAGGATCATGGGTATCTTCTTGAACTAGGTGTTCCTGATGTCTCTGGTTTCTTGTCATTCAAAGAGGCGAAGTCCAAGTCTGAAACGAAACTTCGGGTTGGACAACTTATAAACGCGTCTGTGGTCAAACTATCAGCAAATGGCCGTTCATGCGAAGTAACGACCGACTCCAAAATCTTCGCAACGTCGTCGGTGAGTTCACACGCCTTAGCATTCCCTGAAACACCGCTAATTTGTGTCTGTTAGTTGAACGAAATCAACAGCGTTACTTCTGTCCTACCCGGAAGTCTCGTTCAAGCACTCATTACCGCTGTTCAGCCCACGGGCCTGAATCTTCAAGTTCTTGGGTTCTTCGATGGGACTGTCGACCAGTCTCATCTACCACGACAAATCCCCGAGAAGGGCTTCAAAGTCGGCAAAAAGCTCAAGGCGAGAGTATTATACGATTTCTCAACAAGTCCTCCACGGCTAGCCCTAAGTCTAAACGAGCACATTGTCAAACTCGATGTCCGACGAGTGGGTGACAACAAAGGAGATTTGCCATCATTACCAGAGGCCTACCCAGTAGGAATGATAGTAGAAAATGCCAAGGTGACAAGATTGGAACCCGAGCGTGGACTCTTCATCGAGACGGACAATGGTGTGGAAGGTTTTGTTCATGTGAGTACCTCTGTACATCCTACCGCACTGAAATTGAATCTTCCCCAGATATCTAATATATCAGACGACCATCTACCTTCATTATCGGCCAACTCGGGAGCTTGGAAAATAGGCACATTACATCGAGCAAGAGTCACAGGGTACTTCCAGTTCGATGGCTTGTTGCAACTTTCTCTCAAGCCATCCGTGTTGGAACAGAAGTACATGCAGGTCGCTGATGCTCAAGTAGGCGAGGTCGTAAAGGGAACGATCAAAAAGTTGACGGACTCTGGATTGTTTGTCACACTCTCTGGTAACCTCGACGGCGTCGTGTGGCCCAATCATTATGCAGATATAGCACTAAAGCATCCTGCAAAACGGTTCAGAGTAGGGTCGACAATCAAATGCAGGGTGGGTACATCTTCCTTGCCAATGGTGTCAAGCTCACATCTACCAATAGGTCCTGGTTGTGGATGCTGAACGCAAACGTATATCTTTAACCGCGAAAAAGACGCTCTTGGAATCGACGCTGCCAATCGTATCATCATTCGAGGATGCCGAGGTTGGCCAACTTGCCCATGCTGTCATTTTCAAGGTGACTAGCAAGTCCCTGATGGTGGAGTTCTTCAACAATGTCAAAGCCGTCATTCCACTCAAAGAAGTGAGGCAAGTCTGTCAATCCGAGAATTGGAGATTCCTGTGACTGATTCTTTGTAAACGCACAGCGAAGAGCCCATTCAAAACCTGGGGGCCTTATATCCCGTGGGAAAGGTTGTCAAAGTCCGGATTCTATCTGTAGACAAGAACGAGCGACGTATCCTGGCCAGCATACGACATTCGGGAAGCAACTTCAAACAATACAGCACCGATATCTCTAGCATAGAGATCGGGAACATCGTCGAAGGTGTTGTTGCGGAGGTTCACAAAGATAACGCAGTACTCGCTCTTCAACCAAGCAATGTCCGAGCACTTATTTCCATGAACAACCTCGCCAATCACCGCAGTCTTACTCCTGCCCAGTTACAAGTTATGCTGAAAGTGGACGAGAAGCTTGCAGACCTAGTTGTCGTATCTCGAAATACTGAGAAGGGTTTCGTGATCGTTGCAAACAAACCCAAGGCAAAACCGAGTCTGTCCAAAGGTGCATTATCTATCGACACAGTGCAAGAAGGTCAGATTGTTGGCGGAAGAGTCGTTCGACACGCCCGACACGGTGTGCTTGTCAAGCTCCCCTCACATATTGGCGGCATACTTCATCCCACGGATGTCTCTGACGACTTCTCTGTCGCCAATCCATTCCCCGCTGTCGAATCGGTCTTGAAGGCAGCAGTCGTAGCAATTGACAAAGCTGGCAAGCAACTGACACTTTCAACTCGGCATTCCCGGATATATCCCAACCAGAACAAGGCTATCGTTGATCGGGAGGTCAATGACATTTCTGATCTTCACGTGGGCGAAACAGTCCGTGGTTTTATCAAGAGTGTTGCAGAACATGGTCTCTTTGTTACTATAGGCCGTGGCATCGATGCACGCGTGCAGATCAAGGAACTATTCGACGATGTAAGGGGGAGTAGTCAAAATATTGCACCATACTGATCATCATTGTAGTTTGTGAAAGACTGGAAGCCTCGATTCCAGACGCAGCAGTTAGTAAAAGGTCGAATTCTTAGGTTCGTCTCCCTTTCTACTCGACTCAGTGGCCGACTTACCGTACCAACAGCGTGGATGTTGAAGCCAAGAAGGTGGAAATGACCTTCCGTTCTGGCGATCTTAACCGGGTTCGTTCCAGTGCCGTCACGTTGTCGGATCTATCCGCTGGCCAAATTGTCGACGGCAAAGTGAAGAGAGTCGAAGATTATGGTCTGTTTATTGAGATAGACAACTCAAAGTTATCCGGTTTATGTCACAAATCAGAGGTAAGTACTCAATGGCCAAGTCTTATTCATCAAGCCCACCAACGTTTTACTACAGCTTTCTGACAACAGGGACAGCGATACAACCGTTGCACTTCGTGGATTCCGTGAGGGCGACCGGGTCAAGGCTTATGTTCTAGGCATTGAGAACAGACGGATATCTTTCAGCTTGAAGCCGTCGCACTTTTCCGAACAAGACTTCCATGATGTTGAAGGAGCTTCCGAAGGCGAGGAGGATATCCCCAAGGATACTAAACAATTTGGCGTGCAAGGAACCGAAGAACACGATTCTGAAGAGGAGTCTGAAGATGGCGAGAAGTCACAGCAGAACGATGACCCACAGGAAAGCGACGACGAGCCCGAAGAGGATGTGATGGACGTCGATGTCGACGTCACCCCCCAGTTCCAAAAGCCGCCGACATCTTCAGACGCCACTCAGCGGCCTCAGAGTGGGCCTTTGCAACTAGGAAGTGGGTTTCAGTGGTTTGCTGACACCAACACCTCTCAAAACAATGAACTCGAATCATCTGATGAAAGCGATAATGAAGCGCCTTCGAAAAGGAAGAGGAAAAAGAAAAAAGAAATCGAACAAGATCTTACGGCTGACATGCACTCGAAACCCCCAGAATCGACCGCAGACTTTGAACGTTTACTTTTGGGCTCCCCGAATTCTTCTTACATGTGGATCCAGTACATGTCGTTTCAACTTCAGCTTTCCGAAATTGATAAGGCTCGAGAGATAGGCCGCCGAGCCCTTCAGACAATCAGCTTCCGAGAAGAGGGCGAGAAATTGAATGTCTGGACGGCCCTGCTCAACCTGGAGAATGCCTATGGCACTGACGATAGTCTGGACAGAGTGTTCAAAGAAGCAGCTCGGGCAAACGATGCCAAAACTATACATCTTCGAATGGCGGCTATTTTTGACCAGTCTGAAAAGCCAGAGGTGATCGTCATTGCTTTCCTTTTGGTTACAAGCTGACACATCTACGTTACGCAGAAAGCCGAAGAGCAATACAAGCGTACATGCAAAAAATTTGGGCTGAGCTCAAAAGTGTGGACGCTTTTTAGCGAGCATCATCTTCGTCGAGGAGAGATCGAAGAGTCTCGGAAACTTCTTCCCAGGGCTCTACAACGACTAGAGAAGCGTAAACGTGAGTCTTTCGAATGAATACTAGAGCTGCCAGTGACGGGAGAACCATAGATATCAAGACCATTTCGCGCTTCGCTCAACTAGAGTACAGGTTGGGTGATCCTGAACGCGGCAAAACTCTGTTCGAAGGGATCGTCGATTCGCACCCAAAACGTTGGGATCTCTGGGCCGTTTACATTGACATGGAAGCTGGACAGTCGAACATCCAAAGCATCAGGTAAATATTGATCTACGTTTTGCTTGCCTATTGCACATTAATCACAATCTGGATATAGGAATATCTTTGACCGTGTATTGCAGATGAAAATGACAAGTCATAAAGCCAAGTATGTTCTAGCAGGAATTTGGTGTAACAGTATCTGATCACCCGTCCTATTCAATGCAGATTCTTTTTCAAGAAGTGGTTGGAGGTCGAGAGACGGATCGGAGACGAGGGCGGCGCGGAGAACGTGAAGCGGAAGGCGATTGAGTGGACTCAGCAATCATCAGCGACTTCACAAGAACCGTCTTCATAATATATCGTAGACCCACAGCTATTAGCTGCTCATATACGGAATATATATAGCGATTTAACATGAGGCAAAGCACGACAAAAGTAAGCTAATGAGTTGAGAGAGTAAACGAAAATCCAAGCGAATGTGACCGATATACGAAGATGAGCGGGTATATACGAAAAGGAATAGATACAAAGAGGGTCAGAGAACACTATCATGTCCGGGGTGATCTCGTTCTTTCGACAGAAACTGGTTCGGAATCGAAGTCGCTCAGTGGCCGTCGATTACTCATCGAACTTGCCAGCTGTCTCTGCCAGTCATCCAGCTCACTGGAGAGATGCTCAAAAGCAAGCGCATTTTCTGAACTCGACGTGCTTGCACGCCTCGCCGAGATGTTTGACAGCGGCCTGCCCTGACCAAACGTAGGCTGATCCACCTCCAGTAGAAGCCCAATTTTGTGAGACAACTGCTCATTTTCACGACGGAGCAACGCGTTTTCGCCACTCAACCTCTCCAGCATGGTTTCCTCGTTACCTCCACGAGCAATCACCAATGACTGTTGTAAGCGATTGACTTCGTGTTGCAGTTCCTCCACTTGAGTCAACCGGTCATCGGACTCTCGCTGGGAGGCTACGAGTGTATCCCGTAAGTTGTCGAGCTCTCGCTCGAGAGATTCGAGTCGAACATGAAGCTCCTTGTTCTCTGTCTGTGCTCGTTGCAGGTTCCGTTGAGTCTCTACAAGCTGAGAACGCATAGCTTCATGTCCGTCTTCAGAGGATGGTGTAGCACGTCCATTGATACCACGACTACTGCCAGCTCTGCCACTGCGAGCGCCGTCAAGGTCGGACTGTAACTGGGTGTTGAGATTTTTCTGCTTTGTTAACTCGTCTCGCATCCGACGCATCATCTTCTCAGTACCCCTAGAAACGAAGTTGAGAGTGGCGAAATACAGGCATACATAGGTACTCACTTGACGTAATGGACTGCAAGCTGGTAGTCCTCCTCCATCTGCTTCATCCTGTTCATGTACCCCTTCTCCGTTTCCTCTAATTTTCGTTCGACTTCCTCGACACGAGCATCTGCCTCAGCTGAGTTCGAGGCGCCGACAGACAATGCCGATTGAGAAGACCGTAACCGGTCGAGTTGGGTCGATAGCTGGCCGATTTGACCCTCAACCTCTCGGTTCCGTCTGAGAGCTTGTGACAGCTCCCTCTCTGTGTTTTCTTGCAGGCGAGTGCGTTCAGCAAGCTTGTTCTCGAGTTCGATGATTGCCATGGAAGATGTCCCATGCGAACGGGCCGCAATGTCTTCTTCGTCGACATTTCCTAAACCATTTTCTGCTGCGTAGCTCCTGAGCATGCCCAACTTGACGCTCATTTCGGACGCTTCCTTGATCTTCGCCTGCAAGTCTGCTTCCTTCTCCGTCAGCTCCTTCTTTAGTTGCCCGCCATCGGTCAGGGCCGTCGACAGCTGGTTTCTCAGCATCACAACCTGGCCTTGCAGCACCGACTGTTGACTTTCATGCTCCCGTGCCTTTTGCCTCTCTTCCACAAGTCTGCTCTGGCTCTCCTCGACTCTCTGATTCGCCTCTTTCAGCATTTGACGAAGAGTGTTCATTTCCGTATCCACTGCCTGCATCTTCTCGGCGTATCCCCGCGTGAGCCTATCCTCATCGGCGCGCAAGTCCTTGTGAGAGTCCAATAACTCTCCCAGACTACCTGTTGTTAACGCACGGAAAGCGTCAGCCTCCTCGCGACTCTTCGCCCAAGCATTTTCAACGTCTGCCAGCCTGGCCTTCGTGCTTTCAGCCTCCGCCGCTCGTGTTTCCGCCTCTGAGCGAGCTTCAGCCAAATCAATCTCAAGCGCACTGATTTTCTCTATCGCATGCTCCAGCTGGCTATCTACCTCTCCCGCCCGCGATGAAGCAGCCTGGAGTGCAGTGCGCGCTTGCTCGAGGGCACGAACGTGCTGATCGCGACTCTGCATCAAGTCCGCCACTTGCTCCCGGAGACCGTTCATCTCGGCCTGCGCCTGCTCGTACGAGCTCGTAGATGTCAGGAGTCTTTCTGCATGATCCCGCAGTTGACTCTCCAGTCCTCGATGTCGGCTTTGTAAATCAGCATGGCTAGTGTTTAGCCGTTCGTGACTCTCGTCTAGCATTTCTGCTCGCTTGGATGCATCAGCCGCTCGCGCCTCGGCTTGTTCATATAGTGTAGTCTGGAGAGCTAATGAATCGTTCAGCTCGTTGATCTTCCGGTCCTGTGTCCATCTCTCGTTCATTATGTTCGAAAGATCCCTCTCAAGGTCGGATACACGTTGACGTTCCAATCGAAGGACCTCTGACTCGCTCGAGGCTTCGAGGGCAGAGAGTTTGGCACGGTAGTACGCAGTCTCCTGAGCAGCTGTCACTTTTATACGTTCTGCGTCAGCGACATGCTCAGAGGCCTTCTTGGCTTGGTCTGCCATGACCACCTAAAGGAATTTCAGTCAAGAAATCTCGGATATCTGCTGAAATAGCAGCACATACCTGCATCTGCGCCTTGAACTGCTTGAACTTAAGAAGTAACTCCTTGTTGCCTTCTTCCTGTCCCTCATCCCTGTCTTCAACCAGTGGGCTCCCACTCCTTCCAACATAGACGAATCCTGCCTTTGTCGCCTTCCCCAGTGCCTCCTTCATCCAATTAATCTGCCTCTTGGCCCCTTCCAATTCCATCTCCTTCACCTTGAGATCTCGGATCAAATCAGCAGTAACGTTACTGACAGATCCTCCACCACCAACACTCCCACCATGATGGCCATGCCCGACATGGCCATTCCTCGACCCAGGCCTAAATCCATTAGCCGTAGGCGAAGGCGTATTCGATCCGCCATGAGGATTCACAAGCGGCTCGCTACCCTTCCTATCCCCAACTACAGGTGACGACCTTCCCGTAACCCCAACATTAGCGATACCATTTACAGCAGCCATCATATTCGGTGCCTGTTGTTGCTCTACCGGATTTATCAAACCATTCGTAGGGCTAACAGCTCTACTTCCCGGACCAGTGGAAGTGACAGTAGGACTCCTCGCCCTCTGTCCAACAGCTGCCAAGACAACTTGGTCAGGTGTCATTGCTCGGGTACTTTCTCGTTCTTCGCCGGCGTTCGAGTCAGTTTCGTCTCCACGCATGGGTGCTTTGCCTTTTGCGTTTGTGGGGAAAGGTTGGACGGCGACGCCGTTGGTAGGTTTGATGGAACGTTGACCTGCGTTGGGCGGTGAAGCAGCACTACGACGGAGGTCTTCGTGAGAGTCGGAGTGGTATGGCTGGCCTTGAGGTGACATGGCTCTTTGCTGTTGGGGTACAGTAGCAGATACGGATGGCTTTCGGCCTTGTATGGTTTGTTGAGGTGGCTGTCCGGAAGCTGATTTACTTGCATCGGGATATTTGATGTGTTCTATAACGAATTTGAGAAAGGACACAAGTGCAAAAGATGATTAGACACTTACTGGTATCGAGCACATGAATATAATTTGGATTATCAGGTTTTGGTGGCGTGAAGCTCTCTCCGCCCAAAACGAATACTTTTGCTCCAACAGAGGCCATTGCATGACCTGATCGACCCGATGGCGCAGGTCCCATATTTTGGAACATGTACCAGCGTTGATCTATCAGTGGACTTATCAGCGGGAAGGTCAAAGGGCAATAATAGGAAATAGCTCACTTGAAACCTTGAAGGCTGCCAAATCGCCTAAATCCTTCCCATCGACACCACGTCCACCAAACACATACATCACATCGTCGACCAATGCGGCCGCATGCCCCTCCCTTGCTTCAGGAATGTACCCAATACATTTGAGTTCTGACCATTTTCGGGTGTTAAAGTCAAAGGCCCAGGTATCTTTGTAGTGATACTGGCCATCAGTACCGCCGAAACTGTGCAGAAGCGTCTCAGTATATGAGTCACCAAAGGTAAAAAGGATATATACATACATGATGAGGCGATCTCCATAACTGACACAAACATGACCCGTTCTCTTTGCGGGCCTCTCTGGGGAGGTAGGCTCGATGAGTTCCCAAGTTGCTCTTGAGCGGACTAGAGTGTGTAGAATTAATTAAAAAGAGGCTCTAATGTGAAATCCAAGAGGTAACCCCTTACGCGAATTCAAATCAAACGACCAAAGATCATTCAGGAATTCTCCATCGACTTGACCACCAAATACGATAAATCGGGACGTATTGGACATTGTAACAGCATGACCATAACGTCCTGCCGGTGTCGGGCCATTTACCGAGACGCGTGTCCATTCGCGCGATACTATAGAGGCGAAGGATCAGAATGAGATTCTATATCGTGACGCGGAAGATTCTTATACCTAAATTGAGCAGATATAACCCATCATCCAACTTTTCACCTTGCCTGGCTTTCATATTCGGGTCTGCTTTGGTGTCACCTCCCCAGACGATCAAGACATTGCTGACAACCGCAGAAGCGTGTCCAACTCTGGGCGAGGGGACATCACCGGCGGATTGAACAAGAGTAGCAGATAGGTCGCGGACATTGAAGAGATATAAGTCGTTTCTGGGTGCTTCGCGAACGAGACCTCCAAAGAGGAAGAGGTCGCCGGACGAAGTGGCAGTTGCTGGCAAGGCGTGACCGTAGCGCGGGAATGGTGAAGGGGAAGGGGAAGAGGGGGGTGCGACGCCAGGCTTGTTAAGGACTGCTGGTGGTAAAAGGTTTAGGCGACGTGTCGACCATGGGTAAGATGGATGCGACTGTTGCTGCTGTGGTTGTTGTTGTGGTTGCTGCTGCTGTTGCTGAGGTGGTGCTTGTTGTTGTGAAGGTTGCTGAAGTTGTTGTTGCTGAATTTGCTGAGGTGGAGGTTGTTGCTGAGCAGGCTGCATTTGAGGTTGAGAAGAACTAGAGTTCATTCCATTCGGAGGTCCCCTCGTTCTACCAAGTTGAGAAATATCGCAAAAAAATTGCAAGTTTTGAAACTTACGAATCCAAGCCGCTCTCTTTCGATGCACCAGCCGAAACTTGAGCCAAAGCAGCGCTCGGAGATTGATTTACAGTTACTTGAGCATTCTGAGCTGGCTGTTGCTGATGTTTCTTCCTAGAGAAGAAAGACATTCTTCTTGTTCTTGAACCTATAATGGACGGTATGGTGACTGCAGTTTGGCCAACCAAACAGAACCAGAAAAATGCGAAGAATTATGGAAAGAGAATGACTGAGATAAATAATTGGGGAATTATGGTGATTATATGGGGGGTGTGAGGGATGCAGACTGCTAGCAGTTTTGGTGACCGTAAGCAGCAACCCGACTCTGAGAGGACTGATGGTATTTGTCAACGTTTTGTTTAGACGCGTTTAGCAACTTCAAGCTCTTGGTGCATTCGAGCTCTTCTCTGTACATGGTACAAGGAATTTGCAAGGAAAAATTGTATTTTATGCCAATAATCTGTACATTCTCAATGCAGGGTCCTGGCGGAGATTTTTGCAGGGTACTCGTCGTCCCGCGCAGTCAATTACCCTGCAGCTACCTCGACTTGCAAGTTCCCAGCTTGCCGCATGGGCACTGCGTCGACTGGGCAGTTTTGGCATAGTTCTTCTGATATTTCAATGGCCTCAACTGATTGGAGATCTTCTCTGTCATGATGATGATAGAAAGGCAGTGTATTTATGATGGTCAAGAAACGGATCGTGCATTGCTGGCCAATTGGTACCGAACACTTGACATTGCACTAGCTTAAATCTCTGGTTACAGACGGTTACAGACCGCACCCGCACTTTAACCGAGAACATGGACTGGCTGAACTAGTCTGGTTGCGCCACGAACTGGGCCCGTAAACGGCTGAGCTCCCGAGGACTTGATAGGGCATGAATGAATCCCAGGACTGCTGCTTATCTATTTCCTCTTTCTCCAGAGAGTCGATCGTTTCATTATGAAGCCCTTCACAGAAGCAGATGAGGCCATATGCATTGAGCTATGAAGTCAATATGAAGTGGCAGAGAACCAAAAGCAGACGCGAGAGATTATCTAAGCGCATGCCATATTAGAGGCTTTTGGCCTTGGCCTTGTTTAGCGAAGAGAATTCCATCTCTCACTCTGCTCAATGGGCCTCAAACCAAAAAGCAGAACTTCATTCGAGGTCGTCTCCAGGCGAGATACTCGAAAGTCTACTGTATTCTCTTCTTTATTCTCTCCTTCAAAGCCTGTGGCAACCAATTCAGATTCACAATCGACGACCCCGCAACGATCACCATCACCACCACATATGAGATCTTCTTCACCGAACGTTTATCTCGACGACCCAGCTTTCTCAAAAGACCCTCGTCAAAATCCTCTTTTCGTCGCCAATCCAGACCCACAAGCTCCAGGGATTCCCCATTTTTCTTATTCTTCATCCTCGTCTTCCACCTCGAACAGTTCATCCGAAACCGCCGCTTCCTCTGCCACTTCAATTTCTGAAAAGGAATTGTTGAAAAAAGGACCTATAGTGTTGACATATGACCCTGAAACGTCGACAGAACTCACTCTCGCGTCCGACGGCACTGTTATTTCCGCGATACCTATCCCGACAGAGCCCCCACCTCCGTATCGACCTACTGCCAGCAGGCACAGCTCTGCGCCTGTACTACCTCAGCAAACACCACAGCGGATAGAACCACCAGCTAGGGCCGCTAGTGCACCAGTTCTCCAATCTCACTCTCCGAATCGCAAGAAACTTGAACGCGGTCTAGATCCTATTGACGAGATGGATGAATCCAACCCATTCGGGGTGTCGTTACACCAATCTGGTCCTTTTGACGTCGTTAGAGCTGTCACTAGACCACAGAATGTTCGTCCTGTTCGTCTTTTGTTTCCATGCAGGTCACATAATACCTCTCCACAGGGCCAGACGTCATCACTGCCTCGGGATGGATATACCAACAAGGTATCTGTCCCTTGACCTTGTCATTATTACGCCGAGTATTCACAAAGATTCCTCAGCATCTCAAACATTCTTTTGACCCAGTGCCATCCGTTCCCTATATTCCATTTGCCGGCCCACTCGGGCTCTCCCCAGGGCAAATACTGCCAAAGAATTTGTCTGCTCAACCTCGACCTACGCCACAATCACACTCATCTCCCTCTTCCTCGACTTCATATCAAGCAGGCCATCTCCGAGCACACACATCCGATCATCTAACCAACCAGCCTCATGCATATCATTTAAAGCCGCCCGCAGCGTCTCGTCCAAACCCTGGCTTAACTCTTCGACCAAAAACTCCGAATCAAGTCAACACCGTGGATTCTTCGCCGCTTTCTCCCCCTCTCCCCACACCAAATTACCCAGTGCCAGCATCACCTTCGCCATTTCCGCTTCCATCACCGGGATTCCCACCAACGCCTGTTACACCCCAGCATCCTCAACCCGAGGCATATCCCGGACCTTCTCAGCAGGAAAGCCGAGCGCCCCAGATACAGGTGCAGACACAGACTCAACAGCTTAAGCCGCCCGAGCCGGCTTCGCACGCTAAATTTACATCTTCCTCGTCGACTGCATCGTACCACTCTAGCGTCACGTCGCCAATAGCTCACTCGCCGTCTGCGAGCTCGTTTCACACCATTGATGCTTATGGTGGCATTGACGAGGAATCTGACTCGCCTCAGTTCGAACAGCAGGCAACAGCGTACAGTGATATGAAGATGAAGGAGAAGGATGATATTAATATTCGGCTTAGCGAAGAGACCAAACTTCGTGATGAAGATTACGATTTACCTTCTTATGCGGTATACCAAACGCGTCCTAGCATCGAGCAGAGCCATTCGCCATACTCGCTTCTGGACGACAAAGACGCAGTGGAAAAGCATGCTGGGAGTGGTGGTTACTTCCCTGTGGTTCCTGAAGCGAGTGGGAGTGGGAGTAGGCATACCAGAGAGGCTGCCAACCACAGACGAGAGGCTACGGCCCCAGCTCTGACCTCAGCTCAACCACGAAGGCCGCTGTATGATGAACCGGTAAATGATATTCCGGCTGATTCTCGCACGCCGATACCACCGCATCGTCGTCCGCACCAGCTGAACGGTATATTAAAGACGTCTAGGCATCAGTCTATGCCGGCGCCTAATACACCTGTACAAGACGGTTTCAATCCGTTACCTCCTCAGCAACAGCAGAGAGGCTACGGCGAGCCTGGGCCTTCAACGTATCAGAATCAGCAGCAGCATCCTTATCCTCAACAACGTCCTCAGCCGCAATTACAACGTTCGTTGCCTCCCGGTGCTGCACCGCCTGATCATGCGGGTAACGGACACTATCCTATACATCAGCAACAGCAGCAACATCCTCCTCCGTTACCCAACCAACATGTATACCAGCACCAGCACCAGCAACAACCACAATATTACCCACCGCCATCTAATCAACAACCGTCCTTACAACATCCACCACCACCACCACAGCAGCAATACCTTCAACACATTCAAAATATTCCGCCGCCTGTCCGTGACCCCAGTATTCATCCCTCAATCAACTCCGTGAATGGCTCTCAATTACCGAGGCATGCACCAAAACATTTGGTCATGCCTATGCCTCTACAAGGACAGGGCCAACAAGGCGTACGGTTCCAGGCGCCGCCGACACCTCACCGTCCCAATCACTACCACAACAACAACAACAACAACAGTCACCCATCGCAATATCATTCCCAACACCCCAATCTAAACCAGAACCAGCAACATCCTCTACAGAGGAAACATACGTACACCCTTCCATCGTCGTTGGTCCCAACTCCGGGGCAGACGCAGAACCGCGCAGTCTCAAGTCCACTGCCTCCGCCTGCGCCATCGCATCATGGCAAAGTGCTCAAGAAGAGAGGGAGCATGAGTGGGCCCGTGCCAAGTGTCTCTTCGTCGGGTCGTATGAATACAGTAGTTGGTGTGAGTAGGTCAAAGACCGATGTGGGTTCCGGTGTGTCAAAGAAGGTTCCAAAGAGGGTGTTGAGTAAACGGAGGACAGACCTGTGATGTCTTTCCTTCCCTTGAGTCGTTCTTGTGCATATGTCGTTTTTGCTTTGTCGTTCCTCGTTACGAATACGCTACGCATCTCGTTCTCGAACATTTTTATTTTGTCTTTTTTGCTTTCTGCTTTACATATGGACTTCCTGGATCTGGACATGGCTAGTTTTTATCCTTCTAAAACAAAGAATAGGACTGTATAGTTACTTACCTGCGTAGTTAGCTGCATATTTAGCTGGAATTGAACGTATTAGTAGAAGCTGATTACAGCTGGGAGCGGCCTTAAGTCAACTGACTTTTGCCACCATTGATTTGGCGGCAACTACATGTAGATTCCAAGTTGTGTTTAGAAAATCGCCACAAAAAAAACTGCTATGCCATACATGGGCTAGCCGTTGCCGCGGGCCGCCTGAACCGCTACGCGCCGAATCAGGAAGGTGTCACGCAGAAGTCACGCTCGTTCTCTGACCTCCATACTCAGTGTTCAGTTCATGCTCAATGACAAGACTTACTGGGTGATAACTTCAAATACTCAAGATACCATACGACTATGAGCGATGTGTCAGCGGAACAGACAAGCCTCCAGGTTATCCCATTTCGAGAGGCGTTAAAGGCATCAAACAACATCGTTATTTTGGCGGGTGCTGGACTATCAGCAGCATCAGGTGAGTTCATCGAGCTTTACACCTGAGATGACATGTAAAATGACGGTAATTAACAAGGAATACCAACTTTTCGGGATGGAGGTGGGATGTGGCGGTCTCTGGATGCGACATCGCTGGCTACTCCGGAAGCTTTCGACGTGAATCCATCTCTAGTTTGGCAGTTTTACCATTACCGGAGAAGAATGTGCGTCACATATTTTCCCTGCTACCCGAAACCTTTCATGATTTCTAACTCTAGAGCACTATCTGCCCAGCCCAATATCGCTCACCACATCATCGCAAAGCTATTGGTACCCACCCATCTTAAGAAAGTAGCGCCAAATGCCGAATCGTGCCATTTGATTACACAGAATGTCGACGGTCTGTCTACAATATCTTTGCAGGAACACTGTGGCGAAATGCATTCCAAAAAGAAGAATACGCCCAAGACGTCTATCCTAGAAATGCATGGCAGACTATTTGACATTAACTGCACTAATGCGGATTGTGGATACAGTCGAGAAGATCGTTCTGCTTCCATCTGTCCCTCTCTAGTAGCAACAGACGAAGCTTCGCATTCCCTTCAAGACGCCGGGTCAATCAACCGGGACATTCCCTTTGATCAGCTACCTCGCTGTGAGAGATGCGGAGCACTAGCTCGGCCTGGTGTGGTGTGGTTTGGGGAGAAGCCACATCATGTCGACGAGATCAACTTGTTGGTTTTCAAAGCCGATATGATTCTCGTCATCGGGACATCGTCCACAGTGAGCGCCAGCGCTTGCATCCTAGTTCCGTACACCGCTAACCTTGAGGCTATACAGGTGCGCCCAGCGTCAACGTTTGCGTACCGCGTAAAACGGCGGGGCGGAAAAGTTGCCATTTTCAATTTGGAATCGAGCCAGCAGGATGAAGCCGCAGATTTTGTGTTTACTGGTGCTTGCGAGGAGGTTCTCCCGTTGTTGTTCCCAGATCTAATTTGACTTTGATGTGTACTGAATTGTTTTCGTTTGGAATTCAAGGTGTGCTCTATAAACGATGAAATGTCGGTGGTAGCAGGATCGTCAGATGGACTACAATCCGGACTAATTTCTCAGCAAAGGATGGTATAAGGGTCGTGACTGTGCAGTGCCATAGAAGCGAGCACTGATCTTTATACACATGGCATCATGCACAGCACAACAAGACCACTTCTTGACATCCGATGCCCGATTTTTTCTCAAGCACAAACACCAAGCTTTGTAATGGCTTACCAGTTTTTCATCGGTTTTACCTTTTGGTGTTGCGCTCGCGTGACGTACTTGGGATGCGCGTACTGCAAAGTGTTGCGGTGACCCTATTGCGCTCAAGAGCAGATGCGATATATAAAAAGGGCTGTAGAATGCGAGGACTACAGTACCTCAAGCCCCTTCCATCTACGTCCTTTTGTATCCCCGCTTTTGTGGTCTGATAAACCTTCTAGCCACTGTTCTTTCCGCCACTTCCTCAATTCGGTTTCATAGCGATGTTCAAACTCTCCATAAACACCATTCTGGTCTCTGGTCTCGTCCTCTCTGTTGTTTCGGCGTGCCCGACTCCTGGTGGTGGGAACAATGCTTCATTGCATCTGGGACCTTCACAGGGCAATGCTGTCGGTGCAGCTTACTGTGAGTTATTTTTAAAATTGTATGACAAGCGGTCTCAGTTTGACTAAACAACATTTCTCAGTCATAACTAATGGCATGGATGGTAACTATGTGGTTTCGGCTGATATCGATGTTGAGGGAAAATTGGTAAGTGACTACCATCCTGCAGACGGTCCTTGTTTTCCTGAGATACCTTTCTAGAGTATACGCAAGGCTACGGCGACTGGGGGCGTTAGATCTCACGGAATCACTGCCAATGGCCCTACTGGTGTAGATCCTCTTTTCTCTCAGGGCGCTGTTGTCGTCCACCAGGCCACCAATCTTCTGGCTACTGTCAATGTACGTTACTCGCCCTCGTCCGGACCGTTTGGGTATCCTGAACTACTTTATCTCTAGGCTGGATCCAACACAGTGTCGCTGTTCAGCATCGACCCCGCTTCCCCAAGTACGCTCAAACCAGTTGGGACTCCGATCCCTAGCGGTGGCGAATTCCCAGCGTCAGTGGCTTTCAACAAAGCCGGTGATGTCCTTTGCGTCTTGAACGGTGGCGCAAAGAATGGCGTCGGGTAAGGCAGACATCCCCTTCGTAGCAACACAGAGTCATCGCTAATAACGTTCACCAGCTGCTTCAAGGTCGACGGTGCCAACGGCCTGTCCGTCGTCGAAAACGGCATCCGGTCACTCAATTTGAACCAGACGACTCCAGGAAACGGAACCTCAGGTGGCACTGTCAGCCAAATCCTCTTTTCTGAGGATGACAAGCAAGTCATTGCAGCCGTCAAAGGTACCCCCGATTTTGCTGGCTTCCTTGCCCTATGGGATATCGACTGCGAGGGAAAATTATCGGAGGAGTTCCAATCCATCGAGACTTCCGAGGACGGAACACGACCATTTTCCGTATCCTTGATTCCAGAGAAGAACGCAGTCCTCTCTGCCGATCCCACCATCGGCTACCAGGTTTTCGACCTGGGCAGCAAGCAAGCTACCCCATTCAACGTCACTGGTCAGGCTGCCATCTGCTGGTCTTCCTATAGCTCTACCACTGGTAACTTCTATCTCACCGACGCCGGCATGAGTATTGTGAACGAAGTTTCTGTCGATGACTCCTTGCAGGGAACCCTTGTCAAGGCAAGTCTGAGCGTACACCCAAAAAGCTTCCAGCTGACACCCGCTTCGTAGCAATATCAATTGCCTGCCAACAGTTCGACTCTTGACAATGCTGTCGCCTCAATCAACGGCAACGAGTATGTCGTCTTTGCAGAAAATCAATTGTTGTCTGACAAAATATTCCCTCAGCTACTTGTACGTGTTGTCCGCGGCAGCCACTGCAGTCGACGTGCTTTCTCTGGGATCTGAGGCTGCCCAGGCCAGCACCGTGCAGAGACTCGATATTGCTGGTCCTGGTAGCGCTGCTGGCCTCAAGATTGGTGAGGAGATTCTCTTCTCAAATGATCCCTTTCTCACTCCAAGCTCTAGATGCCTTCTATCTTCAAGGCATGGCTACATTCGTCAAGCCAAACTAAGAGGTCGTTTACATGGACTTGGACATTTTATCTATAGTATTTATTCACTACCCCATCCTTTGTTAGTAGCTATTCTACTGTCATGCAATTGACAATTGTTATCTGCACACAACTGCACCTCAACATGTCGAGAGACGATCAGTTTCATTAGTGCTAGGGAGAACAACACTGGCTGATAGATACAAAGTCAGCCAAATGAGTTACCCAGACGGGTGAAACGAAAAAATAATATTGCAGTGAGTATGTACGATTGTATCCATGGTATGCATATGAAGGTGATTGCTTGTTGCGATAAATGTAGATGTAATCAGAAAACAATGCGACGGTTGTGGAATGCAAATGGTATGTGTGCGGATGTGTATCTATGAAAGGAATAGTCAAACTAATATCGTTAGAACCATGACATGCCATATATTAGTCATTTACGATTAGAGACTCATTTCCTGGAAAAGCCACTAGCACTTCGGGT
This sequence comes from Paramarasmius palmivorus, assembly GCA_037176845.1. Classification (NCBI taxonomy): domain Eukaryota; kingdom Fungi; phylum Basidiomycota; class Agaricomycetes; order Agaricales; family Marasmiaceae; genus Paramarasmius; species Paramarasmius palmivorus. The sequence continues at coordinate 970,179 of JAYKXP010000004.1, read as the reverse complement.
AGAGGTCAACCTCGCAATACCCGACGTAGCAGTGGGCAGTCTGGATCCGGGGCGAGGAAGCCCCGAGACGAACCCACTACTGCCGCTGCCAGAGGCTTTGATGGTAGCCGTTGTGGATGAAAGTCGTACGGGAGCAGGCGCCTTCGTCGAAGCCGTCTGAACTTGGGAAAAAGCTTGTTTGGCCATAGATAGGGCGTCACTCTTTTTCGTCGCGCTCGCGGACGATGTTTCGGTGACCAAGACTCTCCTTGGACCTGGCTGGGAGGTAGTCGAGGGCGTTGTGGCACCAGATAACTTGGGCAGAGGTGGTCTACGAATCAACGGGTTCTGTTTGGGTGCACTGGATCCGGCGGAGCTAGAGTCGGCAATAGGCACACGCATGGGCATAGGACCACGTGGATTAGCGAGTTGTGGTTGGGATGACCGGGTAACAGGTGCACGAACTGGTGCTACGGTCGATCGAGGTTTGGCCTCGTTGGAGGAACTAGATGAGACTGAAGAGGTCGAGGCCGAAGAGCCAGGCCTGGCGATGACGTTTGGGGGTGACGGTGCCTTTCGGAGTATCTCTGCACCCTCTTGTAACGTTGGCACAGCCGGAGAGGCATTCGAAGGTTGAGCGACCGTCTTACCACTCTCGAATTTCTTGGTGCGTTTCATAATGCGTAAGGCTGGCACCGGTGGAACGTATGGAACGTGGTTCTTGTATCCAGGAGTAGAAAGAACGACACCACGCTCAGCTGCGAGGAGGCTCAATGGCTGAGATGGGTTGGGAGTGGCAAGAGTTTCTAGAAAAAGCTAAATAAGACGCTTTCTCGCCCAGTGATAAGAACCACTTACCAGAGACGTCTTTGGCGTCAGGCTGACACTCAACTTGTTTGGATTCATCATCCCGGCACTGAGAGGAAGGAGCCCTCTCTGGCGCTGTTGTATGTGTTAGTGCCTGGACAGTCGACAAGCCACGGCAAAGTCTTACTTAGAGAATCTACTGGCGTAGCAATGGGAGTGTTCTCATCTTCCTCGTCCTCTGCATCCTGGCGTATGACCTCTTCGGCTGTATCTTCTTCATCCAACGAGAAGGAATTCATCTCCCTGGAATGGCCATCCAAGAAGGATATCTTGTCGTTTAATAAATCGAAACTAGATTCTGGGGATTGAAGATGTAGCTGGAACGAAGCATGTAAATCGAGAGAGCGACGGTCGGCGGATAAATTGACTGGATTCGATCGAGGTATAGGTGGAGTGAGAAGCGATGTGACGGAAGTGTCCGCTTCATTGACACTCATGGTGAATGGTGCAGAGACTTTGTTGAGCAAGTTCTCCGACCTTCTGAGATCTTCCTCTTCCTCTGAGATCTGAATTTGGATCTCTGGCGTTCTGCTTCGAGCCTGTGTAATGAGTCCATCGTCAGCCTTGGTTGGGGGAATAGCCAAATGCGAGTCGTCTTGTGGGGCGGTGCCTGATTGTGATCGTCCAAATGATGTACCGGCAGTGTTCACGGAGTTAATGGCAAAGGAAAGGGAAGAAGAAGGCACGGGGGGTGTACCCAATTGTCGTTTGGGGAACTCTGGCGAACAGAGGAATGTCTTCTTGCGAGGCAAAGGAGATGCAATGCCACGTTGGTGAAGTGTGATGTCCGCCAAAGGAGTTCTGGGAGATGAGTCATTGCATCTCGCTACAGCTGTGGCCTTGGGTGTTGCTGGCAGGCAGAAACTCCCACTTTCTCCGTCGTCATCTTCCTCTTCCTCCTCCTCCGGAATATCCAAAGCTGTCTCGTTAATAGTTGTATCGCCAACATCAATGAGCCTCTTCGTGAGTTTTTTGGGGGTTGGATATGACGGTTTGGCGACACGAGTGAAGAATGTGGTCATGGTGATATCGCCTGGCTCTGGAACAGCGTTCTCCTTTTCTGAATCTTCTTCATAATCCGAGTCGAGAGCAGTGGGGGTCGCAGGCTCTTGCTCTTCAGAAAGAAGAGGATCGAACTGCTCGAGAATGCTGATTCGTGGGCGGTTCATGATGGTCGTAAGGGAGAGAATTGGTCAGTGCTCGGCGGAGTCGTGTCCCCATTGTTGATTTTTCGGCGAGTCATGTGACCGTGGCAAGTTCTCACGCCGAATACTCCGGCACGCGTCAATTGCTGGCGCATCTTATTGTCCCCCGTCTCTGCTTTCCCTCTGCTCCCATGGCTGACCTCGCGTCTCTTCGCGCGGAAATTAAGAGTTGGGAACGCGATTTCAGAGAAAAGAATGGGAGAAATCCGTCGGTGGACGATATAAAAAGCAATCCTCGAATCAGTGCGTACCAAGTTTGGATGTTCTCTTCAATAAATACTCAGTCATACCATTGTATCTAGCTGAGAAGTATAAGTTATACAAGAAACTCTCGAAGGAATCCAATTCTTCTTCTCAATCTCAATCCCAGTCCCAGCAACCTGCTTTACCAAAATCGCGTCCCGTTGAAAAGACGGCACCTCTATCTTCGTTTAATCCCTTCTCGCCTCAGAAGAACAAGGGAAAACAACCACAATCACCGGCAAAGACTAAGATAACACCTAGGCCCACTAATCCGTTTGCTACGCCGTTAAAGAACAAACAGAAGGCTGTCGCCAGGGAACCTTCACCTGTTCCTGCACCTTTACCAGGTCCATCTACCTCTTCCGTCGCTCAGCCTACCCAGATACAACAGAACCCTCCGAGTGCCGTCGTACGAGCACGTAAAAGGCTACGTGGCGAACCTGTTTCCCCGTCACCTAACAAAGAGAAGCGCAGACGCGTCTTTACCCAATCCACCCTCAATTTTACACGCCGAAACTCTGTGTCATCCAGCGAGGAAGATGATGGAGATGAGGACGACACGTTTGTCGGCGATTCACCTGTGAAACATACTACAGGTTCCAAATCCTTCAAACGGCTGTTCGAAGACGCAGAATCACCCAACAGTTTTCGAGCCGCACTGGCACGTGCTAAATCGAATAATCCGTCAAATGGCCTATTCGGAAAGCCGATGAAGAACTCGTCGGCCATCAGCTTCGACGACGAGATGGACTGGGAGGTAGAGGTACAGAAGCCCAAGACACAGGTTGCCCAGATGAAGGTGTTTAATGGGCGCCCACGTTTACCTGCCAAGGACAACCTGCGCGCAGCAAACCCACAAATATCCTTACATACATCTCAGACGACCGAGGCCAACCGTCCTACTAGAAAGCGTGTCATCTCGGACGCCTCGGATGGAGAACACGGAAGACAGCCCTCGAGTTCTCTTCGCTCCAATCCAGTGAAAACTTTGATCCCACCATCTCCACCTCCCGTTAATTCCTCTTCCAACTCCAAATACATTTTCAAAGCCAAGGGAAAGGGTGCCGGCCGCAAGAAAGCGAAATTAGAACAAGCTAATGGGGATGACGACGAAGATGGAACCTCGTCTGATGGAGCTAGCGAAGCTAAAGTTGTCCGTGTCCGATCGTATACACGCGGTGCTGCACCTGTAGGCAACGTGAAGGTAGACAACGAAGACAATCCCGATCTGGAAACAGACTCGGACCTTGTACTTCGGTATTTCCGGCCTACCGTTAATCAAGACGGTGGTTTCACTGTTTTCGAGGGTGATGAAGATTACGAGCAAGACTATGGATCTAAGGAACCGGAGAGGAATGAGGGTTTGGGAACCGTCGAAATCAACCTTCCTGATAAACTGAAGGACGTCTTGGCATTATCCTCGGATTCACGCGCACACGACACTCAGGAAGAATTGTTGGCTGACCAGTTGCTGTATGGGCGACGCATGTCACACTATGATGCAGCCAGGGGTGGAGAAATATGGGATATAGGTGATGTGAGCGGCGATGAGCAGGACGGTGACATTGTGAAGCGTAGGCGGCATCATTTAGACGAGGAAGATGATTGGGAGGCAGAGCCGATTCCCTGGGAAATCGGAGAGTTATAGCACAGGGTTGGTATCTGTATGATTTATTATGTTTGTGGACAGTGCAGTCTAATACTACAGTGTTGTATTCGTACTATCCTGGTTGACACGATATCCGACACGTGTAGATGAGTGTACCACTGCATCGCAATCGAGGATGTTTGATACAAGCGAGTTTCATCTGTCAATGGAAGAATGCTCAATCATGGCTGGTATAGCTGGTAAAAGCTCTGAGTCCTCACCGTACATGCATGTGCCTGCAGACAAACGAACGATCATCGTTCATGAATTGACCTACCGTGTACACGCCTCCTGAGCGTGCATGCACCGCACACGCTACGCCTTAAATAAATATGAGCAGCTCTGGAGTAGCCGCAGCACCACTATGCCTTCTAACGGCGACTCTCGCTTTTCAGAGACTCTTGCTCTTCTCAACCCTCTCCGTCGCAGGGCAAGCTTGACGAAGAGTATTCGAAGCATCTCAAGTGCATTCAGCAGAAAGTCCAAAGGTTCAGCAAAGAGCGGAGACAGAGACAGCGTTTTCTCTTTCCACGCATCAGAAGAAGCTCCCAAGATTACCACAATCAACGAGATGGCAGAACCACCGAAACCGGTCGCAGCTAAACCAGAACCACCTAAGCCTGCTCCCGCCCCCGCCCCCGCCCCAGCCGAGAAGTCCAAGCCGGCGAATTCCCGGAAGAAGAAAGGCAAGAAGGGCAAGGGCGCTAAGGCTCTAGCAACTCCAGCATACGAGTCCTATTCCGTCTACGAGCAGAAGATAATTTCTCCTGCAATCCTACGAGACCCCGAGACGACGAAGAAGCTACTCGATGTTATACTCGACTCACCAAATGGCAGACGTTCGGTTTCGAGGTTGGCTAGAACATGCAAGGCGTTTTCGACACCTGCCTTAGACGTCCTCTGGAGGGAGTTAGACTCCTTGGCACCAATCGTCGCACTGTTCCCGTCACATCTATTGAAGAAGGCGCGCAAGCCTGTCCTTGGATTTGTGAGTGACACTTTCTTCCCTGGTGGCGCAAAATCTGATATAATACATTCCTTCTATAGACAAACGCACCCGAGAGCGAGGATTGGTCCAAGGTCCTGGAGTATGGTGAACGAGTCCGACGCATCGCGTACGACGAGTCATCCTCTGTATTTCCTGCTGCTATCTTCCCCAACTTCGAGTCTAACCGACCGAGAACATACATTTTCCCCAACCTCCAGCAGCTCGTGTGGAAGACAGAGACATCTGCAGGGTTGGATTATTGCCACCTCTTCCTTAACTCCAACCTTGAGGGACTTTCCCTTGATATCGGCTCTCGCACACCGAGACTCGTTCCTCTTCTGACCGATGTCTCAAGAAGAATGGCGCTTAAAAGCTTCTCCTTCGTGTCCCAGGTCGCCTTGCCTGACACGTTTGAGAGTATCCTCAGTCAGCAAGACTCCTTGCAGAGGCTGGTACTCGTTGCGCCAGGTGCTTTATCGCCAGCTGTCGGCCATTGGGTCGCCTCGTTGCCGAATCTTAGAAGCCTGCAGTTGGATTTGTCACGAAGATCCGTTATTGCGGTCGAGGGCTTCTTCGATGAACTACCCAGCGCAGGATCGGGCGCATCCACACCGAGTTCCATGGCTACCACTGACAGTGGTGTCTTCTCTGGGGAAGAACTCGACTTTTCCGACCACAAGAAGTCGGCACTCCGACTCACCGGGCACCTGAAGCCGGCCGGAACGTTTGCAGACATGCGGCAGCTGCATCTGACCGGCGAGGCAGCCAACATCGCTGTTTTCTTGCGATACTTCAACAGCCCGCTTACGCAGCTGGAAATCGTCATCGAGGATCCTCCAGACAGGGCAGACTGGATGGATTTGTCCAATATGATCTGCGAGCGGTATGGTGCTTCGTTGCAGACCTTGCGTATTGGTGCAACGAGTAACTCTCGCTTCAACGATTTGGTTAGGTCCACCTCCAGGATAGAACCAGCCTCTGCACGACTACCTCTTGACCACATAGGACCAATGCCGCAGCTCGCCCGGCTTGAAATTGATCTTCCAGAGTCGATCCATTTCACAGCGGATGACGTTCGCCAGGTGGCCATGTCATGCCCGGTGCTCGAGGAGCTCAAACTCTGTCCCCTCGCACGTTTCCCCGCCCAGAGTGGCCCACCCAAACTAACTCTGGAGGACCTTACACCACTCACAGAGCGATGCCGGCGACTACACACAATCTCAGTTGTTGTGCATGCCACCGAGGGCAGTCCAGGGGTATTCGAAGACCCCAGATACTCTTCCTATTCTTTGCGAAGGGCACACTTCGGTCACTCGTGGGTCTCCGATGCACTCCATGCCACCATTCTCCTCAGTCACCTCGCTCCTCGGCTGGACACTGTTAAGTGGTTCCATGAGCGGAACAGGCCTGGGTTCATCGAAGGTAACGCCAGGAGCTGGGATAGAATCTGGGAGACTCTACCGCATATACAACATGTACGAATGGCGGAGCGAAAGCGCGCTGCAGAGCCAGTGACAATCGTCGAACATGTATACCCGACTCCAGTGCCCACTGCCGACAAATGTGTAGGCGCATCCGTGATGACCACCGATCAAGGAGTCTTGGTCCGTCCAAAGGTAGCCGAGTCATCGGTACAGTGCGTACCATTGTTGGTGGACGAGGCGGTAGACGCGCAACCTGAGTCGTCGTCGGTTTCTATTGACGCCACGCCTGAGGTCACGGAAACAGCGGTAGATGCCTGCGTGACTGTTTCCGAGCAGTCTGTAGACGCTACTCCCGAGATGGTTACCACAGAAGTAGATGCTACTCCGTCCATTTCTTCAAAATCAATCGAAGCCCTCGAGGTCCAAGAACGAAAGGATTCGAACTATGCCATCCTGCCATCCATCGCCAGTATCTCCAGTATGATCGCCTTCACTTACAGAATCCTCATTGCCTATCCCATATCCATCCCTATGCGAATTCTCCATGCTATCCTGATCAGCCCATCGTGGGTGCTTATGCGAATGCGGGCAGCGAGGTCATCTTCAGACGACTCTGCGCCCCAGGACACTGATGACATTACTATGGAAACCATTCAAGTCCGTCAATAATTCTCTGATTTATGTCGATTCAATACACTTACCTCTATCTATGTACTTGTGCTGGTAACAAAAATTAGGACTATGCTTATGCTAATGAGAATATGAATTCATCCCTGGTTCACTCGAGCTACGTCGCTAAAGAGAAAGATTCACTGACTATAAGAAGCGTGAAAACTGATGTTTCTGAACTTACAGAGGAGGTTCAAGTACGGTTGTGGAGACCATACAAGCCATGCACGAGGTGGAGGGAGAGTGAAGGAAACACTGGGGTTAGGGTTTCAGAACTGACGCGTACGCGTAATTTGAGGTCAAGCTCATTCCACTCGAATTCCATCATGTCCGACAACAAAAAGCAAGAAAGGGACTTCACTCCTGAAGTCGATACTCTCTTACCAAAAGCAGAGTCACTTGCGAAGGTAAGAATATCACCTCTATTACTTCTGGACTGTTACTGATGTCCAATTGATCATTCTGGTAGGCGGGCAAATTACAAGAGGCTCTCGATGAACTTTACACTCTTGAGAAGCAAACGAGAAACGTGAATTACTCTTGTATTTCTCGTATAAATTGATACTAAGCGCAATACCCTCAGGCTGCCGATCTCGCCTCAACAACCAAATTGCTGAAGGCAATCACTCAACACTGTTACGACGCCCGAGACTTTACCCAGCTCAACAATAGCATCTCAGTCCTTAGCAAAAAGCATGGTCAACTCAAAGCTGCGATTCAAGCTATGGTCGAGCAGACGATGGGATGGCTGGAAGATGTAAAGAAGAAAGAGGGAACAGAGAAGTGGCTGGAGCTTGTACACACACTTCGAGAGGTCACGGAAGGCAAGGTGCGCACGAATTTAGATACTTGTTTCGGTAAATCTTAGGTGATGTTCCAGATCTTCCTGGAAACGCCTCGCGCTCGGGTGACTCTTCTTCTCTCCCAATACCATGAAGCACAGGCGGAGGGTAAACCCAAGGAGGAACACCGCAAGTCAATGGAGACGGCATCAGAACTCCTTTCGGATTTGCAGGTTGAAACATATTCGTCGATGGAACGTCGAGAGAAGACTGAATTCATTCTTGAACAAATGCGTTTGCTGATCGCTGTGGCACGACTCAAAGATGACGCGTCGAAGGATTCAGGCAAGGACTCGGTTGCTGATGGAGAATCAGAATGGGTAAAGGCACGAGTCTGCGGAAGGAAAGTCAATGAAGAGTTCCTCAAAGAGAAGGATAATGAAGTGTGCCCATTTTTGCTTGCACTGTTCTCTTGCTGACGAAAGTTCTCAACACATTGCAGGACCTGAAGCTGAAATATTACGATCTTATGATTCAACACGCGCTCCATTATTCCTGGTATTTAGATGTCGCCAAATATTATCACAAGGTCTGGGAAACCCCTTCAATTAAAGACGATGTCAACGACAAAGGCAAAGCAGTATGTGCATCTTTCTCTGTTCTCGTCTTCCGGGTACTCAGATGGAGTTGATATGACAGGCACTCGAGCACATCGTCTACTACGTCGTGCTTGCTCCCCATGATAACGAACAATCCGACATGCTCCATCGTTTGTTCATTGACCCGGCTCTCGAGAAATTGCAGCTGCATTAGTGAGTACCTCCGCTTTTCGTGGCCTTTCCTATTGCTGATGGTATTCTTTAGCAACCTTGTCAAGTGTTTCACGACTCGAGAATTAATGAGATGGCCAGGCATAGTGCAACTATATGGAGAGTTCCTTCGTTCAACCCCAGTCTTCTCAATTGAGAAACGATGGGAGGATCTACATACCCGAATCATCGAGCACGTACGTTGCGCTACCTTCAAGATTACGCTGATGCGCTTACCTTTGGGATGTAGAATATTCGTGTTGTCGCAGCATACTACACCCGAATCACTATCTCTCGACTGACCTCACTTCTCGATCTGACACGCAAGCAAACGGAGGAAACACTTGCACGCCTTGTGGTCTCCAAGACTATCTGGGCTAGAATAGATCGTCCCGCCGAGATCATCACATTCAAGGCTCCAAGAAGCGCAGAAGATGTAATGAACGACTGGAGTTCAGATATGCAGAAGCTGCTCGGACTAGTGGAGAAGACATGGATGGGAATGAATGCAGCACAGGCAGCACAATCACGGATAAAGGCGGCAGCGTCGTCATAAAAAGGTGTATTAGATGTAGTTATCATACTTGTTCTCTTCTCCTCGTAATTGCTCTTGAACCCTGTAGTCATAGTAAGGCGAAACATCAGCTGTCCTATTTTCTACCGCCTGGCAATGCTCGGAGCGCTCCGTGCTTTCTGGGTAGCCACGGGCTCTGTCAGAGCAGGAGCGTACTTCGGTGTAACACCCTCTTTCCAAAGCCTGACATATTCCTGACCCTTAGACCATGCTCGTACTTCTGCATTCGGCGAAGCAATCGCACGCCAACGCTTTCTTGCAGCCATTGCACCTTCATCCATTTCCGCCCTTCTTTCCCATGTATCGAGACTGCGTATCTCCTTCTCGAAGGCATGTGCAGTCTCGGAAGGCTCAAATTGTGCTCCGAAAAAGTCGGCTTCCATTAGCGAAATACTACTGGCGATGTGGTGCTCTGACCGAAGAGCTCGGAATTGTGCCACGGCACGAGCATATGCATAGGTGAGGGGAATATCGTGGGCAACATGCAGGTTCAGGGCAAACTGCACAGCGCTTTGAAGCTGAGTTAGCACAAATTTCGTCCTTTAGAAAAAACGACGCGTACTCTTCCGGGCTCGGATTCCTTCCTCTCTGCCTCAATCTAGTCCATTCCTTCCCAGAAGCGAGACCTTCTGTGTTCTCCCCAATGACAGACCTCTCGACCAAGGTCACAGGTCTAAATGCCTCAAACGGATGGTCCCGGAAAAACTGTCTCCGAATATCGTCCTCGAGGTAGTAAATTGGCAGAGGTTTTGGTTCATAGGGGCGTAATTTCGCCTTGCTATCCTTCTTGTGTTGGTCGTATGCTGTTCGCGCCGGAGGTGCTTTTGCAGGTAATGGGAGAGGTGGATTGGCAAGGACGGCTCGATACCAGAGAGGCTCTTCCCGCATGACTCCTCCCTTGAGAAGTCGAGAAACTTGATAATGCACTTGCGACGCGACACGACGAACCATTGTGGCCCAGCGCAACGGTCGGGGAAGAAATTGAGGATGAGAGCGAGAACAGCAAGCGTGACTTTCCCGATGTCAACATCGGCAAATATGTGAGCGCTTATTGATGTTGCTCTTTTCCTCGACTTCCATACGGACCTCCACAGACCAGGTGAGTATATGTAGAAGTACGGCTCGATCAATGTAGGGAAAAGCAGGTATACATTCAATATTCCAGAGGTATCTAGAACGTCTACAACTATGAAGCAACCTCTTTGATATGTTCGCCTTTCTGTGAGCCATCATCTTCCCCGCTTTCCCATTGCTCTGAATCCTCACCTTCCTCATCCTCATCCTCATCCGTATAATCCTCCTCTGAACCATCATCTTCCTCATCTGTGTATTCGTCTTCTGTGTAGTCGTCTTCCTCCGGAACATGAACAATGTCCACAATCGGCCACACTCGCGATTTTCCGCCTTTGGAAACAGGGAAAACTCCAACAGCAAGGACAGCCCGCTCACGAAGGGGACGCCCTATGTATTGCTTCACATCCGGGATTGCGTCATCGTGCTCCTTCATCCGACTATCTCGACAGAATTGCTTAAAGTCGACAACTGCGAGGAGATTAGGAGAGGTGAACTCCGGTTGGTCTGGGTCATCCAGATTAACGAGGACAATGAGAGTTTGACCCTGTTTCGACGACGGATGCATCTCCATCTTGCGTACAACTTCCTCATAATTCCGGATAACGAGCTGGTTGGTGATCTCCCTGAAGAAGTGTATGTCTTGCCAACATGGTCCAGGTCGTCCCTCTACAATCAAATATGAAATGACGCAGAAAAGAGAAAGAGAAAGAACTCACCTCTGAGCGCCTTACCGAACAGTCCGCATAATATCTTATGGGATGCCCAGCCAGCCTTGCCGCATTTATGAGAGCAATACATCACGTTCATGCACGAGGAGCAACGCAGGTATCTGGTACCTGGAGGAGGTACACTGTCTCTGAAGGGACACTAGAGGCCTTTCAGTACGAAAGAGTCACAATAGTAAACATAGGTATATACCTGGATATGTGCGCACATCGAAGGGCATGCCATTTCAAAGTCATGGAATATGGTTCGAAGCTCTTTTGCTTTCCTCTTGGTCTTCTCCCACGTAGCCAAGAAAGCTTGCGGTCGAGGTTGTAACCATCCAAGCTCGTCCTCAATCCCCGATTCGGATAGAGAAATTGATACTCTGTAGAACCGACGTAAAACGGATGGGAAAACGAGAAATAAGTCCAGCTGCTTGACGACTAAGGATATCAGACTTGAGGTCGACTTGATTCGGTGTGTTGACGCTGGATGGGAGTCGTACAGGAAAAACCGCTTGGCTTTGAATATCGCCTTGAGGACACCCGCATCTAATGCCTCTGATGCTGATACTTGGCTCTTCAGAAGGGACTGTAGGAGGGCAAGCGCAAGGTCAAACACACCGATGGCAGAGGAAAACTCCTCGCTACCCTCGGTGTGTCGCCTCAAAGTCCTCGTGGCAACAAATGTAGCGAGCAGCTTGACAATCGTCGTAATACCTCCGTTGACTATGAATGGCTGTGACATGGAAGTAGAGGTGTGAAAGAGTGAAACAAAGGTTTTCATGGCATTCTCGAAACCTTTGTAGTCTCTGTCGGCGAGTTGGCGTGAGTGAGCAGCCTGAACTAGCAGGTTTATGTGCCGGATACATAGCGCTGCGATGTTCTCTTTGCCCGATTGATGCATTTCCCGCATCGTCTTCACAAATTCCTCTGCCATTAGGACTCCGTCATCTCCACCCCCACGGATGAACACCATCTCTGAGACGACGGAAGCCCAAGAAGGCCACGATACGTGTGTAATACTCAACACTTTGACCCACGCTTTGTAAAAGAGTGGAAACAGAAGGGGTGATTTTGATCTGAGTTTAAGGATCTCTTCTGAGGTATTTCGGGGACCAGCGACGAGTGTGAGGATCGCCGGCATAGTATGAAAAACCGCGTCTCGGAACTCGAGACCTGGCGCAGTGGACGGGTCCGCAACGGCGAACTTTGCGAGGAAAAGTTCCACCCATGGCGCTATGCCTGTGAGCCAGTTCTTCCTGATGGAAACCAAAGTTGGGTGGGTGGTATCCTGTCTGCAGACAAACACCAAGTCAAAGGCCATGTCACCGATGATATCCAATGCTGATTTTATGCGGGGGCCAGGCTGCTCGATATCAGGGTTCGGTGGGGGTTTCCCAAGGTTTCGAAGGGATTTTATCGCGTCGTTTGGTGAAAAGTTCTTATTGTGTTGATTGGCAGCATGTCCGGCGCGTTCCATTGCAGCTAATATAAAGAATTGAGAGAAGATTGGAGCTAAAAACATTGATACCGCACCTGAAGCACACTTGCTACTCTATCCACAGCTAGTGAAAACTCTTGTCCATTCACTGATTTTGCTACTGTCCGTTCTTAGTTCAAAGACGTCGAAAATCATGATGACGGTAACTGACAACGATGGGTGGGTGCCTACAAGGCAAGGAGGGTGCCGATAAAAGAAGCGCGTCTGTTTGGACAGATGGACACGCAGAGCAAACAGAGTTGTCCTTTGTACGTAATTCAAAGAAGCGCTCCCTCTGGCAATGGCATCGAAATTCCATGAACAATTTCTAGCGAGCAGTCGAGCGCCGATGTCTGCCTATGTAGGGGAGACCAAATAATTTCAACTTCTCAGATATCTATGTAAAGTCTAGTTAGGCTGTCCATGTAGCGCATACTATCATCGCAGTTCTAATACTCATGCGTTTCTATCCACTGTGCACACTGTTCGGCCAACTCCTCACCGTGGTCTGTAGGATACATCAGCCTACATTCATTCGCCTCAGCAACTTCGAACACTTACTTATACAGAATGCATGAGGTACACCACTCTTTCCGTGGACAATCCTTATAGAGCCTGGGTCGGCCTTGAAGGAACGTAAAACAACACCTCTCTGCTCCCCAACCCAGTCATCCGTCTCGGCGAAGTATATGCATATCTTGTGTTTATGCTGTTCAAGCAGAGCCACGTCTAGATCACGAATCATCTGCATCTCGTCATGAGCCATCGACAGGCAGGCGAAAATGCTTGTGGGGGAGCGTAGCAGCCGTCGAAGAACGGTAACTTGGTTTTCGGGCCATGCTCTGAAGAGTGTAGAGATGACTACTGCAGGCAGAGGTCGTAGAAGATATGATAGCTTTGATATGAAGAGAGGAAGGGGACGTTGGAATAGCCACTAGAAAGGACATAAGCCGACAAGGTCAACGATGATTTTGGGGAGTTGCTCACCGAGAGGCGCCTGCCATTGGGAGTCTTTGCGATATGGGATATCGTTGGACAAATGAGATGAACTGCATAGACGTCGTTGGGCCGTGCCTTTAGGACCTTGAGGAATATGTTGCTCAGAGCCATCCCAGAGAAATCATTATTACGCTCACCTCTAACGATACCCATGTTCCGATGCTATGACCAATTAAAATCACCTTGGCTGAGCTATAATTCTGCTTAATGGCGTCGAAAGCTTCGACGGCAGCTTGTACTTGAGCTGTGAGACCATGCTCGGCGGTGACGGTAGTGAGTTCTGGGGTGTGGTTTATGTACGAATGTGCCAGAATAGCGAGGTCCTTGACTCTGGACTTGAGCTCAGATAGAAACAGCAAGTAAAAGTCCAATAAACCGGGATTTCCTGCATTGGAATGAGAGAAGGATCTGGGGAACACCTCTGGGAACACGCACCTGGAATAAACAAGACTATAAATTTCGGTAAATCTGAAGATGACCACAAGACATGGGCTGGACCCAGGGGGTATTCATGGGGGAATATTGCTTGAACAAAGGAATTTTGAGAATTTTGAAAACCCAAAGGTTGAAGGAAAGGCGGAGTTTCGGACGAGCTCATTGCCGCGTCGCAGCCTCGGGCGGGCTGTCGCTGTTCTTGTTTTTATGTCGCGAGCACCTCCATTTCCAACTCGTCAAAATCGTTCAGGTTCTATTTCTACCAGCAATGGACCCATTTCAGCTCCTTCTTCAACACGTCCTTTACAAATAAATCGTGTTCCATCGCGTCCAACCACCCCTAGCAACAGCTCAATCGTGTCCACCTCTCCCCCTCCGCAGCGTACAATCTCAAATAATGGCCCAGGTGGTCCCTCTCGTCCTCAAAGATCAGAGCTGAGGCAGTTCGGCAGTAGAACTTCCGATTATTCTGACCGTACCGCGAGTACTTACCGAGACAGCGTGGCGAGCAGCCCTGCCCGGCAAGAACCACCGTCTACCTACCGATCACGACCAAGTGGCCACTCTAGCACACCTTCAAGTTCAAAGCTAAAGGCACAGAAAATGCAAGGGGATTATGCGGGCGAAGAGGCAACATCGCCATCTCTCACCAACGTCATGTCGGCTTTCCGTGAAGCTGGAACAAGGAGAAGAGCCACGGTGGACGGTGATGACGAGTTGGAATATCAAAGGGAGCGCAAGCAAGAGAGGGAGGCAGAGAGGGCACGGGCTCAGAGAATAACAGAGAAGGCGGCAGGCAGGAGAGTGAATGGCAGAGCACGACCTGGAGATATTGACGGTACGTGGGTTGCCAAATGGCTCGAGGGATGGTAGATTGAACGAATCGTTAGCCATCCTCGACCAAGTCAAGGATGAATGGGAGTTTGTTGTCGATCCAGACGTAAAGTCATTCACATTCGGCTGCAAGCCCCAGTGTTGACGATCCTAAGCGTTGCAGTTTAATACCGTGGACCTTGCCCTTCAGCTCTTGGATGAATCTTCGACAGGAAAGGACATGGAATCCTTCAGACAGACAAAACAGCAACTCTCAAAGGCACTGAAAGGATCTGTTGATAGTGCGTAGCCGACGCCACGATTATCATCTTGTGCTGACTTGGCTTCGTACAGAACATTACCAGGCATTTGCAGCATCCTTGCCTCATCATTCATCTCTTTTAAACCATCTAGGCGCTACGCAAACACAAATAAGCGAAGCACGGGCTGCCCTTCAAGAATCCAAAGATTCTCTGGGTACCAAGAGGGGAGATCTTATGCAACTGTGGTCTCGAGGGCAGACATTGGAGGAGATGATGCGCATTTTAGATCAAATGTATGTTTCAAGCTAGTATCCTTTAACGTGTTCTAAGACCAGGACATAGTGATCAGCTGAAATCTATGCCGGACCTTCTCGAGACTCTGATGTCAGAGAAACGTTTGCTACAGGCGTCTGTATTACTCGTGAAGAACCTCAAAGTCATCAACAAGCCGGATATGCTTGAAATCGGCGCAGTCTCAGACCTTCGAAGCTATATGTCTGGTCAAGAAACTGTACGTACATGTCGCTATTTCTGACTGTCTTATTGCTCAAGTACCCCTCAGGCACTCTGGGAGATCCTCATCGATGAGCTACAAAGCCATCTCTACTTAAAGTCTTTCTGGTGCGACTCGCGTTGGGCACCATATACCCCTAACCAAAAGACCTGTAAGTCATCCATATTTAAGTTTATGTATGAATACTTACACCAATACATCAGTCGTACGGGTTCCCTTTGAAGACGAAGCAGAGCAAAAACATTTCGTTTTTCCCCAAAACTCGCCATCTTTGCCCTCTTTCAATCAATCCCGGTTATCACGATTTCTGAACAGCCTGACACTCAGACCTAACGAACTTCCACTCGATCTCAACGAACCCAACTTCCGTGATAGTAGCAATGGCTTACCATCATCTGGCTCAGCTTTCTCAAACAGCATCTCCAACCTACGAACCAGTCTCGCCAATCCCGAGTCTGACTCGTTCTCCTACATGGAGACCATCCTAGAGTCTCTCGCAGTTCTAGGGAGACTTGGCAGTGCGCTGGACATTGTAGCCCAGCGTCTACCAGGAGAAATATTCTCCTTGGTTGATCAGACATTGGACGAAGTCTCTGAACGCGCTGAATACGGTCGACGTGGCTCCATCTTTACCCTTAACAACGCATCCAGCAACTCTGAGGGGGTGTATATCTTTTCCGCTGATCCGGCATTGGTGGTGACCCACAAGAATGAATTCTTGAAGGCTGCTACACTGAGATTGGCGGCACTTGAGTCGTCGTCTCAGCATATGGATCATGAGATTTTGAATGACTTCTTTTGGACGTTATATTCAAAAATGGATGCCGTCGCTCAGGGGTTGAGAGTCATCTACGAAGTTGCGAATCGTGTAGGCTCTGTAAGCCGCATTCAGTACATTCAACATTTTGGTTAATTTCTGACCCTTTCTTACAGCGAAGAGACTTCAAGGATTCCTCTGGGACCAAGCCCGGTGCACTCTTCCCTTTGGAAGATGTTTGGACTTCTGTACAAGCGGAGGTAGGCCCTTTTATGGTTTCCTACATTGTCGGGTCTTCTCACCATTCCATAGATACGGACATTGATTTATGATTATCTCACCAGTGAAGAAGAGGGTAACATCGCCAGTCGGAATCCAGTTACTTCTATCAATGAGATACTGAGAGACGGCCGGTTCTCGCGAGATAAAACTAAGGTTTGTCGCTCTGATAATTGTTGTGCATATGGTCTATTGATATACGATGGATAGGGGGTATTCCGGCTTGCAGATACTGACCCCAAAGCCACAAAGAAAGTTCTCAAACCCCACGAAGATGCCCTCACACAAGTCATCAAAGATACCATGCCTGGTTTAGTCCAAGCATCGACAGAGACCGCTATACAGTCTGCATTATCCAAAGTCGGTACCGAGGACAAGTTACTTGTCGGAGTTGGTCAACATCATCGGCTACTCATTAAACCGAATGCTTTCCATGTCAGCGTGCTTTTCCAGCCCACGCTAGCCTGGCTGGATCGAATCTCGCAAGTCCTGCCAACGGATGTCGCGAATGTTCGCGCTTCAGGGGCAGTGCTTGACGAGTTTGTACTCAAGGTGTATCTACCTCAGCTGGAAGAGAAAGTGTCCTCACTTTTCCATCACGCGGTCACAGGTTTGTCTTTGGTTCGGTGTGTTGTATCACGCGTTAAACGTCCGTTACAGGACCTGAAGCATTCCAGACTGATCCTCTGTCTAAGAGGCTGTCGCCACAGCCACTCGTGAAGGTATTTCATACCTGATCGTTGAAACAAGCTCCTGCTCATTGCTTTATAGGCTAGCACGCAACTGATGGCGTTAGTCAACTCTCTCTGCATCATGTTACAGACTACGCCATTCCACCAAGAGAGCTATTCGCGATTAATCCTCGGAGTTATCATCCAGTTTTACCAGCGATGTAGTGATAGATTCCAAGATCTCGTCACTATCAGTCCTCCCACAGAATCAAATCTGAACCCTGTAGTTGCCCTTGCCGCTCAATGGGCGCAGAGACAGGAGCTCACAAACGGTTTGATTGACTTGAAAAAGGACCCCGTAAGTAGTTTGCGCTGGCACTAATCTTCAGTCCTGACTAATTTTATGTCTTGATAGCCACCTAGCTCCTCACAGCAGCAGCAAATCTGCAGCGAGGAAACCAAACACGAGCTAGTATTCCTAGGAAACACAAAGATATCAAAGACCGATCTTGTGCCCTCCACACGGAATCTTGCAGCTTTGAGTAGCTTGTACCGAAGCACAGTAAGTGTTGTTGATTCCATTTAGCGCACTCGGCTGAATCTTTTCTAGTCATGGTTTGCCTCAGAGCTTTCTGCATTGAAAGCACGACCGGACGATATGCCACCGACGCCACAAAACCTCGAGCCTTTGTCCGCTGTTCCCTTTACCCCCTTCACACCCCTTCTCCCGATGATCCCTACCGTCACGGAGCTGAGTCTGCCCTTATCAAAAGAAATGGCACTGTAAGGAATATCGTTTGGCTCTTGATGCTTGCCCAGCTAAGTGAAATCTAGGCGATACCAAGCTCTCATTAGAACGTATGATCAACTATCGGACCTGATTCTGGACACGATTCGTATCGACATACGCTGCCGAACCTTGCACTATTTGGATTTGGCAATGCGACTTGTAAGCGCTCATCACCGTGCTCATAGTTTGAGCTCACATGCCGCCTAGGGTAACTACACTATTGATAGTGAAGCCAGCGAACCTGACCCACATATAATCGATCTCAACAACGAACTCGGAGAATGCAACGATTTCATATCTGTCAGTCTACCGAAGGGCGCTCGAGAGTAAGTTTATGGCAGCCATGTACCTCAAAACACGGGACTGACGTTTTCCTTCAGGTTCATCTTTGTGGGACTCGGTCAACTCATGGAACATATATTGATTTCAAGTGCTCGGCATCTCCAGCAACCCAATGCTTTTGGCCTCAAAAAGATTCTGAGAAATATTCTAGCGCTGCAGCAATGCCTCAAGACCATTACGAACGGCGCCCAATCCAAGGAACTTGAGCGCGCAAGGAAGTATTACTCACTTTTCTTCAAAGGACCTCAGGTACGCGATTCGTAACGTTGTTTTACCAGGGACCAAGACGTTGACATTGGGCGGCTTGACAGGAAATGATACAGGAAATTCGGAAAGAACAGATTTATACCTTTGACGATTATCAGGTCATGCTTGCCTTACAGTGCGGTGTCGACCCGAAAGGGGGTGACAACAGAACATCACAGGCGACCGACCGTAACTATAGCATGTACATGATAGATTTGCATGGACTGGAGATTGAGGATTCCGGGACTTCATAGATTTGGAGGTGTATCATTATTTACAATACTTGTTAATGTTGTACATCTAGCGTACTTTACTTATGATCTGGCTCGTTGGTCAGTTTTGGCTTCATTGTGTCCAGAAACTACGTACTTTGCTATCGATTTTTGGTACCAAGCAAGGTTTCCACCGTCTAGTTCTGGTTGCCGACACGAATTGTTTGTGGTTCTATGCCCGATAGCACTCGCGGACAGTTCGACGCTGTATGACCCACCACCTTTGGAGTTTCGAGTATACACCAACACTGGAAGCCTATACAACAATGCCTGATACCGGCGACGAAGCCAGCGTGAAGGATGTCGTTGAGGAGCTGTCAGTGAGGTTGATTCTTCCCCACGACGTGGTTTTGGTCTGGAAGCAGGAGATGCAGGTCCTACAAGCTCTTCTATCTCTTCAAACAAGCGTTCGCCCTGGAAACCGACACCTCTGATATTGGCTTCTGAAGTAGCGGCGCGACTTGAGGATTCTGAGCCATCGGACGCGTTCCTGACTACGACATCTAAAGGGGGATACACCTTCTTCCATTCTTGCACAAAGTAACGCCATCGAGTATTGACCTCTCTTCGTTTGCTGAGTGGACCGAGAGTTCGAGCCTCCTCAGAGGTTGGATCAGCCCGAAGCGAGAGTTTTGGAGGAAAGGCCAAGGACTTTGTCGATAGAGGCTTGGTTCTCCGCGAGTAGAGAGAAGTGATAAGTGCGGATAGTTCTTTCGAGTATACGGGTGGACGAGACTTGGGCTTAGAAGCTATGATTGGTGCAGGCAAGGGCTTGGTCGGGTCATTCAATAGAGGCTAGACAATGACTAGTCAGTGGATGGACGCGAAGAAAGGAATGCTGGATTGACCTGCATAATTTCCCACCGAAGTTTTCCCTTTCTTCCATATGCCAGATCCAGGACGTGGTCAAATCCGCTCGTAGACCCATTACAGGCTGCCTCAACCTTTCGCATGTCTCTGGTAATCCGTTTCATCTTCCGTTGCTGGAGAGACGGGTCTTTTGTAGCTCGTATTGCTCGCAAATCTTCTGAAGCTTTGATTCGGAGAAAATCGCTATGCCTCTTGAATTAGATGCAGGAACAACCCTTCAAAAGATGGCGCACCGAAGTCTTTGGTGGGGAAGACATCTCACAAGACGCAAGTACGAACGGTAGAGAGAAACAATCTTTGAAGACATGGACAAAGTGGTGAGCGGGCGCTAGCTACTATACGTGGCAGTGTAATTCACTGGCGCCCATTGCAGCAGCCCAAGCCCACAACGGCTTCAAGCTTCCATCGAGTCCGCAGAGTCTAACCATCTTCTTTTTACATCGAATGCAAAGACTCAACATTTCCGAGTTCTCTACTTCATTGAATTTCGACATCCCTACCCGTTGCCAAGAAATCTTCAAAAAATTTTCAGGCGGCGTTGTGCTATTTTTACGCTCCTCCAAGGCTTTCTCGGCGAAGGAACCCCGTCCTGTTACCTCCATCTTATCTACTGATTCTTGTCACCTGTATTTCGAAAGCACATACACGGTCTATCATGGGTCACCTTATGGCGCAGTGGCGAGAGAGAGGGTGTCAGAAATGGCGAAATGACACGGGAACCGACGGTGGCCAACCCTTTAGACCAGCGACGTCCTCCAAGGGCTTGGTACGCGATAATTGCTGTGTGGTCGGCTTTCGAGTCTGACTTTTACACTCTGTTACATAGCCAGAACGCTCACTCGCTTACCATTGCTCCAAATCGTTTATCAGGTGGAGGCATTTTGAATGCCAAGCCTTTAGTGCGGCCACCATAACCGAATGAAGTGCCGCAGACTCTAGATAGTTGGTACCTGAACACCTTCCAAGTCGAGCCCTGTCAAGCTACCAAACCAGGAGTCGTCCTCAAACTGTCAGTATTCAATTGCGGCATTACGACGCTGTCGAAACAGCTGTTTCTGGATTACTTGTAGTTGTGCCAGGTTGTGCCTATGAAACCTCATCAAACGGCCAGGCGTGGTTTCATGGGTTTCAATGTCATACGCGGCTTTCAGCCTAACAAATTCAAATCCGTTCCGAACGATGATCGGTTCCAGATAACTCGTCTTTCCGGCCGGATTATCTGACAATTGAACGATGGAACATATTTACCAGCTCTATCAGGCGCCCTCTGTCTCTCTCACTCTCTTTCCTACCCTCACGACCCTTTTTTCTGTTACCTTTCCTCCGTCGCTCGGCGCTTTGCCCTATTTCTTGCTTTCGGAGCCCAAGCAAGCGCCCTTCAGACTTGTTGACCATGCTCTTCGCGTATCCTCTTGCTGTAGTCGCGCTGTTTTCGACGCTACCCACTTTCGTTTCTGCTCAGGATCGTAACTCTGTAGAGGAACAGGCAGCAATCTCAGGTGTGTCCAGTCACTTTTCCGGCAAACGACGCGCTCATGATACATGTTTTCGTTCTCAAAGATCCCGCTGAACAATGTCAATACTATAACTACCCTCCTATTGCCGGACAGGCCGTCAACTTCCCCAAGACATGGGAAACGGCTGAAATCCTCCCCAACGATGCTGCCGCCCGTGCAAAATTCGACGAGATCTCGAAATCTATCCCAAACATCGCTTCCAAGGTTGGTTAGAGGTTTATTTAGGCGTTAAGTGCCAATGCTTATTGATCCGCGCTTTCAGGGCAACATCAGTCAAACACTTGGAACCTACGACGCCAAAAATGATCCTGATTGTTGGTGGTCCGCGACAGAGTGCACGACGGCCAAGGCAGAAGGGGTTCCCTCGGATATTGTTCTCGTCCCCGAGGTCCGTCTGTTTCACGTCTCATGCATCATTCACTAAAATCAAAATTTGTTCATAGCCCCAAACCCTTGGATACGGTTTCGACGATGGTCCAAACTGCAGGTGATGTCGGATTATGAATTCGATGGGATACATGTCACACTGACGCTGTCTTCAGCCACAACGCTTTCTACGACTATTTGACTAGCCAAAACCAGAAAGCAAGTGCGTTATATTTAACAACCAACCTTTTTCCTTGAACTGATGGTAATTCGCCAAAGCCATGTTCTACATCGGTAGTAATGTCCTTGGATGGCCTTTGCAAGCGAAGCGAGCATTGGAAGACGGTAAAGTTCACTTTAGTTCTGGTGTCGTTACTTACTAAAAAAGACACGCTTTTCTAGGCCATGAGATTTGTGTCCGTAAGTCAGAGTTCGATCCGCCTTCTTGAACAATGCTGATTTTGCCGCAGACACCTGGTCGCATCAAGCCAGTTAGTCGTTTCACCCGATTTTTTATCCGGAGGCTGAGATTCTCTACGCAGTGACTGGTCTCTCCAACGAGCAAGCTTTCGCCGAGATCTACTATAGTGAGTATTTTTTGAAACAATACGACGTAGTTTTCTGACCTTTCCTACAGCGGTAGGATTGTTCAATGCTACCACTCAGGCGAAACTAATCGTGATGTAGATGCAAGTCATCAAACTCGTTACCGGGGTTACACCAACATGCTTCAGGGTCAGGCTCTCTTCTACTGGTTTCTGGACTTGACCTAATGTAGTCTTCGTATCAGCCACCTATGGGTGACACTGACGACCGTATTCGTTATATCGCGCACGCCCTTGGTCTGAGAAGTATTCTCTGGAAGTATGATGTTCGTGATACTATTCTTGGGCCCTCTGGTGTCGTCGAGCCCGCTGCCATCGAAGGGAAGTATGAGGAGTTCTTGCAAACGGCAAAGAGCGGTGCTTTCCAAAACGTGAGTCATGGCCCTCCGTTGATTTTTGCGACTTTTCAATGCTGACCTTTATTATAGGAAGGAGCAATTCTGTACGGATTCTACGACTATTTGCAGACGACGGCTGATTATAATTGTTTCCCCTCTAGTTTGATGCATGAGACGTCCAACCTGACCATGTCGGAGGCTATCAAGTACTATCCTCAACTGAAGGAGGCCTTTAAGGTGAGCAAATGCGCTGTAGCAGGAAGCCCTGCAGGGTTCATTGGTCTGGCGCTGAGTCCAAAGCATCACTCACACGAGTTCTATAGTACCTCGTTCCTGTTGGCGTTGCTCTCAACCAAACGCAGCCGTACGTGGAAAGCGATTACTCCCTTCCCACCTTCGAACAATGTTAGTATACCATCCTCCTGGGTAGTTTGGTACTTACACACGCCCGTTTTCAGATATCTCTGGGACCACTCAGACCGACGGACCTGCCTCGGGCTCAGATGGTAGCTCTAGCACCTCTGCATCCAGAACCCTCACGTCTACGAGATCTTCGACTTCCCCCACCGGTAGCAACGCACCTTCGGCCTCGTCGGGTAGCAATGGTGCCATTGCAGTCTCATCTTCCTTTGGAAGTATATTCCTTCCAGCATTCCTACTATATGCAATCATTGCTTTCTAAACTTTCATCTTCTATTCTTGTCATGAATACGGCACTCCTATCGTTGCCATGAGGTACTTAAGGGCGTCCAATATCACCGCTTCAACATCCTCCATCCACTGGGAAGTAGTATTCTTCCTATCCTATCCTTTGATATATACTGTCTTTAATCTCAACTGCAGTCTTTACATCCTCTCGTACGCGTCTTAATCATACACATATCTTCTCTCATGTTCTGTAGATCGATGTAGGACTTGATAGATGTAAAATTGGCGCTCCATCGTGCTCGATGGCATCATGGACCAGCGGATCCATTAAAATAAGAATATGTAGAGGAAGTCCAAGCATACGCACTGTTGTATAGCAGCAGTCCCGAAGAAACTGCGACTGTGGCGACATAATAGTGCCACAAGTCGTAGCTTATCATGTATCGACATATATATATAGTGACGTTCCCATTTCTGAGGATTCTTCTATACTCCTTCAAAGAACGAATGTACTGAGATTAAAGAAGGAAACCAAAGAGTTCGATACTGCACCAATAAGTTGCCGATAAGTTTGGCTCGAGCGTGAGAACCTTCAAGTTTCTGCTTGGTTTGGCTCTGTAAGCGCCGAACATCTTGGAACGAAACCATGATGTTGTTGGATCGTTGACTGCTCAGATGCTTCGTGGGCTCGCGGACTCAATAGCTCGAAATACTACTCCTCATTCACATCGAGACCACTTCCCATATAATGATATCGGCATAATATGCTCCACGAACATCCACCGCAAATTTCCCGCATGTAACCTTCGAGCTCTGTCCGTGAATTCACCGGTGCCAATGGATATAAGACAAATGCAGCTTTGAAATGGCTCCTCACATAACTCTACCCATCATGAAGCTTCAGTCTGTTGTAGCCGTTGCTCTCGGTCTTGCCTCTTCATGCTATGCGGCCAGCTCGTTACCTTTCCTCGGAGGCGTAAACACAGCAGGTACGGTCTCGGGTTTGCAGGTTGTACTATACTGATACTGGGACAGGTTACGACTTTTCAGTGGTATGATCACTGCCCTCAGGATGTTTGTGCTTCTGATCCCTTACGCAGGCAACTAATGGATCGTTCACTGGGAACGGAGTGGATCCACCAGTCTTCCAGTTCGAGCATTTTGCCTCGCAGGGAGTGAATGTGTTCCGAGTTCGTGAGTGTTGTTTTTGTTCTGTCATTACCAATAGAGGTTAACCTTTGTTACCCCCCACAAGCTTTTGGTCTGTTGCAACGTTATAGCTTCTATATAACCACAACTCACAAGGGACTGTAGCCTGGCAATTGATGACGCCCACGCTGGGGGGAGACATCGATGGAAACTTCTTCTCCCGGTTCGATGCTACGGTGCAAGCGGCGCTTACCTCTTCAACCAGCCCATGGGTAATTCTTGATGTGGTATGTGGTTTCCGCAATTGCACATACAGACCCGGGTCTAATCGATTCACTCTAAAGCATAACTATGCCCGTTGGAACGGAGGTATCATTGCTCAAGGTGGACCTACTGATGAACAGTATGCCAGTTTATGGTCACAAGTAGCCGCGAGATATGCCAGCAACGATAAAATCATTGTATGTCCTTAACTCTGAACCAGGCGCATGATGGCTAACCTCAAGTTGTACAGTTCGGCATTATGAACGAACCCCATGACATTCCATCTGTTGAAACTTGGGCGAACTCTGCGCAGGCAGCGATCAACGCCATTCGTGAGGCTGGTGCCACGACGCAAAACATCTTGATTCCAGGTGGGCATCTTCCTGTGATCATGCTTTAGCCTGACTAACAACGACCGTTAGGGTCGTCCTGGTCAAGTGCAGAAGCCTTCCCGACTGAAGCTGGCCCTCTTCTCGTCAATCTGACAGATCCCGCTAACGACAACACCGATCTGCTCTTATTCGATGGTACGCATGCCCTGTTATACATCTCGCTCTTTGTTGACAACGGCGCCACAGTACACAAATACCTTGACAGCGACAACAGCGGGACACACGCGGACTGTGTGACGGTTTGTATCTCGGTTGCTTTGCCTACGATTCTTGCTGATGATAGTTGTGAAGAGCAACATCGAAGTTTTCCAGAACCTTGTCGACTTCCTGAAGGCAAATGGCAACCGACAGGCTATTCTTAGCGAAACCGGTGGAGGCAATACGGAATCGTGCGAGCAACAGTATGTTGGCTGATGTCTTCGTTTTCTCTGCGTTGCCGACATATATCCGACAGTCTTTTCGAGCAACTGGAATTTGTCAAGAATAACTCTGATACTGTAAGGTTCTCTTTATCTCCGTACAAACGCGAGTCTCTGAACACGGAAATCAGCTCATCGGATTCACTGCCTGGTCTGCTGGAGCCTTTGATACCACATACATCCTCACCCTCACACCAAATGGGGATCAGGATCAGCCACTCTGGACCGCAGCGGGTGAGTGGCAACCTCATTCACCTTTGCAATCGGGCAATGTTCTGAACGAAGGTATCCAGTTAAACCAAATCTGCCTTAAGACTCCTTCGTGTACGTCATCTGCTAATCACAAATGTAATTGCATCAAACATGTCCATTGTGGAAGGCTAGTTTATAAGTTGCGAGCAGCGTCAGAGCGTCAAGTAATAGAGTGACTGCGTGAGGCGTAGACGTAGAGAACAAAAATGGGAGGACAGTTTGAGTGTGAAAGTTCCAGGATATGTGTCTATGAATGGCTTGTTGTGAGCAGAAAAAAAGCAGCGGTAAAAGAGCGGTGATGGAATCCATGCAGCATGTAGACTGATGAGCAAGAGTAGAAATTTGACTATTAAACGAAGATCATTGACGATTGCGCGCCAATTCGGCCTCATCCAGGGTACTCAGGATCCTATCCTGATAGGCGCCTTCCAAAACTTCAAGATCATTCTGTATCCACGGACTGGACAATGCAGTCTTGATTGTCGCTCTTTTAGTGGGGTCGGGGTTGAGAAGCTGAGTAATGAGTTCTTGCGCTTCGGAACGATTAGCATCTGAGCGAAGAGACCGGCTGAATGACCTTACCGTCATCCAACTTCTTCCAGACCTTACAGCCAAAGTCTGGCCCATCACCAAATACAATCCTTTCTTTGACGTCCTGCTCCCTCAGCATGTCTTCGTCCTCCGCTTGTGAAGATGTAGTCGACCAGTGTTTAGGACTAGGATAATCGAAGGGGTGCGAGCCACTGGATATGATATTTAATGCGAATTCACGATGGGAATTGTAAAGTCGAACACACCAAAGCATGATATACAGCGTGACACCGGCAGACCAGCAGTCAGCAGGAAAGCCAGTATACTTCAGATCTTTTCTATCTAACGCGAGAACACCCTCTGGGGGAAGATAAGAGACCGTACCACACACGTTGAATGTGGCCTGCCATCCTTTAGGTCTTGCAAGCCCAAAATCTGCTATCTGGACACGAGGATATGGTCCAGGAGCATGAAGAAGAATGTTCTCTGGCTGTAATAGGGAGTTAATGCGGAAAGCGAGAAAAGGTATACCGCGTACCTTCAAATCGCGATGGCTAATCGTCTCCATATGCAAATAAAGTAAACCGAGAAGGATTTGATACATGATGTATTTTGCTTCGGGTTCGCACATCCAGATACCCTTCTCTGTGTAGGAGTTGACGTAGGTGAAAAGGTCACCACCGGTGCATAATTGAAGGAAGAGATGGCTACTCCGTGGCGTTGTGAGAAGGGTCGGTAGGCCGGATAAAACACTCACATGAATGTTCCGTCCTGTTCTGTATTGTATATCCGGTTGATATTGGGCTTTGATGTCGATTAGTATATTGTGGATGAAACGTGCATGCGCACTTACATGGCTTAATCTGCATAGAATAGAAATCTCTTTGGACACCTGTTCGATTTCATGGCCCTTCCTCGTTCTGATGGATTTGCAAGCAACCTGACAATGATATGCCATATCTACAGCCAGGTGAACGGTAGCGAAGGAGCCGGTGCCAAGACATTTGGATGTTAGAATGAAGCTGCCTATGGACTTGCCGCGAGTTAGCATTCCTCGGTGACGGTATCTTAAGTTAAAGGCAATACCTTCATGGAGATCTTCTGTGCTACCTGGGGTGGAGGTGTCGGATCGAAAACGGTTTGCTTTTGTACAGGATCGCGCCAGATGTGGCGGCAGGTGAACGCTACCGATTATTGGATGCTTGTTTCTGTGATGTGGGTATATGCGGACAACTCACTGAGGGAATCCGGGATTTTGAACACATCTCCATCCATTAGGATCGCCGATGTCCTTCTTATACGATGTTCGTTCAAAACGATGCCATTCTTCGAGAGGTCCTGTAAGTAGCTGATTAGTAGAGGCTCGATGTATTACAGAGGAAATGTAGGGACTTGGCATGACACAATAACACCTCCGTTCGGTGACCTCACTCTGAGATAACATCAGATCTCGCAGTCGATGAATATAAGCGGAGCGTACACATAGACTTTACAGTGTATTGCCGATACGGACTTGTCCGCCACCACATACGAGCTTGATGAATATCAGTATCACGCTTTGCAGATAGCTGAAGGTGCGTACCAAAGCGCAGGGTTCCTACCAATCGTGATTGGTTTGTTGAGGCTGAGTGAAATCCCTTCTTTCCTTCCTCTTTTGACCGTCACAAGTTTAGCGCATATATCTGGTGAGTCGCGAGTGTCAGAGTGAGAAAGATAAGCTGGGATGCTGTTTGTGGATGCTGGAGGGTCCATTATGGGATTAGAAGTAAGGACACTGAGATGGTGGATGAAAAAGAAGAACGCGCGTCAGTCACACGGAAGGTGATTTTGTGACCGACCAGTTATGACGCGTGATCCAGGGGCAAAGCTGCACCTCTGGGATCGAGGCCTGCAAATACATTGCTTGGCTTCTAGTATAGGAGTTACTACATTCATTACCTACGCCCACTTCAATCATAACCCTTCCCACTCCGCTGCTTCACTCTTTTAGGTTTCTTGTGCTTTTTCCCTCCATCTATCCCCTGCGACGCCAAAACAGCTGCTAGCCTGCCATACTTAGGAGCAATTACCGCACCGTCATTTGTGACTGCATTCTGGTGCGGTAATACCTGGGCTCTGGCAAAGGGACCTTTCGCACCATGAATGCCTTTGGCATACACACCAAACGATCCTCGATCCTCGAAGAACTCCTGGTCCAGAGCACGAGACTTGGCGCCTTGCCCCTTTGCTGGTAGTATGCTTGGTGCCTGTTCCTGCGCCGGGGGAACGTAAGTGTCTGAATCCTTTCCGACCCGCGTTACAGGAGCGTGTTTCTTGTTCGCATATCTGCGAAGAGAGAGCTCATGCGTTCGCTCGTTGAATACCGCCGGATCGACTCCAGGCGGTGGATGGCAAAACAGTAATTTGGCGTTGACGTAGTCCTTCAATATGTACCGCGCCGCTCTTGCTTCGTCTGGTGTTCCCTGGCCCGATCTCATATAACCACGAGCTATCGCATATGCAACCAACAATCCTTCGGCTGTTATGGTCTTCCCATCTCCCCCATCCTCAATACTTTTCACGGAGATAGTCAAACCATAGGTCGCCTCCAAGACTTCCTTCGGTATCCTCTTCACTACTAGGCTCACTGGACCAGTGTACTCCTTCATCTGATCAATGGGCAACACTCCATCACACACCAACCCTGCTTTAGTGGTGGCGAATTGAGGAAAGACAAGACCAGGGCAATCGCAGAGGATAGTCGAGTCAGATAGATGAATTGTCTGGAAGTGCTTCGTTTTTCCGGGCGTCGAAGAAACGCTGACTTTCTTTTCGCCAAGTAGAGCGTTGATGGTGCTCGATTTACCGACATTAGGATAACCGACAAGGCCAACAACAGTTTTGGTGGGCAAGTTTCCACTCGCGTCAGCGAAAGCTAATTTGCGTGGTAAGTAATCAATGAGAATGCGAGCCACAAAGCATGATGCTCACCAGACAAATCCGGCGCTGATCTTGTGAATAATTCTTCCAGCTCCAGAACCGACAAGACTCTGGTTCGAGGATCCTGGGAGGCCTCGTCGCTGTCGTCACTGGCTTCGTTGGCAGAATAAAATGCATTTGAATCATCCGACTCGGGATCTGAATCACCGTCCTCCCCTTCTTCTTCGGCTTCGGCCTCTTCGTCGTCGTCGTCAGACGTTGTCCCAGCATGCTCCTTCTGTTCCGCTGCGAGCGCATCCCTTCTCGCTTGCTGTAATGCAGCGGCATTTGCTGCTGAGAAGAAAGCGTGCTCGACCCCTTGCTTCTCGAAGAACTCTGCCCATTGCAATCTCTGTTGACTCGTTAACAGGTCCGCCTTATTTATTAGCAACAGAGTCTTCCTAATCCCTTTCTTTCCTAATCCCTTCTCTCCCTCTGGTCCTTCAACGTCACGAACGTAGTCTTCTAGGTCTTCACAACGAAATCGAAGTGGGTTCCTGGCGTCAACAATCTGCACCACCAGATGGGATCGCTCGATTACACGCCAGAGTTGCTTCCATACTTCGATGTTACGTTCAAATGGTGTAAGGAGGAACTTCTCATCCTCTTGAAGCCTATTGCATCCCTAAGTTGAGTAGTGGACATCTTTGTGGGCAAAATATTGGACGTACACTGCCAGTCCTCTTCTCCATTCTAAAAACGCTGCCTTCTCCTGCCTCTCTAATTCTGCCGTTGTCATTTGTCTCGTCCATGCGGGTCTTCTGGGAACTCGTAATCGCGACTTGTTTTCCGCGTGCTTTTGCAAAGTTTTCTTCTCTTCTTGCTCTGTAAGCAAGTAGGGATTATGTGGGGATGTCGTTGATTGAGAAATCACTTTTACATTGCGACGTTCTGGGGTTCTTCAAGTCAGATAATCTGACTGTGTGAAAGCATATCCACGACGCACCTGCAGTGAAATCCATCTCAGCTAGCTGTGCCGTATTCAAAAACTCGTCCAGATCTCGCTCTTGTGTGACTGACTTGAGTTTTGATGACGAGTCTAGATCTGTAGTGTACTGTGCAGCTCATATTATATTTCGCATAGCGGAAAAAGACGAAAAGGACGTACCATTCCACTCTCCTGCCATTTCCTCGCATCCTTGACTTTCCTGTTGATGATTGCTCGTCCGAGTCCACTCGGATTGGGATCTCTGCCTTTGGGTGCCTGAAGTATTAGCTGGTTTTTAGTTCCCAATAAGTCGACCCAAGTAGAATGATGCTTGCCATGATTCCGAGTTTAGTGGTGAAGATGGAGTAGATGAGAAAGCAAGGATTACTCAGATAATTTTTCCAGGCAATTGCCGGCCGGCATTCGAGCGAAGTTTCCCTGCTTGGTACTTCCAGCTTCGTACGTTCAGAGAGCGTACTCCTCAGTGGCTACATACAATCTCAAAGCACGGCCTAGGTCGGGTGGAATTATTTTTGTTACAAACTTCAAATTCATCTCAGTAGTATACACTTTCCGTCACTGCTCAGACACTTGCGCTGCTATTTCACGCCTTGAGGAAATTGGCGTGGAAGTGAACGTGGTCACTTGCGAACGTAGAGATCTGATGGCGACTGCGTTAGAAACAGAAAATGTGAAGAAATACGAAAGGTTGAATATCTTACAAAGTAATAGCTGTGGTCATAGCCTTCTTGACTCCTGACGCGAACCTGCACTTCATCATACCCTGCATCGCGCGCGGCTTTCAAGAAGTTTTCCGGCAATAGTTGACCTTGCTTGTAGAAGTTGTCTCCAGTACCATAGTCCACCAAGATATGGACTCTTTCCTTGCCACCAGATTTGCGAATCAACTCGGTTGCGTCATATTTTTCTTTTCCTTCTTCGATACCATTTTGGAGATATCCATTGAATGCCTTTTGGCCCCAAGGACATTGAGACGGGTTGGATATGGGTGAGAAGGCTGAACAAGAGCGGTATTGATGTCTCCGCGTTCCGTCTGGGCCTGTGAGCGAGGACAGATAGAGAGTCAGGGCCCCATGACCGCCCATGGAATGGCCAAAGATGGATTGACGAGACCAATCCTGGAAGTGTCAATTCGTCAGCAAAAGGTGTGGGAGCCGGAAGCCGGGAGGGGCCTCACGATAGGCAATCCACCTGCTTCGAGGACTTGGGGCAGTTCGAGCGTCACATGAGTATACATGTTGTAATGGTTGCTGAACTTTGGGTTGGTCGCGTTCAGGTAAAAGCCAGCGCCAGTACCAAAGTCCCAATCATCATCTTCACCGGAGATGTTGGCTCCTCTTGGAGAGGTGTCTGGGAAAAGGATGGCAATCCCTTGAGCGGATGCCGGGCCGAGGAATGCGCCTTTCTGTGCTCTACGCAAAAAAAGTTAACCCATGTAAGCGTTATTAGGACTTAAATGAGCCTACCCATTATCCTCAGTGCAGGTCAGACCAGCGAGGTAAACCAGAACAGGAACTTTATTCGTTGATGATGCGTTGGGCGGCAAAAAGAGGTTGAAATTGGCCGATAGCCCACCCAGAGCGGCTGACTGTATTCTGTTAGCATTTCTACATACCCGTTTCTGGAAACGTACTTTAAATTTGTACTTGGCCAACTCTCCTTCAAAAGTTTTGCTCGAGGACAATTTCTCAAGAGGGGCAGACATCGTCGTTCAAGTGAGAGTTGAATTATCGATAACTTGGCGCCCTGAGATTCTGAATCTGACGTCACGAGATTATGCCAGATTGCCTATCTACCGAAATTTCTTCTTTCCGCAATGAACGACGATGGACTTGGATTAGATGATATTTTCCCCGAACCTCCACGCCCAGAGACGCCTCCGCCGACAGTCGTGTCATACAAGGAACACAAAATACGACTTGTTGGATCGCATGTTCTGTGGGGTCATTACTTGTAAGTTTAGATTTTGGATATATTTCCTGGTAGAACTAATACGTTACTAGATGGAACGCATCTATAGCCCTTGCTGATTGTTTCTCTGGAGAAGAATCGAGTTTTCGTTTGGATGTCAAAGGAAAACGTGTGCTAGAACTTGGCGCAGGCGGCGCCTTGCCCTCGATCATCGCTGCTCTGAACGGTGCTGAAAAGGTTTTCATTACGGACTATCCGGACAAACCTTTAATCGAAAACATCCAATACAATGTTGACCAGAACGTACCTGAAGAGCTGCAAAATCGAGTGGTAGTCGAGGTGAATTGAAATTTTTCGATGCACGTCCACATGTTTCTCAGGCCATGGTTTTGAAGGGGTTCATCTGGGGGACACCGTTTCAATCTACGGAGAAGTTTGACATAATCATCCTCTCCGACCTCATATTCAATCACTCCCAGCATGAAGCTCTCCTGCGGACATGCGAACAGTGTCTGTCTCCGACATCACCAACGCAAGTTCTCGTGTTCTACAGTCATCATCGACCCCACCTTGCCCATAGGGACATGGAATTCTTCAGACTTGCTCGTGAGCGGGGTTGGAACTGTGAGCAAGTCGTCAAGAGGAAATTTCCGGTGAGCCTGGAGTTACATCTTGAGGTTGTGATGGTAGGCTTAAATTTCCCGCCAGCCGATGTTCCCAGAGGATTCTGGCGAAGAAGAGGTTAGGGCGACAGTATGGGGATGGAGCTTGACGAGGTCGTAGTCCTCTGTGTAAAGTTGTGAGGGATAAAGAAAACGAATTCGACAGCGTTGGAAAGGAATTTATTGTCACCTGAGCGATGCATGTATTAGAGAGACACTTTAGGTGGGGCTTGCACGTATTGTAATTTGGAGGCGACCAAGAAGCAATATGGACGTCGTCCAAGTGATTATCGGCGTCGGGAGCGAACAACATTGCGCGCGGGTCTCCGAGACCACTGCCTTATCACCACCATCAACGCCGTGAATCCTTGACACCACGGCTCCGATCCGCCAAAATGACTTGATCCAAGTTCTAACTTTCCATGCGAACCGGACACACTTGAGGTGGATGAAGTGAAGTATGTGGTCAAGTCAGAAAGGTTTGACAGCACCGGTTCCGGACAAGTTACTTATATCCAGCTCAGCCATGGATTAACATACCAGTACCAATTCTCGGATATCAACAGCTCTCATGCCTCGCGCAAAATCTTCTCAAGCTACAGCTGGCATCCAGGCCACCTCCCGACAGACTCGCTTCGATCTCGACGAGGATACATCTTCAAAGGACATTGACCTCCACGGCGTCAATGTATCCATCGGAAAACGAGACATCCTCGGAGACGCACACCTCAAGCTTACTCCTGGTGTTCATTATGTTCTCGTAGGGCGCAACGGCACTGGAAAAACTACGTTGCTTAGTGCCATTGCTTCAAGGTACATCATTATACAATACCGTTTTACCCACATAGTCACAAGCATCCTACAGACTCATTCCCGGAATCCCAAAATCCATCAAAGTTCTTCTACTCAGGCAAAGCTATGATTCTTTTGAAGGAGAAATTGAGAAGGGGGAAAACACGTTGCGGTTTGTGGTCAAGAGCGATCGTGAACGTACCAGAGCATTACAGAGACGCGAAGGTATGCAGATATCATTATGTTCCTGTTGGATGCATGTCCAATGTGATACTTTTAGTCCTGCAACAAGCATTAAATGACCCCAATGACTCAACAGCCGTGGTCAAGGTCCTGAGGATGATCAAACACGAGGACCGCTTGCAGAAATTGGAGGAAGCGAGGAGGAGCGCAGAGTTGAGAAGTGGTGCAAGAGGTATCAAGGCCAGGAAGGAGCTCAAGACATTGGAGCTGGAGGTCGCTTCGGAGGCGGAAAGGTTGGTACTCTTACAAACCACGCCGAACAAACCAGGCTCACCCTACTCAGATTGTCCGCTATCGACATGAGTACAGTGAACGAAGAAACCAACGAAGCCATTTCAATGATTATGGACTTGGAGAATGCCCTAGAAGCCGTATGTTTATAATGTGTCTATTCCTAATCGAGACCTCTCAAACCATCCTATAGATGGCAGCCTCAACAGCCGAAGCTCGGGCAGAGCAGATCCTTCGGGGGCTTGGATTTACCACAACAACCATAGGACAGCCTTTATCTGCCCTTTCTGGCGGTTGGTTGATGCGTACGATGCTTGCCTCCCTCCTATTCCAGCCTTGCGATTTACTTCTACTCGACGAGCCTACAAATTTCCTCGACATGCCATCTCTTCTGTGGCTCGAATCCCATCTACGAACAATGGCCGACACTACAATTCTGTTAGTGTCTCACGATCGCACTTTCGCCGATAATGTTGGGGAGGAAGTCATCGTCTTGCGCGACGCAAAGCTCGAGCGTTACCCTGGGAATCTCACAGCATACGAAAAGACTCGTAAAGAACAACAGAGGAGGCTTACTCGTATGCAAGAAGCTCAGGAGAGACAAAAGGCGCATATGGAGGAGACTATTGCTGGAAACATACGAGCTGCTAACCGCACAGGCGACGACAAGAAGCTCAAGCAAGCTGTTTCGAGGCAGAGAAAGTTGGATGAAAGAATGGGCTACGAAGTTGGTCTCCGGGGTGGCCGGTTCAAGCTCAATAGGGATCTTGCTGGGTGGCATCTTACAAATAGGGATGCTATCGACATTCCGCAGGATGA
Source organism: Paramarasmius palmivorus (assembly GCA_037176845.1). Lineage (NCBI taxonomy): Eukaryota > Fungi > Basidiomycota > Agaricomycetes > Agaricales > Marasmiaceae > Paramarasmius > Paramarasmius palmivorus. Next base: position 935,433 of record JAYKXP010000004.1, on the reverse strand, counting down.
AGCTGCTGTGAAAATGCGCGTACCTTCGTCTCCACCAAATCTCAGATTCCCAGGTGCACTGGCTTCAGTTGAGAAGCTGACATTTCAGTACAAGGGGACTACCAAGCTTGCGCTCAAGAATGCCAGCCTCAATGTACACCTAGGCGATCGTATCGGTTTAGTCGGCTTGAATGGAGCAGGTGAGAACGATATCAAGTCCAGATAAACCTATTTACGAACAGTGGCGATCATTCAGGTAAATCGACACTGGTTTCATGTCTGGTCAATCAATCACATCCCAATGGGAAAATCATAACTGGTGCTCAGTCACATCATCCGAAAGCTCGCATAGGATACTTCTCACAAGCGGCGGTCGAACGTCTACCACAGACACAGACAGCTCTTAAGGTTGTATTGGAACTTGATGAGATCAGCACAGAGCAGGAGGCCCGTGCAGCACTTTCGTCTATGGGTCTTACCGGACAGACGGTGTCTGACATACCAATAGAGAAGCTCTCTGGGGGACAAAAGGTTCGCGTCGCCCTGGTACAGATGCTCTATCCCACACCACCACATCTACTTGTTCTTGACGAAGTGACAACCCATCTCGATGCTGATAGTGTTGTAGCGCTTGCCGACGAGTTGAAGGATTTTGAAGGGGCTGTGGTGGTTGTGAGTCACGATCGATGGTTTATCAAGACCGTGGTCGAAGGTCAAAACGATGGGGATGATGAAGATGATGAAGAGGATGGCGAGACCGGAGACCTCGCAGCCAGAAACAGAACACGCAAAGTGTATATGGTTGCGAAGGGAGAGGTGTCGGAAGTGAAAGGAGGTATGAGTGAATTTGAGAAAAAAATTAGAAAGGCGAAGAAAGGATGAGCTGCTTATATACGTGGAACAGTACTCAATGATACTGAGCTATACCTTGGATGGCGCCTCAGTGTATACGTAGTGCTAGAGTTTCTGAATATCAGTTTACTTTGTCACTGGTTTTTTGACCAGGATTTGGCGGGATTCCTAGTTCACGTGCTCACTTGATTTCTTGTCTGGCTCCGCCCTTTTTCTTTCCCCAACATCTTACCTCAACAAACGCGTCCGCCTTTATTTCTCTCTGGCCAGCCAATGGCTGCCCTATCCTCCTCTCCCGCTCCTGAAAATCACACTGAAAAGCACACCAAATCGCGTTCAAATGTCTACATCATTCCTCCGCATCTTTCTCCGTCGCAGAAATCGCAATATAAAGAGCTCCCAGAAGGCGGTTTTACAGACGTGAAAGTGGATGAAGTAGTTGGTGAAATTGTGGACTCAAAGCAAAGGGTGTGGTACTTTGCGCGTTATAAAGGCGGAATCATTCGTGGGGTGAGTAGCGCGTGTTGTCATGTACGCGTAGCAGCGATAACTAACGCGAGCAATAATAGTTCATGGCCAAAGACTTCTTATCTACCCACAAAGACTTGATAGACATATACGGTGCGTGTCGATTACCTTTATCCTGTGACAGAAGCGCTCATAGCCCTGTAGAAGAGAAGAAAGCCGCAGGGTTGCTGGCTCCGTTCGATCCCAGTAACAACTCAGAAGTCCACCCAGAACATCGAATCAGTATGACAGTCAAGTTAGACATGAAGAAGAGACGTGTCACAAGGCTCAGCATATCTTCTGCTTCAAGTAGTCGGCATCAGGACGATGTCGACCCTGTACCAGATTCAGACGATGACGAGGCACTTGATGAAGACCCTTACACAGAAGCGGAAAGTGAGGGGCCACCACGTAGAAGTACTCGGACACATACGAAAGCCCAACTTCTCAGCCCGAGGAAACTACGAAGACGAAAGGTGTTTCCAGTCGAGGACGACGGGGCTGAAGAACCTGTAGCTGGAACCTCCTTGCGACGTTCAGGTCGGAGCAGAAAACCGCTAAAATTGTCTCTGGACGACGACGATTACGAGGGCGAATCCAATGTGGATGACAGTGATGGCTATGCCTCTGCAGGCCGCCACCAATCAAAAGCCAAATCCAAGAAGCGGGTGTACAGAGCTGCTCGTGCTGCTTACGGTCAATTCCGGTCAATGGAGGAGGTTGATGAAACCAATGTGGATCCTCTCATGGCTCACCGGCACATCTGTGAGAAATGTCTTGAGCCTCCTACGACGAAGTTATTGGCTTCGTTGAAGAGGAAGGGAAAGGCGAAATCTCGCAGAAGGGACCCCGATGAAGAAGACGAAAGTGATGAAGAAGAAAGGGTTTTGTCGAAGGGTGGATGGGTGCGCTGGTGAGCATCTTGAAGTCTTTATCTTGTGATGCACTCAATGTCTATCCATACAGTCTCAAATGTCCCGTGTCAGCACATTGGGGTTGCCTTGCAGGGACACAACGAGAAGAGATCTTGAAGGCTGCTCGACAACGGGACCGGGAACAGTGGCTTAAAGCACAAGAAGGTAGTGTTGATGTTGACATGGACCGAACAGGTCCCTCAAAACGATCAAGTCTGGAGGTCAACCAAACCACCGACTTCATCTGCGGTTCGTTTCCCTTTGAGAACCGCGGCTATAACGTACCAACCACATTTACAGGTTCTTGTATGAAGGGCGGTTTCTGCATGGGATGCATGGAAACTGTTTTGGAACCGAATCCGTCTTCGACCCAACCTTCCAATATGACCATTGATCAAACCAGCGACGTCACCATGACCGATCGCACAGCCCAGCCTGAGTCATCCGATTCTAACCAGCTCTTGTTCCGCTGCTTGACCTGCAAAAGATTGGCTCACTATGAGCACCTCGCCAAGGATCAGGATCCAGATGAAGACTTGACTGAACTCGCGCGGTCGCATCACTACAATTGGCTATGCTCTGACTGCGTGTCATACCAGTGGAAACTGGACAAGATTCTGGCATGGCGACCATATCCTCCAAATGCTGTGGAGCCTGCACGTTCGGACACCGAGCCTGTAAACTATAAAGCCCCCCTCCCAAGGCAGTACCTGGTAAAATGGCAAGAACGAGGCTATCGAAGGACGCAATGGGTGCCTCATATGTGGCTCTTAACCACCAATGCTCAAAAGCTCCGTAACTTCATTCTAGAGGGACCAAAGGTCAAATTGTTGTCGGAACCTCGAGAGTCTGGCAGGGACGGTACCGAAGACACAAACGATGGATTGAACCCTGTCGCCAGCTCCCGCGAATCATCTGTTCATCCGAGTTCCAAAACTCCGAGATTTCCGCAAGCACCAATGCCTGACGCCGAAACGAAGATTCCACTCGAATGGCAAACCATTGATCGGGTTCTGGATGTCAAGCTCCGAAGGCCTTTGAGCAGGCAAAAGACCAAGACAAGCAAAAGACGCACCAAGGACAAAGTGGTTGAAAGCGAAGTATCAGAAGACGAAGAGAGTCATGGTGTATACGAAGCCGCCTACGACCATTCCGAAGAACCTCAAGGTTACACGGAAACAATTGAAGATTTCGAATCGCGAGAAGGCCGCTCGTTGAATGAGGACGACATAGAGCGCGTCATTTGGGGATACTTCAAGTGGCAGGATCTTGGGTACGAGGAAGGTAGAGGCATATTTTTTTGTTTGTGTATAGTTATGTTTGCTAATTCTATTCTAGCCACTAATGACTCGCCACCTCGGCCAAATGACCCAACATACCCTGCTTTTCAGAAAGCATTTTCACGGTTCATTGCAGCTCGGTCGGTGAACATTATGAAACCTTCTGCCTTTGATGCAAGCAAATTCGGGGCGTCTCGACGCAAGAAGGGTGATTACGATCGGTATCATACTCTAAAGAAAGCGGAAGACTTGGCACTCGGGCAGGACCCGAAGTTGAAGCTTATGGACTTTCAGGTGCGAATTGTGTCTGTCTTTATCGACAATAGTCCAACACATCTTTCAGGTTGATGGCTTCAACTGGCTTTGCCGTAATTGGTGGGACAATCAACCATGTATCTTGGCGGATGAGATGGGACTGGTAATCTTTTCTTGAATGTTTTGTGGACTAATACCCACTTTCGCGCAGGGAAAAACGGTTCAAATTGCTTCATTCATCGGTAAAATTGTTACGAGCTATAAAGCCGCTCCAATGTTAGTCGTCGTACCGAATTCGACAGTCACAAATTGGGTTCGAGAGTTTGAGCGCTGGGCTCCCCAATTGCGCGTTGTCCCTTTCTACGGAGAAGCGAAAGCAAGAGATGTCATCAAAGCCTTCGAACTATACCACGACGATAGTCGTCGCAGAGATATGAGGACCAAATTCCATGTCCTGATTACGACGTACGACACCATCACAAACAAGACAGAATTTACACCAATATTCAAGAATCAACCGCGTTGGGACACCCTTGTTATTGACGAGGGACAGAGATGTAAGTTTCAGCTTAATGACTTTGTGTGTGTTTTCCTGACCACCCGTGCACGTAGTAAAATCTGACAGTAGCCTCCTATTCAAGAAGTTGAACGAGTTAAAAGTCGTTCACCGCATCATCATGACCGGGGTGCGTGGCCAACCTCGCGTGTACCTTTCTCTCAGCTCAATACCTTCTCCAGACGCCCCTCAACAACAATATTCGTGAATTGTTCAATCTTATGAACTTCCTCGACCCAGAGCAGTGGAACGACCTGGAGGCTTTGGAGAAAGAGCATGAAGAATTGACCGAGGAGTTGATCAAACAACTTCACGAGCGCTTACGTCCATATTTCCTACGTCGGATTAAAAGCGCCGTTCTTAAGCTACCGCCCAAGGTTTGTCCTCTTGCAATTATCTTCCTTCGTAGAACAAACCAGGATCTTCTCGCAGAACGAGGTAATCGTTCCAGTATCTATGGCTCCTCTACAAAAGCAAGTCTATCGATCGATTCTCAGTGAGTGAAGATTTACTGTCTCCGCGATCGATCCAATAAAGTCTGTGCGCAGGTAAGAACGTAGAGATTCTGGCCGGTTTGACTAATCCGTCAGCATCTGCTCAACATTCTGGCGGAAAGAAAACTGTCAATAATATGCTTATGCAGCTGAGGAAGTGAGTGTATTGAGCTTCACTTCATTGCATAGACATTTATGATGCTGTATAGATGTCTTCAGCATCCCTACTTGTATGACCCAGATATTGAACCCAGGAATCTGTCTCCTCAGGAAACCCACGAAAAGTTGATCGACGCGAGCGCCAAACTCCGATTCCTCAGGTCTCTCCTGCCCAAACTGAAAGCCCGTGGTCATCGAGTATTGCTCTTTAGTCAAGTGAGATTTTCATGAATTAATAATTTTGATCCACTTGCTGATGTACCAATAGTTTGTGATTGCTCTAGATGTCATTGAAGACTTCCTGGTTGGAGAGGGGATCAAATATCTTCGTTTGGTCAATCTTCTTTACCTTCCTGATCCAGGGACCCGGTCTCACTGTCGATTTTCAGGACGGTAATACTGCTGGAGCCGACAGGCAGAAGGGAATGGACGAATTCAACAAAGAAGGATCTGAAGTTTTTATTTACCTATTGACAACAAGAGCCGGAGTGCGTGGCTTTCAAATGCTTCCTGATATGCTTAGCACTGACAGGGGCATTCGGGCAGGGTGTTGGTATCAATCTATTCGTAAGTTGTCTTTCTCCACACGTTGCTATGTGCTAATTCTTCTATGTACTCGTAGACCGCGGATACTGTCGTGAGTTGGCTTGCACTAACAGACAATTATACTCTGACCCTTCTCAAGATCATCTTTGATCCCGACTTCAATCCTCACCAAGTATGTACCTCCGAATGTCTGATAGCTTCGCCCAATAACCTGGTCCTAGGATTTGCAAGCCATCGCACGAGCCCATCGATTTGGCCAGCAGAAACCTGTGTTGGTGTTCAAACTCACGGTAAAGGAATCCGCTGAGGAGCGTATCATGCAAATCGGGAAGAAGAAAATGGTGCTCGACCATCTCATTGTGCAAAAGATCAACGACGAGGATGACGCTGGAGACGACTTGCAGTCGATCTTGATGTACGGCGCTCAGGCATTGTTCGACGAGGAAAAAGAAGGTTCCACAAAGGATATAGTTTGTCCGTGTCTGGCGTGTTTCTCTGTCTGAATTATTGCTTACGTCCCTGCAGATTCTGATAGTGACATCGACAATCTCATCGAAAGGACTGAAAAGGAAACCCAGGTGGAGGAGGCCCCGAAAGAGGGCGGTCTGGCATTCTCGTTTGCGAAGATATGGACCTCGGACAAAGACCAGCTAGAAGAAGTGCAAGACAACGATGAACTACCACAACAAGACTCCTGGGCCAAAACATTACAGAAAATCAATGCTGAAATGGAGCTGGCCAGAAGCAGAGAAGCAGCTCAATCTGGTAGAGGCGTACGGCGAAAAGCAGCTAAAAGGGTCCGTGCACTCTTGGATGTTGAGAGCTGACATGCTAAGCCATAGTTTTCTATCCATTAGATCGCCCAACCAATTCCCGCGTATATCGAGGATACTCCTATGAAACCCAAGAAGTCCAGGAAGGCGCGTTCGTCCGACGGTGATTCGGCTTATAATTGGTCAGAGCCCGGTGAAATCGACAGTGATAGCGACAGCGACGAGGGTGATCCTGAATATACTGAGCGGGCGCGGGCAATCTCAATGGCTGTGGACACGCCCATGAACGGCCATGTCAACGGTGTCTCCGTGCTGCCTGCACCAAATCCTCCACGTCCTGCATACGTTCCCCCTCAAGGACCGTGTGGCTTGTGCGGTCAGAATCATAGAGATGACGAGGAATGCATGATGCTCGAGAAGTCGGAGAATCTGGCTGAATATCGAGAGATGTTGATAATGCACTCTGAAGACGAGCCTTGGGATCAGCGTGTAAGACATTCTGGTGAAAAGAAAGCATAACAATAACTGACTCGATACTTAGGTGGCTGCGATACGCGTGATAGAAGAGACACTTGTGAAGCGCGGTCACTTGCATCTCATCCGTGGCCAGCCTCTACATCCTATTCGCACGTTGCCGACAGTCGCACAAAAAATCCAACCCGCGCCGCCGCCACCACCACCACCACAGCTGCCCGTAGTAAATCACAATCATACACTTTCCGTTGCAGGTCCGTCGCGTTCCAGCTCAAAGCGATCATCTCCTGCAGGAGACGCTGTCGATAAACCGAAAAAGAAGATCAAAGGTAGTCTTGATGTCATTCAGCCTCTATACTTGTTCTAACGCACTCTGTAGCATAACAAAGGCGATCATGAGGCTGGACAATACCTGGAATGTCCGCAGAAAGTCTGAAAGAACGGCTTGAGCTCCAGGCTATGCATACAAATTAGAATTCGAACTACACATTCGCAACTTGGACACAACGCACTTATCATTATTTCTTGCCATATCTACATCTTACGGTACACTCGACCAATTGGTCGCTATTCAACTTCGCTACTATACATACCGTACGATACCACTGTGTCATTTTGCACTGTGCAATTCCTTGTCACTCAAGTACTTAGTTAAGATTTCGATTTCTTATTCAACGGCTGCCATCATCCCATCGATGCAATGTCTGATACGTCCTCGTCCTCGTCTCTTGCTGCGTTCATCGCGCGTCAACGCGTGCTGCTTGCCGAAGAACGTCGAGCCGACCTCGAAAGAAGCAAACTCCTACTCACCAACTGTCCCCCCAAAGTCCTAGAGCAGAAAGGACTTGCATTGCTCGGGCTTGGGATCGTCAACGTCTCTGTCGGCCTTGGTGGAAAGACACTCATCGAACTAGATCGACCTAGTGCGTACCACACCAACCCCATTTTTCCTCCGCATACCTTGAGGACGGGAGACCTTGCCAGTATCGAACCTCACACAACAACCTCTGGTCCTCCTGCAAAAGATACGAAAGGAATTGAAGGTGTGGTGTACAAACTCTCGGACACCCGCATTATCGTAGCGGTCGACAATGGCGACGAGGTTCCCGATCTTCCTGAACGATGCCGGGTCGTTAAAATTGCGAATACGGTCACCTACGATAGGATGGATAAGGCTATTGATCAACTAGAAAGAATTTTGGTTGGTTCAGGTGAAATTAGCAGCACTGCTAGTACTTCGCCGCCCACAAACACAGATGAACATTTGACACCGCTCCTCCGCGTTCTATATGGTCTTCAACCACCTTCGAAGCTCGGTACCACCGTAAAGGACATTCAGTTCTTTGACCCGACGTTGAACGAATCCCAGAAAGAAGCAGTCAAATTCTGTCTAGCTGCGAAAGAAGTTGCTTGTATACATGGACCTCCAGGTGCGTTCGTTACACTAATCCTTCACACTTGAAGTTGACTAGGTACGTCTAGGTACTGGGAAAACGCATACTCTGGTTGAGATAATCCGACAACTAGCATGTTCCCCTCCCCAATCTTCTACATCTGAGTCCAGCGCCCGAAACCGGATATTAGTCGCTGGGGCATCCAATCTCTCTGTAGACAACATTCTCGAACGACTCCTTCCATATGAAGACCTAACTTGTACCAGAATTGGGCATCCAGCACGCGTTCTAACTTCAGAGAAAGGCGGCACAGCTATTCTCGAGACAACACTAGACGCCAGAGCTTCCCGATCAGACCAAGCAGAGCTTGTAAAGGATGTCAAGAAGGAGCTAGAGGGACTTTTAGGGCTGCTATCAAGCGGTGGAAATAAGAAAAAGGCTGGGAGTGGTGCTGGTGCTGGCGGAAGAGCCGGAGGTGGCCGTGACAAAGGCACTGCGAGACCTCGAGGCGCAGAGCGTAAGAAGATGTGGGAGGAAGTGAAAGCATTGCGCAAAGAGTGAGTTCGCTGGATTTCATTTTCGTTGGCATTACTGACCCGTGTATTGCCCGTGTAGGTATCGCCAGCGCGAGTCTCAAGTCACACGAACAATTTTATCACCCTCTTCTTCACAAATCGTCTTTGCCACCTGTCATTCTGCCGGTTCTAGACAATTAGAGAAGGAGGAATTCGATGTTGTGATCATAGATGAAGCAACGCAGGCTTTGGAGGCCGTCACACTGATACCAATCTTTCAAGCTGGTTTCAAGAGGGCCACTAAATTAATCCTAGCCGGAGATCCCATGCAACTTCCGCCCACTGTTTTAGCTGATGGTATGAAGAAGAAAGACAGGGAGAAGCGTGGGTCGAAAGAGAGGAAGCGACCAGAGAAGACCTCGAAGAGTGCCGCCCCCGTAGTAGTGGGAGACAGTAACGAGGACGAGGACGAAGACGAAGACGACGAAAGTGAGGAGGAACCAAAGAAAAATACGAACCAGAAAGGGACAAGTAAAGGCAAAGAAAAGGCCGGTACTGGCGTGCTTCGTCCACCACGAACCCTCGAAACGACTCTCTTCGATCGTCTGGAGGAAATGTGGGGACCAGGTATCAAACGCATGTTGGATGTTCAATATCGGTGCGTTTGATAGTCAATTTACTCGATCTGATGCTGAGCAATCATCCAGGATGCACGCGCAGATATGCACCTTCCCTTCCCTTGCGTTATACGCAAATAAGCTCATTTCGCATTCTTCTGTCGCCTCCCATCTACTTTCTGATCTGCCAGACGTTAAAAAAGAGGAAGATTTGAGCATTCCAGTGATATTCTACGACACTGCTGGGTGTGAGTACTACGAGAAAGTCGAAGGAATAAGCGATGGACTTGATGGTGGCAAAAAGAAGGGCCAATTAAAGATCGACCCAGAAGAGGGAGGCAGTCGATGGAATGAGAACGAGGCCTTGGTCGTCAAATCGTGGGTCGAGGATCTGGTACGTTTTACATGCAATCCCCTGTCTGTTGCGCTCATAAGAACCACATAGATCAGTAATGGGATCAAACCTACCCAAGTCGCCATTATAACCCCGTAAGTGATCAAATGCAACGGTTAATTCGGGTTTCTATTCCTCATTTCTGGTTAGTTATCAAGCCCAAGTGGCACACATATCCTCACTCCTCCACCCAACGTACCCTGAAATTGAAATTGGATCAGTCGATGGCATGCAGGGCCGTGAGAAGGAAGCAGTCATTATTAGCCTCGTGAGAAGTAATCCTACACGAGAGGTTGGTTTTTTGAAGGAAAAGAGGAGATTGAACGTGGCGATGACGCGTGCAAAGAGAAGCTTGGTGAGTCACCCCAAAGGTTATACCTTTTTGTGACTAACTCACAAACGTAGTGTATCGTTGGCGATTCATCAACAATTTCCTACGGAGGAAAGTATCTCAAGAAGTGGATGAAGTGGTTAGATGACAACGCGGACATCAGATACGCCGGTCTAGATGGGTTGGAGCAGTAAAGCAACAGAGGGGGTTGCGCTCGTGTTGAAGGCCTTTAGGGCCGTAGGTACTTACTATTAGGAAAGACGATCTACACTATACTATAAGTAGAATACATATCGTGCAAAACGAGCGTAAAACTTGGGATACATTGACGTGTGTTGAATATAAGTAGCGAGGAAATAAAGGCATGCAACGTCGAAAGAAAATTAGAAAGGGGAATAAATAAAATCAGTACTCATCCACATCCGACAAACTTGCATATTCAGAGTCTCCGTCCGTGGCAGTTCTAGTTCTCCGTCTTCCTCCTTCGCCTTCTCTACGGATGGCTCCATCCTCATCCATATCCACATCCTCGACGTCATCGTCATCTTCCTGATACTCGGAAACAACTTCCCTCATTGCATACCTCATTATCGGAGTTGTGGGCACCAGCTTTGGCCCGACTACCTCCATAAGTGATGCGTAGGGGTCGTTGTATTGTGACTGGGGGTGGTACGTAGAGCGGCGAGCAGGATAGCGTGTTGGTCGTTGAGGATAATCGTTGTAGGGATTGGGAGGTGGGTCACGCTGTGACGGTCGACGCCTCAATGACTCCATCATGGCTTCACGCTCAGAAATTGCCACTAGCTCCTCGTCGGACTCTGCAGGGGGAGGTGACATTGGAGGCGGAGGCCTCACACCAAACATTTCTTCTACCGCTGTTGCACTGCTCCCTGCCATTGGGTCGTTCATGTATCCTGGCACACTCCCTGGACGAGAGTCACCCGGTCCGGGGCTGTAAACAAGCCTGACGCCGTCTCCGATTGCCATTGAATCCCGGATCTCCATGTCTTCGGGTTGAGGTACTTCCTCTCCCTTAACGATCTCCGTCCACCTTAAGTCCAGCACACGCGCTTTGACCATCCCGTCGACGGCCTTCACCCCAAATTCTCGGCAAAGCATGAAGTATGGGATATAGTCGACGCCGGTTTGTGTGATTCTGGACATCACTTTGAGCAGCTGCATTGCAGTGAATTCTGGTGGTTCGGACGGTGCTGAAGTAGAGCTCGTCACCGATCCAAAGGGTCCGTGAGGATTGGTTATCGGAGAGTAGATGCGAAAGCCGGACGTAGAGGCCGCTGGTGGTTCGCTGGCGTGGTTTGTCTGGGGCGAGTCTTGCTCGAGATTCGGCGCTTGTGAAGCGTGAATAATCTGAAGGTTGAGAAGTGCGTGCTACACTCTTGAGATGAGAAAAAAATGCATGTTAAGATATAACAAAGAAAACATACTGCCTGAAGGAAGTGCGAGCTTTGCTTGACTATTGAAGGTCAATTTTAGCCATATCCCTTGTGCATGATGGCAGATACGTACTTTCTAGCGTACCATTAGTGTTTACTACAATAAGTTAAATCAGCACTGGCAGTAAGACCTTACAAGGATAAACGTACCATAGTCCGTAACATAGTCCTGCCAGTGAACGAGTTTTCCACCGAATGCTTCATAAAGCCTTTCAAAGCTCAATCCAGGCCGTAGGTGATCCGGTACCGTAGGGATAAGTCGTTCGCGGAAGAAGGCCCTGGTCTCGGATTTCGAACAGTCTCCAATAGTTATAATCTGAGGGAATAATCAATATAACTGCCCCGGAAGTTGAATTCAAAGCGATGGACACACTTTGCAATGCTGCATGACGTTCAGCTGCCTGAGCCATGTATGGTAGAACGGGTCACTAGTTGCATGTATGACATGGCACAATCTATCCTGTTTTGTGAGGACAAGGAAAGTACTGAGCAGACAGTTCATCGCCTCTGTCGATTGAATCAGCGCTGGGCTAAGGGAAATCATGAGCGCGCCACTTCCAACGACCGCTGATTATGCAACCTACAGCTTGTGTGCCTCGTCGAAGAAGATAACCTGTCAAACGGCTACAGTGAGCATAGCGTCTATTATCAAGTAAATCAACCTACGGGCATTTTCTTAGTACTAACTCTATCTTCGCTTCGATTGTCGTTCTCATTTCTATTTTCAGGTTGCCCGTCCGAAGAGCGCCCGTTACTCTTCTTCCGATCGCTTTTCATAAGATTGCGAAATCGCCATTTCTTTTTAGATGGGGCGTTTGGTGCATTGCCATTGACATGCGTTTGATCAGAGTTGGCGTCAGAACTGTCACTCCGGTTCCTTCTTTCGCTTGTTTTTGGTTCAAATTCGCGATATTTCAAGAGCGAACTCTGTCGAATCTGGGGTCAATCACTGGGAGACAGTAAAGAAAAAAAGTCTACCTGAAACAGTTCCATCAGCCTTGCAATGTCACTGGTCTTGATTTGTTGGACGCCAGACTCTGGCTGGGAATCTTGGAGGCGTTTCTCGACGTTAAGCCGATCGTGCTGCGGCCAATGATGAGACACTTCATACTCTACTCCTAAATGAGACGGACCTTGAAACTCCAAGACTCCTTCTCGAACTCTTCAAAACCTTCTTGTTTGGCGATTTCCTCAAAGTATTGTTCCATTTGCTGACACAAGCTGGTGTACAAACTAGCAAGGTCCGCAAAGCCCGCAATCCGTAGGTCGAAATGCAACACGTGGTATTTGTCGCGACAAAGCACCTCTCGAAGAAGTGCCGTCTGTTGGAGTTGAGGGCATGCAGATTCAAACAGGAGTTGAGACATACCTTCCCTACGGAGCTAGCACCGAACAGAACGGTGAAAGCAGGCTCTCCAGTGTCCAATGCTCGTTCTATTGCCTTGATTTCCGCATCCCGAGGAAGAAAATTGGGCAGTGGAGAAAAGGTGTGTTTTGGCCTGATTTGAGCTCGTTCTCGGGTATCGTTAATTTCTCGCCGTGCTTCTTCTAGTAAACGTTTGGATTCAGCCAAGGAGCGTACAGTTTCTGCTGGCTAAGCGAATATAAATATTGTTAGATAAAATGAAAACGTGGCCATTCAATTTTTGACGACTCACATTCGTCAGGACCCCAATAATCTCCCCCACCCCAAAGAAGTTTCGTCGCCTGATGTCAGGCTGAATGTACGAAGCTCTCCGCCGAGGAATATTGGTGCGAAATAGCCAGTGCATGGAACCAATGGCGGGGTGTCTGCTGTTGGGCTGAGGTTTTCGCAGTCTCGGTTGGGCTCCGTTAGTCCTGCTCACGGATGTCATGTGTATCCTTGATAGTGCTCAAGAATCAGTACAACCGCCCGACGACTCAGATAGGCGTCGAGATGAAGGGGGATGCAGGGTGGATAATCGCTAACGACGTACATATAGACTTGATCCACGCCTCTTCCTTGCGTCGCAAAGTGCGCCGGCATGCAAGGATGCATTGCCGCTCCATTGAAAACACGTTGTAGCATCCTGGGTGATCAGGAAAACCTGCTGTTTAAGCGTTTGTGCACAGGCCGTGTGATGGAATATCGAAAAAGGGCTTGAGACTTATAATAAGAAGAGAAGGGGTATCCCTAGTCAACAGAGACGTCATGGTCAAGAGCTAAAGGCACAGGCGACGGGCGCTAAGCGCCAATCGGTCAATTGTCGAATAATTAATTCACGCAATTTTTGTATGCCAAGTTCTTGGAACTTTGAGCCATGATATTCATGGGTCAATAATATGAAGAAAAAATGCATGCTAATCGAAAGGAAAGGAATCTGACGGGAAGAACTAAAACATTCCATCACAGGGAATCGAACCCTGGGCTATCGCGATGTCAACAAATGAGAGGCGATAATGTTAGCCACTACACCATGATGGACCTGTTAAAAGGGTTTTGATTTTAGATTCTCCTCCTGGAGAGCAATGCCCTACTTGTTCAACACAAAAAACCTATAGATACATTATACATTTCACCGGCGGCCTCCTCACGCCTTCTGCTTCTGTTTAGAAAGAGAGAATACATCTGCCATCAAATACTCCCCTGCTGCACATACGCCGCCAGACCATAACAGCAGCAACGACGTTATTACAAAGAAACTGATGGTTTGACCGATTTCCAGCCACGACCCTACACAGGGTTTAATACCACATTCACTAGTAGAATCTTGATAGATCTCACCAGTGTCTCGTACTTTGAAAAAGAATGTCAGGGTCATGCCTACAATAGCCATCAGTGTGCGGACACGGATTTAGTTTAGTGAACGAGTACCATCCGTCAACATCAACGCTAACTGGAAGAGCGAGAAAGGAGGTAGCTTCAACGAATGCGTCACAGAAGCGATGGCCAAAGACAACATAACATATGGCGCGGTGATTTTGCAGACCTGTGCGATGATCAGTATAGCCCTGAGTGTGTGCGTGATGTAGACAAACCAGTGGCACTGCCATGAAGAATGGATGGAACACCGGAATCAGCCTGTAGACAGGGGCTAGGTAGAAGGACCTGTACGAAATATCACAACGTGAGCGTCTGTCCTCCTAAAGATTTGAATGCTACTTACGATATCGAGGCAACACTAAGCACGTTCGTCAATCAACGCTGTTCAACTCTGGATAAGGACAGTGACTCACTTTCCGGTCCCAAAGAAGGCAACCTGTACGAAAAACAGGAAGAATAGTACTATCCGTACGTCATCGGTTTTGAAACGATACGTCGATAGGCTCTGTGTGCCCTTTAAATCCCGGGTGGTCTCCGCCAGAGATTTCTCCACCTCTGTCCATAGGTAGAGCGTAATCGAGTACGATACGAAGAAAAGAATCTCATCGCTAATGGACAGAATGATGAAAAGGGGGCCAAGACCAAGGAAATGCATGAGGAATTTAGAGTCCGCACTTTCATGCTTTATGGGGGCCGCGAAAGGAAGCACGGAAGAAGACACTTGATCGTCTATTCAGCATTGAAGGCTCAACAAGTACTGGGTTACTCACCGAGAAGAATCCATCCCAGGGCCTGTGATACCAGAGGCAAGCCTGCCTTTGCTTGCAAACTGAGAGCTGATGCTCTTGTGGTAAAGACCATAGCCACCGTCAATAACAACTACGGTCGACGTAAGAAAAGGAATAGGTTATGAGTGTTTTACGCGTACCTGTACGGCGTACAACTTCTTCAATGCCTCATTGGTGCCAGGTCGCTGCACAATACGATATGCCTGCAGAGCTCCAATCCCCGCAAGTGTTAAACCTCCTGCCGTTCTAAGAACGTTTTTTGTTGAATGAGACGAGCAGATATGGTGTAAAAAAAGACCCACATGACAGGTACACTTTCCTCCTTATTGACTTCCAGGAATGGGAACACAGCGGTCGCCAGACATGACAACGTCCACAACGTCGACCGAATTCCTAGCTTCTCCCTTGCCTCTCGAGGCCAGGTGGCTCGTGGCCAAAAGATACCCATAAAGGCAAGACCTAAGCTCCATATCGAGCGGTGCATGTAACCGAACTACTCGCTCGTTAGAGAAAGGTTCACGGGAATCAATAATATAACAGTACATACCACCATCGACACAAGTGTTCCAGCTACCAAAGTCACCCTGAGAAGAAGACTGCCAGGTGTGATACCCAACTGGTTCTTCTTGACAGCAGCCAACAACGGCTGCCCTGCCTGGCTGATGAACTGATCCCAGAAGTAGCAGGGGAAAGCAATATACAGGTAGTACGTCCAATTTGCTTTCTCCAAAGCAAACATTCCGGAGAAAATGGAGAAGATCAAGAAACTCAGTGAATGCACGGCAGTGGTGAATCCTGAATCCTTGTAATTTTTGGCGTTACTCTTGATGTCCAGCGGTCGGAACACGTATAACGAAGCGTACGCTGCCCAACCAGTATATGCAAAGGCGGCGATGGTCTGGACGAGGGTGCGTTCATAGGTTTCCAGATATCGAATACCCCTCAATCCCTTCTGGATCAACGCCAAAGTCTGCATTCGTGCAACATACATGTTCCCAGCATCAATTTGTTTCTCGATTTCCTTGAGGGCGGCGATGCGAAGCGGTTCGGTCGAGTTTGGACCATTGTTCTCCAACTCTGGGAATGGTTTGTAGAGGTGTTTCTTCGCTTTCATTAGGTCTAAGGGCAGTCAAACGCAATTAGCGAGATATGAGCATGAACCAAGTGTCTAACATACCGTGCTTAACGCGATAATGTTCCAAGATCATCTAAACAGTTATTTTTAGACGACGAACATCATCAAAGCTCGTGCTCACAAACCTTGGCGTTGGTTATCCCGGCCTCTGCAATTTTTCTAACTCCATGACGAGGTGCTAAGAACGCCGGCTTTCTTGGATCTACATCTGGTAGAACACCGACAGAGTTGACGGGCCAGTCAACGCCGAGAAGGGTGGCCATTAACGGAGTAATGTCAGCTTGCTCCATATCGCGTCTGTAATTGCTGTTTAGATCCCAAGGCTTCGAGTACGAGTCATGAGATGACGGAGTAGGATTGGTAAGGGGACCTCGAAGACCTCGTCCCCATGCAATGAATGGTGTACGGGTGCTATCTGGATCTGTGTGCAGGGTTTAGAAACCTGATAATTTGACCAAGTATAGATACTCACTTCCATCGCCGTGGTTTCCAATGACAGACATGCCATGGTCGGCGGTGAATATGTAGCTTGTTAGTTGGTCTTTATAAAAGTCCGAAATAAGCTCCTCTGTCTCCTTAACGATTTTGTCCACTACTTGAATGTTTCTCATGTATTCCTGTGTCAAGATTGAGTGACTCGCGTGCAAACGGAGGTGACATGTCTTACCTTTGAATGCGGCCTGTATGAATGTCCGGTGGTATCGAGTCCCAAAAGATGCAAGAAAATAATAACTTTCTCTTCTCGTAGCTGTGAGTCTAGAACAGGGTCTGTAGTTGCGTTCTTCAATAAAGTCTTGAAGTTATCCAATACCCAAGTGTCCAGTGCGGTGGCATCTGTACAGTATTCAGATTTGACGCATGCTTGACTAACTCGACCCAACTAACCTTTGGTAAAATCCTCATCTTCTTCGTTATACGTCCATCCCTTTACTTTGTCAGGCGTTGCGCCTTGCTGGAACATAGGTATTATATCGGGAGAACCAAATGCAAAGGTATGGCTAGATTGGTTGAAGATGGAATCAAAGTTTACCTGAACCAGCAATGGTCAAGACCATACAGAACTCAAGCGAGTTGCGTAACTTACTGGGTTGACCTTCCATCCCTGTAGACACGGAGATCAGGAATGATTCAGTGAATCGACAAAACACTTCATACCCTCGTTACAGCAGACACATCCTCATACATTCCACCTGGATTCGACACGAATAAACGCGTGTTCATGACAATATATTCGACGCGACATACCAATAATTGCAACATGACCTGGACGACTCTCAGTTGGGACATGGGTATGTGAGATTCCGAAGGCGCCTCTCGACTCCGCGATAGAGCGTAGATGTGGAGCCACAACTTTGGGTGATCCAGGGAAATGCGGAAATCCGTTCTTCTGGAAGAGCAAGTCGGCGCGGAGACCATCACCTATAGACAGGCTGTTCAGAAACACGAAGGAGAGCAAGCTTCTGCTACGAACCAATAATCAACACAAGTCTCTTCGCTTCAGGGGGTCCTGCATTGAATCTTTCCATGCCATGCACCACTGGGCTCGTGAAATAACAATCGAATACGGAGAATATGAAAACCAAATGGAAGACGAGCCCCAGAAAGAGGAGTTTGGCGACACTGTAACCTGAAGGGGTCACCGCCATTTTTGAAGGGGAATTTTGACGAGGACTGGGCCTGTGATAGATGGATCCCCCGGTATTTATTCAAGTCGGGATGCTGGAAGGGCCACGTTAGCAAAACGCTGGCAGAAGGCGGAGAAATTTAGGACAAGTTTCGGCGAGCAGTGACTATTTCGTGTGGTGAACGATGATGAACATAGGACCTTGGACGGAACTTGGACTGAAGGAAATGAATGAAAGTGAATAGAAAAGATGTATATTTCGCATAGAATTTGTGTCGACGGCAATTTCACTGTTTTGTTTATGCCATCATCATGCACCGCACAGGCGTCAGAGTCACTGTCAGTCCCACGCATGACTCTGAGTCGAAATATTGATGCTTTCGACCACCTTCCTCGGTGACTCCGCCCCCGAAAATTCTCTTTCCCGTTCATAGCAAGAAAGATGACCTCGAATCTCAACGTTACCAACAATAATTTCACCTCGAGTTTAAACCTTAAACGAGCACGGCCAGAAGTACCCAATTCCCCATCGCATACAAGAGGTGCTGCGGAAAATGGACCCTCGCCGCCTCCTGTTGAGCTACCTCCTCTACCCAAGATACCGTCGGACTACATTCTTCAAGTGTATACGCACAAGTCACTTCGTCGATCGGACGATGTTTCCCCAGAGGAATTCAAAGACAGCGAGAGGCTTTCGGTATTGGGAGAGAAGATATTTTATGCCGCTGTTACCAATGTACTGTTTAGAAGGAAACCAATGAAGACTAGAGACGAAATCACCGTGCGTTTTCGAAAGCAGTCCTACTCTTTTGTTGGCGGATTGAATCTTACCACAGGTCCCTCCAGCAACTCATTGAGGAAATCATGTCCGACTCGTACATCGACACCTGGGTAACAGCGTACAAACTACGGGATAGGGTCCGATGTGCTCCAGATATTCGTGAAAAGTTAACGACACCAGAGGTGAGCAGCTCACACTAGTTCGCCATGCTGATTCCAAGTTTACGCATTCTTTTTCACTAGGAAACGAATAATCTATTCTATGCATTTATTGGAGGGCTGTTTGCTGGATCCGGGCTAGATGCAGTGAACAGCTGGATAGATCTTTTGCTCGGTGGTGAGAGCAGCCCAAATCGGATAGCTGTGCCGGAACCTTCTGGTCCTCCCCCGACGTATCGTCCTTCAACACCACCTCATAAGAGGATAAGATCAGAGCCTCCTTCCGAACCACCTCCTGCAGGACCGTCACATCCACCGGTGTTCTTTGCTTCGCAACCAGCCCCGAGCCCTCCAGTACGACCACAATCCAGCTTTATGACAGCGTTCAACAGCGCCTTCCCCACCGCGAGAACTTCGACCACTGCACAATCGTTCATTGCTTTACCACAGCAGCAGCAGCAACAGCCACAGTATTTTTCACAGCAAGGACTTGGGAATTACATGCAACCGCAGTCTACTCAGAGGAAGGCGACAATTCCCAACCCGTTATCGCCAGCGCAACCGCATTTGGCATTCTTACCGCTTTTTAATCAGACTGCGACACAGCGAAAGGTGAAAGTTGATTATCAAGCAGCGTTTTCAGGGCCTTCCCATGCAGGGAAATGGACGGTTCAATGTATCGGTGAGTGCATAAGAAACACATACGCGGATTTTCCGATACTCAAATACATGTTTAGTCAATGGAATACCAAAGGGGATGGGGTCCGGAGTGACGAAACAGGTCGCTAAAGAAGAGGCGGCAAGACAGGCGTACTACGCAATGGGATGGACTTGACCGGGTATTGTATTAGTAGATATAGCTGATACAGCATAATGTATACCATCGGAGGAGACCCGAAAAGAGCATCCTTACAAGGTGCTCTCTTCGGGCCTTCCCCGATGTGACCGAGTGAAATACCGAAGACAGGAAAACATGCAAGACGAGAATGAGTAAGCGAGGCAGATATCACGTGGAGAGCAACCAGAGAATGAAATTTGGGTCTGTCCGCCTGAAAACTGAAGCGCTGAGCGCAGTTTGCTCAAGACCGCGATGACTTGTCACGAAAATCCCATCGACCTTACCGCTGACGACGACGACGAAGAGGAAATTCGTCAAACAAAGCGAACTCGTCTCGATACTCCCCAAATGCCTTTCATTAGTTCTCCTAGTATCTTCACACCCCAGCAACACCCTGCACCTTTTGTACCGAACCCACCACAACCCTTCCCTTCTTCTTCCTCGGCTTTTTTTCCAGAAAGACAGGTAGCTCCCCGACCCCAGGTACCTTCATTACCTCCTCCTCGCCCCGTTCCACAACCATATCCATATCAGCGACCTCAGCAACATCATGATGGTGACCGTACCAATCCTGTCATTGATCTCACAGGTTCAACACCTTCACCACCTCCTCGTACGGGTCCGATGTCCATAGAACATCTTCCGCCAAAAGCGCCGGTTTGCATTGGCCAACTTCACGCGACTGCGCTCATATTGTATCCATCACCATACACCGTCTCTCGCGACCCGACGATAGAAGAATGGCTACCCGTCAAGCTGGAATACGCGTACGATCCGCAAAAATCAACCGGTCCTGACACTATACATATTAAAACTCCACCGCTGAAAGGCTTGAATGGGGAAGTCGTGCAACCCGAGGTCTTCGGTTTTGTCGACCAGAGACATGCAAAAATCCTCGGAGGCATGCTTGCAAAGAGTCTCATTCGGTTAGAGGGTAAAGTGAAGAAAGGGCCACAAAGCGTGAGCGATTCCGCTTTTTTTCTCATTCAAAAAAGTACTAAAACATTGAAAATTCTCATAGCATCCGGTGCTTGCATTAATCCTGCTCGTTTATACTCCGAAAGGGAACATACCACCTGTCGGCAATTTTTTGTACAACAACCAATTGCTCCTTGATCATCCGACGAGTCCCGCCGATATCTATGCTCTCAAGGATAGAGCTTACTTCAATCCTCATAATCCACCACCTGGTGGTCATAACCAGAATCGCCTCGGTGCCTTTGCCGCAAATCGATGGACCGCACCAGCCGTTTCAGGAAGGAGCGTCGAAGTACAGCGAAGTCAAGTAGACGAGCTCTTCCAGAGCTTGAAGAGGGGCGACGATATTGTCGAGACCGAGCCCAGTGAGTCACCTCTAGTCATATGATGGTCTTTGGGCATTTGCTCAATTTTATTCGGCTTGCACAGCGCCCGAGATAGCCACTCCTCTCTATCCCCACCAGAAGAAGGCTCTCACTTTCCTCTTGGAGCGTGAACAGGAGAAACGTTGTGATGATGGCACCATTTGCTCACTTTGGCAGGAGAACCGGAACCCTCTATCACCTCATAAATCCTGGATTCATCTCGTTACAGAGAAGGAAGTTTTCGAACAGCCAAGTGATGGTCGTGGTGCTATTCTCGCTGACGATGTGAGTTCGGTCATCAGTTACATGTCTTCTTTGATTGACGAAGGATTGTTCTCTAGATGGGTCTCGGAAAGACCATCACATGTCTGTCGCTCATAGCCGCCACCATGGAATCTGCCAAGGCATTTGCAGCTTCACCAATAGACAGGGTAGCTCAGCCAGTGAAACTTCTGGAAGAACCGGAGCCGGCTCAGTTTGCTGGTGCCGTTTGGGGGATGCCAGAAAACGTGCAGATGGGACCGACCAGTGCTAAAGCCAAGGCCAAGGCTCAGCGGGAGCAGGAGAAACGCGAGGCTGAATACACCAGGCACTCTCGCATAAAGGCCAAAAGCAGAGCTACCTTGATCATATGCCCCCTTTCCACCATATCCAATTGGGAGGATCAATTACGAGATCACTGGAAGGGAGAAGTCTTCGTCGTTGGAGGCGCTGGTGGATCCCAATCGTCCGCAGCATCCGGTACTACAACTCCGCGGCCGTCAACGCCATCATCATCAGCGGGATCCACAAACACCACAACACCGTCGTCAAGTTCTGGAATGGCATTGGTGAATGATGCCACCAAAGCGAAAGCGAAGGCCTGCCGTGTTCGGGAAGGACCTTCGCTACGGGTTTACATTTATCACGGCAACGCGCGGCGGCCAGATCCAAGCTTTTTGGCGGACTTCGATGTTGTAATGACGACATACGCGACGTTGGCATCGGAATATTCGAAGCAGAATCGTAGCATCGCGAGTGCTGAAGCCGAAGACGAGTGCGAGGGCAGCGGAGGTGTGGACAGCGAGGAAATTGGCATGGATATGGATGAGGCCGGAAATCAAGTCATCAAATTGCCAAAGGCAAAAAATGGCAAGAAGAGAAAGAAGCCTTGTGGACCGTGTCCTACCGAAGCGACCAGCGCGTTGCAAACCATTCACTGGTTCCGCGTTGTCCTTGATGAAGCTCAGTATGTCTTTTCTTTAGTTTTTCGTTCTTTCATCAACTCAGTCGCATTTAGTTCCATCAAGGAGATACAAACTGTTGGTAGCCGAGCTTCGTGCGACCTTATGGCTGATCGTCGACTTTGTTTAACTGGTACACCAGTTCAGAACAAGCTTGACGATGTCTACGCCCTCATCAAGTTCCTCCGCCTCGCTCCTTTTGACGACAAGAATGTTTGGACGGAGTATATCGGCTCGCCACTCAAGTTCGGACAGACACAAGGCATGGAGCGCCTACAAAGGATCATGAAGTACATCACTCTTCGACGAACGAAGGAATCTAAGACTCAGGATGGTCGTAAAATGCTGTCGCTTCCTCCACGTCGCGACGAACTTCGCTACCTCCAATTCGACCCACAGGAATTGGAGCTGTACAACCAATTCTTCACTGAGTCCAAGGCCGAATTCAACGAGTTAACTGCGCAGAACCAAGTCATGAAGAATTACGTGGGGATCTTACAAAAGATCCTTCGGCTCCGCCAAATCTGCGACCATTATGAACTAGTCGACGGCAAAGAGATAAACGGAGATGGGCAGCCACAGGGGGTGTCGTATGAAAGTGTTGTGGCTGCCATTGAGAAGGAAGGCTTGACGGCTGCCCATGCTAGCGCCATCTTTAGCCTCATTCGTGAGTCTGCTACCACGCAGTGCTGTGAATGTGGTGTCGAGCTATGCACCACCTCCGAAAACCAAGGAGATGGTTTGGATCTCGAGGCAATCCCATCTGGGACACCAAAGCGCCCCCGAAAGACGAAGAACCCTTCTTCTTCTCGTGTCTCTACTCGCGCTAACAGTCCCAATGGCACCGGCTATCGCATTGTATTGACACGCTGTCTGCACTTGTTCTGTATAGGCTGCTTCCGCAATTGCGTCTGTCCTGGATGGCCAGAGGTACCAGCGGACTGTGTCAGAGCTTGTTCCATGTGTCAGTATACCTTAAGCCAGCTGGATGCAATGGAGGTCAAGCCCGAGGCTGCTACTCAAGAAGCGAATGGGACGGGCTCAAAGAAGAAACCCCAGAAGCGAGAGAAGAAGCAGAAGGCGATCGCTCCTGAGGATTTTCATTCGTCTACAAAAATTCGGTCGCTTCTGGGTGATCTCATGCAATTTTCGAAAGCAAACCCATATTCGACAAATTACGATCCTGCCTCTGTTGAAATTCAAATGGTGGACGATAAGGGCAATGAAATTGATGACGGTATTATCAAGACCGTGGTCTTGTGCGTCCTTCATAACCTTTCCCTAAAACTCCAGCTAACCTGCTTTCGACTTTTAGCTCACAATGGACCTCTATGCTGGATAAGTGAGTGTTTCGTTCTTGATTGTTCCAGTCGACTAATGCCTGGTTAGGGTGGAAGATGCACTTGAGGTGGCAGGTATCCGTTATGACCGATTAGACGGAACGATGAAGAGGGATGACCGTACTAGGGCTATGGATGCGCTGAAGCACGACCCTGCATGCGAGGTTCTTCTAGTCAGCTTGAGAGCTGGTGGTGTTGGTTTGAACCTTACAGCCGCTCAGAGAGTGTACCTCATGGACCCGTACTGGAACCCTGCCGTTGAGAATCAAGCTGTTGACCGTATCGTGCGTATCTGTTTGCTAGACTGATTTCCGTTGACCACTAACTTCTGCTACTCAGCATCGTCTGGGTCAGACTCGACCAGTGACGACAGTCAAGCTAATTATTCAGAACACGATTGAAGACCGTCTACTGCAAGTGCAGAAGATGAAGACTGAACTCGCCAACCTCACCCTTGGGGGACAGAATTTCAGCAAGGCAGAGCTGATGCAACGCCGTCTGGAAGAACTCAAGGCATTGTTCCGTTAGAGCCACAAGCGATTATTTAATTATGCTACCGTAGATTATTAGTTGACCTATCGTATTGGTGTTATGCTTCGAACGCTGAGGGACTTTCCCTATTGTTGTACAGTACCCTATTGTTATAATGTACATTCAAGGATTTATAGAACGTGTAGCTAGCTAGAGTTTTCTATTACAGATCGACAACATTCGTGGCTAGAACAAGAAGAGTCTAAAAGGCAAAATGCGCGGCGTTCTTACGCGTGCCAAATAGGTATACTGAAAGGTTTTAGTGAAAGGTCAGCTGTAGGTCAATGGAGGTAAAAAATGAGCGTCTTACCAAGAACCTGGCTGACAAAAAGTCCTATGGCTACACCAGATGCTACGGATATCATCCGAAGGGCCAATGAAAATCCCGTCTGATACTGCTCGGCAACCGAATGAAAGTTCTGAGTTACACCTCCACCCTGAGCAATACCTGACTAAGGCCGATTGAGTCGCGAACAGTTTGTAAAGACATGTCATCTTACAGGGACAAGGAAGAGTACTCCGGTCACCATCGAGGTGAAGGCCGTACCTTCAAAGACGCGAGAATAGAGATTTCCGAGCAAGCCGATGACAAAAGCCCCAGCTGCAGAAATGAGATCGGTCCGGCCGGGAAGAACGAGGCTAGCAGCCCGATTTGCGGCATAGGAACAGCAAGAAAAGAACACCATGATAGGGAGCTCTCTGCTTCGAAAGCGCTGGAGGTTGGACAACGAAGAGCTTGTAGAATAAATCGGAACAAGGAAGAATGGAGTCCACCAAGGAAGGGGTTGTTTCATCCAGCGCCACGAAGGATCGCGAAAGCAGCCTAGTCACGATGAATGAGGGTGAGCAATCCCGAGTCGGAAGAATGATAGGCACCTTTGACAATGTGCTGTTGCTCGTAGGTCAGTGGATTGCCCCAGCCAAGAACACCGTGCGGAAAGACGGATGTTGAGGTACCATTGGTGAATTCGAAATGTCCGTGAACGTAAGTAAGATTGGTAACCTTATTACTTGAATAGTACGCCTTCCTTGCTCGACGGTCTACCACCAGATAGAAGTCAGATCCAATAGTCAGACCAAATCCCTGAAACCCGAGCAAATTGAGCCATATTTGTAAGGATAACGGGGAATGTAGTCACCAGGAACAGTGTGTAGATAATAGCGTAAACAATCCTGACAGAGCCACAGAAAATGTTTTTGGACATGAGCTCGAGAGCGCTAACCACTAAGAAATACGTCATTGTTCTACTAGTCTCAAGCTTGGTAAGAGAAGAATCGACTTACAAACAGTGTACCCGGGCAGGATGAGGACGACACCGGCGGAAGAAATTGCGCTATAGCAAAAGATATTTCCCCGCACATTACTAAGTGCTCTCGAGACAAAGGCCACGATAATAGACACAGAAACCCTGTGATTCCCCTTCAGTATGACGTAGAATGACAAACGAAGGAGAAAAATAGCTCAACTCGTAGACATTTGCATACATCGCACTCTTATTCGCGGCACTCAGTCCGAGGTACTGAAGGACGCATGCACATGCTCCACTGATCCACATATCATAAAAAGATCCGCCGAAAGAAAGTACGCAAATCACGGAAGCTGAGAAAAAAGCGAGGATGCATCGAACGACGAGAGGATAGATTGGGTGTTCTCGGAGAAGTCTTCGCAATTCTTGGGTTCCAGCTTCTGCCCCCATATTGTCATGAAGGACATCTTTATAGATTTGATGAACTTGATGAAGGGAAGTCAAGGCTACTCGACCAGTCGCTCGGACGAAATAGGTGTGCGAGGGGTTATCGCCGTTTCGGAAGGACGCGATGATGATGTTGGGTAGGTGAACGAATTCTGGAAAGAGTGAGTTATGCTCGCCTACAGCTTATCATCATGAAATTGACCCACCTGCATCGGCACCCAGGATATTCGAAGCCGCCGACAATTGGGATTGGATTCGATGGGATGGGGCCCCAAAGGTCAATAGCGCCTTAGCCAGCTTCAAGAGGAATTTGCGTCTCTGAGTAACATCTGCACAGAGCATGAAGATAAGTGGTGTGGAAGTAGACAGACTCTAACCTTCCACATTGCGAGTGATACCAGAAGGACGGTGAGACCGATGAAGCGCAGAGAGAACAGGCGTATGAGAAATTCCCGAAGCCAAGGACGCAAATGATAGCCTCTTGCTAAGCTTTGCCCGTCTTTCCTCGCCGACCAAAGTTGAGTCAGATCCCTTTCTCAAACCATCATCTCCTTGACGAAAAACTTGCTCGACGCCTGATAGTCTTGCAAAAGAGTTGCTACTGGATCCTGGTGGCTCTCGAGATGCACCAGCGTTTTCAAGGTCGCTATCCGCTCGCCTAAATGCAGGACTCAAGTCGGCGTTTGATGAACGAGGTTGCGTGAAGTAACTAGAGTTCTCGTTGTCGGCGTTAGAGATTCTTCTGTCCGGATTCGGAGCGTTATGCGATGGTGGTATGCTCATTTTGCAATATAAGTTTTGTTTGAGTCTGAGTCCAGCCAGAGATAATTTCGGGTGTCTTTGGAGATACGAGGGCAAGAGCGAGCTTTGCGGCGAGCGGTGAGTTGTGGTGAGCGAGCTCGAGGGCTTTCGTGCCAGGTTTGCGCGACTGGATATTTAACTCGGCATTTCCCGTAACCACGTTCCGCTTCCCCACTGACTGCAAAACATCGATAATCCATTTCAGCCATGTCGGCCCCTCAGAAAGATGTCAAAGCACTCATCGTATGTCTAGGCACGAAACTCTAGGCTGGTCCACCGCTCCATTTCTTATCAAATACACCACAGGAAACATTTGTCGTTCGCCGATGGGTGAAGCTGTCTTGAGAGATATCGCGAAGAAGCGTGGATTAGACATTGAAGTGGATAGTTGCGGAACTGGAGCATACCATGTCGGCGAGGATCCTGACGATAGGTATGATCTACTTGCATATCAATACAAGGATTGGCTCATTCAAGCGCATCTACAGGACCGTTGCGACGTGCAGAAAAGTATGATTGACAACTCAGTCGGTGCTCTCCAGTCAGTACATCTCATGGCAACACTGTAGCACGGTGTACCCATTTCTCATCAAGCTCGCAAGATATCCACTTCAGATTTCACCAAATTCACGCACATTCTTGCCGCAGATGGAAGTAACCTCAGGGATCTAGAACGAATTAAACCTAGGGATGCCACGGCAGAGGTCAAACTCTGGGGATCATACCTCAATAATGAACCTATTGGTGATCCGTACTACGGTGGCATTGTGCGTGCTCAAACCTATTCTACCCAATTCTCGAGTTAATCGCCACTTGTTACTAGAACGGATTCGAGAAAGTGTTTCAGCAATGCGTTGCATTTTCAAACGCATTTCTTGACGAAGTAGTCGGGAAATCTTCCGAATCTTAGAATTCACCAGATACACCTGTTTTCGTGTAGACTAGTATGTATATCGCAAGGCGAAGATAACCATTGTTGCTGTCAGTATTATACAACTCTCCAAGGAGTATCCATCTGAAAAGCGTCCGATGTTTTGAAGAATCCACTATGAGAACTGCGGCATCTCTACGGAGGCACGAGTGCTGATAGCATCTTCCGCTCTCCACAAGCTCGTTGTTGTCTAAGTGACATTAGTAACGCTGATCAGAATAACAAAGAGATCCATACCTTGTTCTGAGTGTAGAAGTTGATACCACTATCGTTATTGATTCAGCAAGTTGCTCGCAGCCCCAAATTGAAGACCTCACCTCTTTCCATAAAACCCGATGTCGCCCAAGAAGCTGCCCTAGGTGAGTGCAGGACACCTCAGTACGTATAGATTCGGTAATGCTAAAAATACTGACCTTGTTCCCACTCCATGCGAACATTGGCAGAGGCACAGGAATAGGCACGTTGATTCCGATCTGCCCAACATTCACTTCTGTCTCAAATCGACGTGCGGTAGCACCAGACTGAGTAAAGATCGCTGTTCCATTGCCATACTTGTTTGCGTTGATAATCTCGACGGCGTCGTCCAAGGTGTCAGCTTTGATGACTGTCAAGACTGGGCCAAATATCTCCTCTCTGGAAACAATACTGAGTGATGGAAAGAGTGTAGAGCGAAGGGTTTACTTGTAGCATGTCATTGAGGTATCCGCCTCGATGATTGTTGGGCCGACGAAATTACCATTAGGGTAACCAGGGACCTGAACGTTACGACCATCGAGGGTTATCTTGCCACCTTCGGTCTCCGCGGAGGAAATGAGCTTCAAAATCCTCGACTTCGCAGCTGGCGAGATGACAGGTCCCCTAGCACATCATGTATGAGTGACAAGATACAGTTCGACTTAAAAATGGCACACCCACAAGTCAGCTCCTTTCTCGAAACCACCGTTGACCTTGAGCTTGCTGGCTCTTTCGATGAGTTCCGGTAACCACTGTTGCGATTCACCGATTAGGATAACTAGATATGCGTCAGCGTTAGTTGATATTTCAACTTGAAAGTGTTGAACACTGACCCACGGAGAGTGCCATGCAACGCTGTCCGGCCGCTACGAGAATGTTAAACACAAGACTCGCTTTCATGAGATTTGTCTAGAGATACCTCCAAAGGCAGCACCAACGATGGAGTTGAGTGCTAGGTTTTTGTTGGCTAATGATAGCTAGTTTTAGACCTGTGTAGCGGTAAAAAAAAATTGACGAACCGTCTGGCATTATCACTGCATGATTTTTGGCGCCCATATTCGACTGAATGATTTATTAGGCATGTGGTCTTCACTTATGGACCCGAAACCTACTTGTACTCGTTTTCCATTCTGAGTACCTCTGAGAGCTGCTTAGCTTAAGACTACGTGCCGTGAAAATGAGAATCATACCGCTCGTATATGTGCTTTCCGGCACGATCGCCTCCTACGAAACTGATAGCTTTGATGGCGGGATTATCACAAATCGCGTTCACGGTAGGAACACCACCGTGCACGACGTTAAGAACCCCCGAAGGAAGACCTATGATTCAAAAGTTTGAGGTGGAGGCCTTGTGTATAGAGGTGAACACAAACCGGCTTGCTGGCATAACTCAGCGATGATCATTGCAGCACCAGGGTCGCGTTCAGAAGGCTTGAGAATGAGCGTGTTCCCAGTGACTGCAGCCATGGGAATGGACCATAGAGGGATCATTCTGACAGAAGACATCAATGGTATTTCAGAAGATATGGGAGACGATGTACGCAGGAAAGTTGAATGGGGCTATGCTTGCGCAGACACCAAGAGGTAGTTTCCTGACTTCGGTATCCATGTCCTTGCTGACTGGAAGTCAAACTAAAGTAAGACGCGAAGATTGACAGACTCTAGCGATTGACCTTCAATCTTCTCCCCCAAAAGAGTCGAAGTAATGCCAATAGCATGTTCCACAACCTGAAGACCTACGACTGTTTTCAAAAGACCCAGAAATCGCGAGCGAAGTTATCGCTTACCTCGCATCAAGTCCCCGTGGGCATCTTTAATAGTTTGAGCCTTTCTCATCGGATCATGAGAAAGGGGTTGTACGAACCTGGTAATGTCTTCCCTTGCTCTAACACGATGCTACTTGCAATGGCATCTGCATTCTTACGCAGTAAATGTTGCAGTCTGGAAATCACCTAAGCGCCCTACAGTCAATGAGAAGCGTGTCGACGTACTCGAGAGCGAATCGCTGACGCCCTAATACACTTGTACGGCTCCAGGTCTTATAAGCATCAGAGGCAGCATCAATAGCTTGTTGGAATTCGGCATCCGTGGTTTGAGGAACCCTAGTCAGAAGAGTTTGGGTTGACTGCAAAGGTGTGAGAGAGAGATCGGATTGGGACCGGAATACGCACGGGATCCAATACGTCTATCCATTCGCTAGATTTACTCTCCACGAATTCGCCTCCAATGAAATTCTTCGTGTTTCCTCCGGTTGCACTCGTTCCTTTCCATCCTGCCGAAATTTGCTCCGCCTTGGGTAGTGCTGCTGCGCTCAGAGACGCGACCGGTGTAGAGGTCGAGAAGGCACGGCTATAAAGAGAGCCAATACGAGGAATTCGAGGCAAGACCATAGTGGACGTGGAGAGCAAGAAATCCGGGGTACTCGTGAGTTCCGAAAACCCGATCGAGATGTCACGTGCACGCACTTAATGGAGTAACGAGTTCGCCGCTTGCCACTCAGACGGTAGACGTAGACCTCCACGGATGCTTGAAAGTTGATACTGACAGTGAGAGAGAGCACGAATCAAACTAGTCCTCTGAGGGAAGGCTGTTTGGAAACAGTACAAGTCTCCGGATCCCACGTATAATAATATGTAGTAACCCAAGTTCCAGAAATCAAGCATATCATTCGGAAATACCGGACCTCCTCAACATCATCGCTGCGAGTTTCATCATTTCACCCAAACTACATACGTTCCCAGGTAAAAGCGCTTGTGTACAGCACGTTCAGCCCCCAAGAAGCGCTGATTGGACAATGACAGATATCGATGATTGACTTTAGGCTTCGAACGTGAAAGACATTTAACGCCCGAGGAAATACTGAGCGCCAAATCAGTTTCAATTCATGTGTTTTGAGCTGATGCCATACATATCCAAGGTTGCGTCTTGACTCTTCTGATAAGTGACGAGCCACGCTAGCGGTTTCATTAATTGGATAAGCAGGTGATAAGAGGCTGACTCAATTTTTTAGCATGCTATGCGATTTTGCGACCGGTACAGTATGGACCAAAAGCTCACAACAGGTAGAGTAACTGACGAAGGTACTTGATGAACGCAGAGAGCACGTCAGGAATCATCCGAGTCTCCGACTTCAGTCGTCACGTGCAGTCGTTGATTCAGCAACTTGTGCCATTAAGCTTTTCATTCTAACCATCGTCGACTAGTACACCAACGATGAACGGAATCCCCATTTTCCCGGACAAGGATGTTTCTCGAGACAGCCAGGTCAATGGGTTCAATCATCACAATTCCAACAATAATTTTGCCTCGACGAGCTCAAATCCTTACCCAAATTTTCCTCAACAGTCACCCTCTCCGTTCGGTAACAACTCCCAGATTCGGCCGTCACAGGCTCAGCAAATGCAGCCCGTAAACCAGCCGAATCAGTGGCCCCAAATGCAAATGCAAAATCAAAATATGCAGTCACATCCTCAGCAGCACCAGAATCAGCAACCAGTGCAAGTGCCTCAGCAAATGCAAACGCCTCAGCATTTCAATCCAGGACAGTGGGGTCTGCCTATGCCACCTCCACAATTTCCCAATGGGATGAACATGAACGGAATGGGTTTAATGGGAATGGGAATGCCACCGTTTCCTCTTCCTATGTTTCCACAGCAGATGATACAAGAGGCGTTGGGTCTATCAGCTCCAGTAGGATCAAACGACGAGCCTATTCTCATAGAAGCTTTGTCGAATCGCCGTACGCGAAAGGAGAGCTTGAAAGATGCTTTAAATGGTCTTCACGGGGTGAGTACCCCTGCACGCGTTCTCCGACGCGACTGACTCATACTAATAGAAAAACGGGCATTCAGCGATCCTGTGGAAAGACTACTATCTAGAACACAGCGACCGGCTCGATGCCGAGGTACGAAAGCATTCCGGGTCACCTGCTGCGAAAGAAAAGGAGGAACCCAAGGATACGAAACCTATCATAAAAGCCGTGAAAAAACCTATCATCAAGCCAGAACCTTCTCCAGAGCCTTCAATCTCTGCAGTGAAGCGTAGGGGACGTCCGCCAGCCAAGTCCACTACCCCCCAGACTCAGAAATCTTCAGCGTCCACAAGTCGGACGCAATCAGCACCACAAGTAAAGAGTGGCAGACGAAGCACGAATAACAGTCTCACTGTCGATGCGCCTTCGTACGATCATAGAATGCCTCCGCCGAACATGGAAATTCGGATACCAGAGCCCCCGTCGAGATCCCCTACACCCCCAACGAAGGTTGTTCCAAGTAGTCGTGGCAACAAGTTTACACCAGAAGACAAGGAGTACTTCATCAAGTTTATATCCTGGAGACTGAAGTGCGACTCAGACTTGTCGCGGAATGAATTGTGCGAGATGATAGCTGAGAAGGCACGTCCGCAACTATAGTTTTTTTTACAAGCACATAGGTCCTCAACGTTTTCCAGGCTCCACATCATCCCACACAATCGTGGTACTCATATTGGTCTAATAACCACGATCTACCTGACAAAATTCTTGCTGCAGCGCACGGGGAGGAGGAAGATGAGGATGAGGAGGATGAGTCATCCGAAGAGGAGATGCCCAAGAAAGTTAGACGGCCGAAATACAAGGATCCTAGTTCTGACGAAGACGAGGACGACGAGGACGCAGAGGGATCTGACGATGACACTGAGGAAGAAGAAGAAGAAGAAAGCGAGGAGGACGATCGGTCCAAGTTGCCAAAGTTTGATGAGAATGCTATGGGTGTTTCGGGAGGCCCTTTCACTGACGCCGACCTGGCAATTACCGCGCGTTACGTATCCACGTTCAACGATTTCTCTGCTGTGACAAACTCGGAAAAGTGGGGGCCTTTTGCTGAACGAGTACGTGTCCGCTGCTATGTCTAGTTGGTGTTTGCATTGGAAGTGACCGTGTTACAGTATCCACAGCGCGCAGCGAAATCGTGGGCTGAATACTTTCGAAGGAACGAGAAGGGTATGTCTAGTGGCATTACCTACATGTAGATGGGCGTCTAATGTTTTGTTAGCGATCATGAAACTGGCGAAAAGGATACGAAAGGCAGGGATCACAACCGGTTCACCACATGGTCGTGTATCGTTTGATAGTGGCCCACCCAAGGCGAAACGAAAGTTTGTTGCTGATGAGGATTCAAAGGAAGAAATCGTATCCAAAGCTAGTAAAACTACTAAGGACTAGTCTTCTTGACCATCCTTGCGTGTCCCGGCTTTCCTGGATTGGATGTTTGACTGGTTTCTTGTACCGCTTCTCTAATTTCGCCTAGCCTGCTTTTATTTTACATTATGGGTCGTTTCTGTTGCATGAAACCTATAGTCGAGTACATAATACTGTATAGCCACGTGTTACCCGAAAATCGATTAAAGGCATCACTTGGATTTGCCAGCACAACTTACACATTGACGACCACCTTTCTCTGTTACCATGGATGAAGAATACGACGTCCGTTCACCCTCGCCTTCGTTTATATTCGTCGTTCTTACTTTCTATTTCTAGGTTATCGTTCTTGGTACTGGCTTGACAGAGTGTATCCTCTCTGGTCTCCTCTCCAAGGATGGCAAGAAGGTGCTCCACATGGACCGCAACGACTATTACGGTGGTGACAGTGCTAGTTTGAACTTGACTCAGGTGCTTTCTTCAGCGTTATCAGACCCACATCAACGACTGACGATTGCCCCTCTCCCCAAAGCTGTACCGCAAGTTCCGCCCCGAGCAGGCTCCTCCTTCTGAGCTTGGACGCGACCGTGACTATGCAGTCGACCTTGTTCCTAAATTCATTATCGCCACCGGAGAGCTCACCAAGATCCTCGTTCGAACTGAGGTTACACGTTACCTCGAGTTCAAGCAGATCGCTGGAAGCTTTGTGTACCGCGATGGCAAGATCTCAAAGGTTCCAAGTACTGAAATGGAGGCTGTCAAGAGTCCTTTGATGGGACTTTTTGAGAAGAGACGGGCAAAGAAGTTCTTTGAGTTCCTCCAAAGCTGGAAGGATGATGATCCTGCTACTCACCAAGGTACTGGTAATTCATGGTCTCACATACAAACCTGCTGATCAACCTGTATACAGGTATCGACCTCGACAAAGATAGCATGAAGACTGTTTACGAGAAATTCGGACTCGAACCTGGCACTCAGGATTTCATCGGACATGCGATGGCCCTCTACCTTGATGATGAGTGCGTCATTGCCATCCACCCTTTGATCATCTTATGCTAACTCCTGATGGATTAGCTATATCACGAAACCTGCTAGAGAGACCTACAGTCGAATCGTTCTCTACACGACATCCATGGCCCGCTATGGCAAATCTCCATACATTTACCCCCTCTACGGTCTTGGAGAGCTTCCTCAGTCTTTCGCTCGTCTGAGTGCCATCTATGGCGGTACCTACATGCTGGACAAGCCAATCGAAAAGATTGAAGTCGACAGTGATGGTAAATTCATTGGTGTCACCAGTGGTGGAGAGACCGCGAAGGCTAAGCAGGTCATCGGTGACCCAAGCTACTTCGGTGCTGGCAAGGAAGCTGAAGGAGGCAAAGTTCGCGTGGTCGAGGAAGGCAAAGTCGTCCGCGCAATTTGCATTCTCAAGCACCCTATACCTGGCACCGACGACTCGGATAGTTGCCAGATCATTATACCCCAGAACCAAGTTGGCCGCAGGAACGGTGCGTCGGCCCAATTGACTTCTTTGCTCGCTGTACTAATCTGTTCGTGAAGACATCTACATTGCAATGGTTTCCTCCACACATAATGTTTGTGCCAAGGATGTTTATGTCGCAATGGTCTCTACGATCGTGGAGACCAGTACGCCCGAGCGCGAAATCCAACCCGGTCTTGCTCTTCTCGGGCCCATCTACGACAAGTATGATTAACATTGCCTATTTCTGTTCCTGTATGTTGATGGTCGTGATTTTTCTAGATTTGTTTCCATCTCTCCGCTATACACACCAACCTCATCCGGCACCGATGACAACATCTTCAT
The DNA here is from genome assembly GCA_037176845.1 of Paramarasmius palmivorus. Taxonomy (NCBI): domain Eukaryota; kingdom Fungi; phylum Basidiomycota; class Agaricomycetes; order Agaricales; family Marasmiaceae; genus Paramarasmius; species Paramarasmius palmivorus. The sequence continues at coordinate 900,732 of JAYKXP010000004.1, read as the reverse complement.
TACCCGTTCTTACGATGCTACTTCCCATTTCGAAACTGTTGTAGACGACGTTATGGATGTCTGGAAAAGGGTTACAGGCACTGATCTCGTGCTGGAGGACAAACAAGTTGAGGTTCAAAACTAGACTCCCTTTGGTTCTATCTTGTCTTCCCATTACTGGCTTGTCACTTTTACGATCTGATCATGAATGAAATACATACACATTGTACTTTTGCATTACGGTCCATACAAATCCATTCTAGTCTTTCAGGGAAAATACATGCATCCAGCTCGTGCTATGAGTCGCAGTCTAGAAGAAAGCATTCATATCAAATTCCGGGACCTTTACATCTTGTTTTGCGGACTGAATCAGACTACCAAGACCTGCTTTTCTGGCAAACAAGTCACTCTCGTCTTTGATTGGTTCCTCCGGGATAGGTGTCGGTCTTCTTTCTGGGGAAGCTCTTCGTGTAGGTGGTTCTGAAGGAATGTCCATATCGATCATAATGGAGGAGCGTCTCCTATGGTTCGAGAACAGAGATCGTCGAGTACTGGTTGGACTTGGAGGCAGCGGGTCTGCATTCTTCTCTTTCTCGTGTATAAGCGGGTGATCAAATGTCCAACTTCGAACGAGATCAAGAGCCAACACATGGCAGCCTTGAGGTAGTTGTGAGTATACCACGAGGTCAAAATCAGGTCACTCGCTTACCCATCCGACAGAACACTCTGGCAATTTGAAGAACAAAGTTGAACTCCATTCTACCCGAAATTTCACTGTTACCTTTTGCAGCTTGCAATGTTTTTGATCGCAACTGAGAGAAGAGTAATGCCAAGCTAGGGTCGTCGTAGTGCGGCTCGCCGATATTCGTGACTGGAACATCTAAAATACTGACCAGCTCTTGAAGTGGAGACTGTGCGAACTTGAGTAATTTCCTCTCTACGCGAAGCTCCACGAACTTACCACGAGGACGCGTACACTAAGATCCCTCCGGTGAAGAAGCCAAAATGCCCAACTTGCCAGCCATCTATTGCCTTCTCGGAATGCAAGCGGTAGCACATTGTTGTTGAGTATGCTACGTAAGACTGGGCCGTCGTTGCTTTGCTCGACTATTCGTGCAATCGCCACTGCTAACTGAAAGTCGTTCAGCTGCTTCACACAAACATTGACCGCATCTTTGAGCGAATCGCCGAGAAGGAAGAAGGCGGCGGCATATTCTATCAATAGGAGCTCAGATTTACGACCCCTCGGAAAGATAGGACGGACGTTACCAAATCTCTGTTTGCCCAGCAAGGCAAACGCATTCTTGAGTGCCGCTGTCCGCCATCGTGCTTGCGTGAAGTCGTTGGAAAGGAATTTGAGCATCACCGCCTGTTCTCTGTGCCAAGAAGCTTGCCTCCAAAGCCCGTGGACTAGCTTTACTTTACCAAGGGCAAAATAAAAAAGTGAGCATGTCGTTGGGTCTCGGGCATCTCCGACCATATACTCGTTCCTCGCGATAGCTTCAAACTGAGATTTCTGTAGTGAATGAATATCAACGAGGCGCCTGGTAAACATACAGGATTACTTACCATAGAATCTATAGAAGTGAGCCAAAGCGCAAGTCCAAGCGCCCTTGCGTCCGCCCAGCACATTTTTCCATTACAAGCAGCAGCAGATGCGTTTAGGAGTAGCTCTTGACTCTCACTATGAAATCCCCATATCATGTCACGATAACGCAGTCGCTCTCTCTTTACGCTGCCGCGTGGCACTACACCCTGAGATTCCGGGCTTGCCGGTGAGGATGCTAAACGATTGAGAATGTAAAAAGAGCGCATTGAAGTGAGGTAGCGTAGTCCATTTGAATCTAACGCTCGCCGCTGCTCGTCAATCTAGTAAAGAGTCATTTCGAGTTCGGGTAATAACAAAGCACCACGCACCTCCAGGGTAGTTTGTATCAATACCAGAAGGTGTGCGTGTTCATTCGGAGTAAGATGCGGGAGTGGATCGGTTTCAAGTTTCTCCAAGAGCTGCGTCACAAGAGGTCGACAGAAACCGTCTTCCTCGCTATAACACGCCTAAGTCGGTTATGACTGGGTAAACAATGCGAAACTCACTCATCCTTGATTTCCGGACCATTGAACAGTCCGGTATATCGCTTCTTGTGTGATGATACCTAGACCCAATGTCGATATTTAGCACCATGAATGGCAACTAAATGCATACTCACCTTGTCTTGACGGTGATCTTTACTAAAGAATCGTTCCGCGGGTATCATAGGCCATGACTGCCAAGTCGATGTCGAGCTCGACGCCAAATTCTTCGAGAGATTTACGATGATATCTTTCACTAACTCTACCTTATCCCATAGCAGGCATTGAAGCAGCATCTGCGGATGGTAGTCCGGCAGCGGGCCATTTTGTCTCGTAACATAGTCAAAGAGGCTTTCGGGAGGTCCTTCCTTGTCGGAAACACAAGAATCGTATAGAAGCATCTGATGGCCTGCACCGATGAGTAGGCTCCCGCCGGCTAACCAAATGGAGTCGCTTATTTGGTATGGAATGAAACTAATAGGAGCTTGATATAAGTGCTTGAGTGGAGACAATGATTGACTCACTTCCCGATATCTATCCTGTAGCATGTCGACCAACCTGGAGCATCATCAAAATAGGTCATACGCTGTTGACATATGAGCTCGACATGATGTAGAAATCCAACAGCCAGTATGGATTGAACATCCGGTGTAGACGACCAATCAAGATCATTCACAGTATCTCTGCGATGCTATTGAACACCAGGGCTAGTTAGACGCTGTCGAAGGGCTTACTTGAATGTTCTGCAGCATTCCATACCAGATGCAAACTCTGACTCCTTCGAATCCCATATAGTCAACTCTTGGCCATCGGATGTTGCAGTGACTTCACGAAGATAAAGAAACAATCAGCCCCGTCTAGTAGATGTATACAGCAAACTCACCCAAAGCGGTTTTCTTTGCGGAGCTACATCGCGCCTTTTTGATATCCCTACGAGCTGTCTTGACCCTTCCAGTACATCGCCACTCATTACAAAGTGATCGCGGTCCATTTGATGTCTTTGGGGTACTTTGCATCCCTTTCTGCTTGTCGGGTCGCCAGAACGCCAACTCTCCGGATTCCGATATACTAAGCAGCGCATCATATTCTACCCAAGGATGATGTTGACCCCATGCCATCGGGTCAACAGGTATTATCATCGTAGATGGGGAGAAGGAAACTGGAAGACGGTCATGGGAATGCAGGATCAACCTTAACGGGGATTCACCGGCAGCACTCGATGGGTTGCTCTCTATGTCTACATGGACTATTGAGAGGTCGTCTGTAACACCAATTATAGAATCGTGACCAGAGTTCGAGGGTAAGGTGAATAGTGAAGTAATTTGAGGGAGATCAAGGGTGGCTGGCGGTTGTGTGTGTAAGGTGAGGGTGCTGTACAATTTCGAGAAGGTTGCAAAGGTATCACCTAGACTAATCTTCAGGAGAAGTAGACGTCAGAAGCGAGAAGTAACCCACCCCGATCAAGAACCACTACGTGGTCTGCGGACTCCCAAGCTTCGCGTCTCAAGAGATTTGATGAGCCATGGTCAAGGGTCCAGGAATCTCCGCCTCCGTTTCTACGGATGACACCCACACCTGTGCCTTCAGGAGTACGAATCAACGTAGATATCGTGGCTTCTTCTGTAGGCACGCGCTCCGGCTGTTTCGCAAAACAGTTTAGCCCATTTGGTTTCGCATCGCAAAACTCGGATAGTGATAAGGCGTAGGAGGCTAACGGAGGTGTTGTTACAAGGGTGATCTGCGTGGGGTTCTTGTGATTAGGTAGAATGTAGAGATAACCTGGGGGTTTAGATGGTAATAATGGTGGCGTGTGTTGCAAGGTGAAGTGCTTTAGTAAAGTTGGCGGTCTGCGGTCGATGTTCTTGAGGTTTGTCAATATACGGTGGAAGCGAAAAGTATTATGGATTCTCACCGCTACCGCAGTCAAGACAATACTTCCATCTCCTGCAACGCGAAAAAACAGATCCCAGGCCTCTTCTTTGATGTCCCGCAACCTTCGAATACTCGCCCCCTCATGATCTCCCTTCTCTTTTGGGACCAACTGCTGTAGAGATTGACTGAGAACCTGGCGGTCGAGCCAAAACACACTGGATGTTTGGTATTCCCGTTGGGTAGCGACTAGATTGTGGGGTATGGACGAGAAGAGATCTATTGACGCGTGTAGTTGTAGATATTGGGGAGAATCTAATACAGGAAGGAATATGCGAAGAGTTGCATCGGCAGTTATTGTATAGAGAATGAGATCGTCACTAGACACGTGAATTGTCAGGAGGACCGAAGAGAAGATGTGGTGTACGTACCGACTCGAGGCTTGGGAATATCTCCATGAAAAGTCGTTAACAGGTCGAGGATGGGGTATCACCTGGATCTGGCGACCGGTAGTGGTAGAGTATATTCTGACAGCGTTGTCTATCTGCGAGTGGATGAATAAGACAGGCAATTATAGCTGAGCTTCAGGCTTGCCTTCGTTGTCGAGGCAATATGTGCGAGTGAAGGTGCAAATCGGGCTCGAATGGGTGTTTCTTTGAGTCTGCGAAAGCGAGTCAATTTCATTCGTTTATGTTCGGATACGCAGCAACGTACGAAGAGTTCCACTTTGGCGACCAGGTAGGCAGGTCATTTTCGAGAATCAGGGTGTACACGGATAATCCCTGCTTGGTTCCGACGGCGAGTAGACCTGTGAGGCATAAAGGACAATCCTTCCTGCTATCCTGGCATATTTCACACCTGATTTGCTATCCAGAGCGGTGACAAGTTGGCCTTGCGGAAGGACAAGCGACGAATGTATACGCCAGGTGTCGCTTTGTACTCCTGAAAGCGACCAGGACGCGATCCTATTGCCCATGGCAGCTACTATCTGACCAATAAACGTATAATGAATACCAGCATATAGAAGACGAACAAGAACACGTACAATTTTCATGCCTCGGTCGACCGATATACAGGAGATCTCCCCGGTAACACCTGGAAAGGCTTCCCAAAACGCGAGCACTCGGATGAGAGACAAAGATTCAGCATCGAGAATAACGACCGCATCTGCCGTTGGGTATAGTAGAAGGGATTGAGTCTGAAGTAATATCTGGTGAATAGGACCCTTGGGATTGCCGGGGAATGCACGTTGCAGAGAAAGCATGCTGTGTCATCATTGCTAGAATGAGCCATTTGTACTACGATTCACGGTTCGCTCAATTTCGGACTCAACGACTACAGTGATTACAGTAGCTGGCGGGGATTATATTTAGTGTAACTAGCACCCAGCAACAGATCTATTAGGTTCGCAAACTCATACCTCCACAGCCCAACCACTCTTTGACATTAATATCCATAGTTTATGTCTGGGATCGTAATTATTTAAGTCGGCTTTATCGCGATATCGATACCGATGAAACCTATGAAACGATAAGAATGTGTTCCTCAAGGGTAAGTCAAGCACGTATTAATATTGTTGCAGGTAACAACATGCTGAACATGCACACTTGTTGTCGGTAACGAAATTAACCTGAAGGCCGAGAGAAAACTGTGGGTCAATCGTTAAGAATATCAACCAGTTGAGGATAGAAAATGGGCTTTATTCTGTAATGAACCCTGATAGTAGAGAGAGATATCCTTTAAATTTCTTTGAGGATGGTGAAGCGCTAAAAAGAATAAGCGACGTCATTCAGCGGCTTCCTGCGTAACTCGGGCGTAAGCAAAGCACTCCCTCCTTGAATTCGTCCCACCACCATGCACCTATCATCCGCCTCATTATTCCTCTTTTTACCGCTCTTGTCGTGGGGATCTCAGTCGGTTTTCGACCTGGACTCGACCTCTCCTCTTCGACCAACCCTCATAGACTGTCTTTCAAACGATCCTGACTATCATTCCCTTCTCAAACTCATTCAATTAGCTCTTTTGGTACCTACTCTCAACAAACTCAACGGCAGTACTTTATTTGCACCTACAAATGATGCTATTGAACGTTATCGTTCCTCTAATTCTCTTTGGAACTCTATTTTGGACGACTCTAATACCCTCACACACGACAACAACCACGAACAGCTGCGGCAGCAGCTCTTTTACCATCTCTTAAACAACTCGGTTACTGCCCTACCCCAAGATCCGGAACCCCTGCAGGTTCTAGAGACACTCCACTTCCCTCACAAACCGCCTGAACCTCCTACCCATGAACCACCGCCGTTCCCACCTTGGATGCCCATTCCTGGCGGTACACTCGGTGGCAAACCACAAAGGCTGCGCGTCGCTGCTCGTGGTCAAGGAGCGTACGTTGGTGTGGACGCGTTTGGAAAGGGTGGAGCAGAGATTGTGAAGGGTCAGGTTGATTGCGGTAACGGTGTTCTCTTTGGCATCGCAGACGTCCTAGAGCCACCACCAGACCTTGGTACGCTTGCACACCCGTGATTCACCCAGTCTCTCACTCACAAACTTTACAGCGACCGTCGTTTCACAGCATTCCGACGTATCTTATTTCAAGAACGTGCTTACCCCAGAGATTACTAACTTACTCAATTCTACACCCGGGCTAACCGTGTTCCTGCCCATCAACAAAGCTTGGGAGTCGTTGGATGAATATGAACGATTATATTTGGAAAGTCGATACGCGACTGATGATCTGAACCGAATTCTGAACATGCATGCCGTCGCAGAAGATGGAGTCAAGTGGTCAGAATCTTTCGACCCGGCGGTCAACTGTAAGCCCGTTGTTTATGTACACCAATCAATACTAACAATGGAGTCATACATATTTATAGTGACTACGATAGATGGCAGGACGCTCGAGATCGTTGCCGCCCCCCAGGGCACCATGGTGTCCACTGCTAAACTGGTTCAACCCGACATATACGCATCCAATGGTGTCCTTCATTTTGTCGACTCTCTTCTTGTACCCGAGGGAGCTCTTAAGCTCACACCTGAGAAGTACCTCCTCACGTTGAACTGCACCAAATTCGTCTCTCTCATACATGATGCCGACCTCACGTTCCTCATCAACGATACCGAGACCAAATACACAATCCTAGCTCCAGGAGATGACGTGATTGCACTGTTTGGAGACGACGGCTTACCTGAACCAGGTTCAGAAGAGTTGAAGAAGATGCTTCAGTATCATTTCCTTCCCGGGAAGCTGACTCCCAGCAAGCTTAAATCTGGCATGCTGGTTGAGACTGTTCTCGAAGAGAAGGGCCTTAGGTTCCACAAACAGGTATTGACTGTTGACGCCAGTGATGGTGGCGGAAAGGAGGGATCATGGAAGTCGCTAAGGTTTGGAGGAGCAACCGTCTTACGAGAGCCTGGTGAGTACTTATTTCGCGTTATATATGGGCTCACTTGCTAAAGATTTGCGTAGTTGAAGTCAATAACACACTCATTTATTTCATTTCCAAGACTGTTACTCCGCCTTCGGATGCTTTGGACACTGCATTGCCCATGCTAGATCTCTCCAACTTCATCGCCGCGATTCTTTCAACGTCTATCAAAGACATGCTACGGTCGACACCTCGCACAACTCTTCTCATACCGAATAATGACGCATTCAAACGATTGGGCCGTCTAGTCAGTGACCATCTCCTAGCTGCTACGAATAAGGCAGATCTGGAAAAGGTTCTTCTTCACCATACACTGGCAACGGTTCAGTACTCCCAAGCATTGCATAACGGCACCAAACATAGTTTTGCGACATTGGAGGGCTCCGACTTGACTTTGACCAGGAAAGAGGACGGCCATCTATATGTTAGTCCCAGTGGTGGATGGGCAGGGATGAAGTCTGAGCTTGTCGCTCACAATATCTTAACACAAACGGGAGTTATACACGAGCTCTCCGATGTGCTCATTCCACGTTCCGTTGATTTGACCGTCGGAAAGCTGGTCAAGGCAGCCGGTGGTAGTACTATGGCCAGCATGCTCACCAAGGCAGGCTTTGAATGGGTTTTGAATGGCACGGCACCACCGGAGGGGTCTCCCTGGGCTGACCAAGGGTTGGAAGGTACAGGCTGGACATTACTATGCCCTCCTGATGACGCTTTCGACGAATACAACATCACGGAGCTTTATAACGACAAGGATAGGCTCGTGATGGTCGTCAGCCAGCATCTAATACCCACGCCCAAGGACAAGAAGAAGAAGGATATCTCGGTTCCTCTCGATGAGGATCCGCTCAATAACAACAAACCATTGAAGCTGGACAACTCTGTCACCTATTCTACTCTTCGCTCGCCATCATCTGCGTATGGTGATATTGTCTTCAAGAATGATGGAGAGGCACCGGGTGGTTACATTGTTGGCATAAAGGATGCAAGGGGAACAGACGGAACTTCCGACTGGGCTCAAGTTGAGTCCTGGGGAAGATCAACAACAGGAGGCGGAACGGGAGGTGTAATACGGATTGATCGTCTCCTTGTTCCGTATCAACCGCCATGGTGGCTGGAGTACGGTGCTCCTGTTGTGGTTGGCGTTCTAGGCGTATTCCTCATTTGTGGTTTCTTCTACGTGGTGAGGATAATCTGGCGTAGAGATACTACAGAGGCAACGTACGAGCCTGTAGGTGGATTTGCTAGGGATGATGATGAAGAGTCATAAACTGTATTGTAAGTATTTAGACATTGTATAGTATACGTAGTCATATTTACAGAGGTATATACGTCCTGTACGCTCTTATTTTTGCTGTACATATCGGAACTTTCCGTTTACTCGGAAGTATACAGAAATCATGTGAAACCGGTCCATTCGGGAACGAAAGTCCGTACAAAATACGTTCGCTTGCGCTACAAGCATGATCCTCTTACTCGCTCTTAGCCTCCTTGGACCTTTACCACGTAGATCAAGATGGTAAGTCTGATCTTTTGCTTCGTTTCCCTACGCCTCTCTCAAATCTTGGATGCAGAGCAAGGAATCGAACACGCCAGTTGTTGAAAAGACTGCAAATGTTGCGGCAGAGAACATCAAGGCGTTTGTCGCTGGAGGTTTTGGAGGCGTGTGCGCTGTTTTAGTCGGTGCGTCGTCATCGATTTGGGCCCCACCATTTGAACTGAACACAACCTTTTGCTGTCGTCCAGGCCACCCATTCGATCTCACAAAGACAAGATTGCAGACTGCACCACCGGGAACTTACACTGGGGCCATTGATGTTGTGAAGAAGGCACTAGCCCGAGACGGTGTCACTGGGTAAGTTACATTCATTCCTAGGCTTCAGGATCATTGTCCTTACCATTTACACGTTCACTTTGCACAGAATGTACCGCGGTATCGTACCCCCTCTCATTGGCGTAACACCGATATTCGCCGTATCATTTTGGGTGAGGCATACCTCGACTGTCATGAGAACCAGCACTGAATACCGTCTATTGATTCTATTCGACCTTCTTTTAGGCCTACGACGCGTCGAAACAGCTAATATACGCTTTAACGCCGAAGCGAGAGAGTACATCACTATCAACGGCGGAACTGGCAACGGCTGGATTCTTGTCTGCAATTCCATCAACCGCCATCACGGCACCCGTGGAAAGGGCCAAAGTGCTTTTGCAGGTGAGTCGTTAGCTTGGTAGCTAACGAAATACTTACCTATACATGTTAGGTCCAAGGGCAAGGCGGCTCAGAGCAGAAATACAAGGGAGTAACGGACGTGATAAAACATTTGTACAAAGAAGGCGGTTTGAAGAGTATCTATCGAGGTTCCGGTGCAACTTTGATGAGAGATGGTCCTGGAAGTGCAGCGTGAGTTCGCACCTCTTGATATTCATTTAGCCTGGTACTATCGTGATCTTGCTAGCTACTTCGCAGCGTATGAAGTTACCAAGAAGGCCCTCACCCCCGCAGGATCGTCACCTTCCGATTTGAACCTGGGCGCTGTCGTTTTCGCTGGCGGTATGGCTGGAGTTGCCATGTGGGCAATCGCGATTCCCCCAGATGTTAGTAACAGGTCTTCAAGTAAGTTGACAGGCTGACAATGTATCCTTCTAGGTCATAAAATCCCGGATACAATCTGCTCCAAATGGGACGTATTCGGGCTTTATGGACTGTGCAAGGAAGACCATCGCTCAGGATGGCGCTACTGCGTTATGGAAGGGTCTTGGACCTGCTATGGCAAGGGTAAGCGAATAGTCACTCGATTTAATGGTTCCAGAAAATGACGAATGAAATGTTTCAAGGCCTTCCCTGCGAATGCAGCTACTTTCGTGAGTCTTCTTCTGTTGCTCTACAACTTGCATTCTCTGATGACTATCAATAGCTTGGTGTAGAGGCGTCAAGAAAGCTGTTAGATTCGTGGTTCTAGAACACGACTATGATACCGCAATGCCAATGTAATGTCCATTTGGATAGATCACGGGGACCGAATGTAGAGACTGGATATCTTCTGCAGAACGTATAGAATCGGGACAAGCTGGTATTAGCTAGCCTCGTAACGAGGCTCTCCCGCCCACCGAGCCTAACAGGTGGCCATCAAGTATACAATGATTCGTAACCTGTGATTATTATTCCTTAATCGTGGACTTCAGCACGAGGCCCCCTAAACACTTATCAAGATACTAGATAGCCAATTGTGCGAGTACAATACCTAACCTATCTTTGGGATCTCACCCTAAGCCTCAGACACAAACATCATTGGCTCTCAGCTATCACGGCGGACGTAGGCTCTTTCAACAGGCGATTTCCAAACTCCGGTATTCAGCCAGTGGCCCGGCCAAGTGACCGGAAAATGCCACCTGTGAAACTGAGAAGTTCATAACACTGTTCATTCATTCCATAACCCTTTCTTCACACATTGAGATATTGCACTGATCACCCAGTCACATCAATATCGACAATGTGGGTGCAGGTGGCAACTCGGTAACGGCCCGCACCATGCTCATATGCTAATTGCTAAAAGAGCCTGAAAGAGTAGCTGCCCGAGGTGAGCGGGTCGCTACTCGGTAGCGACCGAGTAGCACAGGATATGTGCACTAAAGACACCGCGCCATATGTGGAGAAGTATAAGAATGATTTTCTGAGAAATCTGGCAACTGGTAATGATCGCCGCTTCCCCCGCTAACATAAAACTCATTGAGCTAGCAAGATGAATCGTGTGGTTTTGTACGTGGTCGATGACGGGTATTGAGAGGCGAAGTCAACTTGAGCCACATCGGCGAGACAGCGGGTGAGAGAAAGACGCCCACTCCATGCGTGGCGCTCTTGACGCGATTGGCTGAGTCACCGGTTAAATTCGAAGCCACAAATAGTAGAAGGTCGAACATTTGATAGATCTGAGTCGAGACTGAAGAACACTGTACACGCATATCCAGCCTGTCCATCAATCTCGGGATTCCGAGATTCTGGCGCTTGGCGCATATAGAGTGGTAGCACAGTAAGTATGCATCCGATTCCCTGCGCACCGTTACGAGGAGTATCGAAGCGAAAGTTTCTTGCCTGTTTGGAACTTTCCATGGCCAGGTGAACGTGTCATTTAAGTTCCATCCAGTAAATCTAGCCTCATATGTAGGTGATAGCATTTGAGGTTTGATGCAAATGTTATTGCTGTTTCATCACTATGATGCTAGACAATGAATATTTCATGAGAAAGATGTTACATACGAGGAGGGGTGTGCATGGCGTACCGACAGCCGTGGTTCACGGAGATCCCTAGGCGGGAGAAGCGCACCATTTCCGAGTGCACACTCTGAATACTTTCGAGTCTTCTGAACGTACAGTGCGGTATATTGTCACCCTTCTGGAATTCTGTGGCCTCGAAACAAACGCAAGCTGCTACTTCTGTGCATTTCGCTACACAACCCCAAGAGGCAATAGCATGATTCGCCTTCTTGGCTGTGCTTTGGCACTCGGCACGGGAGGTATTGATGGTATTCGAGAACGAAGGTGGATATCGTTTATGTCAATCACGAACTAAATGGGATAGGAAGATGTCCCCCACCTTGACAATAATGGAATCCGGCTACGCAATCGTATCTGCACCCGAATCACCGCCCCGGAGCAAGAATTCAGCGAATCAAAACGTTGCGTTGGCATAGCGCTGTATACAATCGACTTCATGATTCATCATTTCTGAACCCTATATGAAGGCAGGAGCCGTATGAATCCATCTTCCTCCCTTCTTTGTCCTACCCCCAACACAGTTCTCCCCTCCCTTCATTCGCAATGGGCCAACGTCATTCATCCATTAACGGCGCCAATTCCGGGAGATGTACAGTCTGCTTTCAGCCACTGTCGGAGATCAGAAGCGGTAAAGAGAAAGCGACAAAGAGGCAGTCCCAGATATCGTTGGTCTGTGGTAGATGTTCGAAGAGCCTGAAACATGTGGGCATTGGCATGGGAGAGGTACATCGGTTTCGCCCTGTATCTGTCATCGTAACTGACGCAGCTCGGTTCAGTCAAATCCAGAAACATCAGTGGCACCACCACCGTACGAGATACATTTGCATGGGCTCCGAAGTCAAAGACCACGGACAGCCTCGGGCGGGGAGAAAGGTCCGCTGCGACATCATGAATCTATTCTGGTGTCAACCCCTCGGCGACCTGCAACCAGCTCAGGTCGTCCGCAAACATCACAGGGCCTTGTCCATTCCTCGTCACTCTCTGCGCAGAACCAGGGTTCTGCACCAAATTTCAGTCGCGATTCTGCTCGGACAGTGATGGAAAAGCGAAGACAGATGAAGAAAGTGGGGTCATATCAGGACGAATGGGATGGAGTCAGCCGTATAGGATCGGGGCGTAGTAGAGGATATAGGCCCAGGACTGCGGGACACTGATTCATGATCTGCTTTTTGACGTCGTATTTCCTTGCTGGGTTCATGGCTGCGGTATACCAGGTTATCTTAATTAGTGTAGTGTATGTACTATTGGATATGTATAATCAATGCTCACATCAATGTTATTATCAGCCATCAGCCTCCAGAACTCGACTCTTGCCGAATTATTTCCAATGGTGCCGGTGAAGTGAGAACATCGTGGTGAAGAGCAAACGCCGACGGCGCTTCTGACCGGCCGACACCTCGAGTTTCTTTCCCTTCCAGCTCTTTCTCCTCAAAGCTCTCAAAGAAACCGACAAAGCTTCCCCGCAAGCCAGTTCTTTTGCAGTTGTACCAGGTTTTTTGTTTATTTATCACTACATTTATCACTGACTCAATCTTACCATCTGCTGTCAGACTTGTCCAACGGCCCGCCATGTGGCTGAAACTGGTGTGCTGGTTGACGGTATTTGTCAACGTCAAGAACGAAACAGATCTCTACAGCGCGGAGAAGTCCTGTTGTAGAATATCTGTTGAAACTGCACTCTGCAGTTGTGACACTATAGCTTCTCGTGTGACGGTTCAAAGTGCCTCATAATAAAGTGGGAACACTTGGTGTCTTTGTATAACTTGTAGCAACACGTTGTTACGCTTTGACAAAAGTGCATGAACAAAGAAACGAGAGGGAACCTGGAAGAACCTTGTTAGCCTTGTTCTGGATTGGTTGTAATGAGAAGATGGTGCAGAAACAGAACAATATCGGCAATAGCCGGCCCATAGCATGAATAATTTCCAAACTGGAACTTAGTATACAAATTCCAACCCTTTCCTTCCTTTGCTCGCCTTTACATAGGCATCGTCTCTCTTTCATTCCTTTTTCCTCAACAGCTGCGCTAGTCGCATCTCACGTATCTATACCCTCTTTTAACGAAATACCCTATCACCCATGAGTACAACCCCTCCTCCATTCTCCCCGTCATCATCCACCTCCACCACCGACCAAAGTCCTCTTCACTTCTTTGCACGCGTCGTCACCAATATCGACCACACGAAATCTCCGACGTCGGCAAGAAAACCATCCTTATCACCATCTCCTTCTCGGTGCTCGAAACGTTTGAGTCAGCGCAAAACAACAATGGCGCTGTACGACGATAATCCGAGTCCCCACTCTCGCTCTTCCTTCTCCCCAGAAACAACCTCCAGACGCGACAGTCTCAGTCCTTGTGCCGTATCTACGCGGAAAGCTTGTCATATCTCACCCAAACAAACCTTCGCCCAGAAACGCGCAAAGGCCGCAGCACTGCCTCGGAGGCAGGAGACCATAGCTCGGGCGCAAAGGATCAAAACAGTTGAGAATTCTCCTGTCAATCCTCGCCAGCTACGTGTTCTACGTATGGTGTATGACGAAATCACCAATTATCCCAAGGAGCATTGGATGGCCTTTATAGCGATAGTCATACACCGGTGCGTAATCCAAAAATCCTCATCCTGATCTACGTTTCTCATTCGCTTTTAACCACTAGCTCATTCAACCAAGTTAAACACTGGTTCTCAAATGAGCGTCAGAAGAACAAGACTGGGGAATTTGTGAATTGGCGCACAGAACTCGGGGAGAATGTACGCATGCGACCACTCGCTGTTGACATTTGCTCGGAATGGTCGGACGAACTATTTGAATCTACCGTTATGATCTACCACTTTCGTTTGGTCAGAATTTCTCATTCAGATGAACAAAACGAACAACAGTCATTTTGACTCTCTTCTGCTATCTTGCTGCTTTCGCTATCATCGCTCTCACTTACGGATACTCTTACTGTCGCTTATTATTGCACATTACAATCCTTATAATTCGGTAGTTGTAGGTTTCTCTCTGTATACCATAGCGCTGTATCTAGTAGTGTACATAATGTATGCCATCTATTCAGGAGTCATTTCGCTATCGAGTGGCTCATAGTCTTTTGGTCTCCTAGTACGTCTGAACCAACCCAGGATGCCATCATCCTTGCCAGCATGCTTCACTTCGCCGTTTCGAAGAATGGTATACCGTCTTGCCCTCCAAACAACTTGATCGCCCATTATAGCGCAGAGAAATATAGGCAGAGCACACACTTCTCTGATGACCCAGCCCATCAAGAACTCCCATCGTATAGACGCGGGTAATGGATGCCCCGCAAGTGATGAGTAGACATCCAAATCCACAAATAGTAAGAGGGAGAAGTGAACCATGAGGAATATCCATGATGGTATCCCAAACAAGTATCTGAGCGAAGAACCTCCGATTACAGAAAGGACAACAGATTCGGTGAAGGGTTCCAGCAGAGTCGCAAGAAGAACCATATGCTTCCGTACGCGAATCCATCGTATACGTCTCCATACGTAATCAGAGAAGGACATGTTCCCGACGACATTACGGGCGACGTCGCACGACAGGTCATGTCGCATCCCAAGTTCATGCCAAAAAGCACTAGCAATCGTGTTGTCTTCTGCTAGGAATTTCCCAAACGCAGCTAACCCACAAAGCCCTTCTTGCTTTGCATGCGGATCTGTTGACTTAATGGGCTTCAGAGAGCCGTTGACCCTTTCCAGGTCTGACCGACGGTACAAGTTGGATTTGCCCACGACGCAAGAGTCTACAGCCACCGTGTTAATGGCTATATACATCTTGGCGTGGTTGGTGTTGAGGAAAGCTTCGTCAATCCGAGAGCCGAGTTTGAACTCGGTGGAATATGCAAATGGAACGTGGTGTACAAGTGCTATCCGCTTTCCGGAGCGCGTATGACCTTGCAGGGCGTCCACAGACCGCGCTAAAGTCCCTGGGTGTGCAGTGACGTTGGAGTCAATAACCCAGAGGATATCGTGTGCGGCCTGGCGATACGAGCGCATGAGATTGTTGACTTTAGGATTGACTCCGACGACCTCTTCGCCTGAAATAGTCATGAGCACGATTGAAATGAAGTAACAAGACTGCATGGCTCACCAACAATGATTTTTGCATTTACTGAGGGATATTTGGCAATGAGTTCTCGCACGACAGGAAGAGCCTGATCATCCTCGTCCGCTACGGAGAGTAGAATCTCGAAATTAGGGTATTCTTGCGTAAATGTGGATTCGATATTTTCATAGAGGTTGGTATCCAGTCCCTTCAAAGGTCGAAGAATGGAAACCCCTGGCACCGAATTGGCAGGAGCTGACGATAGCGGTGATCTTGGGCGTAATCTATATCTTTTCCGTCTTCGAATTATCTGCCTTTTAGTCCATGATAACGTCTACAATACTCAATAACTCACGCAGTCCAAGTGCCTAGCGTCCATAATGCCCACAGCGCTGAATACCAAACCAACCCTACGGATGCGAGAGCCAAGCGTATCACGTCGTGTCTTTCTGTCGAAGCCATGGTAGTGAAGTCGAGGACGTGAACCCGAGGCACCTGCAGGCAGCTGCCCGGCGTCCGAACTTTTGCTGACAGTGAGCCTCACCGACAATGGCAGTGAGAGTCGGGAAGCGCTCGTGATTGTTTTTGTGCGCTCTCATCGGCTCGGCTGGGCTGCACTTCCTGACCCCGGATCTTTATAAACTGTCAGCCCTTTCCTTTCTGCTAACACCTTCACTCTCTGACCATGAACCGAGTTAAACAGATTGCTGCTCATCTTTCCGGAACTTCTGGTGTGGCTTCTCTGGAGAAGAAGAGTCCTGATGATGTTGTCATTGTTATGGCTATTCGTTCCCGTATGTCTTGAGTTTCTTCTGCTTGACTTCAAGCATCGACCTCTCCCATCTATAGCTCTGTGCAAAGCAAAGAAGGGTGGTTTTAAGGATGCTAGGTGTGTTTGGTCTTAGCAGGCCTCCAAACTGAGCTTACGAAGAACACTAGAACCGACGAGTTAATGCTGGAAATCTTCAAGGTAGCACTACACTCTCAACTCCTTAGCTGAAAGTTCACCAGATGTCTTACAGCACTCGGTTACACATTCAAAAGTCGATCCTTCTCTCATTGGTGATATATGCGTCGGAGTCGTACTGGCCCCAGAGGCCATGTATCATGCTCGAGCGGCCGCATTAGCTGCTGGGATTCCAGACACGGTTCCTATCCAAAGTGTCAATCGATTCTGCTCGTCCGGACTGATGGCCCTTACAACGATCAGCAATCAAATCCGAAGTGGCCAGATTGAAATTGGCCTTGCCATTGGAGTGGAAAGCATGTCAGAAAAGTGAGTTTCACCAAGCTGGATGGTGTTGCCGACGCGCTGAAGACACCTTGTTCTTTAGCCCTGACAAGGGAGGACCTACTCAGAGCGAACTCATCTCATGCAATCCGGCTGCTGCTGACTGTCCCAAGCCAATGGGCTGGACAAGCGAGAACGTAGCAGCTGACTTCAACATCACAAGAGAAGAACAAGACGAATTTGCTGCATTATCACATCAACGAGCAGAACGTGCTCAGAAGTCTGGATACTTTGACAAGGAAATAGTTCCTTTCACGGTCTTCCAGAAGGATCCTGCCACTGGTGAGAAACGACAGGTTGTCGTATCCCAGGATGACGGTATTCGCCCTGGTACCACCAAGGAGAAGTTGGGGAAGATTAGATCTGCATTTCCGCAGTGGGGGAACTCGACAACAACAGGAGGAAACGCGAGTCAGATCACCGATGGTGCAGCTGCCGTGATGTTGACGACACGGCGGAAGGCAGAAGAGCTTGGGCTCAAGATTCTGGCCAAGCATGTCTCCACTGCTGTTACTGGTGCGTACAAAGTCGAGTCTGCTCAGCATGTTCTTGACGGTATTCTTGGGTGCGCTTAGGCTGCCCGCCCAGGATTATGGGAATCGGTCCAGGTAAGTTTTGCATCCCGAGCTCAAGACGCGTCGTGTTGACCGAGTGGTCGTTAGTGTTTGCAATCCCTATGGTTCTCAAGCAAGTCGGAATATCACAAGACGATGTTGACTTATACGAGGTAAGCACGCTGCGACAGGACCCCACAGGCCAATTTCTGACAACGTACAAGATTAACGAAGCATTTGCGTCTCAATGTGTGTATACGATCAAGAAATTAGGTCTTCCTCTGTAAGTTTTACAAATGATTTTGCTAACAAAGATACTAAAAGTTTCCTCAGTGAAAAGGTCATTATATTAATTGCGCGGGCTCCGCTCTTGGGCTGACTTTTATACAGGTGAATCCGAATGGTGGCGCGTGTGCCCTCGGGCATCCTCTTGGCTGTACGGGTACGAGGCAGGTTGTGACTGGTCTCAATGAACTAGAGCGAATACAGAAGAAGGTCTGTAGTCTACTCCATTGTGCGATTGCGTTTCTAAAGACATTGCAGATTCTAGTCACGTCGATGTGCATTGGCACTGGAATGGGAGCTGCTGGAGTTTTCGTACGAGAATGAGCGGCTGGTTGTCGTGTATTTTATTCCATAGGATCAATCAATCAAGAATGTGATTCCGATAAGGTGAATAATTATCACTTAGAGACGGGGAGGTATTTTAGGACACGGACCTTTTTGAAATGCCGTGAGAAAGTCGGCCTTAGGAGCCCTGGCGAATTTGACAGGGTGCTCGTTAGTTTTTCCCCTCTCAACCACCATCTCTCGCTCAGCCAATTTCTGGCAACCTCCACTCTTTCATTGAACCTCCTTCATTTTTGTCTGTGACGACTTAACTGGCCATAAATATGGCTAGTTATAATACTATACACCCCAATTATTCCTCCACCGAACAGAACAACAACTCGCCTTATGGATCTGGTGATCCTTACTACAACCAGTCGACCGGATACATTACCCCCGTTCCTTCCAAGAAACGCTCCAATAACTTGGTGAAGTTTGGTATTCCTATCGGTATCGTCGTCGTGATTGCTGCTGTCGTTGGAATTGTGCTCGGAATCAGGTCCAACAAGAACAGCGATGCATCCACGTCAGGCGGCAAATCTGCAGAGGCAGCTGCTAGCTCAGCTGCCAGCGCGAAACTGGAGATAGGAAGATTTGCTACTGCCACGAACAGCGAGTTCATGGTACCAGTCTACCCCTCGACTGTAAGAACAACTCTTTTTTCTTCCCAAAATTATTTTTGACCTTGCTGTCAGACGAACTCAGCTGCCTTCTCAAGTCCTACATTCATTGCCTCCAACAACAACAACATTGCCTGGCCACAGGACTCGTTTGCACCCTCCAACCCCAGCCCTAACACCGTTCGTCCCGACAGGCCAAGACTTATCGCTCCTGCTTACAAGTGGGCAGCTCTTCCCAACCTTATTGCACATGATCCTTACCTCAAGGGATGGAATGACACGATTTTCGGAAATGCCTCCGCGTGGTACGATCTTGAGCCAGTTCAATATTTCATGGATGGCGACAGTGGTATTCTGGACAACGCCCGAGAGATCAAAGCCAGGGTGAAGGCCTTTTCGTATGTCTACCGCATGACAAACAACACAAGGTGGGCTGACCGTGTCTGGCTCGAAATTGCGGTATGTTTTTATCTCATAAAGACGGAGTTCTATCTGACAGAGCTTCCTAGAATGCTGCAGGCAATGGTACCACCGCCTTCGGTCCGGACGATGACAGGTGGAATTCCAACCATTTCCTTGACGCCGCCGAGTTCTCAGCCGCTTATGCCATCGCTTACGACTGGCTTCACGACGTGTGGACAGACGAGCAAAAGCAGCAGATGCGTTTCACCCTCAATAAATATGGTCTCGGTCCCGGTGTTAGAGCATACACAGACACCACAGTCTATTTTGGTTGGTGGAGGAACAACATCACCGGTAACTGGAACTGTGTCTGTAACGGTGGCTTGACCATGGCTTCTCTTGCCATTCTTGGCGAAGACGAGACCGACAACGCAGAGACACTCCTTGGACTTACTGTGGAGAACGCGAAAGAGAATTGTGCATGGGCAGTGTCCGATGATGGCACATGGGCAGAAACTGCCAACTACTGGTACTTCGGTACTACTGGTCATGCAGAGATGACATCTTCGCTCATGACAGCCACTGGCTCTCATTACGGACTTGCGGATGTTAACCCCAACTACTACAAGACCGGGGACTACCACATGTACGCCTATGGGCCTACCTCTCTTTTCGACTGGGGTGATCATGGTCCTAACAAGTTCTCTTCCACCGCCAACGGCATGATTCTCTATTCGACTCTATACGATCAGCCCCAGTATGCTCTGTTCCAGCGCGAGCAACATGACGCTGCTGAGCCATGGAGCATGTTCTGGTACAATCCCGCTGTCAGCGGTGCTTTCTGGGATGGCAAGGCCCTGGACAACTTCTTCGACAACGCACTCGATCAGTGGGTCGCCATGAGGAGCAGCTGGACAGATTTGAACGCCCTCTATGTCGCCATGAAAGCCGGCAAGAATCAAGGACACGAGACCCATAATGACCTTGACGTCGGTGACTTCGTCCTAGACGCCATGGGCACTCGTTGGGCTGGTGAATTTGGATCCGGAGACTACCGTTCGCCCCTTTACTTCAGCAACGATACGCAGGGAAGTGCTAGGTGGATGTACTACAGGAAGATGACCGAAGGGCAGAACACGCTTTTGGTTAACAAGGCCAACCAGAATGTTGCTTCAGCACCTACAATCCTGAACAAGGGCTCTTCCGGCACTAAACAGGGCTCGAGCACTGTCATGAACGTTCCAAGCGACTCTACCGCATTCTGGGTTGCTG
Organism: Paramarasmius palmivorus; assembly: GCA_037176845.1. Taxonomy (NCBI): domain Eukaryota; kingdom Fungi; phylum Basidiomycota; class Agaricomycetes; order Agaricales; family Marasmiaceae; genus Paramarasmius; species Paramarasmius palmivorus. The sequence continues at coordinate 880,294 of JAYKXP010000004.1, read as the reverse complement.
ACATGACCAGTGCATACTTTGATGTGTGAGTACCGTGTCAAGACACTGCTTGTAACATGCGCTGAAACAAACCTCTAGCTCTTCCGCCAAGCGGGGTGTCCGCATGCTCAATGGAAGGAAGCAAGTTCTCATTCAAGACGAGATCACTGCTGTCGCTGACATCCAATGGAGAATGCACACCAATGCGACCGTCACCCCTAGTGGCACTGAAGCAACGCTGGTTCGTGATGGAAAGACCATGAAAATGTCTATCCTCAGTCCTTCAGGTGCTACATTTACGACGATGGACCCCAAGCGTTTCGATAGCGATCCCACACCTCCCGTGCCCGATCAGGATAACCCTGGTATCACCGTCGTAGTGATCGAACTCGCCGCGGGAACGCACAACATCCAGGTTCTCTTCACTCCTCAGTGGGAAAGTGGCTTTGAGGGAGTAACACCGAAATCTGTTGACCTTGATAATTGGTCTTTACAAAGTCATGATTGATCGTAGCTGTTATGGACAGTAGTTAGTTTTCCGTTAAACCTAGTTTTCCTCTCAGTTTCGCTGTGTACAGTGTAATGATTCTCGTTGATTTCTGGGGTGATGGATCTTTTCTGATATTTTGAAAATGATGGATGGAGCGAATGTTTGACGTTATTTGGACTCGAGACAGTGCTGTCAAGGCAACTTGAACGGAGAGAGGTAAGAAAAGAAAGCTCGGCAAGTGTTCGAAGCACGATTCCTTTCATTTCTCTTTCGCTCTTTCGGACTATCCTCTATCAAATAAAACTCTACTGCGGCAGAGTTCCCACAAACAGCTACTTTGCAATCTTCTGACCTGTGCTAGTCGTCGTCAGCTGTTGGGTTACGGTAAGTAGCTGTCGTTGTCCTTTTTTGAATCAACCGTTTCTCTTTCTCCTGACGCCTGACCTGCGGGTTGACCATCATCTTTCTCCTTTACTACCATCTTCAGACTGCGCTGGCGCTTTATTTTTTACTCTTTCTGCGTAGGCTAATTCCTATCTCCAGATCCGCCATGTTCGCGTCTTCAACCAAGAAATTAACCCTCACGCTCGTTGCCTCTATCGTCTTAATTCTCCTTCTCTCTCCCGTCTCCGAAGCCAACGATTTTCATGCTGCTCGTAGAAGCCATGGCGACTTGAAACGTGTCATACGCAAACGTTCACCCCAACGTGGAAGCATTCTTGACGACCTGGCAGGTGATGCCGAACCAGAAACGGAGACCCCGCCCGTTGCCTCAGGTTCTGCAGTTCCCACTTCATCCTCGGCCAGTTCTGCTCCTGTGTCTTCGTTGCCTGTACCTAGCTCGTCAGCTGTGAGTTGCTGGAATTCATCTGCCCCTTCTGTATCGTTGAACAGCCTTTCTAGGTTTCTGCACCTGTAAGCATCAGCAGCATCCCCAGTAGCAGCGCAAGTAGCAGCAGCAGTGTCGCCAGTGCTAGCTCTTCCGCTCCATCATCTTCCAGTAGCAGCAGCAGCAGCAGCGTTAGCAGCGCTGTGACCCCTTCAACCTCCCCGAGTACAACAGCTGCACCCGCCACTCCAACCAGTGCAGAATCAGCCCCCAGTCAGGAGCCTGATGTAGTTATTATTACCACAAACGGCACTGTACGCACCAAAACCGCAACCGCAGAGAACGCTGCTCAGACATCGGATGATGCGTCCAGCGCTCCCTCTGGTGCTACATCCAAGACGGCTAAGACCACCGCCTTGACTGTCCTTATCGTTGTTGCTTCCTCTGTTGGTGCTGTTGTCATCATCTGGACCATTTTCCGCAAGTGGAAACTTGCTCGATCCTCCAAATTCGACCAGCGTCTCCAACCTATTGACTGGCAGCCCACTGACAGAGAAGATGGCATCATTCCCGCCCACCGCCGCAACAATTCTGACACCTCATCGTTCCACTCAGGTCACGGTCACGGTGGCTACGGTGCGACCTCTGATCAGGGACATGGCTCTAACAACGGTCATGCCCGCCTCACTCCTCTTCCCGACCACGACTTCACGGCCGGATCGTCCAATTTGGCACCTGTCGGCGGTTATGCGGATTTGGCACGCGGACCTAGCCCTTCGCCTTCGATGCAGCAACTTGCTCGTGGTCCTAGCCTGACTAGGCCCACCTATGACACCGGAGTGCCTTTGCATCACCAATCGCCTTATGGTGCACGGTATTAAATGATTCGGGAGACTTAGAGAATTAATCACGGTTTACAACGGTCCATAGTCCTACAGTCGTGTGTGTGCACCGCGTCGAATCGTTGGTCACGTACACTGCACTGGCAATCTCTATCATCTACAGTCCTTCCTCATCGGCACACAATCTCTATGCCGCTGGTTCATGTTCACGGCCTATACTTCCCTACACGCATTTTTGTTCTTCGCCACTTTCCTCTTTTTTTTTTGTCGCTACCTACTCAGATGGACGACTAGATTAAACTGCTTGTTTTTCTTGCACGTACATACCCTTAGGTTCTATTTCACAGCTGATCTCATAGTCTGTAATTGGACATTTCAATTCTGGTTGTACGTGAACGATAAACGTCTTGCTGGCAATGGTTTATGACAGGCGGTTTCTTCGCCCTTTGTGTCAAATACTGTCGAGGGTTTTTTGGTTGAATTTATTCGGTGTTTATTGGTAATCGTAATCGCAACAAACACTCTAGCAACTGGTGGAGTCGAATTCATATCACATTATTATTATCGTCTGTAGGGGCTCTAGTGTGCACGATGTGACGGAATGCACCAGAATTTAGGATCTCCGAATCATGACTACCATCAACCCTGTGAAGTTCAGGGAGAGCTGTGGCGGACAGCGATGCCCGATGTCCCCGTAATATCCACCACTGCAACCCTATCCCAAGGAGTAGAACAAGTCCTCCGACGTACGCCCACCACCATTGGTATAAATGTGAGTAAGGCATCGCTTTGCTTCCCTTGCCTTTCCCTTGGCCAGTTGAATCCGACATGGTGACATCGTCCACTATTTTGGTTCGTTCAAATAGTGCTTCTAGCCCAGTCGGCTGTTCTGGAGCGAAGAACCGCTGCGGACGAAGCCACACACTCGTGTCTTCGCTCTGTTTCCGATTTGTAGAGGAACCTTCCGTGCCATCGGTGGGCGACCAGTCCATTTGATCGTCTTCCGCGGCTCCAGCACTCCCTTCGGTTGGAGCGAGAGAAGGAAGTCCGAATACAGGGGGTTTGATGACAGGCTTCGACGAAAGAGAGAGGGTGGAGAATAAATCGGGTTCAGAGGGTTTTAGTGGAACCGAGCCTGCTCGTTCTGTCGACTCGGGATTAGGTGTGGCAGATCTAGAAAGGTCTATCTTGTGGCTATCAATTAACCGGATGGTAGGTGGCTGGCGAATACGAATGGATGCACATGAGCCTATGAATACCTGTACACAGTCAGTCAGTTCAGCTTGGTGCAAAGGTTGCAAAAGGACCACGTACAAGTAATTCCAATAAGAACGAAAAGCCAAAATACATGCGAGTACGGGATGATGATGGATGTTGAGATAGGTGTAGATAATTTAGACCTGGCTGGAACCAGTGCATTGCGAGTAACGATGATGTTATGAGTCGAGAGACCCATGAGGTCATTTGGAGTGTCTGAAAAGAGGTTGGTACGAGGAAAGTTAGAAGGAATTCAAGCTCACAATGTATTTTGTCTTCCCTTGCACGCGGATATCACGACCCTGCATCTGAGCTTTTCGAATAGTGGTATATGTAGGATCCCATGCTGTCCAGAAGACAGATATTAAGACGACGAATGGTAATATTGGTCGTAGAATTCGTAGGGAGTGAAAGGTGGTGTATCCAAGCGCGGCTTTACAATATGGTGAGCGGAAAGAGGACAGTGGGACATGAATGAACAATACCTATCAAGTTGCCCACTGTAAACAGAACAAGTGTGAATGCCCAAAGAGAACCACGTATCTTCCACGCAGCAAACTCTCTCGACGCCTTTTCACGCTCAACCCTTGTCGCAGAAACCCGACGCTGGCGTTCTTTGCCCTTGGTCTCCTTCAACCATCCTCCAAGAGCTTGAGAACGCGCCATGTTATTCTTCCGCTGTAGCTCTTCCTCCACGGCTGGTAAACAATTCTCGCAAACGGGTGGATAACGAATGTGAAGAGATTCACGATAGGCAGGGAGATCCTCGAGTCGTCGTTCGTAACTAGGATCCTGTGATATTGTAAGTAAGATCCTTCAAGACAGAATGATTACACACCGTTGGTGCAGGTAGATAATTCGACAACAAGTTGACTATGAGCATTTGGTTTGTCTGACATGCATGGCAGAAAGGTCCTTTGCCGAACATTGTTGGAAGGCTGTTTTTGCTGGGGGATGCTCTAGGCGACTCAGTATGCGTGAAACAAGACCAGCATTTGCATTGTAACGCACCTCGTTTAGAAAATGACTTTGAATTAAGAGATTCGTCATGCATTGCAGGTTCGTCTGAAGATATTTCCCCGTTTCTATCATATCGGTTCCAGCATCCGCAGGCATTACAGCGAAAGTTCCGGGAGTCTCTAGGAGATGCGATATGAGAATGGCAAAAGTAGCACTGGACGCCGTTTTGTCCTCGGAACATGATGGTGGTACAGAAAAAAGTTGTGACAGCCGAGCGCTCACCGTCAGTCAGCTCAACGAATCCACGTGCTCGTGGACGCGACTTCCCCGGACCTCCAAACTTCCTCGCCTTGACCATCATGTCTGTTGCACCTTCGCCTCGTGGAGACATCACTCTTCAGCCGTACTACTTTACATCGTCTCTTTATGTCATGCCTTTCCGCGACGACATCAGTGGTTTGATCCATGATTTTCACGAATGTTATTCGAGAACGCCTGGCAAGCCGTTCGCACTGTTCAAGGAGGTCTGGCGCGCTCAAGGATGGGAGTGGATGCAATTCAAAGTATTTGATCCTCGATCGAGGGAGACCTTCCTGAATGTCTCCCTGCGACTGTTCCTGGGTAAGGCTTTTATAGTTTCTTTTCATACGGTATACTCAGGTGCAAGACAGAGCGTACTGTCAAAACCGAAGCACCTTTCACTCGAGTCGTGGCCCTCTTTGGCCTATACACCTTTTTCAATACTCAGCCTTCTGGTTCTGCACCCCGCCTGCACTCTGTCAACCGAATCCCAATACCATTCGGTAAGGATTGATTAGGATAATCAAAGGTCGCCGTATCCTAATTATAAACTACCAACTAGATCATTACAACTCGCTCCTTGCGTTACCTTCAGCCCTGACGTCCGAAGCTCTCGCACCTCTTCAGCCCAGCGTTACATACATCCTTGACAGTATGGTCAAAGCAGAGGTGTTCCACCTCCTGCCCAGTTCAGACCTCGGACCACTCAACCCAAGAAGCCTACCCCGGGAGATATACCTAGACGAGACCATGCTTTCTCATGCTCCTGTTGTTGATCAAGACGGCAGCGGTGTCAAGCGAGGACCTGGACGTCCCACGAGACGCGACAAGGTCAAAAAAGCCAAACTTGCCGGAGAGCATTTGGAGAGATGGTTAAACAAGACGTCCGAGCGGGATGCCGATGGGAATGAGATACACTACCTGCTTTCTCAAGCGCCTCAAGCAAGTCTTTCGGAATATCAGACCACCAAGGACAAGTTCATGCATGCTATGCATGAGACGAGCGAACCTGAACCCAAAATAGCTCTGGATCACGCGAATCGGGAGATAATGGAAAGGGTGAAAGAGGCGCAAGATTTGATTTCTACTGAAGAACAACGGGGTAGTACAGGAATAGACAGACTTGTAGAAAAAATAGCCAAAACAGGGGCTGACGGCTTACTAAGCCTCGTAGGGACGAGTTAATGCCGAGCTTGAGTTGACACGGTTTTCTAACATCTTGTCCATCCATCCCCGTCGCTATGGCTGATGCCCAGCGTCGATTTTCCGCAAAATTCTTGGCACCCAACTCCCGTCCTTCACCTTACGCTCATTATTCCAGAGCACCTGTCTCTGCTAAGACTTCACAGTCCTCACTTTCATTAGTGTGTTCCTAATTCGGTTCAACGTCTTCTGTCATCTGACAACACATTCCATAGAACGACTCTCGTTATGCAACCGTTGGTGCTGGTCGCCGGGATACTACAACTTCAGCTTCATCCGTTTCCGACAAAGTGCTTTTTTCATCAATCTTGTTCATAAATTCCTTCTCAAACCATCCCCAGTTCTCACTATCACCCGACCCTGCAAACTGGGGCACAGACCTCTCTCCTCAGCGCTCTGAACCAGATGACTATCTCCACAATCCCGACCCTCGAAGAGACAGAAAGAATGATTCAGGAGGAACATGGTTCACTTCGCGAGGCTTCACAAATCTCGGATGTCTATTACTACTCGGGATATCGCTTGCTACCCTATTGTAAGTCTCTTCCGCTACCAAAGTACCTCCATCCCATTCATCCGCTCACAGCGCTGGGTATCCAATGATCTCGTATTTTACCACCCACGAAATGTCCTTCCTCGGGGGTTTCAATCTTGGAGGAATAAATGCTTCAGGCCAAGTACGTCGATCATTGATCTTCGTGACGTATGATGAATTTATTCTGCTTCAAATCAGGTTCCGTCCATGCCTGGTAATCGGGGTTTAATTGACATTGATACACCCCAAGATGCGTATACACACCCGTCATTTAGAGACAAAGAGGACTTGCAGTTGGTTTTCAGTGATGAGTTTAATCAGGATGGACGAACGTTTTATCCCGGAGACGACGCTTATTGGGAAGCTGTTGATGTGAGTTGAAAGGTACCGTACTTCCTTGTAAAGATGCTGAGATTGCTTCAGTTGCATTACTGGGGGACGAACAACATGGAGGTACGCAAAATCCATTCGAAATTGCGAAACAGCTGCTCATGTTCCTCGTGCAGTGGTATGATCCAGAAGTACGCCAATCTCCGGGGAAGAGTACAACTAGTCACTAATGCCCTATCAAGGCCATAACCACTGAAAATGGCTCGTTGAAGATTACACTATCGCGAAAAGAAACGCATGATTTACATTTCCAAGGTGGAATGGTACGTCCCGGCGCGCCTTGCTATTCGGCTATAATAAATGACAAGTGTTGTAGATGTCAACATGGAACAAGTTCTGCTTTACTGGTGGTTTGATTGTCACCGCTGTTGTCCTTCCAGGTATCAACAATGTTGTCGGGCTTTGGCCAGGTACGTGTTCATGAGCCACGTACTTATATTCTGACTAGATCGCTCACGAACTTGGTAGCTGTGTGGACGATGGGTAATTTGGGTATGTAGTATCTGGTTAAGTAGACTCTTTACTGACTTTTTCAAGGCCGCGCTGGCTTTGGTGCTAGTCTGGAGGGAATGGTGAGACCTGACTGATGCCCCGTCTATTACTTTACTGAAAGACCTTTTCCCAGTGGCCCTACACTTATGACGCATGCGACGTTGGAACTGCACCTAATCAAACAGTGAACGGCCTTCCTCTCTCCGCTACAGTGAACGGAGACCCGTCCGCCGACGGCGCGTTGTCCTACCTCCCTGGTCAGCGCCTTTCTCGATGTACCTGCCCCGGAGAGTCACATCCAGGGCCTGTACATGAAGATGGCACATACGTTGGTCGCGCAGCGCCAGAGGTTGATATTTTCGAAGCGCAGGCAAATTTTTTCAATGTTTTTGCATTACCAGCTCGCTCATCGACTTCTAGGTTAGCACGGAATTCAGCGACGACGGGGAGACTATGCAAGGAGAAGTGTCTCAGTCGGGTCAATGGGCTGTGAGTTTCAACAGCACGTTGATACATCTTGCGGCGATACTGATGAGCACGCTGGCAGCCCTTTAACCAACACTATGAATGGTTCAATACCTCTGATAATCTCATCATTAACAATCCCGCTATCACGAGGCTGAATTCATATACGGGCGGTGCACTGCAGCAAGCAACTTCGGGTGTATCAAAGACCAGTGAGATTGAATTTATTGGATAGTGGTGTTGTTGTTGATGGGCTTTCAAAGATCAGGAGTGTTATTATGAGAAATCGCGATGTTTTGCAGTCTACGGTTTCGAGTATAAACCTGGTACGTCTTTCTTCTTTATTTCCCACGATCGGATGCTAATAGAATTTTAAGGATATGACGATTCGGTATGTCATGCCATGTTACTCAAACATGTCTCTTACGCTCTGGCTTGCAGTACATAACCTGGATCAATGACAACCAACAAGTTTGGACCATCAACAGCGGAGGTGTGGCAGCCGATACTCGTGTTGAAATTTCTGCAAGACCTGTCCCACAAGAGCCTATGGTAAGCACTTTCAATCTTGTTCTAGGTCATATGTCGACTCACTATTCTACAGTACATACTCGCCAACCTTGGCATGTCCACCAACTTTGGCACCGTCGATCTCGAACACCTCGTCTTCCCTACATCCATGTTGATCGACTACGTGCGCGTGTACCAGCGCAAAGGCGAGACTAACATTGGATGTGACCCAAAGGACTTCCCGACTCAGGCGTACATTAATGCGTATATCGAAGGTGAGCGCCTTGTATTCATCCACTTTGCTCACGTTGGGTTCTTACATTACTCGAATTGGAAGCCTATACCAACCCAAATTTGACAACGTGGAAGGACGACTATAAGCAACCATTCCCGAAGAGCAAGTTGTTGGGTGAATGTTGATATCAAGTTGGATTGGAACACGGATTTGCACTGCGGACGTTTGACCCATTACTGTACTCGAGCTTGTTTTTGCGTTTTGTTCTTTGCTTGCTTTGCTCTCAGGATAGAGGAAGGAGTCATTCTTGTTGATATCCATAGACGGTACATAATGTAGCTACAGTATGTCATTGTAGCAAGTCGTTTACTTTTTGGAAACCGCCTTCAAAATCTTACAATGAGTGCTCATCATCACGTCCAGGTTTAATTCGAAGCAAGTTCACAGTTTAGAAAATGCCTCCTTCCTTGGCCCTGCAAAGCCAAAGAGGTATGCCGCGACTCTAGAGTCCCATCATTAGAGATCGAGGAAACAAAGCATAAAGGCAGAAAACGTACTTGCGCATCTGAATCTCTTCCGATCCTTCTGTGATACGATACCGGCGATGGTGTCTGTAAATGCTAAATTCCAATTCAACTATGTTGGACCCTGAGTAGCAGAGAGCAGAATGAACATACTGCTCGAAAGGCTTGTGCCTACTATACCCAACTCCTCCGTGGACCTGCATCGCCCGGTCCGCCGCTTGCGTGCAAAGCCTGTTCGCCCAATAATTGCACATCGACACCTTGTCTGAAAGCGTCCTCTCAATTTCTTTATGAGGCATGCCATCCATCTCAGATGCGGTTTTCCGTATGAGAAGCCGTAACATCTCTGCTTGTGTTGCCAACTCCACGAGAGGGAATTGAATTGCCTGGTTCTCCGCGAGCGGTTTACCGAATGGTCTCCTTTGACGTGCATAGGCTACAGATTCGGATATACAATACGAAGCGGCGCCCAAAGAGGATGCAGCTTGTCGGATGCGGTTTTCGTGTACGAATGATTGAGCTATCGCGAGTCCTCTATCGAGGGGTCCAAAGAGCGCAGAGGCGGGAACGAAAACGGAGCTGAGAGAGATGGTTGCATGGTCTGTGGGCATGTTGAAAGTCCACTCGTAACTGAGTACTTTGAGACCATCCGCGTTTGCTGGGACTAGGAAAGCGGATATACCGGATGCGTCACCGGGCTTGCCGGACGTACGCGCAAATATGATACAGTGCGTCGCCTTGTGTTGGCCGGTTTGCCACTTTTTGGAGCCTGTAAAGTTCTGAGTGTACAGCGACGTGGAAATGGAAGTGTCCGACCATCAATTCTCCATCCCTCTACACCATTCCTGGTTTCCTTAACAGCTCTGGTCTCCATAAAGGTAGCATCGCTACCGTGTCCAGGTTCAGTCAGCCCAAACGTTGTCCGAGTCTTTCCCTCAATCCTTCCCCAGATGAACTGCTTCTTCTGTTCTTCGTTTCCAAAGTTGTGAAACATCACAACGTCTGGAGCGTTTCCGACTATACTATGCTCGTTCTGCAGATCATTGAACAGACCGAGACCTTTAGCAGCCAAATCTTCCCTGATAACCGCCATCCAAAGGTTGCCGATTTCTTTGCCGCCGTATTCTTTGGGAAAGGCTAGCCGATAGAACCCAGCTTTATCTGCGAGATGTACGGCTTTGGCGAGGAGATCTTCCCATTCTTCAGATGGAAGACCACCAGCATCCCAGTTGGTACGAGAGTGTTCCCGACGGTGGTCGAAGAAGCGGATGTTGTCGTTTTGAGATTGAAGCGGCAATATTTGGGTTTCGATGAAAGAGTCGAGAGATTCAAGGAGCTTAGTGAGGTCTGAAGGAAGTGAGAAGTTCATGACTTTGGATAAAGAACAGGGAAGAATGAGAGTGCATTTTGTAGTACGTTCGTGAGAGGCAAGCTGGCCTTCTGACCTCGGTCGGCTGTATGGGAATAACCGAGTCACGTGTGCCGCTGCTCTGGACATCGATTCTCACGGCTACGCACTTGATCTCAACCGCCGCCTCTTGTTCGTGAAGGAAAAGAATTTACAGACAGGTCTGTATTTCGATAGCCTTTGACTGATATTCTCTTTGATCATTCTACATAGATTCACTTTGCGAGAATGATACCCCAAACACTTGAAACCATTCTATCCTCTCGAGATCCTTCATTCTTCAGGAATTTATTGCAACCACCTACCTCATCCGACCGCGAAATTATCGCTCAGCGTCTTAGTGAGGGAGAAAGAGAAATCAAGGATTGCGAGTTCAAAATCGCGATTCTCCTTGCTCGACGCGAACGACTCGGTCGGAGCACCCAGAGGTACAAAGCCTTGCTATCCCCAATCAATTACCTCCCAACCGAAATCATTTCCTCCATCTTCGAGCTCCTTTGCGAAGAAAACCCACTCGATCCATATATCCGCGCACCTGCTATGACTATTTCCGCGGTTTGTTATCGCTGGCGACAGATTGCTCTGTCAATGCCAGCATTATGGTCGTCTCTGGACATCGATTTCGACGACTTGAACCCGGGTGAAGGTGCTCGGATGTCCCGTACCGTCCAAATGTTCATGGAACGATCTCAATTCCACCCGTTGAAGCTTCGACTACATTGTTCTTACTATCATAAACAACAAGAAATCATTGATCCTACCCTTCATATCTTGGTGGAAAATTCGTCTCGGTGGTTGGAATTGTCATTCTGTAGTGAAAGTGGTGACTCTCCGGATTTCGCTGTCTGGAGGAGGATCAAAGGACGGCTCCCATTACTGCGTCGTCTGGACATCGATTTCGATCCCGAGGATCTTTTCGCAGACACTCCTGCCTTGTCCTCCTTCACCTGTATACTATACGACATCCCAGAATTACCATTCGAACAACTCAGCCACCTTAACATCAAATTTTCCTATACACGTTCAGTTCTCGACGAGGTGCTGCAGCGGTGTCAGAAGATACAGCACTTGGAACTTGAGTATGTTCACGAAGATGTCGAGGATGATGATCCTGTGATGTCCGAAGTGACCCTGATGAACTTGGAAACACTGAAGGTCACGTTGGCCGAAGAGTCAACCCTCGAATATAGCATGAGTTTGCTTTTACCTCGACTCACCTCACTCGAGTACATTCGCCGCTATGGACGTTACTATCGCACATGGGAGGCATGGGACAATCTATCATTTTTCAAGCAGTCGTCTCGCATCACAAATCTCCACATCGAAGGCTTACCGATCTCTGACATTCAAATGGGTCGTATCCTCACCTGCTTACCAGGACTGCGACAATTCCGCCTCTATGAGCTGACTTCGGACGCAATCGGCGAAAGTCTTTCGATATCGGACCGGACTATTACCTCCAAATTCTTTCAGCACTTGATTTTCGACGACAAAGCGGAAAATACGTCCATCATACCCCGCCTCTCGGAGCTTAGTCTCAGAGCTGGATACGAAGGGTTTGACGCGAGTGGATTGGTAAAAATGGTATCTTCTAGATGGATGCCTAGAAGGGGCATTCGGACAGCCGTTGATGTCGACTGCTTGCAATCGGTGGAGGTCAGATTGGGAGGTGATGTTGCGAATGAACTTCCGAACGAATTTCTTGCATTGGAGTCGTTGAAGGCTGCAGGACTACAAGTCATTGCGTCTGTGGAGAGATGGTGACCTTAGACTTTGATCTACATGTTCATGATATTCTTACAATCAAACCTAAGTACTTTCTGTAAACCAGGCAGAATACTACAACAGTTGTCTGGCACGAGCCTCTCTACTCTATTGTCAAGAAATGGGCGCTTAAGCGCATGGACTTCCTCCACCACCATGGCAATCTTCTAGCCACTAAGATTCAGTTCCCTCGCTTTTACACCTTTCATTGTCAAAGCGTCTTTCAACTTCTTTGTGGGACCAGGTATACGGTCACGAGACAGAAGCAATCAAAGAAACCGCGCCCGGTGTGAAATCAGGGTCGAATATAAAGATCTTGACGTAAGTTCAACTTGCTTCTTCCTCTCCCCCATCCTCTCCTTCTGCTTTTCCCTTCTAACGACTCTTACGATCTAATTGCGAAACCTCATCACGACAATGTCCACTTCTTACACCACCTCTTGCACCTATTCGTCCTCCTCCCCCAAGTCCAAGAAATCCCCTCGGAAGAAGTCCAAGTCCAAGACCACAACACGCACACGAACGTTGTCTGCCAATGAAATTGCCCGTAATCAACACCATTTCGAGGTTTGGAGTTCACATCAGAATCTCGAAGAGGCGTGTTGGGACACCGACATTCCAGCTGATATCAAGGCTGAAGTCGAAGGTGTATTAGACGTGAATGTCAAATGGGAATGGGAGGCAGAAGGAGAAGTGGGACACAAAGAGCTCTTGGAGTGGGCAACCCAAAGTGGCTTCGATGATCCACACGGCCTAGGATGCGCGTACGCTGCTTGGACGCGTCTCAAAGAGATGCAAAGCACGTCTTCCTCCTCGAGAAAGTGGACAGAGGCAGACTATGCTGCCAATGTCTATTCGGTCTTACGGAGTCCTGCTCTCAAATCAAGCCACCAGCATGTTCAGTGCTCGCTCTCACTACCTTCCCCATCTATACCTCCTCGACACAGCTCGGCCGAAGCCACTAGAATTCTTGCTACACAAGCTGTGGTACCGGATTGCGCAATTTTCGTGCCAGCGCCCCTACTAGAACCCCTTGCACCTCACTATAAATCCCTGGCTCGTGTTCATCGTACCAAGTCAACGTCTGCAGCGGCCGCGCGTACCTCATTCAGATATCAATCAACACCCTGCACAACTCTCCCCGACTCAACAACCACTTCAAACTCAAAGAACTTTGAGTTCATCTCTGCACTCTTCGAAGACAAACAACCCAATTGGTTACATGGGTACCGCCAGAACAGGATGGGATGTGCATCTGTTGCAAGGCAGCTACTTGCTTTAGGTGTAAGAAGTCCGGTATGGGGTCTAGTGTGGTGCGAGGGACGAGTGAGGGTACATGTGGATTGGGCAGAAGGGGTTGCAGGAGACGTGACAGTCTACTCGGCGATGTATGCTAAAGTCTTCGATCTGTCCCACTTGGGTGATATGGTCAAAGTCTACAACCTCATTCGGAAGATTGACAGCTGGACGACTGATGCCTTTGTGAAGCATGTCACCAAGGGTGTGAGCAAGCTTGCTGCGAAGAAGGGACAGGGATTTGTTGGTTGGCGGAGAGCTATCGGTGCTGGTACAAGTGGAAGTGTAGATGCAGCTTCAGAGGGCAAGTCAGCATCTAGGAAGGGGAAGGAGAACAGAAAGTGACTCTAATGCTCGACGATAAAACATGGACTTGAACTAACGCTACATTATGTACAACTTACTATTGTATCATACACATTCCTTGGAATCCGACGCGAAACCCCCTTCTTCCCTATCTACATACTCGTGGCATTGTCCGACAACGCTTGTAGCTTACTCAACGTCCGTTCGAGTGCTATAATCCCTCCGACTGTTAGCCTGGGTACTGCCAGGTCCGCATCTTCTTCCGCATGCTGCGCCTCTTCTGTCTGTTGTCGACTCTTCTCGATCAATGCCTTGGAATCCCTCAAGACCTTGTCCAATCTCCCATTCGTATAATACACCCACTCCACTTCTTTCTCCAGCCCACCTAGAGGAATCTCAAGCGCGCGTCTGACAAAGCCTCGAGAAAGGACGTAGGCCTTTTCGCTATACAGTCGGCTATAAAACGGTCTCAGCTGCTTGTGCCGCACGAGAAAGAGTGTAACAACATTACCTATTAACGATGCCTTCCTCTGTGCCCCTCAACTTCTCATACGCCGGCTCACAGAACCACGGTTCTTTAACCAAGACTAGGCCTTGTATACTCACGAAGGCCTGCAGTAGCGACGATCGATTCGCGCTCCAAGTCTCGTTTCTGTCCCCGGCCCAGGTTCCCAGAATTGATAAACAGACTTTGCCTTCCTCGTACAGGTTCCTAATTACCTGTGATAAGGAAAGAACTTGGATGTCATGATGATGTCCACTCACGGATTCACTACACAAACCATCGTCAAAACAAAGATCGCAGCGAAAGTAAGAGCGTGACGTACCTCTCCCGTTCCCATTCGTCCAGCTCAGAAAATGCGCCAGTGGTGGCGAGTTTGGGAAATTGGAATCCAGCATCCAGTCGATTACGAACGGAGCATCTTCGTAGGGTGTGTTACTCGGTCCTATGATCAAGCACCGTAGTAGGTCTGCGCGATCTTCGAACGCGCGAACGATAATTGAGTCTAACCCGGTGTTTATTAACATGCTGATGCAGAGAGAAAGTAGAGAACTTACCTGGTAAACTACTCTGCAGTATCCGATATTCACGCGCAAGCCTTACATGGAAAGCCTTGGTAGGTTGAGAAGGTGTAGTAGCGTAGTATGCGTGGTCGGGTGGTGCGGAAGGTAAAATGTCAAAGCGCTTCCACGGACTTGAATCGTCGTCATCTTCATCGTCTTCGTGTTCTGTGTCATGTTTCTCTCCAGATTCGCCTTCTGCTACATCTTCCTCTGCGCTGACAGGTGAACTAGCAGCCGGCGACTCTATATGGATCATGTCTAGCGGCGGTGGCTGAGGAGACGGCGTCTCGTCGTCGCTGCCACTTCCAGATTCCGGTGGAAGTTCAGATTCGGGAATTATTATCACAGGATACCCATCTTCATCGAATATCGCGTATTGGTCCTGAGGATAAGAATGATGAAAATCATGCTGAGGCAATAGCTCCCCGTGTTGATTCATCCATTCCCCGCTTTCATTCATCGACCAAGTCTCGTCATCAAAGTAAGCCGATTGGTGGCTACCGGCTTCGGAAGGCTCATAAAGATCATCTTCGAGTTGGTCGATACCGTCATACAGTTTCGTAAGTCGCTCGAGGGGGTAGACCTTTATAGTCTCGTCGGGATGTATAACTTGGATATTGCCGTCGAGGAGTAGCTGTAGATAAGCAGTCAATCGACACGTGCTCAGCAACGAATACCATTTCAACCTACATCCACAACTTCACCAACCCAATGTAGGTTCCCATCGGGCTCTTTCATGTGCTCTTCCTTCGACCCCTCCTTGACCCTAGAATCAGCTATCTTCATACCCAGCTCTGATATCTCCTTCCTCCATCCGTTCAACTGTCCGCCTACAAACGGCTTCTCCCTTACCCAGGCCTCCAGTTCACCTATCCGCGGTACTCTGGGTTTCTCGAATCCATTGGTTGACCCTTCTCGGTGTATGAATACAAAGTCACCTCTTCGTACACCTAGACCTTCATAGTTGAGTGAGAGATCGTTGTCGGATGTGCCGTGAGGATCAAGCTCGAGCAAGGAAACCATCTCCACTTTCCCGGTGTCATTGAAGAGAAGAGTAGCTGTTCGCTGTGCAGCATCCACTGATTGCACGACGGCGGCTCGTTTGACACCTTCACTGCTCCAGAGTACGTGGTCTCCTGGCCTAAGTTACATAAATTACTGAGAGTTGTGGGTAAACAGCCAAAGGCACTTACCATGTATCGTATTCATCGGGGTTCAAGTATGGTATGACGTCAATAGACCTGGCAGTCTCCTCCACCCCGTCTTGCCATAAAATGTCGACAGTGGTCTCTGTTGAGGACATCAAGTAGCCCTGAACCTTGACGACACCACATGCCTCTCCCTCACGGCCGTGTGTGGTGTAAGGAAGTCCATTTGTCTCTTTCAGATTAATTCTGTCGCTGAGCCGGAGTTGGGAGTCTACATGGCTGCGGACGAGTGTGAGTTTGGATATGTCCTTCCCATACCAAAATTTGGGTGGTCTTTGGCGGTTTTGAGCTTCCCCTGGGGTCAACTGTGAATTATATGAGGGCTGAATTTGAATCAAGCAAACAGAGACGCACAGTCTGATTCAACGCTAGCCATGCAACAGCATAGACCGTGTGCTTTACTTCAATGACAGTTTCGAGCCCCGAGGAGCGGTCTGTTCCGAGTAGCATACCAAAGAGAGTCCGGACGCTGGAACCGTTTGTCGGGTGTGGAATGATGTTCTTGAGATGGTGAGGAATAGTAAGCGCCTTATCTTGTGTATCGTAAGGGACTACTCACTTCAGCCCTTTCACCAACTATGAGTCGAGAGCTGAATTCCGGAAGTCGAACAAGTTGGCCTGTAGGTAGTTCAATTATACTTTCGTCGAATAACTAGATTGCCGAGTCAGTATCTGCAGATGGGTCCAGGATCTGTGGAGATCGACTATACCTCAACGACCTATAATAGTCCCGGTCAGATCATTTTCATTAAAGACCACTTTAGCCGAAAAGACGCACCTGGCCAAACCAATCGTCATATACGACATAATCCCCAATCTCAGCATCACGACGAAACCGTACATCCGCCTGCGTCTTGTAGCCCTCCACCGGTTCACCGCTAATAACATGTTCCACATGCCCTCTCACCGACACTCGCCTGACCACACCCGACCTATGATCTTCGACACGTCGTTTGCAGAAGTCCCCAGGCTGAAATATTCGGTCCAAAAGCTTGAGCTCCGATTCTTGGACAATTTCTCGCCGACCAGCGTCAGAAAGGAATGAAACTCCGACTTCACCGCGCGTAAGAGGTCTTGAAAGAGGGTCTAAGAGGGTGCTGGGGATTGGCATGTCTTCTGCATCGTGCCAACATCTCTGCAAGAATTAATTAATTGGTGAGATGCGCGAAATGAATAATAATAATCATCCTGACCAGCACAATTCCTGAATGATTGGGAGGTGAAATTCTTTGAACGGTATCTTGGTTGTAGAGCTGAAATAAATGTCGTGAGACCGAATTCCAAGTCTAATGCAAGGCAAGATTCAACATTGGTGCTTGCAAGACACGGACCTTGATAGAAGGGAGATTTCGGTCCTTTGGAGTCATGGTTGCGACTGTAGTTGTGTGTAGTCGCTGGTAGTGGGAGTAAGTAGAGACTCAGAGCGCCGTCGATGGCTCGTGGCTATTTCTCGGCGGACCGAAACATGTGACGCCGCCGAATCTTTACCTCAACCGTCCACACCGTCCGTTTCCAGTCTCTTGCAGGTGCAATGCGATGCTCGCAGTTACCCCCGCCCGTTATGAACGTCAATTCTCAGAATAATCTTCTTCTAAAAACAGCACAAAAGACGTGTCGCCTTTTTCAATGCCAGAGTTCCAAATTTTGTTGGAGGTACATACATATCTCCGCTTTCGCAACACTCACACTACGGCTTGACTCAGGCATCGTTACTTTCAGAGATAGTTTTCCCTAACTCTGTTCTCGCTGAGGAACCTCACCTGAGTCGCCGAAGATCAACCGCTCCTTGCAAGTCACCTCCCTCAACGCGTCAGATGGTACTACAAACGTTGGACGGCCCGGAAGAGCTTGACGAGTATATGTACTCGTAGGTCAACACCCGGGTTGCACTTCTCAAGCACCATGCTTCGCTTGCTGGTGAATCTCTTCGCATTGCCCATTTCTCTAGCCCTTGATCCTCCAGATCCCAAGTTCTTGTGGGCATATCCCGGAAAGCTGAACCCCAATGACACAGTCAATGCAGGATTACCGACACTCAGCAACGTCCAGCACATCTTAGTACATGATGCTTCTACAACCGGCAGGACGTATGCTCACCACGCTTCAGTGGAGTACTTCAACGATACTCTCTACCTCGGATTTTCCTCTGGGAAGGTTGACGAAGATCAAAACGGCCAACAGAGTTGGGTCGTGACAGGGAAATTGTCTGGTAGTTCCTGGACTTTCAGCAAGCCTCGTATTGTGGTCGGGAGTGCATTGTTACCGAACCAAACGTCGGAGCAGGACTACACGTACTGGTGCTCTCGTAACGTCAGGAATATCCCTCGTTTCATAACTTAGAGACTCATCATCCCGTTCTGCAGATCGCACAACGCGCTAGCCAGCCTAATGGATTTGTTCAATACCAAGGAGAGGTTTACGCCATTGTTGAATTTGCTGATATCGTCTGTTACAACGGCGCCAGTTCAAAGTACACGACTGGTGCCGGTCGTATGGCGATAGCTCTTTCAAGTGACAACTCCGTCGGATGTTGGCTGTCACAGACAAAGTATTATGCGGAGCACCAATACTCAAAGACGAAGCTTCCAAAGGCACTTTGCGCAGCCGATCTGCGAAACGGGTTGAATGCACTGCTGAACTCGCCTGCTACAACACCAATGTCAAACGAGAAGTTGATCAACACGTTCGGAAAGTTCTATGGAAGCGATGGCAAAACACCTGTTATCGAAGTCACACATGCCGTTTGGTTTGGGGGCAGTGACGGCTACTGGCAAAGATTCTGGCGCGATTCGAGTGGTTCTTCCCTGGTAAGCCACAATGGAAGCCAACTATACGGAATGCTTACCTTTTGACTAGCTGAACTGGGTGGAATTCTCAAAGGATAAAGATGGCAAAGACTGGTTTCCGAACACCGTAACACCCCAAAATGACAACATCTTTGCTTCCAACATTCCAGACAGCAATACCAAATCATTCTTTGGGGTACTGCCAGATGGCAGAACTTATCTAGTTCATAACCCGCAGTACTATCCCAGCACGAGGTGGCGTCAGCCTCTGGCTCTTTCTGTCGCCAATGATGGTGTGCATTTCGACTGGGTCAGGGTTTTGAGGACGAATGCATCTCAGGAGTGGGTTCCCGATACTCGGTAAGCTATATTTCTCGTATTCTGCTTTTGTGCTGATGGAAGTGATTAGGAATGTTAAGCGTCCCGGATTGTCCTATCCTGCAGCCGCTGTTGCTGGCGACTATCTGATGGTTTTGTATAGCGAGGACAAAGAGGATATCTGGCTCAGTCAGATACCTATTTCAGCTCTCGCGTGACTTTGTTGTAGTTTTGTACGTAAGAGACTTGGAGCAGAGTAAAAATTCTATGTACCCACTGGCAGTGGCTTGTCTCTTCACCACCATGTCTCTCACCGTCAGTCCAACAATACTAGTACCAACTGAGCTAGTCATCAAGATGCTGAAATGTCTCGATGGCATATCGCTAGCAAAATGTAGACAAGTAGCCGTTTACCATGATTGAATTTACGCAGGCACTCAACCAACGACAGACTTGTAAATACTTTCGAAATCTCATCGACGATACTACAAGTCTTCAGTACGAGATAGAACTTGCGATAAACCTAAAGGAAGATGGACAATACAGTTCGCTTTCCTCTCGAGACAAACTCAAGGCTCTGCGAGACCATCAAAAGGCATGGGATACGTTCGAATGGAAACATGACAAGAGCATCCCAATGGTCAGAGGGCGGGCATGGGAGTTTTTTGGAAACGTTCTTGCGCAGCAGGATGATGCAGGCTGGTTTACCTTTAGACAACTGCCTTCGAAATACCGCGGAATAGAGGAGAAGGAATGGAGAGCTAAACCTGATCTCCCAAGAGTCAAGGTCTTTGGAATGGATCCTTCGCAAAACCTGTTGGTGTTGATAGAGCGTCCACGAGGGTACATTCTAGTTTATCTACCAACGCCGTTGCTGAGCGCTGATGTTCAATTATAGGTCGGGTGCCAATCTAGATAACTCTTACCGGCTTCACCTGAGGTGATATACTGAACCCTTCCTCCCTCGTGTGTCTCACCTTTACCTAGGACGATGTCAAACTGTACCAAACATCCATTAGCTCAAAGCGATATACTTGTGCATAGCCAGAAGTTCCTGGACCAATACTTGTCCTATTCCTGTCAAGTTTCCGGTGACAACGTTGGTGTCCAGTTCCACGTCTACCACTCGGACGGGCAAAGCGAAGTCATCATATGGAACTGGAAGACTGGTGAAAAAAAGCTGGTTCGTATGCACTTTGTAGTGATATCATGATCGACTTTAACGACTCCATTGAAGCATCTCATAGGCGACGACATTCAGTCATTTTGTTTCCTCTCCGAACGCCACGTTATTCTTGGTATCATATTTACTATACCGTCTGGTGATGAATCCACGGCCAGCCTTCTCGTCGTCGACTTTGAATCCGAACCTGGTGAAGCACAACACTATGGTTCTGCACGTCATTGCTGCACTTTGCTTCTACCACTATTTTCCCACTCCGTTTGGCCTGAGAGGCTCATCATCAGAACTGGCACAACTCCAACGCCCGACCCCGAACTGCAGGTGCCTTTTAATCACTCCCGGTTGAATCATCTATGCGTCGCGTCTCTAGAAGTCGAAAATTCTGATGAAGAGCGCCACTGTGTCGTGCTCTGCGTACCACAAGGAACAATTTTGTCGCTATTACCGTTAGCTGCTCTTGATTCGGGTCCTAGACAGTTACGATGGGACCAATGGGGACCAAAAGGTGAACTATCCGCTTTCTGTTTGCTAAGCTTTTCTTAACTGAGATTCAGGAACTCGTTTCGTATACGTTCACCCTGATCGATCCCATTCTCCGTTCTGGGACCATTTTTGTTACGGGGCAAAGTGAGCATGGTTTACTGAGTTTCATTACTCGCTCACAAACCGCCGGGCTCCCACAGCTACATCACCAAACAGCACAGCGACAGAACAGACATCAGTCCTATGATTCTGCTATATGATTTCAATCAACGAGCTCTTCCCCGGGATCCAGCTTTTCACGAC
The DNA here is from genome assembly GCA_037176845.1 of Paramarasmius palmivorus. Classification (NCBI taxonomy): domain Eukaryota; kingdom Fungi; phylum Basidiomycota; class Agaricomycetes; order Agaricales; family Marasmiaceae; genus Paramarasmius; species Paramarasmius palmivorus. The sequence goes on along the minus strand of JAYKXP010000004.1, from coordinate 859,163 downwards.
ACTGACAATCTTTCTGATCTCCCCGAGTTGGAACGGTTAAAGCCAAATGTAACACTGATGGTGACAAAGCCTTCCGTGATACAAGGCATCTTTGAGGAGGATGTAGAGACGTGTCTCCCATATCGAGTTCGCACCGCGCCTTTGCCATGGAACGACGTGCGCTGTGCGTTGATGTGTAACGAGGACGCTATTGTTGTTGCTGCTGTACGTTCACACTCTTTCCTGTCGCCAGCTATTGTGCTGATTTATTCTTGCACCTTGGGTTCTAGCCACACCAGAAAGAGTACTGTGTTTTGACGTTCTGAAACCTTTGGCGACGAGATGTTATCTCGGGAGCATGTAGTGGACCCGGAGAGTAGAGTGGCCTTGCTACCAGCTACCTATACCTTCTTTCTTGACAGTAGCAATTGTAACGCGGTTTCCTATCTTGCCGCCACTTTCGCGGTAGACCATCTGATAGTATGTGTGAATTTAGTCTAGTCAAAAAACATTTCTATTGAGCATGGTTTACTGAGTTTCGTTACCCGCTCACAAACCGCCGGGCTCCTACAGATACATTGCCAAACAGCACAGCAACGGAACAGACAGCAGCCCTATGATTAGAGTGTATTTGTAGAGGGTTATACGGATTTTTGCCCGTCCAAACGGTGCTCCACTCTGTCCATTTGAGTGAATTTTGCAAACGTCACTTGTAAAAATTAGTGTTACGTACTGGTCAATGCACTGCAGACTCTTGCTCTTTCTGGTACCGTGAAGCACACCACTAACTGCGACCACATGTCATAGCATGCACTACTCATCCCCATCCAGGCTCATCAAACCGATACGCTATCTTCTGAGCTACACGACTTATTGTATAGGTCGGATCGTGATCTAGAGATTCCGAGTGAAATTGAGCGTTTTCCGTCCATTGAGTGACAACGTAAGACAGCGTATGGACAAACCGTAACCCTGTACAATACACTCTATCTGCTATATGATTCAATCACGGCTCTCGCCGGACCAGCTTTCACGACACTGGCCATCTTTCTGATCTCTCCGAATTGGAACGATTAGATGCAAATGTGACGGTGACGGTGACAAAGCCTTCCATAATCCAACGTATCTTTGTGGAGGATGTAGACGTGTCTTCCATATCGTGTTCGCACCGCGCCTTTTCTATGCAACACTGACTTTTGCACGTTGTTGTGTACGCAGGATGCTATATCATTCTTGCTAATGTACGTGCCCAAATATCTTTTCTGCTGTTAGCTATAGTGCTGATTTATTTTTGCGCCTTCTAGCTGGAGAAGCGACAATATCGTCTTTTGACATTCTAAAAACTTAGTACTGAGATGTTATCTCGAGAGCACGTAGTAGAGAGACGAGTGACATCCCGATCCTTGCTAGCAGCTACAATCTATGCCTTCTTCCGAGTCTTGACAGTAGCAATTGTAACGCGGTTTCCCATCTTGCCGCCACTTTCGCGGTAGACTATCTGATGAATTTGGTCTAGTCAAAAAAAAAACATTTCTATTCGAATTGTCATTGAGCACGAACAAAGCACCAGAGTAAAACCGGGTGATGACGTACAGAACGGGTATCCACATGCAAACATCGTCATCTAACCCTCACCATGTCTCTCTCCATGTTCTCCACACTACCCACCGAACTCGTTCTCAAAACTCTAGGACACCTCGATGGCCCATCTCTAGCCAGATGTAGATCCGTAAGCGCCTATCACCTCACCTCACAGCCCGGCGCAGCCTTATCGCGAACAGACATGCAAATCCCTCCACAAACTCATCGACGAAACCTCCAGCCTCCAATACATAATCGAACTCTCCATATCCCTCAAACAAGACGGCGAACACAGCACCTTACCTACCGTCGATAAACTCAAAGCTCTACGGAACCATCAAAGGGCATGGGATCGACTCGAGTGGAAATATGATTCTAATAAGAGTATACCTATGGCTGGAGGTGGGCTGTGGGAGCTTTTTGGGAATGTGCTGGCGCAGCAGGATGTGGAGGGGTGGTTGATGTTTAGGCAGTTGCCTTCGAGGTATCGGGGGATTGAGGAGAGGGAGTGGAAGGTTAAACCTGATATTTCGAGAGTCAGGGATTTTGGGATAGATCCTTCGCAGGATTTGTTGGTGTTGATCGAGGCTCCGCGATGGTGCGTTCTAATATTCCTATCAAAGCCGTTACTGACACAGTCCAGGTGGGGTACCAACGCAAATCGCAGTTATCGTTTTCACCTGAGGTGATATCCCCGTTCTACGTCACGGTTCTAAAGATCTAATGTTTGACCCAGAACCATGTCAAAATGCACAAAACACCCACTAGCTCGCGAAAGCGTCCTCATGCATACCCAAAAAGTTCCAGATATACAATTATCCTATTCCATCCAAGTTTCAGGTGACAACCTCGGAATCCTGTTCAACAGTGTCGAAGCCGGCGAAAACGAATTAATCATCTGGGATTGGAAGACTGGTACGAAGAAGCTGGTTCGTATGACCTCCCAGTCGCTCCATAAATACCACTACTAACAACGACATCCACGACAGCACCTAACCGGAGACGAAATCCGCTCCTTCTCCTTCCTCTCCTCACACCACGTTATCCTAACAATCCTCGCTCTATCCCCTTCCGACGAATTCCTCATCAGCCTTCTCGTTGTCAACTTCCCCATCCCCGAAGGCGGAGAAGAACAGACATATGATTCCCCATCTCTCCAAAATAACTCTACTTCATTCCTCCTACCAAATTTATCCCCCGACGTTACGCCTGTACATTTAAAAATCAGAAGTGATCCGACACCTGGATGGAGTCCGAGTTCTGATTTACGTGTTCCTTTTTATAACTCGACTTCGCGGGGAATGGGAATGTGTATGTGGTTTCGCTGGCGGTACAGGATCATGAAGCGGTTAGGTTTGTGGTGTTATTTATACCTCAGGAGACGGTTTTGTCGCAGTTGGCTTCTGGTTCTGGTTCTGGTGATGAAGCGAGCGAAGAAGGGAATTCGAAGGGACCAAGTCAGCTGGGATGGGATGAATGGGGACCAAAGGGTAATTATCGTACCACTTGCTGTTTCTCCCGTGCGCTGTTGTTCATACAACTCGGTGTTTTAGGAACCCGATTCGTACCTTTTCATCCAACCCAAGCGCATTCACTCGTTTGGGAATGTTTTTGTTATGGTTCAAGGTGTGTGTCTTTACAGATTCCAGAATCCACAGCCTACTCACCCGGGGCTTAGATACGTCGTCAAAGAATGCAGCAACCGCACAAACGACTCACCCATGATCCTCTTATTCGATTTCAACCAACGCGCTCTTCGGCGCGATACAGCATCTCACTCTGATGATAATCCTGCTGATCTAGCTGATTTGGAATGGTTACCTCCTGATGTAACGCTGGCGATAACAAAACCTTCCATGACACAAGGGATTTTCGATGGGGAGGTAGAAACGTGCCTCGGATATCGTGTTCGAATAGCGTCTCTACCGCCCAAAAGTGAGCATTGTACCTTGATGTGCAGTGAGGATGCGGTTATTGTTGTTAATGTACGTGCTCTATGCGGATTTGTGCTGTTTGCTGTCGATGGCATGCTGATACGTATGTTCGGGAATAGGCCCACCGGGCACAGCGAGAGTATTGCTTGTTGACGTTCTGAGGGTGTTTTATAATTATGCTATTGGGCGGGGAGATGATCATGACACGTCGAAAGCTTGTATGTATTTAGTAAAACGCAGCTGTTGCTATGCGTATGAGCTATTTTATGTACAAGAACCAATAGCATAAACATCCTCGAGGCTGTATGGCCATTCGCTTGGAAGTGACTCGGCGAAACGTGATATACCGAATCTAGACTCCTGATATACCAGATTTGGAGTCCTGATATACCTGATATGGATAATCGGGTATCGGTTATCAGATAAGATGTATGATGAAAAAATTTGCGTCAAGACGCTGTTAGAGTATAAAACTACACTTCTTCCTTCGCTTTCCATGACTCACATACCCTTCCCCTTGCTTTCCCGTAATTTGTGATGCTTCCCTGTTCGAAGCAGTTTGTGTCGTCTGCCTCAAAGGCGGCGGCTAGGGCCCAGTCTTTTAGGGCTTATGCTGTGAGTGTGCTTGGGTGTTTACTTGGGTACTTTGTTGACGGTTCTCCGTAGACGGTTAGGAATCCGAGGTCTTCACCACCTGTTGAGGTGGATGAGACGCCTGTGTCTTCAGATAATGTATGTCGGTCGTTTGGCTAGCTAACGCTAATGCTAATACATTGTATGTTGTAGGACTTTATCCTATCCATCTTACGCGCCAACCCATCGCTGCGAGACAGCCGGAGCTACCTAGCCTCTTTCGGTCCTCGTCCTAAACATCCTATAACCGAACCACAACAACAAAAGTTACCTATAACCCCCATACCTGAATCTATACCCGCCACACACCACCAACCCCCAACTACCACCTCCACTCCCCAAACCACCACCGCCACTCAACTCACCCCCAGCCCCCTCATCGCATCAATCCTCAACCCCATAACCCACCGCACAGCACTCGTCAAAATCCAAGGTCCCTTCACAGACGTCCAGTTGGAGAGTATAGCTCGCGGAATGGTCTACCTAGAAAAACTAGGCCTCGTTTCCGTTATCGTCATCGACAACGCTGAGAAACCCCGTGGAGAGCAAAACGAGCGCAACGAGATCGTCGAAGAGACGATGCGTGTCGTCTCCGCTCTCGAGCGCCAAGGTGCGCGTGCGCGTCCTGTTTTGGGCGCGGTAGTGCGTCTGGGACCCAAGAGAGGTGAAGAGGAGGAAGGATTGGAAGCGCATACGTTTCCAGAGGATTTGATACCGATTAGGTCTGCGTTGAAAGCTGGGGAGATACCGGTGATACCGCCGTTTGCGTTGGATTCATTTTGTAGGTCTGTGAGAGTGGATGCGAATGATGTGTTGGGTGCGCTTGCAAAGGGGATGGTGGAGGTTGGGATGAAGGATCCGTCGACGCAGACGCAGGACGAGGAGGTTGATTTGACGCCGTTAAGGCTGATGATAATCAACCGTGAAGGTGGTATACCTTCTTACGCGCGTTCAGGGCTTCCGCATCTCCTCATCAATCTGGATTCGGAACACGAACATATCAGGGAAACCTTCCGCGAAGAATGGCGTAGTACGCATCCAACGTCGCTTTCCAACCTCTCGTTGGCACGTACGTGTTTGCGGTACATGCCTCCGACGTCGAGTGCGGTTATGGTTTCGCATCGGTCGCAGAGTAGTTTGATTGGGAATTTGATTACGAATAAGCCTGCGGTTTCGAGTAGTTTGCCGCATGCGCTGTTACAGGGGAATCGGAAATTGACGCCACATACGCCTACGTTGCTTCGGAAGGGATTGCCGATTAGGGTTATCAAGACTGTGGAGGGGATTGATAAACCCAAGATGAAGGCGCTGCTGGAGCAGTCGTTTGGGAGGACGCTTGATGAGGAAGCGTTTTATGCGAGACTGGAAAAGACGTTGGATTTTGTGATTGTGGCGGGAGATTATGTGGGGTCTGCGATTGTGACGAATGAAGGAGAGGAGAAGATTAGTTATTTGGATAAATTTGCAGTGTTGCCGAAACATCAAGGAGATGGGACGGTGGACTTTTTGTGGGTGGCGTTGCATGACGAGTCGTATGGGCTTGGACATCCGTCGTCTGTTAATCCGAATGGAGGTAAAGAAGGACGAGGAGAAGGAAGGGATTTGGTGTGGAGGAGTCGAGGGAATAATCCGGTGAACAAGTGGTACTTTGAGAGGAGTTCTGGACATGTACGGATGGGAGATTGGGTGTTGTTTTGGTGTGATGCGGAGAAGAGGTTGAGGATTGAACAAGGTCGAAGGGGAAGTGAAGGATTGTCGTTTATTGAAAAGTGGGAAGAAGGAAGGTTGAGCAAGTGGACTGATGTTATTGGAAAGATCCCTTCAGTTTGGAAGTGATTAAATGTAATAGACTTTTGTATTATTATTGTAGCTAGAGTATACCAGTGCAATCGGTGTTATCGGACATGGCCACGTGAGACAAGTTGAAACGCCAGAGAATGACGAAATTGGAAAGTGCTTGTCATGCATCAATACGCTGCTCATCGAATGCACAATCGCCAGAACAGTGCTCCTGTCAACAGTGTTCCAGTTCAACGACAACAGCCATTGCCACAAATGCCACCTCCACCACCACATATGAGACCAAATCCGTCTTTTGGTCGTCCAAGGAGTGTTAGTCCTGTTAAACACCAGCAGCAGCAGTACAGACAACAACCGCCGATCGCACCAACTTATTATCCACCGCCGCCAGTTGCGCCGTATGTTGCAGCAAATCGACCAATGGTGCAGCCCCAGGACCACCAATGGCACCACCTGCTCGTTCAATGGTTGCACCACCGCCTCCAATGGTAGCGCCAGTCGCACCACCTCCAATGGTTTCACGAGTGGCATCCCATCCATTGCCAGTAACTCGCACACAGGTCGCCCCATTACCACCCCCAGCACAAGTGGCCCCCATCGCACCACCTCGTAAACCAAATCCAATCCTAGATGGCCCATCCAACACTTCTCCCACCAAAGGCAACTTTGTTCCTCTCTGGAAACGAAACACCGTCTCTCCACGTGTAGTAGCCGCTGCAAATTCCACTCCACCTCCCATCCCAAGCCCAAGCAGGGGCAGACCACTCCCTACTCCAGGTGCTCCCAAATCACAATCTGCGTTCACTGCTCCACCACCTCCACCACCAGTAGAAAGCTCCGAAGAAAGCTCAGACGATGAAGGTTTCCTACGTTACGCCAACGCTAAACGCAGTCAATCACAAATCCAACCACAGTCACAGACAATGGAACGTGTCTATTCTGCACCAGCCGTCCCTTCATCTGGCCCACGTCCACCACCTTCCATGTCAAACACACGTAGCGCCCCTGGGGTGAAGAGCAACACTCTACGTTTCGCTGCAATGTCTCTCGATAACGACGCTAAAGGAGAGTGGCCAGTCGATTTACCTAGGTTGCCTAGAGCACCTGGTTCTAACATCGATTTGGATGAACCTCCACCTAGACCAGCAGAGGAATACCTCAGGAGAAGTCCAAGTCCTGCGTTTGGTACGAGGGGTCGTCAAGAGTCACCTACGAGAACGTCGCAGGATTACTCACGACCCCCACAACAATACGCACATCCCCAACCACAATACTCCCAGCCTCAACCTCAGTCTCAGCCGCCATCCCGTCCACAATCGCAGCACTATCCACGCTCACAGCCAGAGTACTCTCAGCCACCGTCGAGTCCGCAATCGCAGCATTATACCCGTGCTCAGGCAGAACCGCCAGCGAGGCCTCAATCAGAGCATTATGCGCGTGCTAGGGAAGAGTCGCCAACAAGGCCGCAATCTCAGCATTATACGCATACTCGGGAAGAGTCTCCTACCAGGCCTCAGTCTCAGCATTACTCACGCTCTCAGGCAGAGCCGCAGTCTCAGCACTACGCACATTCTCAAGCAGAGCCTCCATCGAGACCCCAGTCTCAGCACTATTCACGGTCCCAGGCGGAACCGCCGTCAAGGCCGCAATCACAGCACTATTCGCGCTCTCAGCCAGAGCCACCATCGAGACCTCAGTCGCAGCACTATTCACATCCTCAGGTCGAGTACTCCCAACAACAGCAGTACACACAATCTCAACCACCGTCGAGACCGCAATCTCAGCACTATTCGCATCCTCAGCCCAGTATTCTCAGCCCCAGCCTCAACCACAGCAATCGCCATCGAGGCCTCAGTCACAGCACTACTCCCATGCACAACCACCTTCCCAGCACTACACCCAACCGCGCACCCCTTCACCCAAATCCACAGCTCCAGCAATCAACATCAACATCGAATCACCTGCTCCTCTCGGTGGAAGAGACCGCGTAGGACACGGTGATCTCGAGAGAATGGAACGTGAAAGCGAGGGGTCTACGTCGCCTGGTATACCTGAGATTAGGTTACCAGACGAGGTGCCAAAGATTAATCTACCGGATGAAGTACCGAGGATTATACTACCCGACGAGGTGCAGGTGCAGGTACCAAAGATCAACTTACCCGACGACGACGAACCGCGCCAGGTGCCTATGATAAACTTACCTGACGACGACGACGACGACGGGATACCCAGTATTAACGTCACCCCTGCAGAGCCCAAACCCAAACCAGCACCACAACCACAGCCAATCGTGTACGAAGTCCCTGGTATGGGCGTCTCACAGGGTATCCCAAGCCAACCTTCAACCTCTTACCCCAAACCACCACACCAACACCCCCAACGCCATCCATCAAGCCTAACCTGCTCAACCTGCCACCTCCCCATAATCGGCCGCCTCGTCTCCGCCATGTCCCTAAAATTCCACCCCAGCTGTTTCCGCTGCACATCCTGCCACACGCTCCTCGAACACATATCCTCATACGAATCACCTACAACTCACCTTCCGTATTGCGGACTGTGTTACCATGAAGAGCACGCACCGAAATGCTGGCACTGCCAGACCCCGATATATGAAGAGAGGTTTATTAGTTTGGATGATGGGGAGTTGGGGAGGAGGTGTTATCATGAGCAACATTTTTTTTGTGCGGAATGTGGGGATCCGTTTTTGAGTCCGAGTAGTGCGAGTCGGTTGAATAGGGGGGTTTGGGAACGTGGCCGTGGGGGTGCTGGGGCAGGGAATGGGGAGATGGCGTTTGAGGGAGATGGGACGTTTAGGTATACGGAGGATGATGAAGTTGGGTTTACGGTTTACAAAGGGTGCGGCTCTCGTTTTATTCATTTCTTACCAACACTAACCTACTATAACACACACAGCTACCCATACTGCGAACCATGCCACGTCCGTCTCCGTCTACCGAAATGCAAACGATGCAAGAAACCCCTACGGCAAGATACCGATGCCGTCGAAGCACTTGGAGGTAAATGGTGTTGGGGGTGTTTTAGATGCGCAGGATGTGATGAGCCGTTTGAGGAGCCGGCGTTTTATGAGAGGGATAAGAAGGCTTGGTGTGAGAGGTGTTTTAGTGTTATTTTGAGGAATGAGGTGTAGTGTGGTTTGTGTGTTTGTGTTAGAGTTAGAGTGTAGAGTGTAGAGTAGATCGTAGATATAGGAAGGACTATGGAATGATATATTGTGGAACAAAAAACCCTTTCTCAACTTACTTCCATCACAGGGAATCGAACCCTGGGCTATCGCGCTACACTGCACAGGTCCATGAGAGGCGATAATGTTAGCCACTACACCATGATGGATATACTCCTCAATTCCGAAGCACTCGACACATTCTCAACATCAAAAGATGCATTCAACATGCGGGTATTGTAAGTAAAATGTACATCATCAGTTGTGTTTAGCGTTCATTTCAATAACTTCTACAAGTACCATATAATCCTCCAGTTCAAGAAAAGAAATCAGCAAAAGGAACGTCTTCGGGTCAATCACAATTCACATCTCCATCTCCTCTTTCCCATCCTTCTCCTTCACCTCCGAATCTACTATCGCACTCTCTTCACCCCCAACACCACCTCCAGGAATAACCAACGGACTACTCTTAAACCTGCCCTTCACACCAGCTCCAGAACCACTCTTCGACATCGACCCAGTCCTCCTCTTTCCGCTCATCAAAAACGCCTCCAAAGACGGCGCAGGCGAAGCACTCCTCGACACGGGTGTACTGCTCATCGCGAGTTGTGCTATCGCTTGTGTAGGTTCAGGAGATTGAATGACCGGGCTGGGGTGTTCGATGATCACGGAAGGAACGCGGATCTCTCCGGCTGCGGAGGTGGTAGTACTGTCGTCTTTGGAGTTACTCCGCCTAGCTATGGGTTTAACCACCGTCGGGACGTCCATACTTCCACTTCCACTACCGGACGTCGCATCGGATTGTCGTGCAACAGGATCTCTGGGACTCGGAGGAGCGCTTTTGGAACGTAAAAAGCTTAGCCCGCCAAGACCTTTCAGAGCTAGTGGTTTCAGGACTGGTCTTTGGGTAGACGTTGGGGATGTCGCTTCGGTTTGGTTGGACGCTGAGGTCTGGATTTGGGTTGGTTGTGCTGAGGATGATGGTCCGCTAGGAGGAACGTAAGGGTCTCCGTGTGCGCCTTGGACGTCGAATTCGTCGTAGATTTCTTCTCCAATGAGTTCTGTCGATGGGCAGAGAGCGTTAGTGAGTGATAGGTAGACATGAAAGTCGACGCTTACCTTCAAGCACATCTTCAAGAGTGATAATACCGAGAGGATCTACAGCCGGATCAATACCTTGCAAAAACTGTCGTTCCCCGTCAGCACGCCGTACCACACACGAAATGAAACAACCTACCTCCTCGGCACCTTCCTTCGCCAAAACAGCATCCGCAGGCATACTTTGCTCCAGCCCACCAGAAACTCTCGGTAACTGGAAACTTGCCCTGTGGTTCTTACTCCCTTCCATACTGGATTTACTATCCGGCCTCGACCGATTGAGCTTTGTCGCAACCGAATCCATATCCACACCCCCACTAGAAGCAGAAGCGTCCTTGTCGAGCGCAACTTCCTTCAAAGTCGCTTCGCCATCTTCAACACCTTCACCTTCTTCGATATCCTTGACCTTTCTTCGCCCACGACGAGTCTTTGTAGAGTGCTTTGGCTTTTCGCGTTCCTCGTCAGAGTCGGAGGAATCGCTACTGCTGGATTCAGAGTCGCCCATACCGACGCGTTGACGAAGACGTTGGGTGAGGCTTTGTTTGACGACTTTCTTGACGCTGGCTGCCTGTAGAGATGTTAGTTGTGGTTGTGGTGTAGACACGGGAAAAGTTTGTATACCTTTTCACGACTAATCCGACTAACGATCGCCATATGACTACGTCCTTCTTGGAACTTGTCCAGGATACCAAGTAAGGGCTCGTTCTGCGGGACCGATGGAACCTTGTTCAAAGGTATATTTCGCAGAGGTACTGAGTCTACAGAAAAGTTAGTGATAGCACATATTGAGATGTGTGATGGAGCGCTAACCATTTGGATCAAGCAATACACAATGCTTTACCAACAAAATCCCGAGAATCTTCTTGACTCTTCGCGTTCGAGTTCCGTCAGCTTGAAGAGGGACAGGAATATCGATCTCTTCGTAGACGGGTACACGACTGTGCCCAGTCATGCAAATCTTCTTGAGCAGTTCATAGTCGAGCTTTGCATCGATGGAAAGCATGAATACGTCCTTGATTGGTGTCATTGCCTACCAAATTCCAAAAGTCAGCGCTGAACCGAAAATCTGAATGCGAACATACCTGTCTAACAACTTTTTCCTGTAAATCCAAGGTAGCGCCAATAATTGTCACTGTGTCAGTCTTGAGGTCTCCACCGTGAGCACCCACTGATGAATGCATTGCGATGAGCTCTTTCAGTTCTGTTTTCGAGTTAGTAGACCGGTCTATAGACTAAAAGGCAACTGACCTGCTCGGCGATAAATAATACCATGATGAGGTCCAAGAGCGAATTCCAACAGTTTAGCAACAGGCCAAGAAATAATTCCCTAGGAACGTTTGAATCAGTATAGGGCATCTACAAAACCAAAGGAATGACCAACCAAGAAAAATATAAGGCATCGAGTCAAACCAGCCATTTTTGCACCTAAATACAATCCGTGCCTCGTGAACAACGACTGGGGTATGATTTCTGCAAAACTAGAAGACGTTTAGCGACTTATTCTTGGCTTGGCAATGGTGTAAAAGGAAAGCGGATTGCTGTGTATGGTAACTCGGTAGCCTTGGAAGACGCCTGCCAAGTCCTTTCACCGCGTGACGTCAAAGGAAGAGCACAACTAAGAACGCGTCGCGTTCCAAAGCACTCTCAGAATAGTACTACCACCACTACAGTACGGACAAGGACCATTTTCCATAGGGCGCAACGGTAAACTCACATGACGATAAGCGTGGTAGATATCACAACACTTTGAACTCCTCCTCCAAGAACGGAATCCAAAATGACAGGAAGCGATTCATTTGCGATCATGTTCGCTAGCAAGAGAGTTACGAGCAGTAGATGGCCATTCTTTCGGATAGGAATGATCTTCTGCGCGTATTTACGCTGCTGGCTGTATATGATAAGAGTGTGAGTGCTGATTACAGGCCCAAACAGGCCCTATTATGGCGATAACTTCTTACGGGGTTCCACTAATACTCAAGACCTGAGTGTAGAAGTATAATGTCAGCCCATTGATGTCAAGCTACCAGTATGCCACTTACATTCAACTGCGTTTCATCCAAGCTCATATAACCCAATGTCAAACCGGCGAATAATCCTGACAACAAGACAAGAGCTGGGATGAGAGCCGCGAAGACGACCATTTTCGTGCTGTGTGGGTCAAAATGCTCTTCTTCTCTCTTGACGAGTGAGCCATGGATACTGGGATCGGGCCCATTGGAGCCATGGGTATGTAGAGCTCGAATAGCGCTGGGACCATTTTGTGTGGCGATGGATAGTAAAGTGTACAATAGCTTATTGGAGTTTCGGTTGTATGTTGAAGGCAGGACCATTCGTGTTGGGGATTTGTGAGAGAAAGAGGAAGTTCGTTCGGCGAACTTGAGGGGTTACATACGTAGTTACCGTAAGCGCCAAATGGGGATTTTCCCGCGCACGGACCAATCCGCGAGTCAAACGTTGCAAGTCGTCACTGTCGACGTTTTATTTCGTTATCTCTAGTAAAATTAGCTCAAGCTCTGGCTGCGCCCGCAGATAGCAGGTCTGGATGGATGCCTATTGGTGCAGCAAAGGCGATGCTGCTTTACTGAGTGATTAAGTCTCAATTGAGTTGCACTTGAATGCTGTTTCCTATATGCGGTCGGAGCATCTAAGCGACAGGAGTACTTATCAAACTCTATTTACAGCATTATGACCTTCTTCGGGGACACTAGAACGTTCGAGTTGGCTACCAGAGTGAAGGGATTCATCGAGAAACCTCTGTCGACTGCACGAAGTGGTCATGGCCTCGGAGATCACTGAGCTCAAACTCGAGGGCGTGGCATGGATCAATGGCAAATAAGACGAAATGAAGGACAGCGAATTATTGGCACCGTTGTCAACGAGTACGCTATCTCAAGCGAGCACTATAGACTTGTATAACTGTGCCCAACACAGTTGAGAACAGCAACTCACCGCTCAAATCAAATGGCAAATCGGACGCAGTTCATGGGCCACCACACTCTTTCCTACCAGTTTCAGCGAGGTATGAGGCCAGAGATCGAATCATTAGGCCACCTAGCACAGTGAAACGTCGCACAGGAAGGGTCGCTTCTGAAAGGATCACCAATGGTGGAGCGAGGATTGCAAGGATACAACACTACGATGGTGATCATCTGTAATGCTGACACCTTGCATTCCATTCCATTCACGAGGGCGCAATGCGAATGCATCTATTGCAGCCGCTTGCTATTATCGATTCTACAAAGGACATGGTCGATAAGGACATGCTGTAGCAGCAGGAATAGGCTTGATCCAGGTTCTTGGATTGGAGATGCTGACCTGTTCACGATGACCGACCGGGACACTAATGAGATTCACAAGTAATTTCGGAATAGTATCGATTGAAGTTCATTTCCTGACGGGGAATCGGCATGAATAGAGACCAATGAAAGTCGAAAGTCGATGGTTTTGGGGTGAACTCCACCTTGAATTGGGGCAGGTTCTTTGGTCTTCTATGCTTCTGATTCGCATATCGTGTCAAGGTTCAGTGCGTCGACAGCTGTGTTTTCCGCGAAGTAGACCAACATGTGATGTACAACTTCTTATAGTTCTTCTAGACAGAACCAGAAGTCCTATGGATGCCGACAGAATCTAAATGTGTCGATTCAGCGATGCCATGAAGAAAACGGTGGATCGAAATGACATACCGGGAGGATCAACCTGCTCAGTGGGCTCTGGGTGAACTTTGTGCCGAGTATGAATTAAAATTGATTTTCTGGCCTGAGGAATGCTCGAAAGATGAGAGCTGCAAACGCGCAAGATGAGCAGGTGTTGGTTTTCCCCAAACCAACAAGGCCAATCAACGCGCGAGAGGTCTGCCAGATTGATGCAGTGCATGCATAACAACCCTCCATTCCTGGTTTCACTCACATCCGTCTCGATAACACCTCTTGGATTCTTGCTCACCGGACTGTTTACCAATACCACAGATACTACGATTCATACCCCGCCATGGCTGACCAGCGTCAGCGTATCATCGATTCCGTGTTCTCTCGACGGAATGCAGCCGGAAATCTTGAAGAAACTTACATGGGCCATATCAAGATCTGGGAGGACGCTGAAACTGGTGGAAGGAAACCGAGATACATTCTACTCTCTCGTGCGTTGTGCAGAAATGTTGGCGAAATTGATGTAATTTAAATATTCGATTGTAGAGGCATCCAATGGCACCGGTTTCGTCCACAAGTCGAAACTAAACACGAATGGAACCTTCTCAGTGGGCAAAACCTGGAGACTGGCAGAATTACGAGGGATACAGGTTGTTAGCGTGCGTGCCTATTCTTTACCAATGGTGACAATTCCAGCTTAGGCCGTGCTTGTCTAGTCCAACACCTTCAATATAACGCTTGCTAGGACGTACAGATGGCAGACCGAAAATCAAAGGGAACAAGACATCTTTTTGAGGACCTTGATACAACTTTTCCATACGGTGACAGGGGGCTCGATGTCATTGCGGGTGGAAGGCATGTCGAATGGAGAGAGCTCACAACGTATGTTTCCCTTCATTAGTAGTTCGGATCTCTGATTGAAACCTCTGAATAGCTGGAAGGCAACGAATACAGAGCGACTATCTCAAGTCAAACAGATCACCTTCACCAACCAATATTCCCAATGGGTCACCGTCCAATGGAATATCAGTCTCTCCAATGAGAGCTAGATCACGACCGCAAACACCTCAGAACGATATAGAAAATCTTCCGTCACCTCCGCCTATACGAAATGGATTGCCCTCTCGACCATCATCACCTGCAATGTCCTCAAGGAGCGGTCCATCTTCCCGACCACTCAGAGAACCTCGAGAACCGTCTTCTCGTACAAGGCCGGCCTCTCCGGCGCTTTCTCAGACTGCGACTGTACGATCAAGACGCCCGTCCAATGCATCCGCTCAACCCATGAATGGCTCATCAATTCCTATCCGGCCAACTCCAGTCTCCCGGACAGGAACAGAGAACACGTCCTTTTCATCTCTGTCTCGACAGTCTCCAGAGGAATACTCTAGACCCGAGACTCCACCGCGATCTAAGCCTCCATCACCTACTCCATCCAGCCGCTCACGGAGGCAAGCCACTCGACCGCCTCCGGCTATGCCGACGGAACCTACTCCTTCGCGGCGTGAGCAACAGAATGTCCGAATATCATTCTTCGATCCTGCTAATCAAGCTGCGATTGACCGTCTGATTGCCGAGCCTAATGAGGCAGAAGGCGAGGAGGAGAACGCCATTGCCACAATGGCTAGCGTGGAGGAGATGATTGAGGGCTACGAGTGGGCAAGCGATGATGTGATTGGTCGCAAGACTGCGCGGGGAGCTGCTGATCTCATCGAGGCTCGATTATTGGACGAGTTGATGGCTCTTGAAAAGGTCGTTGTTCACGTTCATCGTTGTACAAATAATTTCTGACGAGTAAAGCATAGGCCAACATACATTCCTTTCTTGAATCTGATGACCGGGTTGCACTGGTATTGGAATATATGGACAAGGCAATAGCTGAATTGGATAACATCGGCGGTCTTGTATCTTCATACAAGATTCACCTAAACGTGAGGATATAGCTTGTCTGGGTTTATATACAGGCACTAATGCCAGTCAAATAGGCCGTCAGCGATGATATCTCATACATTCAATCTCAAAACCGAGGTCTTCAAGTGCAGATACAGAACCAGCGCGCGCTGCTAGGAGAGCTCGAGAACCTGCTGGTCAGTACTAAAATGACTAGGAAACAAATAATTCGCTCATTGAGATATCTTTGAAATAGCAAACGGTTCAGGTAGACAGAGAAGTTCTCATAACGTTAACACAAGAATCTCTCGAAAAGTCGACGAGCATACAGCGTTTAGAAGAGGCTGCCGCCGAACTGTACAAAGCTCTTTTAGCGGGACAAGACAGAGGTAACATCGTAGCCTGACTCGTTTGGATGATGGCTCACTCTCGAATAGATATGGCTGCAACAATGGAGCGACTGTCCGAGTACAGAACACACAACTCTCAGTTCTGCAAGCGAATATTCGATTTTTTGTCAATCATGTTTACCGCACAAGTGAGCCCACTGGTGGACATCCGATATATTTCACTTAGCTTTGCCCTTATAGTCCAAACTGTTACTGGGTGATAACAATGGTTTAACGCCAGGACCTGGGAGAGGCAAACCCACCATGATGCCCCATAAAGCCTGGGAGACTTATTTAGGAAGATATTCGGGTCTTATGCTGTATCTGAAGGAAATGGACGAAGGAGTATATGGTAGACTCTGCGCCGTTCGTGCAAGATCTTCATGTTCACTTCCTTGACTGACACTCCTCAAATAGGCCTACTTTTCTGCTGCAAGTGAGCTTCACGGGACACAAATCAAGGCATTGCTTTCCACATACGCGGCATACATCAAGAAAGCCAACGAGGACGCTCAGGATCAGAGTATGTACCTTGCTCATGCATATTGAAAGGATAAGCATTGAACGCTATGGCTAGGTTTAGCGGCAACCCCGACACCTACGACAGGCAAGACAACACCCATGCGACGCGCTGGCACGATCATCCGTTCCCCATTAGAAAGTCGGAACAAGGACAAAAACACAGGCCCTGACGGTGACATGAGGGCTTCCGAGGTCTTCAGCTTGATTCTCGAGCAGATTGCGCCTTTAATCTACCAAGAGGACGAGTTCTTGACGGATTTCCTACAAATTAACGATGCCGCTCTCACCTACGCTGATTACATGAACCTGGACAACTACTTCCGGAGACAAGCAGCTCGGACGATAGGGCTCAGCTCCGCAACAATGAAGCTCGTACGAGGCGCCTTGGACCTGATATTTGGATTCCTTGCTGCTGAGTTCAAAACTTGGTTGGACATGGCACTTGCAAAGGACAGCATGTAAGGCTCTCTTCACATTCTAAGTCGTCCGTTGACTGAAGTTGTCTCGCAGGCAAGTCGTTGGACTCATTGCAACCATCGAGCGATTCATCGCCGAAAGCGAGGATAGGAACAACGACTTCCTCTTGAATGTCTTGAGCAAGCACCAGACACGTTTGAAGACTTTGTTTGATAGGCACATCGTAAGTCTTGTGCATGGTTTACGTCGGTACCTTGGCGTTGACAACTATCCAGGGAGAGCAAATACAGCATGTCGAGCAAACCAAGCTGACCAGCAAGAAGCGAAGGGGAGTCGTTCCATTCGTGAAACGATTCCCTGTGTATATCGGTCGAGTCGAAACTCAATTGATTGGCTGTGATGGCCTGGAAATTCGCATGAATGTCGACGCTGCGTACGAGAGAATTGTCCAGTCAATGTTCGATTGCTTGAAGCAAATGGCTAAGATGGATGGAGAAGGGGAGGATAAAGGGCAACTGAACTACCACGTTATCCTCATTGGTAAGGGTTTACTTGGTTGCAACAACCCTTGATTTACACCATCTTGCAGAAAACATGCATCACTTCGTCGCGGAAACCTCTCAAATGGAGATAGGCTCAGTCGCAAGTTTCGTGAAGAAGGCGGAAGCCATCTACGACGAAAATCTCACGGCATACGTGAAGATAATCCTCAGACGACCCTTCTCCAAGTTGATTGTGAGTTTGAGGTTTGAATTTCTTGCATGCGCCTAACACTGTGATATAGGACTTCTTTGAGGGCGTTGAACGCCTCCTGAAGAGCAGCTCCGCCAGCGAGGTCTCCACGAATAGCAGTTACAGCAAGTCTGCTCTGAAGAAAGTTGTCAAAGAGTACAATGCAAAGGATGTTCGGAAACATGTGGATTCGTTATTCAAGCGCGTAGAGAAACATTTCACGGAGGCGTCAGAGAAGGCTACGACAGAAGATGGTGGGGGCATCGCGCCTGGAACTGTTTTGGTTGGCGTCTGGAAAGGCTGCGAGGAAGAACTCTTGAGGATCACCGAGCTGTTCAACAAGAGGATCTCTCAGTGTTACGCTGACTCAGGCGTATCTCTAGAATATACTGCGTCCGACGTAGAAAGTGCCTTCAGGCGGCATAGCATCGGGACCTAAGGATTATCGTTGAACTATAGTATTGTATGATATAGTGTGCATAATTCTACAGCCAGTGGACTTGAAAGCCTCCAGGTCTTAGTCTTAATGTTGACCCTGGACACTCGACTCATCGCCGTTCTCAACGATGGAAGGCCTTCCCGTTGGTTCGTCTGATGAGTCGTCACCACCATTGGGTTGTATCGACTGGTTTTCTGCGTCAGAATTGGAAGATTCCCAGTCCTCTGGTATTCGAGGAGTAAGAGATTCGATGACATGCTCCTGTATTAGCATTCCTGATGACTATCGTCAATCTGGAGTAGGAAGGCGAAGAGCACACAACGATACCTAATGCCATTAGTGCAGAGCCATTCATGGTCCTATACATGTCCACTAGCATCGTCTTTTGTCTCTTTGGTTCTCCTTTCCTCTTCTTCCTCCTTTTCTTTTTGTTCTCAGCTTCTCTCATAGGTTCAGAAGACTTTTTAGCATCTTCGTCTCCATCGGAATTGTCGCTTTCATCTGAGGATTCAGAGTCTGATCCATCTTCTTCATCTTCGTCTGCAGTTTTCGCGTGCAGAGGGCGCGGATGTCGGGTTCCAAGTTTCGCCAGCCGTCGTTCCTTTTTCTCCCTACGATAATCTTTGGATGAGTTGAGTAGCTGACCATGCTCGTGATAATATTGGTTTGTGACATAGTGCAAGCATTTCAGAAGGTCCTAAGAAACCAATAAGACGGCCACAGCGCAAAAGTTGACGAAAAAAAAAACATACAGACGAGGGTGGTGGGAGATTTACGGGATTTGGAGAGAACGTCGACTCCAAAGGTAGACCCTCTGGTTGAGGTGTAGAAGAGGAGCTTCCATGGGTAGTCTGAGAAGCAATGTAGTCAAAGTCATTGTAAAATTTGCGTCTCTTCCTAGCGCGTTTGGTTTTGATAACAGGCTCTTCCTCGCTATTTGTAACAGCCATCCCACCTGAAGTGAGTCCCTCATCTTCACTCCTTGCTACGTCCACAGACATTTCGCGTCCCTGCTCCTTATCCCGTATTGTTCGGTACCGTGTGACCCTTCCTAATCCACCAGCATCCTTGGCTATCCAATTTCCTCTGGAATCACGGACAGCCAACTGAGACCTTCTAAAACGTCTGTCTGATTGCACTCGTTCACTATTGGCATGGAGGCGAAGGCTGGACAAATCATAGACGGTGCTTTGGCGTAGAGGTAAAGACATGGGGAGAAAAACGAAAGAGTGCCTGCCGATATGACCGGCAGCTTGAACAATCGATAATTACACGTGACCTCATTATCAAGCGCGAAAAATTGAGAAAGATGGATTGTTAATCTTGGTCGAAGCTCTCGAGATCCACTGCCAAAAATCTACAAAAATCCCTCGAATATGGACCAGATACTGCCAGTAGAACGGTCTTTGCTGTCAGGAAAATGGGACGCGCAGAACATTGCCGAGACACCAGCGACAAACATGGCCAAAACAATTGTTGACGGCAGCTTCCGAGAGGCTCTCACCTCTTCCTACGCTCGGAAATTATTCCACTCCTCATCCACAGACATTCATAGCGGAATCGAAACTCTCGTTGATCCACACACACCCTTGGCAGAGAATGAAGCACAGTCCGAGCTGTTCAGGCTTAATCTCGCAATAGCTTGCCTACATGCCTTTATACAGGCTAATTGGACCGGGCCCGACCTCGATGTAGAACCCTTGGACATCTTTCTCGGTCTTTCCAAATCCACGACAGAAGATATTCTCAATCGGCAGGCCGTCTCAGAACTTGCATATGGTGGAGAGCCTGCTTACCATCTTACCCGCTTCGCAACCTTTCTCCGACTCGCTCAAATTCTCCTAGATGTTCCCTACAACCACTGCCAATCCGTTGTGTGGTGGCGTTTGAGAACGCACATAGTACATCAACAGGTTCTCGACGAAGCAGCTTCACTCCCCGACCATGTTCTCGAGGAAATTGAACGATGGAAAAGTCCATTCTCAGCCGACAGTGCTGAGCTTGCCGGAAGGGTAATTTTGGAGCATGGGTTACTCCATCATCTATTCAGGCAAGACAGAATTGCGGCAGAATACTTCGTCAAAGCCAGTCGTGCTACTGGTCTCGAGTACGAGTTAACCGGTGCTTTGGGTAAACGTACAAAGTTCCAGCAGAACGAACTCAGCCAGCTGGTTCTCCTTGCAGAAAGCCACCTGCCTGATGATCCCATCACCACCACTACATCTTCATCATCCACGGCAGACGATTCTCAGCCTGTTGTTCCTGAAACGTTGGCGTTGAACGACGACACCTTATTAGAACAGACAGAGTTCACCTCTTCCGCTCCAGATGCGTCCCGTACGGACCGCCTGAAGCACCTTGATCCATCGAACCAACCGCCCCTTCATCCGCTCGATCAGTGCATACTTCTGTCACTATGCCTGAACGTCAAAAATACCTCACCATTGCACGGTTTGACCAACGAACAGATGGCTCCATACATAACGCGTGTCATATCACATCCAAGGAACTGGTCAGTCCACACAATGGCTCTACTCCTGCGATCCCGACTCGAATCAACGCGGACGCGTACAGTCGAGCGCTCGACGTTGCAGCTCCAGGCTCTAGTCGACCAGATGAAGACCACAACGGAAACCGATGGGTCGAACTCGGCACCTCTTTCGGAACGGCTACGGTATTTCCATGCAATTCCACTGCCATCCAGATGGGAAATGGAGCGTGAGTTGGCCGAACGATTCATCAGTCTGGGTGTAATTAGGTCTGCGATGGAGATCTTCGAGCGCCTCGAGATGTGGGAAGAAGTGGTGAAGTGTCATGTTTCACTTGAACGGCCAGACAGAGGCATTGCGATCGTGAAGGAGCTGCTGGAAGGCAGCAAGGTGGAAGCGGAGACAGTCCTATCGCGAGGCAAGGCAGGATTTGAAGATCCAGCAAAGCGACGACGCGTCCTCGATACAGCCCGCGAAGCCAAATTATGGTGTCTACTTGGTGACCTTCAACCCGAGAAGGCCGCTGAACATTACAAACGTGGCTGGGAGATCTCGAAGCACACATCAGGTCGTGCTATACGTTCATTGGGAGGCTATCACTTTGCCAGACACGAGTACGAGGAGGCAAGGGAGTGTCTAAAGCTAGCTGTGAAGATCAACCCGTTGCTATCGCGTTCTTGGTTCATCTTAGGATGTACGTGCATGAGATTGGAGGATTGGGATGGCGCAAAGGAAGCATTTGGACGATGCGTGTCAATAGACGAAGAGGACGGAGAAAGTTGGAATAACTTGGCAAGCATCTATCTTCATTTAGAGGATGACAAGGTCGGTATTATATTTCATTTGCCTAGACACGCCAGCTGAGACCTGCACTATTAGAGCGATGGCCTCGCTGAAGGTTCAAAAGAGGAGGAAGATGCAAGTGACAAGCCCAAAAAGGCCGCCTCGTATTCAAACAAACTGCTCGCCTTCCGTGCTCTCAAGCAAGGTCTGAAGCACAGTTACGAAAACTGGCGCATGTGGTCGAACTATATGATAGTTGCTGTCGATGTCGGCGAGCTGTCCGAAGCTTGTCGCGCTCTGGGACGCATCGTGCAGCTCACAAGCAATAAAGGTTCCGCGGTCGTTGACGAGGATGTTCTTGATCGCTTGGTGAATGCTGTTACGCGCGCTCCCTCCGATCCCGAGCAAGCCATCGACACCTCTGGCATCTCCTCGACCTCCGGTGAAGCCAGGCCCGTGTTAAATCCGAATGAAGGACACGGACTACTTCCCCGTGTTCTAGACCTGTTCGAGAGGTCAATTCTTCCTCACGTCTCGTCTCCCAGGGTTTATCGGGCTTACGCTCGGTTGATGACCTGGCAATCGAGATGGGAAGAAGCACTAAAGGCTTGGACAGATGCTTATAGAGAAAGTACGGCGGGTAGAATAGCCAGAGGAGAGGCTGATGACCTTATTCTCGGTGAGAGCGGCGCAACTGTATGGAAAGAAGCTATTGGTGAGATAGAAGAGATTGTGGACGTACTGAGGAATCTTGGGCCCAGAATAGAAGGTGGCTCCAGTAAAAAATGGCGTCTTCAAGCAAGGAGTCTTGTCAAGAGTTTCATGTCGAGGACGAAGGACTATTTCGAAGATGATACAAATTGGGAGAGATTGGAGGCACTAATAGAAGAGCTCAAGCAGGATTCACAATGAGCAATGTTCGTAGATAACTGGGTAATTTATAATCCAGCTACTTTTGTACATACACTACATTATCAAAGAGTGTCTGCGGAACGCAAGAGAAATTTTCATGAACTAAGGGTATGCAAAGTCATGCCTCGTACAAAATGCAGGAGGGTGAAATCATGTGACAGGAGAATGTAAACAAGAGGTAGGTGAGAAGGGAAAGGAAGGGGTAGGAAAATATTAAGAATACAGTAATTAACAAGATGAACCAGAAACAAATCGAGCAAACTTGTACACTTGAAGAAAAAGAAACGGTGAACTTCGTGTCCGAATTAGATTGCGGGGTATTCTTCCATATCTGCCGTCCAATCGCGCTCCATCCTGTTTTACTTTGGAGCCTCCTCCTCTTCCGTGTAATGTTCAAGCACATCCACCTTTCCTTTCTCGTTCATAATACCTTCAAGTGTCATCTTGACACCGAATCCACTCTCTCGACTCTCAAGCTCGCACATGCCCAATACTGCATCGACACCCTTCTCTCTGCAACCCCGTACCTCTTCCTTTCCTAATCCAAGTTGATCTATAGGAATCCAAATGGGTTGTTGTGGACGAGAAAGCGCGGGATGCGCAAACCCATAAGAAGCTTCGGAAGGTTGATTGAACATCGATATATGCAAGTTGGTGTCCGAAGTGGATTTGCCAGCGCCTTGAGCCGATTCATCTGGAGTCGATGGTTTGCCAGGTTCGAGAGGAACATCATCAGACATGGCAATAGCGTTCTTGTCTGTTGAAGGTCCACGTGTATCCACTGAAGGACCTCTCTGGCGGTCTTCCATCTCGACGGACTCGACTTTCTTGCCTTCTCTGTTCTCTTCGATGTGTGAATTCGACCTTTCAAAGTATTAATTGAAGTGACTGTCACATGGTAGAACAAGTAGACTCACCGAGAAGAGGGTGTAAGAGGCTCTTCTTCCTCAGGTGCGACATACATCTTCTCGACCAGAGTCAAAGGTAGCGCATGGATCAGTGGCCCATACGAATTGTTCATGAGAATTTGGAAGAAAGCCTGCGACAAGGATTAGACAGGTGTGCAGCATTGGGCAACGAAACATACCGTGAAGATAATCAAGACTATCATCAATGCACCCTGCGGGATTGCACTCGGACTACCGCTTTCATTGCGGGCGAGGAAGAATAAAGCTGCCAAACATATCTGATGGGTTGGGTTAGTTTACCACCTGATCTAGAGGTAACCTAACACCGACCTGTTGTACATATAGTCCGACAAACAGGTGTTGAATTGCCTTGGGGAAGAACAATCCACCTGTATCGGTAGAGATGTCCTGCTGGTATGCATAGAGGAAGAGATACTTGTACATTTGGTAGAAGGCAAAGAACGTGAAGCATGCCAGCCCATTGATGATGGGGGATATGATCGAATAACCAAGGGCTAGAAGCAGTGATGAGAATTATTGACAAATCACAGAATACCGCTGCTCAAACTCACCAATGACACTCAATAATGTAATGCCTGGGAATAGAGTACCCCACGCGACATTCCTCATCACATACTTGATACTCCAGACCGACCTGATCAATAAATATGGTCAGAAGCGTTCATCGAATAGTAAAGAAGCGCTCACCTCGGTGTACTTCCCAGGATAAACAGCTTCACATAGTAGATAACCAAAGGAACGATCTGCAAGAATCCACCTGCCGTTGATGACAAACCTTGCAGAATGACGTAGCTGAAAACATAGTAGGTATCAATGTCGTTGCACCTACGATAACTCGGAGGACTCACGTCAGGAAGAAGGTACTGGCTTTGGGCAGATTATTAGCTAGTAGGCTGGGTATCTGAGCAGTGTTTCCCGTTATTGACTGGATCGAAGATATGATTCCAGACGACAATGTTACGATGAGGAAACCGTGCTATTGACAAACTCAGCAATTCCAGCATCAACAATGGCGACTTAAGACTTACAATGACTTGGAAGATGAAATATCGACTCATCAAACTCAACTCAACGCCGCTTCTCTTCGGTATACCCTCAAATGTAGCGAGGAGGCGTAGCACAATAGGTAACAACATCATCAGCACCTATGGGAGTGGTCAAGTTCTGTTCTTCTCCAATAGGTCGATCGAGATTGGACTCACAGCCAGCAGCACAGGTGGTAGGATACCACTGATAATCCCTATCACTGGAGCTGGTAGACCGCAAATCCAGTTCAACCAGCGCTGAGAGGTGCAAACCGCGTGGATATTCGATAGGGTACCGACGAAGGCGACTAGGATAACATGGATTAAGCACAGCCGCCTCAAAAGATATGCGGGTACTCACCAGGCGTAGCCCATAGGACAATCAAGCCTATTGTGATAGCCCAGCTGATGATCAGCCGAATTTTCATCTCGTACGGGTTGAGGCCGAGATTGGCCCAAATGACGTCGGTTGGCGATATCGCTAGATGCTTCCCGGCTAGAACGAGTTAATTAGTGGCGGCGGCGATTGTTTGGAGCGAATTACTCACTCATGCGATAAGGCTCATGATGAACCAGAGCTTGAGCAGCGAGATGAGCTGCCACTTGTTTGTTAAAGGTAATGAAAGCACTGTTGAGTGGTGGATAAGTTTCGCTTTCCGCCTGTGTATCAGCAGCTTCAGCGACAGCCTCCTCCTGAGGTGCGGCATCTGAGGGTCGAGCTTCTGGATCCTCGGAAGGACGTCCCGATTTACGAGTTTTGCGACGAAGTACCTTTCCCCCGACCTTTTCACCGACAGCCCCGACCTTTCCGGCAACACCTATGAGCCCGCCTTGCCCGCCGAAATCGTCCTCGGAGTCGGAATCATCCTCAAAGTGGAATGAATTTGTGCGAGTGCGTCGTCTGCGATTACTGCGGTATCCGGGTACTTTACTCCTTTCCGTCTCCAGAAGTTCCGTGCAGGTCCGGATCTCGTTTCTGCACCAGTCAATTGTATCAACCTTTTCGCCAAACAGACCTAAAAACCCAAGCTTGTGTGTTGGTCGCTGCTCCTTTGGTACTTCTGTGAAAGGCACGTTGGCCTCGGTGTCTGTGATGGATGACGTGAGTGCTCAGTGACAAGGCCATCCCACTAGCGGTATGCAGTAAACGCACCACTGCCGTTCTTCTTGCTCTTCTTCTCCGCGGCTAGTTTGTTTTTGGCAGCAATGGAAAGTAATTTCGTCTCAGCTGACTCGAGCTTGGAGATGGCGGACACACGACGGTCATATATTTCTGGAAGATCTTTGAGGTCGCTGTCAGAGAAAATGTCAGCGCTCGTTTTCTATCATTGGACACATGGAGATAAAGAGGCGAAATACGAATTCGCGTGTACGGAAACGAATTGTGGCATGCGATTAATGAGGTATGGAAGTGGTGTGCGTGTCGTAAAACTCCACCTGACGAAGGGACCAGAAGTTGCTCACCGATTGACCCAGACTTTCCTAACACCCCCGGGTAGCTCTTCGAACGTCTTTCTGAGTGCAGTCTCCTTCAAATATCGCATAGGAATTCCAGTGATCAAGACTGTGTTGGCTTGTACAGAGCTTGCATATTCCGGCGAAATCAGATGGCGTTGCCGCGTAACGATGAAGTGTCGGTACTCCTTTTTGATTAGGTACCATGTCCAAACTGTGAAAATTTTAGCACGCGTCGAAAATAAAACGAATACGACGCCTACAGGTGAAAAAGTAAACCAGGATAATATGAGCTGCATATCTGACTTGATTGTTGGGCGTGACGTTTCCAAAGACGAACAAGTCGAGTCCCTCGTTGCCGGGTACGCGGGAGTTGACTGATGTCACCGGGAGCAGAACAGCCCAAGAAAGGAGCCAGATGGGAAGGAAAAGCAGTGCTTGGAATCGCAAAAAGCGGACGAAAAAGTATGCGTCCAATCCGTTCGACTTTTTGATATCGCGATAGTCGGCCTTGAAGACGTACAAAGGCCAGCTGAAAAGTGATAGTAAACTTGGTGGATTGAGGACCTTGAACGGATTTTTTGAAGGGGGTGAATTATTGGAAGAAGGAACGAGAGGGGCTGATCGCAATGCTTTTGGAGGAGCATAAGTTCGTGGTTCATAAATAGCACGAAAATAAGGTCGTAAAAGGGTAAAAGCAGCGAGTTCGATACCAAACACGGCCGCGTTGAAGACAAGGGCAGTTACGAATGTCTTCGTAGATGCGGATTCTGCATTGTTGATATCTGGGTCGTCGTTGTTGGAAGACATGGTGGGGGGTTAAGGGAAAGGAATGGACAGCGACTGGCTGTCAGTGGCGGCTCTTATATATCGTGCCTGTAGAAGAGAAAAATAGGTGAACAAGTGTGACGTCACGCCCCACCATCTTAAAGTCGAATAGGGGGCGATCATGCAACTCGCGATCTGCCTTGCCGCTGCGCATTACCAGCGCATTCAGTCACAGCACATTGACTCATTGCAGCTCTTCCATCTGTCCTTGCTCACTACAGTGCTAGCGCTACAAGAAATAAACCGACAGTAACGTCCAAAGAAAGCTGCTTGTTAGTGACTCACAACACCTCCAACATGCCCAATGGAAGCAAGTCTAGACCGTGTCTGGCGGAGTTTTTTTAGTCTGACGGGACGCACTTTCGCTTCAAGCATCATTGGAAGACTGGAGAGATGACTTGAGCTTGAAGCGATCAACCTTCCTTCCCACGTTGACCTGGGTCGTCATCTCGCTTGGCTGTCTATCCTTATGTTGTCTGAGGTCAGCCAAGTTACCGAGGTGGAGACAGTCGCGTCGCAATTCTCGATCCTCAAGCATTTCTGATAAATAGCGGTTGTCTATTATTGCTTGATTCTAGATGATGGGTGTGCGTATCTAAGACACGGTGGAAAACTGCATTGCGAATTGGAATGGTGGAAATGATTGTAGGTCCGTTTTGACGTAGTCACTCCAACGGTCTAACCTCCTATTGACGCGCCTATTCTAAAGGTCGGAATCCGTGCTCGAGGCATATGATGCTCGGGACTGCATGCTGGGAATAGAGACACTCGAAGGGGCCGGTGATACGCCTGGCCTCTGGGCAGCAGCTTGAAGACTCCAAAGCGATGCTAGCTTGGACTGGGCGAAAGCAAGAACGTTGCTCTGGATAGAAGCAATGCCAGCGTCGATCTCGTGCTCGTTTTTGGTGAAGAAGGGGGCCAGATACGAAGTATAGATGAACGTGGAACCCTGGATGCCTGTCAGAAGATCGCAGTTGACACCAAAGCGTTCTCATACCTGAACCTGGGGCAGAGACACGAAAAGCAAAAAGATGGTCTTGAGTTCCCAGTAGAATGGCAGCCTAAAGCAATACTCGACATGAGCACACGACCACAAGGCAAGAGATGTATGCAGTACTGACCAGCTGACGAACCACTGTGCCACGTATTCAAATCCAACAAATGCTCCGACGACACACCAATACATGCACCATCTTTCCACCTCAGCAGTATCGACGACCGGACGTTTGGACAGTGCCTTGTATGTCGCGAAACTAGGGAGGAGGTATGCGAACCAAGCGCTGCAAAAAGGCCTTAGTATTTTAACAAGGACGATGAGTTTCACAGCCTACCAGAGGACAGAAAAGAAGATTGAGAACATGAGGGAAGAAGGAAAAGAAATGCAGAATTAGCTAGGCGTCGCGTCGCGCAGTAAGTAGTCCACGTATGGTTTCGGAACCCGGGACCAGATGCCGAATGCGGTGCCGCCACCACCGACCATTCTTGGCCTAGTCGACACCAAGTCGACATAGACGAGGGTTGAAACATTCGACGTTTGAGCTTCAGTGATATATGCAACACTTTGTAGAGCCAAAGTGGAATAGCATGACACCATATGTGAGTTCGCAGCCTTTCGGAAAATTCCCTACCGCGCCGACGGTCACCAATTGCTTCCGTGTTCCCCGATGACCAGCAAATCATGATGATGCGGGGGATCGTTATTACCGTAGTCCTTTGCCAGCACTGGAGACTCGGGAAGGATTAGAAAAGGCCCGTAAAGTTCTAGAGGCCTCAGAAATAATAATAATACTATAGAAACGACAGCAGATCATTTATCATAACCTTTGAGTAAGTAATACAAATGAAGAAGTTGTTTAGTGTTTGTGTCCCAGCTCTGGTGGATCAAGAAGACATCAGGCGGCTTGTGTGGGTTGCTTTCCTTTTCCATACCTTCTCCCTTCCCCAACGC
This sequence comes from Paramarasmius palmivorus, assembly GCA_037176845.1. Classification (NCBI taxonomy): domain Eukaryota; kingdom Fungi; phylum Basidiomycota; class Agaricomycetes; order Agaricales; family Marasmiaceae; genus Paramarasmius; species Paramarasmius palmivorus. Next base: position 830,555 of record JAYKXP010000004.1, on the reverse strand, counting down.
GCGTTCCCTTTTCCCTTCTCTTTTCCGGAATGAATACTTCCCAGCAAGGCTCTAGCAACGTCAAAAAACAGGAAGATGGTGGGGAGGACAAGAACGAGAAGCGTGACGCTAAACCACCGGTGACCGTTAATCGGACCCAAAGAGTGCCCCGTACGGATTTTACTCTTTCTCTTCTGCATTGCCAATCTCCTCATCGATGTTCTCTACTCTACAGGAGCATGCGTTCGTACTCATTTTGTGTGCTTAATGATAACTTTTGAATGATCCTTTACCCAGAATGCATGCAGGAAGCAGAAGATGCGATGTGAAGGCGCAGAAAATCCGCCTTGTCGTCGATGCCGCAACACCGGTCTGGAGTGTCTGTTCGAGAAGCCGTCCAGAGAAGCGACTCTCACTGGTGAAGCAGGGTTAGAGTACGTGAAATATGCTTTCCGGCTTCCCCAACTTCTCTCTCTCTCTGACACACCACCAGACGAATACGCAGCCTCGAAACACATGTTATGGAAATTCGCAATACACAATCAGCCATTCTCAATACACTTGCGGAAATATCAGCGAACATACGCGGTGGCTCAATACAACATCGGTCACCGTCGGCCTATCCGCCCTTCCACCAGTCCCCTAGTATGCACTCGCCGTCGGTGTCCACTCCACCTACTGCACACCCCCACGCTGTCGATATGCAACCTTCGCCTGTCGGTCCATCGAATGTTTATGGTCATAATGATCCCAACATGAATCAACAGTCACGAATGACGCAACGCCCTTCAATAGGTCAACATACAATATCCAATCTCTCCCAACCATCTCAAATGTCTCCCGTAGATTATCAGTCTTCACAGTCAACGCCTGTGCCGGCTAACAGCTATCCACCGTTTAATGGACATGGCCCGCCCCATCCGCCGCAACAAGCGGCCGTTCTTCCGCCATTCTCGAGTATCCAAACTATGGGAGCTTCTGCACAGCAGCAGGCCGGTACTTCTACAGTATGTTCTAGATTCTGATTATTTCTGTCATGATCAGACGATCCTAACATTACACAGAAGAGAGCGGCACCGGGATCATCGAATGTCACGAGTGCTGCTTCATCAGATATTGAAGACGATGACAATGGAGAACTGCCAGCTTCAGGGCTTGTCGCACCTTGGGAAGTTCTCAGAGGTTTGGCTGACGTTGCAACTGAAAGGGCAGCCAAGGTCAGCTGGCATTTTATTCAGTCGCGTCGTTCTTATGGATCGTTCCATACAGGAAAATGGTGACAGTAGCGAACCATCATATAGTCGACCACGTACACCCACACCAGAAAGGCAAGCGCGTCCTGCGAAACGGCGAAAGCTACGGCATAAAGCACCTCGTACAGTGATGTTCCCTGACGGTAAGTGTGAGAATGAGATCCTCCGAAGTAACTATTAACGTTTCGCATGGATCAGTGGTTACCAAGAACGTTATCTCAGAAAGCGAAGCGCGTGAACTATTCCGAATGTCAGTGTCTGTCATGTGGGATCAAGTGCCTTGCGCTCAGTCTTGACTTTACAGCTTTTACCACGGATGCTCGACATTCTTGTGGGTATTTCTTTTTTTACACGTGTCTTTTTGACTTAAAGTGCTTTAGACCTGTTTTCGATTCCATCAATGACACGTTTGATGCCCTACATGAACGTTCCCCCTTCGCTGTCAATTGCATATGCATGGTTGCCGCCCGGGTGCGTGACGGAGGAGGTATGTGTGAATTCGTTTCGTATCTTCATCGGATGTTTATATCAGATTCCATAGGCAAGCCGAGCGACATTTACAAGAAATGTCTTGAAGAAGTGCGGTCAATATCGTGTGCGACGCTATTCCTACCTGTCACACGGGTCGAAGCGATACAGGCCATGAGTAAGTACCTATAGTTTCTAAAAACGAATAAGGTTTGACATTATTGCGCCATACTTAGTCCTAGTTTCTGGGTGGTCTGATAATGGATGGTTGAGCGGCGGTCACGCGGTTCGTATGGCTATGGAACTTTGTGAGTATAGCAACAGCCCTTTTCTCCGTTCGTGAATGTTTAATGATTGCTGGTGCATTCAGCTTTACACAAGGCGTGGCCCAAGCTACTGCGTCGAATGAGGTCAGGCAAGCCGAGTCGAAACGATGACGGTGACTTGGTGATCGCCTCGCGGACTTGGTTTTGTCTTTACCTTTTCGAGCATCAGTAAGTCGCAGTTTGGTGTTTCAATGTCGCGCTAACGTTCCCAAGAATGTCCTATGGAACCGGTCGTCCAGCTGTTTTGAAGGAGGATGAGAGTGTCAGCCAGTGTCGCTTACTCTTGCAACACCCGCTCGCCATAGAGGATGACATGCGGCTCGTTTCTACCGTGGAACTCATCATGATTCGCGAAAGAGTGCATAACGCTCTGGCACCTTTCGATGAACCTGTTAAAGATTCTGACTTTGAGGAGCTGAAGAGAGCGGATATTCATTTCCGAAACTGGTACGCGACATGGGACCAGTGCTTCTCCCAGAAGTACGAAGATGTTGGTAAGTCCATTCCGTTTCGTCCTGATCGGGGATGTCTGACTAATATGAATCGTTAGCGTTCTATCGACAAAGTCTCCAGATCCAACAAGTTCACGCGGAATTATTCCATAACGCAACTGCATTACGTGGCATCAACGGGCCCGAAGATGTCCAGAGAATGCCCCAAGTACAGCGAGATCTAGCTATACGGTCAATACAAATCGCTCGCCAGGGACTAGAGATAACCGTGAACTCCCCAGCTTACAGGGAAGGGATGAAGTACGGTGGGTATTATTGCCTGATATCTCGTGCTTGACTGATAACGTGTCATATAGCTGTTCATTACACACATGTCGCTGCAACATTCGCTGCAACATTCTTGTTGAGGCTCGCTAGGCTATTGTATGTACTACACCCTTCATTGACGATGGAAGATTTACGAACCCTTCCCAGCCCCGATCAATGTGACGTCTTCGAACTCAAAACTCAGGTTGAACGGTTGGCAATGCTCATGGCGGAGAGTACGTTGTTCTGGTTTGGTTGGTGACAATTAACTGATAAATGTAAACTAGTTCCGGGCAGGCGATACGCATTGACGCTCGAGGTCATGCTTAAACGTTTCCAGAAACGATCCAACTCGCGTTCCCCTAGAACTTCTCGTAGCGAGCCCCATCGACCATCTGCACCCCGCACTGAGAGCAGCCCGAATGTGATGAGGCAGAATTCTGGACAAGTGCCGTTTTCGCCGGTATATGAAACATTTCCACAATCTCAAGGACATCACCCCCAGCACGTACCAGGACCACACGGACCTATGCCTCCTCCTCAACATCACCAGCACCAGCACCCACATCAACACCAACATCTTCAACACCCTCAACATCCCGGCCAATACCCGGTGGAAGCGGATAATATATGGAGTGGCTTCGAAGCGACTGCGAACGAGCAGCTCCCGGTTTGGATCTCTGATCAGACATTAGGAGGGAATTCCTTCTCGCAAAACGGCATGGACGCATTCTTGCTGCCACAAGAATATTTGCCCCCTGCACCTGCAGCTCCCCAAATTTGGTGATTCTACACACTTCTTGTTGTAATGTATGGGATTTGCTGTCAACATTTAGGCTTGTACTTGTTCTCTTACCTTCTGTATTCACATTCTTCGATTTGATTTGCATGCCATTTCTTGGAATACCCTTATGTATGCTTTTACGCTAGCCTTACGCTTGAGTTGTAGCCTGTATCAGTGTTTATGTAAAGGACGAAGTTCAATTAGCGCCTTGTCCACCACGGTTTCCACCATGCCATCTCCACCAATTCAGATATTCTTAACAACTATTGCTTCTCAACCTGCCCTCAGGCAGCGTCAGGAATACCTATTGCGAATTCTGCAGGTCAAGAAGATTCCCTTCACCTCGTACGATCTAGCTTCAGACGAGACGGCGAAGAGGTTGTGGAAGAGAAAGGCACCTACTGGTAGATGAAATGCGACTCTTTGACTCATTGGCGATCTTCACGATATGTTCGCAGACAAGCAACAACTGCCTGGCATTCTAGTTGGAGGACAGTTTCCAGGAGTACGTGTGTTTCGGCTATAGCATCTGTGCGGTGGTACCGCTCACTTATTATGATCACCAGACCTTTACAGACTTGTAGGTCGCCTGTCGCGATCGAATGGACTGATATCTCAAAGCAAACTCATATTCAAGCGAACAATCGGTCGAATTCGATGAGCTCGACCAGTTTTTGCGACTCAAGGAGGCTTGGGACCCCGAAATAGATCACATCGTAGAGCCGCCTGTTCAACCTATTGGGGTTCCCGGTGCAGCTCTTCCTCTGCAAATGACCCCCGACCACATTAGACAACTAGCAGTGAAACGCAATCCTTCACCATCCCCCAACCAGATTCCGGTCAATAAACGAACAGGCGACTTTGATATTAGCGAGGAGATTTCAGGTTACGGGTTACAGGGTGTCCGTGTGACGGAGGATGAGTTGATTGCGTTGGTCAAGGAACTTGGATTGGACGGGGACGACGCTGGAGATCTTGTCAAGGGTTTATCTGCGGAATCAGATAAACCAGAGGCAGTGAAGGACTCTGAAAAGGAGAAGGCATCGGGCTCAAAGACTGAAGTAAAGAAAGACGAGAATGTGGATGCTAAGAAATCTGAGGACTCAGAGGACGCGGCGGAGGCGAAAAAGTGACAATGGTCGTCGGCAATCTGTACGTATCGGAAATCATCGACCATACATGTGTATTTTTGATCACTATACCGGTCTATTCGCACTATTACTCATAGTCTGCTTGATACAAGGAATCCACCATCCACCGCTATAGTCGCACCGTTGAGATAAGCGCCGGCAGGACTTGAGAGGAAAAGGGTCGTTCCAGCAATGTCTTCTGGTCTGCCACTGCGCCGCAGGGGTAACCCGGTCACCAGTTCTTCGCCAACCGTGTTCATCATATGTGTAGTCACTGAAAGGCGAAATCAACTACGGGCGAATTTCCATTACCATAGCAACACCTACTTTTTGTTGGGAAAAAACCGCACGCAATCGTGTTCGAGACCACTCCATCACATCCTAGCTTTGCAGCGAGATGTCTACTCAAGTGATGCAGGGCAGCCTTTGCAGCGGAGTAGGCGTAAGTCTCGTGTCTAGGAACATATATCCCTTCGACAGAGCCAATCTGGATATTCATTTGTAAATTTGAGTATTGATTATGATATATCCGACAACGACTCACATTAATGATGCGAGCAGGATCCCTATGAATTTCGCCCTCTTTTGATTGTTCAGCAGCAGCCCTCAGCAGTGGAAGTGCTTTTTGCGTGAGTGTGAAGACTCTTTGCAGATTCAGGTTCAGAACTTTGGAAAATGCTGCATCCTATAAGAGACATCAGGAATCTGTCTGAGCCATCCGAGGAGCGCGCTGACCGGAAACTCGTCTACGGGAGCCGCCCATACAGCACCAGCATTGTTGACTAGCTATGGAACGACGGTTCAAAGACGATTGAATGTGCGAGGTACAGGCATACGCACCACATGGAGAACTGACTCTCTAGACTGAATTTCGGCAACCAGCCTTTCCACTTCCTCGTACTTCTGCAGATCAGCAGGGATGGGGGTGCATGATCCGGGTCCCAGTGCATTCAGCTCATCTGCAGTACATTGGCAATCCTTCGAAGTCCGGGAACTGATGTAAACCTGGGTCTCGTCAAGTCATTCGCCTCAGAAGGAATGACACGAGCCACTCACTTTTGCACCGTTCTTGACGAAGCCTGTAGCGATCTTTGAGAGGTTTAATGGAAGGCAAAGAAGAGAAGTAGATAGAATGCTCACCATTTTACCTATTCCACGACTTCCTCCCGTTACAAGGACAATTTTGTCTTTGACATTAAAGAGATTTTGGATTTCGAGGGTGTTCATCGTGGGTGGGCAAGAGAGCGGAGCGGAATAGGTGGCAAGATGAAAAAGAGGGGCTAACGATATAACCGAGATAGCCTTCCAAGACCGGTGTGCTCTAAGCCGTAAGTAAAAACATATGGAAATTTCTGATTATAACGTCGTCCATTATATCGGGGAAGGGCAACCCTGATATAAATACAGTAGCCCCAAGCGAAGGTACTCCAAGCGGGGCGATGCAGTCATCTCTTGAAGGGACAAGAACAATGCTTTTGTGAACAGGATACTGATGAATTTTCCCAGAGAACCAGAGACTATTTGAAGTGTATAGTACGTTTTTGATGTCCCTGTAATTCAATCTAGTGATATCCAGGAGTGTCCTCCTATATTCGAGTAGATCCATGCGAAGACGCAAGAATATGAGATCTTGCGGTTCTAGTAGTAGGAAGAAAGAATAGGAAGAAAGAATTGAACTTTATACAGCGCTAATCAACCACGTGGCTCCTCCTCTCCTCTGTGTGGCTGTGCAAATTTTCTCTCTCTCTTGCAAATGAGCCTCAAGCGCAAGCGCGGTGGCGAAGCTTCATCGCGGAAGGTGAGCACAGATTCTCTGTAAAAACACAATACTGACCCAAACTCAGTCGCAAAAAGCGTTAGAATTCGAAGAAGGATCTACAAGTGATGTTAGTCTGAGTGCAGAAGAAACTGATAAACAAGACGACCACTCTGAAGAGGAAGAATGGGGAGGAATCACCGAGGCTCAAGAAGATGGTAGCGGTGGAAACTCAGATAGCAAACCTTTCAAGCCGAGTGGACAAGAAGTTCGGGCCATAAAAGATGCCGCAGAGCTGTTCAAATCAAACGCGTTCAAACTTCAGGTAGGCTTTTGCACTCTACCTGCGAAGGATGCTGAATTCCATCTAGATCGATGCTCTTCTCCCAAATGTTAGACCCAAAGAGAAAAGAATACCGCCTCTCGAGCGATTTCTTCGCACTCTTCATACATTTCTTTCCGAACTGCCACCAGTGTCTCCACAACATCCCCTCCAAGGTGCTCGGGAGTTACTAAAAAAAGGCGTTTCCGTTCCATACTCGATACCTCTGCCCACTGAGGAAACACAATGGAAAGTGGCCTTTCAGAAGCCATCCGACATTACACTAGTTGGCAGTTGGGCGACCAAAACGCATGTGAAGGGTCAGGACGGTTGCAAATATGGCGTAGATCTGGCTGTTGAAATGCCTCCAGTGTGTTCGCTTTATCACGATGAAAAGGTTAGATCTGACGCAACAACAGGATCTATTCCAAGAGAAGGACTATATGAATGGCCGATACTTTCATAAACGTGCCTTCTATCTTGCAACACTTGCAGCAGCTATCAATAATCCCAAAAGTGGTTTCAATGTCACCACGACATACATTTCCACGGGCGATGATCCTAGGCTCACAAAGTTGCTCCTCGAACCCTGTACCGGTGAGAAACACACCATCTGCTACCCGCGGAAAGCTCAACAAAGACAGATGATTCCCCCAATGACTTCACTAAATTGAACGCACGAGTTGTCATCATTCCCGTTCTATCTTCCGAGTGCCCAATTCCGCTTCACCGTTTGTCCCCTTCTCACCTCAATTTCCGGAATACTTCTCAAGAGGAGAATGAACGCCAACTCTCATCGCCCCTATACAATACCGCCCTCTTGACTGCTTTTACTCCTCGATCTCATCTGCTATCGACATACAATATACAACAGAGTGTACCGGCATTCAATGATGCAGTTTGCCTGCTGCGAGTATGGGCGAATCAGCATGGTTATGGTGAAGGTACTCGAATGTGTGTTCGCGGCTTCGATGGAAGGGGCTCGTGGTGGTCTTCCCTCCTAGCCTTTCTCGTCATCGGCGAGGAACCTAGCAGTGCAGGGAAGACCGGTTCCTCCAAAAGGAAACTCCTGGGTCGTGGATTGAGCTCTTACCAGCTGTTCAGAGCTGCACTAGATTTTCTCTGTGAGTACTATCCACCAATAGCAGAATGGTATCCTGACTCGGTATTTCTAGCCAAACATGATTTTGAGAGCGATCCCATATTTGTCAAGTGCAGCGACGGTCACCGCGTAAGTAAAGCATTTTGAATTGCTCCCCCTTTTGGTCTAATGAAATTCCAAGTACTTGCCGGATGAATATCAGTCACATCATGAGGCAGTCTTTGTAGATTCGACATCAACACAGAACCTCCTTGCAAACGTGCCCATAGGATCTCTTAAACTAGTAAGGCTAGTGTCAGCTTACTATGAGAGATACTCTAACGTCACTTTAGCTGCGACATGACGCCAAGAAGACTCTGGAAATACTAAACAAAGACGATGTGACAGACCCTTTTCCAGAAGTGTTTTTGAAAGATCAACGCGATCTTCAGACCCGCTTCGACGCGGTCATATAGTAAGTTCTGTAGTATTACTAGTTTGTTCTTTCTAATTAATCCCGTTTTAGTATTGACCTGTCTTCTGTCAAACCCAGGAGGTCGTCTGTTCATGCTGCTCTAGATGCAGGGTCAGCAGCAAATGCCACTCTATCATCCATGCTATCCCTTCTTTCGCATGGCCTTGGAGATCGAGTGAAGGCAATCACAATGTTACACTCTTCGCCCACTCCTCGACCGCTTTCCCAAGCTCTCCCATCAAGTCCTCATATATTACACATCGGATTGATATATGACACCCAACATGCCTTCAGGCAAGTTGATCACGGTCCTGCTGCCGCAGAAGCAGATACGACTGTTGTCGAGCAGTTCCGGGACTTTTGGGGGGACAAGGCTGAGCTCAGAAGATTCAAAGACGGTAGCATTGTCGAGAGCATCGTGTGGGACGTACGCACTGTGGACGAAAAAGCACATATTCCTGTCAAAATCGTGCGACATATACTTAGTCGTCACTTTGGCCTTGAGGAAGATGCTGTGTTCAGCTGGCAGACGCCGTTTGATGACCTTCTGAGGCTCCCCGAATCCGTCTCCCGCTATTATCTGGGGTCCGGTTTGACTCTGGGTTTCAAGGGTGCCCTCTCAGCCTTCGACAATCTCGTCAAAAATATCAAAGCCTTGGATGATGAATTACCTCTCACATTGTCCAACGTTAGCGCCACCTCCGAATCCTTGCGATACACCAACGTGTTCAGTCCTGTTCCACTCCCTTCATCCATCGCTTCCGTTCTTCCTCCTAATGCCCGATATTGCCATCCAATTGAGATCGTTCTTGAGTTCGAGAAGTCTTCTCGATGGCCAGACGATCTCCGCGCTATACAAAAGATCAAGCTCGCGTTCTTTGAGCGGATAGCGAGGGCGTTGATGACCTCCGTCAGCGGACTGAGAGCGTCAGTAGTAATCGGAGATGGCGCTGCGACGTCTCAAGTCCAAGATACGTCGTTTCTCGAGATCGTCACTCCCGATGGATGGGCATTCCATGCAAGAATATGGCACGATAGAGAGGCGACACTCCTTGACCGTATCATTAAAGGAACTGGCAATCTACCCCATGTGACCGTCAAGAACAAAGATCACAAGAAGGGAAAGGATTACCATGAAGCCGTGCAGGCCAGGGATGTTTACACGCGACGTTTCATACATGCTCCCAGACATCACCGTGCCATCGCTAAACTGTGTCATCATTTCCCTGCCTACGCAGGGACAGTTCGCCTCGTAAAGCGGTGGTTTGCATCGCATTGGTTATTACACGGACACGTGTCTGAAGAGGTCATTGAGTTGATCTGTGCTCAGTTTTTCGTATTCAAAGGCTGGGATCAGGAAGTGGAGCAAGAAACCCCTGAATTAGGCCGTGCGTCGATACCTGGGAGCAAAGAGCGGGGATTCGCGGCAGTGATACGGTTCTTGAAGGATTGGAAAGTGGAAGATGGCCTCTTTGTACCCCTCTATGACGAGACTTCGTCTCTGCAGTCGGGAAAAACGGATAGTCCAATCACAACCACCGGAGTGTGGAAGGTGTCGACAAAAGTCGACGAAAAAGGGACTATGTGGACCACTAACGGCCCCGATATCATCGTCGCACGTAGGGTACAAGCCTTAGCGCAAGCCACCTGGACATGTCTTCAAAACACAGAAGGTAACGGCCGTCTTCCTGTGAAAGTGAGTCACCTCGAGTTGTGATAGATTGGCCGCAACTAATTATACCCTATTAGTCAATGTTCATGCATCCAGTGGAAGACTACAATATTTTACTGTCTTTGGATCGCCAGATTGTCGCGCGTTACCATCAAAACGTGGATGTCGACGAACGTAAACTATCAAAGCAAGGCAAGACCCAAAACGCCGATGCTGTGGTCGTACGTCCTGGGTTTGACCCTGCTCTGGCTTTGTTCAGAGACCTACAGGTAAGCAACTCCCTATAATGAAATATCCTAGTCATTGATTGAACATTCGAAGCATGTATACGCCGACACATTCCGATTGTTCTATGACCCTTTCGGTGGCGACAAAATTGGGGCCGTCTGGGACCCAACTCTAAGGAACCCTCGACCGTTCCGCGTCTTGGGCGGGTTTTCAAGCAAACCATTCTCAAAAGTCTCAAAGGTTCGTGACAACCCTTCACTCATCATTCTTGTAACTCATTAGATGTCACTAGGACCATCCAAAAGCCAGTGGCAAGGAGAAAGACCAAGTCGTTCTAAACGACGAGGGCATCATTGGGGAGCTGCAGCGTATTGGAAGCAGTATCATCACAGACATTACTATCCATGTATAAGTTGGTACGCATGCCCTACTGGGAAGCAGGCGTCAAAGCGCTAAAGGATCACGTCTGTAAAATGTCCAAAATCCCAATAACAAGAAGCAGTACAGATGAATAGCAAGAAAGCAGACAAAACATAACATTATGAATCGTCCACGCGAGAAGGCCTTGAGCCTCGTCTTCGCAACGGGCTGGCAGTCTCTTGTGTAGCGGACGGCATGATCTCGGGCTCTGGTTCAGGTTTGACGAGCTAAAAACGAGAAATGAGCACTATCAACCCAATGTAATTGTTGGATACTGACCGATCGTCTGCGACTGGAACTTCTACTCGACTTAGACCGTTTCTTTCTCCTCGTCTTCTCCAACTCTGACTCTGAATCGGAGTCCTCCGTTGCAATTTCCTTAACAGATGCAGCAGGCACAACGGTGTCTGGCTTTTCGTCTTCTTCCCCGAGAGCCGTTTCTGAGGCGCCGTGTATAATAGTAGGGAGTAAGCAGGCACCGAGAATGATTGCAATAATGGAAAGGAATGTTGCAGAGGCTGCCATTGCTGAAAGCAAGGGGAATCGCGTCACCAGACCTCTGAAATTTTATGAGTCGAATACCACAGTCCACCTGAGATGATAGGCGTACCTGATTCCATGGTGAGCTACGGCTCCTCTCAGCTCTGCTGATATCACGCTTAGTTCGCGTCCTTCTCCTCTGCCTATGCTCTTCCACGAGTCGTGTCGGCCAAGACGAACTTCGGCCTCAACATAAGACGTGCCGGGTATAAACGAGTTGAAGAATGGTATTGTAAGGGATACAGTGTTTGGGGTGCCAAAAAGATACGACCGAGGAGGCTGGACTACTAAAGCCTGTATGCTGTTAAGCATGTGATAGACAGGACATGGAGTAGAGTGCTCACAGGTTTTCTTGTTGCTTCAATGGTTTTATTCGTTGATGAAAGAAGAGAAAGGCCGGCCATGAAGTTGCCCAATTCAAAGTTGGACTCTATGGCAGGAACGACAAGATGAAGAGTGATATCGTAGGGTTGACGCGCGACGAGAGCTGGAAGGATTGTTCGAGCATATGGTTGTGGCCCATCGCTGGATTGAGACCCATATTTTAGTATCAGTTATGCACATAAGTGAAGGAAACCAACCCGTATTGCAGATAAAGCGGGGTACTCCAGCTAACCGCGACGTTCTTCCACACAAGAAACCCAGCAAGCAAAGAAAGAGAAATCAGAAGAGGTATCAAGACGATGCATATTAGCACGGGTGCAGCATGAGGAACTAGAGGGCGAAGATAGTCGCCTACAAAACCTAATGCCGCGTACAACGACCTTCGCAGCATGTCAAAGAGATGGAGGCACGGAGCAAGAGCCTGTCCTCATCGGTGTTGTCGGTGACTACATGCGATAGCACAGCCTCATCGCAATGACGATGTCCGCAACCACGACGACATTCGATGCGAAAAGTCTTCTGGGACTTGGACCCAGCTCAAAGGCTCTTTCAGACTATCTGCAGACACTTACTTCTTCAGCTCAGGTCCTTGTTCCTGAAGTCAAATCGTATCCTGATGCTGTTTACTTCAACTACTTTACTCTCGGACTCAGTCTTCTCTTCAAACCGGTGCAAGGATATAAACCAAGAATGGGCTTATCACGGAGCGAATTGGACGAGGAAAAATTGGTATTAGATGGAATAGACTTCTACAATACTCCCCCACAAACAGGCAACTCTGACGCGAAAAAAGCTACGCGTAAAGCAGAGGTTGCATTTGCTACGCATCCGATTTCAACGATCGTCTTGAAACTGGATGCAAAGGTGACGGACAAGGACGGGAAACCTGTGTCACGACCAGAAACCTTCTCTGTACACCGCGATTCGACAGGGAAAGATTTTGTGGAGGCATTTGGAGAGCCTGATCGGAAAGGAGGTGGGGCAGGGCCATCCAGTGGTTCGATTGGGATATGGTGTGAATGGTCCAAGGATGGAGTACTTGTTGAGTTTGGCGGTGCTGAAGCGAGGGGACCTCAGGCATGGGAACGAGGCAAAGATGCGGTTTGGAGAGTGAGTTCGGTTTTCACGCCCAAGAAGGACGAATGAACGTGATTGTAAGTGATTCATCTGCTAGCAATGCCTTTTCTGTTCCAAGCCTTGGTACTAGCCTATATGCAGTTCTCCATACGTTATTGCATGGAGCCAAGGACTAGAATTCCATTGCAATCGCTAGAATCTCGCCTTCGTTTCTCGCCTTCGTTGTAGCTAGCATTCAAGTAATCGGTCATTTGAAAAATGGTACCAGTTGAATTCGAATCATTGTTAAATGTTTAGCCTGTCGCAACTTGTGATCAGCCACTTTAAATATTCACATGTCTCAAATTGGCTACTTAACTTCCGGCGGCGTCATTCTCCTCTTTACCTCCAACTGTCACCTTCATAATGGCTGTCCCAACGGAATTCACCATCCTTGATATCACTGGCAAGTTCGTCATGGTCAGTTTAGACGTAATCAATGTCGCGCGTCACAGCATCCTGACGCGTTCATAGAACAAGACTCTGAGCGACCCTACCGATGATATCCTCGCCGCCCAGGGTGTAGGCTGGATGAAGCGAAAGGCGATTGGACTAGCCACCATCACTCTCTTTATCAAGCATTACAAGGACGATAACGGCGTGGAGCACATTGACATCAATCAAACTCTCACCGGTGGAATTCCCGGAACTCGCGAAGAACGCACACTTACTTGGACGGAGAGGGAGAACGAGGACCATGTCTTTGGTTCCGTCATTGGAAAGAGCAGGAGGCTCAAGGACTTGGGCGAGATTGATGATGATTTCTTGAAGACCGGATGGACTCCTGACTCGTTGGAGCATGGGCTTGTACAGTCTTACGTTGAAAGTAACACTCCCAAGAGCGGAAGGACTTGGATCGCTGTTCAGGTTAGTTTCGCAGAGCCACTTGATTGAATAGTCATCCTCAGTTCCTGTGTCTCTAGCTCTGGGGTATAGAGGAGATCAACGGCGAGAGGCGCTACGTCAGGCACGTCCATTTTACCGGACCTGATGGAAAGATCATCAAAGCGCGTCTCGTTTATGATTATCGTGCGTTCCCGCTTTTCTCTTCTGAAATCTGAAATCTGACGCCCATGCTTGCATATAGTTGGGCCTTTGTGATTCCTCCCACTAGCAGCATACTAGGATGGCAAGTATGAATGGAATATCGTGTAAATGTGTACATTGTTCTGATAATAAACTGCATCATGTGCAATTCCTCGGACGTACCTTTTTTCACGCGGTGTTCGTGTCGATCGAAGGTGACATCCCCAAACAGCTTGCTTTATCACACATCAACTTGTCAACACAACATGCCCTTACCAACGCTGTGCTGGGCGACGAGCTCGTCTCCATACATACATCCATGGCGGCCAACGCCAGTGCCACTACTAGTGCGACTGCGGCCTTCGCTGAAAGCGGTCCTTCTTCCCGAGCTCACTCTCTTCCCGGAAACTCTTCGAAGGCTTCACTAGAACTTGGAAACCTCGGAGCTTCGTTTGTAACTGATCCCGAACGTGTTAACCCTCGTCCACGTCGGTCGTGGCTCGACCGACTTTCTACGAAACTCGAGGCTAGAAACCCCATTATACATGCTCGAATTTCTCGTATCGTAAGATACTTCGTCGGTCCACGTCCGAAGGTCGACTTACCCGGTGAGTAGCCGACCTTAATCACGGAAATTTTGCTCTAACCTTGAGGGATCTCTTCAGACCCAAGACCTTTCCTTGACATCAACCTCAAATTCAGAGGCTTACATCTCGTTCTACCATTAGAATCGACGCTCATCCGCGTCACACGGCCACTCACTTCCCCTTGGTTCTTCGCGAATTTTGTCGTCGCATGGATCATCGGCTTTTCGTTCTTTACCCGATCTCAGTCATTCTTGACACCCGCCGAATCGTTCATCGGCTGCACTTCTACATACTGGCTGAACAAGGACGGGTGCGGTTTGGATGGTCAAAGCTGTGCACCCTTCAATGATAGTTCATTCGACTTTCGATGCCCTGCTCAGTGTTCCAACGTTATTCTCCAAAACCCTCGGACCGTTGGAAACGAGCAGATAGCATTTGTACCTCTTATTGTCGGCGGTGGCGACGAAGAAAGGACATACCGTGGTGACACATTCATTTGTGCTGCAGCTGTACAAGCGTATGTGTCCCGAGCACTTCCTTTCGGAGATTTCCTCACGGATTTTGCAGTGGCCTCATCAGTGATTCCCGCGGTGGGTGTGCTTCACTCAGGCTCATCGGAAACCACACAAATTTCCTTCCGTTTACGGCAAATGGTCTATCTTCAATAGGCTTTCCGACCATATTTCCTCTTTCCTGGCAATTCCAGGAAGGCACCCCATTGACTCATTGCGAGGATATGCGCGACGCCGCATTGGCCCTCAACGTCATCATCACCGTTATGATTTTTCTCATCTTTCGACCTAAACCGATCGTTAAATTCTGGTGCCTCGTGTGCATTGGCTTCTGGCACATTAGTTTGTTCTCGCAGCCTGCATCGTCCCCTCCCGCTCTTGAGAGAGCATTCGGCATCTTCCTTCCCGCGTTGTTCATAGCCTATGGACTTTGGCGGCTCGCGTGGAGGTTTGTGTTGCCCGCATTCGAGCGTGCACCCATAGAAGCCACTGTTCTGTACCTGGGCCCCTATTGGGTGGGAGTTCTAGCTAATTTGACGACGGAGAGAATACCCATTAGTCGCCTGCTAAGCTCAGATATTAATCAGAGAGCGGGAGGCATTACTTCGCTGGTGATCATCATCCTCGTTGTGGCCGCCCTAGTGATCAACCAAATACGAGTAATACGGAAAACGGGATGGCTACCACATTACTTTGCTTGGTATGCTATAGGTGGATTGGTTATCCTCATTCTCTCTCGATTACCGGGCTTGGTTCTCCGAATTCATCATTATTTCATTGGGATGGTATTAACTCCTGGCACTGCATTCCCCACTCGCATCTCCGCTCTATGTCAAGGGCTACTTCTGGGGCTCTTTCTCAATGGAGCGGCTGCTTTTGGGTTCGACGCTATCCTACAATCGCCTGCATCGGTATGCCCGTTTTTTCGCCCCTTCCCTCTCCTACTACTCCCTTCTCCTGCTCCTTTCAGTCAAGCTAACTATCTACACTATCTACACACTAGCTGGTCCGCGACGCCCCAATTGGTTCGGACCTACCTTTCTTCCTAACCAACTCGAGCACATGGAATCCGCAGATCCCGTTCACAAACCAAACCATAAGCTGGGCTGCCGCTCCAGAAGGCTGGGACGGTTTCTCACTTTTAGTAGACGACGTCGAACGTTACGTAGGCGACGCGCTTAGCTTCTCACTCGCTGCCTTTGAACCTTCTATACCGCATTTCTTTAGACTCGCGGTGAGCCTTCATTGAATTTCACAGCTTTCGCGATCGTGGCGGCTGATCATCTGCGACCTTTCTTCTAGTTGACTTCGAGTGGGAATACAGGGGACTACACGATGGCCGCAACGCTTTGGCCAAATGGGAGTTGGATTGACCCGTCACCTGGACCATCGTGATATCGATTACTGACTGCAATTGGAATGCTGGGGTCTGATAGTTGGATGAAGAGCATTTGTAATGCTTTTTGGGGGTATCTCTCACATGGATATAGAAAGGACTTAAGAGTACCCAATTGTTGTAGATCTCTGTAGGTACATTAGTGTGCTGGTACGACGGACTATTGGTATCTAATGTGCTTTGTTAACGATTATAATTGAACAGAGAGACCAAGAAAAGAATTGATAACAAGAAAACACAACACTAGCCAGGGAAAACGGAGGAGAGTACAGTTCCTTTGCAACGAAAGCATCAAGACGTGAAGAAGAAAAGACCGACAGCGATAAAGAACGAAACGAAAGAGAGAAAAATAATCTATGTACATACATACGATCCGACAGGCAACTCGAGGGCACCCATATGCATATTCTTTTAACCATAATGCTTATTTTAGTCTTAAGATAATTGCGAACCGAGGCTGCCGAGGTTATTACTCTTCATCCGGGGAGAGATCGGTGACGACTGGGGTCTTCCTCTTTCGCATGCCACGTCGACTTTCAGTAGGATACTCGCACTTGAGTGACCGACGATGGCATTGCCTGTGAGGTGGGCGGGGAGATTAAGAACAGCAATTAACATTCCATCTCCAAGCTTGATTGACAGAAAAACAACTCACCCGCAGGTTCGATCCGGGCTGTTCGGATCCTGTGGTCCACACGCTATCTTGCGACCACTAGTTCAGAAGCCAAGTATTAGTGAATTGTGAACGTGCAGGGGATATCAAACGGGGATTTAGACTAACCGACAAAAGAAACATGCCAAGGCAAGACTCTTCTTCTCTGCAGTTTGAGGTGTACTGGCACGACGCTTTACCTTTGGCGGCTGAGGAAGATTCGGTTTCGGGAGTGGTATTTTGTACATGAAGCTGCGCGGCGCATCGTTGGTTGGCGGTTCAACAGCGATTCGGCGACGCTTCCGCGTGACCGGTTTCGAAAGATCATTGCCAGCCAATGGAGATGGATTCTCCGCCGATGCGTTTTCAAATCCGGGCTTGCTGGGGGAAGCGGGCAGCTGGGAAGATGGGACTGGTTGTTGGGAAGGGACGGGGAGAGGTATCGACTCGATTTTAATAGAGTCATTGGTATAAATGAGGTTGTTTGTGCTGTCCAATTGAGAGTAGGTAGCCTCTGGGGATCTGGGCTCCGGGAGATAATCCATCACCGGAGCCTTAACATGAGCCTGAGTAAGAGACTGTTGTGCCGGGTCTGTATAGGACACGTGTTGGACAGTCTGTGTAGGCGACAAATGCTGCGTCGGGACACATTCTCCATCATGGCAGGGACCAATGTTATCAAGAGTCGCTTGTGCCTGGGATGACGGATTAGTGATAAATTCTACAAAAGAGGGAGAGGAAGATACCAGTGAAGAGTAACTCTGGCTGTGCTTTACGTCGCTAGAAGATGATGGTTCCCCAAAAGTATAAACCACATTTGCATCGTGGTAATTTGTAATTTCGAGCTGGTGACTGGAATGGCAGATGGGAGACGAATAATTAACATCATGGGGCGGCTGGCAGTGAGCAGGCTCTAGATATGCAGCAGAGTCAACCTGAGTGGCCTGCGGCTGTTCAAGAGAGTATTCATCGACGAGCGGCGGTTGAGGATGGAAAGAGCTAGGCTGATAATGGAACGCGTAATTGCCACCAAAGATACCATCTCCCATACGATGTGCCGACCATGGCTCTGAGGACTGATAATGCAATGGACGTGCACCGGGGAATGTCTCGTAGAATCTGACAAAGGTAAGCGACATTTGTTAGTATATTGCTGATACTTGTTTAAAGTGATAACAGCCATAACTGTCCAGCCACGCGCTGCTGTCGCTGCTGCTTTGAGCAGCCCAAGCAGTGACGTTTGGCGGAAGGAATGTGGCCACAAAGAATGGAGTGTTGTAATGAAAGTAAAGCTCACTTGTCATCCTCTTCTTGCAAGTATCTTGCAAAATCCTGATGAATGAAAGACATGAGATGGTAACAAAGACAGAAAACGAGGGCAAGACGTACACTGGAATGATGAGAAGAAGACGAGCTCTGATTGATGGATTGGCTGAAGTCGGCGAGGTTGTGGGGTGCAGAGGAGGTAGAAGATGAGAGAACATGGTGGGGGTAATGATTTGCAGCCATTTGAGCTTGAGGAGAAGGGGAGAGAGAGGGAGAGGGAGATGAGGAAAAAATCCGAGTGAACAGCAACTTGGCAAGGTGAAGCGAGGTCACGCTACTTGTATTACCGCCAATTGCGCCAATTGCCGCCCTTGGACCGAGTGGGTCCCTGTTTGCCGTGCTCCCCATTACTTACTATTTGCCAGTCGCTGCCAGTTGCTGGCTGTTGTCGCCTGCGCTCAGCTCCACAAATACATTCCGTTTCAGCCTCTTTCATTAAAGCCTACGTGCTGCTCGACACGTTCCACTCAACCTCCATGTCTCTCCGCAGACATCCATCAGCTCCAGTACCGCCGTTCTCTCAGCCAAACTGTATATCATCATGCTTCGCTCACTTTAAACCTCCAATTTGACTTGTCGATTCCAGATTTCGTCCCCGTTCCTCGTACCAGCAAGTGGGTATGCAACATATGTTCCCACCATAACAGAGAAATGAATGCCGCCCAAGCCCTTTTTCATGAAACAACCTCCCAACACGCACACAACCTAGAGCAGCAGCAGCATTCGAATTGGTGGAATCCTGTCCAGACTACCTGGGAATCATGGAATCAACCGATCGAAGATGATCCTCCTTTAACCAAGGACGCTATGAAGGAGCGCGAGCACCGCTATTTTGCCGACCAAGTAGATGACATCGTCCCTTTTTGGATACAAGGAGTGGAGGCCGCAGAACGGGGCGGCCAAGTTTCAAAGCTATCTGAATTTTTGGAATCTCTAGAGAATCGTCACAATTCGAACGTATGGCCGCCTCATGTTCACAACCCCTGGCAAAATCCTGGCTCCCGTTCAATCATTGGAGGCCGAGCTCATGGCTGGGAGCAAGGATCACTGGAAGATCACGGCTGGGGCCTTTTACGCGTCGACTGGGGTTCCCAAGACAAGTCAGGGTCGAGTTGTAACACCAACGGCCGAAACTCTTGCACTCCGTCCGAAGACCAACACAGTTTTTGGTGCGACCCTGCGAACCCAGAGTCAGACGACGCGTTCAATTTTGTGGAGGAAATAGCCACTCAGGAGGCCGCAGATGAGCGAAGAAAACAGAAGATGCATTCATTCTTCGAGGTACGTGTCGGGTATCTCAATTCTCCTCGTGTTACGGCGATTTAGCATTCTTCTCGCGCAGCTATCTACGGACGAAAAAGTCAAAAGAATCGACGACTTGATTCGCACCCTGCATTCGCACTCCCAGCGGGCGTGATGCGTACAAAACCGATGCTTTAAAGCTTCGGAGCCCTAGCTTTAGTATCCATCTCATTCTTACGATCTTCACGTGGACGTTATGCTTCTTACAATGCTTCATATGTACAGTAAGTCAAGTTTTAGGGCCTAGTCCGGATTAGGAACAATCTACAGGTTTTCCTTTTCTACTACTCACAGCCACCTACTTGAGTTGTGCTCCGCACTAAGGAAAGCGATGACGTCATCATCTGACTCCAACCTGGCTATAATCTCTACACCTTTCTTTCACAGCAACTATCATGTCTACGATTAGCGAACTACCACTACCAGATGGATGGATCAAGCAGGCACACGAATCTGGTCACCCTTACTATGTGAGTCTTATGTATTCTGCTGTCTGATCAACGCTCATAGAGTGAATAGGTTGATACCCGAGCAAACCCACCGAGATCCATCTGGGTACATCCTTACGAGGATGAGCAATATCTATCAGAGCACCCTGAAGCTCGAGAGAAAATGCGTCATACGAGTGTGAGAGACTCACCCCCATCTTTTACGGACCGACGTCACTCCTACAATGACCATGCGAGTGCTAGAGGTCCTCCGAATCAACCGCAAAAGAAGCGAGGCTTTTTCGGTAAATTGAAGGATAAGGCGATAGGAACTAAAGAAGAGAGGGAGGCTGAGAAACAAAGGATCGCTATGGTATTTCTTCATCTAATCTTGATATACCACGAATGTCACACTTATAATATTGTAGTTGCAAGCACAGCGGCGTCAGCAAATGTTAGCGCAGAGGGCATCATATGGTCCAGGAACTCGATACCAGTATGCACAGCCGCAGTATGGGGCCCCGTACGGACCTTCTCCATACGGTTACGGTGCACAACCTGGCATGGGAATGGCAGGCCAGAGACGGGGTGGCATGGGAGGAGGAGGAATGGCATTACCTCTTCTCGGAGGTCAGTTCCGCGTACATACATTCTGGGTTCCTGACGCTCACCTTCGACCTTAGGTATGGCTGGTGGCCTGCTGCTTGGTAATGCATTGGACGGCTTCGACCACGATCACGGCTATGATGATTATGGTGGCGGAGGCTTTGATGGTGGTGGTTTTGACGGCGGTGGTTTCGATGGTGGCTTCGATTAAGTTGTTTTGGACTTTTGGTTTCTGGGAGGATTTTTTTGCCCTTGTAGCCTTATCAACTAACATACACGCACTTGTGACTTTGTATTCTTCTCTTTAGTTTTACCCTGGTGTGATACGTAGCATATAATTATAAATGTGAACATGTCCTTGCTTGCTTATGGGCATTCGCAGCTTACACAGGCGCTAAACTGAATTGAAAGGCTTAGGCGCCCGCGAAAAAATTGTCGACTCCGAGCGTCCATCATGACCCGCATCACAAATTTCGGTCGAAAACGAAAATACCTAGAATCCAGCCTACCCCATAGCACTCCGACGGAAGACACTCAACAGCCTACGGCAGAACAATCTCCAATCGAGGCGAAAGAACATACCGATCCAGACCCTGAGGCTCCGCCAAAGAAGAAGAGAAAAAGAGCCGGCAAGAAACGCAAAGTTGATGAAAGTGATAAAGCAGAGGGAGACGAGAAAATAGAAGGCACTTCCACTGGTGACAAGAGCAGCAAGAAGAAAAAGAAAAAGGAATTCAAGAACAAGAGCAAAGATGGTACGGAGGTCCCCTTTCACAAACCTCTGTCGCTGAGCCTTCTTCTAGCGCGATTATTAGCCTCAGAGTCACGTCGACTCAAAAGAATTGCCGAACGTGATGCAGGAACGACTTGTTTTGCATGTCGAGAAAAGGGTCATTCGGCCAAGTATTGCCCAAAAAGTGTAGACGGAGGCCAAAAGAATGTCGGAATATGTTATAGGTACGCGACTCATGATGCATCTCTGACTGATCTCTAGACTTTGAACTCGTTGCAGGTGTGGATCTAATCGACACAATTTATCTCGCTGCAAGAAGCCAGAAGACCCTCTTAATCCCTTACCATTTGCATCGTGTTTCGTGTGCAAGGGAAACGGACACCTGGCGTCCAAATGCCCGGAGAACCAAGATAAAGGCGTGTACCCTAACGGAGGGTGTTGTAAAATGTGCGGCGAGAAGTCACACCTCGCAAAAGATTGTGACCTGAGAAAGAAAGGTGCGTTGAAGTTCTTTCCTTCTATACCATTTACTCATCACTCGACCAGACAACAATGTACTTTCAACGATTGTGGGAATTGAACGAAATATTGGTCCAGATGAAGATGACTTTCACATCATCGGCCGTCGAAAACAGGAATTAGATCGGGAGGACAGACGAGTAGAAAAGGTTCAGCGTTCGATGGATGTTAGGGTCGGGGCACAGTCTGGTACGGTGCAACCGGTCGGGAAGCCATCTAACATGCCAATGAAGAAAGTGGTGCATTTCTGATCCCCGTGGGGCTGCGTTTATACCATTCTTGTGCGTGCTTGGTAGTCTGTTCTTGGATCACGGTCCTCATGTCAGTAGGATACCCAAGGTTAACCAGTTGGGCACATTTGTTTCCTTCTCCCTTTTGTGTGAAACCGTTCCCGAGAACGGCAACCCATCAGTCAGCGGGTATGTATGGAGACGAGGATGTATTATAACGGGAACGCCATGATGGCCTCTCTCACCCAAACCCAACACGGAATGAACTCACTAGCGACAGAACTCCGTATGCAGGTAGTCGGAGAGGTAAGTTGCTTCGTTTATGCCAACTTTCATAGTGATTAATGCTGCTTCCTCACCAGGTGGCCAAGTCTGGTGACCTTAAATCCCTCCGATGTGTCAATCGGTCCTTTTGTTCGCTGGTCGAACCACTGTTGTTCAAAGCCATCAAATTCGATAGCGGCGGAGACTTGGAAAGAAGCTTTGGAATGTTGGAGTCTCTGGCCATTGACAAGGGCAGGGTCTCCCGTCACGTCCGGACATTGGACATACGATGCAATGATAACATGTTCCTACATCTGCACTCTCGTGCCCGTGGAATCTATGATCTTCGTCACGTGGAAGACACAGAGGCTCAACAGGTTAAGATGGAGGGGATGAAGAAGACTCAGGACCAACTGGACAACTGTCTTCCTGCTGCTATTCGAGCTCTGTCAAACCTCACATCTTTGCGGTGAGTGCAGGGAAAGTTTATTGTCAAAACATATCTGACGAAGGAACAGGGTAGTAGTTAGTGAACACTCGCTGTCTCCGGCCTCGCTATGGATTGCTATGGATGATGTCAAGCTTCGGGAGGTGGTGATACAGGGTAGAATCGAGCGTCCTTGCTTGGATTACCTGGCCTCCTGCTCTGGGGTGACTAGTTTACGACTTCTGAACATCGACGCGCCCACGAACGAAGAGTCGAATGATCTCGCAACTTACTTTGCAAAGATTGTTTTGCCAAAACATAGAGAAACGCTGAAAATACTCGGGGTCACTGGAGAATACAACGGACTCTGGTCGTTTGGAGACCACAATGCAGAAGCATATTCTCAGTGTGTTCATTTGCGCGAACTTTGCGTCAGCCTCGACGACCAAGAATTGTCAGGACCCTTGGTGAGCATGTAGTTCCTCCTTTGCAGCTCACCCTAAACGCTCTGCGATAGACTCGATGCTTAAACCTTGTCCACAAAGACCTTCCAAGAGTGTCATCTCTGACATTGTGTTGCACAGCAGACAAAGTACACTCTCAGGGATGGTGTGGAACTGGCCGTGTGCAACGACTGGATAACATGAAAAGACTGATGATCACAGGCATCTGTAGTTTCACTGTTCCCAGTGGTTTCGATGGTAATATCCAGCTCAGAGCAGAAGGCCTAAATTTTCTTTTAAAGGACGACGGAGGTGGCATTAAAAAATATCATTTTGTCCGCCGTCGTTTATTATGAAGATATTGTTCAATACGGTCGTCGGTTTGTATGTGGTATATGCTGCCTGTACAACCTGTATCCATCATCGTTGATAGAGAGTATGCGATTCTTGAGAACCAGAGCTCAAGAGAGAGGAAATGTACACATAACGCAGAAATCCAGACACTAAACAAGATCAAGCCGAATCCATATAGCGTGTAAACCATTAGGAATCGACCATAGGCATGACGCAATCGTTCGCCGCTCGAATCACTGAGCAGTGTATTCAGAACTTGGAAACCAAACTTCCCATCCATCTCCGCCACGCTAACTTCTTTCTCCTCCGACCATTCGTTCCATCACGTACGCGAATTGAATTGGATCAGCTTCACATCCGCTTGACCGTTTCCTGCGTCCCACATATCAGATCTTCCGGATTGTCTTGGAGCTCCCTGGCTTTTCTTCAGGATGGGCTTGGTGAAGACGACCACGGAGTGCGTACAGCGCCTTTCGTGCAGAAACAGAACCGGATGTTGGAGCCAAATCTGCCAGCTCCGTCGCAATGCATTGCATCAAAGGTCTCTGTGCACGATAAATGGGCGAGGAAATGTAGTCTAGCGGTGAAGCGAGGAGCTGTATGGCAGATCGATATTGATATTGCGATTCAACTGCGGCGAAGGTAATCATGAAAATGGCAATGTCGTTCTCGCCTACAGGAAACCAATCTTCATGCTACGCTCACCGCCCATACCCCTCCGAATCTCGACAAGAACCTTTGGTAGCTCCTGTGTGCGAGCCTGGCTACTGTCGCCAAGATGGTATCGAGGTCGGAGGTCAGTGAATGCGATGAACGTTTTGAAATGCCGATGGAGGATTGGCGAATGTATCGAGGTGAGAAAAGTCAAGAAATGACTAGTTCACCGGAGAACCGGAACGCCAAGCTGCCTTTGTCGCAAACCGGCATTCCATCTCTAGTCTGGGAAGAGTCGTGAACGGGAGGCTGACGCAACGTTTGGATGTTGAGCTGAGCCTCCTGGCGAAAGTAGGAGCGCTGATTGACGAGAAAGAGCCTGCCGAAGACTGGTAGCATAGACCCAAGCTCGACGCAGTCTCCTCGATGTAGAGTGCTACCGAGAGCGGTGACCGCTATAAATCGCCACATATTTGTCAAGTGATCATCGCGAACCGCATCCGACCGCCGTGCAGAGCCCTGGCCTGGGATGGAATGCAGATCATCTGTAAATAGACATGGAGCGCAACTATGGGGCCAGACGAACGCGTCAGACCCCTGCGTGTGCTCAGGTGAAAAGGGAATGTTGGAAAGGTGCGAATTACTAATTTCCGGGAGTCCTGTTCTTTTATATAAAAGCTACTTCTGCTCAAGCACCTGTGGTTACAATTCCTCAGTTTTTTTTTTAAAAAAAATAATAAATATGGTTAGTCCAACCACGCACCATATCTTTTATCGGGCCTTATTAAGAGCATGACAGCCATGGAACAAGGGGTTGCAGGCAAACTGGTACGTGTCGCTTGAGAAAAAGTCATCGCTCGTAGACGTTCCAGCCCATGATAGGCAAATTCATTGAAGGTGTTTTTCACCAGCCTGCGAAACAGTGTGCCTCCAAACTGAATCATGTCCCCCGTCCCTCAACAGCGCGTCACTCATTATTGACGGAGCTTCCTCGAAGGTAGTATCTCCCATGGCTTGTAGTGTCTCACGAAACGCGTCTCGACTGTGCCACTTGGATAGGTGCAAAGAATGTAGGCTGCTCCAGGGTACGGTGGTGCTAGTGGTGACGAGGGGCAGCGGTCTGCGAGATATATGAGCCGAGAGGAAAAACAATTGCAAGGGTAACCTGGGTAGTAGTGCTGGGTTTTGAACTAAAATCTCGGTGTAATGTATTGTAACGAACTCCGAGGCCGTCTCCATTGTTTTGAACGTTTCAAACGGTATAAGCGCCCAGAGAGCGCCCATCTCTAAAGCAATAGAATTTCAGCTTAAAATTGTCAAATCTCATTGGATATGGACCTTTTGTGGACCATTTGGATGTGGCAACGCCTGTAGAGTGTGAAAATGATCCAAAATACCCATGCGCTGCGCACTACTACTTGAACGACGACGATGAGTATGCGGGTAGGGAGTTCGGCTCGCCGGGGCTGCTTCCGAAATCATTTTGTACCAAAAGTTAACGTTTGAACCAAGTTTGAACGTTTGAATACCTGATGACTTCTTCGCATGTGTCGTGCATAGACACGATCCTGTGTGTTCAAATACCATTATCGGATTTAGTGGCATCGGCTAGAGACGTAAAAATGGCCGAGACTGCCTGATTTTTCGCCTGACCGTCCTTTATACTTAGCAGTAAATCAGCCCGAAATCAGCCCATGAGGAGGCAATTTTTACATAACCATTTTGGGGTTCAATACAGTTTGATACCATGACTTTGCCCACCAGATGGTCTTGAACGTTTGAAACACCGTCTGTATTGGTATGTATCAAACTAATTGATACGAAACCCAGCACTACTGGGTAGGGAGTGCTGTTGAGTGTTGCGTTGAGGATCCTTGCAAGCTACACGTACCACTTCCCATGCTATGGCGTTCGAATATAGTGCCAATACTCCAAAGAAGACGATAGGAACCAGAGAGGAATCAGAGAGCATAAGAAACCAAAAGACCTCGGAGGTCACGGTCAAGGTGTTTTCGGCGATAACTCCGACGCGGCTTCTTTCTTTCCTGACCACCAGTAGGCTTATGTGGGGGCAGCCGCGGGAACGCAAACCCGTCAAAAGATGTGAGAGTGAGCGGAAATTTGATGTGAGCGTCGCTCACAATCCCACGTAACAACGATACTGGCGAAGTATACACAATAAAATTTATAAATTACTGTTACTGTGCGCCCATTATGGAAGAACCGAAAAGAGAAGGAGGGTGTAATCTCGGCGACGTTGCACGTGTACGTTACCATGTTCCGTTTTTCTCCACTACCAGCATAGTGCGCTCCCACTTTACACTGCGAAGATAGTTCGTGTACACTTTTCGGAAGGGTCTCACTTCGCACACAGGCAATTTCCTGTTGGCGCACGGCTGCATGGGTGGAGGTACAGGGGCTGCAGGTGTGTTTGCCAACCTTGATACTTGGGAGCATTGCTGATATCGTTCATGTGCACTGTTTAGCCAGACCATATTCCGCCTCAATTGCTGGACTCCCTCGAGCTTTGAACTCCGGCTCGTCAGCTCACGATTTTTCTGGCCAACTCTGTTCGGCATTTGGACAGTGCTACCATATTAGGTGGTTGGATAGTTCTGCTGCACTTTTTCTGTATTACCCACCTAGCATCCCCATGATCAGCGTTGCCTTTTTCGTGAGCTATTTCATTGCTTGCCTTTCTATAGTTCTTTTGAACTTACTTGACTTTGGTTTCCCCTGTCTAGTTCCATTGTTCTGCCCCATCGTAACCAACCCTCGTGTCGACCAGCGATATCAGGTCTCGGGCCTCCATTAGCCTTCGGAGGCAGTCGAGCTCCTGTACGGAGGTGTAATCCAATGTTGGTTCGTTTGAACCGAACTCATGTACTCGTCAAACGGATCGTTCTGCTAGCTGCGTAGGCCCGGGCGACAACTTGGTTGATTTGAACTAAGGAATTCAGCTCTTCCCCGGACCATGTTCTGTACCACCACACCAAGATCCGCGGCAGGCGCTCGAGCATGGTATTGGGAGATTTTTCATGTTGGCTCGCTAGGACCACGCTTGGACCAATTCCCCGAGATGGGAAGATAGTTCATATGAATCATTTGGTTCGTTTGAACTAAGGTCCTCCCAGCGCTCTGTATCCATTGCGGCATGCAATATCGGGAGCTTTAGACTTTGGTTCATACGAACCCCAGGCGACCACATAGTTCATATGGACCATTCTGGCACGGAGCGTCACGCTTTGGTTTATTTAAACTAAGGTCGCAAACCCACCAAGGACCCTTCCATTAGCCTAGGACGGCACTAAACTAAGGTGCGGGGATGTCTCGGATGTTGGTTCATCTGAACTAAATACTTACCCATGGCAATCAGATAGTTCATATCGACCATTCGGACAGTGAGGCTCTCGCTTTGGTTCATTCAAACTAAGGTACGTGACGTTTTCAATCTTGGTTCATCTGAACTAAATACTTACCCATGGCAATCAGATAGTTCATATCGACTATTCCATCGACATGTACTGCACTTTGGTTTATACGAACTAAGCTCTCGATTGGGAGCAAAGACTGCACGGCACGCGCGGTACACTCCGTCATACCCGAAAGTCCTGCAATGTTTGTTCGTATGAACTAAACAATTGACCCATCAATCATATAGTTCAAACGCACTGTTCTCCGTCGCCGTCTTCGACTTTGGTCTATGCGAACTAAAGTAGCAATTTCCCGCCAGCACCATTCTGAAGCACGACGCGTTGACATCAGCGTTTGTAGGCTTTCCAGCCTGGCACGTTGGTTCGTATGAACCAGTCACCTTCGCGAGAATATAGTTCATATGAATCATCTCGCAGACCGCGCCACCGACTTGGTTCATTTGAACCAAGGTTCACATCACTCGAGAGCATCGAATGTTGCCTCCACCAGCTCCAGTAGGCGATATCGGACAGTTTCAACATTTCGACTTTGGTTCACACGAACTGAGTCCCAACCTCGGCATGCGTATAGTTCATATGGTCCAATCTGGCAAAGAGGCTTTCGGCTTGGTTCATTCAAACTAAGGTACGTGACCTTTTGGATGTTGGTTCATATGAACTAAATATTCAATCATGGCATCAGATAGTTCATGCCAACTACCGCACTTCAGTTTATACGAACTACGCAACCGATAGCTAGCGAAGGCCGCCGGGCGGTACACTCTGTCATACCCGAATGTCCCGCAATGTTTGTTCGCACGAACTAAACATTCGACCCCTTCAATCATATAGTTCAAATGCACTGTTCTCGGTCGCCATCTTCGACTTTAGTCCATTTGAACTAATACTTCGACAACCTCTTACACCTTTGTCGATAACTACGTGAACGCGTCGACATTTCCTTGTTGGTTCGTTTGAACTAAACGCTGGAGCTCGGAGAGCAAATAGTTCAAATGGGCAGTTCGGCAGTGACACCAGTTTAGTTAATCCGAACTAAGGGGCCTCGATCGGAAGTGCCAATGCACTACATTCATACACGATGATCTTTACCTCTCATTTCACTACTGCCAACTGCCACCTCGTCATCTATTTCATCAATCCTGCGCTAGCAATGTTGCTACAGGCCCTGCTTCCTTTAACCCCTGCTCTCACATCCCGGACTGCTTCATCCCTCTAGTAGCATTGCTGTGGTCCGGCTACTGAACTGCAGGGGTGGATTCAAGACTGTTCCGCATCAAGCGTATCCGGATACGGTTCCAGATTGACAGGTAGTGCTTTGTGAAAAGGATGGCTCTGTTCTGTCGCATGTAGCTCACTGCCTTCCGGATGCGTCCGATTCCACTATTCCCGCACTCGGCAGCACTGGAGTTTATCTTATCCACCTCGCCATCCACTTCGCCATATGTTGACAGAAATGCTGCTGATGAACACTTGGAGTGCCCCTTTGCATGGAACCGGTCGATGAGGAACTGTGTCTTGCAAAAGAACTCGGGTTCCCTGGTCATGCAGTAAGGACCCAATGCGCAGGCAAAGTCGTATATGACTCGTTTGGGTGCTTTTGGCCACCGTGTAACCATTGCCGAGAACACATCATTGCGCCCCTCACCCTTTGGAATGCAATGAAATCCATAGCAGATGCTATGGGTACACCACGCACACATAAGTCCCCCGGTGAGTCGCCTTTCCCCATATGTGGAGTAGTATTTGGAGCATTTACCCCCCCTTTTCGCATCTTTTTCAGGCTCTCCATCACCAGCGAGATTTGGATAGTTCGGCCGTGTTCGAATCTGTGGCAGGCCATAGCAGCATCCTGTCTATGATGTTTGTGAGTAGTACACTCATTCAAAAGACCAGTAATGACCTACTTCTTTCCAGGTTTCCGCTGTACTGGAGGCGTTGCGTAATCCCTCCAAGTTCTCGTGATTCCCCTTCATCAGCCCCGATAACACCTCTCCTCCTCGGTTCGCCATCCACTTACATACCTCCACCATTGCATCTACATTTTTCCCTGACCGAAGCTCACACTCAACAACCAACATAAGTGCTGGGATGTCTGCCAGTTGTGAGGCATTTGCGAGTGTGGGAACGGCAATGAATCGTTTCAGAGCCTCGAGCCCTGCCGTATTTACCATTTGCACTGTTGATTCGTTTGCCGACAACTATGTCATCCTTCAGCTCCAATCCATGCTGAACACAGTCATACACACCTGTTCAAACAACATTCGATAATAACGTCGTGTCCGCCAGTCTCGCCGTTCGGCATCTCGTCCATAGATTGTGAAGAGCAGGGTTGCAAGCGCAGAGGCACCCTCCTCTAGCAGCGCTTTTGCGACCAAGAGCAGCTCGGTCTGGCGGCGTTCATCGGTAGACGGCCCTAGAGGTACTGCCGTTGCAGTGCTCTCGTTTCCGGAGGAGTCGCCTTTGTCTGATCCATCTTTTCCTCCCGCCCCATTCCCCCATTTGCGAATCCACTTAGCAAGTAATACCCGAGCAGATGAAGCCCCTTTGTCTTTGCCTGGGTGTGGCAGCCATTGCAACTTTCTACAACGAACACGAGTCCTCGTCAACGCATTTGCTGGTATATAGGTCGGCGGCTGGAGCGTGTCCCTCAAGTGACGTTTGCCAAATGCCAATGTGACACCGTCCCAAATAACAGTCTCGGGTGTTTCGCCACATTGAGGACAGCTCATGTCGCCAGATAGTTCTTGCAGCGAGGCAAAGGCGAACCATGCTGCACGAAACAGATCTTCGCCGATAAATGTGGTGCTGCGATTCTGGTACACCCGAGCCATCGTTTGCACAAATGAAGTGAACGGTGTCTCGCTACTTGTGAACCGGCTGGTGTACTCGTCGAGGAGCTCATGACTGAAAACAATGGAGTTGTTGTAATTGAAATATCCTAGGTTTCGTGGGTCGGCTCCGATGAAGCATTTCCTCGATGCCGGACAGCCAGGGCAGGCCTGTAGTTCGATCATACACTGCTTCCTCCCAGTGAGGGTGTAGACGGTACATTCCTTGATGAATGTTGGGTCCCCCTGCTCATGGAAATGCCGAGTGCATGCGCTTCTTGAGAGCGCATCAAGGGGCAGTGTTGACGGAGGCTCTTCTTTGGGATCAGGACGTGGATATAGTTTCGGGTCTTCAGGTAGCGTAGCCCAAACCGGTGGCATTATTGGCAGGTAAGATATACTTTTCTCCGTAAAGGAACCTGCGTTAACTCCGTCCACTGCAGGTTCCTTGTTAAAACTGCAAATGATGGAAATAAAGAACTCGGAGGCTCACCCATGTACATGTTCTGCATCTCAGATTCATCACAGTCCTCCCCCTCGTCATTCTCCTTTCCACTCAGGGATCGCAAGAAGACTCTGGCTTTCCTTATATGCACACAACGCTTTTTGGGACACTTGACACAAATCCATTTGCCGTCACCCGAATCTGAACCTTCATGTGTTACAATGGTGCGGCTGCGCAATGCCTCTGAGCCAGATCCACACGCAACAGAAAAGCGATCAATCCACAGCTCTTCCTCAATTCCTATCATCATCCGCCAAAATAGTACAACACTTCCTTCTGCAATTCACTCCAGTATCGGTGACACGACATGATACGGTAACGCACCTGCTTTGCCAATATCCTCATTTGTGCGGAACCGCATCTCTCGGAAGTCGTTGTAGAACTGTTTGTGAAAACACTCCGTGCCCCTCTTTCCCTCGGGGCATAGACAGCTCAAGCGGACCTCGTCATCCCCAGACTTTCGAGCTTCAAGGTGGTAATATGAGTTCTGTCAGACACGTCAACACCGTCAGCATAAGAACCACGCAAGCAGGAATAATGCAAACACACTGTCCCTATCCTCCGTTCAACATCAAATCCTTGAACAACGTAGTGATGTGTTGTCACTTGAACGAATGTCACGTATTCTTCGTCTACCAGCTGCACATACTCTTCATATGGCTCATTTGCCAGCTGTGCTCCCCCGATATCTGGTTCCTCGTCGTCCTGCACACCTTCAACCCAAGCCGGTGGTGACAAACCATAAGCTTCAGCAACATCGGTAACCGTTTTAGCATCTGCCGGTTGACTGCTTGAGGAATCTGCTGCCGGTACAGTGCTAGAGTTTGACGAAGATGGCAGAGGATTATTTGTAGCTTTCGCGCGTTTGACTGCCCGCCTTGGTTCAGCTTGAGTTGAACGCTTTCTGGATGTGTGCCTCTTGCTCGGACTTGTCACAAATCCCTCGACATGTCCTGGGAATCTTTGTGGTTCTTTTGGTATCTCCGGGCAAGGTTCTAAAACCCATGGGCCACCAGTCGTCGTGGGGCTCATCGAGGACGAACGATGAGGAAAGCTTAGTAAGCATGCAGTGGTGTATAAAACCGTGTCAGTTCCTTTTTTCTTCAGGACTGCCAGCATGCCGTCTTCCACGTCTGACAACATCAACCCACAGACTGGGAAGCCCTATCGCATGTGTCGCAAATGTACCACTGCTCCCCCACATAGAATGAAGGATTGTCCCAAGTATAATCGACCTGTCAAGGCACGGAAAGATGCCCAACAGTCTACGGTGCGTGTTTTTGGAGGCCATGTCACCATTGAACCTGAGTTTTTTTCAGGTTCCTACTTCCGACACGTTCTCCCCCGCTTCTGGACGTGATATCCCTGATTCAGCCAACAACCTGCCCAGTAATGACGCGTTTTCTCCACCTCCATGTTCTCAGGTATGTCGATTGTTTTGGGCATGTACTTGTCTCTTATTATTACTTTGAAAAGGGTTCTGCATCTGTTCAGACCGTCATACTACCCTCTCAAGAGCAGAACTTGCATTCAGACTTCAATAATGGACACACTCCTGGGCCGCTTAGTCCAGGTGGCAATCATCCTGCTTCTACTGTGCAAAGAGACAGTTCAGATATTGGCTTTGCGGTATGTTGTTGCCTTGGTAATTGAAGTTCAAGTCTAATTTCTTCGTGTTCGCAGTCGAGCAACTCGAAGGCATTTGACGAGAACGTAATTGACCCCGTGTTACGCTCCGGGCAATCATCAACTTCAGCGTCACGTTACTCTCCTCATCCTAGTACTCCCGGCTCTTTTGACAAGGCTACAATCGAGCGTTCTCAGTCTCCAGATACCCCTATGCGTCTTCTGGATGAAGACATGACCACCGCAGCATCTGAGCGTATTGCTACACCTGTTTCATCTCCCGTTTCATCTCGTGTATTATCTCCAGGCTCGTCTCCCCTTTCCACTCCCACTAAGACGAAACGTGCCCCAAGACCAACGAGATCCAACCCCTTATTTGGACAGGTCGTTGGCGCATATCGGGGTACCACTCTATTACGTAAGTCAACCATTCTTTCAGATATTGCCCTGCTCACCATCCGGTATAGCTGTTGTTCGTACCCGCAAGCCGACCAAATCAACTCCAAAGGAGGCTAATATTCCTAAGATATTCTATGATCGTACGCCGACCATTATCAGTGCAGTACGTATCACAACTTTACTGCCTTTCATTACCATAGTTTTAACATTTTTGTCAGCTCGACGATTTGGCCACCAGGACAGGATGTTGGCTCTATTTCAGCGCTCAGCATCCTACCTCTACGCAGCCTTTCATTCATTATACCTCTCAGAGGCTGCGCACAGAAGGCGGCGGACTTTTGGACGCCGTTCATGAGGCCAATCGCCAACTGTATTCTTCCCTCAAGACTGCACGCCGCCGAGATACTGCACCACTTGCAGCGGACTTGGCGAAGGCGCAGGAAACCTTGAAACAAGTTCAAGACGAGGCGTTGGTACAGATTGCCGCTAAAGAGGCAGAGGCCAAGGAAGCCGAAGCTAGACTTGCCGCTGCTAACGCAACAACCAGTAAGCTTATTGCAGAGATGGCGAAGCACGGAATTCCAGTGCCAAAGATATGATTATA
The DNA here is from genome assembly GCA_037176845.1 of Paramarasmius palmivorus. Lineage (NCBI taxonomy): Eukaryota > Fungi > Basidiomycota > Agaricomycetes > Agaricales > Marasmiaceae > Paramarasmius > Paramarasmius palmivorus. Next base: position 797,008 of record JAYKXP010000004.1, on the reverse strand, counting down.
TGCTGTCTCGACTTGTACATACATTAATTTAGTACTAATCACTCTGGTGTGCTTATTTAACTGGTTCATTGTCATTGTTGTATGGTACAAGTGTCCTGAAATATATCGTCCAGAGTAAAAGGAGATAGCACAAGGTAAGAATGTAATGTTGTAGGGTGTGTTATGGGGCTCATATCGGCCAGACTGGGTGGAGAAGGTGTTGCGTCGGGGGGAGATGGTGATGGTGTAGTCCTGAAAATGAGGGGACTCAGTCAAATGTTAAGGTCTTGACGAGCAGATTACGCACTCTGTCTTCCGTTTTCTATGCCTCGGAGGACACGAATCTTTCATATGAGTACGACTGCATGCGCCTGAATTGAGGAATCATAGATGGCGTTGAAGGAAACCATTTTACTGACCCGAACTCCTTAAGCCTTGAACGGTACCGACGCATTCGCTCCTTTGCCTGTATACGCATCTGATCAGGATGCCTCACCAACAAGTTAGTATAACCTAATGAGGTGAGCTCTTGTAGATTTCTCACCGTTTACGATAACGTGCAGAGGCCATGTTACGGGCTCGCCTGGCTTCATCGGGAGTTCTAACCATAGCGAAGGAACTTTGCATATGTCACAAAGGTCACACCCAGTCACACATCAACAACTTTAGCGCTCTGAAGCGCTGAATGCCGAGTGCTGAGCGCCCAAATTGAGCGCAGACTTTCATCGTCACTCAGAGCTCTGGAGTCTGAAGGCTAGACATGGAACATTTGAACGTTGAGGCTTTCTCGGAGCTATGGTGAGGTTAACCTTTTCCATTCAGGGGCCACTCCAGGATACGCAACACTCGCATTCACCAGTTCTATGATCTATCGATTGTCGTGTTTTATGATATTATTCCATGGTTCTATTGATATGAAAATCATATTGAGCTTGACTTCAGTTGCGCCATGTTAGGTGCAGACTACGATACTCACTAGTACTCACTCATGGTTGGGCTTGACGCAGATGTTTGAACACGTGTGGACTCACCACGCAACACTCGCTTCAGCTCCAAAGTCTCAGCACCAGATACTTTGAACGTCACCTTCTGGTATAGTACAAATGATTCACTTATCCCAATCGCTGTATGTGTACAAAGAACGACAGATGTGTGGGTAAGAAGCATACGGCCATCAGTGAATGGTGATCAACCAAGTTGTTGGTCCGTTACTCAATTCATTATACACGTTGCTTCATCTCACCTCTCACTCAGACGATTTCGTCCAATTGCACTCAGTCTGGGTATTCGGCCTCGTCTTCAGTACTGATACAACAGAGTTGAATCTCGATGAAAAGTGGCTGTCGTAACTTTCCACTTGTGGCGAAAGACCAGTTGGCACATTTCATTGGGATGATCTTCATGGTGAGTCCTTTCGTGGTAGGGAACGTCAGCCTCCAAACTCTGACAAAAGCTACCTGCCAGTGGGAAGATACATGTTCCAAAATATTGTGGACTGGAGGTTTCTTGTTTGGTGATGCTAGCCAAAAGATCTCAAATGACAACGGTGAGCTATCTTCCTTGTTCTAGCAAGCTAGACTCTCAGAATGACATTTGGAGAAGGCTGCTACTGTATTTCATTGTCTTATTGTCTGATTTTGTGGAGGAAATGCACCATTTGGAGTAGAGAACCCGGAGCGTGGATTCAAGACGGGGAATAGTGAGAGCTGTTTGGGCGTGGTGAGTCCGCATAAGTATTGCTGAGCGTCTGACACTCACAGTTCACTTCTCTCGCCATTAGGCCGAAATGGCACCTCCCCATCTCAGACTCTATGCTCGTGGCTACCTCCACCCAACACCCCTTGCTCATTTGAGCATTCCACCCGAGGAAGTATGGGCCCAGAAGCGAGCACTTGCTCAGGATCTACCTCCGTCTCCAACTTCTTCTCCGCCGTCTTCTCCCTCATTGCTGTCGGTCCTTGAGCATGATCGCAACAATGGTGAAGATTTCCCGGTCATTACTTCATCTAAGCAAGATCAGGATGAGGGCGACCACTCACAGCAGCCGAACAATCCTCCTCGACAGAACCCTCAAGTTCAGCTTCGACCAGTTCTCTTTGGGCGGCACCCGCAACATTTTGGCCATCCATCCTCAAATATAGCTCAAACCGGTACACACAAACCTTTGGACACAACGAGAGGAGTAACACCAAGGTCCTCTCACGATTCTGTAGTTCAAAGCCGTGCGTCGAGGAGTGCGACACTGGCGTCTCTTCCATGTTCCACAACACATCAGCTTAATCTTCCTGAGGAAAACTATCACAAAGAGGTGAACAATTCAAACAATCAAACTATTGCAGGTTCGTCTTGTGTATCCTATTCTTTGATCTCTGGCTCTAACACAAGAACAGTGCGAAATTTCTATGGACATCCTAACGTTGACGACTTGCGGAAGCCAAAACCACACCTACGTCATGTCACCTCTCGTGGTCATGTGTCTCCGGACCCATCCCTATCTAAAATGCCTATCAATTCCGCGGCTCCACAACGGTCTAGATGTAGGTGATGTACATCGGATGAATGCCTGATAATTGACTAACGACTGATAGGTGACGATGAAAGTCAATCTTCCTCTTCAGTGGACCGCCTTAGCGTAGTAGACAAACGCCGCCAGGCTAATAGAGAGCAAAAGGCCAGGTGTGTTCACACTTTTCCGGACCTACACTGTTCCCTGACAGATGTTAGGACACGACGAGCTGATCCAGACTTGGCCCGTGCCAAGCAGCGTCACCACGCGGCAACATGGCGGGCGCGCAACCGGGACCTTTTATGTCTCAAGGCGCGGGAGTATCGGCGAAGAAAGGCGGCCGAACGAAAGGCCTAGACCTGTGATGTCTTTTCTCATGATAACAGCGTAGGAATCGTAACAGACCTCAAATCGAGAGCAGTTACGCCATTACTCCTCAGTTAGGCTAGTAACCGTCGAATCTACAGTCTGTAGACCTCAAAAATCAACAGGTCGTTGAGACCAGTTGGCTCAATAAATGAATGTGGCTGAATCACGCGTTGAATGAGTAAATTGGGAGGCAAGTCGTTAATTTGACGATTTGTTTGGTCCTGCTGGACCAACCCAAGTTGGGATCAAATTCATCTCTCTCACTCGTTCGACCACGTCCCTTCCTTTCCCCTGGCTTTTACGATGGCAGGCCGCACTCGAGGTGCTGCTCAGAGGTTAAGGCCTGTATTGACAGGATCCAGTGGTAAGATCAGTACTTCATTCACGTTTTTTTCTTGGTTTACTAATTTCTTTTCACTGTGACACAGCACCAACACCGTCGACCCCGACCAAGGCAGCAAAAAAAATCAAGTCAGGATCTTCTTCGAAGAAAGGTGAATTTAATCTCACTCACCCACAATCATAGTACTATTCTAACAGTCAAACTGTTTACAGCACCGCGAACCATTGACGAGCTCAAAGAAGGTGAATGTTTTTGTCGTCTTTGCGAATTCTTCTCTGAATAAAACCGGGCTACAGATATTCAGAAAGCGAGTCTGGACGTCGACACCGCTGAATCTGCCGTGTCAAATGCCGAAATGGCTGTGAAGGCTGCTCAACTAGAATATCAGGACCTTGCTGAATTGTCACCGGATCAAGCAGCACGGCTTAAAGAGCTACAGGACGTCAGTCAAGAAGCCTTGAAAGAGGTGAGACTGGCCAGGCTTCGATTGGGACAGTTGAAAGGTACCCTCAGTAAGCTCTTTATCGTGATCTGTGAAGTCTGCAACTGATTTCTTTCCGGTTTGCAGAGAAGGCCGAAAAGAGGGCCGCTAGGCAAGAAAGGCGTGACGCTCAGATTCAAGATGCCACAGAAGCACAAGCTGGCTCTGGCTCTGGCATTCAAGCGCCTCCAGGTGACCTCAGTGACGATAGCATGCTGACGGATGAAGAATGTATGGCTTTTTTTTTTGTTCCCATCACGTCTGTTAACCTTGATTGATAGTGCTTGGAAGGATCATTCACGAGGTCTCTGTCATGGACCAATGTTACAGGGATGATCCCAAAATCAAGTCGCGCCCAACCGCTAGGAATATGTTAATGTCCGCGTCAACTATTTCTCAAACGCTGAATCAGGCAGTGCCCAGATCTGGTCGAGATGGCGCCAAATCTTCAGGTTCGACAACCAATCCTGCATCCGAAACACAAGATGAAGACTTCGCTCGGGTGCCATCGAGGACACAGGGTCTTACTCACCATGCCACAGTGGCGCATTCATCACATGACCCCAGTAAATATCACATCAATTCAAGTTTATTGCGGACACTAGTATTGACTTATTCTACTAGCTCCTGCGGCATCGATGTTAGTCAATCAGGCATCAGCGGAGGCTGATCATGTTGCCCTGCCTGCAGTCCAGCCAAGACAGGAAATTGCCAAACGTGCACGCGGGAGCTCTGACGACGAATCAGGGAAGGATGGTGGACCTCCGACCCCCAAGCGACTCAGAGGTATGTGGTGGTAATAACCATGGTTCAGAGACTAACTAGTATTAGGAGAGGATGAGGATGAGGATGGAGATGATAATGGAGATGACGATGACGATGACGATGACGATGAAGATAGAGATGAGGGGGAGACCATCAACGGACAACCACGGGTCTTTCCGAGTCGATTCAAAGGACGCAAGCCAATATTGTCTGACGATGATGAAGGTATAGTGCAGTGGACAACATTGATTTTATATATATTTAACTGAATATAGCACCAGATGACCCGGCACCAACGAAGAACAAGATCAATGTGGAAGTGGGGGTGAAGAACACCTCGACAATGGACATGCAATGTCCACCAAGCAATAGCCATGGTGGATTCATGGATCTGGATGACGGTACGTTGTGAAGGAGTTAGTGCATGTGTGGCGACTGAAATTTTGCACAGATCGGTCGATGTCCGATGACGATGATGATGACAATGGACCAGGCCATGCTGACCCTGACGTGGCGCATCAAGGTAGGTTCCGACTGGTGAAATTATGAAACCTTCCTCAACATTCTTGACACAGAACGGATTGAAGATGAAATGACGAAGTCAAATGACCAACAGCGCAGATCTGTGGCAGAAGGTACAAAGTCTCTTCTGATATATTAGAGTGTCACTGAACACCAACGCAACAGAGCTGTTTCCACCCGGAGAAGACTGGGATGCTGGTACACGTGAGAAAGGAAAACTGGCCAAGGAGAAGGGCAAAGCGACTTTGAGTAAGTCTTCTCGAGACTGTTTACGTTATCGGAGCTGAGTAAAACACACTTAGGCCAACAGATTGATTCTGATAGCGACGAGGAACTGAGCTCCAAACGCTCAAAGGATAGAAAGAGGGAGAAGAAGGAGAAGAAGGAGCTGAAGCAACAGCTCAAGCTGGAAAGGAAGCTGGAGAAAAAGAAGGAGAAGAAGGAGCGGAAGAGAAAGGAGAAAGAGCAGAAGGAAATGAGGGAGAGAGAGGAAGAAGCGCGGAAGAAGAGAAAGAAGGAGAAGAAGGAAAAGCAGAAGGAGAAGAAGGCAATGCGTGAGGAGAGCGACAAAGAAGGTGGGTGCTTTGGACACGTTGGCATCATGTCAATGATACTAATCTTGACGCAGATGCACTTAGATCGGATGACGTGGTGGCGGTTCACTCTCCAGCCAAAAAGAAGGATAAGCGAAAGAAAAAGAGGCACCATGAGGGTGGTGCGAAATCTAAAGGTATGCAAACTCATGATGCAGAGAATTTGGATTGATACGAGTTGCTAGATATCGATGCTGCCACTGACGACGAGAGTCCTACGGAGCCAAGCCACAAGCATGGCAAGGCAGTGACAAGAAAGGTGCACGTAATTGAGACAGACGACGACGACGACGACGACGACGACGATGACAAACCATTGGAGACAGGCAACAAGTACAATAAGGCGGCAGGAAAGAGAAAAACGGCAGCGGCAAACAGTAAGTTTGAGTACCTTGTTTGGATGTCGGACTGTAGCTGATTGAGCCATTAGCCACAAAGAGTCAACCTCGAGCCTCGTCAAGCAAACAATACAAAGTCGCATCGGAAGATGAATCCGATGAACAGCACAAGGAGGCTGAGGATGATGTCACGTTGCCGGAGGAATTAGCGGATGGTGACGCAGGTAAGTTTTCTTCTGTTATTCATGTGCTAAACTGAAGACCACTCTTGGGACAGATACTCCAGTGCTGTCTGTGATAAAAAGTTTGTGGGCCAACTAGCTCTCCAGTGTCAAGCAAAACTAACACGCCTTCAGAGTCGTTCTACCAATGGTTGAAGGAGATAAAGCGAGGAGAGGGCCCAGCAGACTTTAAACCACCACCATATGGTATTAGGGGCTGGGTGTATTACTCTCCGACACTTTTCCCAGAGGCCGCCACTACGAGCCGTGAGGTAGCTCTGGCTTGCATGGTCTCTGGCCAAGGCACCCTCCTTTGCCGCTATCACACCCGGACGAAGAAGTCTGTTCGGGAACGTGATTTACGAGATGGCGAGGAAGGCTTACTATTTGGCCGTCCGTGGGATGCAATCCACCGGTTGGACTGGCAAGCACTGGACAAAGGTCAGAAACCAGGAAAGGCAGCGGCGAAGAGGTTTGTTCAAAGCCTCTCATCAACTTCACCGAGGGGTTGGGTGGTACCAGGCTGGAAACGTTTCCCAGGGCGCGATCCTCGTGCGATGGATTGTGGCTGCTATATTGAGGATGTGCTGCTCGAGTTCTATCTGTGGAAGACGGGTCGCTTTACTTCACCGGTGATGAAGATGATTGACCACTTTGGCAGAGATCTTCTGAAACCACGGCAGCGAGCATTTCTCTTGGGCGTGTATCGGTCGGAAACCAAGCTCGACATCAACGACATATACTCGATGGTGGCAGTTGACGGTAAATGGGTCCATCGGCCCAAGACCTACGCAAAGCGTCTTCAAGCACAGCGTGTCCTGGAAGCGGCTGATGAGGAAGATGAAGTGTCAGAATCAGAGGAGGAATAGATATAGATCTAGTACTTTAGATGTTTGAACTTTGCGTAGTGGAATCTCAATGTCATTCTGTCCATTTATTGTATGTTCTATCGCAGTTTAGTTCAAATGAACTAAAGATACCAGCATGTCCTGGGCTCGGTAGACCCCGGAAAGATTTCAGACTCTTTGCAACGTCTACATTCAACATCGCTACAACTCCGTCACTCCAATGCCACCTGGGCTGCTTGATTGTCCTTCTACAGGGCCAGTCGTTGAGGCCCTCACGGTATATCTTGACTACTTGCAAGAGCATCCCGCATTGGTGAGTGCTGTCTGGACTGTAGCGTTTTATCGTGTTAAAAAAAACCAAGGGTTGGCCATCGTCTGTCAGAGGACTCTACTTGGGTCGTGCATGTAGCGACCTTTTGCCAGTCCATGTTCCGCTATACAACTCCTCCAAAAAGGCACCCTACGATCGTCATGTTGAAGATGTGGTCACGACGTGGTGGTTCACGCAATACGATTCCGTCAAGCCAAAGGTACTGGATTTGTTGGATGTAGAGGAGGCAAAAGCACAGAAACGCCAGTATCGGGCTTATTTCTATCCTCAGTCGTGCCACTACTTGGATGAGAACGTAGACGGGAACGCACATTGGTACGTGAGGACAATGGCAGAGGAGATCTTCTTGGGGCCTTTGCTTGTGGTGAAGTATGACCCGGAAACGATGGTTCCTCACAACTTGAGAGCAGGATATGAGGAGGCAGAACAAATTCAGGTGCTATTTTCACGGTGCGTTCTCTTTCTTCGAGACAAGCTATTATATCTCATGGTATTGCTAGAGCATTCCAAAAAGGATTGGTTGTATAAACTTGTCATAAACGAAATAGACAGCGTAGTGTATTTATCGAAGAAAAAAAAAGCATGCACCCTTTACAACCAATGATATACTTACTCACCGACCCAGACTACAAAACCAGTAGGCTCCGGTGGTGTGGACCTGGAGATCACAGTGAGAACAGGGAAATTTGAGGAAGACGGAGTGAACATACGGAGCTGGTATTGGTAATCGACAGGTACACTCAACCTCGCAGTCGTTTTCACATGTGGTGCGAGACCATGTGTCCCACTGATCACATGAATACTCGGCAGGATCGGATTCCTCTTCATCTTCTGCTGGACCGACACAGGTCTGCTCCACAATACAGCCAGGGGGAGCACGAATTTTGGGAGGAGTTGCATAACGGAACCTGGCAGGGAGTCGGAATAGAAAGAGGCGACGAAGGGCTGTCTCCTCGATAAACGTGTTGAGCCGGAACACGCAGATGCTATCAACATAATTGATCCCATCTGCCCATTCGATCCGTAGTTCGGCGAGTGATGGCGCTCTTATCCATCGGAACAGATCCGCCAGGTTGGAGTTGGTGTAATCTCGGGTTATAACATCGAGAACAGTGAGCGATGTCATGACGATAGGAAGTTTTAAGGTTGCATTGGTAGTCGCGTAATTACCAGGTGCATTGTATGTGCTGGAATCGGCACGCCGACCATTTTTCAACGCGACATTGATGGAGGGAACCTGAACGGCACTGCGGAACACAGTTAGCACGGTCCTGCTGCTCCCGGTCACATTGACATGTCTGACGGTGGCGGGAAGGAGATGTGTATGATTCATGTTGGGTTCTTGCCATGAATCATGCGTGGCTTCGATAGTTAGAGTGTCAAGGGGAATGTGAAAAGCTGCAATAGCACCAAGCAAGTTGGTGAGTGACCGGGTGATCGAGATTCGAATTGTTGTCATGAATTGGCTGGTGAGTTTGATAGCCATGGTACGATCCTGTAAGACGAGAGCAGCAACGCTGCTCTCAGCCCATATTGTAAAACTCTTCCAAGGCTTGGTAGTAAACAAGCTCATGGAGGCGCAAGTGGAGAGAGTTTGTGGAGGAAGTGGCTCTGGATGAAGAGACCCAAGGTATTCGACGGTAAGATGAAGAGGGACATCGTCCGTGATCTGTATGAGCCCCTGTATTGCTTTTGCTGTGTTCGGGTAGTGGGTGGTACACTGGTAGTGCCGCCGGAATCGAACAGTGGTGAAGAGAGACCGATTTCCATGAACGGCAGCGTGAAATTGTGGAGAGACGACCGCAATTCGGGTGAGCTGGGGACAGTGAACACGCGGGATCCCTTTTCCTTTGAAAGGAGGAAAATCATCAATGCGAACCTCTGGGTAAACGTCGCGTATGATTCGAGCCAATATCTCTGGTGGACATCGACGGATCGGGGCAATTCGCTGGTGAAGGGCATGACGATAAAGGCGTAGCTTGTCTCGGAGGAGGGTGTATTCAGCGTCGCTCATCTCTTCTAGGTCGTGGAGTTTTTTGAGCCGGTCCAGGATGGGGAGAAGGTCGGAGAGTCTTTGTTCGACGATAGGAAGGACATCATAATAGTCCGTGCGAGTTCTATGGAGATTTGAGTCGGCGATGGCCATGTAGTTAAATTGAAAAGGACTTACGATGGAAGCTCCGGCAGATTGTCGATGCAATGAGCGAGTAGGTTGTTGCTAACGTTGGCCATAGTGAGCTGCATGTTGCGGTAATCAGATAAGAAGGGGGGAAAAGAGGGAAGAGACGAATTTGAGGGAACACAAGGACTCACATTTTGGTGATATGTCTGATGTAAATTCATATTCTGTCGCGGAGATGTGGTGTAGCTGGTTACACGGCTGTGCGATGCCAAAACATTTGGCTGACGCAGCAGACGCAGGTTCGAATCCTGCCCTCTGCGTGGCAACCCGCCACACAGAGTGTCTGAACCCCCTAGTCGGGAAGTACGACACTCTGTGCAGGCGGGGGCCTTTTTCGCAACACAGGTATTTTTTAAACTTGTTTGGCAATCCATATGAAAGATACAGGCTTCCAATAGACACTGGAGATCTTATGCAGGCCAGAAAGGCATGCAACACTGTCCATCACACTTGCTCGGCATGATATGGACGTCAAACAGACAGTTAAAAGAGCGTAAATTATTGGACAGGCCAATCTTACTGGGAATGGACCACTGCTCAAGTTCGAGTGAGACTGATTCATACTTGACATGGTTGTCGGTCTTCAATGGATGATGTGGTGTGAACCATCCTCTGGACTCTCGACCGGCATTCCCATTTGTGATCACGTGACGTTTTTGGGTGCCGCTCCGAAAACACCATGAGATACATATGCCATTGCAGAGGGGTTTGTGATAGTTGTGGTAGATGGGGGTGCATTGTATGGTGAAGAGGATATCGTTCGCTGGAACTATCCAGGTCCTGGCAGGTGGTTTGGTTTAGGTGAACCGATGTTGAATAGGCGCTGGGAATCGTTTGAATGCACCATACCGTTGAAGATGGTTGGCACGGGCTATATTCGCAGAACGAATTGCAGAAACTGGTGGTTATGGGGCGGCATCGAGCTGGAAGGTGTGGCTTGGTTGAGTCGAACGGATCATCTGCACATTGGGCATAGCTGGTGAAGGATGGGTCAAAAGAGCCACGAAGTTTGAAGGCTGTACAACGTGGTTATCATCATTTAGTTCGGATGAACTAAGGTCGGTATGAGAGTGCGCCATGGTTTGAGCAGGCATACCACCTGAGGTGCGAAAGGAATGAGCCATGCACCAGGCTCTCCGCTATTGGAGGTTTAGTTTGGGAACACTACGTTGATAGTGATGGTTTGGATGAACGTTGTATGGGTATGACTTTCGGATTCGGTGGATTCGTGTCTACCTTGATGGTTGGAATGGTAAACAGCGTCACTATCCGCACTGCAGATAGTCTGGAAGGATGGGTTCGTATGAACTAACATTGTTGTCAATAGTGGGTATGGGTCGACTCAAACCATGTGTTGGAAATTTAGTTTCCGCGAATCGATGTTAGTGTGGGCCGGCGTATACAGTCGAACCTGTCGACTCGATGATGTAGAGTTCCTCGAAGGACTAACAAATGTGGTAGTGTATGAAGCCCTAATGAGATTTGGGGATGGTTCGATGAACGTTCATACGAACTTTTGCCGGCTGTTTTTTGCGTGGGTGACGGATTTTAGTGTGGATGAACTGTTTGGCAAGACTGTGCGGAAAGGGACGAGGTTCTTTCTGGATGAAACATCTGTTTCAACTTTGGCCAACATAGCGGAAATAAACTCGATGGTTTGGGAAGGATGGCCCGGGGTTCTATGGTTCATACGAACTATCACGCCGTCTCGAGCTGAGAGGGTGAGACTGAAGGGGGAAATCCTGCATTTTTGAATGATCCAAAACAGCTGTTATAGCGAATTGAGGTGTCTAGATAGTTCATATGGACTAGTATGCATGGGTTTCTGGAAGATGGTTGGTAAAGTTCATGTGAGCTATGGTTCAACGATATACAAATGCGCTAGACAGACCTTGCCTGTCACCACTTCATGTTCAACCTGAACCCAAACACTATATTGGCAGTCTCGCAAGGACGTGGAAAGTGACCCATGGCCGGTGGAAGAGTTTAGTCTTGCAGAGCCGCATCGGTATAGTTGTTGTAAACCGAAACCGTGTGAAAGGCAGGTCGCTCTCATGCCGTATTCCAGCATGATGTCATACAGTATCAAGCAAAATAAAAAATATTTAGATAGATTCATGCACAGTGTATACTAATACTGTAATGCGACTACTGTTGCCCAAGGATTTCCGTGGGAATGTGAGCGAGGCTCACATCAAAAAATGTGCGAAGCGCACATGTTTTTGAGGGCCTGCGGTGAGACGCCTATCCGCTTATGTGAATAGGCGCCCGCGAAAAAATTGTCAACTCCGAGCGTCCATCATGCATCATGACCCGCATCACAAATTTCGGTCGCAAACGAAAATACCTAGAATCCAGCTTGCCCCATAGCACTCCAACGGAAGACACTCAACAGCCTACGGCAGAACCATCTCCAGTCGAGGCGAAATCGGTAGATCCGACCCTGATGCTCCGCCAAAGAAGAAGAGAAAAAGAGCCGGCAAGAAACGCAAAGTTAATGAAAGTGATAAAGCAGAGGGAGATGAGAAAATAGAAGGCACTTCCACTGGTGACAAGAGCAGCAAGAAGAAAAAGAAAAAGGAATTCAAGAACAAGAGCAAAGATGGTATGGAGATTCCCTTTCACAAACCTCTGTCGTTGAGCCTTCTTCTAGCGCGATTATTAGCCTCAGAGTCACGTCGACTCAAAAGAATTGCCGAACGTGATGCAGGAACGACTTGTTTTGCATGTCGAGAAAAGGGTCATTCGGCCAAGTATTGCCCAAAAAGTGTAGGCGGAGGCCAAAAGAATGTCGGAATATGTTATAGGTACGCGACTCGTGATGCATCTCTGACTGATCTCTAGACTTTGAACTCGTTGCAGGTGTGGATCTAATTGACACAATCTATCTCGTTGCAAGAAACCAGAAGACCCTCTTAATCCCTTACCATTTGCATCGTGTTTCGTGTGCAAGGGAAACGGACACCTGGCGTCCAAATGCCCGGAGAACCAAGATAAAGGCGTGTATCCTGACGGAGGGTGTTGTAAAATGTGTGGCGAGAAGTCACACCTCGCAAAAGATTGTGACCTGAGAAAGAAGGGTGCGTTGAAGCCCTTTGCTTCTATACCATTTACTCATCACTCGACCAGACAACAATGTGCTTTCAACGATTGTGGGAATTGAACAAGATATTGGTCCAGATGAAGATGACTTTCACATCATCGGCCGTCGAAGACAGGAATTAGATCGGGAAGACAGACGAGTAGAAAAGGTTCAGCGTTCGATGGATGTTAGGGTCGGGGCACAGTCTGGTACGGTGCAACCGGTCGGGAACCCATCTAACATGTCAAAGAAGAAAGTGGTGCATTTCTGATCCCCGTGCGCTGCGTTTATATCACTCTTGTGCGTGCTTGGTAGTCTGTTCTTGGATCACGGTCCTCATGTCAGTAGGATACCCAAGGTTAATCAGTTGGGAAACAGCATTTTCCTTCTCCCTTCTGTGTGAACCCGTTCCCGAGAACGGCAACCCATCAGTCAGCGGGTATGCATGGAGACGAGGATATGTTATAACGGGAATCCCATGATGACCTCTCTCGACACGAAATGAACTCACTAGCGACAGAACTTCGTATGCAGGTGGTCGAAGAGGTAAATTGCTTTGTCTATGCAGTATTCACGATCATGAACGCTGCTCCCTCACCAGGCGGCCAAGTTTGGTGATCTCAAAGCGCTCCGATGTGTCAATCGGTCCTTCTGTTCGCTGGTTGAACCACTCTTGTTTGCATCCATCAGATTTGATAGCGGCGAAGACCTGGAGAGAGGCTTCAGAATATTGGAATCTCTGGCCATTGATAAAAGCAGGGTCTCTCATCACGTCCGGACATTGGTCATACAATGCAAAGATAACATGTTTCCGCCTCTACACTATCCAGGATTCCGTTGCGGCGTGGTAGAAGACATAGAAGCTGAACAAGCAAAGATAGATAGGATGAAGAAGACTCAGGAGCGACTGGACAACTGCCTTCCCGCTGCTATCCGAGCTCTCACAAAAATAACGTCTTTGCGGTGAGCTGGGAAAGTGTTGCTGCCGAACATGTCTGACGAAAGAGCAGGGTAGTGGCTAATGAACGCTCACTATCTCCGGCCTCGCTATGGACTGCTATGGGTGGTATCAAACTTCGGGAGGTGGTGATACAGGGCAAAATCGAGAGTTCTTGCTTGGAATACCTGGCCTCCTGCTCAGGGTTGACCAGGTTGGGGCTTCTAAACATCGATGCGACCACGGAAGAAGAGTCAAACGACCATGCAACTTACTTTGCAGGAACTATTTTGCCGAAGCACAGCGAGACGCTAGAAATATCTGAGGTCACTGGAGCATACAGCGGACTCTGGTCATTCGGAGGCCATAATGTGCAGGAATACGGTCGATGCGTTCACTTGCGTGAACTTCGTGTAAGCCTCAACCAACGAAACTTCTCAAAAGCATTGGTAGGCGGCTTTTCTTCCATTTTAATTCGCCCTAAACAATTTGAAAAGACCCGATACCTAGATTTTGTCCATGAGAGGCTACCAAGGATGTCTTCTGTGTCATTGTGTTCTGTGGCAGACAGAAGATATTCCTGGAACTTACTCCGTGGGGCCGGCCTCATACGACACTCAGAATACATGAGGAAGCTCATGGCAGACGCCATCTGTAGTTTCCCTGTTCCCAGAGGTTTCAATGGCGATTTCCAGGTGAATGCAGCAAACCAGGTTTTCGTCTCAAAGGAGGTCGAAGGAGGCACCAGGAGATACCATTGTATTACCTGTTCACTGGTTTGAATAGCTTCTCGAGACTACGTGGTTACCACATAATTCAGGAAGTTGTTTCATTCCTGATAGCAATCCAATATTTAATGCGTTCCTGCATCATTATACGGCTATGCCCCCGTGCCATGGAGACCCCGGGCCGTTTGTATATAGCTTTATAAAGGACAACGACAGTCGAGTCCAATCATAGATTGCCCTCATAGTCCTTTGCCCAAATGGATTCACTGGCAACAGAGTTGCGACTAATGATCGTTAAAGAGGTACGTTTCTTGCTTCCTCTGTCACTGCAACTACATACGTCCTTAGGCGAAGGCAAATGGTAGCCTAAAAACCCTTCGATGCACCAACCGCTCTGTCCGCCTTTTGGTCGACCCTTTGCTGTTTGCTTGTATCAAGCTCGATACTGCCACAGAAGAGCAATTGGCCAAGGGCTTTCAGATGTTGGAGTCATTGTCCGATGAACATAGCCACATCTCTCAACACGTCCAACGATTGGTCGTATGTTGCCAGGATCGCATGTTTGAACCTATATCCTACCCGTACGGTTCTCACCGGCGTAACGAGGAGGGCGAGGCTATTAGAGAAGAAAAGGCACAGAAGGCGCAGGAGGATCTAAATGAGCATCTCCGAGTTGCTATCCCGTATCTCAGAAACTTGAGTTCGGTGCAGTAAGTGGCGTAGTTATAATCATAATGTGCAGTGTTTTTACAGACATTTCCGATAGAGTTGTCACCAACTGGTATGCCCTGTATCCAAGTGCATTGTGGAGTTCCCTCGAGACAAGCGGTATTCAGCTTCAGGAAGTGTCTGTACAGGGGAAACTCGAGAACCCGTTCTTGAAGTACCTGGATTCCTTCTCAGGGCTGACTGCACTGAGAATTAAAAACGCCTTCGCAAACACGGACGAAGAGACAGATAGCCTCGCCGCATATTTCTTCGGGCACATCTTACCCAAACACGCGGAATCACTGGAGAAACTGACAGTCACTGGATCCGAGGAAGGATTCTGGTCGTACGGAGTGCACAACGCACAGAAATTCGAAAGATGCATCAATCTGCGTGAAGCTGAATTCAGCTTCGATCTCGCTGACATATCCGATACGAATGCTAGGGAGAATATGTTGGTCAGTATTTTTCTGGACGGGTAATCCACATTCGCTGATAGTATATCGCCATTTTATCAGGTCCGATGCTTAGGTTTTGCCCATAAACTAAGACGTCTGTCTTCGTTGACTCTCAGGAATACGGCCAGCAAGAGTCACCGCGGCGTGTTTTGCGGTAATCCTGCGTACTCACGTTGGGAGACAATGGCGGGGTGTATGGACACTACTATCCGTAATTTCGTGGTGCCTGCTACTTTCAACCGGGTCCTGGAACTGAGAAGTTGCGGAGGACAAGATTATTCCCTACAAAGGAATTCAGGTGGCGGCAGTCATCGCAGGTATTCCCCGAGACCTGCGGTTGCGGGCGAGGAGAGTATTGATACTCTACGCAAATTCTTGAGCTCATGGTGAACACATGGTCCGACGTCTGGTACATGGGCCCTGGTGTAAGAAGGAAGGAAATATGTATTGGTGCTCAAGTAAAAACAAGTGATCACTGTAGACGTTCGCAATTGTATGTTTAGCAACAAACACTCGACAAATTTTTATTTACTTACCACAACTACTCAGACATGGCTCAAAACATGCCGAAGCAGAGGCTCGAGCTCCGTAAAGGGTTGGACTTGATCCCTTTCGTCGATGTCAAGCCCGTCACCTCTATCTACGTAGCACTCCTGGAAACATTGGTCGACCAAAAGTGCGAAGCGAACATCCCTCAAAGTAATGCCCTGACGACGCGGGCTTGTTGGTGGATCTGTTTCGGGTCTTATGTTTTCCAGCAGGTAGGCCATCAGTTGCTGAGGAATTTTGGCGGAGTGGGTCCGTACACCAAGTGAGACGTATGGTTTGTCCTCACCGTATTCTAGGGATGTTGGATGGTGCTAGAAAAGTTCGATTTAGAGGCATCTTGTTTGGGATGTACTATGACAGCACTTCACATCCTCAGCATTTGCAATGTCAATAACGTCCTTCATGAAATTCAGAGCTGAGGGTCCTTTCTTGAAGTTGTATCTCTTCTGTAGTGTCAACGCTGGATGTTGGGCTTTTTGTACGAAAGTGACGCGCCAATGGTGGTCGCGTTGTAAAGGTAGCAGGTAATGCTCGACTTCATGAGGATCTAGCCATGGCGTTGGCCAACCCGAGACTGAAGCAGGTAGTCCTAGCGTAGATTCAGATAGGGAACATAGACAAAAGCAGAATTCATACTGAAATTTGAAGATTTGAGTTTGAGGACATGAGAGGACATGATGGCATTGGAAACGTTGTGGAACGCGAATGTGACTGTCACCTCATTTCCGCGACTCTGTCATTTCTATGGTATCGACATCCCTCGCACCTCATATCTGCATCGCTTCTTCGCCAGACCTTTCGGATCTCTTAGCAGCTTCATCTTTGCCACCTTTACCTGACATTCTACAGTCATTCTCTCCTTTTCCCCAGGGTGAGTAACAGGGAATTGGTTGTACACTCGTGTTGATTGCTTTTGCTTTAGTGACGACTCGTACAACTTCCCTTACCTCCGTATCCCACAAGTCATTTGCCCTCCGCTTCTCGGATCTCAAGCAAATAGAAGATGCTTGCAAGGAAGATGAGGAACGACGCGCAGCACGTACACTTGACTGGATAGGCTCACGGATAAGCCAAAGATGTGTTCGTTGGGTTGAAGATATGGAAAAGCTGGGTGATAAGGCAGCCAGAATACCTTGGTGGGAAGAGGTAAAGAGATGCGCTGAAGGAGATCATGTACCTAGTCGGAATGAGACATGGAATCACCCTTCTGCGGGTATTGTATGTTTGTTTGATGCATTAAATCGTCACTGACCCCTTCACAGTGATATTAGCAGTGTCAACAAACTCTTCTAATCCCTTGCAAGCCATCACTGCGTTGCATTCTCGGCCGATTGACTTGCCGTCATGGGTGGACCCATTGCACCTCAAATTCACTCTAATAATTCACCCCAAGAACTCGTCTCTGTCTGATGAAGAGTGCGTGACATTCAACTACTATAGCCTCCAGCTCATTAGCCATTAGAGCTACTGCACTCTACAATGCTGTGAAGAAACAATATGGCCTACACACATACTTATTACCACTAGAGCTACCCAATCCACCCCCCAACCCTGTCCCTGTGCCGGTCACTCCACTTCGTCTGCCACCTCCAACCATGGATTCTCCGGAAATTCGGCCACCTCCCACACCTCTCATATCCCCCTCAAACTCCCAAGTAGCGAATACCCCTCTCAATACTCTTCGTATGAATGAAAAGGATATTCAACAGACCGCTCGGTTTACGCGTGAGTTTTTGGTTATGAGTCTGGTACCTTGGATGGAAAAATGTGTTGTGGAATGGAATGAGAATGTAAGTCTCCACCAGATTTAGTGCTCGCAATGCTAAATACGCCGGTTGCTTAGTTTTCCTCAACTAGACGACTGCCGTCACGTCTTTTCTCCTCGACACGTCGACTCTTCGGGTCTCCTTCCCCCTCCCCCGCCCCGGTCATCACTCCAACTCTTCATCGATATCCTCGACGCCTGTCCGATCTGCGACAATCAATGGTGCACTTCCCACTGCCGGGAATCATCAAGGGTCGCCTCCACCACAACAACGCCGTTTAGCCGAGTTTGCTACTATTCTTGGTGATCTCAAGTTGGCAGTGTCGGTTTGGGAGAGCATACGAAAAGAAGGTAGAGGTGGTTCGGTCAGTCGTTAATGGTCTATGATATTACTTCACTGAGCGTTATATACCAGGACATATTGCCTCTTTTATTGAGCCCTTCCCCTACTCTGGAACTTCACGCTTCAAACGCAATTTCTAGTCTCTACGGCGGCTCACCGGACCCCACACCTCAGGCCCAGTTGCACGCATTACAGTACGCCGTCCGCTGGGAAACTGGCATAGATGCATCGGATTTCTTGGGCTTTCTGGAAGGCGAACGCTGGCTCGTGTGGGCTGCTGGGAATGTGAGTTTTTGTTACCCTGCCAATTCATCATCTGATTGGAGCCTTGTTCAAGTCGGACGAGGCCGTATCCGCGATACTTCTGGCATACGCTGCCTACTTGAGTGTCAGAAAAAGAGCTCCTCGGCGTGCTGCATTTTGGTATGTATCTGCGGCCAATAGGCTGGAAAAATATGGCATAGTACGTATTCTGGCTACTCCATGGAAAATGTTCTGATAAAATCATAAGAAACCGCTCACTATGTACTTGCTCCGGAGAGCACACGACTTATGCAAAATTAGTCCATCCAAAGAACTCTCTCCATCATTTTGGGAGTCAGAGGGTATCGAAGCCTCTAAGTCTCGGGGGTTTGATTCTATAATGGCAGGCATCGAGCACCCATTAGGTGCGAACGACTGCATCCGTGTACCAGCATCATGCTCATGTATTATTCACAGCTCGACTACTTTACACTACTGGAGATGTCAGCAATGCAGTTCGAATTTTTCTGGACTTGTTGAAGAGTTCGGGTTCCTCTACTTCGACAGTCACCTCGGCCGACAATGGCGAAGAAGTAGCACCACCTGCACAGAAGGACGGAGTTTACTTAGAAGACTTTAGAGTGGCTTTGGAAGTAAGAATCAAGGAACTTCATACAAGGCCTGAGAAACTAAATATTCGTTTTAGCACTACAAGTCCATTACGTCGAATCTGGAGGAAATATCGTCTCTTAGATTATCTATCAGCTTCTGTGTACCACAGCAAACAGGTATACGGTACCCACGAAGTGACGACGGTGATGAGCAGGTATGGGAGAGGCGCGAAGAAGACTGGAAAAGATTCTGCAAGTCTCAAGGCGTGTCCGAAAGGCTCGTCAAAGATTACAAAGCCTCCGTTGGTGGTAAGCTGCTATCTTGGTCTCATGGTCGATGCTTACCCAAGCGTTACTACCCAGAAACATTTTATGTTGATCTCGTCCTGCAAAACCCGTACCAAGTGGAAGTCAACCTCGGCAATTTGACCGTTGCTGTCAGAGACTCCAATACAGAAGACCCCTCATCTTCGAAGTCCTTTGTTCAGGCAGAGATACTCGACAATGTGACCCTTAGACCTAGAGAGACTCGAACAGTTCCCATTGCTATCAAATCATCCCGCCCTGCCACCTTACTAATCACACATGCGACTTACGACTTCCTCTCCCTCCTGCCGACCACAGAGGCTCTGTCGTATCGCGGAAAAAGATTACATGCCACCCCCGCCCAACGTCAGAAGCCGACCTATGCACCAGATGTTGTCTTAAAGGTCGAGGTTGCTGAAGCAGACCAACGATTGCTGGCAAATTTCGTGGACGAGCAGGAGCCCCGTCTTCTGCAAGGAGAGAACGTTAACTTGAGACTTTGGTTGTCCAATGCTGGGCAGCGCATGATAGGTGAAGTGTGGATTGTCGCGGCTCCCGAAGATCAATTCTGGTTGAACGAAGACTCGGAAGATGGCTCGCGTTCTCACCACGGAGATATTATACAAGAGGAAACGTTGGACTGCAGGAACAGTCTCGTTGCGAAGGACCCATACAAGGTTCCCGTGTCAATGCTTCAGCCCGGAGATAACCATGAAGTGCGCCTGACCCTAAATGCGGGAGGCTTGGGTGAACGAAAGTTCTGTGTGCTCATTTTATACCGGGAGGTATGTGATTCGTGCGGCATGCCCCGAGACTTTGCAAACTGAGTTTTCTCTCGCTCCGTAGCACGACAAAGAAGCCTTTCATCAAGTTCGAGTAACACAGTCGTTTGAGGTTACATCTCTATTCCAAATTTCCGCCAAGGTTTATCCTGCTCCAAACACCGATGATCTCTACGCCGTAGACCTGCAGATAGAGAATTCGTCTTCCAAGATTGTGGAGATTACACAGATATCGACATTGAGCCCTACTTGGGCCTGTAGGTCTGTGACAGAGGCGACGCAGTAAGCATTTTTGTCTCCGTCTCTTGTTGTTGTTCATTGTGCGTCCAGTGGTCCGATACTCGCTCTACAATCTTGTCAGTTACGGTTATATGCAAACCCGTGGCAGGCGGCTTATGGGCACAAGGAGACGGAAGAATATGTAGCACGCAAGCTCAAAAACGTACTCCAGGGAAGGGACGTAGAACTAACAGACCCGCCAGTGTTAGGTTTGTGTGTTAACCATGTGGTTAAGGTAATGTGAACTGTAATATCTATGATTCTCAGATTTATACATTACCTACAGACCTCCCGATCTCGGTTACTGGGAACTGATATTTCCCGGCGCTTCATCTACGACCGACGCCGTCATGCTGTGGTTCAGTCTATATCCTCGTCGCATCCACACATACCTACACGGGTACGCGAGTACACCTTCCCCTTATACAATCCCGCCTCCCTGGATATCTTAGTATTGTGGTCGATTCCGTCGGAGGGTCGATCTGGTATTCATGTTCTGTCGGATCTCTGTGTAGGTGTAGGTCATGCTGCACTGCGCGAGATCCTTGAAGAAACAGAGAATATGAAAGCAACGCGTAGCATGTACAGCGAAACACAGCAGGAACGGGCGGAAATTCTCCAAGCTATCAGCAACAGCGAATGGAACACCGAGATGAATCCCCTTGTCGTGCAATTCGAGGGAACAGAAGTCATCAAGCACGATTTTACGAAGGGGTAAGAATTCATCCAATTCGCTCAGTGTCGAGGATACTCAATATCCCTATCTGTTAGGCCGTGTTACGCCCCGGTCTCAATAATCATACGCAATTTTTCTCTGACACACGATTCTCGGTTTATATTGCAACTGAACGGGGATCAGAACTCGTATCTGCCTTCGTTGTGAGTTCCTGGCAGCGCTTCTTGATGTTTCCTGGCTCAATTAAATTTAGGGTTGACGATGATTTACCGGCACCATACTCCGGTCGTCTGACGCATAGAGGATTACTGAAACCGTTGCAAGTTAATGTCGTGAAAGCAAAACTGTGGATTACTAGACCTGGCTCGCATGTTTTGGGTGGATGGTGCCTGAAAACTGAGGTCTTAGAGCCTTCATCAGAGGGACAGATAGTAGTACGACATAGGTATCTTCAGGAGTCTCCGGAAGGCCGAACTCGCGTTGTCGTCTCTGGCTAATGTGGATTGTAGGTTTATATTGGCTGTGAGTATACAATATATACACCTAGATACGACCCCAATAAATCTGAGCAATAATGAAGCATGATATCTTCAATCGCGCCGCTCTTCCCTGCCGCGTGCTTTCTTGACCCGCACGTTGAAGTAGGTCTACGAAGGATTAGAGATTTGTTATATGATCTTCTAGAAAGTGCTCACCCCAAGGACAAATTGTATAGCATTGAAGAACGGTACCCAGAGCTGGATTTCAATGTTAGTGACCAGTCACGATGTGCAGTATGAGACGCACGTGTAACGGGATGTATCTTTGAGCAATTGTCATGGACAGAGGCGAAACAACCCAGGTAATCTGTATATCCCGCGTTTTCATGAAGCTTGTTCCTTTTCACTGGATTTGTAATGGGTACCCACCCGTACGACAGAAAGGAACCCAGTCTTAATGGTCTTCATGATTTCGTCTTTCGACCGCGCGCCGGAAATAACAGCCATAGAGGTCAAGTATGCTTCATATCGTTGACACGTTTCAGTGTAATATTCATTATCCAGCATTTAAAAGACGTACCACACGCCTGAATGGGAGACACGATGAGATTATTGGCTAATATTTGACCAACCCTAGCCTTTGCCCCAGTCTTTCCAGCAAAAACCTTTTGCAGCGCTCCAACAAGGAAATGTCCTAGAGGTGCAGACACGAAGAATCCATATAAAGCCATTTTCAGTGATTTCGTGTCGATACGAGCCAGAGATAGAAGATGGTCATAGAGGGGAGCAGTTCTCCGGACTCTCCTGTATGGAGTGCGTGCAATGTGGCTGGCTACCACCTCCTGCAGGAAATAGAGGAGCGCTGAAAATGTTTCAGTTTCGGTTATGCACTTTGACGCACGATCAACGGATACCTGCGGTGATCGCTTTCGTGCGCAGTGGATGGGTAGCGAGCTGGTTGAGATATTTAGCGAGAAGAGGGTGAGGGCCTTTGCTGACTGCTTGCGTACTCATGGCTGATATGGGACAAGGAGACTAAAGGGTCGCAGCTTTGAACATGTGGAACGAGGACATTGCTATATTGGCAATTTGATGCGGGGCACCGGCCCTTCGGTCACCTTCTTGCCGGGTTCCAATCATCCGTTCCAGTCGTCAAAGCTTCGTTATATGCAAGCCCTGCTAATAATTCTAATGGTATAATGTATGTAGCACGAAGAGTAACAAGTGAACAAGAAAGTAAGTATCGTAAGCTCTATAAAGGGTTCCCAATCATTGCCTTCCTTTGACCCATACTTTGACGTAGTCAGCCAATGATACCATGCAAATGGTTTGCCAGACACCGAGACCAATACGAGGAGTGACACCACGGTAAAGTCCTTTGATACCGTTCTCCTTGTAGATGAAACCAAGGGTGTTTAAGATGGTCAATTTCTGAGGCCGGTTGGCATTGGCAGCAGCGTTTTTAGCCATTGATTGCATCTTAAATAGACACAGATCAGACGGGAAGTAAGCAACGGATTCAACCTCGACGCACCTCAACTCGGATGACCTCAATGGGCTGATTCCATGTCGCCAAAGCGCCACCAATTGAAGATGCGAGGATCTTGTCCATGGCGCCGAGGCTTTCGCCTTCATTCTTTCCCCGGATTTTACGGATGGTAGACTCAGCGAGTCGTGCGAAACCCATACTACCATTGATGTCAGTTTGCTGAAATTGCGACGAAGAAGTTCGTCCTTACCGAGAACCCCAGTTGGTGCATTGTCGGACAGCGACGGCGTTTACACCCTTGTTAACGCCGGCAAGACCCTCCTTGCGGTATATCTCCGCAAACAACGCCCAGGTTGAAGGAGGCTTAACACCGGCTGCCGCGGTCTTTTGACGCGTGATTTCAGCTGTCTTCATGCATGTGGTGAAACCTGCATGATAACACTAGTAAGCTGGGGGAAGTGAGATAAGAGATGAACGAATTGGGTTGTTGAGCACAGTCTATCGACCGCGGCTGCTTTCGTGGGTGCGGGCGCCTAGAAAACTTACCCATAGTCGCATAAGCTTGTGCGATACCGCCAACCATTCCACCGACTAACCCAGCGGCAGCAGGATTCACACCCATCGAGAGACCGGCAGTTTCAACTTCTGAGGCAGCGAAAATCAAGACACCGCCTTTGGTCGAAGCCTCGATCCAAGCCTGTGGAACAGGTTGTTCATTCTCACACAGCATCCCACAAAATATGCACAAGGACACGTACCCAAGGAATCAATCCCTGATAGAAACCGACAAATCCTCCCCGAGCCCAAACTGACCTGCAAGCTTGCCACATGCTCTGATTCCGGTTAGCAGCCATTTGAGTCTTGAGCACCTCTAGCGGTTGACCGAGAGTGGTGACCTGCGAAACTGTTGGAAAACATCTATGCAGAAAAGACAAGAAAACGTGCCTCCTACAAGAAAAGACCATGAATGAGCAAACCGACATAGAAAAGCCAGTAAATTGCACTCACGAACTATTTTCATTTCATGTTATGGCACGCGAGAAATGTGATGGTTAATATGCAAATACTTCATGAAAACAACGCATGTGGCTTCACCATGTTCATGATAGCACCTGCGGAACACCATGAACACGTTTGCGTGACGATGTTGAGAAGAAAAACGCGTACCGACGGCGATGTTGGACCAGTTGACGCCCTTTTGACCGGGTTCCTTTTGAATAGCCATCGGGAAAGCTTGTAGAAGAAGGACGGGTGAGGAGGAAGATGGGAGAAGGGAAGAAAGAGGGAATGGGAAAATGTGGGACAAGGCGAAAAACGACTGACACTAATTATTATTTGTTGGGGACCCCAGTGATCGGGGATAACCGTATACCTTAGCGGGCGCAGGTCCCCGGAACGCCACTCAATTCCGCCCTCGTCGCGCTCAAAAACGCACCGTTCACTCTCAAATTTGCGTGCAGATGTCAATGTCGCACTCAACAGTTGACCCATACTTGACGGGACTCCGCACGCCCCACTCTCAGGTGCACGACCTTATCTCCCGCACTAGATACAACAAATGTGGGTATTAACATTGAAAAAGCTGATATCCGACACAAGTGGGCATAGCAATGACCGAGTCTGAAGAAAACATTACTAGTAGTTTAAAATCGCAGGATAAGCAGAGAAGGCAAATGTCGTGCATGTTAAGGTAAAGTCCGTTCGTACCAATAGCCTGTCGGTCCCCCAAAATAAACTTCTAGGGTCGTCCAAAACGTTGCGTAGAGATGATCGCAGGCGAGGTTGTCGTGAGGATTGTGGCTGTTCAGGCTGTAGCCGCTTCCTTTGCTTTGAGTTGTTCCGTCAGGTGCTCGATATCTTCCTTCAATCTTGAAAAACGCGAAAGTCAATAAATTACTCTCCAAATAATATAAGGGATTAAATGAGCGTAAGATTTAAGCGAACGCGAGGACCACGCCCAGCGCGATCAATGCACCAATGAAACCCTTGAGTCCGAAGAACTTGACATACCGTGTAATCTGTTCCTGATTCTCATCCTGCTCCTCCTCAAGATACTTGATCTCCATTGCCTTGGTAGCAATCTGCTGTTCTGCTTCGGAGGCTTTCTCCAGAGCAGCGTCCAGCTGTTCTTTCACTGTTCTCATGGCCTTGTCGTGTTCTGCCTCCAAGTCATGCATCTTGAGGTTGTGTGCCTCATGCATCTGCTGCAGCTCCTCCTTCGTGACCCCCGGTGACTGAGGTGCTACAGTGCCGTTACTTTTCGGAGCTACAGGCTCGGCCGAAAGCTTGGCATTGAGAGTCGCAACCTCGCCTTCCAAATCAGACACCTTTATCGACAGGTCCGACTTTTGTTGCACAAGTGTTGCTATCTCCTCGTCGTGAGTAGCACGAAGTTTGGAGACTTCGTCAGCACGAGCCTTGGCGTTCTCCTCTAACTCGATCTGATGGTGGTTTGAAACGTCTGTCAGGGAAGCCTTTGTGAGATTGAGCATCTCAGTAGCTGCAGCCAAATCGTCCTTAGCCACTGCAAGCTCCTTTGTCAGCCGGGCGATCTCCTCCTGGGCAGCGAGAGAAGGCGCTGCTTCTCCAGCTTCTGCCGCGGCACGAGCAGCATCGCGCTGGGCTATGAGTGACTCAATCTCGACTCGCGACGACTCTGCGGAAGACTTGGCTTTCACGAGATCATCCTGGGTGGCCTTCAAATCCAGTGTGAGCTTGCTAATCTGCTTCTCGAAGTTCTTCTCTTGAGTTTCCACCAGCTCTGCGTGTTCCTTTCGAAGATCTTCCAGTGTGGAGTTATGGTTGGATGTGAGCTGACTGGCTGTTTGATCGAAATTCGAGCGGACTGCGGCAAGATCTATCTTGTGAGCTTCACTAGCTTCCGCCTTCGAAGGGATATGAGTAAATGTACGGGGATAGCGGTAAGATAACCGACCTTGGCACGTTCGAACGCTTCTTGCAGCAGTTGCGCATGTTCAGCTTTGACGGCGTTGACTTTGGCATTGTACTGAGCTTCCTGACCCTGAAGCCCATTCAGCACAATCAACAATCATCGAGGACACAATACCTACCTCCAGCTCGGCAGTGATTTTCTGTATCTCCGCAGAGAGCTCGCCTTGTTTATTGAGGAATACCTGCTCTGCCTCCTCCAGAGCTCGTTTATGGGCCTCCGATGCAGAAATAGCTTCCACCTTTGTTTTCTCGTGGGCAGCAGCCGCTGCCTCTAGATCGGCTTTCAATGCTTCTAGCTGAGCTGAAAGCTTCTCCTGAGCTTCGGTTGCAGCCTCTAGCTCCTTTGTATGATTAGCTTTGAGTTCGTCCGTTTGTGCGGAACTTTCGGCTTCTCTAGATCTAGCATCATCGAGGGCTTGTTGCACGGCAGCATTCGATTCGTTCAGCTGTTGCTCGAGTAGCTTGAGCCGATCCAGAGTCTTGGTCCGCTCGTCATCAGCCATCTCCTGTCCATCCTTGAGCTCCAAAATCTCGACCTCGAGTTCTGAAACCTTATTCGCACTCTCTTCCTTCTCAGTTTGCAATGTGGAAACCTGGGCTTCGAGGGCATCAACGCGGCTCGCCTTTTCCTCTAGGGACTTTGCTTTGCTGATTTCCTCTTCTAAGGCCTTCTCATGCGCGGCTTTAAGAGATGCGATCTCTTCCTGAATGGCAGCGAAGTCCGCCTGTGCCTTGAGCAAAGCTTCGTGCTCGACGGCCGCAGCTGTTGTTGCATCAGAAGACGAAGAAGTATGTGAGGCTTTCAACGTCTCCAAGCTCTCTTTGGCGGCGATAACCTGTTCCTCCAAGGCCTGAATCTGGCCTTGGAGGGTATCGATGAGCTCCTTCTGAGACGCGATAGAGGCTCTAGCGGCTTCGAGCTAGAAGAAATTGTCAAAATCCTGTATGAACATCGGAGTAACGTTTGTTACGCACATCCTCTTGCACTGCCTTCAAGGTAGATACTCCTTCCTCGTGTTCCGATTGAAGTCTCGACAATGAGTCCTGTGCCTCCTTCACTTGGGACTCGAGTTCTGCCTTGGCATCTTCGAGTTCCTTGATTCGCGCAGATTTCGCTTCTACATCGGCCAATGCAGTCTCTAAAGAGGCCTTCACTTCCTTTAGCTGATTCTCGGCCTCTGCAGCGGCATCGGTCTTTGACTGCAATGCCTCCGTGGCCTCTTTGAGCTTTCAAATTGGCACAGTGAGAATACAAACATATTTCATGTCAATAAGAACTCACCTTGGCCTGCAAAGTATCAACGACCTTGCTGTCAGTTGCGACTTCCTTAATGGAAGAGATTGAACCTGCAGCTCTAGATGAAGGCTTCGTGACTGTAGAAGTACTCCTGGGTACGACTCTGGAAGTAGGAGCGGAGGTTGGAGGTTTGGAAGTGGAGCCCGATAGACTCTGTCTTGCAGATGAGGGAGTCTTCCTTGCGGCATCGGTGACGGATGCCCGAGGACGAGCACCGCTGCTAGTGATGGATTTGGTGTCGCTCTCATTGCTAGGTGATGCCACGGATGCACGACCAGCGGTTGCGGAGGATGTACCTGTGGCTGGCTTGGAACTGACTGATGAAGAAAGGCTGGAGCGGATAGCACCCGGGGCAGAGGGTTTAGGTGCTGAAGCCATTGATGTTCGTCGACTGGCAGCGGCAGTGGCACTCGAACCAGCAGCAGGTTTCGCAGCCATGGTAGGTTTGGTAGCAGTAGACGAAACACTTGCTGACTTCTTTAGACCTGTGGGAGCGGCAGGCTTAGATGCAGTCGAGGATGACGCGGTAAGTTTCGTGGCGGTTGAGGGGGCTTTGGATGTGGTGGTTGGTTTAGTAGCACCAGCACCGAACGTTCCGGAGTTTAGGACCTACGTTGTAATAACGTCAAAGACAATCGCATCAACACGTTTCATTTTGCTTACCTTTTTGACGGTGGGAGTTGTAGGTCCACCGTTGACTTTGCCAGCAGGAGGCTTCACAGAAACAGACTTCTTCGCTTCGGGAGTAGAAGCTTTTTCTGTTGGCTTGTCGGCATCGTCTGACGGAGGCGCGTTTGAAGTGGAAGGGACGGGAACGGGAACTTCTGCTGGCACTTCAGGCGGTGCTTCTGGGTCAGCAGCACCGCTGATATCGTTGTTATCGTCTTTTTGCCCAGAAGAATCTTTGTCCTCGTTTTCGGAAACTAGAATGGGATTCACAGTGAACCCTCGTGCAAAACATGAGGAAGTAAATGTGACGCACCTTCGCCATCTTGAGAGTTGACAATGTATTCCAGATCCTTGTCCTTCTCAGACGCAGATATAGTGCTCTGCACATCTGCTTCAGACATGATGTTGGAGAGATAAATAACGAATGTGTAAGGATCGACTGAAGAAGGGAACGCCTTGAATTTTGTCCAGGTCGTGTCACAATTGTCGTGGGAAAGGGAAAATGAATACCATTCGGAGCGCGACGCGTAACACTGACAGTGACACAATTCTTGACCTTTGATTAATTCTTTACATTCTTACAAAAGATGCAGGCGTCTGATTCTACCATTTCTAATACTGAACATTTGTCACCGTAGGGCAGCATACAAGTTAAGCGCATTCAATGCAGGTTCCTTCAACGAGTTGTGGTTATAGCTCAAAACCGCAATCTAGAAAGTTCTCTCAACATCAGACCATCGCCGATCAAGTTTTGTCACTTACGCCTCCAGGCTCGACGTTGATTTTTGTCCCTGAATGAGCATGGTTTATTTGAGAGTGAATTGTGCCACAGGAGAAAATCTCACCAAGGCCGAGAGGGGAATCAATCCATCGAGCAATAAAGACACGACTGAAGTGGCCATGAGCGACGATCATCACATCCCGGGTGTGCAGTCCTTCCTCGTAGTACTGGCGATGATACTCCCGAACCTTTGCGATGATGCCATCGATCCGCGCCTCCATATCTTGCACTGATTCTCCGCCGGGACAGCTTGACATAAATACAGTTTGGAGGAGTATCAAGGCAAGATTAGGGACACGACACACCCGTCTTTCCAGATAGCCCAAGTAGGGTTCCTTTGCTTAATCTCTGAGGAAAGCAATCCTTCATAATCACCTATGAAGCCATTCACTGAGCAGAGCCAATCTTGAATATGCAGAAGAGAATGCACCATAATCCCACTCGCGACATTCTTCCGTCAAGGTATGGTGAGGTGTGCCCACATGCTCGAACAGAAGATGGAAGGTTTTGTGAGCACGTTGTCGGGGAGATACAAAGACGGTGCAAAGATTCTTTGGATCGATAATCTCTGAACATTGGACATCAGTTGATAGATGGTAGGACGCGCAAAAATAAAGGGCGTACTTCCTTCACCGACCAGGGTCCGAGCCTGTTCTTTTACTTGCTCTTCGCCTCTAGCGGTCAATGGAATATCGGTTCGTCCTGTCTATAGCCGTACAATAAGTCTGAAGGTTTCTGAATGAATGTCCAGAAATTACATGTCTCCTACGTTCAATATTAATTTCAGTGACATTTTCCAAACCACTGACGCACGTACCCGTTCAAGGACCATTCCGTTTCCCCTTGACCGTGTTCAAGACCATGCCATACGCGTATGTAAATGACCTACCGTGACGGATAAGAAACAAACGAGGGATAGGACGAGACATGGCAACGATGAGCGATGATGATGGTGAAGATAAGCAAAAAAAAAGTGAACAGCCCAGCAAGGTGCTATTTATCGACGCCGGCTACCCAAGCGGCGACGAACGGAATAAGAGGGAAAGTCTTCCACTCAGCCATCGTCACAGGGGCTACCGAATATTCCGCGTGGACAATTTCCATATTGGGAAGCGCAGACTTGAAGTGCACTCTCCACGCCGCAATGTTCGACGATTGTGAGTCCTTTCCTAATCTCTATAGACTCTTTCAAAGTACGCTGACTAGTCTATAGATGTCGAGCATTCAGCTACATCTCCGGCGGGCGCGCTTGCTCATCCCACTTCCCTTCCGGAATTGCAGTACCAAGGTTTTGAACCACAGGCAGACAGTTTTGTTGAGGAGGCTTTTGCAGTGTGTCCTTGTTCCAAATCTCGCAATCACGTTTCTTTCTTATTCATTCTCAGCAAGAAGCCCTAGAACCACCCACTGCACAAGCACCTATATTCGACCTTGGCCAGGTACAATGCACAATAAACGCACCTCTCGTGTCACTCGTCGTGTGTTCGGACATGCTGGTGATGGGTCTCGCATCCAATATGCTCATTCTCATTGAATTATCTCATGCTACCCAAGTCGTACAAATCCAAATACCAAGGAAACCAGGCATCGAAATGACCCTTCACAAACTATTCATGGATCCATCTGGCCGCCATATTATCGTTACTTCGACACAAGGGGAGAATTGGTATCTTTATCGGACGTGGAAGAAGCCAAGGCAGCTGAAGACTTTCAAGATGGTCATCGAAAGCGTGGCATGGAACAAGACAGCTTTACTTTCTGCATCTCAACCGACGTCCACTCGCGAAATCCTAATTGGTGCACGGAATGGTACTATATACGAAGCAGTTCTCAATGCCGAGGAAGATTTTTTCAAGTCTCAGGAACGCTATCTGCAGTCCGTGCTCAGCTTACCAGAAAAGCAGCCCATTACCGGGATCAAATATGACTTCTTCCCACCATCCGAGCCCAGAAAGATTCTGGTGGTCGTGACAACTCCTTCTCGAATATACCAGTATGTTGGAATTCCAGACCGAAGGGCCGACGATGCTGGTCGCATCTTCACTGGACTATTTGCCAATGCGGATCCTAGTACGTAGCCGTTTTTTAACACAGCGCAAGATCATTTGGGCTAATGTGATTTATAGAAATATTGGAACTGCCGGGAACCAATCAACACTCTGAGCTTCACTACTATACACCAAACGCCGATCAAGTTATGTCTTTACCAAGATCGCTGGCGTGGATGACAGGTTAGTGTTCTTTGAACCTCGTTCACGCCCAGTTTAGTGATATCATGTTACAGGTCCTGGTATATATCACGGGAATCTGAACTTTGAGTCGAGCACCGACGACCTCATTGATTCGGCCGATGTTCTACCATACCCGTCGTCTGGCGATAATTCTGAATTCCCAGTTTCCATCGCTCTCACGGAATTTCACTATGTCATTCTGTACAAGGACCGCATTGTGGGTGTTTGCACCCTCGATGACTCGCTTGCATACGAAGAACCATTACCCTTGGTAGGTGCGATTGAGCGAATCACATTGTTCCAGAAAATGAACCACTGTTATCTAGAAACGGGACGAAAAGGTTCGCGGAATAACAGCTGACCCTCTACGGAAGACATACTGGGTCTATACCGATCAGTCTATCTTTGAACTGCTTGTCGGAAACGAAGACCGGGATGTCTGGAAAATCTACCTGTCACAAAAACAATTCGAAGTGGCACTACGATACTCGAAGGTAAAAGAAGCCTTACGTCCTACTACGCATGCTGCTCACTCAATCATCTTCGATAGACTGCTAGCCAGCGAAACCATGTCCTATCAGCTCAGGCTCAGAGCCTTTTCGACGAAGGAAAATACTTCCCTGCGGCACAAGCTTTCTCCCAGTGTTCGGTATCATTCGAAGAAGTCGTTCTTAAATTCATGGATGCTGGCGAGCGTGACGCTTTGCGATCATACCTTATCTCGCGGCTTGAAAGAACGAAGAAGACGGTACGCATACTAAGGTTTGATGTGTTATTCGAAGCGTTAATTGATTCTTGCTACCCCAGGATCTGACACAGCGGATGATGCTCGCCACTTGGCTCGTTGAGTTCTATCTGAGCAAGTGCAATGAATTGGACGATGTCGTGGCCTCGGAATCAGTATCACAAGACATTGAGAATGTCATAACCGAGCGAACAATACTCGAGGACGACCTGCGGCACTTCTTTGAGACATATAAGGTATGTGATTATCGCTTTGTTTATCACAGCTTTGTTAACAGCTACCCCAGAAAAATTTGGATTCTAAAACAGTGTACGAGCTGATCCAGGGGCATGGCAGAACCGACATGTATCTCCATTATGCGACTGTTATCGGAGACTTTGAGCGTGTCATCGAACATTGGATCATGGAAGAAGAGTGGATCAAGGCTATTGATGTATTGAATCGTCAAGTGAGTCTTCTGATACATTGGATTTGAGCATGCTCTTATGCATCAACAGCAAGACCTCGAGTTATATTATCGCTTCGCTGCAGTTCTCCTCCGCCAATCCCCTAAGGAGATGGTCGACTCGTGGCTGAAGCTGCCAACTTTGGACCCTATACGCCTTATTCCTGCGCTGTTACAGTTGCAGCACGCACCTCGGGATCCCCTGTCCCCCAATCAAGCTATCAGATATCTGAATCATGTTGTGTTCGAACAGCACAACACAAACACGACTATTCACAATCTACTAATCACCTTTTACATTTCTCCTTCCTCATCACTGTCTAGTTCGACTTTGGTTGATGATGGCCCTCTTCTGCGGTTCTTGTCAACAGCACCCTCGGATCCTATCACGAACAAACCCTATTATGACCTGGACTATGCCTTGCGACTGTGCAAACAAAATGGACGGACGCAGCCGTGCGTCCATATCTATTCCAAGATGGGCCTATTCGAAAATAGCGTGGACCTTGCTTTGGAAAAGGGAGATCTAGAGTTGGCGAAGATCAATGCGGACAAACCCGATGATGATCAGCCTCTGCGCAAGAAGCTATGGCTTAAAATTGCACGGTATGTTGTGCAAGACAAGAAAGATATCAAGACGTACGGAGCTATCCCTTAATACTCTTCCCGCTCAGCTGATAATCTATCTCAATTTTTTTTTAGGGCTATGCGCTTCTTGGACGACACGGACCTTCTAAAGATTGAAGATATTTTACCCTTCTTCCCTGACTTCGTCGTCATTGACGACTTTAAGGAGGAGATTGCCCATGCGTTAGAAGGCTACTCGTCTCATATCGATAACCTCAAGAGCGAAATGGACGAAGCAACCCGAACCGCAGAATCTATCCAAAAGGATATTGCAGCTCTGAGAAATCGCTTTGTTACTATTGATGCCGGAGAAACCTGTTCCTCTTGTTCGCATCTTTTGCTCACTCGGCAATTCTATGTCTTCCCATGTCGACACAACTTCCATGCGGACTGTCTTATTGGACTGGTAAATGTCGTCCGTTGTCATGATAGCTATCATCCCTTCTAATCATGTTCTCTTTGACGTTTTACATCAGGCTAAAGAATACCTGCCAGCACATTCTTTGCGGCGCATTCTCACGTTGCAGACGGAACTGATGAAGGGAAATCCAGGACCGATTACCGCTGGCAAGATCACCAGTCCTGTTTCTGGTGTCTCACAGGGTCGGCAGCCCCAATCACAAAGAACGCTTCTGTCTTCCAACTTTACCGCACTAGCGAACCCATTACACAATGGGACTAGGGCTGCCAATGTTCTGGGTCGTAATCTCCTGTCAGCTGGAGATCGTCTAAGGGATCTTATCATCCCTGATGCTCTAGCGGCGGTGGTATCGGCACCAGCAGGTTGGATTCCGGGTATAGGTACTGGGCGAAGAAGTGGAGTTGAGGCAGATAACGGTCAAAAGGTGGAAAAGCTGCGAGCCGAGCTGGATGAAGTATTGGCAAGTAGTTGTCCGCTATGCGAGAGCGTAATTGTTGGGTTAGATAGGCCATTCGTGAAGGAGGGAGAGGTAGATACGACTTGGGCATTGTAGAATACTAGTACTCGGATTTTCAACGGATTTTCACATTTTTTGTCTGTTTACGTTATATTACATCTAACGGTGCCGTTGAATGACCGAATCCAGGGCGACGCGAAAAAGATCAGATGCTGCTGGCAGGGGAAATTTAGTGGTTGATTTTCTTCGTGAGACCTTGTTTGCGACGTTGTCTTGCAGCTTTACGAGCCCCCATCTTTTTGAATGAAATGGTTAGGAGAATTTTGGGGGGTAATGACGGACAGGAGTTTTGGGGCGCACCTTTGCCTTGTCTTCCTCGAGTCTCTTTTTCTCCTCTGCGGCTTTCCGGCGTTCTAAAGTTATTTCTCTCCGCCTTGGGAATGGGACATGAGACGAGGGATTTAGTTGGAAAGGAAATGGTGGAACATACCTGTCCTTCTCTGCCTGCTTTTCATCTTTCAATTCCTGCTGCAACTTTTTTATGGCATGTGCCTTTTTGACTTGCTCCATGCGAGCTGCAAAGCTCTTTGCTTTGACACCATTCGGGAGATGTGAACGTCTTGTTGGTAGGTAAGGGACAATGAGACCAAGAAGAGTAAATAGAATGCATACACAGTAGCAGATTTTTGAGTCTTCCATGGTTTACCAGATACTCTACCGTTTGCCGAGGATGCAAGGGACAGGGTGGCCATGGGGGGAAAGACGCACGTGGGAGACTATAAAATGGATGATGAGAGGTACTCCTGATGGAATGCCAAATTGATGGACTTTAGGCGTGTCCTCCACCAGCGAGTTCTCTCAGACTCCATGGCCTTGGACGACTCTGATACCCCTTCCATTTACAGCCATTCTGTCTTCTCTCCTCACATTCGTTCTCCCCAATCTCCCTCTTCATCGCTCCCCGCAATGAGCACCATCAATGACCTTGCCGTCAGCATGCTTGATATGGACGACGATTCTCGCTCGTCCCAGATTTACGATTCTGTGCATGGCCGTATCACCCCAGATGACGAGTTCTACGAGGACGACGATGAAGACGACCAGTCCATACCCCGAATGAGCTATCTAGGTCCGAAGATGCGATATCATTCCAGGGCGCCTTGGGAGGCAGGTGAGGCTCTTGAGGAGGCCGAAGAGGAGAGTACTGTCAACGAGAACCATTCAGTTCTCTCCTCTTCAACGAATCGTGTCAAGGCGGGACTCACGCGACATTTTGGTTTTGGCGGGTCCAAGTCGAACGGTACTGGTAGATCAAGTGAGGAGTCAAATGGCTCGCAGAAAGCATCCAAGCTTTCCTTTGACTCTACGTCGTCTCACGTCTCATATAGTCGCGACACTCACAGCTAGTATGTGACCATCTCACCGTTTGTATATATTCTTTTCTCACTGTTTTATAGTGCCTCCGTCCATCAGCTTTCTCCCTCGACTTCTCACATACATTCTACATACGGCGGTTCCCAGAAACATCCGTACCCGTCGAGTCGAGCTAGACCCCACTCTCCTTCACCTCACGTCTCCCCGACCAGTCCTCGTTCACCTACAACGCACTTCCCAGAGATACCGTCCTCGGGTATCGACAGTAGTAATGATTCCTCCACTAGAAGCAGCAGTAGCTTCGAACTGGACTCGAAACCTTCATTTAACTATCATTCCGAAGAAACCCATCCCTATGCGAATCCCGATCTAGTGATTTCTTCCTCTTCTTCAGAGGAAGCTTTTGCCATACAACGACCTTACAAGCCTTCTTTATCACGAAGCGATTCGTCTACTATAGGCACCGAAACCTTAATTTCCCACAGTGCGCCAAACGCCTATCCCCGTCCTTCTCTAGCTCTTGATCCCACGCCAAAAAGCCCTAGCGCAATGTCCTTCAGAGGTCAAGGAAAAGAAATATCGTCACCAATATCTGTTCGCGGCAGTTCCTGGCGGGGAAGCGATCATCTCTCGGAAGGCACATCACTGCCGCAGCCTCAGCTGTCCAGCCTCCCTGGATGGACCGAACGGGCAGCCTCCCCTGGTTTCAATCTCATATCCTTGGAGGAGGCACGTGCCCAAAGATCCCGCAGCATGACATCCCATCATCCTTCGACTTCCAACCTCTCTGTAGTCTCCAGCGGGGCATCCAACGTCTTCCCTTTCCCAGAGGATGGCGGCAATGGGTCTGGTTCATCCGTTGCCAGCATGACCGCCAGGGCTCGCGCTCGCTCTATCAGTGCTGGCAACCGTGCAAAGCAAGCACTGAACAACATTGTGAGCACCTCTGCACCCAAGTTTGAAAGACGTGAATCAGAGCCCTCGGTCGCGGCATCGTGCAGCAACCCTACACAAAGCGGAATTAATTCCGCAGGTGGACCGCCCGGAGGTAGAACTCTAAGAACGAAACGGAGTGGCTTCCTCCGGTTGTTCAATGGCCGGGACGAAAGATCGCCACCACCTCCTGTGCCACCTCTCTCCGAGGGTTTTGCGGCATTTAATGCTCAGCAGGCGTCGTTGCAGAAACCGACTATTTCTTCAAAGCTCAATAGTCATCGTATCCCAGTACCCCAGATTTCACCATCGCTACTCTCGGAGTCCACATCAAGTAACACGAGCGACGACTATTTGAACGTTAAATCGACGGCCATAGGTGCTGGTCCCAAGCGTACGCCACCACCGCTTTCCCTTCACACCTCGAACCATAGACCTGGTGGTTTACACCCGCAATCGATTCACGATGCTGCCAAAAGTGCCCCTGCTCACCTCACCGAGTTTCCGGCACTCAGACTCAGACCAGTTTCATCCATGTTCAGCGCTCAGTTCGGAGACCACATCCTTTCCGGACCTCCGTCTCCGGAAACCCCAAGCTCTGCTACCAGTCCGAACACGGCACTTTCACCTCTAACCCCCGGTCCTTACAGCCGACCTGACAATTATGGTGCTCTACTTGGTGAAAAACCATCGGTGTCAGTCAGTGATTCTGAGGATCAGGGAGTCGTCTGCAAGCTCCAGGAACAGCTGTCCAAGTCCAAATTAGCGTTCCAACAGCAGATTTGGGATTTGGAGGGGCAGGTTCGCGACTTGAAAATAGAGCTAGAAGATGTACGCTCCAATGGTTTGACGGACCAGCCCTACTGTGAGCATTGCGGAAGAGGCAATCGCTCCGACGGTGATGGGGTCTCAGGGAGCATTATTCACAGACCTAGAGCGAGAACGGGAACAGGGCAATCCCGCTTTGGGAGTGCTGTGTAACTACATCAACCTTTCTCCTTGGTTTACTTTATCATTTATCATTCATTTATTGTCTCGCTGATGACACTTAACTTCCCAAACTTGCATGTCCAACTCATTTGCTTTGTCTATTGAATACTGTCCCTTCATTCCACCGACCTACACTTGTACCTCTTGTTTACTTAATATCTCATTTATGTCTACCCTCTCTGGCGTTGTAATTGGCTTGCAGGTTTATTTTACCTGTTTTGTTGTAGAATCTAGTAATGGCGAGTTCCTGCCGTACGCATCTCTCTTTTGATTACTTACTCTCCTTGATTTTGTTTCATCGTCTCGATCTTGTATTCATGCATCCACTATCGTTCTAGCTGTCGTTCTTTAGTTTGCTGGAAAAGGGTTTATCAAGCACCTGTACTACGTTTCTGCAGACATACAAAATGCTCTAATAGCCTGGTACTGCTTCACCTGTTCATCATATGCCTTCATCCGCTCCGATCAACCAGCCAATACCCTTGGAGAAAACTTTAGATGCCTGAGTGGACACATCTTCACCTTCCTCCCGTCGCCTGCTTCCGCTTCGTGAACGCTCGCTGTCGCCTTGTTCGGAAAGGTGAGATCTGCCACGGGAAAAAGGGAAATTGGCGGTAACACTCTTGAATGTTCTGCTAGCGAGTGCTGCGGCATCAGGTGTATTCAGTAGAGGTGGAGAAGGCATATGGAAGTTCTTCAAGCGCGCCTGCAAAGAAGTCGCTGCCGATTCCGGCGACAGTAATTTGGCAGCGTCCAGCCTTTTCTGACCTTGTCGCGAGTCCACGGCTCCGCCATGTCGGTGTGTGAGTCGTTCTTCTCTGGACTGAATATCATCCTTCTCTAACCGACGCCAGGCCGTGAGAACATCATGGAGCTTGTCCGCAGGGCAAATTTCGATTGCTCGTCCCAATAAACGGAGCTTTTTGCCAGCGTCGTCAAATTCTGTTTGCCGACCTAGCTGGAAGCAGGCGACCCAACAGACATCAGTAGCCTCCCTGATCTTGGGATCGTCCAGCCCCATGGATGTCGCTCGGAGGCCAAGGACTAAGTCAATCATCCGTTCGCTAATCTCGTACGACCGCGTGAAATCTTCGACTTGTAACGCGGTGTCGGCCAGCATCGCCAGGGTCTTCACCTCAGCGACGATATCATCCTTGAATCCGAGTTTGTGGACTAGTTCGAGGATGACTTCCGTATGTTTGTAAGCATCACTGTTGCTGGAGAGGACCTGGGATACCAGTGACAGCCGATCCTTGGTGAGCCGAATTTCAATCGGAGAGATTGGAATACCAGGACGAGACATGATGTTGAAGGAGCATAACCGTGAGGTAGCTTCGATGAAGTCCTTTTCTCTATTCAAAGTTTCTGAAGGTGACGGCACGTCCAGACTAACAATAATTAGACGTAGAGCGAGAATCCTAGCCAAAAAGAAACACACCAATCATATGCTAACTTCATATCACCAAATTTATAGTTGCCGGAACTCGCATTGTCATAGAATTCTCGTGAGCAAGAGAGACACGTTTCCTCGACTATCTCGTTATCTAGCGCCAGACGCCCTTTACGAGAATGGAGTAGATTACGCGCAATGTTGAACCCTAGATTTGCCCGGTCAGATGGGAGATCTCGTGCAGTATTGAATTCAACGTACGGCCAGTACTAAGCAACCCACTTAGATATATTCGCATCACTTCTTCCTTGGAGAGTAGGCAAAATGCGCCACCCAGTTTGTCATCACTTCTCCCGGCTAGCTTGAGCATATCCTCCAATAGCCATTCCCAGTCCTCTTGGGTGTTAAGTTGGTCATCAGAGCCACCAGCTCGCCTAGCCATCCTATTGGCCCACGCCCTTTGCTCGACAGAATCATTATTACTCTGTAGAAACCATCGCAAGGGGGCGGGAACACTCCAACGAGCAAGGATCTCGCCCGACTCCAGGTGAACATCGAGGATATCCAGTGCTCGTGACAATGATGATAGAGGCAAGGGCTTGAAGAACACTAGAAGATCGGCAGGTGTACACGTGGGTCTTGCTGTGGATGGCTTGACAAATGCACCCAACGAAGCCACCGTGGTATCTGCGGCGTCCTCGTCGTCACTAGCCACCTCCCAGGCAGGCAGGCATTCAAAGATGCTGCTCATGGTTGGCCATTGATCCAGGCTGTTGTTGCCGTACAAGCATGCCAATGCCAGGCGTACCATATCGTCGTCCTGCTTGATTATTCGCTGGGAAAGAGGAAGTGTCGGCTTCGAAGCCTCGAACACAGCAGCCGCGATATCGAGAGGCGCCCGCAGGATGTAATCATACAAAAGCCGTGTGGGGATAGAGGGGTCAGGTTTTCCAGCTCGTTCTGCACGAGATTCCAAAACAAATAGATAAGGCATAACAAGTCGTGATATGTCACTTGCAATACTGGGAGGCGTGGAGTGCGCGAGGTAGGCATCCACGACGGAGGATGGATCCATGCTACGCCATTTAGATAAAGTCCAATCTTCCATTAGACTGACTTCTCCTCCCCGGTTGGAGTCGTATACGAGTCGAGAAAGAAGGCTCAATTCTTCGCCCAATTCGTCGAGGCCGGGTATGCCGTGAGACCCACCATGCTGAACGAAAGAGAGGGCGTAATCAACCATTCCAGTGGAATCAATGATTTTCTCTACGTTATGCCGATACCACGCAGAAAGGTCCTGCGCAGATTTCGAGGTTATGAGCGGTGGTGTTTCCTGAGGCAAGGTCGGCGAAAACGATTCAGTAGCCGAGGACATAGGTATATTTGCCAGAGCAGCCTGCACTGCTAATGATTCGGACCAATCTTTCTCAACCCTCGGCTCAGTGAACTTGGGTATGGACTCGATACCCGTCTCACTATCACAGAAGGGGAGAAGGAATTGGTATTCCGAAGGATTGGCATGTCCAGGGATAGAATCGAGAACGGTGTATCTGAACGGCCAAAGTTCAGCGCCGTGTCTATCGAACATCAGTCTGACGCCTTCAAACCATTGGCTGACTGCTAACAGACATGTAGTTTGGAGGAGGTGGACGGAAAGGAATTGTGAAAGTGTGAACGGAGGTAACTGCTTTGTCTTCGAAGTCGACACCGAGCCTTCGCCGCCATCTCCCCAAGGATCGTCATCCCATCCTTCATCCTCCATATCGTCCTTCTCGTCCCCATCCTTTACCACCAACTCTTCTTCTTCGGGCGCCTGTTTGCATAGTTCCACGTAGGTGTTCAGGCAGTCCAGCCGCCGAAACAAAACAGAGCGTAGACGGCACAATAGGGCATCGTTCTCGACCTCTTTGAAGTATTCTGTGAGAGATTCAGACAGGTTTGAAGCTTCTGAAGCGCCCTGAACAGTGTGAGGGAGTAACCGTTTAACGCGTTCAGACGTGGCATCTGTACGGCGTATGCCAATCTGCAACAAGGTTCTCTGTGTTTCCACGTCGTCGACCAATCGGTCTGCACAAGCAGCAACAGCCCAGAGGTCGTCTGTTATAGCGTCGAGGGTCTTTTCGACGTTGCTGACCGTGAGCTCATGGTCTGCCAGGCCATTCCAATGTGATGCGAGTGGTGAGGTCATTTTGGAAGTCCGACTCGTGTCCGGTTCATGACTTCTTGATCACCTACCATCACCACACCGTACAGTTCAATACTCCGTCAGTGGTCATTCAATCCACAATACAGAACCCCAGAAACACTCCACTCAATCGATGATAGCAATTCTAAATGAATACTCGGGCCAAAGTTCTTTCATTTTACAGACTTCCGTTCTGATCTTGCTATGAGAATTTCGGAGGCAACATGTGGTACTACAATTGGATGTGCATGCGAACCCTTGGCTTTGGCCTAGACATCGTCTTATATTTGTCCCACCGCCTCTCAAGAAGTCAAATAACTCAGCAAGAAGCACGGGTCATATCAGGGCAACGTCGCAAGTAAAGCCCATTGGCTATACATCAACCGTATGACTCTCGATGGCGCCACCTCGCCGGCTTTCTGTGCGAAACTCAAGGACGGTTGACTTTCCACCTTGCTTCTTCGTGTGCGTTCGGAAGGGACTAGGTAGACTAGTATCAAGTTCACATTATTTCCCCAAGCAATCCGGGTCATCATGCCCGAAATTCTTGTAGTAATCCTGGAAGCTTTGTAACTGTCTTCTATTTCTCGAACGTCCTCAAGTGATGTTTCTTGCGATTTTCTCCGAACCACTCGGCGAGACGGATGCTCATGAAAGCATTCACCTGTATATATAGGTACCCCAAACCAGTGTCGAATAATCAAGTCGTCCCTCACTTTACATCTTCTACTCAACATGCCAATCACACTCAATCCTTCTGACGGGGACACTCGCAAGTTCAAAGTTGCTGCTATACAAGCTGAACCGTGAGCGCTTTCTTGACTTGACCTTTTCATGTATCAAGTGGGCCGCCCTAGTGTATGGCTGGATCTTCAAGGTGGTGTGGAGAAAACCATTCGTATCATACGTGAAGCCGCCGGTGCGGGCGCCAAAATTATTGGTTTCCCAGAAGTCTTCATCCCTGGTAAAGCAAACCTTGAGTCCAGC
This sequence comes from Paramarasmius palmivorus, assembly GCA_037176845.1. Taxonomy (NCBI): domain Eukaryota; kingdom Fungi; phylum Basidiomycota; class Agaricomycetes; order Agaricales; family Marasmiaceae; genus Paramarasmius; species Paramarasmius palmivorus. Next base: position 755,611 of record JAYKXP010000004.1, on the reverse strand, counting down.
CTACCTTGACATCGCTGACCATTACCTTTAGGTTACCCGTGGACCCCATGGGCAAATAACTTTGTTGACTCGCAGCCTGTTCTTAAGGAGTATCAGGCAAATTCCCTTGCCGTTCACTCTCCAGAAATGGATCGCATCCGCGAAGTCGTGAAGGAAAACGAGGTCAATGTGGTACTGGGCTTCGCTGAGCGCGATGGAGCCTCCCTTTACATCGCACAAGTAACCATCACTCAAGATGGTAACATTGCAAACCATCGTCGCAAGATCAAGGTCGGTGCTTGTATTTCTGATACAATCCTGATCTAGAGCATGGAATGACAGCTGTCTTTTTCGCAGCCCACACACTATGAAAAGACAATCTTCGGCGACGGCAGTGGTACATAGTCACTTGATTTCTTTGTTCATGAATATTCACACATTATCATTTTTCAGCGCAATCCGCGTATAATGTCGTTCAAACACCCTATGGGAGACTCGGGTCCCTGAACTGCTGGGAACACATCCAGGTCTCACCCTATCACTTATCTTTGTACCAAATGGTCGCTGATAGTCTAATCTATAGCCATGGCTGAAGACACACTTCTATTCTCAGCTGCCCCAGATATTTGTCGGCGGGTGGTGGCCAGCATTCCCAGTCGGACAGGGCGGCTCACCATACATCGTCAGCGGAGAGGCATCTAGTCGTATGACTCAATCGGTTGCAATGGAGGGAGGCTGCTTCGGCTTGGCCTGCTGCCAGGTCGTTAGTGAGGCCGGTGCAGAGAAAATGAAGATGACCGGTTTCCCATGGTTCAAGTTCCCTGGAGGTGGTTTCTCTGTGGTACGTTACCTTCTGTGTGTCTATTCACGCTTACCAATCGTTGGTAGGTTTATGGTCCTGATGGTGGTGCACTTACGCCTCCTGTGGACCCTGGTGAAGAAGCCATTGTCTATGCTACAATCAGTCTAGACAAGATCAATGAGGTAAAACTTGTCGCCGACACTATGGGGAACTAGTATGTCTATATTCTGTTGCATTCTACCCCCTGACTCATTATCACCGTAGCTCCCGGTTCGACCTCTTCCGCACTGTGGTGCATGGCAAAAATTGGTCTCCAGTGGAGTATGGTACTGCCGAGGAAGAAAGCCTTCAAACAGCGAAGCAGAATGAGATTCCAAATGCTGTTAACAGTGCCACTTTCCGCGCTAGTACTGATGCTTAAAGAACTCAATGTATACAGATTCACTCGTGTACTTTTATCCAAGGAATCCGAACAGCGATTACAAGTTTACAGCTTCCAGGAAGCTATACAGTCTATTCTTATGTCTGATAAAGTGACAAGATCTCAGATTTGCGATGTGCACTCTGAATCGACCAGTCATTTCTCGTTGGTCACTTTGGGTGCGCTGATCATGGACCTTGGTCGGGGCCAGTGCGTATTGACCTCTAGGGAATAAGTACGGCTAGGCAGTGACTAGGCCTCGTCCGCGGTTCAAGGAGGGTTCAGATGGGAACTTCGGTAGATTCCTTTGGTTGCAAATCATCTTTGAACTCGGGTTTCTCATGCTAACGCTACATACTCGACGCCGGTCTTTCTTGGACATTTATAATGACTTCTTGCTATCCAGTTTACGGCGCTGGGCTTGCGGTGGCGTGAACAGTTGATTGTCACGGGTTCTCTTGGCCTGACGGCTCTGGGAAGCTGTAGTTGACCTCGAGTTGACCGTTCAAGAAGGGAAGCTCAAGCTTGCCCTAGCCGACCCGATGGGTCCATATGTCAAGTCTAACACCGCCTAACCCTCCCAGTATTCTGCTCCTTTCCGCAGTACGCCGCTGTAGATAACTAATATCACGTTCAAGAATACAGGGCTATGATTGCATAAAATGCTACCGCCCTTGGGAGAACCACCGGCGATCGTTCCACCGTCAGAACAAGGTTGTGTGCGCTCGAAGCCTGAGGGACTTTCAAAACCTTGTGAATGGAGATGCATGTCATGTGTAGCTCGTGTGTAGTGAAATGTACATAGTCTGTTTGTAATGAACATCTTTTGTGAGATTCGCTAGTAGCTATGTAAGAGTAAAACCCGAGGAAACAAGTCCAACTAGAAACGCCCGCTCGAAAAACCGAAAAGAAGAGGGACACAAAGCGTCCGCGGCGAGCACGAAAAACCTACAACGCAATACCCCTGGTACAGCATGATGGGAACGAAAATAGCTACCCAGTTTGAGCACTTCGAACTGGGCGAGAGATGTAGAATACAGCGTGGTGAAATGAAAGCAATGCGGCCAGGGATAGCAACAGCAGACAACAGCAACATGTGTATCAAATCAAGGTTTCCTGTAAAGAACCTATTAACTTGACAGCCGGTGATAGGAACAAATATTCCTCACCTCATCTCGTAGGTATTCACCCACATCACTAGGGTGACAGTTGAGTGAACGGGAAGCGGGAAGAAGGCAGAGAAGAGCTTGGACGTACGCTTGATGGAAAACTAAAATCGATGTCGGGTCCAATTTTCGTGTGTCCGCTGTTGAACGTGCTGTTACACCGAATCCCTGCATTACAACCGGTGAACAGCATGTCGGCAAAAGTGCTTGGTCGACTCACCAGGGGAACATCATTCATACTGTAAACAACCACTCCCTGGTGTTCTGGAGTGTCCTCCGTAATTCGTCCCAGATGTGCTTTTAGAACGTGGTTTCCGTAAAGGAAAGGCATTTCGCCATTTGGCTTAATCCATACCTGCAAAGGAAGTGTTATCTCGACAGATCCCCGCCAAAAAAAACACAGGACACGCACTTTATACTTGGCATACTGTGCAACCTGGTCCAACGCCGTTATGTGTAGCTTGAATTTGCCACTTTTGCTGAATTTTCCGAAGCAGGTGCCCATACTGACGAGATTTGAACGAGCAACAGAGGCAGCTAGGCGCATCGATGATTCGGGGACATAGAAAACACGATCCTTGTGTAGTCTGAAGCAATATGGTTCGTCTGGCCGGTCAATTAGATGAATGAGGTTTTTACCCTGCGAAAAAAAAAAGATGAGTGAAGCGCTGAAAAGTAGGGCCAAGGAGCGTACAATGTAATTGGCAAGTTTTGCAAAAAGAGCCTTGGATTCGTCTTCAGTGAGTGGACGCATGAGGGTGATAGTCAGAACGAAAGAAGGGGGACCTGCAAACTAAATGGAAGCCGCGGTCCAAGATTCTTTTAACTTTCCCAGGGACGACCAATTAGATTTGGGGGGCCAATTGTCGATCCGCTGGTTTGCTGCCAACAGTTACATGGTACCCTCTTTCTCATCCTTCCCCCCTTCATTTGATTCATTTCCGGATCTCGATGCGGGTCCCAGTGTAATCAAAGATACAGCCACTCGCGAACTTTCTTCTCAAAAGAAGGATAAGAGCAAGAAAAAGGACAAGACCAAGCACCGTGACAAAGACTCCCGCAAGAAACGAAGGCGCGATGAACATTTCTCCGAGGACGACAACATTACCTACAGGAGCAGCGATAGTAATTCGCGCCTTTTCTACTCAGATTGGAAGGGAGACCCGTTGAACATTCAGTATGGCGGGATTCACAAGGGTGATATCCCGAGGTACAACACAGTCAACCGTGCGTCGTCTTGATTCTTCCAAGTAACGTCTAATGATTGTCAAGGCGGCAGAAAGATACTTGGACTATCGTCTGAGTGGACAGCATTTGCCAGGAATGACCAAGGAATTATAGTAGGCAAGGATCGACATCAAGTGAGCTGATTTGTTTTGCACCATGCCAACGTCTGAAATAACGTCCAAGGCAATAGATACCGACCCTCACAGACCCAAAAACTCGACATCTGCTCGCCGCTACCCCAACCCCTGTACAGCGTTCTGGTGGTGGTGACAAATACGAAGAAATTGACGGTTTCCTTCCCCTGCCATCGAATAACAAAGCGGTCGACTACCGTTCCATCACGAAGGGGGAACGCGACTCAGACTCAGACTCAGAAGCCGACTCAAATTCTGATTTGTCTGGCCCCGGTAGCGCAGACGATGAAACACAGAGGATCACCCTTTCTTCCCATCAGGAAACGTTGAGAGCCCTCGAACAAGATCTATTAAATGACCCTGCATCAGTCTCCAGTTGGCTAAAGCTTGTGACTCGAACTCTATCCACGATAGACCTGGCTTCTAGAAACTCTAGGAAGGCTCGAGCAGAGGTTGCTATTTCAATCCTAGATCGCGCCTTGTCGGCTCACTCACGCAACAAATTCTCAAAACGCCTCCGGCTGATGTATATGACATTTGGTTCGGAGATATGGTCTGAACCCCGTATCAATGAGGAGTGGGAAAAGGCCTTGAAGCTGGGCGACGTGGATGTTTGGATAGAATGGCTCGAATGGAAAATCGGCAGAGCGTCTGACGGTGTATCGGGCATTTTCGATGCTGCTGCCCGAGTATTAGCCGCCTTGGACAGTTCTTTAGATCATGAGTTGGGCAAGATTAGGGTCTTGTGGCGAGTTGCAGTGGCCTGCCAGCAGGCAGGTGAGTGCATTGAATTGTCGTTATCAGTGACATACTGAACATGATGCAGGTTTCCCGGAGCGAGCGACCGCCCTTTTCCAAGCTCAAGCTGAACTGTGCGTTCCTGTTTCGGAAAACTGGGGTGCTTACTGATGAATGATACAGCTTATTTGGGATACCCCAGGCTCTGCACGGACTGCCGTTTGTCACTATTCTCGACGCATTGGAGGAATTCTGGGAATCTGAAGTACCCCGTATCGGCGAAGTAGGCTCCAAGGGATGGTCCATTTGGCACTCTCAGCGTTCGGAAACCCATGTAGCCAACCCAGTGCCTTCGGGCGTTGTTGACCAAGCTGATCTGGATCCATACCGGCAGTGGGGAATCAGCGAGAGTCTCACTGATCGAGTTCGTCGGTGGTCACTGCGATCTACGGACGACTCCGATGATCCATATGCAACCATACTTTTCTCGGATATCAGGCCTGTACTGGTTAGCCTTGAAAACCAGCGAGCTAAAGACGCATTCCGTATGGTTTGGCTATCAGTACTAGGTCTTCATGTTCCTGGTCTGTCAGAGTTCATGGCAATTGGCGAGGATTGCTGGGATGATAGATGGTGTTTGAATGGCCTTACTTCACCCGGTTATCTGAACACAATCTTCCCATCCGACCAACACAAAAGGTTATCGACAGAATCACATTCTGGGGTTCTTGTCGGAAGACAGAAGGAGTATGCCAATAGCTTTGGTCCTGTGAAACACTGGACATTGGGATCTGTTGGTGCCCTGGCCTCGATTTTCGGCCAGCGTGGCATGTGGGATCAGGCCGATTTAGCTGGACTTGACGTGGATTACATCAGGAGAATTTTCAGTCAGCTCCGACTTGGAGCAGGAGATGTGGAATGGGATACGCTTGCGCTCGCTTTCGAGGCTGCTATCAATGTCAAGTCGTGCGTAGCCTATTTTTGGCTCTCCTCAAAGGTACTGAGTTTTCCGCTTATCCAGCGCCTTGAAACTATCAAAGACATTCCTGGAAGCGGCTCGTGACTCTCTTGCGCATTGGGCTGCCCACGCTCAACTAGAGCGGATGCGCGGTCGGTTAAACGAGGCCCGCAAAGTATACCAAACTGTTCTTATTGCATCGTCTTCTCCCGCGCGTCGATCAGGAGAGAGTCAGCTATGGTGGGATTGGGCAGAAATGGAATGGATAGCAGGTCAGTCGGAACAGGCCCTGGCTGTTATTATGAAAAGTGCTGGTGTGGAAGGTCATGGTGGCGTAGCCTTCTTACGGTCGAAGCGTGCCCTGAGCGAGGAAGCAGAGCGCAGTGAGACTTGGCGAGAAGCAGAGGATTGGACGAAACTCGGGACTTTGCTCGATCTGCTTACGTCCAATAATCTCGCCACTTGTCAGCAGATGTTTCAAGAACGGCTGGATTCCATGAGAATTGGACATGTGGGACATGAAAGCATGACTATCTCGGTTCTGCTCTTTCTCTATACGCACACAGTGGTCCTCAAGAACCCTGTGCCACCGGCAATCTTGAGGGAGGCAGTTGAGAAGGCCCTCGACAGTTATCCCAGCAATTCTATTATTCTTTCCCTGTTTCTGGAGTGTGAGAAAGGCCAGGGCATATGGGGACGAGTGCGCGGGCTTTTGGGAAGCAGCGGTGGGAATGCGGAGAAGGATGTTGCGAGAAAGGTTCAGGAGGTGTGGATTGCGAGATGGGAAGAAGGCCGATGGGAAAGTGAGGTGGAACGAATTCGGAGTGGTCTGGCAGTCGCACTGGATCATGGCAGGTACGATGAAATATTACTATACTGTACAAACTGTTCTGATAATATTACAGAACCAGAGGAAGTCCAGTGTTGTGGAGGATGTACTTGGAATTAGAGATACGGACGAATCGACTGGAGCAAGCCAAGAAGCTGCTTTACAGAGCCATCGGTGAATGTCCGTATTATAAAGGTAATGACATTCGCACTTGATTTGCCGAGGCCTTTATTGATGTGATATCAAGAATTGTATGTGCTGGCATTCGTTCCGCTCCGAGGCGTGTTTAGCGCGAGAGAACTCGACGCTTTGGCTGATGTGATGGCGGAGCGGGGGATACGTATGCGACGGGGATTGGACGAAGTTGTTGCCGATTGGAAGGGTGAAGAGGAAGAAAGGAGGAACAATGAAGTTGATTACGACGGCGAGGACGAGATTGAGTATAATGCTCGAGAGCTCAAAAGGCTCAAGCCCTATTGAGCTCTAGGCCTTTTTTGTAAATTGTACGCCACGGGACAAACAAAAATTGTTTTGTAACAAGCTTTGTATTGCGGTGTTTGTGATGCGATGCGGAGGCGGGTGTGACAGGGTGACAAAGAGTGACAGACACAATCGTTGAATGCCTCGTGCTGCTCGTCGACTCCGGCACTCCCAATTTTTTGCTGGACTGACCGCCAAATAATTCCTCAAGTTTTGGTGGTCATTTACTTCGAATTTCCCTTCCTTTTTCTTCCTGAATTCTCCCTGCTCGTTCCCTAATTTTTTCCCTATCCCCTCATCTCCGTTCTACCCTATTTTCCACCTCATAATCGACACATTCCTCGACGATGACCACAATACCTGCTCCGACGACCGACTCGAACCGTGAAGAATGGCCAGATGCAGATTTTGACATTCCAGAGGGACAGCCACTGCATTCCATGTCGGACAAGGATGATGAAGAAGACTGGGACCTTGAAATGGACTTGGGAAAGACTGGCGGGGCCAAAGCCATCCCAATGTCCTCTTCGAGAGTCGTCTCGTCAGACCTCGTTTCCCAAATGATTACCATTCGACCACCTCACAAACTACAAGTTCCGGAGGAAGATGAGGAAGACGAAGGCGTATCAACAATCAAAGCGACAGCAACAATTGTACCAAAGTCCAAGCCCAAGGTCGATCTACAGGACCCCATTGATGAAGACTTTGAAGACGGTCTTGCCCTTCCATCCGATCTTACTCGACTCTCACTTGCACCTTTGTCTCTCAATCATCGTTCTTCAAAGAATTCTCTTGAATGGGGCGACAAAGATCAGACTTCATCATCACAATCCTCCGACGCCTATTCCACCCTTGGCTTTGCCGACGCCTCACCTTCTTCCAACTCTACCTCTTCAGCTTCTCTTCCAGATACGGAAGAGTCTGAAGACGACGACGACGACGACCTCATGGAAGGCGTAGTCATTCCATCCGAGATCTTTGAATCCGGCCACGGTGGCCGCCGGCTCAACAAGATCCTCGAGTTGAAGAAGACGATGGTCATATCTCATGAAAATGTCAAAGTCGCAAGTCCAGACCCCGAAGATGACTTTGAGATGGGTCTCGTCATTGATGATGATGTTGATCTAAGTCCCAGCCGTCTTCTTCATAGTGCTCAGCAGCAGCAAAAGGCACAACATGCAGGCAATCAGCGCAGTCGCAGTCTACCCACACAACGTCCTACATCCTTGAGGCCTCCATCACGGCTAAAGTCGGATAGAGCTAAATCCCCCGTTAACCCCCCACCGTCGTCCACTCGTCAATTCCAGAAGCTTAGGTTATCACCATCTCCTCCACTCCAACCCCCCACTCGTTCACAAACATTCCAACCTCTTTCCCAGGCGTCGTCATCCTCTTTCCTTGCTCCCAAACCGGGCAGTCTTCGTGGTCAAAAGTCCCATTCTGGGCTAAAACCACCCACGCCACCTCCTACCCGCAAGCTCACTCGAAAAGCATCTCTCTCGTCCCTCATGGATACAAGCTCGTCCCAAGCATCAGGCTCTGGGTCAGGTTCCGCAGCGACAAAAGCTCGCTATGAAGAGACAACAGTTGCATCAAGAGCAAAGACCCACCGTTACAAAGTCCCGCCTACCAGACCATCTACCCCTTCTTCAAACCCCGCCGCACTCCGATTAACAATGCCGACTACCTTGTCTGTGAAGACAAGACCTTCTCTCTCGTCAGTATGGGGAGCCCCAGCGTCACCTGCCGTCCCTTCACCCACATTCCGCAATACCTCTTCACCACTACCCCGTCCACCATCTAGTCTATCAAATAAAGCATCTCGCTCTAATATCGTAACATCGCCTTCAGCGCCTCGGGTGCTACGCAAACCAAGGCGAGCGCGGCAGTATGGTGACGGGACGGAGCTGGATGGCATAGAAGATCTGCCTACTGATCGGGATAAGGAAAGTCGATTCCGTGTGCAGCCAAAGGGATATGGCAACCGGATACCAGGCGGAACCTATTCATCGAAAACAACGTCGGACAGGGGCACAATAAGAAGGAAAAGACGAGAGCCTTCTGGTAGCAATTCAGGTCAGTATTCCTTGTGGCATGGTAAAACAAGACGTTCTAAATGGTATATATTCTCCGTAGATGTCCTGGGTTCATCTACCAACTCGATAAGAAAGTCTTCGCGGATAGACCTATCTTCTTTAAAGAGCTCCTTCGAGCGTTCACCAAAGAAAAAGAAGACCGCATCTTCTTCCTCTCAGCCAACCCGCAAGAAGCCTACGCTTATTCGTAATTTAGGTGGCACTGGTGCTCCCAAAGGTACGCTGAGTCCCCTGCGTACATCCGTCGAAGGTGCTGACACGTGTCACTTAGTTGTGGGTGATATGAAGTGGAATCCACAAACACTACGTTGGGAGGGCAATGAACAAGCCCTTCGTGATTTTGATGCTGTTGTCACTTCCACTCGGCCAGCATTGATCACACATTTAACAGGGTCGTCGATTGGTTCACCTGTTGGCTCTTTCACTTCAGGCGCGCGGATAGTGGGAAACATGATCTTCGATCCCCAACGAATGTGTTGGATATCGACATTACCGCCTGAAGAAGACGAGCCCGACGTCTTTGCCAATATGGCCGATGACGAAGAAGAGGGCGACCCATGGGACTCCAAGGGTGATACCATCCGGGGAAGTCTCAAATCACTCACGCCTTCAGAAAGCAGCCGCACCTCAACATCAATGTCAACACTCGTCGATCCACCTAGTCCTGCACGAAGTTCACGCACACGCTCGCCTTCAATATCTGACGACGACCGTGGATCCCGAGCATCCATCCACTACGATATTGATGCCAACTTTGTCGACGGCTGCAGAGCCGCTGAACAAAGACATCATACAGAAATGTCGAGCTGGAAAGACATTCTTGCTAGGCAGGGTCCTCACAGCGACCCTGCGCGGACAGATCTCTATGAAATCAGGGCGCTTGCAACACGCAAGTACTAGTCCTGGTTTGATTTTTCGTACTTACATGCACATTACCTCGCCGACCTTAGCTATACAGCCGTTTAACTATCCTTATTTTTTGTGGCAGGGACTGCTTTCTGTATGTACAGTACAAAAGCTGTTGTTTCGACTCAGACACTACTTACTCTCTTTTTTACCGTCTTCTCCCTTTTCGTTTTGTTCGTTCGTACTGTCCATAGCTTGTGGTTGTTCCGGTCACTCTTTTTATTACATCTCGATATGTACGATCTCGCATATGGAATCTATGGTTTTTTATCTCTCAGATTGCTAAAAATCTTGTGACTGGTGTTTGCAGTGCCGCAATCAACAAGTGTGAGGCACGCGTTCAGATCTCAAAACTCAAGCTTGACCATCGACCATCTCATGACCACACCGACGCGAGCTTTAGACACACCGCAAGTACCGATAAATGACGACATCGCAATAATTCTCGTCAACGAACCAATTATTTCTGCACTCAGAGCTTCCATACAAGACAATGCAGAGCGAGGGCTTCAAGTCGCGTCAAAATGGTGCGTTGCCTCTCCTCTTTTTCATATGATGAATCTTACGAGGGATAGCGTTTAATCTAGGTCAGCTGAACTCTTGATTTCAATACCCAGTATCAAACGACCCATGTTCCACAAGAAAAGCGACATAGGCATTCATGACGTGTTTTTCGGAGGAGATCGTGCACTCGAGCAAGACGAAGCTGATGAAATAGATGCGGCTAGGAGATGTATGGATTCTCGACAATATCTTAGGGCTGAGTACCACGCAAGGGAGTGTAGGAGCGCAAAGGGCATCTTTCTATATGTGTATTCAAGGTTCCTCGTACGTTGTCGTATCGTGATTCTGCTGCTTCCTCATGCTCATTCTTGAAAGACTAGTGAACGGAAAGCTGCAGAGCAGTGGCATAGATTGGATGGTGCGCCTTACTTCTACATCTGGAGCATTCTTGGGAAAGAAGAATCCGTAATGAACAGGAACCCGCTATCAACCACCTCTCCCTCATAATACAAGCATCGGTGAATTGCTGGAATTCGTAGAGGGTTCTCGAGATCCGCACCTCAAGTTCCTGTTAGTTCTTTGAAAATCTTGTTGCCGCTGCTTTGCTTACGTGCATGATAGCAAAGCCTTGTTTTACCGACGACTTTCTCGACATGAAGATGCAATCCAGACATTGATTGAGTCTGTCTCAGCCTATCCGTGGAACTGGTCAGCATGGACGCTTCTGGGTGACTGCATAGACACGAGAGAAGAAGTGGGTTGTTCAATTTTCCACCATGTTGAGAGTCTAACTTGTTAATAGCTTGCAAATGTCCTCTCACGTCTAACAATACCTCTGAATCATCCGGCACCTCTCATGCTACACCTCAAAATCATGAATGACCTACACAGCGCACACCCTCAAGACCTCAGAATATGCGATCAGCTACTTGATCAAGATCACTTTCCCGAAAGCTTGTGGCTCATGACGCAGCGGGCAAAATCTTTATATGACCTAGGCGGTAATCGTCATCTTCATAATCCTTTGGATTGTCCATAGAATTGACATGTCTGTCAATAGCATTTAGCAAAGCCGAGACCCAATTTGATCGCATCTTCAAAATCGACCCGGAAAGAATCGACAACATCGACGTTCTCGCAAATATGCTATACTGCACCAACAAGAGAGAAAGGTTGTCGATACTCGCAGAAAGGTTTGCGAAAAAGGACAAGGACAGGCCAGAGATATGCTGTATCCTCGGTAAGTTGCTAGCACACACCGAACTTATCGGCTAATGAACAGTGATTTCAGGTGCCGCGTGTTCACAAAGAATGGAGCATGAAAAAGCGGTCAAATACTTTAAACGTGCTACCCAGCTTGACCCAACATGTTTCCAAGGGTGGACACTACTTGGCTTCGAATTTATGGAGATGGCCAACCCGCCTGCGGCGATTGAAGCTTTCCGGAGAGCCTTAGGTATATTCCTTGCCTTTCTTGTAGGATTCTGTTCTTGAACCTCGCCAACCCGTAGATCTAAGCAAGAAAGATTATCGACCGTGGTATGGAATGGCACAGGCATACATGGTGCTTAGCATGCCCACGTATTCGCTATATTACTATTCGAAGGCCTCTCAACTGAAGTGGGCATTACTTTGTCAGCATGATTGTCGCTGATTTCTTGACGTCTCCAAGGTCCACAGATATTCCGGTGTGGGAGGGGCTAGCTACATGCTACGAAGACTTGGGCAGGTGGGCTTTCTTTGAAATGATGTCCGTGTTTGGGTATTTCATGCTGTCTACAGGCCTCAGGATGCCATAGCCTGTTACGAGCGCGTGCTTGCAAAACTCACCAACTTCGTCCAAATTGTACCGATATACACAAAACTAGCCAAATTATACAGAGGACTTGAAGACCACGCAGAGGCCGTCAACCAACATGTTCACATCATCAAGTTATACGAGACCGAAAGTGAGTTCGAACGCTTGAGAGCAAGCATTCATTTGACAGGCGCTCAGGGCAGAAGCTTGGAGATAACATACCTGAGCAGTATATGCGATCAATGGTCGAGGTGGCTGAGTATCACGCAAAGGCTCAAGATGGTAACCTCCTTCTGGCAGCGGATTATCTCAAGGCGTGTTCCACTATTCCGGGATGTCCGAATGAGGTGAATGCCCTTCTCACGATGGTTCACCAGAGAGCCCGACAGACTGGTGTGAGTTTGTCAGAAGAGGATGGAAGGTTTTCGATGGAGCATAGGAAAATGATGTTGAAGAAGGCATAGCTTCACGCAGCGGGCTTAGGTTTTGCAGGCCATCAATATTCAATATCTTATCTCTGCTTGTCCCTTATCGTCGTTCCCCATGTACACATCTTATCCGTTAGAATCGGGATGTGGTCGCATCAGTCTTTCTCATATAAGAGCTGCCGCGTCCTCTAAACTAGCATCGACGTAGGTCCAAGTGGAGGGCAGCGTGAATAGAGGATGTGCATAACAAGTAAGTTATCCATGAGTGGACGGACGCACCTGAGATAGTAACAGCAGAACGCATAATAGTTTCTGCATTCACTTCCACCGTCAGATGGATTGGTCTCCACCAGTCCACCTCCGTATGAGAAAATGTAGACGATCGCGACCTCTAGCTTAGAAGCAACTTTCGGCGATATCACTTTGAGGGGGTTCTCCTTTACATACTGTGTGCAGTGTGTGGTGGCGGGATTTCTAGCTAAGTATAGGTCAAATACATTCGGATTCCAGGTCTAAAATCATACGTGGATGTAGTACACGACAAGGCTCAGTCACAATCTCGCAGCGAAATGTCTTCCGATCTTCAAGCTCAGTAGAATTCCACCAACCTACTCAGTTCTTGCTCCTCAGTCTCTCCCTGGTTCGATAACGCATCGCCAAGTGTCTGGGAAAGCGGGTCAGATCCTAGCAATATGGAACATGATCAAACTCCAACCTTATTGACGGATAAGTATTTCTCGACCAGAACACTTCCCAAAACATCCTTCAGGACTACGTCTTGCGCAAGATTCGCTCGCGCTTCCTCGATGCTCAAAGGCATTCTCTTAGTAATACCCAAGGCCATCCGTTCTGCATCATCCATCTCCCACGCAGGTTTAGGTCCTCGACAATCCTTGACCTCCAATAGTTTTTTGGTCTTCAACCCAGTCAGACCTGCCCCGATGATCGCTGCCAATGCCAAGTGCGGATTCGCAGTCCCATCCACGAACCGCATTTCAAAATTTCTCGATTGAGGAGAAGTGACATTCGTCAATCTCACGGGTGCTTCGCGATTTTCTGTCCCGTAATGGATGTACGTTCCTCCACTCCAGACTCCATCAGCTACACGTTTGTACGAGGCAGGCGTGGGGAGCGTAATGGCCGGAATCGCGGGTAAATGTTCGAGAACTCCAGCTAAAAACATGGCTTCGTCTTTCGACATCTCGTTCAAAGGTTTATCAGCTCCGACTCCACGGCGATGGACCGATATGTGGACATGCGCGGAGGACCCCGCCGTACCCATAAAAGGTCTGGGTGCAAAGGTTGCATGGAGCCCATGCTTTGCGGCTAGGTTGACAACAAGTTCGCGCACAAACACCACTTGGTCCGCTGCATCGAGGGGGCTGAGAGGGCCTGAGACAACTTCATATTGCCCTGGAGCGGCCTCTGAATGAAGCATCTGGAGTGACAGACCAGAATCTGTCATCCCCTGTCCAATCTCCTCAAGCAGCGTGGCTTCCTTGGATCCAGCCAGGAAGCCACCTGACCCGGACCATTGATGTTCATTGGAAGCTACGACTGGGCGAGTAGAAGAGAGCAGGATGAACTCGGTTTCGAAGCCAACGAGGAAATCAACGCCACAAGCGTTTCGTGCGTCTCTGGAGGATGATATGAACATTCAATTGCAGAATACCAGGGGACCATTAATTGACGTACTCGACTACGCGCTTCAGCACTGTGCGCGGACAAAGAGGCACGTCCACAGTAAGGGCACCATCTGGGCCTGCGTAAGGTGTTTTCTCCTGGAAGTGTCCAAGGACACCAAAATGGCCTGGGGCGAACGGCAAGGGTCGCAAGGTGGCGATTTCTGGAGCATAAAGATATTCGCCAATGGCCGAGAAGGTTGGTGGTGTGATCAGATAGATGAGTCCTAGAGAAACGTTCGCGACATTGACTCCGGGGCGATTTGAGCTTATGAGTTCCTTGAAGTACTGGATCGGAAGCAAGCGACAACGGCGAATATTGGCCAAATCAACCCAGTAGATGCGGACATACTCTGCTCAGCGAAGGTCAACAATCTTGATTGGCGACAGGATCGTCAAAGAACTCACTGGCACCCGCTTTGTCAGCGTGTTCAAGGGTATAAACAGAGGCTGAGAGATTTTCTGGCTTGTAAGCGACACCGTGGTTGTACTCCATGGCCTCTGTTCGGGTGGTGAGGACTCGACATGTAAACGAGAGGTTCTATATAGGGGATGGGAAAGCTTGCGGACAACTCCGATAACGTCCTCCCGCCAAAATTGGGAATGTAGTTAAGCAAGGCGCTCCGAAGTTTATGTGGACAGGACAGGCTTCCAAAAGCCATGATGCATGATGATCAACGAAAGGGGCACGTTCTGTGCTAAAGATATCTTGCTGGGTGCTGAACTCCAATTGCAATAGTTGTACAGCAGGACCATCTGAGAATTTCGTTCAGTAATGAAGAGGAATGGTTGTTGAAATGATCATCATGATGTTAGATGAAGATGAAATCGATACCATAAGGCCCTTTCTATCGTTGTTTCCGAGAGAAAACAAGTTATGAAGCTTCGATGAAGTTTATGTTGAAGCGAACTATTCAACGAAGGACTGTTGGATTGTTCGGAACAAAGGCTTCTGAGATGACCGACAGTAGTCTAGTAAACGAATCGCAGATCCTCTGTTCCAAATCAGAACATCCTTGCGCGCGCGCGCCACCGTGAAGCCGCTGTTGAGCAGCTGGCCTGTTTGTGGCCTGTTGGTCCCTCAAAGGTGTCCAGTCACTGATTGATTGTTGACGGTGTTATGTAAGTAACACAGCCCGGGCGCCCCAGTGCACGTGCATATACGATTTCGGCCTAACCCGAGGCCAACCCGCCCTCAGCGCTCAGCTTCTTTCGACATCCTGCAAAATGCAGGAATCCGTCAACGTTTCCAGGTTCAAGTACAAAAGCTCCAGTGAGTAGCTTAAGCTCATAATAATAGGAACGATCTCAACCTACCAGAATGAACTCCGCCGACGCGTCCTGACTCCTGAGTCCTGACGACGCTTCTTCAACCTGTCTAACAACTTTATTCGCGTGCAGTTCATGTGCAGACGTCAAGTCTCGCCGCTCGAACGCTTTGGCTGTACAACCCGTGATTGATAGCTTTTTGAAATGGGTCCTGCAACCACTGAGATACCCAGACCCAACGCAATGCGGAGTACTTCTCCCGTGAACTTCAGATTTCAAACTCAAGATTCAGCTACGGATATAGCACGAGATTAGATAACTTGGTCTACAGATCTATACACTCGCTCATGTGTTCAATTGGCTCTCCAGGATAGATATATGGCCGCTAAAACATCGACGGGGTTCGCTGCTTGTTCAACTTCAATCCTCGTTCGCCGACATCTCCAGAGCCAATGGGTGACCATTTTCCCGCAGAATATCGACCCAAAGAGTCCGATCTTGAAATTCTCTCTGAGCATACATGGCTCCAGGGGGCATTTCTTGCTGCGGTGGCATATGGTATCGAATTCGTGCTCTATGTGATGGCGTGCTATCTGCTTTGGATGCATCGTAAGCAGGAAAAGTCGGCCAGAAACATATTCCTGATTGCATACATCTCGATCATATTCCTTCTCTCTACGCTTTACATGGCCGGTTTGTTGCAGTTCACCCAGGAATCCTTCATTGACGGTCGGGAGATCGAAGGTGGCCCGAATGTCTTTGAAGAGATTATGTTCTCGCTACCGGTTGACATGCTAGCAAATGTGATCATGGTGTTAATTACCTGGTTTTGTGACATTATCAACGTGCGTATCTTCCAGCTACTTCGCCAGCATCTTACTGAAAGTTTGCGTGGCGTAGGTGTGGCGTTGCCTTGTGATTTACAAAGGCTGCAGAGTACCAGCCTGGCTGGTAAACCTGATTCCTATTCTTCTTTACTTCGCATCCGTAGGTCAGTTGCGTCTCTGATCTTTGCCTTAATAATAGTGTTGACATATCTTGCCAGCGTTCGGGATTTTATTCTTAAAGCAAGTAGGCACCGTGTCCCAATCACCTTGGGATTCTTCTGGGATCAACTTCACCATTCCTTACTACACGATGTCTCTGGCTCTAAACATTCTCGTGACCATTCTCATCGTACTACGCCTCCTTGTCTATCGCCACCGCATCACCCAGGCGATGGGTTCGGGACACGGTTCACATTACACATCTCTTGTGGCTATGGTCGTCGAATCAGCAGCGATTTACTCCTCCTTTGCGCTGTGCTTTTTGGTACCCTTCTCGGTTAACAGTCCGGTGGCGCAACTATTTTTGCAAGCCCTATCACCGATACAGGTAAGCTTCAACTTCGTCTCCTATCAACGGTGGACTGATGATCATGCTGTGCAGGGAGTGTCAACCTTTCTGATCATTTTCCGCATCGCCCAAGGCAAGGGCTGGTCGCATGATGCATACACCAACGCCTTCACCTCCACGACTCCTGCAAGCCATACCATTGGCGGTACCACAAGGGTACAGTTCAGAAAGGCTACAAAGTCTACCTTTGGCTCAGATACCGCAGGAACCGATGAAGGGCCTATAATGCTAAAGAAGATGGCACCGTCTTCATCTGGTAGTATCGGACACGACGGGGTCACTATCACAAAGAGTGTCCTAGTCGAAGAGAGCGTTTAATTCTCGGTAAAGGCGGAATCCATGACTCATGCCTGGTGATAACTATCTACCTGTGTTTCTCTGGAATATTTATGGATCCTCACAAATGTTTAAAGTACCAAAATGAACATAACGTTGGTTGTCTCATCCACTTTGTACGAATAAACATGGATGGTAAAAATAAAATATTAACGCCGGAACACAAAGCAACGGTGCCGACCGAGCTACAGATATTAGCTGAAGCATGTTCATCCATCAAACCTTCTCTTCTTCTTCACTCCTCTTTTCGATGCTACTGTCCTCGGGAACATCCTTGATGGTATGTACAGGACCCGTAAACCAGTATTTCCCTCCATACACAGGGAAGAAATAATATCCTAACGAGAGAAGTATCGTTCCACCCACAACGACTACTGTATAGTTCATGGTCTGTGAATCAGGAGCAGGCGACGCGGGGAATAGAAAGACCACAATCATGAACAGCAGATAGGCCGACGCCACGGATGCCACGGGCCCGCTCTGCAACAGGATATCTTGGTCAAGAAGTACAGCATAGTTTGTGCTGAAAACACGCACCATTGAACCCAGATTGAACGGCCCGTGCACGAACCTCGTACCACCAACAAAACGAGCGATGATGGGAGTCACAAATCCAATATACTGGCAAACCACCGACATAGTGAATACCGCTGTAATGGCCACTGGTCCTGCAAACGAGATCAAACCTAGAAGGAGCGACAAAAACGCGCAAAAGAAGACTGCGTGTATTGGTGTTTGCGTTTTTTGGTTCATCTGGTATAGGGCGCCGGAGAATGGAAGCCCATGGTCTCGCGAAAAAGCAAAGATTTGTCTTGAGCCGGCAATGAGCTGGATAATGGATGAGGGAGGAGTTGCGGTCCTTATATGCACGAAAGACGCACGTAGTCCATAGCAGTCATGAATAGCGTGATCACCATAAATGCCCATATTATCACTGTGCCCTTGGGTCCGACAGAATTAGCGAAGATCTAACACAAACGTTCCGTAAGCTGCGATCTTCTTGTCGTAAGTGCAGGAGACGTACCGTAGCCATGGGTTGCCCGATAGGATCCTCGATAATTGCTCCAAGATCGCTCCCAATATGAAATGCTAACACGATATTGACGACTATATGAATGTCAGATTCTATAGATTGCCAGAGTCTATCCAGTACCTACTCCAACCAAGTAAAGAGCTCAAGATTGTTGCAGACATGATCGCAAAGGGAACTGCCTTCGGAGCATTTTTTGCTTCTTCGCTTATGTGCACACTCGTGTCAAAGCCAGCTGTAGATGAAATCAGTTGCATTAGAAAAGAATATGCGAGCACTGACCAACAGTCCACGCCGGAGCCAAGAAGCTCAGTATGAAAGCGTATCCGTTATTCCACCCAGATACTAAATAATGACTATGTCAGGAGGACGATGAGATACCAGATGTCAGGCGCACCATTTTCGTAGTGTCCGAAAGCATACGACGCAGTGTTCACGAGGTCAGGGGGAGTTGTTACTGGGAGAGCAACAATGACGGTCAAAAAAAGCCTGCATAATGATTAGAATGATCAGTGGAGATTCGACTGGAGACTGCTATAGCCCTACGCAAGATTCAGAAAGACGTAGAAGTATTGCAGCTTCGCGATGATTCTAGTTGCAAGACTAGCCATAATCGCGTGAAGGGTTAGAAGCGCACAATATACTCCACTGTATAGCACGAACACCGTCAAAATAGAAAACTAGTCAAGGATGGAACAGTACTCACTAAATTTGTGCATTCGTTGGAGTAAATCGTCCACCCGAACCGATAGTCACTGCAGCCATGAGTTGCGTAGCACAGCCCCAGTCAACGCTTGCGAGCCCAGCAACGTATGCTGCTGTATTGATGTCTGTGCGGACATTGATATCAGTGTATGAGTAGGCCATGCAATTATCCCACTCACATCCGACCAGCCAGGAGAGTACTTTGCGATATCGCGGGGAAGTGAATTTGAAGGTCCAATAGTAAAGACCTCCCGCTGTGGGTGCTGCCGAACCGAGCTCTGCCATGGACATACCCACGGGGACCAAAAAACAGCAGCACGTAAACCACTGTGGAACGTGTCTAGAATCAGACTGGGCGAATCGTCGTCGTGAAAAAGACTACACACCCCCCATACCATACCCACTGGACCACCATATGGTATGGAATAGAGAAGAACAGCGCTGAAAGGGACAGTCAGCTTTGAAGGTCTTGGATAGTATACTTCGACAACTAACGCGATTGATTGGACGACACCGACGATGCTGAACGACAGACCGAAAAGTTCGATCTTGCTGAAGTCCCTTTTGAACTCTTCTTTGTATCCCAGCTGAGCGAGAACATCTTGGTCATTGAGGGAGCCTGCAGATCTCTTCTCGTCGGTCGACATGATGGCAGTGGAGAAGTGGATTTGTCCGTCAACGTGTTTAAGTGAGGCGATAAAATGGCCATGGTCTCGTGAAATATAGCCGCCCCGAATTCGCTTCTATGGACTTTCCATATTCGTCAAGAAGTGAGATGGTTAGAGGGGAGAGTTCCTGGGAATGACGGTTGCAAGGCATTTGACGTGGCACTTGAACCCAGACTGGGCGTTTTCCTCACTTGCTGGGGAACCACTCAGCATCTCTTCGTTCTCTTTCGTTCTTAATCGCTTGACGCTTGATGTTGTGGTAATTATGTCCTGGAGTAGTGGGCGATACATGGCATCAGCTCTCTGACTAAAAATACAGGGTTACATAATGTTCACGCGATCTACAGTGATCATCAAGAAGCAAGCTTTGACAGTGGACACTAACACACTCGGGACACCTGTTGCTTCAAGTTTCTACCGCTGGGCACCTGTTCCAAGCTACCGTAACCTAATTCCATATGTGCGTTCTCTATTGGGTCTTGAATCACAACGTCTCCAAAAAGTCATCTCGAAGCCCTAATGTAGATATCCCCTGATTCAATATAATTTAGATGTCGTTGCGCATCTCTTCCCGATAGTGATTCCATGCGAACGAAAGGTGTAATTTGTGTATGAAGCGTGACTGAATAGGTGTAATACGCAACTGTGCATTTATCCTATCTACTTGATATCAAGCAAAACTGATAAGTATTTCCAACGAACAGTAGCTATATCTGTACATACGCTGGAACTAAAATTGAGGTGAGAGCGCCAGCCTAAACTCACCAACCTAGACCATGAAGTACTACTTATGTACATGAGTGATGAGATTGATGCAGTTGATCACCGTGGGCACATTCCATTTTTGGAATCATCGCCGATGAACACACACTACTCAAAGGAGTTGGAATTCGAACTGCTCTTGGCCCATCGACAACCACTCCACTGTACGCTAGGCCTAGGAGAGGTCGTAGAGCTCTGAGGCTGTGCGGTTCGCGAATTAATCAACGGAAAATAACTTTTTATGATTGATGGGGGACCCATAAGGCCTAAGGTTTGGCAAACAATTGGCAAATGCCTGGGTAGAGGTGTTCAGACAGTCGGCGGATTATTTGAGAAAGTCCGGAAGCACAGACCCCTGAATCTTGACACATTGCGAAAACCTTTTCATATGGTGTAAATGCAGGGGAAAGCGGGGTGTCATAAACGACTGCTTGAGTGTGCTTTCAAGTCCAATAGTAAAGGCCATGAATAGTATATTACGAACATAATCATTCATATCGTTTACCTTATCGTTGACTTCTGCAACTTGCACAGTGGACTATATCGCATGATATAGGCCACATAATTAAATAGCCCATCGCCAATGCCATCCCGGGAGTCCTAAATAGTACTGGCAGCTCTAAGTACCAGTCGAGACTGCACGTTTTTTTGGCGTCCATCAAGGCCGTTCCAAGTGAAATTTGCTGTTCCAGCCAATAACGACGGTGCTTGAGCTTTTTTGGAACCTTCTAGACCTGTAATCGCTCCCTCCGTGACGACGTAAGTACATGCTTGCTATCGTCGCAGACAGGTTCTCGATGGAGCATAGGAAAACGTTATTGAAGAAGGCATACTTAGGTTTGGTTACGGTATAGCAGATCATCAATATCTTATCTCTGCTTGTCCTTCATCCTCCATGTCCCGTTCCTCATGTCCACATCTCCCTCAATAATCCGCTTAGAATCGGGATGTGGTCGCATCAGTCTTTCTTCTCATTTAGGAGCTGCCGTGTTCTCTGAACTGGCTTCGACATACCCCCTCAAGTTGATATCGCCGAAAGTTGCGTCCAAGCCAGAGGTCGCGATCGTCTACGTTCTCTCATACGGAGGTGGTCTGGTGGGAGGAGACCAGATCCATCTAACGGGGGAAGTGAATGCAGGGACTATTCTGTTGTTACTATCTCAGGTGCGCCCACTCATGATAACTTACTCGTTTGGTTGCAAACGATCATCACAGGGATCCACAAAGGTGTTTACTTCGCGTCTGCAACAACGACTTATAACCTCCAACGCGAATACCACTGCCCTTGACCATGACGCGTCGTACTACCCTACCACGAACCAGAAGTTGGAGTTTCGCGTTGCCTCGGGAAGCGCTGTTTTTCTTCTTCCCGACCCCGTCACCTGCTTTCGCGCTGCATCCTACAGACAAAAACAGACGGTTCATCTCTCCAAAGGCTCATCCCTGATTTTATTGGATTGGTTTACGTCCGGGAGGAAGTCCCGTGGTGAGGAGTGGGTTTTCTCTACCTATGATAGTGAAAATGAAGTTTTTGTGGATGGGATCCGGCTAGCGAGGGACGCAACACTATTGGAAACGACTTCAGTCTTTAACCATTCTTCACTTCCCCAACGTTCCTTGGCAGATAGATTGGCGCCATACTCGTGTTACGGGACTGCTATTCTATATGGTCCTTTGACCGAGGAGATGTCCAGAAATCTGAGAGCCAGATACGAGGCTATTTCAGTAATGAAACTTGTGGCTCCTCCGGAACTTCTTTGGTCATTGAGTCCTGTTCGGGTCACGTCGGCAGAGTGTGTAGGGCTTGTGGTCCGAATGGCTGGCAAAGACACAGAGACGGTGAAAGATTGGCTCAAGACGTCGTTAGATGGGCTAATCGATATCGTTGGCATGGACGTTTATCGTCGAGTTTTTGTGTAGACTCCGCGGGGACGGATTATCATGCAGTATGAGTGGGTCTATTAGGTTTAGTTACATTAAAACATCCCTACGTTTAGATAGATGATACAGAGCAATGTGTAATGCAAGTAAGTAGATAATACGCCATGTCAAAGTTGCTTTGACGCAACAGTCGGAGAAGGAATAGGTCCATCCTCAGGAGGTACAGATCCCGGTTCAGGTATTATGGCACCGCGCAGTTTCTCCTGCTCGTCTAACCATTTGTCCATATCATCTCCTCGGCCTGCAAATGGACGCTTGCCCAAGAGGTTGATCATGTCCTCTCTGAAGAGTAATCAGACACTAAGAAGGTCGGATAAATGGGTACGTACCTTGTCAGCACTTCCTTCTCTAGCAACAGTTTGGCAACTTTCTCGACATCCTCCTTGTGTTCGCTCAAAAGTTTTCGGGTTCTATCATACATATTGCTGCAAAACAGGTCCAGTTAATCTATACCTGCGAGGCCAAAATAGAGAACTTACGTGATCATCTTGCGGACCTCCGTGTCTAATGTTTCGGCAGTCTTTTCGCTGAACGGCTTATTCCATCCCTCCTTTGCTCCTCGGTCACCACCATAGCTGACAGGACCGATGACTTCATTCATGCCGTAGTTTGCACAAGCTTCGAAGGCGTAGCGAGTGATTTTCTGCAAATCGTCTTGCGCCCCACTCGTGATATTCTCAGTACCGAAGAATATCTCTTCAGATACACGACCACCTAGTGTAACGCAAATCTGATCCGCTAGTTGGGGGCTGGACAAGAGATAACGATCGGGAGGTAGATACTGAGAAAATCAACTGGTAAGTACTCGTAAGACTGAACATGATAAAGAACTGTACCTGTGCATAACCCAGGGCCCCGTTGCCTCTGGGGATAATGCTAACCTTAAGAACAGGATCAGCATGCTCCAAGAACCAACCGGCGACTGCATGGCCAGCTTCATGATAGGCTACGGTCTTCTTCTCTAACGGACTGAGGACCCGACTCTTCTTCTCTAACCCAACTATAACTCGCTCGATAGCATCGTCGAAGTGAGTGGAGTTGACTGACTCTGCACCTCGTCTCGCAGCACGAAGGGCAGCTTCATTGCATACATTAGCAATGTCAGCACCAGAGAAACCGGGCGTGAGCACTGCCAACCTCTGCGCTAGCACATCGATATCACTGAGCGACTCGTGCAACTTGAGAGGCGCTAAGTGTACGAGGAATATACCTTTCCTGCCGGAGACATCGGGTCGGTCAATGACAATGTGCCTGTCGAAACGACCTGGTCGCATAAGGGCGGGGTCGAGAACGTCGGGTCTATTCGTGCCGGCCAACACGACAATGTGTTCGTGAGTTCCGAAGCCGTCCATTTCTACTAGAAGTTGGTTGAGGGTAGACTCTCGTTCGTCATTGCCTCCAAAGCTGCGACCCTTCTCTCTAGACTTGCCAATGGCATCTATCTCGTCGACAAAGATGATGCAGGGTGCGTTCTTCCTCGCCGATGCGAATAGGTCACGAACGCGGGAAGAACCAACACCAACGAACATCTCCACAAACTCCGATCCGGACACCGATAAGAAAGGGACCGACGCCTCGCCGGCTGTCGCCTTCGCGAGTAACGTCTTTCCCGTTCCTGGGGGTCCAGACAGAATGGCACCTCGAGGGATCTTGGCACCTAGTTTCTCGTACTTGGAGGGCTCCTTCAAGAACTGCACAAACTCCATGATCTCCTCCTTCGCCTCGTCCATCCCAGCCACGTCCTTGAATTTGACTTTGACTTGTGTATCCTTATCGAACAACTTGGCACGACTCTTTCCAATACTGAAAATACCCCCACCCGAGCTACCACTCCCTCTGCGCGACAGCCAGTACAAGAAACCAATAACGGCAACGGTCGGTGCAAATTCGAGTAGTACTCGGAGAGTCGATATTTCATCGCTATAGGCGACGGGTATCCGTTCATGGCTAGGGATACCAAGCTCCTTCTGGGCTTCATCTAGCTTGCGTTCGAATGCTTCCACACTCCCGATGGAGAAGTAGTAGTCGCCATTTGCCATGCCTGCAGAAGGATACATGGTTCCCGTGGCATTGGAATGCAACTTAACCCGAACTTTGTGACCGTTGACCACTGTGAGCTTGTCTACTAAGCCCTTATCGAGGAAAGCGGTTCGGAACTCCTGCCATGTTATTTCCTTGGAGGAAGAAGCGGACGTGCTGGAGTAAATGAAGTGCGCAATGGCAAGACCAGTG
Organism: Paramarasmius palmivorus; assembly: GCA_037176845.1. NCBI lineage: Eukaryota > Fungi > Basidiomycota > Agaricomycetes > Agaricales > Marasmiaceae > Paramarasmius > Paramarasmius palmivorus. Next base: position 731,125 of record JAYKXP010000004.1, on the reverse strand, counting down.
ATCCAATTTATGGCTGTATTGAATCCGTTGTTGTTGCCTCCAGGAGGTGGCGGGGGTTCCTTGCCACCTGAACCAGACTTGCGCTTCTCCTGATCCTGGCGCAACTTCTCCTCATTCTCCCGAACTCTTTGGAAAAAACCTTTCAGAGACTGACCCAAGTCTGATGGTTCGTCTGCATCCACTCCCTTCTTCGATTTCTCCTCCTTTGCAGAGACGGACTCCTCCTCCTTCCCCTTCTCTGCCTTCGACTCCTTGTCTGAGCCCGACTGTCGATTTGATTCGGAAGGGGTCCGTGACTGACCAGAATTCTGGGAAGGTCTGTTCACTGGCGTCCCATAGAATCGAGTTGGTCTGACTGCTAGTCTCCGTGTGCCAGATACGAGACGAGCAGCCCTAATAGAACGAGAGAACATTGAGGGTGAAAGAAAAAGGTGGGTGCGATTAGTCAGAATTCGTTCGGCATTATGCGGAGAGTCAGACGCGTCGCCCTTCGACCGAGGTCACCCAGCATGACTCAGAGTCACTGCTCTGGATTTACCTCCCCTTACTGTAGTAGCCCCATGGATTCTGGATCCCGTCATACCATGATTAGAATCATAGAACAGGCCAACTCCCATTACAAGAAACCGTCAGGAGAGCCCCCATCTCTTCCCACAACACCTTCACATTAGTAGATACCCTTCGCGGAGGTCCGTTTCCTCAATAATAAAAGAGAATTGCTACACGATTGTGTCCAATGGTGACTCTTCGAAAGCCACGTCGATCGGTCAAGTACACTCCTGTCTTCAATGAATCACCAATGAAATGACTAAAGCGTTTATTTTAGACCGGGAGACTTTCGTTGATGCCTGAGTTGATAGAAATGCAAGCACCGACAACATTCAAACGTTCAATAGTCTCCCATTTGGTCTCTCAGGTAAGGCGAATCGTGTAGGTGAGTTTAAGTCCATCGACGACCACGCGTAACGATCAGTCCTAATTCGATCAGAGACCTAAAAGTCTTAAGATATCCAAGCATAATCCGGCCCACGGTGTTCGAATTCCGAGGACTCGCATTCACGGTCGACGCTGGAAAAGATACCTCGCCACAAAGTGGCCAGCGTAGCCATCTTTGTCGGAATGAGGGAGGCACAGTTCTGCGGGTGTTATGCGCAGCTCAAAGGTACTCAGGTTGTAGCACCTAAGCTTGACAATGACTCGAAGGCTCAAACACTTGGGACACAGCGGCTACCAACCGAATGGCGTTCAAAAGCCGGGCGGCCGTCTGAGTCATGAACACGGGTTTCAACCGGTGTTAGTGTGTTACTGACCGAACTCAGAATATAGCCGCCACGTTTTTCGATTTCACAAATCATTGTTGACATCCTACCACACCCTAGATGGTAGTCGCATGCCGCTCTTGGACGGACTTCTTATAAAGCGTGAAATACTTAAATCGCCCTGGACCCTGGTTCAGTAGCTTGGCACCTCTCATTTCCCCAGATTTTCACAATGTCAAGGCCCTCAACTGCAAGCTCTCACACTATTCCCGGAGACAGCACGTCTGCCAGACGACCTATAGAAGGCGCCATGATAACTGAAAAGGCCGACCAGTTTCTGGTCGACAAACTCGACGACAATGATCCCAATAATCCAAAAATGTGGAGCCAGGCCAAGAAGTGGTATCTGACTATGGCTGCAGGAATGCTCGTCTTGAATGCAACGTTCGCTAGCTCAGCCCGTATGTCTTGAGTTTTTCATCACTCTGAACCCAGCCTAACAGTGACTCCTGTTTCCTAGCCGGCGGCATTGCACAAGCATTGATCAAGGAATTCAGCATGTCAGAAGAAGTCGCAACGTTAACGATCTCATTATTCGTGGCCGGTTATTGCGTTGGGCAAGTATCCGCATGTGTACCCGTTCTTGTGGACGCCTACTGACATGATTCCGCGCATAGGCCGTTGATATGGGGCCCACTTTCTGAAGAGTTCGGAAGAAGACCTATTTTTATTCTCAGCTTCTTCGTTTATATGGTATGCATACCGCAAACGTTGTAAACGTTGGCTCACTCTGAACCCTTCGTAGATGTTCCAAATAGGGACAGCCCTGGCACAAAATAAAGCAACTATTATCGTTCTTCGATTCCTCGGTGGCACCTTCGCTGCTTGTCCGTTGACAAACTCAGGGTATGTCCTTACCTTCGCCTCAGCAACGATATGCACTCATATTCAACAGTGCTGTTATATCCGATATATGGGACGTAAAAAGACGAGGAATAGCAATGGTGAGTGATCAGACACGCTGCTACGCCGGTAGATTACTAACGAGTCCCAAGTCGGTGTTCACAATATGTCCCTTTGCTGGCCCTGCCCTTGGACCTTGTGTAGCTGGGTTTATCTACGTCTCGGGAACATCGTGGCGATGGGTGTTCTGGATCCTCGCTCTCTTCGTAAGTTATCATTCACTGAGCGCATTTCTTACCGGTTTAATCAATTATTCCTAGGCTGGGGCGTGCTGGATTATGATCATCTTAACCATGCCTGAAACCTATACGTGAGTCGGGAGCTCGAATATTTAAATATCTTTTGGTACGAGTCTGTTGAATTCATTCTTTGTAGGCCAATCCTGCTCGTCCAGCGTGCGAAGCAGTTGCGTAAAGAAACAGGAGACGATCGTTACTACGCACCTATGGAGGCCACCAAAAAAACTCTATCTCAGCAAGTTGAGAACGTTCTCGCCCGTCCCTTCAAAATGCTTTTCCAGGAGCCAATGTTGCTTTCCACCACGCTCTATATGAGTGTAAGTACTCATTTCAATCATGCTTCTTGCAAGGAAGCTAACAACCGAATGTAGTTCGTGTATGGTTGCCTGTATCTTCTCTTTGAGGCCTATCCCATCGTCTTCACGCAAGGACATCATCTAAACGCAGGCATCTCAGGCCTGATGTATTTCCCTTTGTTAATTGGCGGAGTTTTAGCAGTGACCATAGTATGTTACTTCCAATTGTAAGCAGATTGATCTCTCATTCTTTGCTTTTTGCAGTATGTCTTCACCTTTGGTCGCCGATATGAACGAGAGGTAGAAAGATGCGCCCCGAATCCTGTACCTCCGGAGTTTCGTTTGGAAATGGCAATGATCGCAGCACCCCTCTATGCTCTCTCCTTCTTCTGGTTTGCGTGGACTTCATACCCCTCAATCTCGCTATGGGCTCCTTTGATGAGTGGGCTATTGAACGGTTTCGGGATTTCCTGGATCTTCGTGAGTTTTGGTTCGATTATAAAAACCGATCAAATGAACTCAATTCATCTCTTTCAGCTGAGTCTATTCAACTATATTATTGATACGTACCTCATGGCTGCTGCATCTGCGCTCGCCGCAAACACTGTCATTCGTAGTCTGTTTGGAGCGGCATTTCCAGTCAGTTGTATCCTTACAAGTGTCTCGTACCTTTTACTCATTCAGAGAACATAGCTGTTCGCTCGTCAGATGTATGAAGCTCTGGGCCCAAGATGGGCGTCTTCGTTACTCGGTTTTGTAGCGTTGGGATTGACTCCCATTCCGTTCATCTTCGTCAAGTATGTCCAATCAGTTACGATTTACAGGAGATGTGACTAACCCCTTTTCAAGATTTGGTGCACGACTCCGTGAAAGATCCACGTTTGCACCATCTGCACCTCCCCGCCCCAAAGAATCCAACACATCATCTGCATGAGCAATTACCTAGATTAATATATTTTATAGTTATCGTTATGTAGACGCCATTCACGCCGATACCACATTTGTAGCATGATATATGGGACACACTGTGACGAACGTACTACTGGACCTTGTATAATATTAGCATTTACATTAGTATAAAGGAACAAAGTTAATATAAGTGGGCCTGAGCTTCAAGCTCGCTTTGAGTGGCTGGACGCAAGGGTCCCGACTTTTGGAAATTCGAAGTTTGAGTATTCGTGGCACTTGGGACGATTGAATGAACATGAACTTGAAGTCGCTCTGTAGGTGATGTCGCGGTTGTTCGTGGGCGTAAGCGGACCATGCGCTCGGAGGGGACACGCCGCACGCGCTAGTCGTCTTTCCACTTTTGGAAAGACCATTTTTTCCGAAACCATTTCCGTTTCCGTATCACTTCCTCGTACTGTCAAAAAGGCCCAAACCACTTCAACATGCCTCCTATGGCCTTTCAAGGACTCGTGACAAAGGTCGGATTCATGAATAAAACAGCAACGGTCACTGTGTCGAGATGGGCTATACATAAAGTTACTGGCAAGGTGTGTCGATACCGAAGCATCATCGTAAAGCTCTTCGCTCACAATTGATGCAGCGAATTGAGAGGACGAAGAAATATCTCACTCATGACCCAGAGAATAGTAAGTGACGCGGGAATAGAACGCCACGACATCCCTCAAACCACCCCTTCCCAGAACTACGAAAAGACGACGTCGTCATCATTCGGAATTGCCCACCTGTCTCTGCCAGAAAGCGTTTCAAGGTCGAGAGAATCGTGAAGAGTCCCGAAACCGAACGTGGACTTCTTCGTGCTCAGAGAGCTGCTGAAGCGGCCCAAGCCGCAGGCCATTCACCGATACTCGAAGCATTAGCGTCGTCCGATGCAACCAAATCACAAGGCGCCGCCAGGCTTTGAACAACAATATCCATTTTGGTGGTCTCGTTTTTGGAGATACTTAGAGGTCGCCCTCATTGACATACAATTGGTACATGGACCATTCGTGTCTGTATACATACTACAGTAGTGAAGCGGCATCGTCGTAATATGAGGCCAGGAGGATTTCATTGGCTTTGCTGCTGTTGCAAAGTGGTCTGTATTTCAACAAGCTAGTGGAACCGTCAGCACAACGGTAAATAGATGTTCAGAATAATACACAAACCTCCTGCTTCTTCTTTTCGGATCTACCCTCAATTTCCTTTAGTTGACCTTCTATCCGTTTACTAAGAGTTGTCGAGTGAGTATTGCTGCAAAAGGGACTAAACATCGTGCTCACATTTCTCCACGGATAAACTCCAGACGTGTATCGACGTTGTTCTTCGCTTCTGCTTGATCCTGTCTTACTAGAACAGGTCCAATTTGCTTGTAAACCTCGTTTTCTGGCTTGAGACTCGCAAATTCCTACGGTCCATGGAAATGGCGTCGTTCCTGTGAGTGACCTAGCCGGAAGAGGACAATTATGTTCACACCTTTTTCACCATCTCATTTTCTGATAACTGTGCATCTAACCTCTGCCGCGCCTCTACTGCATTCGATAGTTCTACCTGAATCTCTCGAAATTCATTTGAAGCCGATTGGTATTTCTCCTGAAGAGCCTGAAGGGACGACATGAAGATACTAATTGAAGGAAGCTATGATCTTATCTTGAGTTCTCGGCGATGAAATCATGATATGATGCCCACGCTAGTTTCTGATTTCTTCTCCATGTCGGACCATCTCAGGTTGACGGAACCCCGAGGATTCCACATTGGTAATTGCCATGGATCTATAAAGGCATTGTCAATGTGTTCTTTGAGCCGGTTCTACGAACATTCATCATCATGCCTTCGCCTGTGAAAATTGACTGGTCCAAAATCGACAAACCAGAGCTCGTCCTTTCGCGTTTTCCAAGTCGCCGATCCGTTGTTTATGGGACCAAGGGCATCGTGTCTTCGTCTCAACCCTTAGCAACTGAAGCTGGTCTAGAGATCCTGAGAAAAGGAGGAAATGCTGGTACGCTTCGTTTTATAAATGCTCTAGGTGGATTTGTACTAACTCTGGGATTCTTGCTGTAGCTGATGCTGCTGTTGCAACTTCAGCTGCTCTCAATGTTACTGAACCTAGCTGCTGTGGGATTGGAGGGTCAGCCAGTTTTACTGTTGTTTTGGACCAAGAATAATCGTCAACATGTGTTCAGAGACGCCTTCTGTCTGTTCTATGACGCTAAAACCAAACAGGTCAAAGCGCTCAATGGCTCAGGACACTCTCCTCAAAAGTTGACCATAGATCATGTTCGTTCGCGAGGAATCACAGGTTCGCAAATACCTGTGACTGACTTGAATGCAGTGACGGTTCCCGGTGAGTATATCTTGTCTTGTGCCAACAGGAGCCCTGATTTGACTATCATACCAGGGGCTGCTGCCGCATGGGCTGATACAGTTGAGAGGTTCGGGAGCGGTAGTCTGTCTTTGGGAGAAGTTTTAGAACCTGCCATTCGACTTGCTGAGGAAGGGTACGTGAAGTCATTGCAGATTCTTTCATCGGCTACTGACTGTCCCCAGTGTTCCAGTGTCCGAAATACACAGTTATTCCGTTGGTGTCCAAACTTAATTCATCATGAATGCTGACAGTAATATCCATTCAACAGTGGCAACGCTCTGAGGTATGCCATATCCTGCGTATCCCTTGCCGCCGAGTTTGAATACATTCGCGGGGTTCTAGAACCTCATTAAGAATGCCTCTCCGAACGGCGACGAAATGCTACTCGATGGGAAAGCACCCCTTCCTGGTCAGATCGTCACGTTGACTAACCTAGGCAGAACATTCCGTGAACTAGCAACCAAGGGGAAGGATGGCTTTTATAAAGGACGCGTTGCCGAAGCTATCGTCGAGCTTATTCAGAGCAAGGGCGGTGTTATGGAATTAGAGGATCTCGCGAAACACGAAACAACCTTTGTAGAACCTCTCAAGTACACATACGCAGGAGAGGTCAATGTGTATGAGGTACATATGTGTCTTCATGTTTGTGATTGATGAGTTACTTATCGACGCGCTTCCGTAGTGCCCTCCGAATGGACAAGGTAATGTTTATTTTCCCTAGTCTCGGGCCGAATCTAACGCTAGTAGGCATCACCGCACTCATTGCTTTGGGAATTCTCGAGAGCGCTCAGGAACAAGGTATCATTCGTCCATTGTCAGAAATGGGACACAATTCGGCCGAGTATCTTCATATTTTGGTGGAAGCCCTAAGGCGCGTATCAGCACATCTCCTTTGTTGGCTTATCTGACGGGTTCCTGAAGACTTGCTTTTGCTGGTACGAAATTCTCTACCTTACCATGGAAACTTACATTTAAGGGACATGGTAACAGATAGCCAGTGGTATGTAGCGGATCCGGACATTGTCGACGTGCCCGTGACCAAGTTATTGGACAAGGTAACCTTGATAAGTATGGTGGGTCGAATCTAGCTAACTCATCCGAAACAGACGTACCTTGCTGCTAGAGCAAAACTGATAGATCCCACCAAAACCAATCCTCGGGTAGTACATGTATGGTGATTATCCATATCTTCATTCTAGAGCACTGAAGATGCGGCAGGGAAATCCCTTCAACTCGTCTGATACGGTATACTTCTCTGGTATGGACCCTCTATGTCGATAAGAGCCATAACCTCATTTGTATTGTGATCAGTCACAGACCAGTGGGGAAATGCGTGCAGCTATATTCAAAGCAATTATGCCGGTAAGCCGAGTCCATATCCTAATCTTCTTCGTTCTGATCAAAGAATGGAAGGCTTCGGGACTGGAGGTGAGCTGCATCGAACTGGAGCAGATATATCATGACTGGTCTGATACGAAAGTGTCTCAGCCGTACCAAAGGGATGTGGCTTCACACTACAGAACCGGGGCAGTGGGTTCGTGCTGGACGAAAATCATCCGAATGCACTCAAGGTATGTAATCTAGTTCATACCGACTAGTATAAGCTCAGTTGTCTTAGGGTGGCAAACGACCATACCACACGATTATTCCTTGCCTTGCTACTAGGGGGGATGACTTATTCCTCAGCTTTGGTGTGATGGGCGGATTTATGCAGGTTAGAAAGCTCTCGACTGACACGAGGAGAGGCTCGTTCATTGTTACTATAGCCTCAGGGACACGTCCAAGTTCTTCTGAACATGCTTAGGGGATATACCCCCCAGGCTGCGCTTGATGCTCCCCGATTCTGCATTTCGGCCGGTAGTCCAGAGACCCAGAATCAAAATACAGGGAATGCAGGCGATATAAACAGCGAAGTTTACTTTGAGGAAGGTATACCTGACGAGACTGTTGCAAAATTACGAGGTACGAATGTTCGACCGTCGTCGGATAGCGAAGAATATTGACTGTGGCTATAGAAATGGGACACGACGCCCGCAAAGCTATAGGATTCAACCGTTCAATGATGGGCCGCGGACAGGTGATTCAAAAGATCAGAGACATTTCGGGGAGGACGGTATGGGCGGCAGGATCTGATCCTCGAGCAGACGGGCATGCCGCGGGACATATCTAAGTCAATGGATAGATAAATATGGTTGAATTGTAACAATATTTGTACAAGTGCACGAACATCAAACCCGATAGGTCCATGGTATTTCTATAACTACATCCTCCGTTGGCGCTCAGTACCCACTGTTTATGAATATTAGTATTGTCGACAGAGAACCTGGCGAATTACGAACCTGCCTGCTTCCTCCTGTATTCTCGCAGGTCTTTCGTTTTATCAGGTCCTCTGATTTTCCCCCAGCCCGCTAGAGGTACAACGATAGCTGTCATGTTATCTTCGCCGCCCAACTCCTCGGCAAACGACAATATTTTGTCAGCGGCGGTCTTTGGGTCGGGAGCATCGCGGGCAAGATCTACCACTTCATCATCTGATAACATCGAAGTGACGCCGTCTGATACTAGTACAATGTAGGCCCATTGGTCACCTAGATAACGGTTTAGGACTGTTGAGTAGGTACGAAAGAAAGACGCACCGCTGAGGAGCCTCGTCCTCACTTCTGGCTCCGGAGTCACACCAAATTTTTTGTAGTCAAGGTCGCCGAGCCTAGAGGAGCGTTCTTAGTGAATCGCGAGACCAATCTATAAGAGAAAGCAGTCACCCTCGTGTATTGGCCAAAGCTCCCATCCATCTAGTGCATATATGTCATAAGTATAGAGAGCAAGCAGCACCAACAATTCACTTACCGTGACTCGCCATAGGAATCCGTAATCAGAGATGAACCCATCATCCGACGCAGTCTGATAGATTCACCTCTAGCATCTGCATGGTGGTTCTCCGTCATTGGTACAACTTTGCCTCCATCTGTCGAACACAGGAGGACCCTGGTGTCCCTGGTGATGGTGATGGTCAATGCATGTTATATGGAAGTGATATGATGAGACTCGCCCACAGTGTGCCACCGTCAAAGCAACACGGTTCGCGGAGAAAAAGGGGGCTGCTGGTGCATCAAGCGAGTGCAGTAATACCAGAGATGCTGTGGCTCCACAAGTTCGGGCCACCTCATCAGACGAGAGTATCCTATCTACCTTGATGTCGCCCATCAATTCCGGTGGTTCAATCGAAAATGGTGGAAGCTCACTTCAAAGAAAGCTTGAGTCGAACGCGCTTCTAAATCTGGTTTAGGCGGGTTTTCAGAGGGTTGTATCCAGGGTGCGAGTGCTCCTCCTTTGAAGCGTTTGAAGTAACCACCTAGTTCTTTGATCCAAGCGAAGAGTTCCGGTATGGCTGAGGTGTTGACGGACTCGAAAAGACCATGTAATTCTTGTCTCAGGAATTGTGATACTGCTGAACCTCCGTGACTAATTTCAGGCGTATAAGAATTTGCCTCATGAAAAAGGAGTTGAACACACACCCGTCATATATACCCACAAATACCACTTGTCTAGAGAACAGATCGCCGACATTGTGTGGGTCCCAGTCAATATTGTGCGCTTTCTTGACGCTGAGTTGCAGCTCTTCGGGATCCAGTGAAAGCGCGGCGAACGCGTAGAAGTCCTCCTGGTGACTGAGCTGAAGGTGAATATACGATAAGTCGACATTGATTCTACGCTTGCCTACGGTTTCCGCGAGAGTTTGAGACACCTATGACTTTGGGCGAAGCAAGAGGTAAACGAATAACTCCTCCTACAGTGGGATGAGACTAGGAAGACTGGACAAGGATGTTGATGACATACCGGGGTTTGCGTAACGAATATAATCATGGTAAAAGCGAAGATTTTTCGGACGAAATATATGCCTTGAATACAACAGAGACATTGAAAGCTTGATCTCGCCCCCTCAGATGCATTGACGGCCTTGGATAGGCAGCGGGGAGTCGGGACGCGGTCCAAACCAAAGTTGTCCTGGACCACGTGTCACGACCCTGCTCATCCGAATCAGTGTCACGAGCGTGGACACAAGTCGCTTTTCATTATCATGAACTTCCAGATCTCAGACCGCAAACGAACTCGTCGTAATCCCTTCTTTTGTGGACATCAAGGCAGTGGCCACCGTGTCGTCTATAACGAATCAAATTCTCCTGTCAAGCCCTGCCGTTCCGCGGGGCACAGCACCTTGCAATCGATTTTTGATAGCAATGGTCAGTAGATAACTTGGCGGCAAAGGGTCCCAGTCAGTTCTGACAGCTCGTATCGTCTCTTTTTGCTGATAACCAGTCCCGGCCCAGTGCGGTTCAGCGATCCAGACTTTGCTCCAGGTACACAAGTTTTCGACATGACATGAAATATTCCTTTTTCCCATACATATATCTACCGTCCACGACTCAAAACTGACAATATATAGATATAGCCTTACAGTTTATCCACGAGCGCGACTTCCTTCCTACACCTCAATATTCAATCATGCCCGCAGGAAGCTGCAAGCGTCCATTGTTGTCGTTATCCACTTTGTGCCACGGCAAGTATAGCCTAGTTCTTGTCCACTGGAATGGTCAGATGGCCAACGTACCCATACATAAATCTGACTCAAGTCAGATATCTCGCTTGATGAATGCAACGGTGGCGCACCTTAGCAATATGAATATGTTAGGATCAATCCCATACGGTAGTGCGAAATTTCAAACAATCCAACCTGGAGGAAATCCGAAGGAAATCACAGAGAGATGCAAACCGGCAAAAATACATCCCGCGCCAGGGAACAAGCTGGGAAAGAGGAAATGGTTGGGAAAAAGGTCAGGCGGGGTGATTTTGGTCAATTGCGGGTTTTCCGGAGGTTGGGTTGTTTCTTGTAAATCTGGTGGCTCTTCTCTGACATTATTTAATTAGTACCCCAGCGCTCATCGACATCGTTGACATCCTGTTTGTTGCACAGACCTCTTGGATACGGCTGGAATAGGAAGTGGACACACAGCCAAAAGCAGGCAGGCCTTATCGCCTCGATGTCAGACTGGGGTTGATATCAAACTTTAGATTGCGGGATTCAAGGAATCGGAACTGACAGTTTTGGCCAAGGTTCCTTAGCGCCAAATGTCAATCTCAAATCTCCACATAATTTCGGGTCTGTCGTGCATCGCATAAAAGGGACTTGCCATCAGCCATCGTGAATCGTTCCTTTCCAATATGTCCACCCCGGATGGTGGCTCCCCCTTCAGTTTTGGGACGCGATTGGGCCTGGTGTTTATTGTGGAATTTGCATCCTTGTCGGCAATTGCAGTCACGTCGTTGCTTTTGTATATCCTGGTAAGTCTCGCATATCGTACAATTGAGCCGGGAGCTGAGTGTCTTTCAAGTATTCGGCCGTAACTCTCAAACGCGGAGCTGCAAGAGCATGGACGGTGTCGACACATGTTCACTACTACTTTGTGAATCTACTCTTGTCGGACCTGATCCAAGCAATCGGTCAGCGAAACCCTTTGATTAGGCACGCATTCACTAAACGCCTCCGTTACGGTCACAGGTGCTATCTTTAACGTCAAGTGGATCGTTGATGCTGTGCGTGCTTTTCCGCGGCGACACTCTAGCCTTTAGGTTCACATCATGTGCAGACAGTAACAGAAGGAGCGGTGTGCACAGTACAAGGTAGTCTGAGCTCTGTGGATGTTATCCAAGTTCCTAAAGTCTTGACTAGGCATGTTCAAGCAGATTGGGGATGTCGGGGTTGCCCTCACGTCAGTTACACTCTAGCTTGACTCTAACACTATACTTACATCGTTGATTATCATCTTTCACCAGGTCTCTCGTGAGTTAGAGTGGAATTAAAACATGATCACGATGCTGAAGCGACTTCCCAAGGCCATCGCCATTCACACATTTCTTGTCCTCGTCTTTCGAATACATTCTCGACCAAGAACCGCGTTACTGATACTTGGACTGATTTGGTATGTTCTTATACTAGACTACAGCACGGTCAACCCATGTTCATTATGATCACAGGCTATTTATCGCTTTGAATGTGGGTATCAATATGGGTATTCACAAGGGCAAGAAATACTACGGAAACACACAATATTGTGCGTCATGCAAGGTTTTCTTGGAACGAGCCGGCATCTAAGCTAAGAGTTTAGGGTGCTGGATTACTGAAGAATTTCCGGAAGAGCGCATCGCTCTGGAGTACTTCTGGTTATGGCTCGCCGCATTCGTCAACCTGATCTGTTATGTGTTGATTGCAATGGTCGTCAAAGGTACGGACCTACTTAAATGATCGTCGTCGTGGAATTCAGTGCTCATTGTATCTTTAGGATACATAGTGGCTGGTGAAGGAAGGATTCGCTTTAGACGACCTAAAGGCAATGAGGCTACTGGGCTGAAATTGGACAAGAGTCATAGCAATACGATGGCAATGCAAATGTTATTGTGCGTTCTTTCTTCTTTGCTACGAGCAGTAACACTAACTGTCTCTAGTTATCCTTTGATCTATATCATCACAGTATTCCCAATAGCTGTCGCCCGATGGCTCGCTTTCGGCGGTACCAAGGTTCCATTCGCAGCAACCGCTTTTGCAGCAATCCTCTTCTCCTCCTCTGGTCTGTTCAATACATTGCTATTCGCGTGGACCCGGCCCAAATTGTTGCCAACCCGAGAAGGATCAAGCTCAGCGCAAGCCAGATCCCAGTGGTCAGCGCACACTCCTACAAACACCTCACCGACCCGACGGTTCGCCGTCAATACCCCATTGGATGACCCTGAATATGAGATTGGCGACTGGAAGCATCCGTCTCCGACGAATGTCAAATCCGCGTACATACCAAGACCTCGAGTTTCCTTCGATAGAAGGGTTGCACCTTTCGCTGTCTGTGAGTGCTTTACTTGAGCTTGATGTTGCCCGTCGTTCTTATATACTCTTGGAGTAGAAGCAAATCGTTACGATAATACATCTTAGGTTACTGTAGTGGATACCCTGGAAGTCGACAATTTGTAATTCGTTATGTACTTAGCCTTGCCATAGTCCTGAAGCTTCGATCCTTACAAACATACTTATAAGGACGAACGGTATATAACGCGCAACCTGGCGTAGACCGCAGGCTGTTGATGTCACTGCCCCTAAACCGCAAGCCGTGACTTCAGACTAGCGCCTTGAACTCTTGCTTCAAACCTTCAAGAGATGGGAGGAAACCAATCCGTTCCCAAGATAACAGCGCAAGACCGTGCAATACTAGAGTTTGTGGATTCTGTAGTTCATGACTATTGTCTGACTCTGTTAGCCTGAAGCTACAACGCGATAAAGTGAAGCAATATCAGAAACAGGCGAGTCGTGTGGATCAAATTCAGCTAAAATAACTCTCATACTGTCTCCAGATACAAGTCATTCTCGATAGAGAGCAAGCTATCGCAAAGGAGCATCTAGCGAATGGGCAGAAGGATAGAGCGTTGACTGCTCTGAGAAGGAGGAAATATCAGCAAAGTCTTTTACTGAAGACTGATGGTCAACTCGAGAACCTGGAACAACTAGTGCGTTCTCGTCGCCGATGCGGTTTTTAGACTGTACTCAATGACTTGATAGGTTTCGAGCATTGAATTCTCCCTCGTCGAACTCTCTGTATTGCACGGCCTCAAGCAAGGCAATGAAGTCTTGAAAGAGATACACAAGGAGATGAATGTCGAATCTGTAGAGAAGCTATTGGAGGAAACAGCGGAAGCGAGAGAGTATCAGAGGGTCCGTCGTTATTCCTGTCAACAGCCGAACTTGCTCACTCATTTCTACCTACGCAGGAGATCGACGAAATGCTTGCTAACAACCTTACATTAGAAGACGAAGATGCTGTTCAGGCAGAGCTATTAGAGCTACAAGTGGAAGCTCAACAGGTTGGTCGTCAGGCCTTCACGAGCTACATGTCTTCTTACCAAATGGTCCTCCAGCTCAAAGCGCCAGAACAGGTTCCAAAGGCAGACAAGCAGAAACAAGATTTACCTTCCGTACCCACAACAGAACCAGTGGGTCAGCCACCGAGAGAGGCCACGACAGACGAACGAGTTGCTATACCCGCATAATATCCGAAATCTCTTCACAAACCTTGATATGTATTATACAGATCTAATTTATCCAGGAATCTATTCATACAAGTCTGCTCCGTTACCAAGCTTCGAAGTTACCGAATCCCAACTTCCGTTTCTTCTTTGATTCTTCTTGGGAAGCTGCCTGACCAACAGAATCCTCCTGTGGACGCTTCAAGCTTAAGTATTTGCCAACACCACCCCCTGATACCCCACTAGTATCACCGTTACCACCTGCCCCAATCTTAATGCCAAACCAATTGGTGTCATCCCCAGCCCTTTTCTCCGCAGCCGGCATGGGTCGCGCTCCATTTTTATTCTCTTCCCGTCGGGCAAGCTTCTTCGCTAGCCGAGTCTTGTAGTCTTGGAATGGGTCTTGATATCTGAAGTTGCAGCGTAAATGATTGATCACCAGTAATTTGTGAAAAAGACGAACATGATAACTTCAGTTATCTTGACAGGTTTTGCTGGACGTTCTGTTCCGTCTTTTCTCGGGAGTTTTTCTAATGTGTCGAGGACATCTTCTCCCCCCACCAACTTTCCAAATACGGTGTGTTTTCGGTCTAGATGTGGAGCTGCCTTGAAGGTTATATACCATTGGGAACTGGATAAAAATCGTCAGAAAGAACCATGGCGATGAATGTCCTTAAACCTTACCCATTGGTGCCTGCGCCTTTGTTTGCCATGGCCAGAACTCCTCGTTCATCATGCTTTGCAGCGCCTTTCAGGTCATATTCGTCTCGAAATGGTGTTCCCCAGTAAGACTCTCCGCCAGCACCAGTACCTGTCGGATCGCCCGTTTGGATCTACGGAAACCTGAGTGCTTAGTATGAGGACTGGACATGCGTTGAACACCCACCATAAATCCGGGGACTAGCCGATGGAACAGACAATCGTCATACTTTCCGTTGCGGGCCAGCATCAGAAAGTTGTAGCATGTCTTTGGGGCCTAGAAGATAGAGGTATAAGAAGGAAGGTATTATGAGCGTTTGTCAAATATACCTTCTCACAGAATAACTCCAAGTTCAAGCTACCACCCAGGCTAGTGACCACCCGGACATATGCTCGTCGTTTTCCAATGTCCTTTTCTTTGCCCTTTCCTTTAGGAGGGTTTGATATCTCTTCAAACATCAATTCTTCCTGATTCAGAATTTAGAAGGTTATCCGAGGCGTGATTAATCGACTAACCTCGTCCCATAGCAATTTACTTGAATTGCCGCTAGCAGTTTGAGGGTCCACTGAGGTAGATGTTAATGAAGCTCCAGGCAAACCGCTCGAGTATGGAGAGATGTTCCCTATAAACACATTGAGAAACGGCTTTAAAGGAAAGTACAGGAGCCGTTGCTTACATGGAACAGGTTCTTTGGATTTGGGAGCAGCTGCGGGTGTTGTCTTTGTCACAGTCTTCGGAGGTTCCTGTGACTTGGAGGTACTGGAAGTGGCCGAGGGGTTGGGTACTGACATTGGTGTAAAGCCATGAGGATTCTGCAAGGTGATAACATCCTGCCTTCAAGTTCATTTAGTATTAGCACATTTTCATCATACGCATTCTACTCACTTCTTGAAGGGAACATCGTTCACCAGATCTTTTCCACCTTTGATACTATCCGCAAGAAACACATTCCCAGTTGTAGCAATTGCTACGATATGGGAATGTTCGTTGAATGGCTTGAAGGAAATAGGATCATGTATTTCGCCAGAAGCTTCTTTTCGTGAATAGTGAAGTGTTATGAGGTCGGCGGGAGTTAATGGCTCTTTCGTGATTGGGTGAGTATTATTATGCTGCCTTTTGTAGTTGTTAATAGCTGGAGAATCCCAGAGAAGCAGTCACGTACTTGAGCCACGGAATAATATTGACGAGGTCAAATACATGCCCCGTTCCATCTGCATTCCTCGCACAAACGGGATGTGAAAAGGGCTGGAAAGACAGCGCGCAACAGTCGAAAGGTGTACGAGCAGCAGCTGGCGCTTGAGTTTTGCTTGTATACAATGTTTTAAATTAGTGGTTCCTGGTTTCATAGCGAACAGTAGCATACGATTTATATCCAGAGGAAGACGAATGCGCTCCTAGCATTCCAGCATGCTCGGCATGAGCTGGGGTAGCGATTAGTGGTGTTGAAGGGTTCAATACGAGGAACACTTGCTAATGTACAACTTGTCTAATAGTCGAAGATTAGATTCCAGCGTAACTTCAGAATACGATTTACTTACTGGAATTTCCGTGACCCATAATGAAGTTTACAAAGTGATGTACGAGTCTTGTTACAAGTGTGATGACGGAGGAAGGGAAGTTGAAATGCGTTCAAATTTTCGAGTTTATGTAACGGAGGCCAGTTCATGCTTCGACGCGTTCAGTCAACGGCCTCTGTCGTTCTGCTCGACTTCCTTGCTCCCAACCTTGCTAGATCAGCAAGCACCTCAACAAAACAGTCTAGGCCTCGATACCGCAGTCGCTCCAAATTTCCCAATGCCCCCCGTCTCAATTACGATCCCACAGTCATCGATCCAAATACCCTAAAGTTCTCTCCAGTTAGCCAAGTCATAGCGAACAGTCCACCAACTTCACGCGAGGTTTCTGAGCCAGAAAAGAAGGCAGATGTTCTTCACTCAATCTTGCTCAGTCTCAACCAGGCTATCGACGCCAACAATACCAGTGCTGTGCTCCGGCATTGGCATAGGCTGGAGAAGAACGACCTCATTCCTTTATTGTCCCCCGGGAATTTCAAGCGTATATCCAAATTCTTCATCACCTCAATCCTTCCCCAACCTAGTCAAGCGGAGTCTTGGGACGAAACCCAGAGGAGAACGTTCGAACGAATCGCCGTCAGCGCTGCTGCCTCACATATAACAGACGCCCTTCTTGCAGTTATGATTTATCGTATCAAATGCAACAACCCGGATGCTGCTCTTGCACTTTATGATCAATGCAAAGGGATGATGGGCGACACGGATGTTCTGGGGGAAGAACAGGGTGAAGAGGTGGATACAGAGGATGCGCTAGGTATTGACAGACCGTTGTCGAATGTCATGCCTCTCGTCCCCGGACGAGTTAAAATTCTTCTCGCTGCCACAGCGGCTTATGCTCTGCAAGACAACTTTGCAGGTGCATTGTCCATGTACACGCAGAGCGTAATACGCTTCCAGTATTACACAACGAAGGAATTCCTCTCAACCTTCGACGACGACCCAATCCTCCAGAAAAAATTGGATACCTACGTTCATCGTCTGGAAGTAGCCAAACTCATTTCACGACCTCCTTCGCTGTCCACCCACGTCATTAATCTGGGCGACACCAACAACCAGAAACAGCTAGAAAAAATGTACAATTCCATCATCGACGGAATTACAGGACCCGAACCGTACATCGCTGCAGACCCCGCGTTAGCTACTCCAAATACACCAGTAGCCATGACAGACGTTGGGTACAACTCATTCCTGACGGCATTTTTCCGGTGCAATAGGAAGGATTTGGCAGGAAGGCTTTGGGAACAGATACCCAAGCTTGGTTTGAAGCACCGTGTCTCGATGTGGACGACATTAATAGATGCATCTGCGAAGACTGGGTCATTTTCGGAAGCCCTCGGGACCTGGGATCTTATGGTCTCCTCGGGTATAGAGCCGGATGCACTCAGTCACCGAGCGTTGATTGCAGCGTACTTTAATGGGAAGCGCCCGCGACTGGCCATGGATCAGTTCGCTCAGTTCAAACGTGAATCAGTCGACAAGTCTTTCCCCCCGGAGCATGCCCTTGTGGTTTACAACACCACCATTGCAGGTTTACTCCATACCGGACGTGTTGACGAGGGTCTCAGCTTTCTCGCCGGCATGGAAGGAGGCGACGTCAAACCAGATATTGTGTCCTATAACACGTTTCTGGGTTATTATGCTCGCAATAACAATCTGAATGGCATTAGCGAGATTATCGACAAGATGGTCGCGACCGGTACTGCAGGCGACGTCTACACATTCTCTACTGTACTTTCTGCGTTGCTGAAAGTAGGACGGGATGATGCTACAGATTTGGTGTTGCAGATAATGAAGCAACATGGGATCACACCTAATGTGGCGACGTTTACTGCCATTATAGATAAGCAGGTGAAGGAGAGGGACGAGAGGAATCTCAAGGGCGCACTACAGCTGCTTAATCGGATGGAATCAGACCCCAGATTGCAGCCTAACGCTGTGACGTACACTGCAATCTTGGCAGGCATCCACCGTGGTACTTGGCTCTCGAACACAAAGGCGGAACAGGTCACCGACTACATTTTGGGTAGGATGAGGCGACGAGACTTGAAGCTCGGAGCTTGGGGGCATACAACTCTAATTCGAGGGTGGCTGGATCGTCGTGAATTCGCAAAGGCTCTAGCTCAATATCGAGACATGAGAAGCAAAATTCCAGTACTGGTTCATACGTGGTATGTTCTACTATCTGGATTGATTGCCCACGGTGAATGGGAGTTGGCGGATGGAGTGGTGAGGGATATGCGAATGGATTTGGAGCATCCAGGTGGAAAGTTGATAGAGCTGGCGAGACAGGTCCGGCAACGGAGAGGGAAAGCAATGAGATAGCGACCTTTGATGCTCATGTTAATGTACCTACATCACTTGAATTAATAGTACTTGAAGTACAACTGCGAGGTCACTTGTGAAAGAAAAAGGATTTTCCAAGACCTAAACGAAGATACCGGGCATAGGCTAAACGAATGATGATCAGAAAGCGATGGAAAGGAGATTAAAGGTTGACGGACCCCAATAGCTCCAACGCCTTCCAAGCCATTTGCCCACCAAAGGAAGAAGCACCGCGGAGACAAGGTGCTGCAACTGACGGATGCTCTCCTCCCATTCCTCCTGTGCAAGTTGATACTCCTCGTCAGAGTCATAGGAGCTAGCTTCGCTTTCGTCGATATCGGATGCAGCAGGCATCGTGGTGGACGTCGAGTACCAAACAGCGCTTGTGCATGCGGCGACGGCGCTTTATTTGTTTATTACGAAATACAACGCCGTCTTTTACCGCTGCGTCACCGAAGCACAGAATTCGGAAGACTGAGCTCGTCCTCTACCAGCCGCCTTAGTACATAGCTTGGTAGAACAAATGTCGGTATGTTGCTGTGAAATACCTTCCCGTTGCTACAACGGTGAGATCCGGAGAGATACACAGGAGATGACTGCAAATGATTGGTGGACAACAGGGAGCCCCACACCAAATTTGATTAATGCGGGCCGGATTCCCACGTGGCCATTTCGCTTTTCCTTACATATTGCGCCAGGCCCATTCAGCCTGCTTTAACCTCAACTTGCACGTCACTATACTTTCCCCGCTCTCTTGTGGGGGGTCCTTAGACTGGTGCTGATCCTCTCATCTTCTCAATTTTGACCAACGGTGAGCATCCCAGTCAGTCTCTGGGTCTACATTGTACTGACTGCGCATCTCCCTGTCTTCTTACACTCAACTCATCGCAAAAAGCCCTCAGTTACATCAACTAGTTGTGCCTAATTCAACCATCTCGTTCCGTGGAAACGCTTCTCGTTGACAATCTGGCTGCCTTTCCATAAAATGTCGAATCATCGCCGTCGCCGCTTGGTCGGCCAACCGCTACTCTACACCATGTCGGTGTTTGTCAGTCTTGGAGTCTTCTTGTTCGGATATGATCAAGGGTAAGCCGAATTAGCTTTGCAGTCAGTCTATGGCACTGAATCATCTTCCAGAGTCATGAGCGGAATTATAACTGGACCGCACTTCCGAAGCTACTTCAATAAACCCACGGCATTGGAGTTAGGGACCATGGTCGCTGTATTAGAAGTCGGCGCTTTCAGTAAACTCACTCCTTCGGCTTATAGAACTGCCACTGATGTCATCTCCGTCTAGTTACTGCTGTCGCCGCAGGACGTGTTGGGGATATCATCGGCCGTAAGGGCACACTCTTCATCGGTGCAATTGTCTTTACAGTGGGCGGTGCTGTGCAGACCTTCACCAATGGCTTTTGGGTCATGATTGTAGGGAGGATTATCAGTGGTTTTGGAGTCGGTCTCCTTTCGTATGTCACGTTGTCGCGCGCTGTCAATCTTCCATCTCATGTGCCCTCTTCATCTAGCACAATTGTTCCCATATACCAGAGCGAGATATCTCCGCCGGATCATGTCCGTACCGTGGCCACGATGACTTCGTCTTTTCCAACTAACATTTGTCATAGAGAGGTGCCCTGGCCGCCATGGAATTCACCGGAAATATCTTCGGATATGCATCTTCAGTGGTACGTCTTCCTCAGAACTTTGTGCTAGATTGGGCTTCAATAACAACTACATCCTAGTGGGTTGACTATTTTTGCTCATACATCGAGTCGGATTGGTCGTGGAGATTACCTCTCTTCATGCAATGTGTTATTGGAGCTATCTTGGCCGGAGGTTCCCTTGTGATGCCGGAAAGTCCGCGGTATGATTTAATCACCATCATGTATTTTGGATATCCTTGAACGTCACGCTTCTCCGCAGGTGGCTCATTGACACCGACAAAGATGAAGCAGGAAGGCAAGTTCTGATCGACTTGCATGGCGGAGACCCCGAGGACCTGAACGCTATGGCCGAGTTCCAAGAGATCAAAGATCGTGTTTTAGAAGAGGTGAGCTTTGACGGCAAAGTTGTATGTGTACTCAACTGTAGTAGCGCGCGTCAGGAGAAGTTCGTTCGTATACGGCTATGTGGCAGAAGTATAAACGCCGTGTCCTGCTGGCCATGTCCTCGCAAGCATTTGCTCAACTTGTGAGTATCTTTCCAAACCACCACCACCACCTATCAGTCTGACCCTCCACTTACAGAATGGAATCAATGGTAATTGCCCTACTTCATATGCCGTTGCGACCAACGCTGATCGTTTGATAACAAGTAATATCATACTATGCTCGTGAGTCATAATTCTGCCTCGTACCTTCTTTTCGTTGACCTATATTCTTAATAGCTCGAGTATTCGAAGGTAGATCTCCATCGTAATAATGACGAAAAGGTTTTCACCTGATACCCCAGAGGCTGGTTGGATTGGCCGCGATGCCATTCTTATGACCGGTATTAATGCTATCATATACATTCTAAGCACCCTTCCACCGTGAGTACCCGAATTTTTGTCGATATTGTTTCAATAACACGTTTGTTTAGGTGGTACCTAGTTGACCGGTGGGGACGGCGACCTATTTTGCTTTCTGGTGCAGTCATCGTAAGTTGACGTCAACTGTTCCCTTGCGGTCCCAATCCCGACATATTTGGTATCTAGATGGCTATCGCTCTTGGCGCCACTGGTTGGTGGATGTATATCGATGTTCCTCGTACGCCAAAGGCTGTGGTTATCTGCGTCATTATCTACAATGCTGCATTTGGATACAGGTAAGTGTTCCTACGGCCGCCGGATTGGTGCGTTAAGCTTATCCACTGCAGTTGGGGTCCAATCCCGTGGATGTATCCTCCCGAGGTTCGTTTCTCTTCGTTCTGCCGAAAATTTATACTCACGGTGTCTGTAGATCATGCCTCTCGCGATTCGCGCCAAGGGAGTGTCACTGTCTACAAGCACGAACTGGGCATTCAACTTCCTCGTTGGAGAAGCCACTCCTATTCTACAAGATTATATCGGATGGAGACTGTATCCAATGCACGGATTCTTCTGTGTTTGCAGTTTCATTTTAGGTCAGTTCTATCACCCGTACCATGATCAACCTACTGACTCGTTTTTAGTGTACTTCCGTAAGTACAAATGCATCTATTTGCTTCCTGTGCCTTCACTATTCATTCTCTAGTCTATCCCGAGACCAAAGGAGTTCCGCTCGAAGAAATGGATGCCGTATTCGGAGAAGGTGGGCTTCTATCTTGAACCTTGTCGCGATTCGCCACTTATCACGCCACTTTGACAGATGCACGGGACGAAGCAGAGGACAACGCCTCTACAATCGAAGAAATCACAGAAAGGACCTCTCTTCTGTCCGATTCGTCACATCCAAGCCATCAAGCTATCAACCGCGTCCGAAAGCGCAACAAAGGATGGTTCAGTCGAATGTTCAAGAATGGCGAGGGAACTTCGTAAGAGCCAGTTTCTACTATTGATAGCTAGAACCTATCGGTTCCCAGCATGCAGTAACATACGTGCGCTCCGGGTTGCCCGTAGCAGTTGCAGACTTCCTTGACAAAAGCCCTTGCTACTGTGTACTATCTTCAACTTCTCCGCACCTCCATTGTAGAGGCTTTCTGGATTGGATGTCCTGCGATTTGGTTGTCCTTTCTTCCTTGCAATATTCCCTAACGACTTTGTACATGATTCCCCCATGAATAATGTTATCAGCAATGAATTGCCTGAAATTATTAGCAGAATGAACAATAATGAACCCTTTGTCGATGACGTTGTATTGCTTCGGTAACTGTAACTTCAAGGAGTCGGACGCGTAGGCACGTGTCGCATGCAAACTTTTTCTCAAACTGCCATTTCCGAAGTTCGCATTCTCTCAAGATGGTCGAAACTCAGGAATTCGCGCTGCATGAGCAACATGGCTGAGACCATGGCAGAGGCACTTGCCGACTCGCAAATATCCGGAAAGTCACTCATCCCAGCACCTACGTTCGAATCGTTAGGCCTGCGCTCCAACCTTGTAGAGGCCGTGTACAGTGCTTTTCCTGGCGTCAGGTACCCAACGGCGACTCAGGCCAAATTGATTCCCGCTATCCTGGCAAAGAAAGATGTGCTGCTTCAGGATGAACCCGGAAGTGGAAAGTGCGTCGTAAATTTGTTCGCGACCCCCGTGGATCTAACTGAATAATCCAACAGGACCTTTGGGCTCGTGCTTGCCGCATTGAACAAGCCTAGATTGAAGTACAGCCACTTGGACAAGCCTTCTGTCACGTCCCTTTTCCTTGTACCGCATCGCGACCTAGCCCACCAAGTCCAGTGGTGGATCCAGAGGATCACTGAATGCTCAGGACGCAATCCACCTCCACTTGACACAGTCTCCCAAGTCTTGGTACGAGATGCCAATGTACCCCTCGAATCAGGCCTGGAGCTGCTTCAGAAACAACCACCGCATATTCTCATTACTACGCCGACCGGGCTTCGCGAGGCACTAGAAAAACAAGAGGATCTCATCGACTTTAACCTCCTTTCGACGGTTATCATCGACGAAATCGACTATCTAGTCGAAACGGTGCCCAAGACGGTGCCAAAGCTGGCCCGCAGGCTACAGAAGAAGATAGACAAGCATCCTGGTGTTACGAGGGCTCTCTTGCAAGCCATATACGGTCAGCGCGGAAGGCTCACATCCAACAACCGAGACGAGCTCGTAAACGAGCCGATACACGCACCACAACTCGTGGTATCCAGTGCTACGTTTCGGAGTCATCTGAAAGACTATCTTTGGAAGGAGAGCGGTATCGTCAAGCTTGGTGTCGACGCTGTTACCGTACGTGGAAAAGGGGTGAAATTCGATATCAAGGAGCAACCAGATTCAGCCGCCCTGCACAAGGACATAACACATCATGTTCTGGTGGTCTCTGACGACAAAATCCAGAACATCTCTGGTGCAGTCAAGGCCAAGGAAGAGGAAGAGAACGCTCAAGCTGTTCAGGATGTCTCCTCGGATGAAGGAGAGGCCCAAGGGCTGACTCTTGCTAAAACTGACCAGGAACTTGAGAGGGAAAGAGGTGAGGATGCTACTTCGATCATCGCTGCACGCTTTCCATCACTAACATTGGCTTCAATTATAGAGTATTCCATGACACCTTCTCCCATAAGTCAGAACGCCTTGGAAGCCATTGCAGCTGCATTCGCACTGTACGTGCCCTCACTTGCGCTTCTGATCATACCAAGCTCGCTTTCTATTCACCGCACTGTCTATGACATGCGTTGCCTTGGAGTCAATGCCTTGAACGTCGATATGCTCCAGGACGAAAAGGGCCGGAAACACCTTTTAAGCGGCGGTGCCGAGAAAGTTCGAGCAAACCCGACGCTACTTGTGACCACCAATGCAGCGGTCAGAGGCCTTGATTTACCGGCTCTGCATCATGTTTTTATCTTGGGTGTGCAGGGTCTAGATGATGAGACGGTAACGAGCCGAACGTTGGATGCTTATATTCATAGTGCGGGACGAACTGGAAGGTTTGGGAAAAAGGGAAAGGTCATTTCGGTCATTGATGATAACAGCACAAGCCATGAGGTGGAGGGTACATCAGTGAAGGCGATGAGAAAAATTCTCCGCCGGCTCGGAATCAGACCTCTAAAGTTGAAACACTTTGAGTAGTGAGACGAATACGGGTGTAAGGGGAGACCTGGCAGCGGAACGGTGGTAACTCGATCGCGGTATTGTAGTAATACACATAATTTTCGTTACGTTCAAAAAGCTTGCAAGACGTGATAAGTGCTAAGGTAACGACGAAGGTGCAACTCGCTAAAAAAGCGGGGATGGCAGGCCTGCTTCACACGGTTATCTCCAATTGAAAGGTATCATCACATTCACCTGGTCAGACTCGCATCAAATTTACCACTCACAAGCTTCCTCTTTTCCACCAACCACCATGCGACTGTCCCCATTGCCCGTTCTCTTGGGCATTCTGTCGCTCTTTTCCTCCTCTTTGGCCCAGTCAAATTCAGGCGGTCAGAATCAGAGTCAGACACCGACACCGACACCTAGCGTCTCCGTCTCGCTTAGTACTGGCTCGGCTACTATCACGACGGCAACGACTTCCAATGACCGTGTATTCTCAGTCACCACCGTCGTCCCAACTACTGTCAGAGTCAGTATAACGCTGTCTGGTTCGGCCTCTAGCACTTCCACCACGCCTTCGGAATCCGCATCCGCCACACCGGAGCCAATAGTTCTTGACACGAAACTTGATCCCGCCTTTGGAGTTTTGGGTGCTGTTCTCATTCTTACTGGTCTACCGAGTGCCTTTTGGGGCCATAAGAACCGATGGTGCGCATAACATGCTTTCTGACATCGTTCTTCGCTTATATCCATGCTTTATCTATACAGGACATCTTTCTTTCTGATTGGATTCTACACACTATCTTTGGTGTGTTTCGTGCTCATCCTTAAATTCGGCGTTCTTCCTGCCGTGAATCCACCAAACAAGACTGTCCGCGGAATGTTCGTGCTTGCCTCAGCAATCGCAGGTATTGCTGGAGGCGGTATTGCTATCTTCTTTTGGAAGGCCGCTCGCTACGGAATCGGGGGTTGGGGAGGTGCGTTGACTGTCTTTCAGAAGGTGATGAACTAGTGACTCATGTGCTCATTAGGCTTTGCATTGGCGTTGTGGATACAATGCTTCCATAACGGCGGCCTGATCAAGCCTATTGGCTTTCGGTGGATCCTGTACATGGGTTCGTGGTTCTTTAGCATGGATGCTGCTGCAGGTTTCATGAACTTCATTCACAGGCTGTGCAGTAGTCGGATTCGTTTTATGTAGCATTCCAAAGGTGACTTCCACGTCGTTCCCTTCAGGACGCTCAAGCTAAAACGTCATTTCTTCAATAGATCCACTACCACGTGCTGCTAACTTCTACTGCATTCGTGGGTGCATCTGCGTTGATGTTGGGTATTGATTGTTACACAACAGCTGGACTCAAGGAGGTAATTTGCGGCGTTTTTAGTCTGATTCAAACTCGGTCCTCTAACCGTCTTCTCAGTTTTATGTTTGGAACATTGGATTCAATGCCTTGTTCCCGAAGTATACCAACAATGGCATCGAGTTCCCAGTCACGCAAACAATGCAGATCGAACTTGGTCTGATGGGTGGATTGGCCCTGATAGGCATCGCCGTGCAGCTTCGTGTGCTGAAGGTCCTACAGTACAAACTCCAAGAGATTGCCCTCGAGCAGAAGAAGAGGGACGAAGAGGCGGAGATACAAGCTTCCTCACGACTCGCGCTACTCGCTCGTGAGCGAGAAGAATGGGAAAAGGAGCATGGGATGAACAAGCACGATCGTTCGAACAGCAATTTCTCGAACATGCCACTCATGAAGGACCATGACGGGTCTGCGTCCCCTGCCACGGCGGAGTATAGATCTGATGTCACTCATATTGGCGAGGGCCGACCTCGGTACCAATCCGGAGTGTCTGATTTTATGGCTGCTCCGATGCCAGACGACGACCTAAAGCGTGCCTCCAGGAACCAAAACCCTGGCGTCCTTCCAGCCCTCGACTTGGGACTCGGTCTGAAGGACGACGTACCTAACGATTACATAACGAAGCTTGACGACAACGGGCGAAGGCAACCAACCGCAGCGGAATTGGAGGATATGAAGAAAAAGGATGAGTTGGTCGCCGAAATCAACAGCATCCGGAAGTCAATAGAGGCCCTCAAGTCAGGTTCTCCCGAACCTGGTTCTACTCTAGGATCTCGTAGGCAATCTCTAACGTCCCGACGAACGTTAAGCATCGATGCTAGCAATGCCCTGTTACCAGCTCAACCTTCACATTTACGACCCCCTCGAGAACGGGATCCTCGTGCACGAACCCAATCTATGGATCTAATGAGCAACTCTAATTTCGGCGAGTCTATTAGTCGGCCTGCGAGCACGCCCTTGCGAGACAATGATTGGGACGCCTACGTGCAAGAGCGCAAACTACTTCAGCCTCCTGCCGGTATCACACCCCCAATTACTACCACGCCAATGAATGTCGCCTCCTCGCGCATACAGATGCCCCCAGCTGTCGCTGAAGCACTCAGTCAACGTAAGCGACGCGAGAATGTCCTAGGACACGGTGATCCTCATACCGACTCATCCGAAGATATTCCTCTCTCGGACATGCAACGCGCACGACGCAGAAGCTCCACCGGCGGTAACATTCCTGTAACCATCCTTCCCCCCAAGAAACCTATCGCTTCCCCCACACCCCAACGACCTGCGGCACAAACCAGAACACGTACCTTTGAAGAGCTCAATGAACGCCATCGAGAAAAGATGAGAGACTTGCAGGCACCTGTTACGAACGCGGAGAAGGAACAGGCTGAGCTGCAGGCAGCTAAGCAACGATGGGAAAGAGCCAAAGCTCTGGAAAAAGAAGCTGTGACGAAGAGGCAGGCCGAGAAGGCAGCACAATTGGAAAAGCGAAAGAAGGCCGAGGAAGAGCAGGAGAGATTCGGCCGCAAAAAGTCTCCAACTGCTGGTGATACGTTGCAAAAACGGCATTCACGGTCATTGAGTGCAGATCGCCTCGCTGCACTTGGGAGTGTCTCATCGAACAAGCGCTTATCGACCATGAAGGTCGAAGACTGGCAAAGGTACCAGCAGGAGGTGGAGGCCCCGGTGGTAGCTCAAAGCGGTTCAGCTTCCAGACGGGATTCGCGGACGCTCGCTGCGGATGTTCCGTTCCCTGGAGGCCGTGGTACTCATAGTCGACACAAGAGCAGGGATCCTCCAAACTGAACGATTGGTTTTATGATCACGATGGACGTCTCTTTTCTTCTTCAGGGAGCATATCAACAACCAGCATGAGCAAAGGACTGTACAATCACTTCACCTATAATATCGTATGTCACTCGTTTTAACTCACACGGACTTCGCATCGTACCACTATCATCGATACTGCATCGTTTGGCTTTTTTAGTATTTGCACTATTTTGTTTTTGTTCGTTCTCGCGGACTCGTAGAGATCTATTGCTATGTTTGCACTCTTTGCAATAACTTAGAACAGTCGTGTTATTTTTGGAATTGCAATGTCGAATCCAGCTTGTTCTCGTTCCGATAATCGTGTCCTACGCTCTCTTTTTGGAAGAGGTATCGTTATGTGACTGACACTTTCGAATTCATGACTTGAGTACCTGGACCATTTAAGCCCAAGATTTACCGGGAACGCCGGCGCCAGCGGATATTTGTGCGTATGCTTCTCCTTCTATCGTCGTCCGAAGTATCGACTGGACTGTTCGCGATCATGCTTCAGATATATTGTTTCTACTATTCAGAGCAATGCACATGCAATCCGTGTGAACTGGAACATGCAGTGTCGTCGAGAGCGGATAGGCCTCGATCTGTATCGAGGACTGTAGTATACTGATCAAGGCCATGGAACATGTCTCGAGAATGTCTGGAATGATGAAATTGAGGATACTGGAGCAAGGTCAGCAGCTCAAGACAGAAAGGGACTGGAGCAGCGGGTCCAGGTCAGTCGGGTGCGGCGAGTGCACACTGCATTCATGATATAAAAGGCAAGTCTACAGATCGAAGCCAAGCGCGCATACCCTTCCCCAAAAATCTTATAGTCTACCCCAAAATTTCTGAACAACTCTCTTCTAAACCACCACCACCATGTCTACATTACCTCGCTCAAAATCAGCACCCCAGCCACTACCCGCATTGCGCTCTTTCACCAATGGCGACAACCCTCGCCCTGAACTTCCACGTTCAGCCTCTCACCAGGTCATCCAGCCCAAATCAAAATCTTACTATCATGCGACCAAAGCTGAGCTGCACAGACCGGTTATCTCGCCGAGGGTAGAACGCAGGGATCCATTCAATGCAGCAGGATTTTTCCCGGCATCTTTTGGAGAGATCGAGAGCGGCGACGAATCGAGCTGGTGGCTACGAGAAGAAGATGAAGATGCAAACGCGGGAAGAAGTCATTCCAGATGGACATCGGCTATTGAGGAGCATGGGAATGTTGGGAATGGCGTGAATGGACAGATTAGTGATGAGATGACGAGAGAAACTATCAAAAACGCAGACACAATGGGTATACTCTCAATAGGTATGTTCATTTGATGTTCCCATGGATAGAACCTAGATGTCATTTGACCAACACCGTTTTGGTAGAGAACTTCTTTGCTGCTGATGACGAAGACCGGTATCAGCACCTGCTCAGCCCTTATTCCGACGATCAACCTGTCGACCATGAATCGCTTTATCTCTCGCTTTGTGCGAGACGGAAAGCTCAAGGGATTGAATCGGCAGATAACGGTAAAACGTTTGGAGAATTGTTTTTGAGTTCGTGAAGATAGTCTTGTGTATTATTAGAGTAGCGTCGTAGCAATGTTGTAGCCTAGATATTTTTTGGAACATTTCGGTTAATGGTTGGGTTTATGGCAAAGTTATGGCAAAGTTTAGGGCATGTATCCTAATTTGGAAATAAATTCTCACACAACCAACCATAAACATGAGAGGTGTGCTCAGCTTGCCATTTTCTTTCTCTCTCTCACGCCCACTCTCTCACGCCCACTCTCACGCAGTTGATCGCTGGAACGTTTGACCACTAACGTCGCGGCTCTCCTTCTCTGGGTTCTCGCTAGAACTTTGAATACTTTCTCACAAACATATCATACCAATAGAGATCAGATCGCCGTCTCATGAGCGACAGTCTCTTCCATGTACTCAACATGGTGAACCCTTCTTCCTCTTCATCTCGCCCCCAGTCCCCAGGTGCAATCTATGTAGCTATTTTCTGTCCAAATTTCTTTCTCTATTCGTTGCCGACAATCTTTTCTTAGGTTCCAAACAATGGGAATCCGTCTTCATCGTCAAGCCCGGCTACACCTACCCCAGCAACGTCTCTGCAATCAATACTAGCTTCGTCCACCAAGGAACCCCACACCAATGGCCAACCTGCTAGCTGGGATGAATCATCAGCGTCATCCCAGCCCGAGAACGGCTCAGGAGCTGGCCCAAGTGTGCGTTGCAACGCACAGTTATCTTTATCTCTGTCTCACCTATTTTGTAGTCTTCTAAACGCAAGCACGACGGAACAGACAATGAGGAGGATGCACAGAGCAAAGTACGCCGTGTTGTACGCGACCATGTCTCCCATGATCCTTCTCGCGTTGTTCCCATGACCACTGTTATCTGCCTCCATGCTGCAGTCGCCCAAAAGTCATACGGCAGCGAGAAGCGCTTCCTATGTCCACCTCCAGTCGTGCACATTGAAGGCCCCGTTTGGCACATGCGGAACCAGCAGCTTTCAATGGCTGTTGTCTCAGAGAGCGGTGAACGTTCATTTGAACAAAAAGCCGCCCTGGACAACACCATGACAGCTAGCTTCAAGTTCCTTCACGTTACTGGTACAGCGAAGGCCAAGAGTTTTCAACTGACCCTCGATATCGCCGAGCCCACTGCCGCTCAGCATAACGCAGACCCCGAAGGGCCTCTAGGTCGCGTCTGGGCATCTTTTGATTCCGCCCCAGTCACCATCATATCCAAGCCATCCAAAAAGACAGCCAAAACGCGAAATATTTCGTCGTGCATATTGGCAGGCGGCCCCGTATCTCTATTTAATCGCATCAATTCTCAGACTGTACGGACAAAATACATGACTATTGATCAAGGTCAATTGTGTGCCAGTAATGTTGCTTGGTCCGCGTTCAATGTCAACGTTGTTCGTCGTCCTGTGGAGGTGCCAAACATCGGTACGTCGTCATGTGATGAGAATTTTTCGCGTTCTGAACTCTCACACTATTCTTACAGGACCTCAACCAGTGACTTACGGATGTGAAATTGTTCTTTCGGACACCCAGTCGGGCATAGCGACCTCCCCTTTGATCATCAGAAAAGTCGATAAGGGTAGAGTCTCTGCTGAAGATGGTGGTCCTGTGAGCCAGATGCAGAAGATTGCGCTTCAGCGCGTCAATCCTGATGGCTCTCGACACTACCTTTCAGCTGCTGGGCCCATACCAGGTAGCACTGGTGTCATTGCACCTCCCGCCCCCGGCATGTCGACCCAAGCAGGCACCCACCCTCTACTCTTCCAGTCGCCTCGGGTGAGGGACGAGGTAAAGGACGGTGTACATATGCTATTGGACGAGGTCGACGATTACCTGTGCTGGACAATTGTTGGCATCTGTGCGTAGCCATTGCATGTCATGAAATTTTGGGCCTAACTCCTTTTTTTTTTTTAGCAAAATTCCAATACACGTTCTTCGACTCTTCTGGCAAGAATAACAGCATACCCGAGCAGCCAATTACTCCGTTCCCGACGCTCTTTACCGCACCCGTCTACCGTCAGAATACGAACACTATCGAGCTGACGGTGTCCAACTTCTTTTATGAGGACCCCAAAACAAGGCAACAGTTACCTCTCGACGTCTACCTTGGAAACCTGGGCCCGTTGCCGCACCGAGTGTTTGGCGCTTCACCACCTGGTCCTCTGACCAGTATTTCGCCCTTTGTTCAATCAGCAGGCGCAATACCTGGGATGCCTATGGCCCCAGAAGGTTCTCCTGAATCGCCGGGTTCACCTACCTCTCCACAACAAACTCCACGATGGATGACTTCTGGGCCAGTGCATACTATCGTCATCGTAGACATGCCACCCCTCGCCGATGTCATCAAGGCACTCGAAGACGATGCTCTTCCCGCTCCACCTCCGGCAGACCGTTCTGAGAACCACTCGCCTGCGGATGAATCTAATCCGGGTAGCAGAAACGGATCTGGTCCACCGCCTTCTATTAGTGGGCGTAGCTTGCCGTTGCTGTTCATCAGGGCCTCGGATGGCGTTGGATATCATTCCGGTCGCACGATAGCATGCGAGAATGTTTTTCATCAAATGGATATGAATGGCCAAGGCCCTGGTAATATTGAACCTGGCTGGCTGCCTCCGATGCCACCAGACGGTCTACCACCACTTTCAAGTTGGACACTAAGGGTAATGTAATGGAGACAGCGTATACTTGGCAAACTTTATCTTAATATTGTTACCCCTTCTCGTCTCTTTCTCTTTGTCAGGGCCCGATACCGTGTATATAACTATTATTTTCTGTGTTGTCGACGTGCTGTGCCAATCTAATGACTGCTTTGTATACAGTAGGCGGCTCGGTGTAGCAATTTTGCTTTAGGAAAATTGAGATATGCGGCCGTAGAGATAGGCGCAAGATGTACGTAAGACTTTTAGGCAAAATCGCGGATTTTGGGACGCGTCCCCAACGAACGTTGATTGGTATCGATAGATAGAATATCTTGGCCCGTTTTTTACGCCTCTCTACCTCCGAACCCTTATAAGTCCATTTCTCAATTTTTCTACACCTTTCCTCTTGCCATCATGTTCCCTACAGACGGTATCCGCTCTCAACTCGAATGGTCCTCCGCTTTGAGCACTGTCAATGCTCCCGTCCCCAATGAAAACACAAAGTTCCACCGCAAGGTCTGTCTCTTTCATCGGCGGTCGCTGGCTGTTGCCTGACATACACCCTATAGACCTCTATCATTGCTACCATTGGTATGCTATCAAGCATTCTTTGAGTTGAAGTGGGCCATAAATTTGTTTGGTCAGGTCCCAAGGTGAACAGTGTCGAGAAGCTTTCTGAACTGCGACGTGCTGGTGTCAATGTCGGTACGTTGCCTTGCCTGTTAACGCTATCTCCCCTTTGTTAACTTCTTTTTTACTCTCAGTCCGCATGAACTTCTCCCATGGTTCATACGAGTACCACCAGAGTGTCATCGACAACACCAGAAAAATGGTTGCGGGTGTGTTGGAAACCTTCCAGTCTAATCGATCAATTTTAAACCTTTTTTGCTTCCAGCTGATCCTGAGGGAAGGCCCGTCGCGATTGCTCTGGATACCGTTAGTTGCGCCCTTGCCCATGACTCGACTCGTTGACTAACTGGTGCCGAGATAGAAAGGACCTGAAATTCGTACCGGATTGATGAGAGATGGTATCGACGTGAGCTTTTTGACATTCAAAGAACCGTTCATCGTTTTTGACGCTACTTTCTGTTCTCAGATTGCCGTCTCTGCTGGCCATGAATTCACCATCACAACCGACCCCAAGTATTCCGAAATCTGCGATGACAAGATTCTCTGGTTGGACTACGTGAGTTGTCTTTCTTACCCGTCATCTTGCGGAGAATGATTGGAGCTTCGCACAGCAAAATCTGCCCAAGGTTACTGCCCCAGGCAAATTGATCTATGTTGATGACGGTGAGTTCTGGGGTCATGGGTTGAGTGGGGTACAGTCTCACTGATTCATGGATACTTAGGTATCTTGTCTCTCTTGGTCCTTTCCATTGATGGACCCAACGTCCGTGTTCGTACTTTGAACAACGGTACTCTCTCTTCCCGCAAGGGTGTCAACCTTCCCAAGACCGATGTCGATCTTCCTGCCCTCTCCGAGAAGGACAAGAAAGATCTAGAATTTGGTGTCAAGAACGGTGTTGACATGGTCTTCGCTTCGTTCATCCGTCGTGGACAGGATGTCAAAGACATCCGTACCGTGCTCGGTCCCGATGGTGCTAACATCAAGATCATCGTCAAGATTGAGAATGAACAGGGTGTTGCCAACTTTGACGAAATCCTCAAGGAGTGTGATGGTGTCATGGTTGCTCGCGGTGATCTTGGTATCGAAATTCCTGCTAGCCAGGTCTTCCTTGCTCAGAAGATGATGATTGCCAAGTGTAACATTGTCGGAAAGCCCGTCATTGTCGCAACACAGATGCTTGAGGTGAGTGTTCATCATCACTCGGGTTGTAATTTGCTGCTGAAAGCTTCCGTAGTCTATGACCTACAACCCTAGGCCTACTCGTGCTGAAGTCAGCGATGTTGCAAACGCCGTTCTCGACGGCGCTGACTGCGTCATGTTATCCGGAGAGACCGCCAAAGGATCTTATCCTATCCAATCCGGTATGTTACCCACTATTGAATCATATGCAATGATTCAAGCATCGTTCTTTCAGTCCTCATGATGGCAGAGACTTGTCTTCTTGCTGAATACGCTATTTGCTACCCACCTCTGTACGATGAACTCCGTGCTATTCAGCCTCGTCCCACGGAGACCGCGGAGACTGTCGCAATTGCCGCTGTTGCTGCAGCCTCTGAACAGGACGCCAGTGCTATCATCGTTCTCTCTACCAGTGGTAACACTGCTCGTTTGGTCTCCAAGTACCGTCCAAAAGTCCCGATCCTTACCGGTCAGTAATAAATACAACTTCACAGCTTCCCAATGAACTCATCCTTGTTCTAGTCACCCGCAACGAGCAGACCGCTCGTCAAATCCACCTCCACCGTGGTTGCTACCCATTCTGGTACCCCGAACCCCGAGGCATTCCTGACCACCTGTGGCAGAAGGATGTAAGTCTCTACAGGGCAATTGTCGGCTGGTTTGCTGACACTCTTGCGTATAGGTCGACAACAGGATCCGCTTTGGTCTGCGCAGCGCTCTCGCCTTGAATATTATCACACCTGGTTCCACCATTATTGCCGTTCAAGGATGGAAGGGCGGTCTGGGACACACCAACACCCTCCGCATCTTGACAGTTCCCACTGAGGCCGCCGACCTCGAGATCCAACAATTGTCCGGCCCTTAAAGAGGTAGACAGCGAGATTGGGGAACCAAACGAAAGGGAAAAAAATAATGCTCTATTTTGTACACTGTATACGTTAGTCTTCTAGATAGAATTTTGCTTTGGTAGCCATCGATTCAATTCATACGCGCGTTGCTTTCGTTCTGAAACTTGGGTAGTGAACCCTTGATGAAATCACCCCACTTCGCCTGTCCTTGCTTCCTTCTCCCGCTCCTTCTACCACAAGCAGGGGCACTCAGTGCTCACCGGCTACTAATCGTCCCAGTTGGAGGGACTAATGTCATCGTCCATTCGCGAAAAATTCCTTCAACAATCCCGTTCCTCTTGGATTCTCACAGTTTGGATGCCTTTACCCCTGCCATGTATACGACGTAGACTCCCGATACTCATCCTCAATCCTCGACCGCTTTATCACATCATTGTGTCGCGTTTTGGTCGCAAGAAGGGGAATTTACTACTCTTTTTCGCTGCCACTCTCTTCCTTTTCACGACGCTGAGCTTGTTGAGAGGGTTCACAACGTCGGGGAAATCATGGCAGCCTCACATACCCTTCGTCAAACTACCGACACTCGTATACGAACGGGAGGACCTACAACGGATATGGGTGTGGGAGATTGCTAGTGGACATTATCCTTCTCGGCGTGAGAGTGAGTTATCCTAGGTTATCTAAAACCTTCTATGTTTGCTGAGGCCTTGGTTCGCAAGTCTCTCCGCAGATAGGATTATGGAAGGAAATGAATAACCCTGCCTTACCGCCACGACGAGATGGTTCTCGTTCACCTGACACCAAAGACAACGTATACACTACCACTGCCGGTACGGGTTCGAAGAGAATCTACTTGGATCTGCGAAGTCAAGTGCACGACGTGGCATATCCGCCTCGCCCGGTTCCAGGAAGCATCGCAGACTTGGATGTTTTAATGGAACATTGCGAATTCGCTCGGGGAAAGGTAAGTATTTACTCTTTTTTTTGGCATGCTCTTTCCGATCTTTTTGTGCAAGTACGTTCGTGACTGCCTAGAGGTACTCCGTGTGAGTGCAGGATTGGACAATGGCCGGCATTTACGACGCGACAACGAAATGGACGACTGGAAATACATCTTCATTGAATCCGACCGCTTAAATCCACAAACACGGCGTAGCGACACCTCGGGAGTGGTCCCAGAGTCTCTGAATGGCACACTTTTGAACTCTAGAAGTGGCGATTGGGAGGTTCCCCCGATTTCTCTACCTCCACCAATGCGTTACCACACCTTCTCAGACCTTTCATCTCCCTGTGACCCCGATTATCCTCGAATATTTCATATGTTCTGGACTGGACCCTTCACCGACAAGCCATACATGGCTATCGTATCATTTTTATACACGCAAAATACCGGTCTACACATAAGAGACTACCCTGCTGATAAAGCGGCATGTCGACCGCAATTCTGGCTTTGGATCAATCCCGGTCGGGCAGGTTCTATTCCAAACCCCAGGGCCGCTCATGATCTCAATGAATCTATTAAATCGAGTCCTTGGCTTTCACCATTCCTACATGAAAGATTCAAGGACGTAATCCACTTCAAACTCTGGAACACGACGGAGCAATTGGACAGTATCGACGAAATTAGAGACGAGTGGAGAGCTTTGGACTCGGTGTTCGAATCCAATGGAAAGAGAATAACCCCGAAGAAGCAGGCCCATACTGGGGCAGACGACGTAGACACATACGAGAAAATCTCGGTGGTGCTTTCTGATATGGTCCGATTCATTTTATGCCATCGCTTTGGAGGCATCTACCTTGACGCGGACACGATTTTCCTCCGGGATTGGGAAGAGTTATGGGGTTGGAAAGGTGCTTTTGCCTACAAGTGGTCTGCCCTGTCCAGATACAATACTGCTGTGCTCCACATGAACAAGGGATCTGCCTTGGGAACATTCATATTCAAGACAGCATTGAAGCATGGTTTGGACTTTCATCCCATAACCGTTCATCGATACCTCGTGGATGCACATTCGGAGGAGCTGCTTTACAAGGTACCGGACGCACTATTCGACTCTGCGTGGCTGAACGTAGACGGATATCAACGACGTCGTCCTCCTCAACCATATATCTCAGAGTAGGTCATCTGTGCAGAATTGCGGGCCCTGGGCTAACTAGCTGTGACCAGTTTTGAATATTTCTTCGAGACACCTATCACAGAGAGTGCTTCACCACAAGCGCTCGGTTTTGATGGCTTTTTCAAAGGAGCCTATTCTTATCACTATCACAACTACTGGTAAGACATCCTCGTATCTCCATCTGGTGACTCTCCTAAGTTTCTCTAGGTGGAAACCATTCGACCCGTCGCGAAATTGGCCCGATCTAGGCGACCGCTTCGCCGACAGTCAGAAGATGGCGGAAAACATAACTCATAGCGAATATGTGGACCGCAGAGATCTTGACTGGTCAGCGGTCATGAAACGGACCTTTGAGTCGTACATTCGCGGCGAAATCCCCAACATGTATGGAGAATGGATCAAGTGGTAGACCATGGTATTGCGTGGAGGTCTAATTGTTTGTGGACACATTTACATATACACTTCTTACTCGTATAATGTCCATGACGCATCTAATGGGATATTACCTCACGACCGTAGCTTGGCCTGCGCAGTGTTGACGGTGTCCTTCAACGTTTGAATGACGCCAGCGGCGTCAGCAGCGCCAAAGATGGCCGTACCAGCAACAATGACATTGCTACCTACAGTGACAGTCGTAAAATACACTTGATAGTCGATTAGAATACACATACCAGCATCAGCACAGACACCAATGGTGCTAGGACCAACTCCACCATCAACCTCGATGTCCTTTTCAGGGAATCGTGCTCTGAGTTCCGCTACTTTTGGTACGCAGCGTTCGATGAATTTCTGACCACCACGCCCTGGAAAAAATGATTCGTGGGAATGTCGGGATGTGGGCTGGGTACAAATACTTGCCTGGATAGACTGTCATGACAAGAAGCATGTCTGCCGCCTGTCCAATTTCATCCGTGATGGCGGTCGATGGGGTATCTGGAGAGATGGCGACTCCTGCTTTCATGCCGCGGTCGTGAATAGACTTGATGAGGGAGATGGGGTCCGCTAGGGAGTCGTCAAATGAAAGTGCTGCAACAAGACACTAGGAACGTACATGTGGCTTCGATGTGGAAGCAATATAGTGCACCTCCTGCGTCTGCGATATCATTGACCCACTAACAACGGTCTTCAAACACCTTCGCCATAGGTGATACCACTACATGGCCTACCTTCTCTGGCTGGGCAACCATCATATGGCAATCCATGAATATTCCCGGTACTCCTTTGTAGACACATGAGAGTATGGGTGCACCTGATTTCAGGTTGCTGAGGATGGTTATTTGCTAGAGTACGTAGTCCCTTACCCATGGTAATGTTGGGCACGAAGTGACTGTCGAGGACAACGCGTCAGCGATGGTAAGTTTCGGTAAATTTCTAGAAGTACCCATCCATAACATCTACGACAGCACTATCAGCTAGTGAGAAATGTCATAGAGCATATTTCGCACCCATATGAAGCCAGTCTGCGCCATCCTTGATCATACGCTTACATTCAGCGGTTAGTTGCCCAAAGTCACTTGCAAGAACAGATGGGGAGATGATGGCTTGAGGCATGATGTATTTGATACGATTGCTTTGGGTGGCTGTCTTTGAGCAAGGATCGTGAAAATTGCGAAAAAGAAGACTCGCCTCTTGGTTTGTGAGTGGTAGCTAGGTTGCAAAGAAAGATAGTACCTGGCGCCTTCGCTGATCAGATAACTTGTGAAATGACGTCGCGTCGTCAAGCGCGTCAGCAGTCTCTTGGACAAGGTAGATGACAATGTATGGGATATCCTTGCATTGCAAAGCGCTAGTATAGTATACAATTGTACGTAGGTATTGGCAATAAGTAATAGGTATCAACTGCGAGATATCTCGACCCGCAGACCTTCATCTACAAAAGGCTTCAGTTGCTCCAGTTCTGTCGGCAAGTCGCCACTTCCCTCCAACTCGACTTCAATTGAACGCAATTCAGTAATACCGACCAGTTCTTTTGGACGCCCAGCGACCCTCCTGGCCGACACAAGTTCGACGAGGGCTTGAGCATCGAACAGATGTAGTTGGGCATATAAAGTCAAGTCTACCAGCTGCGGGAGAATGATGGGTAATGTGAAGAGACGCCAGAGAAAGGTAGAAGTGATGGTTCTGTTCGATAGGGTGTCCGCTCCGATAGTTCGTTGGCCCAAGTCACGAACAAGGAGTTCTCGAAGCAGGGGTAACAAGGAAAGGAGGTCGAGTAAATGGATATCGGTAGTGGGCAAGTTTTGGACATGTAGCGTTGTGAGAACACACGAACATGTACTGAAGAAATCTCTGATCCTGGACACATCTTCCCATACTCTCCAATGAGGCATTGAGTAGTGGATGTAATCGCATTCTGATTCGATGTTGACGGTCACAGACAGGGAAGAGAGTCGAGAAAGAAGTAGATGCTGGAATATGAATGAGACGTCATGTTCATCGTGAACGACGACATTGAGAATTTCTACGCGAGGCATTTCCACCCGTGGTACATAGCCTATACCAATGTATTGGCCTATGTTATCGAGTTCCAGCGCCTCTACAGTGGTGCACCGTTGTAGCACTGGAACTGCATGCTCGGCGAAGGCCGTGCTGATTTTCAGAAATTGGAGTTGTTCGAACGGCAGTTGGATGCCAACATTGGAGTCTGGAATAATGTAAACAGATTTCAGGCTAGGAGCATCCACAAAAAGATCGCATGGGTCGATTTCCTCGGTTGGACCAAGGCGAAGATGCGTTAAGCGAGGAACATGTCCTCTGATGTTGGCGAGACCATTCCAGTCCAACATGTGAGACGCCTGCCGCAAATCAACGTCGAACCATCGAGACGAATGGGCGGCAAGAATATTCAACGTATGATCAATGTATAGGTAGTAGTTGCCTGTGAGCGTGATGCTCAAAGGGTGTCCACTGGAAAGGTCCATGAAAGTTTGGGTGATGCTGAGCAATCGAAGGCCATCCCTTTCCCTAGCCCACGACGTGAAATCGATGAATAAAGATGACCAGAGACGGGGCGTGGAGGAGATAATAGATTTCCAAAAAGTACGGACCTTCGAGAGGGACACAGCAGGAGGATCGATACATGGATGAAGGTTGTTTTCGTGACAACAAAATTCGAAAATGTAGGATATAATTTCGAGTGGCATATCGTCAATTCCAAGCGTTAGGACGGTCCTTCCAGACATTTTGTGACGGTTGTTGTGTGCGAGCAGAGCTGAGAGTTCGCGGGATACTGGCAGGCGGGCGTCGACGATGAGTGGGCCTTAAGTACATTTGAGACAATGAGCCTAGCAGTCTGTCTGAAGGATGGGAGTTTGCACTTACAGATGGTGCAGGTTGAAAAGTGAACAAG
Organism: Paramarasmius palmivorus; assembly: GCA_037176845.1. Lineage (NCBI taxonomy): Eukaryota > Fungi > Basidiomycota > Agaricomycetes > Agaricales > Marasmiaceae > Paramarasmius > Paramarasmius palmivorus. The sequence continues at coordinate 691,273 of JAYKXP010000004.1, read as the reverse complement.
GGCACGATTGGAACGACTTGCCTATTATAATCAGCGCCAACTGCCTTACATGATAAGTATAATGATCGAGAAACATGGCGGCACACAAAACTAGGAAACTAAGTCTGTTATTGGCTTGCTACACTAGCAAATATCCTGACTATCTTGGAGGTGTAACTCGTTAGGACATTACACACAAATTTCCTGTCAACGGTAGAATCATAAATCAGGACTTCACGCCGTCTCCTACGCCCACGAAACTGGCCAAAATGCCTCATGTGCAAGCCTTGCAGATCGAGGAGATATCGAGGAAACTGAAGACATAGCGGCGACAGAATTTTTCAAGTTTGATTTCTAATAAGATTGCGTCCAGGCTCATCTAGAAATGCTACTCGAAATTATGCTTCCTCTTCCAAATTCTTCTGGACCTGCGCAGAGCTTTAGCAAGCAAAAGACATATACCACGTGCATAAGTACCTCGGGGTTGAAGAAAAGGCTGTTCATTCCCCAAGGGAAAGGCTTGCGTCTGATGTTCAAGTATTCGTATTCGGGTGGTTGAGGATATACACCATCATTCTCTTCTTTCAAGTGTTCAATGTGATGCTTGTGCTCGCTTTCAAGGTTGTAAACCCAGGCGGCGCAAACGGTAACTATAGTGTGTAAGAGACAGTGGTCGAATGGAGGACAAGGAATTTCGTACTGGCGGGGATACAGACGTAGTAACTGAAAAGAACAAGTCAGAAAATCGGATAAAAACACGGAATTATTTCGCACCTGATCTTGCGCCAAAGCTCAGTAGTTTCTAATCTCTGTGGTCAAAAAACCGCCTGGTACGAGTGTGACAATAAACGCACCAGCGGCATGGTGCTCAACAGCCTCCATGTGAGCTATATATGCATTCTTGGTCTGCGTAGGGACTTCTGAGGCAAAACCGCGGGCCCTTGTGCGGATGGCACCGCGAACAGCGTTGCGTGCGAGGAAAGACATGGAAGTTGGAGGTTGAATATTCCAGACTGCCTCCCGGGGTCGATCCGGAAAGTTGTTTTGTTCAGTTGAGATTGCCAAACAAGGTGCCTAATTGGGTAGGCGTACGCGTCGTCTTTACGCCCAAGTCTCTTTCCACTCTCATGATTGCCCTTTCCCAATCTTCCGCTGCTGGGGTTCTCGCTCTCTTATTAGAACCAGATCCAGTATTCAAACAACATGCTCTCAAATCATTGATATCTCTGGTCCCTCGCTTCTGGGCAGAGATTTCAGAAGAAATTGCTCTCATGTGCGTTTTCAAGTAATAACTTGGTTTCCATCGTACTGAATGAAGGATCTTTCTATCACAGAGAGTCGCTTTATGACAATGATGAGCTCCCCAAACAAGCCCGTGATTTAGCTGCCCTACTTGCTAGCAAAGTTTATTATTTCCTCGGGGAGTATGACGAAGCCCTGTCTTTTGCATTGGGTGCGGGCAGCGCGTTTGAAGCAGAATCTCGCGTCCAAGGCTCCGAGGAATATGTGGAGACTGTTCTTTGTGCGTAGTCCTCAAGTTATATCACTGGTACGGACTCACGTCGTATGTTATTCCAGCGAAAGCGATCGACAGATACATCCAGCTACGTGCAGAGGAACAAGGATACGGAAAGTCGGACAAGATTGATCCTAGATTAGGAACAATCATTGAAAGTATATTTGCGAGGTGTATATCCGAAGGAGAGTACAAACAAGTGAGTCCTCGAGTCTCAACTCCGACCTTTCCTGAACTATGGAACACAGGCCATCGGAATAGCTTTAGAATCGCGCCGGCTCGATATCATTACCCAAATCTACAAGCAGACACAAGATATCTCTATCCTCTGCTACGCTATGGAGGCAGTAGTCGACACTGGATTCTCTTTGTTATATCGCGACGCCGTCCTCCGTTTCCTTTTCCCTCTATTCCCACAACCTTCCGCAAAGGGTGGCTCAACATATGTTCATGCTCTCATACGGCTACTCGTTACGCTCAGCGACTCATCTCTGACCGTACCACTACTGGTTTCATTGGTACCCAAGGAGAAACTACTTGCCTATCAGTTTGCTTTCGATCTGGTGGAAGGTGGCGCAAGAGACTACCTTGAAAGTGTCCGGAACGAGCTGCCTGCTGGTGACGAGGTATCTTCTCTTCTCGCTGTGCCATGACCGCAGTCGTACTTACGCTCGAGGTCATAGAACACCAAGCCGATTTTCGACAAAATTCGAAGCATCCTCTCTGGACAGGAATCCGTCAAGCTTTACCTTGAATTCCTGAAACGCAACAATCATGTTGATCCCCTGATACTCAAGCACACAAAGGTACACGCTCCTGCACTGCGCTTTTCATAATCACTTACACCATGTTCTAGGATGTTTTGGAGCCACGATCTTCGATTTACCACACTGCTCTCACGCTTCAAAACGCTTTCATGCATTCGGGGACTACATCAGATGCCTTCCTTCGGGAGAATTTGGAGTGGTTAGGATTGGCAACAAACTGGTCGAAGTTTTCAGCAACGGCTGGTTTGGGTGTCATTCATAAAGGCTTCTTCGAGCAGGGCATGACAATATTAGGCCCTTATCTACCTCAAAACGGCGGTGAAAGCACGATACCGGGTGCTGCCTACTCTGAAGGCGGAGCACTGTATGCGTTGGGCTTGATAAACGCTGGATGCGGGACAGAGATCTCTGGATTTCTCAGAGAATCTCTTCGAAATGCACAGGGCGAAATAGTACAGCACGGTGCAGCTCTTGGACTTGGCATAGCTGCCATGGGCTCCAAGAACAATGAAACATTCGAAGAGTTGAAGAATGTCCTCTTCCAGGACTCTGCAATTGCTGGGGAAGCTGCGGGCTATGGAATGGGGCTTATTATGCTGGGAACTGGGGCCCCAGATCCTGTGCACGAAATGTTGTCATACGCAAAGGAAACCCAGCACGAGAAGATTATCAGAGGTCTCGCTGTCGGCACGGCCTTTGTCTTCTACGGCCGACAAGAAGAGGCAGACGAGACCGTCAAGCTACTACTAGCTGAAACAGTGCGTGCATGTGCTATACTACCGTCTACAGTTGACTTATGGTCATGTAGGATCCGATTTTGCGTTACGGTGGAGTCTATACTCTGGCATTAGCCTACGCAGGTACCTCGAACAACGATGCCGTCAGGAAGCTACTCCACATTGCTGTCTCTGACGTGTCTAACGATGTGAGACGTGCAGCAGTCACCTGTTTGGCCTTTCTGCTCTTCAAGAATCCAGGGCAGGTTCCTCGTATCGTGCAGTTACTAAGCGAGAGTTATAACCCCCATGTCCGTTGTGGTGCTACCCTAGCACTGGGAATTGCTTGCGCTGGTACCGGTCTTCAGGTGTGTTTATTTTTGCATTCATAAGCCCATAATGTCTCATGCAATTACAGGATGCGGTCGAGATTCTCGAACCGATGACAAAGGATGGCGTTGACTTCGTTCGGCAAGGCGCTTTCATTGCGTTGGGTATGATCCTCTTACAACAGTCAGAGGCGTCGTCACCCTCTTTAGCATCGACACGAGCACTCTATACCAAGATTGTGTCGGACAAGCATGAAGATCCCATGGCTAGATTTGGTGCTGCCCTTGCACAGGGACTGATCGATGCTGGAGGACGCAATGTCACTATCAACCTGCAGAGTCGTGCTGGCAGTAACAACACAAATGCTATTGTTGGGATGGTTATGTTCTGTCAGTTCTGGTACTGGTACCCTCTTGCTCACTGTGCATGTCTTGCCTTTGAGCCAACAGGTATCATTGGACTAAACTCGGATTTGAAGGTAGGCTTGATCAATGATCATTTGATGACTCGTGCTCTGACAAATGAACGCCAGGTTCCCAAATTCGAAGTGATATCCAATGCTAAGCCAAGTCTTTTCGCCTACCCACCGTCGACGAAACCTCCGAAGAAAGAGACAGTCACAAAGGTCGCTACAGCTGTTCTCTCGACAACCGCGAAGGTTAAGGCCAGAGAAAAGAAGAAAGCTGCTGCCGAAGGTGATGCCATGGAAACTGTACGTGTTTCTCGTTGTATTCAAGAGCACCTAGCTGACTTGAGCAGGATGAGAAGGCAGGCTCACAAGGCGACGAGGATGTCGACATGAAAACCGAGGATACGTCAAATAAAGGTCCGTTCAGCATTACCTCCTCCTTGCCAAATACTAACCCAGCATCAGCGTCCAAGCCGAAGAAGGAACCTTCGTCGGAGAACATACCCAACTTCTCACGTGTAACGCCCGCACAACTCGCCTATATCTCCTTCCCGTCAGAAAGTAGATATCAACCAGTGCGACCGCTCACCGCATCCATGGCATCACCATCACGCTCCAATAAAGACTTGAAACATCCCGAAGAAAAGTCTGCTAGTGGTGGCGGTATCGTACTCCTGATTGATACTAGGCCAGATGAGCCTGAAGAGATATTCGAGTTTGAACATGTTCAACTTGAGCCACCAACGCCCCAGACTGCCAATGGCGACGCTGTCCGTTCCGCGCCATCAGGACCACACATCGCGTTAGACGAGAATGCAGCAGAAAGTAGTCCGCCCCAGCCATTCGAGGTTCGTTCTGTGTCGTCGATTTCTAGCCTCTCACTGATGCACTTTTTTCAGTATCCATTCGACCACGATAGTTAAAATTAAAGTATGTGTACTCTTAGATGATGATTAATATCATTCTCCTTCTATCATGGACGTTCAGCACGCAATCGCTTCATATAAATATGCAAGCACCGTGACCAATGAGAGTGGTCTGATAAGTAACCAAAGTCAGCATCTTCGGAAACCGTGGGACGATATTTAGCACTTCAATGGTATCTTCGAAACGTTCAGTAGCAATCCTTGACGACTATCAAGGAATCGCGTTGACCTCGGCGGACTGGTCTAGTCTATTAGACTATGTCGAGATTGATGTGTTTCGTGACACGCTTAGCGACGAGGACACTCTGGTTGAGCGCCTTCAGCCATATGAAGTTATATGTGCCATGCGCGAACGGACGAAGTTCACTCGTTCTCTCATCGAACGTCTTCCTAATCTCAAGTGAGTCTTTTCAGGTTGTCTTCATGAGAATTCAACTACAACTGGATAACACAGGTTCATAGCGACGACGGGCATGATGAACAGAGGCACGATTTGTCTCCGTTTGACAATACACAGTGACTGAGGCTGACAAATTACACAGGAATTGACGTAGCTTCCGCGAAGGAGAGAGGCATCCCAGTCTCTGGCACCGGTTCTGGAGGCAACTCGACTGTAGAACACATATGGGCCCTTGTTATGGCTGTTGCTCGAAACATCGTTGAGGAGCACAACAGCGTGAGAGCAAAGAATCCCCAATGGCAGGTGTCGATCGCTGTAGGCCTACAAGGTAAGACTCTTGGTCTTATCGGCGTAGGTAGGCTCGGATCAGGAGTAGCCAAGGTGAATTCCGAGATTCCTTTGAGGCGAACTTAGTGCTCATCGATGTAGATCGCAAAGGTCTTTGGGATGAGAACTATCGGGTGGAGCCCTCACTTGACACCCGAGCGTGCGGCAGCGGCTGGTGTCGACTTTGAGGCATCGAAAGAGGAAGTTCTCAAGAAAAGTGACATTGTATCGATCCACTTGGTGCTTTCCGAAAGCACAAAAGGCATTATTGGATCCGGTGACTTCCAGTTAATGAAGCCAAATGCTATCTTTATCAACACATCCCGCGGTCCCCTGGTCGACGAAGTTGCTTTGATAGAAGCTCTGACAAACAGGGTAATCGCGAAAGCCGGGTTGGATGTTTTTGACCAAGAGCCTCTTCCACTAGACCACCCATTGCGCACGCTGGACAACGTTACGCTGAGCCCACATAATGCATACGTCAGCGACACAAATTATGAGGTGAAACAAAGGGCGTTTGCTGCATGTTGATTATGATCTGATAAGCGAGTCTTTGCAGGTATTTTGGCGGGAGACGGTAGAAAACATTAGGGCATATCTGGACGGAAATCCCCAGAGATTGCTGTAATTCTTTGCATTCAGACTAACCACTGATGTAGCTTGGGCCATGTATCGTATCATGTACTTGTAAAAAAAATATTGGCGTAACAGAATGTGACTCGAGATGGTCCGTGCGGTCACGTACTAAGTCACGCGATCAGAAAGTCACTCTTCTTTGAAGAAGACGCACTTTGCTCTGCTACCACATCCAAGCCACTCTTTTGCACCATCTTCGCTCTCGACTTCTTCTAGGATGGATTCTGAATCACGCACTACCAAAGCTCGTAGAGAGGGCAAGTCTGCTTAACTCATCTCTTATCATTTTTTCACTAATCGGACGCGCGTTTTCATCGTCGACAGCCTACAAAGCCAAAGGCGCACTCAAGCAGGACGATCTCAGGCGTCGTCGCGAGGAACAACAGGTTGAGATCAGACGTCAGAAGCGAGAAGAAAACATCTCAAAGCGAAGGAATTTCCTTCCATCGGCTGGGGCTGACTCTGATGAAGAGGTGATCGCTGGAAATTGGGATCCTGCTGTAAGTCTCAAGTGAAACTTAGACTGTACACTGCGAAGTCTTATGCTATCCAATAGTCGGCAGAGGAAATGGTTAATGGTGTATTCTCTGACGACCCTGAACGTCAGCTCGACGCGACAACCAAGTTCCGGAAGCTCCTCTCTAAAGAAAGGAACCCACCCATCGAACGCGTTATCGAATGTGGCGTAGTTCCACGATTCGTCGAGTTCTTAAAAACCGGCCACTCTATGCTTCAGGTCAGCCATCGCTATTTTCCATTGAAATGTATCATCTTTAACACTGGTACGACAGTTTGAAGCAGCTTGGGCTTTGACCAACATCGCCTCAGGAACCGCTGAACACACTCAAGTTGTTATCAATGCTCAGGCCGTTCCAGAATTCATCAACCTTCTTTCATCGCCGACACTTGACGTCCGGGAGCAGGCCGTTTGGGCGTTAGGAAACATCGCTGGAGATAGCCCTCAGTGCCGAGACTATGTTTTGCAGCAGGGCGCCTTGAGACCCCTTCTGACCCTCTTGAGTGAGCATCACAAGCTCAGCATGCTCAGGAATGCCACTTGGACTTTGAGCAACTTCTGTCGTGGAAAGTCCCCACAACCTGATTGGGAGCTGGTACGTCATCCTTCGAGAATGTACGCAACGTACAACTGATCTCGTTTTTACAGATTTCTCCTGCACTTACTGTCTTGACCAAGCTCATTTACTCCCTCGACGACGAGATATTGATCGATGCCTGTTGGGCTATTTCATATCTGTCTGACGGTTCTAACGATAAGATCCAAGCTGTTATCGAATCCGGAGTTTGTAGGAGGCTCGTCGATTTGTTGATGCACAACTCGACGTCAGTCCAAACGCCAGCTCTTCGTTCAGTTGGGAACATTGTGACCGGCGATGACTTGCAGACACAAGTTGTTATTGCTTCTGGTGCACTTCCTGCACTTTTGTCGCTCCTTTCTTCACCCAAGGACGGCATTCGTAAAGAAGCTTGCTGGACGATCTCGAACATAACCGCCGGCTCTCCTCCTCAGATTCAGGCCGTCATTGACGCGAACATCATCCCACCTCTGATCAACATTCTTCAAAACGCCGATCTAAAAACGAAGAAGGAGGCCTGCTGGGCTATCTCGAATGCCACTTCTGGCGGTCTCCAGGAACCTTCTCAAATTCGCTATCTCGTCAGCCAGGGGTGCATCAAGCCGCTGTGCGACCTTCTTACCACAATGGATAACAGGATTATTCAAGTTGCTCTTGATGGTCTTGACAACATTTTGAAAGTCGGAGAGATGGACAAGCAAGCTGCCGGTCCTGGTGCCGTCAACCAGTACGCGCTCTTCGTCGAGGAAGCAGGAGGAATGATCACCATCCACAATCTCCAACAACACGACAACTTGGAGATCTACAAGAAGGCCTTCAACATTATGGACAAATACTTCCCTGACGAAGAGGAAGTCGACACTGCTTTGGCAGCTCCCCAAGTAGACGCTTCGGGTGCTTTCGCTGTAAGTCACAAGTCTACTGCTGCTCAGAACGAATTCTAACCCTCCAACAGTTCCATTCTGATCAACAAGCTCCCCAGGGTGGTTTCAGCTTCGGCCAGCAGTAGATTTTTGTGTGTAGAAGTTGATATATTTTCCCCTGTTCTACAAGTTCCATCCGATTCCTACAGGTATAGTTTGTGTCAATGAATAAATAGCTCCGTATTCTGTATTTTCTGCTTGCTTCAATGTGCATGATTTTGCGATTTCTGTAGGCTGGTGGCCAAACACTCGTGATATACATAACTTGAGTTGGACCGAGATTATGTGATGGCAAGATGGCTTCGCAAATTCTTCCACTAGGTGAGATGCCCGCCTTGCCCTCCTTCATTTCTGTATTCAACTGAATCATTGTAAGAGCTCATTGATAGGTGTATCGGTTCACGGATATGGGTGATCATGAAGGGTGACCGAGAATTCACTGGAAAATTGCTCGGATTCGATGACTTCGTTAGTGAGTGGTAGCGTCGCCTTATCGTCCTCTCAATTTTGACACTTTGTAGACATGGTCCTAGAAGACGTGACAGAATAGTCAGACATCTTGTTTCTGTCAGCATCGTCCCATTTACATCCATTCATCCACAGTGAAAATACCCCGCAAGGAAGAAAGAAGACGAAGTTGGCTCAAACATTACTCAACGGTAATAATATCTGCATTGTGAGCTCTGGATATTTCTGCTTTGTCTCAAAGTACCGACCCATACCCCATAGCTAATACCTGGAAGTAACGGGCCAGAGGACTCATAGTCCTCTGTACACGCTTTCCCTAGCTGTTGTTTCTTTTTGCTGCAGGATGCAATGGCTTATTATATCTTGCTACTATTGAGGAGAAAATGCTAGTATTCATGAAATATACGCGCTTGTAGAATACAATTTTGTTGTCGAACTCGTCAGAAAGCGGAAAGTTCACCGCGTTAGGCTCGCGTAGAAACTTGACCTCGGACCACCACTACCTGCACTTCCCCGTAAAGTCAGTGCCACCAAAATGCCTATGCGCCTTCGTTTAGCAGTTCATGGTCGAAGACACGACCGCATTTTCCATCTAGTCGCCATAAATCAACGGGCGAGACGAAACGCAAAGCCAACCGAGCTCTTGGGCATATACGACCCACGCGTAAAACCCGGAGGTCGTGACCACAAGACAATGGAGTGGAGTGTTGGAAGGATACGATATTGGTTGGACGTTGGTGCTGTGCCTAGCAAAACTGTTGTAAAACTCCTGGAGCTGGTGAGCAATACGCCTTTTTCGACGTTTTTTATATTTGCTCATACATCTCCGTCCGCCAGGGCAAGATTCTTAAGCCTGGTTCTCCTTATCATCAGGATGCTCCTGCGGCTACTTTACAAGCTTCTCCCCTTGGTGCTTCATCGCCTACACCTACAAAGTCTACATGAATGGTGTTTCCACAAAATCCGCATAACAGTCGCTTCCGCGATAGTTCACGCGTTCCGAGCTCTAGACTAGTCTTTGGGTAGACGAGGGATTAGGGTCAGGTATTCGGGCGAGGTTATATATTTGATAGAAGTTGCACTACTTCATGGTGGCCAGCGACCTTTGCGAGGTCGGAGCAGGACATGCCATCTGGATCCTATATTACATGCCATTAATCCAGCTCTTTGACAAAATGACCGAGCCAACCTTTGCACTAGGGTCTCCTCCTTTACTTAAGAGCAATTTCACAGCAGCAATGTTTCCTCTGTCGCTTGCCAAATGGAGGGCGGTAAAGCCCTAGCCACTGACCTCAATATGCAGGTATCATTGTAACGACAGGGAACTCACGTATTCATTCACTTCATTAGGGTCTAATTGAGGATTTTGAGTGAAGAGCGCGTTCAATTTCTCTACATCTCCTGAAACAGCGTAGCCATGAATGCTATTATCCTCTTCCTCGTCTTCGATCTTGGCCATGATACTAACAGAGTTCCCCAATCCAGAATGTGCACCCCCTTCGAAGTTGCTGGGTATATCATCGTTGTCCCAATCGATCTCCTCGTCATCTTCTGAGGCCTTGTCTGCAACAACCATTCCTTCTTTCCATCCAAGGTCTCGAGCAATCTGAAGATATCTTTTTTCTGCTTCGGCGCCATCCTTAAAAGTCGATCCAGCAGACTTCCAAGCGTCCCATTTTGCTCGTCCAGTGATATCGAAAAATGAAGGACGAGTCGTGTTGGGAAGTGGAGAGACAGTCAGCCACTTGTATAGGCCGTACAACTATCATTGAAGAGTCAGGACAAGGTAATGCCACGGCGAAATAGGGACCTCAAGCTTGATATCATTCGATACTCTGTTGAGAGAGGGTGCTTTTGAAAGGTACGATGCAGCGTCACGAAAAGCGGGGGACGGCTCGTAGTCCATGGTAAACAAATGGTATTATGTAAGGGGCAATCTAGGTAGCGTATAGTGTCTACACAAGCGACGTTAAGTTACTGCAGATTCCAAAACGGTTATCATGCGAGGCCAGCAGCTTTCATTGCCTGTAATAAATGACCGTTAGTACCCAATACAAAATTCTGACGAGACACATACCTTCAACATCTCTATACCAATCTTGGCGGGGCTGTCAGTGACGATGGCGCCAGCCTTCTCCAACGCGGCAACCTTGTCGGAAGCAGCACCTAAACTGTGTCAGCGCCACCTTGAGTGACTCTGTGAATAGGTAACGCACCTTTGCCTCCGGCAATGATAGCACCTGCATGACCCATCCTCCTTCCGGGAGGTGCTGTGCGTCCAGCGATAAAGCCGACTACAGGCTTAGGGTTAGCACGCGTTTTGTTGTACTTCTCGAGGTATTCAGCAGCTTCTTCCTCCATACTTCCACCAATCTCTCCGATAATGACAATACCTTGGTTCAACAATTAGCACTTTCTCCCCGCGAGGCATTTTAGCTTACCTTCAGTCTTGGGATCCTCGAGGAAGACCTTGATACCATCGACATGTTGTGTACCAGGGAAAGGATCACCTCCAATACCCAAGCACAGTGACTGACCAAGACCAACGCCAGTCGTTTGGGCGACGGCTTCGTACGTCAGAGTGCCGGAACGTGAGACGATACCTAGAAGAATGCTTGAACTACGCTCATTATTCATGAATATCTGAAGTACCGATTTTTCCGGGTTTATGGATGTGACCGGGCTGGATACCCATTTTGCAGCCCTCGGGATTGATGACTGAAGAGGGATGTCATTAATAGTGCCAACTCTCAGGCAAAAGTACGCATACCACCGGGGCAATTGGGGCCAACTAATCTGGACTTTGATTGGCTTTTGAGGGCGTGCATAACCTGCGGGAGGCGTATCAATGATCAGCTACAAACGTGTGATAAGCCAGCGTTCGCCTTGCCACGTACACGAATTTCGTCCGCCTGAGGTATTCCTTCCGTCACGCAAACAATGAGACCAATCTCATTCTCAATGGCTTCAATGATAGCATCGGCAGCAGTAGGCGGGGGCACGTAGAGAATGGTAGCGTCAGGCTGAGTTTCGCGTACAGCCTGGTGGAAAAAAGGCGTTAGCACGGTGACGTTTCGAAAATTGACCAGTTACGCACCTCCTTGACACTGCCAAAGACTGGGAGACCAAGATGTGTCTGGCCTGCTTTCTTGGGAGAAACACCTCCGACCATCTTGGTTCCGTAGGCTATCGCTTCTCTCACATGGAAAGTTCCCTTCGACGGTAATCAATACTGGGTGAGGGAACAAGACTTGAGCTAGGGACTGACCGTCTTCCCGGTGAAGCCTTGGCATAAGACTTTGGTATCTTTGTGAATTCGGAGATTTTGAATGGTATCTTCGTAGCCTCTGCGCGCGGAAGACTGGGAGAACGCCCTGCGTCCAACTGACAATGTACCGGCATTACTTTTTCAATTGCAAGGAAAAAGTAAACATTGGACTCACCACTACGAGCCAGCGAATGTGTAGTTTGGCGAAGCATGAAGACGGCTGGAGAATGCAAATCACCACGGTCTGGAGTCGGTGAAGATAGAACGAGATTTGTTTGTCTTTCTGTTTGTTCCCACTCCGAGCGTGAAGTCGCTTGTTCCGGTAACCCTCATCCGGCAACCTTGCGGTAACCTGCATAAAAGATTGCACTTGAATAAAATTTGCGAAAGTAATGCTACCTACTACATACTCCAGACATACTCCGTTACAGATACAGTATATACGGTATACAAACAGTGCTAATTGTCTCATGATTTATACATCATCCTTCTCACCGTTCTAATGCCCCCGCCCTACGTCTCTCACGGACCTTCCTGGCAGCTCTATGAAGGGAAATGACAGCATACTTGACTTGATCGAAGCGCTTCTCATTGATAGCACTGATAAAAATAAGGGAACATCAGGGCGTATTCCATATACTGATAGCATGAAACACAAACCTGCTCAACTGACTAAGGAACTGTTCTTTGACAGGATTGGGGGCAACCGCCATGGGAAGTTGTTGGACAATGGAGGGCATCCACAACAGCATTTGGGCTGGCCAGGTGGAAGACATCGACCGGAAGATAGACACAACCATGGAATCGGATTCGGGTGGGAAATCTCCAACTAAACCATTGAGCAGGAAACCAATGAAGTCGGAACCGACCGCATCTACGACGCTGTGAATGGCGTTTGCGTAATGAATAAAATTTGGAGGCGGTGCCTTTGGGGGATTTGGATCCAAGCAATCGTGTGTGAAGATCATGCGGAACAAGTCCAAGGCTGCGAATATAGTGTCTGATTGAACGAGCGTGAGTGCTGCCGTGCATGCACGGAAGGCTAGAAGCAGCACAGAAGACTGGAAGAAGATGTCTGGTGCCTGTGTTAATATTTGAATGAGCATCTGGACATAATCTTCCAGAACTATTTGACCGTTAGCTTTGCAACATTGGGAAGATTAATATAACATACCGTCAGGGATTGTTCCAGCAGCTTTCACTTGAAGAATTGATGCGACCTTGCCGGTAGACCGTTCGTATATCTCTTTGAAAGATCCTCTCAAATTCGGGTCCTCTTTGTCACCAAACCTTCCAACTATCTTGCCTGCAATCCAAAGGTAACTCGAAATACTGGTGCTCTCGAAGGCAAAAGACATCCTTGCCACTATGCTCGAAGCAATGGGAAGTACGGCCGAATCGAAAAAGCTGAGACCATGTCTCAGAACACGGGTCGTCCTTTCTGCAATGTCGGGGTCGGCACCATATTTGGAGATAAAGGCGTCAAATATTGTCCAAGCTTCCTCGCAAGTGTTTTGGCATGCCGCAGGAAGTTCTTCACCAAAGCTGCGGATGATATCTAGCATCGTTTCGAGATTTTCAAGGCCATCTAAAGGTAATACTAAGTTCAGTTTTTCTCCAGACTAGTGGTGGACTTACCCCCAACGTCTTGCAGCTCTTGCTTTGTGGCAGGCACCGGCTTGCTCGCGACAGCGTGCAGCCGGGACAAGATGTCAAGCGAGAAGGTTTTTAGAGATTGTGCAGCCCTCTCCATTGGCATGGCAGATATGACGTGCGCAATAGCTTCATACACTTGACGCCGATCATCCTGCAACAATCTAGTGCCTGAAGTATTGAGGAAGTTATGAAGTGTTGGAAGCACGTCAACAAGATGCTATAGAGTATGATGTTTAGACAGCGACAAGTGGACAGACGAGAGCATAGACTTGCCTGTTTACAGTCCGAGCAAAGCCATTTAAGAGCTTGTCCGGCAGCAGCATTGACTTCAGGATCAGTACTTTGGAATCCTGCGTCGATGTACTGAAGTTGTGGTTGGATATACTGTGGATGCATGTTGATCCATTCGGTGTAGCGTGAAATGATCAATAGAGCTGCGTAGTGCACTCGAGGATGCTGGGGAAGAGAGGGTATGAGATCCATGATTTTCGGGACTGCCGTTTCGTCCTTGGGGTTGACCTGTGCTCCCATCGAGCGGAGCGCAAACAGAGGCGCTTCTATTGCTTGCCACGAGACAGGGCCGTTTGTATTAGCCAAACCAGCGGTGATCATATCGTATGTTGCCATTAAACACGCTTCCGGCTCCAACACCTCGCAACAATCCTTCAGCGTGTCGCCCATTACGTGCCTAAAAGAGCGGAAGTCGTCAGCTTCTTGGCCGGTTAAGGGCGAGGAGTCCGGTGGGAAGCGCAAGTGATCGATGATGGCTCTCATGATAGTCTGGTATGCTTGTACAAACAAAGGAGGCACAGAGGACTTCTTGCCGATGACTTGTGCAAGACGAGCCCAGAACGGAAAGGTGATAGGAACAATGTCCAGATCTGGGTGTGCAGAGCATTCTACCAGAGCCTGAACGATCGGGAAAAAGGTGTCGGTATGATGCACTATGAGCATTCGGTATGTCTCGCCAGCTTCAGCAAATATCCTTGCGTATCCACGAATCTTGTCTGCATCATCGCTGTGTTGCGCAATGAGGGGTTTGAGCGCAATGACACGAGGAACAATGAGCTCGATGACAGGCATGTTGTCGTCGATCTCTTGAGTCTCGTGAATCAGCTCGCATATCACGTCGACTGCAGAGTCAAACAATGCCTCGGATGCAAGAGCGTCAAAGGCAAATCCCAGAAGCGGAGATGTTGCCATATCCGATGTACTGACTTCTCCTGCAAGTAGCCAGCTTCGCAAACAGTTGAAGATCTGGTTCTGAACCTCAATAGTTACGCCTGAATGAATCGATGAGTATATGTAAGGGCGCTCCGAACAGAGCAACGCACCAGTTGCTTGGATGTACATCGTTAATATTTCAAGTACTTGCTTCGCGTTGTTGGTCAATATTTGTGAAACGCGCTCGTTCCACTCGTAGTCCTGGAGCCGGAGGTTGAGTGGCGGGAATATGCTGGCTTGAAAAACAACTGACTGTTATGGGAATCCTCGAGTTTGTGTGGAGTTCTTCCGGTAGTAGTGTCAGAAATTGGAGGAGAACGGGTACTGTCTGTGGATTGGAACCGAAGGAAGTGATGATACTTTGAATAGCATCCTGCCACCCAGGAAATTGGAGTGCGAGGCCTGCCAACGCTAGACAGAGCTGTACAACGATCGCACGAGGACCACTCTGATACTTCTCCAAAGCAGTTAAAAGAGTATCGCGGAGGCCGGGTAGCTGCGATTGATCTAGTTGATTGAGGTCGTACGTGACCTGGAAGATTGAGATGAGGTGAAACCTGTAGACTGGCTATGCACGTACCTTTGCCCGAAATGTCTGCGCTGCGAATACTTTGGCTGCAGGTGGGGCGTCTGGAGAGAGGAGAAGAACGTTGCAAGCTGACCAGGCTTCAGGCTACATACAAAAGAATGAGCGAGAACCACTGATTGTAAGTGAATGAGCCACTCACGGAATGCTGAAAATCCTGAAGCCAGCTATTTGCAGTGTCTAGCTGGGCCTTATCCGGAGCACGAGCAAAGACATCGAGAGCAGCCAGCAAGGCCTGGATGTCGGACATTTTTGATGAGATAAAATTTGGGAGAAAGAAAGGAAGGGCTTGGTTGATCACTGTTTATTCCGTCATTCAAGCCCGCGACACGGCCAGAATTTCTTTTCCCCGACCACCATGGCCTTCCGGCTGGCAAGTCAATTTACTAGGACTTGCGTCAGGAGCTGCCCCAGAGCGGACACAGGTCTCCGTTCTTACCATCCCTCTCTCCCCGTACTCGCAAAAAAGCCAAAACCAACACTCACCAGGAAAGAAAGACGCGAGGAGAGAAAAGCCTTCGAGGATGAATCGGATACAATGTACGACCAGACTGTACACGAGGTGGAAGAAGAATTGGACCAGACCTATCTCGACGACGATACTGCTTCAGCTGGACACCATATGCTTAGGTGGGTGCAGACGTGTTCTTTTCGGAGTGCAGCTGACTGTGGAAGCAAACAGCGAGCACCGTCAAACGCTACACTATCTACGGCTAATTGAACACGAAATGCCCAAACTTGTTGGTGCGTGAGGTGTCATTGAGCTTTGCTTTTTTTGCTAACAGCACCTCTGCCAGCCTACCGGAAACCTTTCAAGCCTCTAAAAACAGACTGTCTCATCGTCCGCTCCATACAATACGCTGGCGAGGAGCATCCTGCTACAGCAAAGCGCGTCGTTACTGTTGCAATTGACGATTTACCTCTTCGGAATGAAGCGGCAATACACAAGTTCAAGCTGCTGGCCGGACCAAGGTGGTCAATTCGTCCACCAGCGGACAGTGGTGTCAGTGGGCTGTCGGCCTGGGGGAATGGGTTCGTGAAAATCTCATGCGAGGACTTTCCGAATCCGGAACAAAACTTGAAGTGGATAAGTGACAGACTGGACTTGTTGATTAAGGAGGCTAATGTGCGTCGCTTTTTATCTCTGCCCTTGCTGTTTGTCTTACTTCCCTTATCCTGCAGACTCTCGACGAAACATTCAGGGACATTCCCCTGGACATTCGCCATATGTACTCCAAGGCAAGAAAGGCGAAGAAAGGAGAGCATCTTCGCGGACGGCTGCTCAACCGCCCCACGATACGTGACTTCCCTCAAGAGTGGTTACCTGAACCTAGCACAAATCCGTCATAATACAGTATTCTGTCGCCCTTTGTCCGTACATGTTAGAATCATATCATATTCCCAGATTTCCTTTAGTCAGCGTGGGCAACGATTATCAATTGTCGCGCGATTTCCGAAAAGACTTCTCGGATCTCCTTTCAAATCCCTTTCTTCCCTACTTCCATTATGGCTCGTAATATCGTTCGTGCCTCAGTCGTTCAAACTTGCACTCATGAATATTCCCTTCCGGATACTCTTGACAAGCTCGAGCGCCTCACGCGTGAAGCAAAGAGTGAGGGCGCTCAACTCGCTGTGTTTCCGGAGGTACTTTAGTCCTCTTTTTGAATCGCAAAACACTGATCGATTTCGTTTAAATATCACAGGCCTTGTATGAACCATACATCAATTTTTCTTGACTCTGACATGACGGTCCTTGAATAGTATAGGTGGTTACCCCAAAATGTCAACGTTTGGCGCGAAAGTCGGCGAGCGTTCCCCAGAAGGCAGAGAAGAATTCCGCCGATATCATGCATCAGCGATCGAAGTGTCCACGTCCTCGCCGGCTATTGTAAAGATAGAGTCGGTTAGCAAAGATACCGGTGTGTTTCTTGTCGTGGGTGTTATTGAGAGAGACGGCGGTACCCTGTACTGCACTGTGATTTTTGTCGACCCAAGCGAAGGATTCGTGGCCAGACATCGGAAACTCGTTCCAACTGGAAGCGAGAGACTTATTTGGGGGCAAGGGGATGGCTCTACTCTTCCTGTCCTGGAGCGATCCTTCCCTTCCATAGACGCGAACCTGCCCTCAATTGTGAAAGCCAAGCTATCAGCTACAATTTGCTGGTAAGCGGACTCCTGTATCCCCAGTGCTTTCCAAGTTTGACATAGTTCCGAAGGGAGAATTACATGCCTCTACGTGCGTGCACTAGTAAATGGCGTTGGATAGTCGCTGAATCGGGTATTGACTTTCAGTACGATATCATTATTTCTCCCTTGGCACACAGATCTACTGCGCACCCACCGTTGACGCGCGACCTGTTTGGCAAAATTCGATGATACACATCGCTCTGGAAGGGCGCTGTTTTGTTCTCTCTGCCTGCCAGTTCGCACAGGAGAAGGATTATCCATCGGATCACGCCGTTGCAGACGCAAATGCTCGTAATCCTGACAATATCATGATTGCAGGGGGAAGCGTTATTGTCGACCCGCTGGGGAAGGTACTTGCCGGTCCCCTACTTGGGAAGGAGGGCGTGTTGACCGCGGATTTGGATCTGGATGAATGTGTTAGGGGCAAGTTTGATTTGGATGTAACTGGGCACTATGCACGACCAGACGGTTAGTCTTGTGGTACATACTTGTCTCCTGAGTATACTCACGCCACTTGTAGTCTTTGAGTTCAAAGCCAACGTACCACAAATACAATGCATCAATAGCCAGGCCTAGGTTGTACAGGAGTAGTGAAACAGTCGAAAGAATTGCTGAACGGAAACAAGGGAAACTGCCCTGAGTTGCTTTTGTTCAACAATAAAATCTTTGTTGAGTCACAAAGGAATTCGATCTACTATTCGAAAGCTCCATCGTACTTCCGTGCTTATAAAGTCCACTGTCATGGACATTCTGACCTCAGATCCCACATCACAGATATCCTAGACACACGACGTCGGTGCCACTGTGCCTCACTTCTACTCATCACATTAAAACCCATATCACGATGATAGACTGCGGAAACGCGAACGCCTATACGGCTCTACTAGCTTCCGCATTTCCTCGCGAACGTTCCGATCTGCTCTGCTCTGCAGAGCACAAACGATATCGGCAGAAGGGCGCACAGCGCAAGGGATTGCCAAACTACAACCTGGGATGGAGTGATACTCTTCGTACGGACCGGGTCAAAGAGAGGAGGAAGTCGCTACGACCAGCATTTGGCTATTCTCCCTTGCGGGATGGGGTCCGGGGGCGAACGATATATGATGTTAGAAGTGCGAGGCGAAGGTCACTTACTGATTCCACTACAACAAGTCCCGAATCAAGCCCAAGCATGCCGCCGAGAGCGGTTCGTCGTGGGTCCAGGACTGCTCTCGACGAATGGGAGAAGGATTATCGTCTGTGGTTACAGACCAGAGAAGAATCATATTCGCAGGAACCGTCGTGTCCGGAGCAAGACACAATATCACAGGAGGAAATGGAAATGTTCACCAAAGTTCATCAACTTTGCAGATTAAAAGAAGATACCCATCGAGCACATGCAAGGAACGACCTGATTAATAGTATGCTGTATATATGTAGCACAATCAACGACATACGTACTTTCACGTTGTAGAAGCGTGGCGACTGTAAAACCAGAACGTGAGCAAACATGACCAGCAGCAGCAATGAAGATACCTTACGGTGTGGTAAGATACTATAATCTTTTTCTAGGGTTTTTCTCTGACGAGTTGAGCTTATGTTACTGTAGAAGATTGTGATTTCGCCTAGACCACGGCTGGTACTGCCCACGAGTGTCGTGGGAGAATTCCTGGGAGAAAGCGCTTCGCCTATACCTTCAATCACGCCAGCAACCCCCGTATTTTTTACCCTTTCTCCTTCCCTTCCTTGTCGCTCATTCTCTGCCCAAGATGTCCGACTCTTATTCTGGTGTATATTCTAATGGAAGTGTGCCCGGTTCAAACCCCTCTTTGGGCCAGCCTACCACCTCTGGATTGTCTTCTGTCATTCGCAAAAAACTAATGGGATACGTCGGTTTCGCGAACCTTCCTAACCAAGTCCACAGGAAGAGTGTCAGGAAGGGTTTCCAATTTACTGCTATGGTCGTCGGTTCGTTTTTTCAAGTGTTTGCTCAATGAGTTGGCAATTTTTCACTGACTGCTCGAATTCTATTATCAGGGGAGTCTGGTTTGGGAAAGTCGACCTTGATTAATACTCTCTTCAACACCACTCTCTATCCTCCTAAGGAGCACCTACCTCCTTCTGCGGAAAGGCCAAAGACCGTCGCCATCGAGAGCATAGGCGCAGGTGGGTGCTCTGCTGTTGTCATCCGCTCCCGAATTGCAATAAACTTAGCTTCCGTTTACGTGTAGATATTGAAGAGAACGGCGTGCGTCTCCACCTTACCGTCGTGGACACCCCTGGTTTCGGCGACTTTGTCAACAATGATGAGAGGTATAGCCCCAATCATTCTTCTCGTCTTCAGCAACTCCTAACGCTGTTTACGTGTCCAGCTGGAAGCCCATTCTCGATGACATCGAATCCCGTTTCGACTCCTACCTTGAGCAAGAGAACCGTGTCAACCGCATGAAGATTGTTGACAATCGTGTCCATGCCTGTCTCTACTTCATTCAACCGACAGGTCACTCGTGAGCCACCTTCCATTACGGCCATCTATATTTACAGCTCACCATTCTTCGTGTCATAGTCTCAAGCAAATTGACATTGAGTTTATGCGCCGACTGCACACAAAAGTCAATTTGATCCCTGTTATCGCCAAGGCTGATACCATGACCGACGAGGAGATTGCGGACTTCAAGCAGCGGGTAACAACAGTCGTCAAGTTTTTTTTCCCATACTCGCTAAACCGTTGCTTGTAGATCCTTGCCGACATTGCGCACCACAACATTCACATCTTCCAAGCACCAACATACGAGAATGAGGACGAGGAGAGCATCGCGGAAGCAGAAGAAATTGCCAGCAAAATACCCTTTGCTGTCGTTGGCTCTGACAGGGTCGTCGATACTCCTGATGGCAGGCAGGTCAGAGGACGTGCTTACCCTTGGGGTGTCGTCGAAGTCGACAACGAAGACCACTGTGACTTTGTCAAACTCAGACAAATGTTGGTCCGCACTTACATGGAGGAGCTCAGAGAGCACACTAACGACGTCCTCTACGAGAACTGGCGTACAGAGAAACTTGTCAGCATGGGCGTTACCCAAGACTCTAGCGTCTTCAAGGAAGTCAAGTAAGTGGCCGTTCTGACAAGGCACTCAGGTTTCTGACGGTATCGGTTAGCCCTGCTGCTCGTCTCCAGGAGGAGCGCACGATGCACGAAGCCAAGCTCGCTAAAATGGAGGCAGAGATGAAGATGGTCTTCCAGCAAAAGGTCCAGGAGAAGGAAGCCAAATTGAAGCAGTCCGAGGAGGAACTATACGCCCGACACAAGGAGATGAAGGAGGCACTTGAAAAGCAGCGTCTAGATCTCGAGGACAAGAAGAGGAAGATCGAGTCTGGTCGGCCTATCACTCCTGAAAAGAATTCTGTAAGAAGTTATCACCCGGCTCATGAATTCAACGACTTACGTTTCTACTTCAACAGACTAGGAAGCGGTTCCTCAGGGCCTAAATGGTATTCTCGGAGATTTTGTGGGTTCGCATTGCAACGGCGGGAATATTTACCACTCATTGACCGCGTACTTACCTTTGTGCCTTCTTCCCTTTCTACCTGCTCTATCCCTTTTTTTAGTCTTGTTGTCTTGGTTCGTGAACGTTGAACATACCACACTCTTTTAACCATGGATACTCAGTCTACTACGTTTCCCTTTTAGTACGATTATATCTGACGATGATTTTGTTCTTCCTCTATCATATATCGTATGGTCCTGGAGCCTTCGGTTGTGCCACCTTATGATTCAATATACCAGTGCACTTCTACCCGACTTCTCCCAGAGTGATACGACTCGGATCGGTCATCATGTATCAATATTGAATATTAATATTGAGCACTGACTATTTTGACGCGCGCCAAATCAGGCCAATTAACGACACTCTTCTTTCACTATCACCAGCATGGTTGTGAGTTGTATTCGACCTTTCTTCCGGACTTTGCTAGAAGGCTGAAAAGGGAGCATTCAGCTACTACAACTCTCAATCAAGGCTGAACTCGAGAACATCGCATCGCTGGAGCCAGCCGATCCCGCCACTTTCGACTATTTCTTTGAGGTACGAGACCACCTATCATATCCCACCATCTACTTATCTGGTTATCAATTGCTAAAATTCGTCATCTGTGGGAATCGGAAATTTGATTTGAACCACCATGCGAATCTTCACTGCGAATCGCGAACTACAATCTCGTCCGAAAGGTCAAATGCACATCTTGCAATGAGAAACACCCCAAAGTCGTTTCTCTGAACCGAGCAGTGCGTGTCCTTTCCTCTCGAAAGTTTTCGTCCTTCTCTAATGTACCTGCAGGAGGAATTTGAGGTAGCAGGTGGTAAAGGTGCCAAAGCGAACTTTGTCTGGAGATGCACCTTTTGCAAACGCGAAAGTTCGGCCAAGTTTGATTCATCCTATCCGACCAGAGCGTACACGGAAGAGGACTCTGGGCAATTTGCACCCTTGTTGAAAGTAGAATGCAGAGGGTTAGAGTTTGTTGGGTTTGAACCAAGGGTAAGTACTCATTTCTTTCACCATTTCTCAACTCGGTTGATGTGTGCTTGATAGGATCCGTGGAAGGCTGCTTCGCCCAAGGGAACTAAATTTGACGACATCGATCTATCAGAAGATATGTGGACGGAGTATGATGAGAAGGCAGGAGCACCAGTCAGCATCAGTGAATTTGAATGGAAGTGGGCAAGAGCATGAGCGGACTGTTCGCAAATGTAAAGTACTGTATCCCTCTCAAGATAAGATGATTTGTCTTCATGACTGATAAAATTCATTGCTCGTCGATTTAAATACATGGCAGAGATGTTATGAGGTGAGATAAATGTTAATGTCAGATAGGATAATGGTATGGTAGTCCGATGATAACGACGTCAGTCCACATAGTTTAGAAGCTCTGCAACCCTGTGCCTTGGCATTGGTTATTTGAACTAGTGGGTATGCAGGAAAGGTATCGGCACCACCCACAGGCTACACACGGAAATGAGCTATTGTTTGACGCCAATATCTGAGAGAACTCACCTGCATACGGATCCCCGGTATAGAAGTTCCTTGTCAATACTACGAACAACACGATAGCCAATGGGATCGCTGCGAGCCTGAAGGCCCACATAATACCCTTGTGTCTCTTCGTCTCCGAAATGACAGGGTAGAAGACCGTGCCAACAAGCAGACCCATCAAGAATCCGCCTATGTGAGCAAAGTTGTCCACGTAGGGTATAAACCCGATAGCGATACCAATTGCTAGCTCGATAGTCATAAAGACAAGCTTCCGCACCGGTCGGTATTGATACTTCCAATGAGCGAAGAGATCAACCCAAGTAACGGCAATGGTCCCAAATATCGCCCCTGAAGCTCCCACAGAAGGTGAGCCAACTAAGGAGAAATTGCCTCCTAGGATGTTTCCAAAGATTCCTGCTGCAAAGTATGTAATAAAGAAGCCTCCGCTGCCCATTTCTCGCTCGATTTGTGCGGTGATGGATAACTGGGCGAACATATTAAGCAATATGTGTATGAATCCGGCATGTAGGAATATAGGAGTGATGAAGCGGAACCATTGATTTGGTGTATCGTCGGTTTCCAAGCCAAACCCGCAGATTTCTGCGAGTGGACAGGTTGGATCGGGTGGGTTTGATGTGCTGTTAAGACAAGGTAACCGTGTGCTGAGCTCTGCTCCTTGAACAGACTTCATACAAGGCGGGAACCGTGCACCGTCGTTGATGAGCACGTATGGCGAAGGACCAAGCATGGGATTAACATAAGGTTTGAGTGAGATCAACGACCCTTGTGCACGTTGTTGCGAGACGAGCTCGTAGATGAAGACGGCCACCATGATGGCTGTGAGAACCCATACTGACATCATAAACTCAGCGACCAGACAAACATGTGAATGCAAAGAACATACCAACGAAGGGTGTTTTCTGCCTGCCAATTCCGCGTTTCTTGTCTTCTATCCGTTGCTGCAGAGGATACTTTCCTTGCTCAAAGAAGCGGGCAAGCGGGTTGTTTTTCGTATTCCTTGGAACGTCCTGAACAAGAGGATTGATACCCGTGCCTGCAGCGTATGCACGATCCTGAGCCGATGGGTCGGCGTATTCTAGCACGAACAGTGAGGTTGATATCCCGGGCGTAGTAAGGTAAACTAACCCAAATCTGCATACTTTCTGTCATTATAGGCCTTTGAATATCCCATGCCGGCAGCATTGTCTACTAACGATACTTCTGAATCTTCTCTGCCTTTTGTGTAAGACGGTGAAGGATCCTCGTTTACTAGCGTCAGACGGTTATCTGACGAATACGCGGAAATGCTCCTGCCCGAGCGTTGACTTGTCGACGCCCCTCGCACGAGATTCTTGTTCTGGGTATTACCAGACATGATGCTATGGTGATCAAAGGCATCATCTTCCGGTGGTATCGGTGGGAGAGTCTGTTTTCCTGGGGGCGAAAGGGGCCTTGAGGAGAGTGAAGGTGGGGAAGTCATGTTGGTATGGGTATCGTTGCTGTAGTAGTTTGGGTCTTTGGTGTCGGGTATAATCATGATGGTGGTGAAAGGGAAAGAAATGGAATTGAAAAAGCTGAGAAATTTTCTTGGGTCCTCTTGACTAAAATTCAACTGTTTCCAAGCGCCTGTGGTGCTGCGCTCCTCATTGCCACTGCCTCAAAACGTCACAGCATCAATCAAGAATTCATTGCCAAGTCAACATTCCTTGCCTGGTTCCCGCATGTAACGGGCATGGTCTACCGCCCTGTGGCAGTCTCTGGCAGGTGTTCTCCTGCTGTTCAGTCCGGTAACTCGCCTTCACCCGGCTTCGACTTGAACCACTTCATCCGGTACATCGCACAAAATGATGATGGCAGCCTACAACAACGTACATATTATTCCTTGTAAGTTGTGATAAGTGATAAAGAATACATATTCAATTCTACCTCTAATTTAACTGCATAACGACTAGCTGAAATATAATGTAAAACGACCGGTTCAACAAAGGAGCGACGATGACAATCAAAACGAGAGTGGTATGTGTCGAGCTAATGGCTCTGACGATAATCCATGCCTAGAACGAGAAGTCCAAAGGTATATGGGGAGGCAGAGACAACTTTGATGTTGTCGGGGAATGTGAATTATCACAAGAGGTATCGGGGGAGTCCAACGTGTGCAAAACACTCGATTCCTCGTCACTAGACGAATAATCATCATCTTCAGAGATTCTAGTGTCATGACAGTGGAATTCGCATCCTGGAATTCCACAATCAAAGCCAGGTCCGGATGTTGAACGTATCCAGCTCCCAACTCTTTCGTACTCCTCCAAGGTCATGAAATGTTGTTCGTCAGCTTGGCGGCTTATGGCCTGCTGCTGACGCGCACGTAGCCAGAGGGACAGCGAGTTGGTGTTGGTTGTCTCCAGAGAAGTGGTTGATCGCCTCGCAAATGGGCGAGTGGGTGGCGGAAGAGGTTCCTCTGCGACGCGGTGAAGTTCTACGGAACGAGACCGTTCGCCCAAGGGACTTTGTCGGCCGTGTTTGGAGCTCTTCTTTAGACCCTTGGATACCCGTGTCACTATCCGCCGAACGCCCCGCGATAGCTTGTTAAGCGTGCGGTTTTGAGCGCTGTATTCTTCGTGATCCCACGGTTCTGGGGCGACAGCACCGCTCCGCGAGAACCCGGAGAACCGAGAGACGTATGAGTCTGGCGTCAACGGGCGAAGAAATTCCCGCCGTACAGGTGATTCCCATGGAACATATGGGCTGTTGGGATGAGTTACTGATGAAGGGATGTAGATCGGAGCCTTGGGTTTGTTGGTTCGTGGAAAAAGAGGCTGTGACAAGGTGGGCAATGGCGGCAATGAAGGCGGATGTTCATGGAGAGGAGAAGAAGGCCGACTGTCGACAGCCGTCATTGGAACTGTGAAAGATTGGAATGCAAAATCCAAATAGGAGCGAGGGATTAAATGGGATGAAGTCGAAGACCGTCGTGAACGTGAAGGTGGACGAGGATGGGATGCGGTCAACGGTCTAGAATGGTGACCATTTTCTTTCCGAGATTCTCTGTCAATGCATATTGAACCTGAAAAGTTGTTGGCCTGGAATAACAATGAATGTTTCTGGTATGATATAAACCATAATCTCTGTCAGTAAAGTGTTCGGCAGGAAAGCGAGATATACGCACAATGTCAAGTTCTAATCGGTTTTCTGCAACAGAAGGAAGCTTCTGCTTATAACGAGTATCGACCGAAGATGACATAGAGGAGGTGCAGGAACGGTGACACCTGTTTGAAATTTGGAATATATAGAGTCCGGACTTGCAAGACTCTACTTGACTGGCTTGAATTTGAAGATTAAAAGGAATGCGAGAAATGAAAGAATTGGTCTCTAGAATGATAGCGAACGACGCCCAAGAGGCACGCCGTGCGCCTCAGAATTGCTGGCTCGATGAGTAGTACTGAACAAAGGTTGAAAACGTGGATTTGTATGTCAATCGGGGCCTTGTTCCTGTTCTCACCCACGCCAAGCGGCCCGCTCAGTGATACCCTTTGCCCTTGTCCACCTTGTATCAAATCTGTTCTATGCTTGTACTAGGTGCGGTGACAAATGTACAAATGGTCAATAAATCCTCTCTCCCGATATCCTCTCTATCGGTGTAGTATCACCACCACCTGAAGGTCGACCCTTGCCTCTCGACGATTTCCTCGTAAGCGGTGTCACCCTTATCCTGAGCGTTTCGTCTTGTTCCTCTTCAGAAACTTCTTCCTGGTGGCCGGCACCTTCCCCATCCTCGTCACCATCAGCTCCCCCAGCCTCTTCGTCTGTTATCGGTCGTCCCCATTTCCCAGCATTGAGACCGTCGACCCACTTCAAAGCACTACTGCCAACTTCTCTTATTTTTCTATCTCTTCTGCGCCATGTCATCCCGCCACTACCTCCACTCATCGTGCTTCCCTTGCTCAACCTCTTTTGCTTCCTAGCGCTGTCCACATCACCATCAACTCCTTCCAGCCAAGGTACTGCTCCGATATTTCGAGGATCGCTTGGGAACACGAGCGGTAACATATACCTCGAATCTAATAATTCACCCAGAACCTTGGGCGGTTGCACAGGTTCCCAGTTCGCTTTTTCTACATGTGTAGCAAACAGTAGATCGATGCCCTCTTGTGCAGCGGTCAGCTCTGAGCTAGACGAAGCAGATGAGATGAATGAGCTGTCGGACGCCTCGCGTTCCAGAGCACTCTGGTGTGACGAAGGAGAGATAGATCCTTCGCGATCGAGATGGTTGTTTTGCTGCTGCTCAAGACAGTGGTTAAAGTGTGCCCGCACATGCAAACGAGACAGAACATACTTCTCTTCGTAGGGCTTCAACGCCAAGTTTGACCCTATGCCTTTCCCAATCTTTCTGAAGTTGGGTCAGATAAGCGACACATTCTTCCGTCATTCGGCCCTCGTTGACTTCATACTTGTAGTCCCTCACAGCCCGACGCATTTGTAGAGGATTGATGGACTTCATGGTCTGTATCGTCGCGACGAGGTCTGGAAACTCTGTAATTGACGAGAGGCACTGAGTGCGCACGTTAGTCACCTCTTCATTCGTAACAAATCTCGCGCACCTGCAACCATCCAACCAGCTCCCTTACGGGCTTCAAGTGGCTCCCAACACCTCTCGGTAGCCCCATCTGAATAACCCATTCTTCCAACACGCTCAGATTCAGACTAATCTGCAGCGCCTTGGATCTACAAATGTACTTCTTCCTTGTTAGAATGCGGTTAAATATCTCGCCTAAACTCTGTTAATACATAATCTGCTTCACTGAAAACGCGAGCACTCACAGCCTGTCCAGTAGACGACCTGACTCCACAACTGCGTAATCAGCGCCGGATTGACATTGGAGAGAACCAACATCGTGTGAAGCGCAGTCAAATACTCCGTGAGTTCAGTGGGACCAAGAGGATCTGCAGCACCTCCGTCTCCCCCGCCTTTGTCTTTGGCATTGGGTGAATCGGTAAATATCTGTTGCAACGGAACGGTAGACCCAGACCTCGCGCGGCCGATTGTGTTAAAGCTACTCCGTATACTTGAAAAGCTGGATATGCTTGAACTCGGGGACGATGGTCGCTGATGATGTCCTGGACTTGGACTATGAGGAAGTGGCGCCGTTGGTGTCGTGGGTGTCTGTGGTGGGAACGGCGATCCTCTCATAGTGCTGGTATTACTTGCCGTTCCGCTCTTCTTCTTGGAAGAAGTGAAAGGCCGTAGGAAAGACCACTCGGACTCGAATTGGACAGGCGAAGAGAGGGAGTTGGGGGGCTCGTAGTCTAGGATTGCGGCGTCGAGAAGAGAATCAATCTTTCGCTCGGCAAGTCGAATGATAAAGACTTCAGACACAGATCAGATATATCATGCACTGACGTTGCTAGAGATGATACTTACCAAAGACAGAGTTTATCGTCTCCTCCACGAGTTCGAAACTACCGAGCATCTCGCATGCCTCGTTGATGGAATTATCGCATTGCATGAGATGTAACCAGATTGTCGAGTTGTGCAGCCAGAATACCAGTGTCGGCAGAGAATCTGGTTGAGCCTGAGCGGTAATCAGCTGTAGAGCAACATAGAGCATGCTAATTACACCTACAAACACCACATCCTCAATCGCCTCCGTAGCTCCAAGCATGAAATCCTCGAGCCAATTTGCATCGCAGGTCAGACATGCGAACCTAGCAAGCATCCATAATAAATTGGCCGGTGTTGCGTCTCTCCAAGTCGGAGTGTAATTTCTTATTGAGGAGTTGAGCATATCAGGAAGAGTACCCGGGGAGAAGACGAGCATGGATGTGTAACTCGGTGACGGTGTATATAGTGCGTCGTCAGTTGGGGTAGAAGTAGTGAAATGTGATTCAGATTCAGTATCCGAATCATGCCCTTCATTCTCCGACTCTGAATCAGACTGATCAGAGAAACTTGAGCTGTTAGATTGCCACCATCCCTTTGGTACGCCTAGAATTCGGCTAACACCGTCTCGCACGCCTTCCCGACCGCGTTTCCGTTTCATCTTCTCTTCCCCGCGCTTTCTTCGTTCTTGGCGCTCTTCCATTCGCATACGTTTGCTAGTATATCGTCTAGGCTTGTGCTCCTCGTTGGAATCTGCGTCCTGAACAGTCTCCCCTTCTGATGAACGCATAGACTCTTCTAATAGCAGAGCTACATCTGCTCTGCCGGGTATAGGCGAGTAGGCGGTGATGATATCGAGAGGTGTGAGACCTCGGTGTGTTGTAGCGAATGGCGATAGTCCGTGTGCAATGAGATAAGTTATAAGTGTAGGTGGAGAGAATATTGCTGCATGATGAAGCGGGGTCCATCCATCTGAATTCCGTCTGTCAGCTCGCAACTACACGTCACACGAGAGTAGACATACTATTGTCCCCACTTAAGTCTGCGCCCTGCGCAATCAACAATCGGACACACTCTTCTCTTTCAACGTCTCGCTCGAGCCCATCACCCATGTCTTCATCAATCTCGTCGATCATACCGCCCATTGGATCAGGATTTCGACGTCCGAATCCATGTATCGTTTGTGTGACCAGCCCTACACCATCTTCGTCTTTGACTGAAAGGTCTGCGTACTGGCTTGCCTGGAATACACGTCATTCATTGGAATTTCTTATCACGGCACAATGACTCACTGTTCCATCTAATAGCAGCCATTGCAGTAGTCCCAAGTCGCCATATACACATGCCCTCGTCAATGAGTGCTGAACCAAGACCTGTTTCTGATCTGGAGACAATCCAGAGTGTGATGACAGAGTTAAAGTGAGAGTTGAAGGAGTGGGGTACGCTGGCTGTAAGTCTGGCTCCGGGTCGAAGGAAGATGAATGAGAGGACGAGGGAGAGAGCATATTGTGCAGAAAAGCTAGAGTCTAAAGGGTATTGTATTGGGTATATAGCCTCGTTGGAAACGCGACGAATTAGGCTGAAATTTGTGAATAATTCTCGGTTGTAATCGTGGTCGTGGTGAACGTCGCCGTCGCCGGTGGCCTCGGTTGTTTCCATCCGCTCCGTCCTTGCCGACAACCTTTGATATTTCAACCGGCAATTATGCTTCCTCAAAAACGTCCACCAGCCGACGAATCTGCCTCTGAATCTGGTTCTGAAGGGGAATATGAATCCGGCTCAGCTTCAGGTTCTGAAGAATACAACACTTCCGATGCAGAAATAGCTTCATTAAAGCCACAAAAATCCAAGCAAACGAAAAAACGAAAACTACGCGCTACTGCACCAAGTACCTTTGGTGCTACTCTTCAATCGCTGCTATCCACAGACACCCCGTCCAATGCTGCATCGCAATCGCAATCGAACGTTCTGGCTTTGAAACCAAGCTTAAATCGAAAACGAAACGACGAATTGTTGGAAAAACAGGCGAGGCGAGTGTTACTAGTGGAAAGGAAGGAAAAAGAAGACAAGGGTCGAATAAGAGGAGAGGACTTGCTGGAAGGCTGGGGAGCAGAAGCAGAGCGGGGTTTGAGAAAGGTTGCGCAGCGTGGAGGTAATCATGATCTTCAGCTCAAGTCGTAAAGGCACTGATGTGATTATAGTGGTGAAACTGTTCAATTACATCCAGGAATCCCAGATTTCTGCATCCCAGGCTGCTGAAGAGAAGAAAGCACACCGTGGTACCGGGAAGCCGACTTTACCTGCTCCATCTCTGGCCAAGGAAAAGAAAGGCAAGAAGGACAAGGATAATCTTCTTGGTAGAGGGAAGGAATGTATGTTAACCTTTTATTTCAGTCTCATTTCGTCAGTTTTCTCATATACACTTGTCTTCTTGCAGCTGTTGTGGGCAAAGATGACTTCTTCGACATGATACGCACAGGGAGTGTAGTGTCCAAGGCATAGATGGCCTTGACAAACGAAAAGTATCCTAGCCCCATCTAAATTTTGTGATTTTACTCTGGGAATGCATCCTTATGACTACACCATACATTCCTGCCAGACAGAATAACGACAATCCGGAGAGTAAGATACAGAGAAATAAGATTTAAGGATGGGATAAGTGTTCTTGGTGTATTCGACTGTATTAGAAATGGCTACAATTCACTGGATGCTATTGAACAGATAGGACATATTGAAGTAGAAGACAAAGAAATGTGTATCTCAAGTAGAAGGGAAAGTGTCAGATGGCGTAGTAGTAGTAAGATGTGCGAGAACTTAGATGGTGCAGAGATAAAACAGACAACGGCAGCAATCAAGAGATACAAGGCGACGAGGTGAAAAGAGTGGACGGGGAGGCTAAAACGAGAGAATGATAGGGGAGGAAACTAACGTATCCTATGAGAAACCTTGGAACTGCCAATCCTGTGGCAGTTCGAGCCACTTATGTCTTCGTAGCTCAGGAGCGCTGGGGCGCTCTTCAGGATTTCTACCAACAAGCCACTGTCAGCGCAAAACGTCGTCGTCATCATTTCCGCCACTTACATTGCAAAACACTTCCGCCTAAAGTCATCCGCTAATTCGGAGAGCTTGACTCCTTCCGGCACAGGTGGCGGGACTTTCTCTTGATACAGCTATAACCCCAACATTCCTAAAGTCAGTAATGCTGTATGACCAAAAAAATGTATATAGACCGCACCTTGAACATGACAGCAAACATCTCATCCCCCACCCATGGTCGAGTCCCAGCTAGCATCTCCAGAACTACACACCCGACACTCCAAATGTCCACTTTGAAACTATAACGCGTTCCTTGCGGATTCACAACCTCAGGTGCCATCCAAAAAACGGTGCCCTGCATGGCCGTTTCGGCGCCATCATCAGCGGAGCGCTTGGATATCCCAAAGTCGGAGATTTTGCAGACACCAGACATTTCAACGAGGATGTTATCAGCTTTTAGGTCCTAGGCAAGATATTGGTCACTAGTCACAAGAGGAAAGATGTGACGTACTCGGTGAAGAATACCTTTCGAGTGGAGATACTCGAGCCCGCTGAGGATCTGTCCTGTGAAGGACTGGGTATTCACCTCACTTAACTTTCCATGCTTCAACAGCACGCTGCCGATCGAGCCGCCGGGAACATACTCCAAAAAGCTGTAAATAAATGGAGAGCATGAGTTTCAAGCGCTAATTGCCCAGGTGATAATACTCACATGCTAAGATTCGTAGGTGTTTCCTCAAAGCCAAGATACTGCACGATATGTGGATGGTCTAGGTCCTTGAGCGTCTCGCTCTCCATCTTTAGTGCTTGCACAACCGTATGCTGTCTAGTATCATTCCGATCCGATGCAGTACGAGGCAATTCCACCTGCTTCACAGCCATCATCTCTCCTGTGGTGGCATTCAAAGCCAGATAGACCTTTCCGTAAGTCCCTCTTCCAATCATTTCTCCACGAACCCACTTGAAAGTCGCTGGAACAGAAGGAGCGTCAGAGCCACCGAAAGATGACGCTGAAGACAGAGACTTACCAGCACCGCCGGGACTTGGTTCTGGGTGACTCGGACTGGTCTTCGTCGTAACCTCTTCCAGCTTGCTTCCCCACAGCTTGGTACTCCGTTTCCTCAAGACGTCGGCAACTTTTGATATTGGCGTCGGACACGGCGGAGCATCCAATCCTGGGCCGGGTTGAACCATTCTACTCGTTCTATCGATCCTCTTCTTGTGCTCCTCCGCTACAATCCTGATACTCTTCTTGCCTCTCTTGATCTTCTTTTCCTTCTCCTTATCATCGAGCACGATGTTAGGAACTGGGGGTACTGAGCCAACTGCACTCGTAGGACTGGTGCCACCGCTTCCTGCATCAATCACAGGCTTATCTAAATCATGATGCGGGAAAAAGTCTTCCAGCCGCTCATACATATCCTCTGGTTCGGGACGAGTCGCCCATCCAGCCTCTGGAGTTGTGAACGTGCTACCACGCATGCGCCTACGTTGCGGTTGATGCTGAGGTGTAGGTGTTGTCGACGGCGGAGAAGCACTGCCTGAAGGTGGTTGTGCATTGATGGTTGGGACCGCAGCAGGTACATTCGATAACGACGACGACGTGCTGTTCGAGCTGGTACTTGGAGTGCCCGTGGTGTCGACCTTTAAGACTGGCCTCTTCATCCACGTTCCTCCTCCACTACCATCGCTATCCCAGTCCTCACTCATACCCGATATCGTAGTGCCATACAAGGATGTTGGTGTACTCGGTTTCGGCAACGGTATAACCGTACCTGCTGGCGTACTTGGACTCGTAACAGGAATTGGCGGAAGGGGTGTTTTTCCTGTTTTGATCCTTGGAGCAATCACAGTAGCGCTGTCATTGGTGGCGGGGCTGCCAAAGAACTTCCTGTACCAATCCGGTAACGAGCTACTACTACTCACAGTGCTCTCCTCTGAGGGCGAGGTGCTCGACTCCACAAACGTTGAAGATCCAGAGGATGGGATCCTTGATGTCGTAGACGTGGGACTTGTTGGGCTGGCAGGTGGCAGGGTGAGAGGCGGCTGTGGTAAGGGTGTAATGCCCGTACCACTCCGTAGACTCGTAGGGATTTGGTGTGTGGGTGAAAGAGCTCTGGTGAGTGTCGGGGACATGGCATCACCAAGTGCACTTGAAGGACGCTGGAACGGATCTCTGTCATGCGAAGGAGACAATGTGCTCGAGGAACCAGAAGAATTCGTCGAGTGACTGTGGCCTGGTCCAGGTAAGGGCCGTACAAGACGCGGAGCCGAAGGCTCTCTTGATGTGGTATATGAAGATGAAGGTGGAGGCATAGCAGTACTGGATCCAGATCCAAGGTTGTGCGAGCCATTTACCCTGTGAGTATTACTTGACAGAGGTGGTCTCTTGGTACCTGGCTGCAATATTGGAGGAACCTCTCTCGAAGCACTGTTTCCCAGGGGAGCATTGTAGCCCAAACGCAAGTTGTCTACACTCTTGGCCCCCCTCATGAAACCGCTACCGCTGCCACCACCACCACTACCACCATCTCGTACTCCAGCACCACTTCGGGAACCGTTGTTATGGACTGGTGGTTGCCATCTTACAGCCCAATTCGCGGGTACCTGCTGTCCATGACCTCTTGGTGATATTAACCGGTCGCGTTCTCGCTCTATTGATGTGGTATTGGAGGGACCAGGCGTCGGCGCTGTGACCTTGGGAGGCGGAGGTATACGGGAAGCGTATCTGTTACGTGAAGGTGATGCTGTCTGCTGTTTCGTAGCTGGTGAGCGCCTGGACGGTCCTTTAGTGGAAGATTCTGGTGTCGGCGGGGACGCAGACGTCTCCTCTTTAGGTACGAAAACCCAAGAGTCTCGAGACCCATCTTCATCCGATCTCCCTCGTTGCGGTTTTCTCAAGTCCGGCCGACTTTTTGACGACATCAGCGGACGTCTCAAGAAGTGATCAATTGATTGCGAAGGAGATAGCATCTGCTCCCTTTCCCTTTCTCGATCTCGTTCAAGGGCGGCATCGGAACCACTCCGGATGTGATTTAGCGACCGTGCTGGCGGTGTTATTGCATTATCATCGAATGTTGCACGATTAGGGGAAAGTGGTGGTGGTGGAGGTGGTGGGACGTTGACAAATCTCTCCACCACGGGGTCTCTATTATTTCGATCGGGATGAGAGGTAGAGTAAGGAAAAGACAGTGGTGGTGGTGGGGGCGGTGGGCTGCCTGGACGGACAGGTTGAGGTTGTGATGGTCGTCGGTTGGCCAGCGGTGAGGTCGGCAGTGGTGCTGATGTTCCAGGAGCACCGACGCAGTTGAACTGTGGTGGAGCACGAATGGTATCTCTCTTTTCCGAATCAGCATCATATCCACCGTCTCCACCACCACCACGTTCACTTGTCGCACTCCGACTAGACATACTACCTCTCCGACTAAGAGAGTGTCGTCGTTTTGGCTGAAGTGGCGGATACGGGTACTGAGGGACCGAAGATGAACTGGCATGATGTGGAGGTGGAGGTGGAGGTGGAGGTAGTGGTGGTGGCAGCACAGGAGGAGTTATTGTGTTGCCTGCAGGTATATTAAGCGGAGGACGAGGATTGTGTTCGTGAACGTGTGCTGCACTGTGCGATACCAAGAGCTTGAGACTACCCTTTGAGTCGCCAGAAGTGCGACACAACTGAAAAAGGTCTTCGTCGCTAAGGGCTTTGCTCATTGCAAAACCTCCAATTTCCGTCTGATAAATCGAAAACTGGGATTGCTCTTCATCATCATAGATACTCAACTACGAAGCAAAAGTGAGTCTAGGGGGAAAAGGACAGTAAAAGAGCACATGAAACGCACGGCACTGAATATCTTTTCTCTGATGAAGGCGGCATTGATTGCGCCAGTGATCTCTACGTTGGCGTAAAGCGAAGAATCAGAGGTGACGAGTATGAGCGTCTTGTCACTGATGGTTGGGTCGGTACCTGGACTGGATGTGGAAGCTGATGGGGGTGAAGGGGGACGCTGGTAGGCTATTGTATTGGGAGATGGAGGAGAAGGATAAGAAGGAGCAGCGTGTAATGAATGTATAGGATCTGGACTAAAGGATGTAGTTGGTGACTGTAAAGTAATTAGAAATAGAGAACGATAATTGCAAATGATTTACGGACCGTTTGAGGCCTCTTTGGCAATTGATGCCTTTGTTTCTGAGGAACATTTAAAGGGTTAGTTGGAGGTACTAGATTTGACGTAGAGACATTCATTTGTCTCTGTACTGGAGTATGGTCTTCGCGGTGGAAAGAATAGTCGTATGTAGCAGGTTCATGGGGAGTAGCAGGGGTTGGCGATGATTCGTTATCGGCCGAAGTTGAATTTGAGCTGACTGGAGATGGCAAAGACGACTGCTGACTGTTCCCTGGTCCATTTGTCGGCTGATTCACCCACCACAATGGGCCTGTCGCTGTACTTCTGGTATACAGAGAATCATCGCTGCCGTCCGAGTCTGATCCTGGGTTTGCTACATGAAGCTTCCTTCTAGACGCCTGTTTCCTGAATACCGCTGACATGGGCAAAGGAAAGTAAGGAAGGGGGAAGGAGGAGGAGGAGAGGTAGCCTCTAGGCAGGGCTCCGTTGTCGTTGCTGCTCTGTTCGCTCTATTCCTTCTTGGCTGATTAAGTAAGAACCCTAACCTCATCTTAAAAAGCCACATCTTGTTGCCCCATCTTTTCGCTGGCAACCTTCAATTCGTTTCGTATCTGTATTGTATTTGGAGATAGCACGGTCTTATTCTCAGCGCCAGCAACGGTTCTATCCCGGAGCTGTGCGCTGTAAACCCAACCAAAGCCTAACCGCTGCGTGGGAACTTTGTTTCCTGAGCTAGTTCCCGTCCCTTTTTCCATATTGACAGTTCGATGGCCTGCAGTATTAACTATCTGTTATATGTGCAATAATACCTCTGATTTACATAGTGTTAAAAGTCAAAGCGCCCCACTGATGCACTGCAGTGATTTACTGTGCCAGTACACCTTTGACCTGCCCTAAACATATCCCAGTGTGAGAACTATAAATTTCTCACCTCTTGCGTATTTTCGTTTTTCATGGTTCGTATTCTTTCTCCCCTTCCTCACCAATCGCCTCTCTAATGAATCGACAAAACTGTAGGCTTCAGGCTCAACAGGCAAACCTGTCATTCCCGAAGGCGAATGGGACAGACGTATGCATGAAGTCGCCGTCACGAAACAGTGAGTTTCCTCTACCAACTACCTTTCCAAGATGACAAAAAATTGGGAATCTCTCCGAGTTTAATCATGAGGAGCCTAATAAATTGCATGTATTATCTGAACCATTCTTCTTCCCTGTTTTTTTTTTCGTCACGAATTATTCAACTGACTATTCAACTTCCTCAGAGACCTCAACCGTCTAATCATGGACTACCTCATGATTGAGGGCTACAAATCTGCTGCTCAAGAGTTTGCTGCCGAAGCCTCCATCCCATCTCAAGTCGACATGGACTCTATTGAAAGTCGGATGAGAATTCGGGAAGCTCTACAACGAGGCGATGTCCAGAACGCAATTGAGAGAGTCAACGAGTTAAACCCCGAGGTGAGTACAAGGAATCATTTTCATTCTAAATGATTAAACCTTTCATGCACCACTCTGAGCCCTTGATGAGACTCAACCAAAAACTTCAGTCTTCAATATGATCTCTATTCTCGTCTCTAATCTCTGTGACCTGATACTGACTCTCCCTCTCCAGATCCTTGATACAAATCCTTCGCTCTACTTTCACCTCCAACAGCAACGTGTCATCGAGCTCATCCGTTCTGGTAAAATCGCGGAAGCGTTGCAATTCGCCCAAGATGAACTGGCTCCACGTGGCGAGGAGAATCCCGAGTTCCTTGCTGAGCTCGAGAAGACCATGTCGCTTCTTGCTTTTCAGGACCTCGATGCCAACTCCAGACCTGATGGCCTCAGAGAGCTGTTGGGACCCGGGCAGAGGCTCAAGACGGCTGGTGAGATGAACGGCGCTATCTTGGAGAGTCTAAGTCAGGGTAAAGAACCAAAGTTGGTGGGATTATTGAGGTTGATGAGCTGGGGTACCAAGACGCTCAAGGAGTCCACCGATCTTCAAAAGCCCATGGCTTCTACGTAGGTCCTTGTATATTACATTCCCCTGTAACTGTAAGAAGCTTCTTTCACATTGTATTATAGATAGGATGCAATTGAACTGTCATACGTGTACTTCGTCAATATTGCTCGAACCGGTTACCGGCTTCTGCTCACCGCGGTGTTATGGGAATTTGTTCTATCTTTCGGTGCTTCGAATTTGACGAAACATCATATCTGCTAACAGC
Organism: Paramarasmius palmivorus; assembly: GCA_037176845.1. Taxonomy (NCBI): domain Eukaryota; kingdom Fungi; phylum Basidiomycota; class Agaricomycetes; order Agaricales; family Marasmiaceae; genus Paramarasmius; species Paramarasmius palmivorus. The sequence continues at coordinate 654,114 of JAYKXP010000004.1, read as the reverse complement.
TCTTCGTCAAATCAATCTAGAATCTAATCTGCACCGCGGAGGTGACAGTCAAAATTATGATTCTCCAAAACCACGCGTACATCACGCACAGCAGCTGTAGCTGCTGGCATTGGCAATTCTAAAGTTTTTGCATTTCCCGTTCTGATTCGAACTGTCATGCCAAACCTTGGACCCATCGCACCTATCCACTCCATCATGCATCATTATCACCGTTCCTGGTTATGGCCATGCAACACTGCCCGGCGTTGGCGCTCCGAGGGTGAAGGTTTGGGCCCCAGGGGGCACACAACGCAACAGCTATAGGACACCCGTTTCGTACTCGGCCATCCCATTTCCGAGATATTCGCGACACGGTTTTGTCCCCTCGAATTCGGGTCCAGGATAAGCAACAGCGGGTCGAGTAATCGAGGCACATGAAATTTGTACTTTTTACTTACTTGCTCGCCAAGCGAGGGGCGTAACATTGAAGAAGAGGAATAGAGAGCAGAGTACGTCGACATCCACGTTCTCCTTTTCGTTCTCGTTCCCGAAGTTGTTTGCTAATAGTAACTCCTATCGTATCTTGCATTCAGCCTCGGTCTCGACCTCTATCTGTGTTTGGATGCGACTCGTAGAAAGCCATACGGGGTCTTCGAAGATTCATGATCAGTCACAGAAGAAGTTTATGTGGGTGGTAGGTAAAGCTGCTGTTCGAAGGCTGAAATAGGAAATAAAAATACCGAAGGTCAAAGGACTCATTATCGTCTTGTTATCGTGCACTATCTCCTTCGCAGTGTTAACTCTATCTAACAGGTCCGCTAAACGCTAATAAACCCCAGCAGCTTAAAGTGCATCGGAACACACCTAATCAAAGGGATCTTTATCGATGATCGCGTATGTTTTTTTGCACAATAAAGAGAGATTCAACTGGCCGCTATATTCATCGGCTCATCGATATTCACCTTGCAAATCTCTGGCCTGATGTTTTCCGAAAGGAGTGATATCGATGGTCCGTCGGCGAGCCTCGAGTTAACTGGATCGCGCTGTTTTCAGGCAATTGTAATTTAGATGGGATATCCGAAATGGAGATGACCATGATATGCATATGCACATGGGCTGGCCATGGGGAAAGTGTTTTGCAGTATGCACAATATCGATATCCCTTGGTTCCGCACTCTTCAGGGCTTTAGCAAGCATTTCAAATGTTGATGGTAGTTTGTCCTTCTCTTCCATCGATACTAATTGCAGTTGAATGATTGACGACAGCGATCCACGACGACCCACCGCGCCGCGGCAGAACGACGGAAGTACCAAGGGCTCTTAATGAACCCCACATCGGTAATTCGAAATGTTTCAAAGGACGACAAATGGCCGCGAAGGTTGACCACCCCATCGCGAAGCAACTGCACATCCTCGGCCGCGGATATTTTCCCACTATGTACAACTCGGATAAACAACTACCGAACTTGAGCTACTTGCAATCACGATAGATTGCCTTCTGACTATGAAGATCTGGCATTTTTTGCAATACACATTGACATCAACGTGGTCGAAAGCTCGGTATTTCTTGTGCATGACAGCGAAAAAAAAGCGAAAATACGAGTCCAGATCGTCGTCATCCGAGCACTCGGGAGTCTGTGCCTAGGGCTTGAACTCCAAATACATACGTAGACTAAATGCTGCTTGCTAAAATGAGCTGTAGCCCTAGTTCCGGAGGATTGGCAAGCTGAAGCGACCGTACTTGCATCACCTCCAAACGTCGATGAACGCAGAGGGCATCAATGACGGAGAAATGACACGTTTGTGACATCACGCGTTGAAAGACGGGAGAGCAGAAGCATAACCTATTAAGGCTCATCAAAAGAGGAACACGCGTAGATAGTGGCAATGAATGGATAGAACTCGGGAAGTAATACATATTTGATTGTGTTGCAGTTGTACAGCGGTTGTGTGTATCAGTGTTCGTGGATTCGAGTTAGGGTGGTGAATAGTGTAGTAGGACTATGGTAATGCATGATCTGTAAAGTGTCTAGCCAGAGATATAAAGATATATATACGAAAGATTGCAAATGAAACAACCCAATGACCCAAGATACATAATTCCCATCCGAACCCGAAAGCGATAGCGAAAAAGGTAGAGGCGAACACACGCAGAGAGAATCAATCTCTCTGGACCCAAGGAAAAAGTATTTCGACATCGATGTCAGAGATGTAGCCCCCCAAAAACCACGCATATTGTGAAGGACGCGCGGGGTATTTGAGCTGTTCGTGTCTGGGAACTCGGGGTGACCAAGAGTCATTTGGTGAACTCTTGGAGGTTTTGCCGTTGGACCAAACGGCACAACACAAAACATGATGAACCAACCATAGGAGGATGTCAGGGATGCGGATAAAGGTGAGTGATGAGGGATGTCGTATGGATGAGGACATGAAGTAATGCGATAGGTGGACCGGGAGGCAGGAAGATGTGCCTTGGCGGTCAGGTATAGTTTAGGACGAGATGCCTCCTGAGACTGGGCTGTTTGGGCTATCGACGCGCCAAAAAGCGCCAATAGGCCGCATTGGGGGGTTGTGTTCCAGGAACCGAATCATCTAGAAAAAAAGGTGAGATCCGAAGTGCCCTGGCAAAGAAACGACGAGAACATACGTTCTTGGATACACTGATAAACCGCTACGCCTTTCCCATCCCAGACCCCGCATTGGGAGTAGATGGGCCAATGGATATTGAGTTCCCATATCCTTGTCGCGTTGCTAATGACTGGCATTGCGCCAGAAGCGTGATACCCTGCTGTCGAGGCCGTTTTGGCGAATTGTTTTGGGGGAAATTGTGGGGAGTAGGAGAGCGGTATGCCGCTGTGGACGAGGGGCAGAGGTAGAGTCAAAGACTGTCAAGGACTAGGACTTGGGCGGCAAACGGTTGCCTTGGTTTTTATATGCTCGGACGGAGAATCTAGCCGGAAGTGGGCACCGCCTCGGTTTTGTAATGACATCAACTTTGCATTACTCCAACAGATTTTTTTCAGATCTTACCTCTTTTGGTTTTTTCCCAAGATAGCCGCAATTCGTTAGTCCGTCGTAATTAGTTTCCATCATCATCACGTATGCAATGCATATCCGAGTTCTCACTTCTGCAACGCCTAGGATTCTAGCTGCATACAGTGATACACACCGTCCTACACCTCGTTTGCCTTCTTGCCCGTCTTATTCAGCAAGTCTTAGTCTTTCATTCCAAGGGACCCCGGTTTTTTCAAATCTCTAGACAGGGTTCCTTGCCATGAAACGCCCCTTGCAACAGCAACAATGGTATGTCCCGCCTTGCTGCGGTCTTTGATAATCTAAAATTCTTTTGACCCATCTCCCCATTCATCTCTATTCTCGACTGACCACGCACCATCTTGCCCACGTCTTCAAGCTTCCCTATCCCTCTTGGCACCGATCTTCTGGGTCCTAGGCTCGTTCCGAGTTATTCTCTGTCAGTCCATGACTCATGACGTCCTACAAACATTTTCGTCACATCTCCCAGTCTTTCTAGCAACTTCACATGCGCTTCCGCACATGCTTGGGGTGATAATAATATATCTGTCACGCTGTATGTTCAGATCAATCTACGAAAAGAATGTTACAATCGACGAACCGAAGCTTTTCGCTCTCATCACCGTGATGCCTGTCTTCTTGAGTTCACCTTATCTTTCAAAACCCCGTAATGACCTACAGCATAACGTATCCTCGCACCGAACAGAGGCAACAGTAGCACCAAAAGGCAAACCTTCGTGGAAATCCCCGGTCTTTGGGCGGCAATACGTACTTTTTGTCCATGTTAATCTGGATAAAGGGCATCTCCAGACAAACACAACGTGTTTTCGTACTGGCATATTCCCCACTTCCTCTTCGATCAAAGATCATCATGAGATCACTCATCTATCAAGGACTTTGGAGGGAACCACAATACCCATTCCTAGGGAACCTGATAAGGCGGGAATGTATTGAATGACGAAGCCTCTACGAGTGCGTGAGTGCGAATGCAAGTAACTTGTCACTTGAGTGATGTGAAGCTTCGAAGAATCTTCCCGCCTGATCCCCGGAGACATTATCGCTTAGGAGCGACCTATTCATTTCACGCGTGGCTGAACAAAGCAGTGGATGTGTGTGATACTGTGGGGGACACAAACACTGACGTAACGAAACTGCAGCCTACTCATGCACGATAGACTCTTGTTCTCAATGAAGGCACAGTAACAGCCTGCCCGCGGGAGTGATAGATCGCGAGTGTCTTTGTGTGAGCATATCAACACGACGAAACAGGGTGTTTGTGACAAAGCTGTGAACCTTTGGAGGATGGTTACGTCGAGTAACTTTGTCGCGGACCAACACGGGCGGGAATGGCAACTCTATAATGACATGCTTTCCTAGGACTCGAGCGGGAATATAAACGGCAGAGAACATTGCTTTGAACTTCTAGGTTGGAGTTTCGGCCAGAGAGTGTACTGACTAGTGATCTTACTTAAAATCCCTTTCACAACGGACATGCGCGTGTATCTTCTGCAGCCTCATAACGCCGATTCATGTGAAGCGAGCTCTTTGTTAGGTGATACTTTTCAGAATTGATACCCTCGCAACCCTAGAATCCTTTCATTGCATGATGGGTCCCAATCACATCGGAAATGAATTACAGATGGAATTTCGGTTGCTACAACACAGCAAGGGGATTTTCAGAACCCAAGTTAGCGCGCACCGTGAACAGAACAGATAAGTCCAAGATCCAAATACTTACTAGTCAGTGGACTACGTGTCGCCGAGAATGAAGCCGGTGAATTGCCTTCCCCTCAGAATGGTCACAACGCCCGCTTCACAATTTCCGCCTCGGAGACCTCCATCCGTTCAGCTTCGAGCTGTAGCATAGTCACGCTGGATCAGGGAATTAAGCAATCTCCGTCGCCTCCGAATAATGAATACTTTGAGACCATAGAAGGACCAGAGTGCCCATTGTTCCGAGAAGTTCAAAGGCCAGGCAAACTGTACCGAACATAGTCTATTCACAGGACCTCGACGGGACGCTGAATTGTTGGCAGGGTCCTCAGATGACAGCCAGCAATAAGAATCCACCACGCAGGCCTGTGAAACATCGGATAAACGAGAACTTTATAGTCAAGAAGGGGACAGTTCTAGCCGGCCGAACTTCTTGGGCTGGCCTCTTAGGCTACATACTAGCTGTATCAGAGCAGAAACTAGACGACTGGAATAGTAATTACGCTGTATGCTGTTGAACCAGTTGAAGACACGTTTCTAATCACGGGCCTGATTCACATTAGCCTAGTTCGAGTAGTTGCCTGAGGTGCAATAGACGAATATAGAGAAGTGGTCCGACAGAAGCGGTGCGAGGAGGACGTCTCCCTATCTATAACCGGTCAAGCGGTCGTTCCTGCTGTTGAGACGTGATTCTCAGGCCACCGTAAGTAAGGACTAGACAGTCTTCCCTGGCTCAATTTACACAGACGTAGATGCCAAAGAGAAACGCTAGGGTTATTGAAACTTGAATCGAGTCAGGGTTGGCATTCCAGGGCATCCCAGACATCCCGCGCTTTGGACTTGAGGTTTTCAGGGGCATAAAACGGGAGCCCATCGAGATCCGACTGCAAGCGTAGATTTTGACCCTGTGGACAGTTGCTGCAGTCGCTGTGCGTTAGCTACGCGAGTTGTTGCCATCACAATCCGAATTCGTCGCAGCCCGACCCCGACAAACCAGTATTTATAATCACACGGTGCCGCACGGGAAGCTGGTGATGAGTCACCCGACGCGCCCAGGCAAGCAAATAAAAAGCCTGGAGGTTTCGATTCTTGAAACGGTGGACTGCCAGTGTTGTCCGCGCATCACAGAAATGCGGTCGGTCTATTGAATATGATTATTCAGAATTCAAGCTAGAAGAACAAAAGGCTCTGTAACACTTACCTATTTTAATTGCTCTGAACATAAAGCCGAGGAATGCGGTGACAGAAATATCCCTGGGGCCCGTTTCATCTATCCATCGGCCATCCGGTACTTAGCCAACATGAGTAGGCGAAGATGACCACTTCAAGTCAGCAGCCTACAGTTGAGCATTTTCCAAGAGAACTTTCGGCGGCGGCTCTTCGATGGAGATAGAAAGAGTCCAAACCCAAGGTACCTTTTTGTGTAGCACGTCTACTTATCAGATGCTTCAACACAAATATCAGTTAAGAAAACGCACTTGAGGTGGATTTTGCAGACCATCGCCTACATGGCAGGAACGTGGAGCGGGAATTGTTGTGTCTAAAAGTGGTTGGCGATGGGAATGATAAGGGGATGACGAGAGGATGAGGAGGGCCTACAGGTCATTAGATGTCATTTAGTTGTCCGTCGACGCAAACACCCCACCAATGACGGCCATTCTCGAGAAGAAAAGGTGTAGTTATGCAGATGTCATAGTTCTGGTGATTTTCAGGGGAAATGCGCCACTAGGGTTTTGGGCATATACGCATGATTTTACGCGTCGGTCCGAGTCGATGACGGAGGAACAGGTGTGGAGTCTGTGTCGAACACCAGGGTATATCGTTGTGGCGCGAAGAGTCTACCAGAAATCTTGGACAGCAGGATAATGAGTACGAGTCGTTCGACTGATTATAGGTGTGACTCTCTGGTTCCAACTGAGGGACGGAAATACGTACCGAGATGGCCCTTCACTCACATCTAGTAAACCTGTCCACTTCTGGTCTCAATGCCGCAGCCCGCTCCCGCCACTTTCCACACATCCACCTCCCTTTCATTTTGATGACAAGTCCGGATGTATTGCATCGTGACGCTAGGGCAAACAATCTGCCATCGCCAGTTGCCTAAATATTACTTGCTCTTTCGATTCTTTCTTTTGTGCCAGGATCCGCACGCCCTAAGATCGATAGCGGTCACATGAAGGCGATGTTTAAACGCTTTTTACTTTAGTGATCTAGCCTGTATTGAATGCAGTGAGCAAAAACAGAACAATTACCGAAATAGTAGCTTGCCTCAAGAACAGAATCCGAGTGTATCCCAGCTCAAAGCCCACGAGACTACATTAGTGGGGGCAACCCCAAGCCATGTATACCTACTATGGTCAGAACAGTGTTCACGAGACCAAGAGACATGAATGAACCACTTACCAGGTTAGAAGTTCAGCTAGTGACTAGATACAAGGAGGGAGTATTGTCTCAATCTTGAGATTCATTGGCCTAACTAGAAGTCCAATAGCCACTACGAGCTGAGCCGGTAAAGGTCAGGCATACCTGTGCCTCATTTGTGGAAATGCAAAGTGACCGGCGTGCGAATGCTATTGGGTATCATACCCGGCATCTCCGTGTTCTGTCAGTGAACTTGAATCTGATATTTTTATCGTGAGGTAGTTCTGCGTTCACAATTATGTGAATAGTGTAGATATCACAAGAAGTGTGAATCATCGTGAGGACAGAACTACAAACACAGTGAGATCACCGACACGTTCAACATGTTGAGATGGACCCACAGTTATGCCTCAGGTCTACTTGGTTCCAGCTCGGGAAATAGACGAGATAAAAGCTAGCCATGATTTTCGACAAAGTCCTGCAAGTCTTCAAACATTAAGTTCCGTGAACAAGCGAGAAAGCGCGGCCAAAACGTGAAACGTGGTCGTTGAAGACGTTGAAGTTCGAGAGCACTAGTACTGACAGCCTTCACGTAATACGTGTAAAAGACTCACACTTCTCTCTCAGACGCTTTCTTCGAACTCCATGTGCATCTCACAGTAACTAATTCCATCTGGTGCGCGAAACCAGAAGGCCGAGACGAAATATGGCCAAATCCAACTTCTCTGTGAATTCATCACTGTTTTCCTACTGCGGCTACTTGGCGATTATATTTTCAGTCCTAGTAGGATGCGGAAGACTCCTTCTTCACGGTAAGTCTGCGCCAGGGCGTATATATTCTTACTCTAATGGTTTTGCAGATCAGTTTGACCCTCTTCATTGCCATGCTCTAATTACACGAGGAAGCTGGCTAGATTCTCGCCGGGCTATCTGGCAGCCAGACGGTGAGTGCTGTTAACATCATGAGGATATCTGCCTTCTCACTGAGATCACTCATAGGTTGCATGCTACACCAATACAAACCTCAGGATTCTGAAAGCTGTCTCAATTCACGCGACGTAATATTCGTCGGCGACTCAATTACACGGAATCTCTTCTACCAACTTTCCAACCTCGTTGACCCTACACTACCCAACGCACCGCGAGAGGACGGTCAGAAACATGCCAATCACACACTTCACACCGCTTTCGGCACAAAAATCTCGTTCTTCTGGGATCCGTTCCTCAATGCGACACATACCCGTGGGATGGTGACCTCTAGCATCTCATCCCAGAACTATACCTCCGCTCGACCAGCTATCCTTGTTTTGGGAGCAGGTCTCTGGCATCTCCGTTATGCCGAAACGTCTGGTGGCCTCCCGAACTGGGAAGCGAATATTGAAAGTATCCTACGTTCCCTGTCCCTTAATCCGGAGATTGCGAGTACAATCGTCGTGCTACCGGTCGAGCAGGTCATTACAAGCAAGCTGTCAAGTGACAGACAAAAAACAATGCACCCGGCCGACATTGATGCTATGAATTCGGATCTGTATCATCGCCTTACACCAAATGGACCAGTTCTATTTCCGTCCGTATTCAACGAGATGCTAGACCTATCCGAAACCGAAGATGGTTTACACTTCTCGAATAGATTGGTCAAGGCTCAAGCGAACATCCTTCTGAATCTACATTGTAACGACAAGCTGCCCAAACATTATCCATTGGATAGTACTTGCTGTCGCTCGTACCCAAATCCGTTACTCCTTCAACTTGCCGTTATCGGCGGATTTTTACTTTGGGGCCTGTGGCATCTGCTGCAATCGACTCATACCGGTGAGAGACGACTTCATTATTTCAAGCCCCACAAAAATTCTCATGAATAAAAGTAGACCAAAGCACCAGTGAATGGCTCTCCATCATAGAGCAGACTCCGATCTTCATACTTGGCGTAGCCCTAGTGCTTGTTTTCTTTGCTGACAGGAGTGGGCTATGGCTGAAGGAGCAGAAACTCTTTTCTCCGTGGACATTTGGGTTTTTGGCTCTATTGAGTCTCGTCGTCGGCCTTACGACGGTGAAGAGATCCGATAAAGACCTAGGGTTCTTGAACCGGGAGCAAACAGACGAATGGAAAGGATGGATGCAAGGTGAGTTCGACTCCTCACCGGATCGCAAATGGTTAACACTTGATCGTACTTTAGTCGCCATTCTTATCTATCACTACGTTGGAGCGTCGAAGATATCTGGAATCTACAATCCGATACGGGTACTCGTTGCAGCCTACCTGTTCATGACTGGCTATGGCCATACGATGTTTTACATGCGGAAAGCCGATTTCGGCTTCTTACGCGTCGCTCAGGTGAATGAAAGCCAATTGGTGCAAATGAATAGCAAGCTAACCTCTCACGATTCGCAGGTACTAATCAGGCTCAACCTCTTCACATTGCTGTTGGCATACGCGATGAACACCGACTATCTATTCTACTATTTCTCTCCCTTGGTTTCTACATGGTTTATTATCATTTATGCAACCATGGCCATTGCCTCACATCTCAATGATCGAACGCCGGTCCTCGTCCTCAAATTTCTGGCTTCCGCGGGCATGGTGACGCTGTTCATGCACGATCCATGGCCCCTGGAAGCCCTGTTTGATCTTCTAGAAAGAGTTTTCAACATTCATTGGTCAGCTCGTGAATGGGCTTTCCGTATGAAACTTGATCTCTGGGTCGTCTACTTTGGGATGTTCACCGCACTTGCGGTGATCAAAATTCGCGAGCTTCGTGTCATGGATTCACCTCGCTGGCAAGTCGCCGTCAAAGCTTCATATGTGGTATCAGCTCTAACGCTGGTCTGGTATATGTCGTTTGAGCTTCTCCAGCCATCTAAATTCACCTACAACGTCGTACACCCATACATATCGTTCTTACCCATCCTCTCTTTCGTCATTCTCCGTAACGCAAACGAGCTATTGCGGTCAACCTACTCGCGCTTCTTTGCGTTCATAGGGCGGTGCAGCTTGGAGACGTTCATCATCCAGTATCATTTCTGGTTGGCTGGCGATACCAAGGGTGTACTATTGGTCATTCCAGGAACCAGGTGGAGGCCGCTGAACTTTGTTCTCACAACACTGATGTTTGTGTGCGTGTCTAATCAAGTGGCGAGAGCAACGGCGGTAGTGGTGGACATGATTTGCGGATCTCGAGAGGCGAAGAAGGAAACGGGATCTTCTGGCTTGCCTGCACCCGCGAGTGCTGGAGACTTGTCATCCAGCAGGTCTGTCACGGTGTTCGATGCCGGCGATTCACCATCGGGCCCTGGTACCGCAAACACTAATGTGACAGATGACACGGCTTCTGGGTCAAGGAGGTGGATTGACCAGCTCGCCGATGGGCCCGAACCACCCACACCTAAAACGGCATCTATACAGGGAAGGATCGACATTGCTTCAATGGTGAAGCCAGGTTTGAAGATGAAGCTGTTCATCATTTTCTGTGGAATGTGGATGCTTAATCTCTTGTGGACATATCCGCACGGACGTTGACATAGAGAAGACAAGATGGACTCTATTGCGGATGGACTAGTTCAACAATAAACGTACAAATTACAACACATTTTTATTGATAGGCTACATCTAGAGACTAGGGAATTAATCAATCAGTATATCGTCTTGACTAGAAGTGAATGAGAAGACGGAGATCATGAGGTTGAAGACATTGATTTGCTCTTGGTGTCGTCCTCCCTGGCCAAAGATGACCAGATGCTCGGCACAAAGGATTAATCATGTCGAGGGAAGGAAAGAGACGCACACGTAAAACTATAAGAATAGGTCAGTACAGAGTTCACGAAAATGGACAAGGATAATGGAAGGTTCAGTATTAGCATGGTATGATCGTCAGTCTCCGTCCTTGAGATGGAGTCTGTGCTTGACTTCTAGATGTTGTTACATCATGGAAGCGAGAATGTGATGTCAAGAGGAATGATTACTCACATCTGTCGAGCAGAAAGGACTCCCGTCACCGTTCCAGCTAATGAAAAATGCGTCAAAAGTCAGCAAGTGATTGATGTTGAAGGGGAATTCGAGAAAGGGATCAGAAATTTGGGTATAATGAGTTGATTCATGAGCAGAAGCTTCGAAGTAGCGATTCATTTGTCATCGTCATATGGACCAACTGAAAGGAATGAAAGGAGAGGACACACACCATGAAGGACGTTTTAGAGAAGAATCATGGGCCTGAAAAAAAATTGCTTTGTAGGCGGACTTTAGGGCAGGTCAAAAGTGTGACGGATTAGCCGGTAGCGTGACAGGAATTACCCGGCGTGACTGAAGGCAACGACGAGGACACTGTGTGTCATTTTGTTACAACTCTTTGTGGTGGCACCATGGCCATGATTTCTCCCTCAAACTCTTTAGGCTTTCAGCCTCGTCCAGTCAAGGATACCCCAGCAGCATTCGGTTTCGGTTTCGGCCTGGGCAACATGTCTACTCCTACAATGTCTTCTGCTGGGTGGCAGCCTCAACCACTACAACCACAGGCTTCAGGCTTCAATTCCAACTCTTTAGCTTCAACCTCCTTTCACAACTCCCCCAGCCGCTCGACACAGAAGAGAAAGTTGGAGGATGATGGTGGTGTGGAGAACATGCGACAGGATGTGCGCATGGATCGAAGTCCAACACCCGGGCCAGAGCGTCCCAAACGAGCCGCACCGAAGAGAGTCAAAATATCACCTTCTCCATCGTCGGAATCGACGAACAAGGGTTCTACATTGGGAAAGGAGGCCAAATCTCGCAACGATGGGAACGACCAAGATGTGGATGTGGGCGTGCTACTCGGTACGTAATCTTTACGCACTTCTTTTTCCTGATGAGAATTAATGTGATTGTTGCCTCCAACAGCGAGCCTACCGCCGCAATCACTAGTGCCTATCATTGCATCGCTTATCCAGCAACAGCCTGCGCTGAAACCTATTGTCTTATCCCTGATACCCCGACCCACAGTCGAGATGGCCCTTCAGATGCTGGGTGGCGCTGCGAGAAAGCTCCGAGAAGCCTATCCTTATTCCAATCCTTCGTCGACATTTGGTGCCTCGTCGGCTTTTGGATTTGGTGGCGGATTCCCAAGCAGTTCTACATCTGTACAACAGAATCACAGCGGTGGCATGCGAGACTCGTACATCGAATCCAGACTTCGACCTCATATTGCAGAGTTCATCAATACGACAGCATCGTACCTACCCTACTTCTCTGTCCTTTCACCACAGTCCAGCGCTGGCAGCTCGACTTCATATCGGGATAAAGGGCTCCCTATAGATTCATTTACATTCCTTTACAACCTCACGAATCATATCCTTTCGCAACCTACTATAACACAAGCATCTTTGGTGTCCCAGCTCAACGGTAGGCTATCACAGGAATGGATAGCATGGGTAGACAGGGTGGATGTGATGGTCAACCAAGAAGGAGGAATGTTTGGGCGAGAAACTGTGGCTAACTGGGAGCGAGGGCTAGATGAATTGGCAAGCGAGAAGTCGTCGGCGTTTGGAGGGCTGTTTAGAAGTGTGAGAGATAGATGGATATCCAAAGTTGGATGGTTAGTGAGTCGTAACGTTCCCCATCCAATGGAGGAGTCATGATTATGAAGATACACGGACTAGTCACACAAGATTTTTTCCCTATCCCTATTTTATTCTCCATTCTCCATACTTACATTCATGTTGTGCATGCTGCTACGCAAATCAATCTTTATTCAGTTTCCCGGGTGCGATCTTTTGCCTTTTTTTTTCAGTACCCGCAGTCGGCGGAACATCAATGAGATTTACGAGTCTGTCGTGGCTGACAGATGCAAGAGAATATGAACGGGTCGTGAAAGCTACAACTACAAGCATCAAGTTTACTGCGAGATCGAAGCCTGTTGTGTGACTTGTGTCTCCGAGATACCCGTGCGGAGAAAGAAGGTATTTGTACGTGTTTATCAAAGCCGTCTAATAGCAGGAGCAGAGCGATGCCAGCAGAGAGAATCCGACAGCGTCCGACTTGGTTTTTTTCTACTGCCTCCATGCATGCTCAACGCATCATGCATGCCCAGAATCACCTCGATTCCTTTCTCTGCGATCCTTCATGCGGCGGCGGGAAGTGCTTGGTCAAGAACAGTTTCTACGCTACCAAATCATCATAATAATTCCAACAAGTCTGCACAAGACCCAAAACCTTCTACTTCTCGCACCGTTAGGTGAGGAATTTATATAATACGATCTTGCAACTTATTTTGACGCGTCATGAATGCACAGAGACACGAAGACAAGCCAAAGTCTTCAAGCCAATCGTGCTGGCCGTCACTTTTCCATTTCAACCACTGTCCTTACCGCACCCTCTTTGCCACATAACACGGCCCCCGAACACGACTCTTCATTGCCACAGGATAACGCAGAAAGGAATAATGCTCGTTCCGCTATGAATGGACATGCTACCAGCTCTGAGGACCACGATGTGCCTCCTACTAGCTTCCACGATCATCCTAATGCACCAGCGACGGCGTCTACACACCCCTCTCACTTCCTTCACCCCTCAACACATCCTATTCCCGAGACACGAAAGGCTCTCTGTCGTAATCTACAAGTGTCATTATCTGCCGGAGTTCCTCTCCCAAGGATGATCGACTACCATGACCGTTATCCCGACTTGCGTTCAACGCATTCTTTCAACCTTCTTATCTCTCTAGCCCTGCGGCGCTCGTCATTCGGCACCGTTCAGTGGCTACTTCGTTCCATGGATGCGGCACATATTCCGCATAATATCCTGACTCAAAAGATGACCGTGCGGTGGCTTGTATCGACAGGCTATTGGGATCGTGCCTGGAAGCTAGTAACCACGGCAAAATCATCAGACTCTCAGTCGCAGGCAGCGGCGATTCTGTGGATGGAGTTTTTCAACGGATTGGCGCGAGGTGTCGAATTCAAGCAATTAATGGATAGAGAGGATACTCAGTGGCAAAGAGGCTACGCACCCGCTTTTGGTGTACGGACAGCGATTTGTTCTGCTTATGGAGGAACAGCCTAGCCTCCATCATGGGCACCGCTTGCAAGTTCTACATTTTGTGGTGCATGCTCTACTCCAGTTGAAGCAGCCAAAGGACGCGTCATCTCTGACAAAGAGGTATCTGAACACCGTTTCTGGGAAACCCGGTCCGTTTCCCATGAAGCTGGTTCACTTATTTGTTGCATTCGGCTCGTATGAGCGAGGACTACTGAAATTTCACGAATCGCGAAAGGCGCTTATGTCGTTTCTACTCGCGTATTCTTTCCTTCGCCCTACACCGACCACGCTTTTCCTTCTTCTGGGAAACCTGCGTACGGCTAAGCGATGCGGAACTGTCGCCTGGGATACCTATAACTATTTCAAGGGGAGATGGGGGAGAAGAGTTGACGATCAGAGGGTTCGCAGACGCGTCGCTAGTCTGGCTGTCAAAGAAGGTCGTTTGGATATTGTCGAGAGATTATTGGGTAGCTCCGACAAGAAGGCCCCATCGCCACGTCTTGCCTCCGATGCTTCTGACGCCAGAACAGGTAAAGGACGGGAAAAACATTTATGGATTCGGTTACTGGCTCGAAGAAACAGACGTATTAGAAAAAACTTGTATGATCCCGAGTCCAATAATGGAAACATTGCGAGTTTGGGCTGAACTATTCCGTATAGGTCGGGTCCCCTTGATGACATTTCCGGTGCTTGTCTACCCGCCAAGGTAGCGGTAAGTATGCTTACTCCTTGTACCGACTTGCATGCATTTCGACTTTGATTACCCAAAATTCGTTCATGTCTATGCCGCCGCTAATCTTTGCAAGATTAATTCGGAGCCATAGAGGCCGTCTGAGGCGCTACGTGAATCCTGAAGATGGCAATTCCGCCTCAGACTGAATAAAGGTCATCTGCTTTCTGTCGTGTCGTGCTGTCACGATGCGGTCACCTGGGTCGGCGTTTCTACTCGCGACACACGAGATATACGTGTTCGGAATAAGGGGAGTCGAAGAATTTTAATTCAAGTCAGCTCAATCTTCATATCAATATCTCTCGGCTCCGCTTCAGGGATAGGCATTTTCCGATTCGGAATTTAGGCTCAAGGCTACAGGATAAGATCGTTTTGAATGCCATTCAGTCTCAATACTTATGGTCTCTCTGCATTACCATAGGATGCAACCTATAGCTTTGTATAAGGAAAGAGTGGAGCACAGTTGCGATGACACTCAATGGGAGCATGAATGGCGGCGATGAAATATGGCACCGAATTTCCAAAATCATGGACCTAACGCGAACGCTTCGATGCCAAGATCTACGCCATTGTTGAAACGTTGACACCGGCATGTCCATTCAGATCTTTCTCCTACAGCTTAGACCTTTTCAACGCGCTGAATGAGTCTGCCCATCGTATGTCGTCCACTAAAGCATTTTTTAACACGCAAAGCAACATACATGGACTAATACATTCGCCAATATTATAAGCATGTCATTTATCGCGATGGAGGTCAACGACTCTTAATCTCCCTAATTTGGCGAACTCCGTTCATATCGTGATCCTGGGCTCGGAACTCATACCATTACCAGCAATACTGATCGTCTTGAGTGGTTCTTCGCCGTACTGTGGTTGGAACGGTGTTCTATCTGTCAGTACCTCGTTCGTTTGATCCCCTGCACCAAGCACCGACGCATTTTCGCACGATTCGTCCGGGTCTTTTCTCTCTTCTTTCGTCCTGGTAGGTGGTGTTTCTCATTCGATTTATGTTGGATCTGACGCAGTTATGCTCTGATAGCTTGCTCATCTGTCAAAATGTCCAAACATTCGATAGGCTTACAATTCCTCATTAGTATCGCGATGAATCTGGGACCAACTTTAAAAGGACGATTTTTCTGTGAGGGAAATGCGAAAACCCCCGAGCGACGTCCGTCCTAGCTTGCCTTACTTTCTACATCCACTCAACGTGTGTTCTCTCCTTTGACCTCAAATGGCACCTGGCAAAAACATCTACGCTGTTGCTTGCATTAATGTTGGCGTTGGTCCTGGTGGTACCACTTCGATGCTTGCGTATGTTCTTGTTCATGCTCTATGGCCTATGTCATTCTTACGACGCGTAATCAGACGAATTGCCATCGTTGACTATCAAGGTCAAGTGGTCCTCGACACTTACGTCGCGCCTACAATGAAGGTACGCGTTTCCTCATCCGTTTGTGTCAGGAAATCTTCCCAAGAAGCCTCTTCAACAGATCACTGATTACCGTACTGCTACTACGGGCATCCAGCCATCTCATTTATGCGGCAGTAAGTAATAGTTATCACACGGCTCCGAAAGTTCTTTCCCAGTTAACTTCCCCCTCAGGAGGAGCCGTTCCGTTCAGCACGGTCCAACAGCACGTTGCCAACGTCATCAAGGGTCACATCATCGTGGGCCATAGTATCTGGAACGATCTTTCAGGTAAAGAACTTTTCCAAAGCGGATTGCCTCCCAGTTGACTCATGGGCGCTTCTTTTGCAGTTTTAGGAATTCCTCATCCTGCTGTCGATACCAGGGACGTGGCTCTTTACCAACCCTTCCGGAACGCGCTTCGCTCTCCAAATCATATCGTTGGTTTGCAAACGTTGTCCTGGCAGCTAATGTGCAGACGTTGCCAAGAAAGTGAGCAGAATCCCGTGAGTGTTACTTCCGCTCTGTCAAAACCGTGTCGCTGAGTGCCTCTGTGTTTAGCTCGAGAATGCTAGGGCAGCGTTAGATCTCTACCGGTCCGATGGCAAGGATTGGGAAGAATCTATTGCACAAGGCCGCTGGCCCTGCGCGCTTCCACCCAGCACATTCTCCCGTTGCTACTTGTGAAGCGTAAATCTTCTTCCATTTCACATAGACTTTTTAGACGGATTGATTCATACGATACGTAATGCTCTTAATAGTCGGTGGAGTTTTCTTGACAGCCATATAATTCGTAGAATAACCTAATATCATAGTAGCCGTATAATGAACTCATCTATGTATGTCTAAATCGGGTATACATTCTACCTAATTCTTACTTGTAACGCATATGGCGTATTTTTGTTTCAGCCTCGAGGTGCATGATCGGAACTGGGGGTATCACTAATGACGAGTCTGAGATTCCGTTGAGTCAGGACTTCATTACGATGAAGGTTAGTGTTTTACCTTTTCTGCGCCGAGGCCCCGTAGTATACCCTCATATACGAAATAAGCACACGCATTTACTGGGAATGCCCGCAGAATACACGGAGCCAGACCCCGGTAAAAACCTGATAAGCCTTCGCGAGCGTAGGTAGTGCGGACCGTCGTTGTGAATGAAGGCGCTTTGAATTTTCCTCCTGGAGGATTAGTGTAAGATCCCGGATATGGATAGGCCATCTGGTAACGACGTCAACTAGAGGACGTGAGCGAGCCATGTAGACCTGACCATCTTGTTCTTGGTGTTATCAGCGGGTATCCCCATAATCCAAAACACCAAGGACCCAAGGCCACCGGCTAGGAATGTACTGGTACCTGTACTCATCTGATCGAAGCATGAGTGTAATCAAAGGCGTGCTAGAAAGCACGTCGCTCACTTGATACGGGGTGCCTTCAAGTTGCGAAAATTGTCGCATGAGTACCTGGTATACCATGAGAATCACATCTCAATGCGGAAAGGGGTCCACCAACCTCAACCGATGAAAACATCCAGAAGAAGTTGGCCCGAAATGCAACACTTCCCGTAAAACCAGACCACAGACCCAAGACGCCTTGCGCTCGCACGACCTGTCGAATGCAATCCAAGGGCCCCTGAAATTGGCGCTCTGTAGCGATTCTCTGGGTTTGAAGTTGCAACTTGACTAGGATATAGCTCGTTAGGACACTAGAACACCATAACGAACTGGAGATTTATACTCTTCAAGTTCTCGATAGGAGTGGCCACAATTGTGCTTTGGGCATTCCCGATCAGGTCAACAATGTTGCGGTTGGTCGAAGCAATAAGTTACCTAGTGATACCAGCACACATTCCAGCAAGTCCATGGGCGAGAATTGTGAGTCGAGGTTGTCCTGTTACTGGATGAGGTTCTGTCATGCCGTGCCTTATGAGAAATAGACGGTAGTTGTGGAGTGAGCCCATCAGGAGCGAGTCAATAGCGGCCCATCCCACAGCAGGCGGAGTCGCTCCCTTGTACAATGCAAAAACCCCCTGGTAGAGATGAATTGATTTAAGCATCCGGATATAGCTCGACCTATGGAGTTATACCTCGTTTCGGACAATCTTGAGCAGCGCATCGACTGCACCACGATATGTATTTGGAGGTGAGCATTGGAGTCGTGTCTTTATGGTATCAAAACTAGTATCGTGATAAGTCGGGTGTCAGATGTTTGCTATAGTTAGAAAGCAGTGAGCTTTTTTTTCGTGCAGTCTGATGCATTCTTGCGCACCTAGACTTCTAATCCGAACATACCCATGACCGACCGTAACCTGATGGCACTCGTGAGCAAAAAATAAACAAAATACCCATTCCGAAGAAGCGTTACTTTTGTTAGGCCTGCCAGTGCCAGAGTGAAATTCAGACATTTTGTCCAACTCAGAACAGTCCTCCTCACCACTTCCGATTCCTGCAATTGCACCGACGACTCGAATGTGATTACTCCCGGATGATGCTATAGAGTCAGACGTTTCGGGAAAGGTCCTTGCCATTTGGCAGTGTGGGGGAAGTCGAGAATGATTTCCACGTGGCCGGGGACACGACCACGCTGACCCATCACTCTTACTCTCACCATAGTATTCAGCTACCGGGCACGCTCGAGTGCATAGAACGTATGTCGGGTGCTCAGGAAGAGACAGGACAAGAGAAGCAATGGTGCGCTATCCTAGTATATTATTCATAAATGAAACTCATCAGTAGCTTGCAGTCGGATATGCCTCGATGGCGTGGAAGCAGAACAAGATTTAGGACGTCTATTTCGACCCTGCCTTTGTAAAGGTTACTGGAAAGTTTCGGGAGTCTGAAGAATGTTGTTGACGTTATCTTCATTGGGAATTATAGGATCCATTAGTGTGCGTCGCTTCTACATTCCCCCGGGCTTTCATATCTTTCTGACCTTGAGATTAGTATGTCCATGTCAAGTGTCTACAGACATGGAGAAACACTGCCAGTGGCTCTGCTTTCTATTCTTGCCCCCAATGTCATTATCATTATCGCTTTGCTCGCACCAAATTTATTGGAACTGTCACACATCCAGGTGACCGTCTTAATACTCTGATCTCTGAAACTGCCCTAACGCATGTCCTATAGTCGTGGTAGGAGGTATGTCGGCGCTCGTCTTCATCCTCATCACGCTGCTTTCTTCCTATATCACGACATACCTCCTATCCTACTTTCAGGAGCCAACAACATCTACATTTTATTTTTCTACTGGCTCGTTCTTCTACGTTTCCCCGCTCGAAGCGATACATGATCTTGTCAGAGCTGCCTTAGGGATTATAGAAGACGAGGATGAATTCCTAGACACCACCGTGATCAACCGAGGCCGGAATGCCTATGCCCCATTACAACCATTGCGAAGAGGAGACGACGGTTTCTTCAGACGGTTAATCACCCGTCTGATCATCGGACTACCACTGGTTGGAAGTGTCTCGGTGATACATTTCCTTCTTTCCCTCGGTATGCTTGGGCCATTGCAATGGATAGCACGCCACAGAGGCAACCGTAGGCGCAATAATAGTGATTCCAGAGACATCACGGCTCTGATCATTGTCGCCGTACTGGTCATTGGCGCTATCAGGTATGTTTACTTGCTATGCAAGCTGCTGTTGCCTTGAATTTGATTTTCAGGGCATTTCACGGATTGTATAAGGTCATCCACAGCCGGACAGAGAGAATTCTCCACAAATTCGAGGATTCAGTTCTCGAAGTCAATGCTTAGTTTTCCATTATACAAATGTACTTGCTATGGTCTATCTGCGGATGTAATATATACTACCTAATATCACAAGCGAACTACCAGTTACGTCGAAGCTGCCTCTTCACCGCCTCGTACATAGCTTTGGTCTCCGCATTATTCGACTCGGCTAGATACTGGTCGACTGCAGCGTCTAGTTGGGTGACGGGCAATTCTCGGCTTGCAGACGAACTGGGCCTCTTGGCCTCCTCCACCCAGTCAGACAGGAGAATGGCAATATCTGATGAAATAGATTGGACATTGGCTTGGGAGTTGAAGGGCGGTAACTGGATGATCTATCAGAGAGTGATCGTGAGCGATACAGTACAGAAACTTACATGAGATTCATAGATATTATGAAAGATCTGCCATATTTCCACGAAAGGAACATTGCATTGGCGGAGTATTCTGGGTGCCCAGCCCCTTGGTAAAGATTGCTTACGTTCCAGGGCAAACCGTATCAGCAGGTCAGAGATGAGCGCTACGAGAACAGTCACTACGTTGGCCGCCTTGAAGTCAGAGTCTGAGCGTACCTAGTGGGAATGCGAACTCGGAAGGATAGAATCTTTGTCCTAGTGGTACGATTGTTGATGATAACTTATCCGCCTGCTCTTGAATATCTGCGATCGAGTCGACAACTGCGGAAAGATGAGATACGAATATGTTTGTGAACTCCGCAACTCACTCGAGTCAAATATCTGGTTCCATATCTGCCGCAGCATCGTCTCATCACGATGCTCAGAGACGTGCAGACACAATAATTTCAGGTTGGGGAAATCGAACGGCACTGCATATTCAAGATACAGCTGCGTAAAGAATTAATACGTCATTTTTTTCACAAGTGGAACGAATTTCACCTCCGACATTGTGAAGAGTTGCTTTGAAAGACGCCTGATATGTTCGCCAACCTCCGGTCCGTCGTTGATATGTGGGGAAAGAGTGCTGCATATCTCTAGTTGTACCTGGGCCACTTCAAGTTTTTCTTCCAAGTCCGTCAAGAAAGCAATTGCACTTTCTATCCGACCATTGGCGGAGATGGGGTGCGATTTAGCGTTGCCAACCGCAAGAGTCAAGTATTCCACTCGAGCGGTTAAGTCTAAGTCGAATCTAGAAGAAACGAATCAGAATGTGTGCGGAGATCCATAAGAATGGAATTCATACTGGGTAGACTCTGCGAGAATACTCAGCACACGGGCTGCCTCGAGTGGTCGCCCGTCTTTTACGTAGAACTGCCAGAGTAGTTGGTAGTTCGCCACAGTGACCGGTTCCCTTTGTAAATGGGACTCCAAGAAAGGCGGTCGGATCTGCGATCAATCATCAGAAATAATGAGACTCGAAAAGCACTACGCTCCTTACCTCCAATAAGTCATCTGCCAACTGTCTACCGATAAGCCACTCATAGAGTGTTGAATGAAACATGGGATCGTCGCTGGCGAAAGACAGCTCATATGCGAGTGCTTTGACGGATTCGCGCTCTTCGGAAAGGGCCTCGCCTGTGCCCTCGAACACGGAAAGAGAATCCAGGACAAGTTCGTAACAATGTAACCGTTTCTCGTAAATACTCCGTCGCTGGTCTTCGGTGGTCTGGCCAGATTGCCAATACTCGAACCCAATATTGTCCTGATCAAATATCTTCGCGCACGTTAATGGCAACTCAACGGCACCTGTGCGGAAGTGAGTGTTGTTGACACCGGGGTTGGCGTCAAGACAGACCTTTAGCATAATTGAGGAGTTGGAAATCTCCGCAGATTTCACGCAGCTTTTCTAAATCCAATATCCGTGCGCCTCTCGTATATAATCTGGACATACAATCATAAATTGTGTTCGTATCACTGAAGGTGGACTGACCTTAGAGATTCAGCGAGCCATTTCTGCCGTTCGAGGGGGTTTTTCGTTTCAGCAGCTTTCCGGATGTTTTCTTTAGCCTACGCGCGTCGGTCAATAAGGTGTAGCACTAATCTCAGTCTAGATCTACCTTGTATAACATGACATCATCTGTACTGCAGAATGAGCCACATCGATTCTGCAATACTTCACTAATGGTGTCCACCTGTAACCTCAGTGAGTCAACATTCATCGAGATGGGTCGTATACGTACACTGATCTGCTGCCCTATTTGCTGGTCAATAATAACATTGACCAGCGCCCTGGAGACATTCATTCCATTCTGGGTGGTTATCAGGTCCTCGAACGTCAGGGATGCGATGGTTTTTTGAGTTTCTCCGTCGCATCTGAAAATACGGTGATCAGTTTTCGCTTTTCACGCTGACTAAAACCACTGACTTCGATATGAGGTCTCCGAAATGATAGTCGCAAAGTAACAGGACAAAGGAGAGTGCTTCAATCGTTCTCGATAGAAGTGCTGTTAATGCACTGACCGAGCTCTGCTCAGCCTTTCACGACTGTCAGTACTTAGTTCGCTTTCAAACCGAGGTAAACGTACTTTCCACGCTTCTTGCTCCATTGTGGGACCATGAGAGGCTGCGTTATCACCCGGAGATGAGTGAAAGAGGTGAGGGTTCCTATCCAGGAAGTCTTTGAGAGCGATCAAATTCTTCTGGATTGTCACAATCGTGTCATCTTGTATCGCTGGCTGAGGTATGCCAGCCGGGCTAATGAATCATTATGAAAAAATGAACATGTTGGTGTAATGAAATAACTAACCCAGAAGTTGCGAGTTTTGACTTGTAAATCGGGCGGATTAATCGTGCAAAGTACAATGCCAAACCTTCCCTTCTTCCACTATATATCGCTGTGCCTTGGTTGTCACCTAGAACTCATACCGTCAGGAATGTTCAGAGAACAACAATTTGAGTTCTTACTTCTACCGTAGGCGGTACGCTCGGACCAGACTGGCCGTTCACCGAAATCATAAAACGCTTGTTTCGCGACAGAAGCAATGTCAGGACCGACAGTACTAATCCCAACTCCAGCTGATATCTGATCCTTTGCGTCCAGGAAAGTATTCCCACAAGCTAGTGCTAAGAGCATAGCACAGGTCTGGTTACGACCGAAGCTTTGGAAATCATTGTTAATTTGGGTAATCGTTCCAAGACAGGGCTACATACCTATCTCGATACTCAACGATCGGTTGTATGTTACCTTCGGCCTGTAGCTCCTCAATGACAGCTCGAAGATAGTCAACCGCTCTTCTTTTCACCAGGAAGGTGAGGCCCACGTTCGTCAAGATCATGAACTGTCGTGGCAGCTCGGTGAATTGAGTCGCAAGCTCGTTCGTCACCAAGGGGTTCGGGAAGTCTGTCGGTTGGGAGCCAGTAGATGGGTGGGTATGTGGTACCGCTGCCATAGCCCACGTCCGACCCGGTATGGATAGGAGGGTGGCATACTCTGTCAATTGAGGTCGACCGGTGCTGTTTTGGCCCCCGTACTGAGTATATGCTGGCTGCGCTGGTTGTGGCTGCGTCAAGTTGAGCTGATCCAATGAACCTATCCGAGTAAGATCTGGTGACATGCAAAGTAGAAAATCCGTAGTATCAACATCCCCGTGTTGGGCTGCCACGGTAAGTCCATCAACGTAGCAAGAATTGTCGATATCGGACACAACGTAGGGGCGCGTCTGATGCTGAGGGTGCTGCTGCACTGCACCATAAGCGTTAACGGGCGCCCGGAATGATTTCTCTTGCTCGTCGGGATGTATCAGGGTAGATGGGGGCAAGCGAACGTGCACCAATTGTAGTGTCCGTGAACCAGCTTGGTTGGAACCCATGCTATATGAATAACCACCGTATGCAGAAGGGGAGAAGTATAGTCGGACACCATTGGTTGTCAAGGCCATGAGCTGTACTCCAGTGCGTGATTCCGATGGACTGACTGGATGTAGCGAGATGATTTGGAAGTTCTGTGGGTTGATGGCTGGTGATCCCGGACATTTATCTTGAACTGCCTTGTACAGGTTAGACAGCGTTTGGACATGCTGAACGGCTTTCTCTGTAGTCGGTTTGTATATTGATATGACATTCTTCTCCGTCAAGGTGTAGAAGCATTGTCTAGGGGAGTCAGCGACCACAGAGATGATCCGGTCTGGCTTTCATTAGGATGGTCATAGGCATTGACACAAGAAGGAACTCACCGTCTACGTTTGAGGATGCAAACCGAGGTAACAGACTAGACATCCCACCAACCGAGTGATTGACTAACTGGACCCGTTTTCCGAACCACGACTCATTCTCCTGATAATGAAGCTCGTATAAGTTCCCGTCCTGCGCACCACACATGAATATACGTCCTTCTGGTGTTCCGATGACCGAGGTCATCTCGACCTCCGTGGAGACGGTTAGGTCCGTAGCATACAAGTTCACCTCCTTGCCCAAACGAGAGCCAGATGCCGGGGAAAGTGACAAGGCAATCAGAAGGACGGACATGGGTGTGCAAATGACAAGTAGATGTGAGATTTCGTCAATAAATAGGCCCTTCTTCGGTTTGACCACAGCGACGTGTGTTATAACATATGGTTGGTCGACGAATGAGCTTATCTCTTGACTAAGGAAACCGTAAGCTGTGCATGATTTCAGGCGACAAAAGCGCGACGCACCCTTCGTTGTAGTCCCATAAGAATAATTTGTGGTCAATGGATATCCAAGCCCTCTCGATTTCTGGAATGAGCCCCATGTGAGAGTTGACGCTGGTACCTGTGAGAAGGTGAGCAACCTGTAAACGTGCATGCATTTGCTGTACACACTATTGTAGTACTGAAACAATCCTTCTGGAATTCCAACCAGCTTTCTCTTCTGGAATGGTACTCGAGTGTCGTCCGGAAAAATGCTATAGGAAGAAGATGCCTCTAATAAAAGGGTCAGTATTCGCTCGAATGTCAACAAAAACGAGACATACGACCCGTCAAGGTGTCGCCCAGGTCAGGAATTATTTGAGCATCTTTTGTGAATTGTTCGTGAAGGACTGTGCTTGCACTTTGCAATAGACTGAGGTCTACCGCTGCAGGTTTTTCATAGACAGCATTTTTTTGAGAACCGACGAGCGACAATGGGTGGAAAGAGGAAGAGGCCATAGGGTCGCGGCGCGCAACAACGACGGACAAGTGTTGCTCACTGCTCGACGCGTCGAGCAACAAGTTAACCTTTGCTTAGTCATCTCTCATTTCCTTTGTTTCATTCTCACCTCAACAGTTCGTGCCTTCTCAATGTCTGCTTCTGCTCCCCAGAAGCTCACATACAAGTTCATTCAATCAAGACTAATCGAAAAGATAGACGATGACAACGATTTCCAGCTGCCGCAACTACCGGATGAAATATGGCAGAAATTGTCAAATGATCCCCTTGAGCGTGATAGACTAGAGTTCCTCGGCGATGCGCTCATGTCCGCGTTCGTCGCAGAACATCTCTACAAGTTGTTGAGCGAAGGAACAGCACACTATTACACCGTACGTCTCGGTCATTCTACCAGACAATGCTATAATTCGCCACCTCTTTAGCAAGCACGAAGTGCCTTAGTGGCAAATGCAACCTTCGCTCGTATAATGCGCCATATAGGCTATTCTTTTGGCAAAACGAAGGACGCTGCTGATGCGTTTGAGTGTATCATTGGTGCCTTCCATCAGGCATCTGGTGCTACAGCACTACAAGACTGGCAGGAGCAATATTTCCTACCATTGATCTATACTGCTGCCAAAGTTTGTCGGTGAGGAAGCAGATTCTACACTGGGCCAATAAGTGATTTCTCTACTTCAGGAATATTCCCGCAAAGGTCAAGAGAAAGAAGAACAGCACTTTCAAGAAATGGAAGGCAACTCCGAATATCATTTCTCCGTCTCTGCGCGGTTTGATCCATTATGTTCACAACTCTCCGGGATACTGATTAGATACTCTAGACCGTAAATTGCGCTCTCGGTACGCTGTGCCATCCCCGCAAATGAAGACACCCAAACGAATCACCACTGCGTTCACGGTCAAAACTCCGCTATTTATTGACCTAACCGCAGATGAAGAGGATAGCTCTATCGTTGATAACGAGATCGAAGAGATCGACGCACGGGATTTTCTTGGATCAAAGGTATTCTCTGAATACGGGTTCCGTCTGTCCGAGGCTTACAATGTTATTCCCGCAGGGCAACTCGAAGCCAGCTCCTGTAGAACTTCTACGATCTCAGACGATACTGAGGCTTGCAACAAGCAAGAATCGTGGGACCGAGGCTGTGCCGACAACACCTCGTCCTATTAGTATAAAGACGTCCACTCGGTATACCCCAGGAGGCTATAATAATCCCATAGTATTGGATTAATACTGGAGTAGAGGAAGTTACTTCACGGCTATTATTCCGGTTCATGCAGGCACTAGTACTATCACCTTGTGGCGCTAGCATAGCATTATATATTGAATGTCTCCAAGATACCGCAGCGATCCTCAACTGAGTTTAGACGACCGTGGCACTGATACATAGAGACGTGCAACCAACATTGCGGCATCATCGAGGCATCATTGTCATCGGAACAGAGAGAAGAATGATGCTGATACTTCATTAAAACAGCGAGTAGGGTCCCTGTCACTCCCAATTACAACCTCGACGATGAACACAAACCCGACCTGGGCGGTCAGACCCCCCTCGGTCGCCACCGCAAGTTCAGGCTCGACAAGGAAGAGCACTTTGGACCTCCTCCGGAACCCACGTAACTTCATCACGTCAGCATTCACGAGCTCCCAGCGAACCATCACCCCGTCTTCCCTCCCTCGAGATAGCATCCCAACGGGCTCGGGCTCGACATCGACCTCAAGAACATCTAGTGACCGGAGTTCTCGTTATTCTTTTGCAAAACGCAAGTGATTTTAGCCGTTATGAGCCACAACTTCTAACAACGTGTCATCTCCATCTGACAGCTAAATTCCAATGGATTCGAGGAG
The DNA here is from genome assembly GCA_037176845.1 of Paramarasmius palmivorus. Taxonomy (NCBI): domain Eukaryota; kingdom Fungi; phylum Basidiomycota; class Agaricomycetes; order Agaricales; family Marasmiaceae; genus Paramarasmius; species Paramarasmius palmivorus. Next base: position 627,243 of record JAYKXP010000004.1, on the reverse strand, counting down.
AGCTCCTTGGAAAAGGCAGCTATGGCAGCGTATACTTAGCCCTTATAGGCACAACTGGCGAATTGATGGCTGTCAAGCAAGTAGAACTTGTAGCTCACCCCGATAAACGACAAATCGAAATTAGCGACGCCCTTCGTTTGGAGCGGAACACACTGAAAGACCTCGACCATCCTAACATCGTGCGGTTTTTGGGCTTTGAAGAATCCACGAAGAATCTCAGCATGTGAGTTCCCCACTTCTGAACTATTGCATAGATTAATCGTCTACAGTTTCATGGAATATGTATCTGGTGGAACCATCGGAAGTTGCTTAATACACCATGGACCATTTGACGATGAAGTCACCAAACACTTCTTGAGACAGATGCTCGACGGGCTCGAATACTTGCATTCCAAAGGCATAATCCATCGGGTTAGTTGCGATCTTTGTGGCTGAAGGTTCCTCAATTCAAATGCAATTCAGGATATCAAAGCAGACAACATATTGGTCGAGAAATCTGGGGATTGTAAGATTTCGGACTTTGGGATTTCTAAGCAGGCGGATGAAGACGAAGGGCGGGCATTTACGGGAATGAAGGGCACTGTCTATTGGATGGCGCCTGAAGTTTTAGTGCCCTCAACCGGATACGATGCGAAAATTGACATCTGGAGCGTAGGTTGTGTAGCCCATGAGATGTGGACTGGGAAGAGGCCGTGGTATGGGCAAGAGCTTTTCGCTGTGATGCTAGAAGTGGGTCCACATTTGCGTGTTATGCAGAAACTCATAAATCTCTCTCAGGTCTCAAAAAATAAGCAATCACCACCTCTCCTGTCCAATGCACAACTTTGCCAGAGAGCCCAACACTTCCGGAAAAACTGTTTTGTCATGTACGTAGATTAACTGTGCTTGCTTACGCGAAGTACTCATTTTTGTTTAGTGACCCAAGGCGAAGAGCGTCTGCTGCAGAGTTACGCCAGCACCGCTATCTTGTCCAAAAACCTGGGTGGCGCTTTGAGCCATCCGATATCGAACGACCAGCAAATCGCCCATCACGCCCCAAATCATCAAGTAGTCATAGTAGCGTCGAGCGAAAGAAGGCTTCCCAAGTGACAGTCCATCAACGCCAACGATCGAGTCCACACATCCCTCCTGTGCCCCCGGTACCTCATATTCCTCCGACACTACAATCATCCTCAGGCAAGCGCACACTGAGGGCATCTAGTTCCCAGCCTCGTCTAGATATAACCATATCACCAGATTCGTTGAATCGACCGCCTTCACCGCCCGTTGTTATAATCACGCCTCCCGGGTCACCAGTCAGGAAACAGACGCCTCAATACCATATCGACGTACTTTCTTCACCTAGTACTTCGGACTCAAGCACGAAATGGTCCCGAGGCCGCAGGCGGTCGTTCTTCGTTGCAAATCCTGATTCCGAGCGTCCCCCGGACGCTTACGTTTACACGCCACCCCCTTTGCCTAAAATCCGGCATTCCACAAGCCTGTCTCAGTCCAACGACCACAATCATCTGGCACCGCCTGGGACACATACCCTACGATCTGCCAAATCGATGCCATTCATATACCCAGAATCTGACAGCGATGATGACTCTACCTTTGATACGTTGATGTGGAAGAAACCCCCGACGAGGAGCTCAAGAGAGGAACGAAGTAGTCGTCCCCCAAGTCATATCGATCACGATAGAAGGGAATCTGCCTTGATGCGACCCATGGTCGACGACATTCACAAACACTTGGAGGAGTGGTTCCCTGACCATGATGTTGATGAACCCATCATCTATGATGATGATGGCATCTCGCAGGATGGAGAACGACGTGGCATCAGGAGAGGCAAGAAATCAATACGTGTGGCGGCGGAAGAGCATAGGCGGTCACTTTATTTGCAGAGGCGAGGAACGACCAAGCTTTGGGAGAGCAGCCTCGAAGAACTGGGTCATAGAACCCGAATCGGATAAGTTGTCATGGAAAGCTTACATCTGGGTTGTGGATATTTATATTGTGCTTAGATTAAATGGTTACTAGGTCTTCTAAAGGAACCGACGTGTTAATTTTGGGAATATATGCAACCGGGGTCGCAACTCAGTTGTCATTGACGTCCAGATGCAAAATCACCGTACGCTACAAATCATGGATGAAAAGAAGGTGGAGAAATGGGTATGCGAGATTATACAACGTAGATCCAGTGATAACTCTGCGGGCTCAGAAGTGTTCCTGTGGTAACGTTGTGAGTTACCTAGTTCGGTAGTAGTAGAAGGTTATGCGTACCTTGGCGAATGTGAAATTTACAGTCGAACCGGTATGATGGACGGTTGCTTCCTTAATGGCTTTGGCAAGAACGCTAGGTCCACAGAAGTAGGTCTGCCAAGCAAAGTCAATAGGGCTTCCAGCAACTAAGTCTAAATACTCACAGCGACTTTGGTCTTGAGCTGAGACTTGCTACCCGCAATGTACTGCCCTGATTCGATAGCCTGCCTCATCTGACCATAAATGTGCATCCAATCGGGACGGCCGAACATGGTACGAGTACGAAGGAGGGTGAGGGGGTCGTATTCAGCACCAGCATCGTTGACAGCAATGTTCCAGAGCATATCTTCTCCGATCTTTTGGGTAAGGTAGATGTTGATTCGGAGGAAGTTGGCTGGAATATGGCTCAGAAAGAGTCAAGACTTGTGTTACGAGAGCACTTACGATCTGCTTGGGCGGCCTCGACCTCAGCAAGAAGGCTCTGGAACCAACCGAATGAAGGTGCATCACGGCAAACCCAGAAGAATTCAACGCGACGGAGAGAACCCAAATTCTTTCGCTTCTGACGGTACCAGATATGCTTCAGGATGGAAGCGAAGGGTGTTACACCTGCCAATGCGTCAGACTTTGTGAAGGTCGGAAGAACATAGACTTCCTTACCAATACCAGCACCGATCAAAATGGCCACCTCGGCGTTGAACACATCTTCGGCGGGTGCGCCATACGGGCCATCAATCCTGACGGTGGGCAGTGCCACGCCGCTGCTAGAATCGAGTTCAACGAAGTCGCCTCCGGACAACATCTTTTCGTTATCTGTTCCCTTCATGGCTGCTTGTGTCATCTGGGCAACAACATTTGGGCCAACACCGAGGCGGTCACCGAGTGCACGGGTCCAGTCACCAACTTGACGAATATGAATAGACACATATGGATCCTCTGGCGCCGACGTGATGGTGAACTATTTTGATGTCAGTAACAGATCCTTGCCTTACTTGGCTAAGTTATCTTACAGGATGCCATTGCCAGCGAGACAGTTCGGGAATCTGGATGAACAGCCACTGTCCGGCAACATACTTGAAACTAGGCTTGACGATTCGAAGCTCCATGGCACCTACATGAAAATCAGCTCCTGAATGATGTTCTGACGAATGCAATGACTCACCGCTGGGGTGAATGAGTACTTTCGAAAGCCGAGTGGCCCTCCTTCCACGATACTCGCGATAGACACGTTCGCCAAAGTAGATGATACCGGGCCAGATGATGAACCTCCAGCTCAGGTAACCCAAGCAGTGTTCGGTGGAGTAGAAAGGGAAGCTAGGGATGTAGTCGGGGTCGACGGAGTCACGCACGAAGCATCCAGTAGCATGGGTGTAGAGACCGACCATGAAGAAGAATGCGAGGTGGTGAGTGTACCAGAAAGCTTCGAAACATTGCTGGCGAATCTTTTGGTGGGCAGTGGCATACATTAACACCATGATGAGGAGCATAAAGTGACCGGTAATTCCTCCAGGCTGTAAGTAGTGGATATCGAGAGCTGTCTCTTTTCGGACCTCTGCGTTACAGTATGAGACATCGCCCTTGAATACGATAGACAAAGAAACTCACGGGTTCGCTCGACATTGAAGAAGTTGACATAGTGAGCAGTCGTGTGAACCATAGCCCAGAATGCCATCGAGTATGCCACTTGACGATGGAACCAGATGTTCTCATCAGCGGGGAAAAGCCAAGTCAACCTGGGTCGCACTACACGGATGATGTTGCGCAACATGGGAATAAGGATGAGACCGCCATCGAATGCCAAAACGAGTCCAGCTCCACGAGACGTCCAAACGGAAAAGGTCAGCGCATTCAGAGCTGCGAGCTTTGTGTTGGTAGCCTATTAAAAGAGTGAATATTAGGGGTAATAGAGATATGTGAAAGAGTTGCAAACCTGACTGTACCATCCATATCCAAAGAAGAACAGATGAAGACCGTAGAAGATGATGTTGAAAGTGAGTCTCTTCCCATTGAGAAATTCTCTGCGAAACCAGCTTTCTCCCATGTTTAAAGGCTTAAATAGCGTCGGCAAAGGAATGAAAGACTACGTCCGGCTCAACCAGAACGATAAGCAAGGAAAATGAGAAGGGGCTTGGGTGGGGGGGAAAAGAAAAGAGCGTAACCAGACGATGGTTGAAGAGCAAAAAGGGTGGCCCTAAAGTATTATTGATGGTGACGGGTCACAGCGAACAAGACTTTGACAGGGGGTCTTCCGGCGTGACTTCCATAGCAATCATCACACCACATCACAGCAACAAAATGATGTGCTATTCTTTGCACCGGTCTGACCGAACCAATCCCATGGATTCGGGAACTAAAAGAAAAGGTTACACGTCCTCATGTAAGTGATTTTGTATCTATGTAAGTTATCGTGGATTCATGCTGCCCAAGACAATGATGCTAACCAAACCGTGGTCCTACTCCTCATACCGATATGCCACCATAGCTTCAATCCGGTGCACGTCGGTGCTAAAGCTTCTCATCTTGACCTGTTGACTCTTGCTAGCCTCAATCGCCAGTGGGTCTGTGTCTACCCACTCTCCAGCAGGAACGTCTGCACTTTCCGACGTGTAAGCGAGGATGTTGAATACTGTCGGTTCCTGTATAACGGGCAGATATGTCACCATTGAAATGATCTGCTTCAGGATGGCCCGAATTTCTGATTGTATCTCCGATTCTGGCTTGGGCGGTGACCTGTGTCGGTGATTTCAATCAACAGGTGGCCAAAGTAGGAAAGGAACGGATTACATACGGTGCAGCTGAATCTGAAGGCGGTTCAACTAGTTTGATGTCAAACACCCATCGTTCGAGGGGTGTCCGGGTGTCCTTTGAGATGATTGCCAGTACCAATTGGGTGACGGATCCGGTGAGTAGCCATTCTGTGAAACGCCAAGATCGTGTGAGCATCAGAGCAACAACGCCCAAAATGACACTTTACTTTGAACCTGCTTCAAAATTCTACAGTGGCTTTAACCCAAAAGGCCGAAAAGGTGGAACAGCCACATACTTGTCCAGGTAATTCTCTAGTGCCAGATCTTGCGTCACTAGAACTGTCTGCCCATACTTCTTCACCATATGAAAGTCGTCTGATGGGTATACCTCGCGTTGGAAGAGGATACTGAAAACCAGATTAATGGGTTAACGACGAGGTAGTAGCGAGGCAGCATACGTATTGACTGCATATTTGAAAAATTCCGTGACAAGAGCGGTAGATCCTTTGAGGGTAATCGCCTGACGATTAGCTTGCTTGGTCGCCATTTGTGGTGGAAGGAAGAAAGAGCGAGAAACGTGGGGTCAATGCACTCGACGCGTTCTAGTCACCTGATCCTGGTTTACTTGCTTGCCTTTGACTCGTATGTCTGGTAATACTCCCCCTGCGTCCTCGCAGTCTCCTAGTGCTCCTTCTCCCTCAAACCAACCCCAGGACTCTCTGCAGAATGCATCAGAAACTGAACGTGCCGTACTCGAATACCTGCGTGCACGAGGGTACACTAGTGCAGAGAAGGCACTTGCTCAAGCAATCGAAGAAGGAGGCGGAGATGACAAGGGCAAGCAACCGGAGACGATAAACTCTGAAGAACTTGTCAAGACTCTTGCTGTATTTGCTCAGACATCGTCGCGTCCAGGCGAAAACGTTTTGAAGGATTCAAACAATGTAATTCAGGAATTGACGGCAATGGGGAATCCGCCCAACATTCAGAATCTCATCTCCAGTATAGCCTCAGTCGGAGCGGAAGACATACTGTCTTCGGATCACACAGATAAGCAGGAAGGCTATCGGGAGTTGGAAGCGTGGGTCGAGGGGTCATTGGACATGTATCGAGTGAGTTGCAGAATACTGTTCCTTCCTCCCAAGCCTCATCCAGTATAGCCCGAATTCCGGCCAATACTATTCCCTATCTTCTGCCACTTTTATCTTGACCTCATCCAACATGGCTACAAGGATGCTGGTGCGTACATAGTCCTCTGTTCCGAAGCCTTTGGACTGAAGGTTTTACAGCGCTCAGCTTTTTCTCCATATTCTCCCCATCTCTTGCACCTTCGCATGCTGCTACTCTACACCATCTATCTACGTTGCTTTTACCATCTCACGTTCAAAACGATGAGATCGCACAAAGATTCCGGGATGAAAAATACGTCATTCGGATGAGCCGTTCAGGCTTTAGTCTCCTCGTCGGTTGGCTTACTGAAGGTGTTGGTGGCGAAGGATTAGGCACAGGGCTCGGATTCTCCGGTGAAAAGGGAAAAAAGGGACGTGCCGCTGTTATGAGGGTGGTGAATAACCACCTCCGTTTTGATGGTAATTATATTCCTGGTGTATTATTCCGAGTACCTGTGTTCACAGGAAATACAGTAACTGCATCCAATCCTTCGTCCGTTTCACCAAATGCATGGGAAGAAAACACCGGTCTTCTGTCGTCGCTCATACCACATGCCAACGGGGCCACGAGCAAGATCAGCAATCCCCAGTCATTCAACAGTTCCAGGGGCGAATTGACTCTGGGTTTGCCTCCCATGAACGAAGAACTTAGAACAGAGGCCGAACGGATTTTGCGAGAGCAGGCCATGGTCGATCGCGATCCCATGGTCAATCACGACCTGGCAAGTTTAAGACCGCAGCCCCCGCCAGGAGTGACAGCTCCTTCAGAATCGGATCTTCTACCTAGACCTCCAAATTTTAAAACTATTGACGTCGACCGCGAAGTGCAGGCCGTCAGAGATGCAAGACGGCGCATTAGACTGGACCCTTCTGCACTAAACGGTGTTGACCTCAATTCCCCCCAAGCAAGTGCCATCAAGGCACGAGTCTTACCGAGCATATGCGCGTACACGCTACACGACGTTGCAGAAGGGTGAGTTTAGATCATCGCTGGCGCACGCGACTTATGCTTACACATCTCATAGGGCACCTTGCTGCACCTTCTCCATGGATACATCTCTCATGGCAGCTGGCTTCGCAGAAAGTTACATTCGTCTATGGAGCTTGAAGGGAGAGAAACTTCGTGGCATGAGAAGCGACTTTTCTTCAAACTCTATTCGCGATGGTTCGTACCTCTCTCTGTTGGTAATTCTCTCCCTGAAATTCCCATGTCCCAGCCGCCTCTCTCAAGAAAATCAAGGAGAAAAAAGGAAGCACCACTCGCAAGCTTATTGGACACAGTGGACCTGTGTATTCCGTCGCTTTTGATCCTGTCAGTGGTTCAGCAGCTCCGCCAAAATATCTCCTTTCGGCGTCTGCAGACGGAACAACACGTTTGTGGTCGATGGATACTATGACTGATATCACAGCATACCGAGGACATGAAAACCCTGTATGGGATGTCAAATGGAGTCCCATGGGGATTTACTTTGCGACTGGTAGTCGAGATCGTACGGCGAGACTTTGGTCTACTGATCGCACGGCATGCCTCAGGCTCTACGCAGGACATCTCGGCGATGTCGATGTAAGTTCTTTATCTCATGTCTTCGTCAATAGTTAACAGTCACTTCAGTGTGTGGAGTTCCATCCAAACTCGTTATATCTGGCGACCGGTTCGAGTGACTGGACAGCCCGTCTTTGGGATGTTCAGCGGGGCTCCTGCGTTCGCGTATTCCTAGGTCATCAAGGGGCGATATCGTCAATGGCTATCAGTCCAGATGGGCGGTACCTTGCAAGCGCAGGTATGTAAGTTCATTTCACTGTGATGTGCTGGCAACTGATACCGGCGCGTAGGCGAAGATTTAGCTATCAATCTCTGGGACCTCGGCTCTGGTAAACGAATCAAGAAAATGACCGGGCACACTGCCTCCATATATAGTCTTGCCTTTAGCGCCGAATCGTCTTTGCTGGTTAGCGGCGGTGCTGACTGGACGGTCCGATGTTGGGATGTGAAAGGTGCAGGCGGCTCGAGTAAAGCTCGCGAGGCGGCGACAAATGGAGGTGAAACGCCGGTTGTTGAATCTTATGGTCAAGGGAACATAGACTCGTAAGCATTTCCTCATCGACAGTGGTTGGAATATGTGCACTAACAAGGCGTTGTTGAAGAGTCGATTTACTCGCGACATTTCCAACAAAACGAACACCAATCATAAATGTTCAATTTACACCACGAAATCTGTGCCTCGTTGGAGGGGTATATCAATCCCCCGAGTCACGGTAATATTCCTGTTTTGTAACATACATTGTAAGGTAGCCATACATAATTGTATTCCATATGTTCTTTCAACCCCACATTCGAGGAGATTTTGTGGTGTCATCGAAATCAACTACTTTCGCGACGTTCGTCCTCTATGCTTATCGTGTAATCATCGCGCTCTTTCGGTCACAAAAGTGAACAATGAGATGCAATTGTCCGAAGCCACAGCGCGTCGTCGTGAAGCATGGCACGTGAGCGCCAGCCCTTCATTTTGGCTCCAGCTCTTCCGACCTGACGTCGACTTCCAGGTTTTCGCACTCTACCCCTTCCTCACACTAGCGTATAGGACAATCAAGGTGAGTTGATATCCTGTTTCTATGTGCTCTGGACTTACCTGGACCCTGACTTAGCCCAACATGGAGGATACAGGAATGGAGATTGACGACACACAAATGACTGTTTCCGTCCCTCAAGCACCTCAACCCGAGCTTTCTGCTAGCAATCTTCAACGTACGCATCTATCGCAGTGCTCAGTTGCTATATCTTTGGATTGTACTCACTATGATACGTCTCTTATTCAGCAACCCAAGCGGCTCGCGAAAATTTCAAGGATATACAAGTCAAAGTACACATTCGACGGCCAGAAAGAGATTCTTGGGTATACATGGGAAGGGGTTTAGTTAGTCAGGAAATTCACGGACATTCGTCTCGTGTTGGTACGTCTCTCTAACAGCATGCCTCTGCCACTGCCTTACCATAACTTCCCCTTGCGAACAGTCGTGCGCACATTGAACACCAACAAGCTTATCACACAGTTTGGCGAGGTATGTTCGACTCGTAGTTGAGTACAGTATGGTTTTTGACAATCTATGGAATCAAAGGGCTCGGACCTACAAGCGGAGAAGAGGGGTAACTTTGTTGTGATTGGGTGTGTGGAAGATTCGGGTGTGGTCTCTTGGTCTCTCAATGTACGTGCTATGCCACCCAATGGAACATGGCTGACGATAGTGACTTTCAGGCCCTGAATAATTCTGAAACTCTTCGGCTCCTCGCAAGCATTGAACTTGCCTGTTATAAATGCAAGAATGTCCTGATGGACCCTCGAACGGCCGGTAGAAGTCGCCGGAAGATTGAGCGTATAATCAAGGAAGATAGACGCAAAAGACACAGACGACGGAAAGATCAAGAAGCGCTCGTCGACGCGTTCGCGAAGCAAAATCTTAACAACGAGGCTGAAGCAGGCCCTCCACCCCAGTGATTGACCTTATTATGCCCTGTATTTCACCGTGTTTTGTCAGTCCGATATGTGTACTACTCTAATAGATTTTCGGTCCCTGTACTACTTATTTACTTGCTTACATTGCTTGACCGATACAATGGAACTTGACTGTTCGTGTGTACTCTTGTGGGATGAACTTGACCCTGATTGAACCAACAGATCTTTTCGAATATTAATGATTAAGATACTCCAGCAGTGTACAACACGGTACCTTACATGCATATAGCTGAGAGGTACAAACGGTATGGGATGATATATAACTACAAAGGCCTAGCCAATGGAAGGACTGTTTTAGTTACTTTTATTTGAGTTATCGGGGGTTTCTTACCTATCATGACCTGCGTTCGGTATAACGAGGGGGCAGCTCAACCACTTCCTCTTCTTCCGGTACTGGAGGTACGTCCTCAGCATCGGTGTGAACAATGAATCTTGAAGGTTTGTATGCAGTCATTCCAGCCATAGCTGCCTTTCTTTGAGCCGAGGTCAAAGCTGGTCCTGCACTCTGTTCTGTAAATGGCTCTATCTCACTGCCATATGTTTGGTCGGATGGTGACACAGGATTGAAAGGATCATTTGCGCCATGACCCAAATCTGTAGTTGAGGAGAATGGGTCTGCATTCGGGGGACGTGGCGCTGATAGCAGAGGAGCTGGGTATAGACCACTACCCGTGCTCGGGGGGTGATCAAAGCTATCAATCTGCATCCGTTGCGAATGGCGACGGAAATCGGTACCGTCCCAGCCTATCTGTCCTGGTTTTTTGTCCCTTCTCCTTCGAAGGAAGAAAAGACCTAAGGTGACAAAGACCGCTAGGAACACAAGAGCACCTAGAACAGTGCCGGCTACTGCACCTATTGGCGTCGAGCTTGTGTCGGACGACGACGGTGCGGAGGTATCCGATTCTGTGCTTGTCGGATTGGTGCCCGTACTTGTTGCGGTAGGCACGAAAGTGGAGGAAGGCGAATTAGAGTCGATGCATGAACGATCATCGGATGCACCGACAATGCGGACGTCAGAGCTTCCACCTTGCCGAAACTGGCCGTCTGCCATGACGAAGACCATTGAAGTACCATTCCATACATTTGTTGTCCAGTCAAAACTGGTAGTGCCTCTGGGGGGTTGAAGCACAACAGATTGTCCGCCTGGGATTAATCCCTGGATGTTTGTTCATCAGTATATGATTTGAACTAACGAAAGAGATGTGCATTACTATGATGGTGACAGGCTGGATAGCGCCGCTATAGTCACTAAAGGTGAAGGTTCTAGACGGAGTGCGTCAGTATCAAGGCCAGTGACCTGGGAGTGCCCGCACCTGCATTGCTGTAGGGCAGAATTGAGCTGATACGAGAACGCGACATCTATATAGCAGAGATTTAGCAAGAATCGCTTGAAGATACCTCTTGACATACCAGGTTCGGTTGTATTGCAGCTACCTCCCTTGGAAGAGCCCACCGTGAGTAGCTCTGTGGTACCCCCTGAACCAAAACCCGTCGCATCTGACATAGTTACGAGAAATTTTTCTCCCTGAGCAATCGGAAGTTGTGTAGAAAATGAGCCTTGTCCATTGTTGACGGATGAAGAGGGAATGGATATGTTTCGTGGGGTGCCAAAGACCTGGTAGATGCATGCTATGAGTCGGCTATTGGATGCATTTCCGGCAGTAAACTCACTGGCGTCAAGAGGACAGTGTATGGTGGACTCCCTCCTGAATTCAGGGAGCCAGTCAGCTTCTCCGCCTCTAAGAATAACATGGGGTACGCACCACTCCATGTCAAAGTGAGGTCGTCGCACTGTGTCGGGTTTCCATGGCTGAAGCTGAATGCGTTCGACCTGGCAAATAAGAGATAGAGAATGATTGACACAACCGGAATTGTGTGCATAACAAAGAACGAAACGAAAGACGAAAGGAGTGTGCAAGGAAAAAGCCAAGTGAGTGAGAGATGAGAGCGGGAAGAAAAGGCCGAATACGTTTCGGAACTGTCTTGACATTCGATCATCCGCCATCAAAAATGCATCGTGCTATACTATAAGCCTGCCAAAACTCTTCGCCAATGTTGAATGCCATAAATCATATGTACTCGCTAAGTAGCATATCCTGCAAAGTATACAAGCACTGAGCTGCTGGACAAAACTCTTCTGCGACCGATCTACAACTCGTGGTTATGGTAACCGCAGGCAGTTCTAAAGTCATCATTCTGATGTTGCATGGTCTGCGTTTACAGGTTGCTGATATGTTGATGCACTTCATCACACCCGTATGCTGCGCAAAATAGATGCTTGCATTTTGAGCATGCGTATTCAGGGAGTCGCCGGTGGCAGCAGCATTGGCAAGGGCGTATGGCAATTACTAGAACTCACGATGATGTTAACCACTTTGTGAAGCGGATAGGCTATCTGATGTAGAATTTGCTATATTTGATACATAAGTACTTGACGGATTTCCTTGTAGATTTAGATTGAGTATCTTCCAGCGACATAGAAGGTGAGTATTCAAAAGGACGTATGTTGATCACTTGGACCATATTTGTTTAGCAGCCTCAACCACAACCGACAGTTTTTTCCTCTCGTCCTATAGAAAAGCCTGTAAGTGAGAATGGATCAATGCGACTGTTATTTAACTCGCCTCCTCAGTAATCGGATTTCCTTGCCACACAGAAGCGAAACCACATTGTGGACTGATGCAGATTCTAACCCGTACAGTAAGATCAAGCGTCTGGGCCACTTAAAAGCGAGTACTTACTGATTCAAAGCCTCCTCGCGGGTGCGGCTTCCATCCTGAGACATAACGGCGACCGCTTCTTCGACCCTGGTTTTTACGGTATCGACGGTCTCAAGCTGTAGAACTCGAAGTGATAAGGGTATTGACCAGTGTTGGAATCAAAACGCTTCATCGTACCTGAGGATTCTTGGTCGTGACTAGTCCCAATACGACAGTCTTGTTCCTGGGAATGTGTTTGAGTGGTGCAAAATCACCACTTCGGGCATCGTCAAACTCGAGCTATAAACAGAGTGAGTCATATAGAATTGCATCGTTGGCCAGGCTTACATATAGAGCATCGACGTCCAACCCGTTAAAAACCTTCTCAGCAATGAAGTCGTAGCCGCCTTCGCAGAAGTGGAGACCCTGGGGGATCTGGTGAGCACGTTGGGATTTGCATCAATTTAGTATGGTACCTTGAAGTTGCCTCGACAAATGTGAAGACTGATAGTCAGGTCCTTGGGCCGTCCCTGCGTACATATATTGATTGCGCGAATGTAGGTGTCGAGCAATGCACGAGGATCAACACCATGTTCTTTCATCGCAGCGATTGTTGGATCATGGCAGAAAAACGCGAAAGTTGGATCGTCTATCTGGATGTGACCTATTGGTGATATGGTTAGCTGGTGAGATTGCTTTAGAGATTATAGCATACGGCATCCTAAGTCGTATAACTCCTGGAATTCTGCGCGATACGCCACACCAAGATCCGCAAAATATTCCTCTTTTCAGTAAGGTTAATCCCACAGGCACGACACGCGTCTCGTGCGTTACGCACCGTCATTTTTATACACATTAAGATCGTATGTAAGATCGCTCCCATGGCGCTGGTGAAACCATGAAGGAGCACACACATTGATCTTGATATGGGGTACTTCCTGCGGTCCCAATAGTGTGAGAGCCAGATTGTCGTTTAGAGAAACCGAAACCAACCTCCGGTGACACTACACTCCTTGTGTACTTGAATTGGTCAACGTAGAACGGCTTCGTGCGTTTGATCCTGCCCTAAATGACTGGGAGTTAGCCCAGAGGGCTCGCGCGAGAGCACAGGTGCACTAACGTTGCAATAATAGGTCGGGAAGTGCGGCACGCCCGACGCATACATAAACCCAATGAAGGGTATATATCTCTGATCGGTATGTTTAAACAAAGTCAAAAGGTAAATAGAGAGTCCTGTCACCTTGAATTCGGTAATCGGACCTACGCCATGGATTCAGTATAGGTTGTGAACTACGTTAGTGGGGAAACTCACGTTCTGGAAGGAACACCATTCCCTCCAAGTTATCGAATACACCATCATAGAACTGATCTCTGCGATGGTGTCAGATAACGAGATCTTGAGATATGCGACACAAGAAAACCGACCTTCGCATTTCACCGTCGGTAATAGTCTTGATTCCAAGCTCTCTTTGAAGAGTAACGACGTGCTTGACGGCTTCGTCCTCAACTTGTTTGAGATCTTCCCGAGAGCATTTGCCTTCTTCGAGCAAAGCACGCTTCTCGTACAGGGGCTGAGTACGCAAGAGAGAGCCCACATGTTCCGCTCGGAAGGGAGGCCTGAGGTGCAAGGTCGAGGAAGAAGTCATGATGCAATGGACGGAAAAGTATGCTGATGAAAGGAGAGTCAAGTTGCGACCCTTTTATTCCACCAGGACCGGCAACCCCAGGCCAAACGTACATAATGAAATTGTATGAGATCGCGAGAAGCGTCGTTGTCAGTTGAGAAAGCAATTTCTGACCGCTGAGATTTGAGATACATTGATTTCCCCTTCGGTCAAAGTGCACCCGCATCAAAATGCGACTTGTCAAAAGATGTCAGTCAACCAGCATGGGCTTGGAGACATGAACGTTGCGGAATCGGGATAGAGATGCATGTACGCGCCCGAACGCAGAAGCTGCGCGATAAGAAATGAATTCTTGGAGAAAAAGTCGGGTGATCAAAGAATGCAGTGGTATGATCAGTGGGAGATGAAGGAAGCTGGGAAAGAATGTCCATGTACTCTGGCGCGTATCAGAACAGTTTAGAACCAGAGTTACGGCATCCGCGCCAATCGCCAACTTTGTAGGATGAGACTTGTCACGTGGAATTGTCGGGACATGCCGACAGACTGAAAACTTTATTTGGTCACAACTGTACAGTACCAATCAAGCCACCCGATTCCAATTTGGCAGCGGCACAGTCCCCTCAAGTTCATCGCCGACGACCTCAAGACCAACAACGTACGCCGTCAGTTTATCTGTTCAATGTATATCGTGGCTGACTCGGATATGTTATAGAACTGAAGGATGGGTTTCCGACACAACAATGGTCAGTACCAGAAAGATATCAAGACTAGATCAGGTTCAAACTGAAATATTTGTTCAGTCCTTCACGCCAACCACTTCCGCAAGGACTGGCAGCGCCGTGTCAAGACGTGGTTCAACCAGCCTGGCCGCAAACTTCGTCGTCGTAATGCTCGCAAGGCCAAAGCTGCCAGCCTTGGTGTCCGACCTTTGACTCTCCTTCGTCCTGCTGTCCGTGGACAGACCATTCGTTACAACCGCAAGCTTCGTGAGGGAAGAGGTTTCACTCTTGCAGAACTCAAGGAAGCTGGAATTGGCAGGAAGGAGGCTCTTGGAGTTGGCATTGTTGTTGACCACCGGAGGAGGAACCTTAGCGAGGAGGGAAAGAAGGTCAATGTTGAAAGACTAAAGGCCTACAAGGAGAGACTCGTCGTATTCCCCAGAAAAGCCGGCAAGCCCAAGAAGGGCGACTCTTCGGTACGTTTTAGCACGTCAATAGCACCTGAACTCGAAAATACTAATTTGTTCTAGGCTGACGACCTCAAAGCCGCTACCACTCGCCAAACTATCCCTCTTCCCGAAGCTTACCCTGCCGAGTCTCCCCGCAAAATCACCGATGAAGAGCGTAACTTTGAAGCATATAAGACTCTCCGCCATGCTCGTGCTGACGCAAGATACGAGGGCGCTCGCAAGGCTCGGGCAGCCAAGGTCAGTCGCCCCTAAATGTTATCCTAATTTGATCACCTATTGAGATTTTGATGTACAGAAAGAGGAGGAAGAGGCTGCGAAGAAGAAGTAATTGCGTACTAAACTTCGCCTTCTCAGTCATAGCCCCATATGTATGCTCACCAAAACCTCACGTTCAGCCTTTACGCGTATTGTATGCTCTTCTATGTTTTCCCCCTATGCTGTACAATGTGAGGAATGCATTTACATACTTTTTGGGTTCAGAGTTGCGCTGAGTGCGGTAAACGATCCGTGCGCCGATGAGAACGGTTCGTCGGGACTGGACAGGGTCAAAAATGAAAGGTCGCTGTCCAATAATTGATTGTACACTTACGGATTTACATTGACAGAACCTGGTGAAATGCGAAAAACACGGTGTTTGTGAATGGAGTCGTTGCCACAAGTATAGGGATTTTTCTGATATTCGTAGAAACTCCGCATGTCTTCCCGCGCGTAAATCGTCGAAAATGTACTCATGTCCTATCAAATTGGATGTGATCAATACCCATCCAAGCCGAACTGGAGACGCTCTTTTGCACCGTTACCATGATCCAAAGGTTCGATAACATCGTTCATCGATTCATCCTGCTGACTCGACTATTACAATAGGAAGCAACCGTATTCAATAACCTGGGCTATCCCTGGTTCCTTCATTGATTTCTGTAACGTCAAAATGCACAGAGCTTTTTTAAACGCCCCTGCCATCGGAAGCCAGACGCTTGCTTCCTAGATACGCCACCTGCGCCTATCGCCGCTCAATCCCTTACCCTATTACATCGAACCAGTCATCACCGGCGCGACTTGGCTCTCGAATGTACTGTGCAGAATCTTCCTTAGGTCCCACGAGTTTGTTTAGCGTACCAACCTTGGATTCGGTAGCCATGACTCAGGCGAGGTGGTAGAAGGTCCGCCCTGGGCACGAGGGAACGGAGTCTTTACTGGTGCTCAATTTTTGCTTCCTTGCTCATCATGTTCTACTGCCGCATCTCTTGATCATCATCGAATGAACGTTTAGATTGCTTTCAGATCTGTGAACGCGTCTGCCCTCCGAGTTGGTCAGGAGCCGGGTACCAACACATTGGTCAACCCGTGCTCCTAGCCTTTCGAGCAGAAGTCGCCCACCAATGTGTATCCTCCAGATCTCGGATCTTCAGCTTCTCATACCGGTCTGCTCCCGTTCATCTACATGGTCTGTTCACCCTTCTAACCTATTATCAAGCGGACAAAGACCGCTCCGAGTCCCAAGACCTGTCTCGACTCTCGAGTGGAAGTGAACCAAAAAGTGGTGTTCTAATTGATGATTTCGAACTGACCCTGCAGGAACGCTAACAGTACTGTCCTAGATATCGAGGATGTCATGTCATTAATCCGTCTGTAGCCCAGCAGTAGAAGACATCGGTCCTAACGAGTCGCGGGCTTCCGACTCCCGACTGTACTTTCTGTTGGCCGGTCCTTTGCAATCTGTCGGAGTGGTGCAATCCGGGACAGCGCTTGCTCAACATTTCATGCGAGGTACCAACCGGGATGCGGCAAAGTCGGGTAAGTACTACGAGGACGAATTGGTATTACTGCTGTTGATCACGCCAACCTTGCGAGTAGGTCCTCTAACAAACAGATATCAGTAATGTCCAGAGTTTGTATCAGAGACTTCGCTGTGTAGAACCTATTCACTACGAAGTGTATGCATTCCGATTAATGGAGCCTCAAGCTTCAAGGCCTCGCGTGGAGTTTTGAGATGTGTGCCAATGACAAGCGCTTACCGGCGCCTATCCGCGGAGTTTGAAAGCCTCATAAACGCCAACTGACAGCTGAAGCTCGTCATTTTTGCTGCAAATGACCTTAAACTGCTCGGATTTTGGCAAGAGCCTATGATGGGAGTACATAATTCTCCACTTCAGCATGCGCTCAACTCGGACCATTTCCTACCCACATTCCATCGACTTCCGACCTCTGACCCTTGGCAGTGTCAGTAGGATCTTCGTTGAAACAGATTGAGAATGACAGACACGAAGAACCACTCAGAAGGACCTATTGACGTCGAACTCGTCAACTCGGAGAAGAAAACTATAACCCGTAAGTACCAGGTTGACACGCTTTATTCATGATGATGAACGAATCCTCAGCAAAATGGTACCGTTCCACCATGTACAACGCCCTCATCCTCGGAATATGCAACCTGCTAGCACCTGGAATTTGGGGAGCTATGAATTCTCTGGGCGCTGGTATGAAGAATTGTGTTCCAAGGCAGATATCCTACATACTTACCTGATATTTGTATCGCAGGTGGTGCACAAAAACCGTATCTCGTTAACACGGCCAACGCCCTCACCTTTTGCCTAATGGTGTTATCCTGCATTTTCTCCAGCGTCGTCGTACGATGGATTGGCATAAAATGGACGCTCATAGTCGGCACCCTTGGATACGCACCATACGCCGCTGGTCTGTATACCAATAACCGATTCGGTACGGAGTGGTTTGTGCTGCTTGGCGCAGCGCTCTGCGGCTTGTCAGCAGGCGTATTCTGGATGTCGGAAGCAGCAATTGCTCTTTCTTACCCAGAGCCATACAATCAAGGTCGCTTTTTGGGGTTCTGGCTCAGCTTCAGGCTCGGCGGGCAGATCCTTGGTGGTGCGATCAATCTTGGGCTCAACGCAGATCAGAACCAGGCGGGAAAAGTCTCGTATAAGGTGTACCTCATCTTCATTGCCCTTCAAGCACTGGGTCCATTCGCTGGCCTGCTCCTGAGCGAGCCTCGACAGGTTCAACGTAAAGATGGTGTGGCTGTCAACCTGAAAATCACGGAGGGTAGCATCGCAGAGCTTCGTGCAACCGCAAAGCTTTTCTTTAGCCGCAACTTCTTGTTGATTGTACCGCTCATTGCACAAGGCGTCTATTCCGAGGCCGTCATGTTCACCTACCAGTCCCTTTGGTTCACTGTTCGAGCGCGCGCGTTGGGTTCGTTCCTCTCCGGTATCGTTGCAGTGATTTCGGGTAATCTTCTCGGAGCATTCCTCGACTATACCAAACTTGAGGTTCGAAAAAGAGCGCGTTGGGCGTTCTTTACGATCCTGGGCCTGCAAGGAGCTTGGTGGCTCTGGGCGACTGTGCTTGTCACCGAATACCGCAGAACACAACCGACCTACGACTGGGTTGATCCTGGATTCGGGCGTGGCTTTGCCTTGTTCCTGTTCCTTGTGATGGGATTCCAGCTGAACTACATGTACTTGTGAGTGTGATTGGCATCTTGCGCAAAGTGACACTGGCTGACAAATTATACCAGGTACTTTGTTGTCGGTGAACTTGCAGAAAGCGAAGCAGAAGTGATACGTATCGCTGGTCTTCTTCGTGGCACAGAGTCCGCTGCTCAAGCTGTTAGCGTGAGTTAACAAACGTCCATCATCTACCCGGGATTATACTGATTCTCGCGGGCAGTATGGATTGAACAGCATTGAAATCTTCGCACAAGTCGGAGGTGTATACCTCAACTTTGGACTTTGGGCCATAGCGCTGGTCCCTGCTTGGATCGTCGTTCGCCAAATTGGTGTTGGTTTGGGAGATAGAAAGCTCAAGCGGGAAGGAAAGAGCCTGGACACATCCACGGATGATGCGCAGAGTATTCCTGATGTTGACAAAAGAGATGTCTAGAGCATGTTGACGGGAAGGATGTAAGGAAAATGCTAGTTAGATTCGCTTTGGAGTCTAAGGATGATTTGTACATTAGATGAGGGCTATCCCCATACGCAAAGAGTACATTTTATGGGCATATGAACTGCCGGATGACGACTGTCGCGTTGGAATCTGTTGGAATCTTTCTCTATCTCCACCATCACAGATGTTGATTGAAATCAGACCGCAATAATAGTTATATTGTGCGCCAGTCGTAAAAATGAGGATAGGTAACTAAGAGGCTAGAGACGAAGAGTGCTGCACTAAGGCATATTATAGCTACAATCCTGGTATAGCTACATCTTCAGAATGTTGACAACGATCGATCGATCGGAAAGTTGAACGCTGGGGTTTGGGGGAAGAAACAGGAGGTGGCATTGGGGTAGTTTCGTTCAGCTGGGTAACATGTGGATTAAAGTATAAAGGAGAGTGGTATGAGGTACAGGATTCATGTGCTGTACAAAGTCAACTGAAGGGGAAGAATAAAAAGAGGTGATATAGTTCAGACAAGTAAAAAGAACAAGGACCGTATCAGAAGAGTAAATCGAGAGTAAGAGTAGGTTTAGATACAGCGAACAGAGAAGAGAAACCGGACAATAATAAAGAGGAAAGGACAGTGAGAGATCTGGTGCTAGGAATGTCGTAAGATAGGTACCGTGAATAATCTATCAGAGAACACGGAGAATAATCAGCAATGATGATGAGAGCAGGAACGAGAGATTATCTTACTAACCGTTCCATGTTTGGGTGATGAGTTAACGCTGGCCTCTGACCACCCTGCCAACCTTCTTCATAATGCTCGTCTTGCGTCCGAGTCCACCTCCTGGTGAAACACCCGTGGAGCCGTTGCTTGGGTCAAAGTAGCCTGTGCTGGCGGCCTCTTTAGGAGTGGTGGAGGTCACCGGAGCAGGGGGCAGATCCTTATCTCTCGAGTTGGTTGTAGGATCAATAAACACATATGGTTCTGAAAGAGGTGCCTCTTGCGGAGGTGGTGACCTGGAATTGCCGAATCTTCCTAGGAACGAGTTCTGGGATCTGTGTGTGGGACGCTCTCGTTCACCGTTGGGGTTGGGGGATGGGGGGAAGTTTGGTGATGAAGGAGATTCGTCATAGTCTGAACCGACAGGTACGTTTGGAGCATCGCGCATTTTGCGAATGCGTTGCATGAGGGACTTGCTCCGCTTTGGGAAACCCGCAGAGCCAGGTGAAGAGCTGATGATAGGCTGATCACCGGTCGGAGTGGTCGGGTCAGGCACGAAGATGGGCTGGGGTGGAGGAATAGTTCCACGGCGAGGGTTTCTGTTTACTCTTGATTGTGGATCCTCTAGGTACTCTCGATAGACTTCTCTGTGATCTCTTCCATCTCTTGAGGAACGCTTAGAGCCCTTGTTCGACTCCTTGCCATTATAGATGGAACTCGCTGGGGTTCCTCCACGGGCGCCGCCACCAGCCGAAAATTCTTCGAAAGGTTCTGGTTCGTGGATGCCCCATGCCTCGGCTAGAACATCCACCTTCTTTTTCGGTGGTTCATAATAAGATTCAGAGAAGCCGTTATAGGCAGCGGCGTTGGGAGCAGGATATGGACTGTCGCCCGAGTGAAGATCGACTACTTGGTTCGGATCCTGGGACCAAGCTGCCATCGGAGCCTTGTTGCGATGTCGGTTTCGAGAAGGAGCACAGGCATCGAAAGGGCCATCGTGGTGGAACACTTGGAAACGTCTAGATGAGAAGACTGGAAGAGAAGAGATGACGAAGAGTATGATACGCACTTGGGCCGCCGACACCAGAGTAATCGAGACGGTCAATGACGTCTGCATGTTGAGAGCCCTTCTTCTTGCTGCTCTTTGGGGGAGGTTTTGGTGCAGAATCCTGGGACTGTGAACGACGAGGAGAAGGAGCTGATGGTTTTGCCTGTGGAGCTGGACTGTTTCTAGGTGAATAGGATGACATGGGAGTAGAGAAGAAAGATTGAAAAGCTCACTGCTGCGTCTGGCTTCTGCCGATTCTGTGACCGCGTACAGTCACAGTATCTCTGACTGCCTTCTCAATATCCATGGTGGAAGGAGGATCATCAAATGGGTTCGCTGCCATGTTGCAGTTCAAGGCCCAGGAGCTCTTTCACACGCCCAGACTGCCTTTCGGGGTTCAGACCTTTCGGGCTTGACCTCCGGCAATCTGCCGTCTTACGGCGTCTCTTTTGCCGACGTCCAGACCTCGCAGCACCTGTCTGTCTGTCTCTTACCATCATGTCTCTCAAAAGAGACCAGGTCATCAACAGAGACCAGGTCGTCGCCCGTATTCTCAAAGGCGACCACCTCATCATCTACAATAACCATGTCCTCAACATTCCCAAGTTTTGGCTCGACGCTCATCCCGGTGGCTCCCTTCCTCTATTACATTTCGTGGGCAGAGACGCGACCTCTGAAATAGACGCGTATCATCCCCAGGAAACCCTAAAGCATGTAATCAAGTATTCCATCGGTACCATCTCGTCGGACAAACCTTGGGAACCTCTTCTTCCTCCTGTTGCTGCAGGTTGGGTCAGGAAAGACGGCCGATGGCTCAACCAGGCCGCTACTTTCCATCCAGACTCTACCCAGGTCTTGCTCGTTTCAAAGGATTCTGCTGCGCTTCAGCAGTCTGCACCAACCGAGGACACTATCACTCCGCCCCCGTCCACATTGTCTCTGGAAATACAGCACCAGCATGCTATTGCCTACAAGCGACTCCACAAACGTGTTGCAGATGCTGGTTTATACAAAACTCCTTACCTCACTGGCTATGGACCAGAGTTTGTCCGATACATTGGTCTCGGTCTCTTGTCTGCCTATGCATTTCGAAATGACTGGATCATCACCAGTGCCGTCTTTCTGGGCTTAATGTGGCATCAGCTCATGTTCTTTGCCCATGATCTTGGACACAACGGTGTAACCCACAACTGGACGATAGACAGACTCATTGCCATCACAATTGCTGACTTTATCGGTGGTCTTAGCATTGGCTGGTGGGTTAATGTGAGTGCTTTTACCTCCCTCTGTTTTGCTTTGCTAATACTTTATGGGTTAGAATCACAATGTTCACCATAGTATGCCCCTTTCTATTACGATGCTACTCTAATGCTAATTATTATACCAAGTCGTCACGAATCATCCTTCTCAGTGAGTTGGCCTCGTCCACAGCTGTACTCTCGTCCCCTAACAAGATTCAGTGACCCAGATATCGAACATCTGCCGTTCTTTGCCATCTCTCCCAAATTCTTTTCCAATCTCTACTCGAGTTACTACAATCGCATCATGCCATTTGATGCGGCTGCGCGGCTATTCGTATCGCTTCAACACAAGCTATTTTACGTCGTCATGCTCTTTGCGAGGTTCAACCTTTACGCCAACTCATATTCTTACCTTTACCAAAAGGCATTTGATACCAAACGCAGTAGAGGCGGTCGCTGGGCATGGGGCCTCGAGCTAGTTGGGGTAGCCTTTTTCTGGTATTGGTTCGGTTGGATCGTTCTCAGAGGTTGTGGTTCCTGGCAAAAAGCCCTTGCCTACGTGCTCATTAGTCACGCTGTCACGAGCCCTCTCCATGTCCAGGTGAGCTCCACTATAGCGTTGACAAACGAGGTAATTAAACACGATTGTTGCCTTTTAGATTGTTCTATCCCATTTCCCCATGTCAACCATAGATTTGGGCCCTGTGGAATCGTTCCCCGATAGACAACTGCGCACAACGTCCGACGTCATTTGTTCAGAAGCTGTAGAGTTCATTCATGGTGGGCTCCACCTACAAGTTACCCATCATTTGTTTCCCCGATTGCCTCGTCACAACCTTCGGAAGGCTAGCCAGATGGTCAAAGAGTTTGCAAAGGAGGAAGGATTGGTCTATGCGGAATTTGGTTTCGTCAAGGGGAATGCAGATGTGTTGGGCGTCTTGAGGGAAGTAGCAGACCAGGTTCAAATAATGGCCAATGTCGCTTCTCACGAAGCAAAAGAGGCTGTCAACAAGAAGTTGGCACAGGCGGCACAAGCGGACAACATTCTTAAAGGGAATGGAATTGTAGAATTTAGATAGGTAATTGGGCGCTCATATTCGTCGGCGGACAGTATACTCAACTTCATAATATAGGTATCTAATCTAGACATACCCAATAATGATACATTTCATGCTATATGTGTCCTGACATTGACATCGTTCGCCTTGAGGCACTCCTTGACTTCGTCTATCCCTACTTCACGACGGTGGAAGATACCAGCAGCTAAAGCAGCTTCAACACCCGTCTCCTTGAACACTGTCAAGAAATGTTCAGGTTTGCCCGCTCCGCTGCTTGCCACAACTGGTATCTTTACCACACTTCGAACGAGACGGATTAAGTCCAGATCGAATCCTAACCCAGTTCCATCTCGGTCTATACTATTGACCAATAGTTCCCCAGCACCCAGAATCTCGACACCACGCGCTAATTGACACACCGAAAGCTCCCGCGTAACTCTTCCGCCCGAGGTAGTACAGGTGTACCACCAGCTCTTACCTCGTTCGGATTCTATAGGAGAATCGTCCTTTCCGTGTACCAGCTCGTCCTTGTATGGCCCATCATAAGTCGCTGCATTGACGTACACCCTTTTAGGGTCTATCGAAACAACAACAGCCTGCCGACCATATCCATGCGCTATGGTCTCGAGCGCGCTTGTCCCATCTCCCTTGTCTGGCGTAGGCGAAGCGAGAAGTCTCTCGACCGCATACACCGCTTCCGATGCCAAACTGACTTTATCAGCTCCAGCACGGAAGTACTCCGCAGCTACTTCGAGGGCCGAGTGTTTAGTACCATCAGGGTCGACGGTGTCTTTGATTCCGCCTCCGATGGTGAGGGGAACGAAAACGCATTCGGCTGCTGCTCTGACGACGGCGAGCATGGGTTGATCTTGGAGAGGCGAGTGGCGGAAGGAGGTGATGTTCATTAGACAGAGTTCGTCTGCACCGGAGTTGTAGTATGTAGAGGCGAGAGCGACGGGTTTACCGAGGTTGCGGACGGCGCCTGCTGTTTGTACGCTACCGGATGAAGATGTATCTGCCTTTTCGCGAACGTCGTATTGGTCTCCTTTTGTGACAACGAGGTCACCTTCGTCGTTTGTTCGAACATCCATACAGGCGATGATACGCTTCGTGAAGCTGTCTCTGGGTTTTGGTGATAATGAAGGGGGAGGCCTGGTGATCGGAGCATCGGCAGGAGAGGTAGCGGATGCACGTTCTGATTCTGGGGTGCGGAGCCAGTTATCTATGAGGTTAAGACCTGCTGCTCCAGACTTCTCTGGGTGGAATTGGGTCCCGAACACGTTCCCTCTTTTGACAGAAGAAATGAATATCTCCTTTCCGTATTGAGTAGTGGTATACGTCCATTCTGCCGTGATTGGGTACTTTTCAGGGTCGTATTTGGCACAATACGAGTGCACAAAGTAGTAATACGACGGGTCTGTGTTTTGGTCATGAAGAGGATCTGCAGCGTTCCAGCCGATGTGGGGAACTGCTTTGTCCGCATCTTCGAAACGTTCCACTGGGGAAGGTATCACCCCAAGACCAGTAGAGGTAGCCTCTGTAGAATTCTCGAATAGTACTTGCATGCCAATGCAAATACCAAAGTACGGTTTGCCGGATAAGATGTACTCTCGGAGTGGCTCAAACAGGCCCTTGCGCTTGAGATTTTCCATCGCAGTTTCAAAGGCGCCTACACCGGGGAATATAAGGCTCTAAACCGAAGGCATTATATTATTATCCACGAAATGATCAAGTGGTACACTGACAGTAGCCTCGTGAAAGTCGGAAGGATCAGATATCCATTTGAAGGTATGTCCGAGTTTTGTTAGGGAATTTGCGAGACTCTGGACGTTTCCTGCGCCGTAGTCTAGAAGGTAGAGGCCCATCGATGTGGTTGTATAAGGGGAGAAATGAACGAGTCAAGAAGAGTCAGTGAAAAATCGGAGATTTGATTAGATTCAAAATTAGATCTAATCAGCCGGCAAACTCTTGCGTGCTCAGTTTGATTGTCATCTTGATTCTTGAACCCCAATTTTCACTTTACACATATAACCACACGGTATACATAAAAGATGACTCGTGTTTCTCCTTCGTTTCCTCCTCCCATCACCACCATGACCAACCCTATTTCTATCCCCCCATCCTCCAGAGCTGTCGCAGTTTCCGTCTCTCCCTCAAGCTCGCCGTCCAACATACATGACAGGTTCGCGAATCGTCGTCTCCAGGACTCTGTGACGAGCCCACAGGGAATACGCCAGCCAAAAGTTCTTCATCCAGTAGAGAACGAGGGTCTGCGTTTGTTGCTTTTGGAAAACATCAGCCAGCAGGCTGTTGAAGCCTTTAAAGCACAGGGCTTTCATGTCGATCACTACACGAAAGCCATGTCCGAGGACGAGCTCGTCGAGAAAATTGGTTCATACCATGCTATTGGTATTCGAAGCAAGACCAAAATCACAGCTCGCGTGTTGAAGGCAGCCTCCAGGGTAAGCGACGATACTCATCCGAAAGGTTTTCAAAGGTCTGATGATTTCCACAGCTTCTAGTCATCGGATGCTTCTGCATCGGCACTAACCAAGTGGACCTGAAGACAGCCGCGGAAGCGGGTATCCCTGTTTTCAACTCGCCATTTTCCAACTCTCGCTCTGTTGCCGAACTCGTAATGTCGGAGCTCGTGGTGCTTTCGCGTCAACTGTTCGAACGCTGCTACGAGTTGCGCCAGGGAACCTGGAACAAAGTTTCCAAAGGATGCTGGGAGGTCAGAGGCAAAACCCTCGGTATCGTTGGATACGGTCACATCGGATCCCAACTCTCTGTTCTGGCCGAAGCTTTCGGAATGCGCGTCATTTTCCACGACGTGATTAACCTTATGCCTCTCGGCATGGCCCAGCAGATGCCATCGTTGGATGCACTGCTGGCCGAAGCAGATTTTGTCACTCTCCACGTTCCTGAGCTCCCAGAGACGATCAACATGATCTCAACCGAGCAGCTCGCGCAGATGAAGAAGGGTGCCTATCTCATCAACAACGCTAGGGGTAGAGTGGTTGACATCCCCGCTCTCGTTGAGGCACTCAAGTCCGGTCATTTGGCTGGTGCTGCCATCGATGTATTCCCTCTCGAACCTGGTGCCAATGGTGCGCCTTTCGATGATCAGCTCAATTCCTGGGCCAGTACCCTTCGCGCACTCCCCAATGTTATCCTCACGCCTCATATTGGTGGCTCGACTGAGGAGGCACAGCGTATGATCGGTCAAGAGGTCTCCCAAGCCCTCAGTCGCTATTTGGGCTATGGAACCACATTGGGCGCCGTCAATTTCCCCGAAGTTGATTTGCGACACATTACTGCCGAAGAGGTGAACAGGGTCCGAGTCTGCCACGTACACAAAAACCAGCCTGGTGTCTTGAGGCTCGTCAACGAGGCCTTGTCACCCTATAACGTGGAGAAGCAGTACTCCGACTCGAAGGGCGACATTGCATACTTGATGGCAGATATTGCGGATGTTAGCCCGGCGGATGTGAACAGACTGCAAACCCTCATTAGCAACAACCCTGCCAACATCCTCACCCGATTACTGGCATAGACACTATATGCATCAACACACGTTCGGTAGTTGCCATATCACATCATCCCCTTCAACTCGCACCAAAAAAACCTAGATGTTCACTCAACTGTCCATCAAGGGATTCCATTCAACTGGTCTAGACTAGCAAGTAATATTAATTTACACTACCACTGGCGCACAGATGTTATATGTACTACCAGATATCCACATGTACGTGAGGAAGAGCATAGAATGGAAGCAGAATACAAATGGAACTGTACAATAAAACGAGCGTGAATCAAGTCTCTTCCTCAGGGTCTCCGATGCCACTAGGTAAGATAGCGAACTGTGTCTCCATCTCCGGCAAGCAAGGAGAGTCGTATATCTTACAGGTACGGGTGTTTCCTCTTGCTTTCTTGAGTTGAAGTCTGCGTGAACAGTTCGGTGTGCAAGTATGACTAAGGGATGGTGCTAGGCTTACCGGGTTGTCGAAGCATGGGCCATGATGTTGCCTCCAATAGGTTTCTTCTCATTTCCAGCATAGGGGCCAGCAGCGGCATCAGGATTGGACATTACTTGATTCGTAACGACGACGGCGACTCCAAACTGCACAAGTGAGAACAAGTCAACTCTCAGAAGGCATACCTCTCACCTCGTCGGCTAAACGTTGAAGAGTGCGCAGGAACTTTCCGAGATGAGTTTGACGCGACGAGAGCTCCCCACGACCACTAAAGTCGGTACGATATAGAGCCGTACAAGAATCGACAATGAGAAGGCAGAACCTATAAATATAACAATGAATTAATGGTGCCAAATCAGAGACGCATACATTGACACACCTAGACTCGGACATCAACGCGCTGGCGCTTGTTAGTAGTTGATTCTGATGGTCCGCGTTGTACGCTCGAGCATATGCCACATTGTCCAAGACCTCCTCTCCATTGAGTCCGTATCTCTCCGCCACTGCAAGCAAACGAACTGGACGGAAAGTGCCTTCGGTATCGATGTATAGGCACTTGCCTTCGCCTCCACCCATGCTCACAGGAAGTTGGCATGTGACAGCAAGGGTATGGCATATCTGCGACTTTCCAGTCCTGAATTCGCCAAAGAGTTCGGTGATAGCGCCAGTTTCGATACCACCTGCAAGGCAGAAAAATATCGAAGATAGAACGCATGGGAAGAACGTGTTTACTGACCACCGAGCAGCGCATCTAGCTGTTTAGATCCTGTCGTGATATGGACAAGTTCTGATCTTCTAGCGTGGACCTCTGTCGCGCTCTGGAATCCAAGAGGCACAATCTTTTGTGCTGTAATAGGACTTAGCCGGCAAGTTTGATCACAGGCTCAGAATCACGCACCTTCTGCCAAAATCTTGTCTGCTTTCTGCTCAGAAATGCCCTTGATCGTCACGAGCTGCTTCTTGGGGGTGAACGCGACCGATTCGACAGTGTTGAGACCAGCATCTGCAAGCTTCTTGATATCGTTTGGATGAATACCAGCTTCTTGTAATTTGCTGACGAGAAGGGGACCGGCAAACTGATAATCTTCGCCTTCTTGTGCGTTGGGGTCTTGAGATGCTGACTGGGACATGACGGTCGCGGTGAGGGAAGAGACAATGAGTAATCTTACGTGTTGTCCTCAGAAGCATCAGCTGACCGTGAGGCGTGTCTTGCACCGCATTTCAGATTTCCCAAACTTACCGCCTTAAGCTTGTGCAGCGAGCAGTGTGTACTTGCCTCTTGTTTCTTGTCGTCTATTCTACTAGTGAGTACGGTCGGATTTTGTAGAATGTCGGAGGTTGATGAAGTTGTCATCTCAGCTGTTGCACATGGCGGAACCGCAGCAATCGTTATCTGACGCAGTTGCCTCAATTTCTACCCTTCCAAACGAACTACTACAGTGTATCTTCGGTATCGTGGTCCATAATCAACGCTTGGATGACTATGGACCATACGAAGAACGCTTTCCTTTACGACTCACTCGAGTCTGTCGATCATGGGAGAGTCTTGCAATAGCAGCGCCCTGTCTCTGGACAACCGTACTGATCAAGTATGGCGGAGACGTTCACAACGCACCTCTTTTCATAAACAGGGCCGATCCATGTTCATTCGACATACACATCGAGATTCAAGGCTTGTCCCTTCGAGATACTGAAACGATTGGTAATTTGCTTGTCACCAATGCATCTCGACTTCGCACTCTTAAACTAACGGACTTTACGCACCACGAGGCCGAAACATTCACCAATCTACTTTCTCAAACTGCATGGCCCGCTCTTGAGGTTGTAGATTTCAAGTCGGACATGTGGTCCATGGACAACCACGTAGTGCCGTTCGTCAGCAAGCTCAACACGTTGCGCTCCTTGACACTCAAAGGACGCATGCTTGACTTTCAGACGTCTTCTCCTGCGTGGTCAAATCTCACATACCTTAATGTGCGAAAGCTCCACCCTCGCCTCGCACAGCTTCAGGAGCTGTTTGCCAGTGCACCGCAGTTGAAAACATTGTACCTTCCTTGCCTCGAGCGGATTATCGAGCAGGATGAACTAGAGGGGGTAGTCGATCGTTCAGTGATTGATGCATCTTCTCTCCGAACATTGTCTGTTGGTATGGGGCATAACGGCGAAGATGACTGCTCCTGCCCTTTGTCATACCTTCGCATGCCAAATCTCGAAACTCTCTGTGTCAATGGAATTGTCTATCGCACTGTTGGGAATCACTTTTCCCGTAGTGAGATGGCAGATTCATTGACTACACTGCGTCTTTCTCACATGGACATCACTTCGAGCGATGCTACTTTTTATCGAACACTACACAATGTTCGTCGTTTAGAGCTCATCGCTACCAATGACGCGGATCTCTTGTCTCAACCCCCGGTGCTGGCCCAGCAGGCGACGTCGATTCCTCCCTTCCCATCCCTTGCTTCCATTGCATACTTCCCAGATACACGAGAGGATATCAGCTGGCTCGGCAATTTAACGCGGGAGATGGCACCAGATCGAAATCCCATATTGGTGGAGGTACTGAGGCGTCATTACGCTGAGGACTTACTCAACGAACTGCCACCCAAGACCAATATCGTGCTTTGCACCGATCCTCCAGGAGCAGACTTTCCACTCGACGAGGATGACCCTTTTGAGATGGATCCGTCAGAATGGGGCAGCGAGGATGATCCATTCGTAGACTACGAATACGACCATGATTGGTACTACTCTGATGAAGAGGAATGGTATGGACACGAGGACGACTTTGATGATGATGTAGGATTGGAGGATATCATGGGTTCATTGGCATGATTGTGTGCACCGAGTTTCTTGGAATGAGATGTGTCCCCAGTAACGAATATTATGTAGCTAAGTATACTATTATACAGTGGGTGGTATATATCTATGGTTTTTGCCGAGGGTCCGTTCAAAGTACTCGACCGCCTTGCAATCCAGCACAACCCGGGACCACTGAAGAAGTTCGTAGACGTCCAGGCTATCGGCGGAAACCGCCTTGACCAACGGGATATTCCTAATCGCTCTCTCTAGACCTGACGGCACACCTCCCTCTCCAGTGACAAACAGGGTGTCCTTCAGTCCCAGGAACTTGAGCCGCTGCGCCAAATGCTTCGTCTTGCCGTTCGGCCAATCGAGACGGGACATGACTCCGAACTTTTGCTCCTTGACTTTGGCACTCAACGCGACTCGCATACCCATCTGAATGACCTTCCTCGGCAGCTTGGTGGAGAAATCTCGGGGCTTGGGGCCAAACGCAACACCACCACCTCTCAACATAGGACTCTGCGCGTCTCCGAGACGTGCCTTACCAGTTCCTTTCTGTGGCCGTATCTTCCGCCCCGAGCCTCTCACTTCTCCTCGAGTTTTAGTGTTTGCTGAACCTTGACGCAGAGAGTCGCGGTAGTGTGTGACGACTAGGTGAAGGATGTCTCGTCGAATGGGGTGGTTGAAAACATCGGGGTCGAGGCCAACGATATGTTCGTCGGGTGTAGGTTCGGAAGCTTTCTGGTTGAAAGCTGGAGTTAAGGAGACGTATACTGGTTTGATTATTGAGGAAGCTATCTGATGATGAGCTTGTGTATGAAAGTTAAGAAGACATTGACGCACTGATAGCTTGAACAGACGGCTCTACGCTAGAAGACGAGGCATCGGTCGAGAGGCCAGCAACGTTCGCCCGTGCTACCGGGGAAAGAAAGGACCTGGAGCCATGAGCGGTGCCCTTGAGAGATAGCAGGGTATTTTTGGATAATGCCTAGAGAAATAATGAGAAAATTGAACAGAAAACATTGGATTCCGAAGAGGAAACATACGCTGGCGTTCCGAAGCATGGTTAGCCCCGTTAGGTAACAGGGTCTGGTTCAAGATTTCTCTGTCACGCAAAGCTCGGCAAAGGCCGTAAAGCAACTGTACAGCTGTGACAAGCGTCACATTTTGTGGCTTTTCCTGCTTTGTCAGCAACTCACCACCGAGAAGTCTGAAAGTGTACTCGGGCATCGGCTTCGACATCCTCAAGAACAGGCAAGTTGCTTCATTTTCAGTCAGATTTTTGTGATTTTAAAGTCTGTTCATAGCACGTCAGCAGCCTAGAAGGCCCATCCTTTACACTCCAAAATGGCATCATCAACGAAGGCCGTTCAGACGTTCGGCAAAAAGAAGGTCTGTACGATTCAGAGGGAATCACAAATGGAATGTTTCTCAAATCTTGTTCGTTCAGACTGCGACCGCTGTCGCCCACGCTAAAGAAGGCCGTGGACTCATCCGTATCAACGGTTCCCCCATCAACCTCCTTCAACCCGAGATCCTTCGCTACAAGGTCTATGAACCTATCCTCGTTGCAGGAGAAGACCACTTTTCACCCATGGACATCCGTGTTCGTGTCAAGGGAGGAGGACACACTTCGCAGGTCTACGCTATCAGACAAGCGATCGCAAAGGCTTTAGTTGCCTACCACGCCAAGTACTCGGACGCATACAGTGCCATGGAGTTGAAAAAGAAGTTGGTTGCATACGACCGAACACTCCTCATTGCCGACCCCAGACGGATGGAGCCAAAGAAGTTCGGTGGTGCTGGTGCTCGTGCTCGCAGGCAAAAGAGGTGTGTTACAACTAATCTCGTCAATGTTCATTTAACTCACAGTCAATTCTCTCCCTGCATAGTTACCGTTAAGCGGCGGTGGTTTTGTCTTTGCATCCCTTGCACTCATGCTTCCCCATCATTGCTTGTATGTCCTGGTACTATGAAAATGGCATATGTCTTCAATTCACAAGCATGTAATAATAAATGTGTGAGCCAACGGAGCTGTAATACTTTAGGCAAGTTGTCAGATGAGAGTTTGTTCAGAGATATGAAAATGAGACATGAGCAACACGCTCCTTTCGTGCGACACGCTCGTCCCGTGCTGCACCACCACCTTCTGTGCTGACGCGGTTTTCGCACCGTCCTGCCACTACCAAGTCCACTCAAACTCCCCCATTTCCCTCGCTCAATGGAAGCTGGGCCATCGAATAGTACGCGTCCAGTAACCGAAAAGGAAGATTCTGAAGAACACGAAGTAGAGTGAGTATCCGGCGCTAACGACCTTTTGGGGGGATGACAGTAACACGGGTTGATCAGACACCAACTACTTCCACCACGACATAGGGGAAGTCGGGAATACTCGAATGGCCTTAGTTGTTCTAGTTCTTCAATACTAGGCATAGAGGAGAAATGTCATCAAGATACGGCGAGCAAACAAGAGACGATGAGCAAACAGCCATCACCACACCCCGAGGCGGAGCAGCATCCGTTCCAAGCAAATGCTGCCATTTCACGGCAGTCCAGTACTCCTTCCGAATCTTCAGCAGGCCCTTCCGTTACCGGAAATCTCCCAAATCCTACACTAGCGCCCTATACGGCTCCTCCTGTTCCCCCTTTTCCTTTTTTCCCGGGGGTGGTCCCTACACAATTCCCAATGGCCTCAATGCCATTCGTACCATTCTACAACCCCGGATTCATCCCAATGAACCCCCAGATGCCACCTCAATTCCTCATGACACTAGCGGACTGCTACCGGATGAACCCACAGTGGCGCCAGTCACCAACCTTATCGACCACTCCATCACAACCAGCGCCTTCTCAATCACCCACGCGTGAACTATCTCATCATAGTCCTGTTGAAGCCAAAACCCCCAGAGAAAGCTCAGAAGAACCAGAACAGTCCTATTCACTCGAGGATATACCTCAATTTCGCGCTACCCCACCTTCATCCATGTCTTCTACCCGTAAAGGGAAAACACGAGAAATCCGACCTCACACTTCCTCTGCCACCGGCGCGATCTTTGTCAATGAAGACGGGCGCCCGATCTCATTTTTTGTTCAGACTGAAATAAATAATCGCCAAAGTATCATCAACAAGATTAGAGTGCGTTCTAGTTTTGATATGTGGTAGTTTTCACTCACGTCGAACTTTCAGAAAAACGGCGGATTAATGAAAGTTACCCAAGAAGAAGCCGACTATTCTATATTATACCTAGGATCCAAAGCTTGCAAACCTTTGTTGAAAGAAGCAGCTGCTTCGAAAGCCATCGCCGTCAATACCTCCTTCATTAATGATTGTGTCGACAAGGGAACCCTTTTAGACTATACCCCATACCTTCTTCAGTCTCCAACTCGAAGACGAGTATCAAATGGTTCGATACCAAAAACATCTTCCGCGACACCGTCTAGTCCTTCATCAAAACCGCCGTCATTTCAGAAGGGTACTAAATCTCGCGCCGCACCATCACCAGACAGGCACGGCCTATCTCCTGTAGCCAGGAAGCCAGTCATTTCCCAAACGCAGGACTACCAGCACTCTTCAGCTTCAACCAAGGAAAAGGGACCTCCTCTCCTACAACAAGCACAGAGGACGGGACTGTCGCCACGCGCGAAGAAGGAACACGAGCGCGGCGTTCCTCTACAACAAGCAGTCCGGAGTAACAGGCCTCCATTGAACTCGAAGGGAAGCTCTTCGAAACCTGTGAATCAGGTGAAAGCAGCACCAGCAACTGCACCTGCACCTGCAGGTGTACGAGACGAAAAGCCCCACAAGAAAACTCTCGACCATCGTAAAACAAGCTCTTCTCACACCGTGGCATCACCCGGAGAACGTTCTCCAACTCCACCTCCGGCTCCTACTCTATATCAGACCAAGGGGCGAGGATTCGAATATACAGAGGCAGAAAAAGATTATGTTCGTCGGTACTGTCAATTTTTGTTCAGCCAAGACCACGAAATCACAGTAATGAATATTGCACGGAAGCTTCACGAGAAGGTAAACTTTCTCGATTGGATACTGTTCCTTTTCTGACCTCATGTACTTTCTTAAGATGCCTCATCACACTCAAGGCTCCTGGAATACCTACATCGGCACCAACGCAACTATGCGTGCCGATATCGATGCTATGCGCAAAAGGGCAGGGATATTGTTTCGAAAGCAACTGCATGTCCAAGCTATTCAAGAGAACAGTGCCAATAGCGTCGCGGTTCAGGTCAAGAAGGAGGATACGGGCGACGAAACTGCTAGGCCATTCAAGAAGCGGCGGACTGATGAAAGTCAACCCGACTCAAAACCCAGAGAGAAGGATTTTGAGGTTATTGTAGACTTCTTTCAGAGATGGAATAGTTCGGGCCGTGGGACTGAGGAAGAGGACGACGATACCGTTTGGGCAGCGTTGACATCGGAAGTGAGTATTGCCCGCATTTTACAGACATTGTCACTGAAATATGAAAACAGGCCACATGTAAAACTCATGCGTCGTGGAAAGATTTTTATGAAGAGCATCATGTTGAAGTGAACGCTCGATATGAATCCAGGATGACTTAGGTCGCTAGGATGCTGTAGATTTTGCTTGTTGTCTGAGGTCGCTGTAATTCGAGATTTGAGTCGACATATAAACGGTCGCTGCCTTCTACATCATTCTATATTCCGAATGCGATGGTATTCGATGTATTATTCATTCGGAAGTTGTCAAGTCGAGAGGTTTTTTGAGGAATCGGTTACGCCTCTCTTCGTCCTGTGCCCCTCCGGTACCAGTGAATTCTCCTGCAGCGTCAAATACACCTACGACCGTTCCCAGGAATGCGCATCCGCCGAGTGCAGCCGGTATTGACCGTGCTAAACAAAACCTTGAGATATTGGCTAATATGGAATGGTGTAGAACGTACTTTTAATACCAGCCAAGAATCCAGCTGCACATGCACCCGATGCACTGTTGTAGGCGTCGCTCTTCTGTCGTTGGTTCGCTACCAGAGCTTCCGTGAACGCGAAGGTTGCACCCATGGCAGCTATTGAACGACTTGTGAGGTCTTTGAAGCCCCTAGAGATGTCTTAAACGTACCGAAGAATGTGATTGTGCTCCCCGTCCGTGTCAGAACACCAGCAGCTCCCCGTGAGTGTTGTCCGAGAGCATTTTGGAGGGTACTGACGACCACTCCGGCCGCACCTGGAACATACCATGATTAAGAAAGTATATAATAATCGCACTGGAGACATACCTGCTTGTAGACCGTACTTTGCTGCACTCTGTAATGGAGATTTATGTTCGAATTCCGACATGGAGGGAGAAGGGATGATGACGAGGGATGGTGGTGGGCACTGCCGGTGAAGCGCTTGAGTGTTTGGTTTTGTTTGGCCCCGCCCAAAACCTAAAGCACGCTTGCACACGCGATCCATACAGCGGGAGAGGTCGTTTATGTGCTGAATCGAATTTAGATGTTATGTAGAAAAAATTGTCCGCATTAGTTTTTGGATTTTTCAAAATTTCAGTGACGTCATTTGCCTGTTTATCGTGTTCGAGGTCGATTTTCCCAAATTAAATGCGAAGGATTTTTTGCTAGGAGCATATAGTTTCGATCCCGCGGCTTGTTTGGGAGGTGATGGCAGTCGTTGTGACGGGGAGAAAGGATCTTCGAGCTTGGTTTTTGGCGTGGAAAACTGATAGATAGATAGATCATGGACGAGAAGACGCGGGGCCAACGCGTCTTGTCGCGACCTGAATGTCTTTCCTCGACCGCTACAGGCTGCCTAGTACATTGATAGACCTCTATCTTACCAGTGAGGAATTGAAGGGCATAACGCCAGTCAAAATTCAAGGGCGTGAGCGTCCCAGCTGGTCTGACATGCTAAAAACTTCTGCACTATTTGATACAATCAATCACAATCTCCGTTGTTCTTCAAAAAAATGAGCCCAGACTGGACCGTATAATCATGCATTTGTATTTTTGCAAGAAATCTGAGAGTTTAAACAAAAATGTCACAACAGAAACTATGAAAATCTCCGATTGCAGCAAGATTGCAGTAGAAAAGAGCAATTTACATGATAATCTAATGTTCAAATTGGCCTTAAATGTTACACAGCAGAGGTACTACCTTAATGAACTTGCTTGCAAGTTAATCGGCATCTATGCGATGCGCTGAGCGATGGGGAGGGCATTGAGACAGGAATCGAAGAGGAATCTGCTTAGTAAGCCGGACAAGCCAAACCGAGCATTGCCCACCACCACGAGGGAGCAAATAATCCGCGTAAACAAACCGCGTCCTCCTCATTGGTCTTTCACATTTACCACTCTCTACATGGCCGAAATTACAGAAGCAGAAACTGTACCTTGGTACAGAAATCATTCTTCAAGTAGCCCATTCAAGCTATATCGAAAATTGTCTCTACCGGTAGCCTCAAGGTCGCGACAGCAGACTAGTCCCGACCAATTCCGATCTCTTGCGGCTTTCCCGTGGACCAGGGATTCTTCCAGGAATCTTTGGAACGACAGACAGATTATCCTAAACGATGATGAATGGCAAAAGATGGTAGACAAATACTCAGACGCCATTCTTGTTGGATCGAATCGACGAATCTACGTGTTTTGGCTTCATTCCGCTAGACAACCACTCTTCGTAAATTTGCCACCACATCCAGAACCTTCAAAGCGTGTGGTGCCTACTGACAAGCCTCATGTCAATTGGGTCTTAAGCCCCGATAATCCATACTCTCCCTATGTCGTCTTTTCGAGCAGATCTTTGTTGTATATTTACAGCTTTGAGACAGACCAGGTCAGCGTCTTCCGTGGTCATGGAGGGGTGAGCTTCCAATCCCTGCGTCAGTCAAAGTTCTTCTAACATAGTCCAGCATATTACTTCCATAGCAGTACATCCGATTTTGCCCCATCTATTCGCGACAACGTCGAGGGATTTTTCGACACGGATATACGATCTCACTCAAAAACCCAAGCAATCACCTAACAATTTGGCTTGGCCTCCGAGAACTACACCCAGCTTCTCCGGCCCAGCCCATGGACTGGACATGAACGAGAGAGAGGGTGTCGGAATTGGTAGATGCGTATTGGTCCTTATGGGCGGACGTGCAGGTGGACACAATGGAGACGTTCTTAACGCGGTAAGCGTTATTCTGGAGGCATCCGCCTGAATACTCATTCTGAGTCAGGCATTTCATAAGAACTATCCTATGATCGCAACCTGCGGGGTACGTATGCTTGTGGCTCTGCCTCCAAACAATACTAGAAACCCCTTACAGATGGACCGCACCGTTAAGATCTGGCATATACCCGTCATCATTCCCGACGGAAGACTGATGAGCGAAGACAAACCGCTCTTCACCTCCTCTCGTATACACGCTGCTCGTGTACTATCAATCGATTGGTACTTTTCCTTTGAACCTTGGAAACAGCTATTGTCGTTGAACCCTTAACAGGCTAAGCGACGAGATTCTTATAAGTCACAATGCACCTCCTCTAGTGCCTATCCCAGATACAGTGAATAGAAACGAGCGACAAGATGACGGAGAATACGAACCACTGCAGTACGGTGTCAGCGAAGGAAAGATGATCGTCTGGCGATGGTTGGGTTTGGATAGGTTTTTT
This sequence comes from Paramarasmius palmivorus, assembly GCA_037176845.1. Lineage (NCBI taxonomy): Eukaryota > Fungi > Basidiomycota > Agaricomycetes > Agaricales > Marasmiaceae > Paramarasmius > Paramarasmius palmivorus. The sequence continues at coordinate 589,679 of JAYKXP010000004.1, read as the reverse complement.
CCACCGGGCTGGGACGAGTACGAGGTTAGACAGGATGTTCTTCGCGGCACTGCTAGTGTAAGTAGCCCGCCTTGCTATATGTATAAATCATCCATTATAACTGGTACCAACAGGATTATCAGGAATCTTGTGGGCAAAAAAACTCTTTTGAAGCAATTCTGCACCACTGATGCCTCACCTTACAGCCTCCTACACAATCATCTCAACTGTCGATTTGCCACTGCGCAAGACACAATACGAAACACCGTCCCTCGATGTGTTCTGCGAACAAGGACAGGACCCTTTGGTGCTATACACGTTCCCTGGTTCGGAAGAGATTCGGGTTCTTAATATTGCGGACTTCAAACCTCAGAAAGTACCACCTTGTCCATGGCCGCAAGAGGAAGAGACGATTTTAGACACGCTGACGCTGAGTGAAGACGGAGAACTTCCTGGATGGAATATCAGCATTCCAAGAGAGCACAATGCTCACCAGGAAAGACTGGACGTCTGTGTTATGTACAGGGGAGGAAGGACTATTGTTGCCACCAGTGCGCGAAGCATCTGGATATGGAAAGCGTCGTGAAGCTCGTTAATATCATCTAAGATTCGATACTCAGACCACCGAGGTTGGATATCTCTCCCTGTGCCATTGTAAATTCTGCAACCAGTGCGCGACAGGTAACTATACATAACGGTCCGTACAGTACAGTCGAAAGCATGCTTCGAAAGGCAGACCAGTCAACTACTCGTGAACGCATGTGAACAACAAAGTCCTCTGCATCGTGAAAACTACATCATTTCCTAAAGTGAAATCAATGATTGCCTCTAGGTATCAAAAATGCACACACCTTGTCTAGTATCTCTCAACTCCATTTCCGTCTGACTTCACCGCTACCTCAGCAGGAATCTCCTGACGTTTGTATTGAGTGATCGTGTTTCCGTCCGACTTCACAGCAACCTCAGCAGGAATATCCTGACGCCTGTACTGGGTAATTGTGTTACCGTCCGACTTTACTGCGACCTCAGCAGGGATGTCCTGGCGCTTGTACTGGGTGATTGTGTTGCCATCCGACTTCACTGCAACCTCGGCGGGGATGTCCTGGCGCTTGTATTGAGTAATCGTGTTTCCGTCCGACTTCACAGCAACCTCAGCAGGAATATCCTGGCGCTTGTATTGAGTGATTGTATTACCATCGGACTTGACAGCGACCTCAGCAGGGATATCCTGGCGCTTGTACTGAGTGATTGTGTTACCATCGGACTTGACAGCAACCTCAGCAGGGATGTCCTGGCGCTTGTATTGGGTGATTGTGTTGCCATCCGACTTCACTGCGACCTCGGCGGGGATGTCCTGACGCTTGTACTGGGTAATTGTGTTACCGTCAGACTTGACAGCAACTTCTGCGGGGATATCCTGGCGTTTGTACTGTGTGATCGTGTTCCCGTCGGATTTGACCGCAACTTCGGCAGGAATGTCCTGACGCTTGACATAGGCGGGGATGGTGTCTAGTGGTGCCAGCTGGCGACGCATGACCTGCAGCTGTAGACTTCATTGAGCGCTGGACATAGAAGGCGGCATAGGAAGCAACATACAGGCATCGGAAGCGGCGACGCAAAGACTTGCCCGGAAAAGAACAAGGCAAGTAGTGCAAGGAAAGTTACACGAGCAAACATGACTTTAGAAAGGAGTGAAATATGCGTAGAATCGAGGGGTATGAAAGGTATGTATCCTGCAACCTGGCAAGGACAAGGCAAAGACTGAAGAAGGGTTAGATCGATGACGGAGCCGTAGAACTGTGCCACTTACCTGGAAGAAAGGGAAAAGGGAGAGGTCAAGATGAAAGTAGAAGAGAAGAACGAATTTAAGGCAACATGGTGCTGTGTAGTGATGGTTGCGGTGACGCTCTCCTGGGCCATCAAAATGATCCCGCTCGGCCATCGGCATTAGTGCCTCGAAAATAGAAAAGTTTTAAAAATCTTTTCCCCAAAATACCATGTCGGATCCTCGATTCGCAAGACTCAAAACTGATCCTCGCTTTCGTCGCCCCAAAAAACATCAGTCAAAAGTAGTCGTCGACGAGCGATTCAAGTCTGTTTTTGAACCAAAAAAGTCAAAGGGAAAGAAAAGTGTCACCGGTGCGCCCGTGTCATGATGAAGTCTCGTTTATATTCTGACCATGCTCGTCATGCACAGGTCGTGTTGACAAGTATGGCCGATCCCTGGCTGAAACACACGAGGAAGATAACTTGAAGAGGTTCTATCGCCTTGAGAACCAGAATGACGACGATGAGGCCTCAAAGGCGCCGGATTTTGCTCGTGGTGGTGTCTTGATGGAATCCTCGGATGAAGAGGATGGAGAAGACAAAAAGGACGAGGATGACAGCGACGTAGACGGGTTTGTTACCGTCGGTCATGATCCTTCTAGGCCGATACCCGTCGCAAACGATGAAGCAGAAATTGACTTGGACGAGGACGATTTTGCCGACTTGGACGCGCAAGCCGCAGCTTATAGCAAAGCCCACCCAGAAGAACGGTCAGAGGAGGCCGAAAGGACGAACAGGTTGGCAATCGTAAATCTGGATTGGGAGCATGTTCGTGCGGTTCACTTGTTCAAGATTTGCTCGTCTCTGGTCTCTCCGACGGCACCTTTATTACCCGCGTCAGCATCGTCCTCTCAAAACACCAAAGCCAAGGGCAAAGCTCCCACAAAGGGGACGACAATTGCTCGAGGAAGAGTGTTCAGTGTCAAAGTATATCCCAGCCAGTTTGGCAAGGAGCGCATGGCGCGCGAGGAGACAGAAGGACCACCACCTGAAGTTTTTGGCAGAAGACAAGTGGCTGAGGGAGAGGAGGTGAACGAGAAGAATATTTACGAAGTAGGAGACGGGAATGACTTTGATGAGGATGCTTTGAGAAAATATCAACTAGAGAGGTTGAGGTAAGTACCATTCAACTGTTAAGCGACGGTCGTTCAATCTGGATGATATAGGTACTACTATGCAATTGTCACTTGCGATACAGTCGACGCTGCTTCTCATATCTATAATGAGTTGGAGGGAACGGAGCTTGAGCGCTCTGCCAACATTTTCGACATCAGTTTTGTGCCCAATGATATGACCTTCGACGAAGAGCCTAGGTGCGTACCTTAGGGTACATGACCTCGTGTGATTTATTCAATCGAAACTGTAGGGACGAGGCAACAGAAGACGCGGAAACAGGTTACAAAGCTGTCGAGTTCGTCACGGATGTAAGTTCGCCATCTGAACCATGCATTGGCATTCATCTCAATCAATAACAGGCCCTTCGTCATTCTAAAGTCAAGCTCACATGGGATGAGGATGATCCTGAGCGCAACAAAGTGACGCGAAGGAACATTACTCGCAAGGAGCTCGAGGAAGCCGACTTCAGAAACTACATTGCCTCTGCTTCATCCGAGTCAGAAGCCGAAACGGATGGTCCAAAGAAGAGTGGGCTCAATAGGGACAAGTTACGATCTCTACTTCTTGGTGGAGATAACGAGCTACCAGAAGGCTGGGATAAAGGGAAAGATAAAGACGAAGATTTAGATATGGAAGTCACGTTCACACCGGGACTTGCGGACGGGAAAGACGAAGAGGATGAGACAACGCTAGAGAGATATCAGCGAAAGATGAAGGAGAAGAGGAAGAAGAGGAAGGAGGAATCCAAAAAGAAGCCGGAAGTTCCCAAAATTGAAGACGACTTTTTCGATGCGGCAAGCGAAGATGAGGAATCTGCGTCGAAACCTTCGGATGCGCAATCACACAGGGGCGGGAGAAACAAGTCCACCGATGAAGAACTATCGTTGCTTGTCGGCACTGATGGACCTAGTCATGAGCCACAGCACTTCAATCTCAAAGCCATCATGAAGGCTGAACGTAAACAGAAGAAGAAAAAAGGAAAGAAGGTGGCAGAAGAAGAGAATGAAATGCAGGAGGATTTCACGATTGATGTGAAAGATGACCGATTCAAGGCCATCCATGAAGATTACAATTTCGCTATCGATCCCACTAATCCCCAGTAAGATTGCTTTTGCATGCCTCCGGACATTTGCTCACTCTCTTCTAGATTCAAGAAGACGCAAGCAATGGAGGCATTGCTCAATGAGCGATCTCAGAGGAAGGCTGGCCATTCCGGAAACTCTGCCGCAACCGAGGAAGACTCTCTGAAAAACTTAGCGGAAAGAGTCAAGAGGAAAGGCACTTCGTCAAGGGCGCCAGGGAAGACCAAACGTCAAAGAGTGATTTGAATCTTAGATGTAGTCTTCCTGTAGTATATGATCTTATCGGCGTACAGACAATTACGACTCTGGATTGAATATTGAATGTCTATGATACTTTGGCATTAGAAAAATCAAGTTCCGGATGTGCTGCCTGGAATTTCTTCAGAGCCTTGAAGAAATGGTTAGCTAGGTTGTGAGTGTTTGTGGCAATAGCACTCACCTCCATCTTTTTCAGCTCATCAGACGTCGGTTTACCCATTTGCTATCAATAGTGACAATAGTAAGCTCATTACCCTCGTGTTCAGTCTGAGTATGCACGCACCTTTTGCTGGTTGTCGAACTTGATAAAGGTTTTTGTCATCATGCTACCGCTTTGAAAGAATCATGCAACGACATACCATCATTTTTTCAACCATCCCTCTGCAAAGACGCGTTTAGTCAAGTATCTAAGAGAGTCGAAAACGTGTTGCCTACCTCGTTTCCCCATCAAGGTCACTGAGTTTACTGTTTGCGGGCTCAATCTTGGTAGTATCGATCTTCGGGTGGTGCGTGAGCACGTTCTCCCACCATTGCTGCTGGTTGAGCTTTTCCAGATGAATAAGTAGGCTCTCATTATCCTCTGTAAACGCCACTCATTCTATGAGTCATATCGCACTGAAGATACTGGAACGTACCGAGAGTCCAAGTGCTATCTTCGACTTTGATCTCCTTGCACAATTCGCCTTCTAGGATTTTCTCCTGGCCCTTTAATCCGACTGACAACTTCTTCTTCTGGATAACGACTACAAGGTCTCTTGCGCGAGTTCCCTTTGGCACTGGGACAGTGACTTCGACTTCTCCCAAGATCTGAGTCCATTTGTAGGGAAGAGCTAGCGAGGCGTTCGATTTAATCTATTCGATCACAAACGGCTTGAGACATACTAGCTTGTTCGGCTGCTTCTCTTGCTCTATCCTCAGCATCTTTGGCTTGACGTTCCTCTGGAGTAAGCTTATCGTATTCTTCAGGCGTCATCTTTGGGATCGAATTGCAAGTGATGGCTAAGAGTCAGAGCTAGGCGCCAGTACTCATACTGGAATGTCCGGTCCGCTTCTTCCAGAATGTTCATTCTAGATGTGATTGTTCTACAAGCTTTCATTTTCCTTCAGCTACACTATTACTCTCCTCTATCAATACATATCGTCCGTCTTTGAGTCGTACATCAATAGAGACCCCATGTGAAGGCATCCCAGCTCTCCAGGTTGGAGAGACCCCAAACCAAGCTCCAAGCTTTGTCATGAACTTTCGCTTCTGCCTCTGCATTGGTTGCGGTGGATCATCTAGTAAGCCTTCCCATCTGTACGTCGGCCGTGGACGAATGGACGAGTTATCGTGGTCGGTACCGCCTCCAGTTCCCAAATGAGATGGGTCTCCTTGCATCTCTACGTCAACATCATCCATATCGAGTTCAGCACCAGCATCCCCCATGTGAAACCAAATCGCCTAAGCGAAAGTCAGCGCATGTAAAGCGGCACGAAGGAACTACCCACTCGACTAGAACCTCGGAAAACAGTATCGTTCAACCGAAGATAGAGCTTATTGAGGAAACCAGATGTAAAGAAGTCTCCCCATTTGGTTTGCCTGGAGAACAATCCACGCTGCATCAGGAAAGATTCGAGGGCTGGGCGAGGAAGAGGCGTGTAGGCAATGGAAGAAGGGTAATGGGGGTCGAAGTCAGGGGCGTGTAGCTTCAGGTTACTGATGGTGTCAGCGTTTCTTCGCCACAGGTCGTCCTACCTAGAAGTCAGATTGTATGCCTTAGGAGTTAACGAGTACGACTCACCCAGAATATGTACCACCATGCGGCAGCATCAGTTTGAGACACAGCCAATAATCGACTGTAAGCAGCCTCAAAGACGTTTTCGCTCCCAATCATCAACTGCCTTACTCGAAGATCGTGTTCATACTCGATCGTCCCCTTTGAGATTGCCTGCGGGTCCCTTGGATGGTCGTAAACGTTCGATAAAAACCGATAACTCAAGGCGTCCGCTTTCTGGCGACATTCTTTGCGATGGTGTTGTCGGTAATTGGAGAATACGTTTTCAATCCCGCGTATTCGGGCTGCAACAGCATTCTGGTTGAGGTGTAAGAATCTTGCCAGAGGTGAAGTCAGGTCGAAGTCGTCACTGAGGCCGATACTGTCGCCACCAAGAACGACATCTTTCCCAAAATCGAGCTGAATCGAGAATCCGCTGCCCAATTGAATACCCTGCCATTCCAGGTGACCTATACGTTGGATCTTCAATATTGCAGTTTGGAAGTGCATTGTCGTCTTGGCACTGTATCGTCTCCCAATTCCACAACAGAAGGATTTGGACCCGATCGGCTACACCAGTGTTACCCTAAAATTGATTAAGAGAAGGGAACAACTCACTTGAACATGTTCGTATGGCCAAATGACTCTCCGGCCTTCTAATGCACGGAGAGATAAGCGAACGTCTCGTCGTCTTTGAATCATTTGTGACGAGTTCTGGCTGACATAGAGCTCTAGGTCATTCAGCTCCTTGAGGACAGCGAAACGGCCGTCATCGTAACGAACAACCTGTTTAGGCAGTTTAGATATAAGAATGGTCGTTAAGAGAATGCCGCACCAAGGTCGGAGGGAAAGGAACAAACCAAGCATTACCAAAGAAATTGGTACAATGCTTGATTGTATTCTGGCGAGGGTCTTTCCAATAACAATCAGGTCCGGTGAATTTCTTTTGAATTTCATCTTCTAGTTGTCGGTAACGCTCATAGTCTGGGCCGTAGGCTAGTGCCGCTGCCTTCCGATATTCAAGAGAGCCGACTTCACGGAGAATCTGGGGTGAATGTAAGTTGGGTAGTATTACCAGTCAATGCTTATGATTACCTTGAGGTTTTCAACGTGTCGCTCTCCCGGTGTTCCAAGAAAATTCAATAAGTACGGAGGAAACTCAGAATCGCGAGCTTCCGCAAATGCCATCTTCTGTTGCGGTGGTATCTTGCATTCAGGGTTTGTGAGCAACAGCGTGGTAATGGACTCCTGCCATATTCTTCGTTTGATATGAGGAGATGGAAATGCGAGCGCCAGTCTATGAAACTTGTCAGTGGTCGCAAACTTCAAGTAGCCAGATGAAGAATACCGTGGAGAAAATACATCAATGCCTAGAAGCGGTTAAAAGATGATATCCTTGTCTATATGATGGACGTACTAAAGTCTATTCTCCTTGCAAGTCCTATCAAGATTGTTAGAGCAGAACGCAGATTGGAGAGACGTTGACGCACTTTTAACCAGTCTCTTAGATATAGACATGTTTATTAGGGTGAAGTCTGCCATTCTCATCGTTTCATAACTCCTCTTGCAACAAAAGAGAAGAACGCACAGATGCTAAGTCCATAAGTTAGTATATATATCCTGAAAATAACGTTAGACAAGGCTGCGTCTTCAAGATTGGGAACCTTACACATAAAGTATATAGTTGTTGAGAATCTCCTTTCCGGGTATATCGAGAGCGACGAGGAGCGCGAGAAGAGAAGTAAGAACATAATTTAATCTGGATGTCCATTCGCTGGCATTGTTCACGGGATCAAGGAAGGGGGCAAGAAAGGATTGTGCTAGGAAGAAACCAACGGTGCAGGATAAAAGCAGGACCTGTCTAACGATAGGTACTACATCTCTGGGAGCTGAGCGAAATAAACAGTTATCGGGATCGATGACGGCGACGATGACTAGCGTGCTGAGCTTGGCGAATAGGTAAGTAGACTCGTATGTTCCCCAGTTACGGCGAAACCCTAACGACTTCGTGAGCGAAAGGACCGCATGTCATAGCTAATGATCTTACCAGCGTATAGAAAAGCAAAGGGATTGTTATCTCTTGACAGTAGGCGGTGATATTCAGTGTCCATGTCGACCGTATTCCTCGGGCGGCCCAGTTCCGTGAACCGATCTATCTTCGGGACTGACTTCTGAATCACTCGGCGCAGAGCAAGGGGAAACCAGATTGTTAGCTGTTGCGGTAAACATTAGACCATAGTGACGCTTGAATGTCTGTCATATACATACCAAGAAGATCGTGATGACGGACATTATAATGATTGCTGGGGCGTAGTTGATCTCGTTCCTTTTCATAGTCGTTGTCCAACAGAAATCCAAAGGATCGCGATATTCAATACCAGGACCCAGAATAGGTACATCTGGCGGGAAAGACGTGGCGTTGATGTATGGATTGGGGACCACCCATAAATCTTGCGACCACACGAGAACATGTACCGCCATTGTACTCATAGGCAGATATATGAGTGTGAGAAGGAATGTTATCACAATTAGCTTCCACTGTCCAGTTTCTGCCTTCGGTTGTTGCAGACCCTCGATCCGGGTGTATCGGTCACAAAGACGTGCTGACTTCCAGAATTTATATAGGAGCAGTGAAGCCAGCACCATAAAAACGCCCAGGAAGACTAGAGATTCCATGAGCCCAGAGGCCAAGTTTAACGCCAGGACATTGGGGCTATGATACGTTAGTGTTCGGCGCGCCGAATCGTTGTCATTGACTTACACGGTGCCCAAGAACAATTTACGCCAGTGGTCACCCAGATTCTCTCCTTTGATTGGGACTATGTACCGTGATCGTCAGCAAAGAAGAGTCACAAATGGTGGCATTCTCACTCACCCAAAGTGCTTAATATCAAGGCGAACACTTGGACTGTATTGGATATCCCTTGAAGGCTATAAAATGTAGCCAAGACGCTAGATCCCTGTCAATAATTGGTGAGCCTTGGTCTTTCAGCACAATAATCCCAAGTTCTGACCGTCAAACCGATAACCAGGTTCACCGCAGAGCCCAACCACGTCTTCCTATCCCGCCACCATGCTGCGACCCTCGAGTTCGACTCCAATTCTTCGAGACTATAGCCAGACGCTACAAGACGTTCCATGGGTGGAAACATTTGTCTATCCTTCGGGCTTCTGGGGTAATTAAACTGGGGCTTGGGTAAGGACTCCAGGTAGGCGTCGAGCTTGGGGAGGTGAAGTGGAGGTGCATTCCGTGCAAATAGTTCTGTAGCCGGGACAGGTTTATGTGGCCCAATAACTCGATTGTGTACCAGAGTCGAAGAAGAGGAGTACTCGGATGTCAAGTGAGGAGAAGGTGAATGAGGGGGGTAGGTATGCTTGCGATCCAACAATCTCTGCGTGTCAGAATCGTCGTCGAAGGGGTTGGCCACGAAATCGACACTGTCTCTGGTGTCTAAATGAGGCTTTATGACTCCGTTGTGCGCCGAGTCGGTGATGTCGATGGTGTTATAGTCATGTAAAGGAGCAACGGTCGTTGAAGTCGTAAGGTCGTCATCGTCATCAAAATCTGACGGTAAGCCAGTGTATGAGGCCTTCCTATTGCGCAAAGTGGGAGGGCGAACCGAGATGAAGCGAGCAGGTGAAGGAGAAGGGATTTGGGTATTAGAGGAGCCCGAGTGAGTTCGCTTAGGTTGTGAAGGCGAGGGTGAATTTTTGGGTGAGCCTCCGGATTCAAAAAGCTCAACCAGATCTTGCACACCCATAATCAGCGCTGCATTGCCTAGCAAGCGGATGAAAGTTGAGAACAAGAAGTCGGCTCCTCCGATGACAGCAACGAATTATTGCAGTGATGGGATCTTCGGGCCTAATATGGTTTGCTCGGACGCACAAAACAGGGGGTTTACGTCGGGATTACGTCGATGCTAGTAGAGTACAGATGTTACAGTCAACTAAGTAGCATTATTCTTGTTCTCTTTCTCATCATCCCTCTCCTTCTTTACCCTTGCCAGAAATTTTGCCGTCGAGGCAAAAATCGAATCCAACAAGTTATCCTTGCCATGTTGGTCACCTTTCGCATCATGCGTCTCCACCTTCTCCGGATCATAGGGCCATTGCACTTTCATCTCTTCTTCTAATGGATGGAGTTTTGCAATGAGCTCAGGATGCTTGTCAATCAGTTTTTTCACAGCGGGATCCAATTTCGGCTGCTTGAGGACTGAAGGGTGAATACTCTCATGTGTCACGTCGTTTTTTCCAGTAGGAAGCGATCGCTGAGTCGTCAACGACAGCGAAAAAATCCCGGTGAGAGGGCTATTGAGAGGGTGATTAGCATTGTAAATCGTCGTGTACCTGACATTCTTACTCGTGAGGTTCCTGTGCGCCCCACGGTGCAACTGGGCGAGGAAGGAGCGCCAGGTAGCTAAGATCCATGTAGAGGATATCAGAAACGTTGGCCTGCGTATGGTATATGTTCAACAAGTCGAAACGGTCGAACTTGTATAATACTTACGACCATCCACGTCAGAGTCAGGTCTGCCAGATCATGATCGCGATAGCCTCCACCAATCTATAAGCTCGTTAGCGTAGCTTCAAGAGGTACATCACAGAACAGGCTCGTACGTCGGAATGACTTCCTAAAGAGAATTCTTCTGTAAGTGCTAGCTTGAGATGGAGAGCATTAACATACCACTGAACCAGCACTGAGACCCAGACAAACCGTCAGTAACGTAACGTCGCATACTCATTACTCACCTCTTCTAATATCTGTTTCTTGCTTCTTCCCAATTCAGTCTGTTCCAGCTTAGTGCAATCCTATTTCGCATAATGTAAGTCAATCCACTTGTCACCCAAGTAGCAGCCTTACAAAGTTCTTCCGAGGCTCATTCAGTGCGAGAGCGTGATATGCGCGCTCTATATGCTCTCCCAGAATCTTGTCAGGGAAACCGAATAGAGTCTTCACTTTGCTAGACCCCAATGTAAGCTCTTCCGGCAAGCCTAGGGACCCAACAGTATCAAAAACGCCGAGGCACCTAGGACATGATTAAGTCCAGCACAGGGGTGCAGGCCTGAAAGCGATGATCCTACTTTACAGAGAATGGTCTTCCGTCTGCGTACGCACGAACGATCCCAGGAGAAGATTCACTACTAAAAGGCGCCAATGTCGCCTTTAATGCCTCCTTCTCTGAGAAAGGGTCTGATGTTAGCGCGTTACACCGTAGGAGAGATGTAATAGCTAACCTTCCTCGTCTTCGGTCTTCCCCAGCTTCTGGTATGACAGGAAGATTCGTGCGAAATGATCCATATCCTTCCGATCAAGGACGCCAATAACACCCTGCACAAGATACTTGTCAGGACTAGATTAAGCTAGGTTTGTATCTTTCGCACTATCAGAGTGGCGACCATTCGTGCAGTATAAGCTCCCTGATGTCATGGCGTGAGCAAGAGAACATTGTGTGGTGAAACTGAACGTACTCGCGAGAATCCAAAGAGGAAAATCTAGCCCACCGAGATCAGCATAGATATACGCACAAGGGACAAACGCACCTCGTCTCCTGGTAGATAGTTGCTATAACAATACACACTCAGAATCGGCCATGTCATGAAGTTGTGACTAACGTACTGCGCGATAAATGCATATGCCTCTTCTACCTTGTCGACTGTTGAATAGAACGTGAGAATCTACTTTGGCCTTGAAAGGAATCTTCAATACCCAGGCCTCCTCCAGTAGTTCCTATGATGAGATGATAAGCGTGAGTTTCTTGAGATCATACTAGACCATCATTGTAGAACGAGAACCTTCGATGTACTCAGAGTAGAAATTCTTCTCAGATCCTATCGATAACACAGTAAGTCCACTTGCGGATGAACCTGGAGACTAGAAGGGTACCTATGCCAGATTGGTAGAAGACAATCTGCGGAGTGGGAGGTTTTGTCCGAACATCTTCATGATTAATCGTTCGGGCAATGCGCTATAAGCATACTGAGATGAGCAGTGTTGCAGAACTGACGTCAGTACTCTGTACTCACCAAGATATTTGTGTAACTCCGGCGGTTCTCGGTTATGCCTTGCAACAATTAGTGAATGATATGTTTAGAGTTGGACGTCCGACTCACCATCCTGCCATGTCCTAGTAGAGGTAGAGCGGGCTTCAGCGATAGGTACTTAGGCAATAGGGCACATACCCATCACAACAGACTACAATCCTCTTCTTCACTCGGTCTCCAACCACACCGGTAGGATCAGTTGGCAGCCTGGCTGGAGACCTTTGCCTCGATTGCTCGGAATCCTGGTTAGAAGGGGCTGTTGCAGACCTCAAGGGCCTTTCCGCTTCAAGTCGAGTAGTCATACTGATGCTTAACCTTGGGTTAGATCAAAGGAGGGAACAGTTTTTTCCAGACAGGTAGATGCGCAGCTAAATATATAGCCGAGCATCTTTTTGGCACAGCAGACAGTGATGACCAGCGCTGATGCTTACGCCCCTGGTGGCACTACTTAGCGCGCTTAGCCCTGGTAGGTGGGCTCCACGTTTGCTCGTCCCGGGTCCAGAGTGATTGTAAAAGCGGAAGCCAAACAGTGCACTGTGATGCGTTGTTTTGATACTATCCCGCGTCCGCCATTGGCGGAAATAACCATCCCAAAGCCGAGGAATAGGGTATAAGATTGCGAATGCGTCAAGTGTGTACTTCATTTAAAAGTATAATGACCAGGTGCAAAATGTCATATAGCAGTTTGTTATTTAGTACATCTTCAAGGAGCAGTATCTGAATCAGGTAGTCAGTATTATTCTAGGAGGTCGGAATATAACTTACAATAGTAATATTCATCCAATAACGGAATCCAATCCTTCATGAGGAGTCCGAATAGGCTCAGAAGAGGTGTGTTTGATGCTCGGTCCGCCAATGCCTCTAGTTTCGGCCTGGGAAATTGCTTGGGTCAGACAAGGCGCCTCTGGTCACGATCTCTATACTCACTTTGTGTATGAATCCCAGATAGATCCCCGGAACAGATACCAGAATAATTCCCTGTCTCGACGCGCGTACTCGGAGCGCTCAAGGGTAGCCGACGAAGGAGGGTCTCGTCTCAGAGTGCGCGAGAGTAGCTCCAGTGTAAGAGCTGCGATCAGTGGTCTCTTTGAACGTCGGTCATAGGCCAACATCGTCGCTAAGCTCCAGCGTTAGTTGAAAGCAGAATTTAAGTGAATGCAACACTAACCGTAAACCAGAGGACGCAAAGTATAGAGTAATTCTGCCAGCCATTCTCGAGACGAAGATAGTGGACGAACGAGCGCTATGGGCGATTTGACCGCCGATGTAGAGAGCGCCTTGGGCAATAAATAATCTTCGGCAAGGGAATCTCCGCGGTGTGGCGGTGATGGAGTCGTCAGCAAAGGATGGGGAGGAAGGGGAACCCGGTTATTCTTTAGATGTTCAGGTGTTTTGGGGGAGGAGGAAGAGTCTTCAGGTTCGATAGATGTATTGGATGACTCGGGAGGTAATGTAGTGGGATCAATTTCTCTCTCGGGTATAGGAGGATTCAGTAGTGGCCTTTTGGTTATTCGCAATAACGTGAGGCGAAGGAATGCTCTATATTGTGGAATTCATTGTTAAAGGGATTATGAAGGAATGACACGGAAGCGCACTTTAAGATCTCTAGCAGTATGATGCCTCTCCACCGGCTTCGATTGGACACTTTTCTTCGTAGACCCATTTCAACCACAAGCTCTGTGAAGCGAATGACCTCGAGAATACGTGCAATCCACTTGTACCGAGAGTCCTTGTCAGCCCATGCACGCGTAAATCGTGTATGCATTGAAGGCGGAAGAAGAGCACGAATATTGGGATCGGTTTTGACCAATCTGGCTAGCAGAGTGTCGTGATACATGCTCATCATGTTCAGAGAAGCTGACACTGAAAAACAAGGCCTATATTGAGTCAAGTTCCTCGTGAAATCATGCTGAACGACGAACAGGCTTCGGAAGCGAGTTCCGCATCCTTGAAACGACCTGGGAGAAACCAGCTCAGGCTTCTCAGCGAAGATTCAAGTGTTGAAATCGTTGAGACATTGCTGAGAAGAAAAGATTCATAGCTAGCCAACGAGGACGACATCGGCAGCTAGGGAGGAGTGTGGGGAGAGTAGAAAACGTAATATTCCTTGTCTACCGGCTCTCGTGCCTCCAAATACCGGCAGCTCGCCTAGCTTGCCAGGTTCCACTGTTCGCGAAGGAAATAGTTCTCTTCGACTTCCTTACAGGTTCTGTTCACATTCCGAACCGCTTCTGTGCTTGACCTCATGTTCATGCTGAAATGCCAAATATGATCTGACACTGAGAAACTGGTGCTTGACTGGCACATTGTTTGTTGGCCGCTTGAGGGCCTCGTGTTGGCAGGTTCATCACAAGGAATGTTCTGCTGAAAAATTGATAATCTTACAACGTTACTCTGTTTGAATCAGAACACGAGGACGGTGTGTATATAACAACTCCCGTCAATCCTTCTTCTCCTCACCTTACCCCGACCTCCCCCGGCACATGCTAAGGTCAAGACCTACTCCCTCTCTAGATTATCTTAGGCAAAGCCCTGTTAGGGGTCAGCTTGAGCCCCAGGACCCCAATAACGAGAAAGGCTGGAGATATTTACAAACTACTGATACCGTCGATGAATTCAAGGTATGTCACTTTTTATTGTTCACCACGAACAATGAAATATAATTGTTTTGCGTCCTTAGGTCCTCCTTCCGCCTCATACGGCGTCCATGTACGAGCAATTGCTCAAGCTAGAATCCCTAGAGCTGGCAAAGAAGAATGCACAGTCCGATCGTATCCTAGAGATCCGTCATCTCAAGGAACGTATGGTGCGCAAATGCCAGAAATTAGCAAAGGAACCTTTACCTCGCAAACACAGTCATAACGAACCCTTTAAATTCCAGAGCATCGCTGCCCCTGCCGACTTCCGATTAAAGGAAATGGAGAAGTGGTTCCGTCAACAACAACTTCGATTATCGGCCCAGCGTTCTGCTGCTCCCCGAGGTGGTCGTCTACACCCTGCACATCCCAAGAGCACCTGCTGCCACCGTTGTTCAGTTTCTCCTCGTCTGGGAGCCACGAAGATATCCACAACCCGTCGCGAACGTCCCGGTACCCCTGAACAGATCAAAGCTCTCCCTGCCACGTCTGCGAGCATCAGCAAGGAGGTTCTTCGTGCGGAGCTTAAAGCCCGTCGTGCTTCTCCCGAGCGCAAAGCTGATTTCCCAAAGGCCAAATTATCTAAGGCCGAGTCCCTCGCATCGATATCTACCATTGAACCTGTCACATGCGAATCACCACCTCCCTTACCATACCTCTTCCGACGTGACGGTGTAC
This sequence comes from Paramarasmius palmivorus, assembly GCA_037176845.1. Lineage (NCBI taxonomy): Eukaryota > Fungi > Basidiomycota > Agaricomycetes > Agaricales > Marasmiaceae > Paramarasmius > Paramarasmius palmivorus. The sequence continues at coordinate 574,307 of JAYKXP010000004.1, read as the reverse complement.
CAGTCACAGATCTTCCACAGGATGACTGGGAAGACATCCCTGCTTCAAATACCACGCCCCCCGAGGCTCCTCCAAATCTACGGCGCAGACGAAGTTGCATCAAACGATCAAACACGGGCGACTCTGGCAAGACCGTCTCGTGGGCGGACGACCGTGAGTTGACTGACCGCGTAGCCAAGTTTACTGGTTCAGCCAAAGAGGTGAACTCTGTAGGCAAGTACATGTTGTCGATGTTGTCTTATCAGCACTAAACTTTTTTTTTTGAACAGAACGGGAATGGGAAGATATGCGGCAAGTCTATGCTCATCACATGGATAAGCTCGAGGCCCTGGAGAATCAGGTACAGGAGAGCTTGGCCCGCCTGCAATCGGAAACCATGCACCTTCAGACCGTCTGTGAAGGTATCCGCGATCAGAAGGAAAGCCTCCGAGAGGTTGTTGCACAGTTTGGAGAGAAACATGCAGATTATCGCACGAAAGGTGTGTGTTTGCTGCATGGTGAATTCATAACATAGTGCTCAAGCTCTGGCTAGTTAAGGATGTTCTTCAAGAGGCTGATGGACTTCTACTTCTATATGGAGTCAGAAAGGGCACATAGCCAGACGTCAAGTAGTCGTATTATCGGCTACACTAAATATTTCTTAACGCCATACCCCTCCTACGATTCGCCTTCATCCACCAATAACGCACGAAAGAGAAATATACCGACAATACCACAATCGCAAGACATACCACGATACCGAAATATGTAAATGGGCTACCAGGTTCACGAGGATTATGGGGTACATTTATGTTCATGGAGAAAATTGCTATGTAAATTATATATTATAAGCACATATTTATGTTAATAGAGTGGATTAATGACTTACCTGTTAAGGTTTGGACGGAAAGGACAGCGACAGTCACAGTCGTAAGGATGATAAGCGCCTTATCAGTGTTCATTTTGGTTAAACCGGCTAGTGTTCGTAGCTGTGCGAGATAGATAGGGTACGATTGACTCAACATCCGTTCGTAGTGCGCCAGGGCATGCTGCAAAGTCAATATATGATCTAGGGAGTTTTGTTCGGTAACAGTAACTCGGTGGAGCTAAAAGACAAGCCATACCTTGCACATCACCCATGTATATGGCAACCTCGACATCCTCCGCTGGGCTACCTAGTCCGATCAACATGCGCTTCTGGATTTGTGCCACGACGTCTGCCTTGCTGGCGAGGAGCCTTGTCAATGAGGTAACGAGTCTGCGTGTTCGTGCGATACGCTTCAGGTTCACTGAGGTGGTGTTTGGTGGCGCTGCCTTCTCATTCCGAGATCGCCTCCAACGCGATTTTATGGCACGTACTATGCGCTTTTGGAGTATGGATAAAGGCGGCCGGGGAAGGGAAAAACGTGTCCTTCTGGGGTAGTTGCTAGTGAAATGGATAATGCTGTTCTTCTCGCTGAGAGACGAGTGCTTCTCCAGGTCTATAGAAACTTGATCCGGTTTCTGCCCCATATCTGGTGTTTTTCGAGGTCTAAGGATATGCCGCTTAGAGTGATGACCTTTGTCTTCTGTTTGGGCCTCTTGTTGTTCATTGTAAACGAGCTCTTCGATAGACAGGACTTCATTCTCGATATCGTCTAGAACGGGGAAAAACGAGTCGACGATAGAGTCTAATAATCCATGGGCGATCCATGCTGCGGATCATCGTAAGCGCATTACAGCGAATGTTTTTTCTCCGACGACTTACCTGAAGACATATTAATAGATTCTCCTAAAGATATAATTCTATTGCGAATGCGAGCGGTGTGCTCTAGACGAATGGGAAAGGTGTCTCAGGTCTGGCAGCGAATGGAGTAAAGAGGTTGTATACCAGAAATGTCCGTGAAATGAAACTAACGGATCTGTCAGATTGGTATCCACAGGCGATTATGCACGACTCACTATACAGAGGCCTTCATTGAATATTATTAGGTACACATTAGCTTCCCTCAGCAGGCCTTCATTGTCGTCTAGGTCATTAAGGGTATCGACATCTCCATTGCTTTGGGTAACTTTCTCTTGTAGGTCCCGGGTTTCGAATGCTCTAAATGATATGAAAGAGTATCCCAATTTTGGGAATAATTCTAGTTTCTCGCGTGGTTCCTGCTGCAGGATATCCTCCAGTGTCAGCGGGTGTAGATGAAGTAGCTATTCGGGAATCAGCAATGCATCAGTTTGCGAATATGAGATCACTCACTCGTCCTATCGATCGCATGTCTTCCCAGGTAGGAGACGCTACGTCGAGAAACCATGCCTTTGGGGACTGCTTCAGCTGAGATGCTTGTCCGTCGCGAGCTGGCTGCTGTGACGCCTTGAGTTTGCCTTTACGGCTTGAACTCAAAGCTTCAAGATCCGTGGAAGAGGATGGGCGACTCGGAGCCGGCGTGTGTTCGGGTAGCATGAAATGATGATGAGTGGGTTCAGGAATGCCGGGTGTAGTTTCATTCCTGTCTTTACCCTTCCGTGACCTCCTTGCCTTCCTGAGATAGGCCTCCAGTTCCGAAAGAACCTCGTTTAAAGACTTTGATGATGTGGTCCGAAAAGGTCCGTGCGGGGTTGGGGGTAAATAGAGGTCGAAATGACGAGGTATATGCCTGGATTCTGCACGAGCTTTGACCAAGCTAAGACGGGCGGCGAAATCAAGCTCTGATTGGAGACTGTATACGCTGCTAATGTATCCTCTTCTTCTACGACGTTTCTTCGACTGTGACCGAGATGCGGTAGCGATGGAGGATTGGGAAGAAGTGGATGAACTGGAAGATGATCCTCCCCACCGTGAAAGGGCATTCTCCAAAGCAGAAACAACTTGAGCAAAACCTCTCAGGCGACCCCATGACGATGAAGAGGACGAAGAGGCGATAGTGCTCGAAGACGGCGACGGTCGGGGAGAATAGTGAGGTTCTGAACCACGGTAGATGTCAGAATGACCACCATCTGAATCTTCTGCAGGGTCCAGTGGTGGACTTTCTGCCCTTGAAATCGGAGTGCTATGGGCTGAATGTGTATCCTGGGCTGCCTGGGCATTTAGAAAGGAGTGAATGGGTTCTGCCATGTTGGGAGACTGGCCATAGGCGGTTGCATGCTGGCGTTTTTACTCGCGGGCTCCATGATTATATTTCTTTAGTCCTCAAATTTTCTCACCTTCAAACGTCATATATGAAACCTATCAATTGCCACACCGGTACCCATTATTCAAGATTGGCTCGTAAGTTTACAACACGAAAGAAGGTACAGAGATATCCAAGCACTAGCACTATCCAACTTTCCTGCGTTTATTAACTCTACTAGCTTCAGGGGTGGCACCTTTTGGAAACGGCCTGGATCGTTTCTCTTTCTGGCTGATCTTCTTCCGTTTCTTTTCAATCGCTTTCTTGACAGCCCGTTGCCCCCCGTCTGAGGCTAGGGCCTCGTATCTAGCTTTTGCCAAAAGCTGCTTCTTGGCCGCTGAAATAGAAAGTTCATACCAGTACAACACAGAGACAACCACTTTGTACTCACAATCCTTCATCCACCAGTTACCTTTCCCTTCTTTACGCTTCTCGCGTTCCTCCTTTTTGGCTTGATTGAGGGCTCTCTGTTCGGCATGCTGTTGACGATCACGATTAACTGCACTTTCCGCACGCTTCACTGCTAACTCTAGTCGTTCGATTTCGGCTTCGCGGTCGGCTCTAAGATGGCGAGGAGAAGATGAGAGTAGTCTGCGAGCACGTTGAAGGTTTTCGCGAAGGGTTACCAATTCTGTTTCATGGTTTTTTGCTAGGAAGCTATAGTTTTCCTGGAATTTTTCAGCGGACAAGGGCCCCGTCATCGAGAGAAATCTAGGATCTCTAACTTCCTGTAGAATAAGAGCAACTTTAATCTTTCTCTCTAAGGATGAGCATGTTGCATACCGGAACTTTGACGTCCACAACACTCCTTCTACGGGTTACCGGCTTTTTAGAGGACATTTCAACAGGCCTATAGGATGTGAACATGGGCACGTAAAGAGAAACATTGTAGCTTACGCGTGCTTGTTTACCCTTTTGCTAACCTCCCCTTTGAATCGTTTTTGGATCGGTTCTGAACCACCTTGTTCTCGATCGCTCTCGTTATCCTCACTGGCTGCGGAACTGTCCGTGTCGCCAGATTCAGAGGATACATCAAGGTATTTTTGGGCATGCCTTAGGGCACCCATGGGTAAACCAGAGAGATCTGAAGCACTTCTATTCAGGTCTTCTCCACCTCGTTACGAACGTGAGATTCAACGTACTATCCCTAAGGGAGTCCTATCATGCCATGACGATCAGCAGGGTTCACATCAAGATTGAAATGAGTTTACAAGTTTTGAGGGACCAGCTATGGGTTGCTCTAGCTCGTCCAAGTCCTCTTCATCAATCCATTGGGCAATCCGAGGGGCGTCGGCATCATTGTCGGAACCATATTCAGACACGTCGCCTTCGTCGATTTCAGCCTCAGAAGTTTGGAGATGCCTTTCTTGTTCTTGAGAGATTTCCGCAGATTGTGGGCCTTTCCGAGACAGAGGACGAGGTCGGCGAGGCATGATGGTAAAAATGATCTGAAGATGTCTACACTTGTTTGTGCCGCGACCTTGACTCCCACACGGGTTGCACTCAAACTCTTTCCTCTTTTCCATTGCCATTAGGCTCAGAGCGAACCTATGGCTAGCCAGGATGTATGGCTAGAATTCGAAGTGCGTAACTTGGTATTTAAATGCCTCATCTACTAATACGCCACTACAATCAGACGCTCCGTCACAATGTTAAACACAATACAGTGGATAGGCTCAAGTCAATCCTACAAGGTTTTAACGAAGAATGCGGAACACATATGTCAAAAGCTGGCAAAAAGCAAGAGATAATAGACAAGATAGTGTCCACTCTGGACGTGTGGAAGCAGCAGAATGCGGTTGACAAGTGGACCAAGGCAAAAACGGTTCTTTATCAAGTCAGGAATACCGGATCGTGCGTGCTCTCCCTTTCATTTTACGCCCTTGACATTTGTATGCTCTAAATTGTCGACATTCACACTGACTACCTTGTGCACACAGATATACGCCCTCGACGTCCAGAATGACAGGATCGTTTGCTTCCACTTCAGCTGCCACAGGCAGCTATTCATCGCCGAGCTATATGAAAACCAACAATTACAACTCATCCTTGAGCAGCAGCTCCCAATACGGCTCTTACAGTGCTCGAAAGCCGAGCACGACGTACGATTCTCCTGGACTTCCGAAGCCACCGGCATCTTCGAAACCAAGTGAATACCGCATTATATCTCTAATTGGAACGAACTGATAATCCGTTTTTTGCGTTCTCACCAAGCTTTACAATTCAAGGAATCTCCTTTCTTCAAGATTGATCAAATGGTATCTACCGTCGTGGAATGTCCAGGTATACTTACTCAGTTTGCGGGTCTAGCAAAAATCTCTGAACACCCAATTTCCCACAGAGACAACGAGTGCCACGGACCGAAGGCAACAAAGCCTACAGTTCACGCTATCTCCCGACCATCTCGATAAGCTGAAAATGCCCAAGTGAGTGGACAATCTTCCCTTGACTCGTGGAAAAAGCATTAATCTTTCCGGCAGTTCACGACATCAAGTTCGCCTATTCTGCACTTCCTCCATGTTCTATTCATCGAGTCCGACTTTTCGCACGAACAACACCCCTTGTCCAATCGAGTTCCCACCAACATGCGAAGTTCGTGTTAATAACACGCCCCTCACCGCAAGCCTGAAGGGATTGAAAAAGAAGCCTGGTACTGCGCCTCCACCAGACTTGGGCAAGTACCTACGGCTGAGTCAAACACAGAACCGGATAGAGATGGTATATGTGAACAGCCAGCAGCCATCACAACCTAAGGTAAGCAGTCCTTAACTATATCAAATGATTGACGATTGATCCCTTCCTCTAGAAATTCTACCTGGTAGTGATGCTGGTTGAGGTTACGACAGTCGATTTTTTGGTTGGGGAACTGAAGAGGAACAAGTTCAAGAGTGGGGACACAATTCGACGGGAATGTATGTCTTGTCACTCCTGCGGAATGCCTCATGCTGATCATATTTTCCTAGTGCAAATGAGTGTGCAGGAGGATGACGACATTGTTGCAGGACCCCAAAAGATGTCGCTGAAGTGTCCAGTAAGCTGGCCATCTTATGTCCGCACACTGTGTGCTGACCGTCCGTGTAGTTAAGCTTCATGAGGGTCACTACGCCTTGTAGATCATCGAAATGCGTTCACAGCCAGTGCTTCGATGCCACTTCATGGTTTTCTGTCATGGAACAGACCACGACATACCTTTGTCCAGTATGTGAGCGGGTATTGGACTGGAAAGATCTAATCATTGACGGGTGCGTTTCGATCTCGTAGTTCCGTACCGATCGGTCCTGATTCCCTTCAGGGCTTTTGATGAGATATTGAAAGCTTGTCCAGAGAGTGTGGAAGATGTTATGGTGGAAGCCGATGGAGAATGGCACACGTCCGACAACAAATACGGTTCGACCAACTGGAAAATGAAGCATCCACCATCGGTCACTGCAAAGCCACCTTCACCACCCCGTAGACCTTCGTCGTTTGTCAAGCAAGAGTTCTCAGATCCTGTAGTGGGCATGAACGGTACGGTGAATGGATCTAGCAAACCCAGGGATAACCAAATCATGGTCCTGGACGACTCTGATGACGAAGAGGAGGAGGGCTTGGTGAAACGAGAATTATCTCCATCCACTGCCAATGGAAATAGTAGCGCTGGGCCTCAGACGATCCAGCAGCCTTCACAAGAGGACGTCATCGACCTTACGTTGGATTCTGATGACGAACAAGCTAGTCAGCCGAAGCAGACTGGGAAACGCAAAGCGTCGGACGCTGCATTATCTCCCACTGAATCTATCTGGAAGAAGGGACGAACAGATACGGAGAGCTATCCTCACAGGCCTTCTAGCGCAGCGGTCAACGATGGTTATTCACGGTCGACTGACTCGCGGACATCTGCTCACACGAGCTCGCCCCGTCGGCCATCGAATTACGGAGCCCCTCCGTCGTCCCTGAGCAACGGGTTCGGAAGAAACTCTGGCACTCAGCTACCTCCGTTCAGCGAACTAGCGCCGAGGCCGTATGGCTCAAGGACCAACGGAAATGCGCCAACGTCTACTTCTCATTGGTCATAACGAGCTGCACCTTTTGGTTTCCTTTTTCCTTGTTATTTTGGCATAGTGCATAGCATTGGTACCGTACCTACCTTAATGTACATCAGCTGGTAATATGGGCAGAGACAATCTTGTATACGTTGTAATTCTTATTTCCGTCGCGTGTCACTTGCGAGTGCGCTGTCAGTGCGGTGTCCGCGAGCATTGAAAGTCGAGTGGAAATCCGCGTGCATCGTGCGACTTGGGTACCTTGGCCTTTTTCCCCGGAACAGAGGTGCAAGGTGGCGCGGAGAAAGATACGTCCCGGACTGTTCCGAGAAGAAAACTGAAGAAACACGTCACTCAAAGTTCAAGTGACCCTCGAGAGCGACCTAGAACAGCAAAACGAACTGTGAAAAATCGAAGGATGTGCTGTAACACTTGTTTTGAAGCTCCTACAAGTACTTTTCACAGTTTCGATGGACGGGAACGCAGGATTTTTTTTACAAGGCGTTATCAAAGAAATTTCGTGAGCGGTGCTCATGAAATCACGTGAAGACCCCGCGGTCTGCGTAAAAAGGCGGAAACGAAAATTTCACTCTTTCCAACAAACTCTCACTCCCTCCACCTCTTCCTCTCCTCGGTTCTTCCTCGTCACTGAAAAATGGCAGACGTAAAAAAGGGAAAGACTCCCGCTGAGTTCGCCAGTGCGCTCGCTACCTTTTTATGTCTATGTATCGTCCAGCTCATCACCGTCTACAGCCGATTTCCTTATGGGTGGTGTTTCTGCTGTCAGTAGCTTGTTCGTTCCTCTTTCAATCTCTTTACTGAAGTAGCTTTAGGCTGTCTCGAAAACTTCGGCCGCTCCCATTGAGCGAATCAAGCTTTTGATTCAGAACCAGGATGAGATGGTGCGTTACAAAGTCGTCTAGTACCGTGCCCAATTTGACCCATTTTGTTCTCTAGATCAAGCAAGGTCGTCTGTCGAGTCCCTACGAGGGTATCTTGGATGCTGGTCGTCGTACCATTGCTGATGAGGGTGTCCTCGCCTTATGGAGAGGTAACACCGCCAACGTCATTCGTTACTTCCCCACCCAAGCCCTTAACTTTGCCTTCAGTGCGTGTACTTTCTTTTACTGTCTGGCATATTGTTAATGTCCTGTTCGTGATCAGAGGATTACTTCAAGTCGCTTTTCGGCTTCAAGAAGTCTGACGGATACTGGAAGTGGTTCGCTGGTAACGTTGCCTCTGGTGGTGCCGCTGGTGCATCATCACTGCTCTTCGTCTACTCTCTCGACTACGCCCGTACCCGTCTCGCCAACGATGCCAAATCCGCCAAGGGTGGAGGTGCTCGTCAATTCAACGGTCTCGTTGATGTCTACAAGAAGACCCTTGCTTCCGATGGTATTGCCGGTCTCTACCGTGGTTTCGTTCCCTCCGTCGTTGGTATCATCGTCTACCGTGGTCTCTACTTCGGTGTCTACGATTCGCTCAGTACGTTCTTATTTTCGTCTGTCGACGTTTTGGTTATTCACGGTTTCTGCAGAGCCTGTTGTCCTTGTCGGTGCTCTCGAAGGATCCTTCCTTGCTTCCTTCATGCTCGGTTGGGGAGTTACCATCGGTGCTGGTCTTGCCTCCTACCCTCTCGATACCATCCGGTAAGTTGAATAACTCACAAGCGCGTCATTCACCTCTCATGAGTCTTCTAGTCGTCGTATGATGATGACCTCCGGTTCTGGTGTCAACTACAAGTCTATGTTCGACGCTGGTTCACAAATCATTGCCAAGGAAGGTGTCAAGTCGCTCTTCAAGGGTGCTGGTGCCAACATCCTCCGTGGTGTTGCCGGTGCTGGTGTGCTCTCCTTGTACGATGTCCTCCAGGCCAAGCTCTTCGGCAAGGTCTACTCTGGTGGTAAGTGCCTGCACGTCTTGAATGCGAGCGGTGTTTCTCACGACTTGGTGCAGGATCTGGTTAAAAAACTGCATGAGTGGGAGTTACGCTTTGTGGTCTTTGGTACTACGTATTCTGCTAGAGTTTTCTGTCGTTATCATTATGTTTGGTGGGTATTACGATACCTTACTATTTTCGAGATTTACATCAATACAACGGATAATGAACGATGTCGATACTTGGGAAAGTAAGGCTGGAGCGCTAAATGCGTCGGTTTACGTGAGGAAGCTAGTAAATAAACAGCCCGAGTGAAGGCAAGTTGAGATTCATGCCATGGCTATACCTCAGGTCTTCATTTCTTCACGCGTCCTTGCTCAACGTTGGTCGTCGATGGCTTCAACAGCATCATGCTATAACATTGCGGCCGTACCAAGAACAATGTCTGGAGGCCTGTGAAGCAGCGTTAGGCACGGGCACTTCACGAATTGGCGTCTCCCTTCCGACAGGTTCAGGAAAGACTACCGTTTTCATTTCCTTACTCTCCAGAATCAGGACTCCAGCGAATGCATCTAGTGCGACAAGAGCACTCATTATTGTCAACAATGTCGAGCTGGCACGTCAATCGGCCGACCAAGTTGCTAGGCTCTTTCCAGATTGGAGTGTTGAAATCGAACAGGGTGGAAAACACAAGGCATCTGGACTTGCAGACGTGTAAGTCCTGACTCTCTTTCTCTCTCACCACTATCCGCTAAGCTTTGGTGATAGTACCGTCGCAACATATCAGACCTTGTTGCAGCAAGCTCGTCTGGCAAAGTTCGACCCCAAACACCTGAAAGCCATCATTGTCGACGAAGCCCACCATAGTGCCAGTCCCTCGTGCGCCTCGAACATTTATCTTTGCCTGTCGCTCTCTAATAGCTGGTCTAGATATCGACGACTGCTTTCCCATTTTGATGCAGATATCAAGAACCCAGACACTGAATTCGAACCTCCAGCTTTGACCCACAAAATTCCTATCATCGGCTTCTCTGCGACATTCAGCCGACATGATGGACTGGCATTGGGTTCGGTCTATCAGAAGATTGTGTATCACCAAGATTTCCTTCAGATGATCAAGGAACAATGGTTCGCACTTTCAGTACCATGGTCTAATTTCGTTCGCTGACCGTAGAGTTGTACAGGTTATGTGACGTACGATTTACTTCGGTGCAAGCCAAGATCAACTTGGAGGAAGTCACCGTGCACTCTAGGACAGGAGATTTCAATCCTACTAGCTTGGCCCATGTTATAAATACGGACACCATTAATCGACTTGTCGTTCAGACGTACTTGGATCGTGCAGGTATGCAATCGCCTTCATGGAAGGGCCAGTTTGTTGACGCGCTATTACAGCCTCAAGGAAGTCGACCCTAGTGTTCTGCGTGAACATTGCACACACGGAGGCATTGACACAGGTTTTTCGTCAATATGGTATCGACGCACGATATGTTTCTTCCAAAACACCTGTGATGGAACGTAAAGCCCTCGTAGCCTCGTTCAGGCAAGGTCAATTCCCCGTTCTTGTCAACTGCTGTAAGTTTCCTTTGGCCTTCATGCTACACCTTGTCAATCCTAATTCTAGCGATTCTGACCGAGGGAACTGACATTCCAAACATCGACTGCATCATTGTTGCGCGTCCGACCCGCTCCCGGAATCTCTTTGCACAAATGGTGTGTCTGTTTTACATGCCTCTACCATAGCCCTCTTACAAGGTTACTAGATCGGCCGGGGCATGAGGCTGTCTCCAGATACAGGGAAAGAGGACTGTCGAATCATAGACCTTGTTGACAGCCTATCTCGCGTCGCCGGTGTCGTTTCTACCCCGACTCTGTTCGGTCTGGAGCCCGATGAAATCGCTATCGATGGTGAGCCCGGTCTGCTATCCAGACACTCTCACTAAATGTTCTTCAGACGAACCATTCAAATCTCTTGAGGCGCGTGCAGCAGCCAAGATTGCTGCAGATTCTCAGGATGATGTTCCCACGCCAACATCTGTCACGTACACCGACTATGAAGACCCCTTCTCTTTTGTGGAAGACTCGTCTGGGGCGCCTCATATTGCAAAAATCAGTCCACATGCATGGGTCGGATGTGGTGATGACGTGTATATATTGGAGTGTCTCGGGAAAGGATATATCAGGGTAGAACCAGTTATTGACAATGGTATGTCATACCCCATTCCTTAACAAAAACATACACTAATCATTAAACAGAGGAAGGTGACCATTACAAGGCGACTTTCACTCCCGCAGCCTTGGATAAAGCAACTGCCATCGGCCTGAAGGTGTCCCCCTTTCTGCGGAATCGACATGTCTTGAAAGCCCACACTCTTACTGAGGCGATCAAAGGTTGCGATACCTATGCCAAGTTGAAAGTTGTCCGAGGACCAATGTCTCTGGGGTATGTCCTTGTTCGAGTTCCATAAACGAAGTCCTCATAATTCGCACTAGATTACTCCGGACTGCCAAGTGGAGAAAGGCTCCTGCAACCCCGCAGCAGATGCAGTTCGTCAACAAACGCCTTTCGAAGAATCTCGATGAAACTACTTCAAAGGCACTCACGAAGGGAGAGGCTGCCAACATCATCTCACGTTTGAAGCATGGTGCTAAATCTCGTCACCAGAAGAAAACAAAAGCTGTTAGGGCCGCGGCCAGAGAGGCAGAAAAGGAGCGAAAGCGTCGAGCACGGGAAGTTGTTGAAGTGGGACCATTAGATGATTAGATTATTTATGGTAGATAAGCTAGACTCGATATAATACCCTATTCAGCTTGTATCCCTTTCGAATTCCAGCTGAGAAAGGAGCGGTGAGACAGCGGCTTCACTTCCCAACGTCAATACTGCAGCCCGTTGAGCGAAGTTGATCGTTTCCTCCAACGATTTCATATTGTTTAAGGCTTTTGGCTGTTCAATCAATCGCGACACCAGAGCACCGACAAATGAGTCGCCTGCGCCAGTGACGTTGACGAGTTCTGCTGGTAACGCCGGGAAGTGTGCGATCATGATGGAGGCGTTGGATCCATGAGAGATTACGCAACGCTCATGTACATTGCTTTGTTGGTTCGCCCATTCAGAACCGGTAGGAGCTCTCATCACCACGACCACTCCTGCCTAGTTAGAGAAGACCGTCAATGGGTAGCCAAAACATAATAGAAGCACTCACTTCACCACACTTGATGAATATGTGTTCAAAGAATGGAAGTAGGTTGACCGCCATCTGCGCAACACCTTCGTTGACCAAGAAGGGCACTCCAACGACACCCTGAGACGGTCGAGACCTTGAAAGGTGTTCTAAGTCCATCCGGAATTGGTTGCCCAATGAAAAGCCGTCCAGAATTTTCCACCACTCCGGTCTAGAGAACAGGTCATGATCTTCGCTCGCTGACTTGTAAATCTGCTTCAACTCTAATAAATTTGGCGTTATGGCGTATATAGGCGCTGACATCTTGTTTCGTGGCCCTGAAATCGCCTGCAGGATCTTGGTCGCTTTGGTGACTGAAGTAGGTTCGCTGAACGAGATCATGGATTTAGCTGTGGTCGACCAGCTATAAGCTATTCCTTACAAAAGAACTGCGACAGATTCAGCTACAAGAGCCACGTCACAAAAGATATTGTAACCAACCTCTGATGCCTGTTGTGTGGCAGGAGTCAACTATCTCAGCTATCGCATCATCGGTCATGTTACCGTCCAAGGCAACCATGCTTGGACGATGCTTCCCGATGATTGAGTTAACCTGTGGACCATGGGCATCAGCTCCCGTGCTACGAAACGCTGAAAGAACAAACCGATCTAGCGGTGAAATCTTGGATGATGTCCATATTCGCGATGCCTGTCATGAGATTGCCGTCCGCATCCAGAATCATATTACAAGCAGCTGTAGCCCCCGCTCCTACCGTGAGACCATCAAGTCGCATTCCCAACTTGCGGGTTTCTCGTCGAACAAAGTCGCCTAGCAAGTCGTCTGCAATAGGCGAGAGCAACATTACTGAATCCTTGTTTTGAGAGACACGATGAGCTGCTTCCGCTATATTTCTTGCCACACCCCCGAGTGTCAGGGAGATCTTTCCAGGTACTGTCGAGTGAATACGAAGGCTGGTGTCCGTACCGGTGGAGCTCTGGGATGTCACATCCACAGCACTCGCCCCGGTAACAATGACTTTTGGTGGGTTAGCAGGTGAACTCTCTGCTGATACTTGGGTATATGTATCGCTATTCCTCTTTGCAACCGATGGTGGTGAAACCTTGATCATAAAGAGTAGGGAAAGTTTGTGGCACCTTTGAGTTACAATGTCTAATTTCTTACATGATTCTTATCTCTGGATGTATTGGTTGCCAATTTTCCATATTCCACGGCTATTGTTCCTCCTATAGGTATATGAGAAAAGCGATCACTAAGACGGTCAGAGGTATGAAGTCTCACCGACGAGCGCTGTATTCTTGAGGAGAGCAATGTTAGATGTTAAGGACTGGCCTCCCGTTAGCTCTACTATGCGTCGAAGTAGCCAAGGCGTAGCCTCCTTGCCGCTTTTACTGGTACAGAATCGTTAGGAATAGGTTGAACAACGAGAAACATAACACACGCTATCCCGTTCTGCTCAGATTCTACTACTGCCTAAGAAATTGATCAGTGATGTTCGTCGGCCGAGACGCGTCAAGAGTACCTGCTCAACGGCTTTTTGGATCTTGAGCCCTTCTTCTTCGTACTCCTCTGGAATGGGAACAGCTATCAATGTTCCATTTGCCATGCCCAACTGTTCCTGAGAGACTATGTATCTCAAAGTATGAATATTAGGATGTAGGAGGAGAAGCTTGTACTGACGTAGGATCTGAGCAGCTAAAGTCGGAGTGTCGGCGTTCCAGGGAGTCTACAATCTTGGTATTTGTGATCGTCGCAATACTCATTTCATGTTCGTACCTTGAATCCACTTTTGCGAGAGAAGAATGCAGGGAAATCCTTTGTTGATCCATACGGCACTACAGGAACACCCAACGTTTCCTAAAAAGATGGCCTCAGTGTGTAATAGTTGTTCGCGAACCGGAGCAGCCCACCAAATATTCCAAAGTTCTTCCTATATCCAGAATAGACTTGATCCCAGAAGACACCAGGCCCACGGGACAACGAGTAAGCTCAAACAGATCCGCAGACACATCCATCGCTACGTGCACAGTTAGAACGCTGTGAACCGATGGAAATAACGGAAACGCACAATTCTCTCCACCCCGATGTACTCCGCCTAATCTGAAAGACCGAATCCCTGTTAGATACCTACAAATCACAACGACACGACCTCACCCTCCAGTAGCAAAGACCTATCATATAAGTGAGCAGCTGCGAAGCGGATGAACATGGCTATCTGACCTTGATTCCCGCTAACGCTGCAAAAATAAGCGTTGAGCTGCAAGTTGTACCTCCATCAGCCTTTTGTGCGATAGCTGGGCCAATGTCACGCCTGGACAGTTTCACTACGGATGGATTGTTCTTCGTGTCCGCTAACCGGTGCAGGTCAGGCTTCTCCAGTCCAACTTTGACACGTCCCCCAATCAACCCAATGGTAGCAGGCACGGCCCCGGTGGACCTGACAATATTCTCGAGATCCAGGGCAAGGTCGTAGTTGTTAGGATATGGGATGCCATGGGTGACAAGAGTGGTCTCTAGTGCGACAACAGGTCGTTGGTTGTGAAGTGCTTCTTCGACTTCCGGGTGAATCTCGAGTGGTATATTTTTGTTCGTCAATGCAGCCCCGAAAGAAATGGAGCGTGCCCCATGGTTGAAGGAAGAAGAACCGGTTCGAAATGTAGAGGTGAGGCACCTCTGCAGCCCCGAACGCATGTCGTGATAGTAAGAGGACAAGGTTCAACGCTTCTCAGTTCTGTCACCGCCGCGTTCCCCGTGATCGTGCTTACCGTATGGGCGTAAATGTTCTTATCTAAATTCCCATCATGTCTTCAGAACCTGCTTCATCTTTCGAGACGAGTCTAGATATCCCTGGAGCCATCTGCGCCATATCTCGTACTCTAGATGTAAACGAAATCATCAAATCGGTGGGAAGTGACAGTCATGGGGCAAATGTCTACTTCATTGGTGAGTGCAAGGAAATCATGCAATTTACATACTTCTCTAACTCAACTCCAAACAGGTACTACACGAGATAATTTCGAGGGGAAGAATGTGACACGATTAGAATACCAGGCATACTCCAAACTCGCAATAAAGACCATGACGGAGATAGTCCGAACAGCACAAGCTTCGGGGCCCCAAGATTCAGACGGATCGCCCTCGCTCAAATGTGCCGTTCACCATCGCATTGGTGTTGTTCCGGTCGGAGAACCGTCAATCGGTATTCATGCACTCCTTGGTGGGAAAGCACACAGTCTGACATCCCGTCAGTCATTGCAGTCTCAGCACCTCACCGCAAAGAAGCATTCGTTGCGTGCGAATACATCTTGGAAGAGGTCAAGCGTAAAGCTCAGATATGGAAACGCGAGCACTATGACGGTGAAGACGAAGCGGAGTGGAAGGCAAACAAATCATAGAATAGATTCACATAGTGTGTTGCTAATCGACCTTCCATTCTTTAGTGACTACATCGTCCTCTTGACTGACGAGCAATTCAACAGCCCACATCGTCAAAGTGAAAAAAATGTTGATCCATCTCCACCAAATTTGAGAGGAGTGGTCCAGAACTAGACAAGGGGTTGAGAAGCAAGTAAACACGGACAATTTGACGAGCTTACGGAGCAGATGCGAGTAGACCATCACGAAAAGTAATTGACGATAAGTCAAGATTATTCGAGTCAGGGTTGACGTGGGGCGATCCTCCCACCCATTGTCGACACCAGTTTCTGACTCCCAGCTGTCAGCACCAATGTTTGGCAATATACGAGAAGCCAGATGCATAATGGTGAGTCGATAGAGAAGAGCGACCAGGACTGGTTTGGGAAGAGTGTTTGTGACGAAGTTGATGAGCGCCTGGAAATGGGGGAGTACATTTGGTAGCAAGGGCACGCTAAGAAGTGGAACACTAGACATGGTTTGAGTCATGTTATGTTCAAAATTCTGACATTGACTCACTATGAGAAGCCTGGGTCCGAAAGAGATTGTTGATCGAAACCACAGAGCCATATGTTATACGCGATGCAAAGTGCTAGTGCTGATGATTCTATGATGTTGGTTCTCCTGAGGAAAAATCCGATGAAAGTGAGGAAGACGAGTGCTGTGAGAGCAACTCCTAGAAATGTCGACGACAGTGGTGATGACGCTGCTGCAGAATACGACTAGATACCATATAAATGAATTGATCGATGGACATATTTATACACGCACGCTGACGATCCAATTGCAAAACACAACGTAGGTGACTGAGCTTGCAATGAGAAGTGTCTTGTGTTCTGTTTAGTTGCTTGGTTCTGCATCCTTGGAAGCTACGAAACATACCAACTACACAAGGGCCAATTTAGTTAATCTAAGGTGTTATACCATTAAAGGAGACATACCTGATATCCTTCTCCCTTTTCAACTAGCCTTTTCCCTTCCTGCCCTAGTTTCTGGGCCACGAGTAGACTCGACAACCCTTCCATCACAATGAAAAAGGGACCGGCAAATGTCAGTAGCTTCCCCCAGCATTGAGTAGTGATTACTAGCCAAGGGTGCGACGACAAAATGGAGAAGATGTTGAAAGAAACGAGGAGAAGAGCGGGGTGCACAGGAACTTGCAGCAGCGATAGCGATGCTGATCCCCATAGTAGAATGAGGGTTCCGTGGATCACAGCATGTAGAGCGAGTAATAAAGATAGCAGCAGGAAGGCGGCTTTAGAGAGAGTGGCGAGGGTTAAGGGAAGAAAAATGAGGATCTGTACTGCTGTTGATAGTCTGTTCGACGTATTGCCTTTAGAACTGTTATTTCACGAAGGATAGACCATGATACTCACCTGGCTGTATGAGAAACAGCACTCCACAGCACGCTGGACATGATGAGTGACCGTAAATGGGGGACTCTAGTGATTGGCTGTGGTGGTGGACATGCTTCAAGCCCTCACGCGCACGGGCACGTGTCTGGTCCGAAATATAAAGGCGCACGCACGCGTCTGACAAGTTGCAACGTCTTGTTTTGTCAGATAAATAAAAACTATGAAATCTATTCTAATACACGAGTTGTTGTCTATTATATGAGCGCTATATATTAACCTCTCTATGCCTTGTTCAGGACTTCAATGACCTTTTCGTGTCGAGGAATCATCTTGATGCGGAATGGGACAGGAGAGCGACCGGAAAGACCATCGTATTCCTTCAAATCGATGGGCTCGCTAGGGATCTGCTCCATTCTGAATGCCCAGAGGATCCTAGCGATGACTGCCGGACTATCAGAAGGTGTCCTCGACGAACCACGGAACCACATACCTAAAAATACTTCGCGCTCTGCCACCCACATACCCGGGCAAATGCGACGACTGGTCCAAATATGTCAAACAACGATTCATTATGCGCAGAAATAGAACTCACCCGACACCGAACATCCAATGATCTCTTTCCATAGGGTTTGCAAGATTCGCGGACTCAGATGACAATGTAGAATCAGAGATGTACCGATCAGGCTGTTGAAAGTAATTTAGTGAGCGGAAACAGAGAGCAATCAAGTCAATTACTAACGTTGAAGCGGTATGGTTCCGGATGTCTCTGGGGATCATGATGCATGGTATACTGGGGAAATGTAAGTAATTTTCTCCACCCATAAACTGTCAACAGAGCCTCACTGTATTCAATACAAGCACAGTGTCCTTTGGGATGTATTGCCCCCGATAGGTGAAATCTTGACTGTTGACATGTGGAGTACCAAGCCAGAATGGATTATGGCATCGCTCGACTTCCTGTAACACAGGATTTAGTTTGGAATAAAAATAGAACTGTAGTGCGAACTTGCCTTGATGATTGCATGAATGTATGGCAAGTTCTTTTCATCCTCAACCGTTGGCATCCGATCCCTACCGATTACGCGGTCAAGTTCATCGTGTGCCTTCTGTTGAATCTCGGGATACGAAGGAATGAGTGCGGAGAACCATTGCATGATGGAAGCCGTCTGCCACCGGAAATCAGCGCTTGAGCAATACTCACGTGCCAAGAGTGCAATGAAAGCTTACGGTTTCAACACCACCGATCATGAAAGCAGAACATAAAATAGCCATGTCCAAGTCATCAAGTTTCTCCTCGTCCTTAACCTCGATGAGGGTTTTGACCAAACAGTCTTGAACCTTCTCTCCACGCTTCATTCGAGCCTCGATATCCTTCACCATACCGCCATAAGTATCAACAAGATCTTTATGGAGTGCTTTGCCCCGCTTGATCATGTAGTTCAATGATCCAAGTTTCTGTAATAGTGGCACGAAGTCGGTAAGGTTCGACACAGGTCCCGTGCAGTTCCTGAATTGAAAAAAGTGATAGATCAGTTTCATCATTGGATCAATATAAATGCTTGGTACTGACATAAATTCCCTAGAAAGTCGAAGAGCCGTAGCAACCAAAGGGTGATCAATCGTATCAGTCCTTATACCGAAGCAGACTGTTAGCATGTTGTTCAGACTGCATCGGCCTGCGTGTGGCTCTGAGACGCTTTGCTTAGTGCACGAAATCAAAAGGCAGAGTTACTATTCCACTCACGAGGGTTTATGGGACGTGCGCCTGCCTTTCCGAACTCCATCAGATCCTTGATGAGTATGGTAGCTTCATAATCAAGAACATGGGTATAGCCGTCAACAGCGCGAGTGTTAAGTGCGGCTGTAGCGAGTCGGCGGTGCTTCCTCCTGTGGCAATAGCTGAGCAGAGAGTCATTAGTCGGACAATATGACGCACCATCGGTCGTTGTAGGGCTAAAACAAATCTTCAGTTTGAGAACTTAGTAATGGAGACACAGAAGCGTACCGTAGCTGTGATGCCTCGACCAGCAAAGATGTTCTTTGATTTCAAAAACATCTCCTTTCTGGATGAAAAGACAGCTCCATTTGTCACCATAAGGTCCTATAATCGTTGTTATTAATGCTTAGAAAATATCATCACCAATGAATTGTATAACTACCTTGACGATTTGAGGGTCAGAGACAATCACGAAGAGTTGGTTACCGAGCCAAAGAGAGTATAGCGGACCAAAGCGCTTTGCCCAGTGATCGAGGGTGAGCTCCGGATAGTGCGTGAGGAACGGGAAAGACCCTATAATCGCAAACATTCAGAAATGTTGAACAGAGTTCACTAGTTTATGAAGACCTACCGACAATAGGCAGCCCGACTGGACCTGGAGGTATATGGTTTCCACTGGCGTCGACTGGGCTCGGGGGAAAGAAGAATTCTTTCACTGCTTTCGCAAAGACATAAAGTGAAGCAAGAACTGAGGCAAACGCCACAGTGCGGAGAGAGACAAAGCTTGGCTCTGAAAGGAGGCTAACTAGCAGAGAAGGTGTGAACATGGTTCTGAGTGACTGCAGAACGACCTCAAGCAATCGCGCCTTTTGTACGCAGAGGCCTGCTCTATTCAAAGACTGCAGTTACTTGATAAAGAACAATCGGAGATTCCTAACGGAACTTCATCCCAACACGGGTATGTGGGTGTCTCTGTTGTTGAGCGCAGTGGGTGATTCTTGGAACTTGTTTGTCTACGTGTAGATGTTGAGAATGTCGTTCTGCCGTGACTGCGAATTTTAGAATAACCTAGAGGCGGACTAATCCTGACGCACATATACATTCGCACCATATCCCGGATGCATCGTCATTTTCCGATATAGACAACTACTAGCATTAGTCCACCTCCGCTCTGCATGACGTTCGCAGGAAACCGACACCCTTGATCACGGTTTGACTTGCGGCTGAATGATATGGTGCCTGCAGATGTGGGATGCCCAGGAAGCTCACAAGAATTGCTTCAGTACGCAGGTCCAAGCCACAAAGACTGAAAACTTGTTGCACTAATACCTATCCATCAGCCAGCTGTTTATCCGTTTGGAAAACTATATTTTGAGTATCGTGGCTACTCACTTGCAACAATTCTTACCGCCGGAAAGAAATGTGGGTGTTATGAGTATGAGCCACGTGTTGACATGTCAACATTTCATCGAATTATATCTTTGTACTGGGCTACGGACAGGCTTGCAACGTCAAATGCTGTTTCATCGCACAGGCACGCAGCCCCTGTCAGTACACAGCCTGCAGGAGGATATAGTATCACGCACCTTCAGGCAACCAATCAAGCGCCACTGCATCCAGCACTAAGTCTTTGGCTTAGCGTATCATGGTCTTGCCACTTGGGTTCCGCCCAGGATCCCGCACATCTACTGTACGTAATCAGAGCACAACTTTCAAGCACTGTCAGAGTAGGCCGATCCGTTGCTGGTGACAGACCCGGAATTGAGCCCCACTTCGTCCGGTGCATTGAATTGTATTGCTCATAAGTATTCCCAGGCTCCCGCTCGGAAGTATCAGTGGATAGACAATTTATAACCCTCCCAAGTCAAGAACGCAGACATCTGACAGCCATACAACTTTCGGGCGTCGTTGCTTGTAGGTCCACACCGCGCTTAGAAATGCCTGCCGATGCCAAGAATGATCGTGACAGTATTAGCGTCGTAATTTTAGACAATAGTTCGTCCAAAAATTGCTCCTTCTGCAGCGGGTAGATGAGTTTCGGAGGGAAAGACACCCCAGTCCCTTTTCGAATTGATTTAGGAAGGTCGGACTTCCCATTTCTGAAACTGTAGGTCAGCGAAAACGTTTTAGAATACGTCGGCAACAGGCTTACACAAAGATACACAACATGGCGCTTCAAAGATCTACCAAGCTAATAAGCGATTCCTTCCGAGAAATAGTCCTCGGAATATAGAAATGGCACTCCACCAGACATCAACATCAAGTTCCTTCCTTCATTTCCCGAAATATGCGTAGACAGGCGTCCTGGTGGCTTCACATTTAGTGACATAAAAGGACGATGTAAGGAAACTGTAATGCCCACCGTCAAACTTCCATTCACCTACTCCTCTAAACAAAGCAACATGTCACTACAAAACCGCTCCAATCTTGCACGTCTTCCACCATGGATAAGTCGTTGGTTGGGATATCGCTCTTCACCACCGCCGAAACGCGCAGACTATGTTATCTGGGCTTGGTCGTTTGTTGGCGCGTTCTGCGGAATTTCGGTTCTACAAGCTGTTTTCGGCCACGCCCGATACTTCATTAGAAGAAACGTACCTTCTGTCATTGCCAGTTATGTACGTCTCCTTATCTTCCTCAGCGTGTATGTCTTGATGTTGTTGTTCATAGGGCGCCTCCGCTGTCTTAATTTATGGTGCGATTGAAGCACCGCTTGCACAACCTCGAGCATTGGTTGGTGGTCAATTTATCGGGGCATTGATTGGGGTTTGCATCACCAAACTGTTCCGCCTTTTGCCTACCGAGGAGAGGTATCTTCAGCTTGAATGGCTGGCTGGGTCGTTGTCATGTGCGACTGCAGTTGTAGCCATGCAGATCACGGGCACAACACATCCTCCTGCAGGTAGGTTCAAGAGAATGCCCGAATTGTGCGATCTGTTTGACACCTTTGTTCTTGTAGGTGCGACGGCTTTGCTTGCCGCCGTCGACGACGACGTCCGCGATATAGGGTGGTATTACCTCCCAGTCGTGCTCCTGTCTTCTGCCCTTGTCCTCGCTATCGCGTTGCTCATAAACAACATCCAGAGGCGATACCCAATCTTCTGGTTCGTTCCAGCAAAACCAGCACCAGTCATCCAACCACCAAAAGCAGAGCCTAGACCCACTAGTTCATCTGGCTCTTCCGTTACAGATGCAACACATGTGGAAACTCAGAGCGACCGTTCCGCAGTGTAAGCTAGGTTTAGAGTCATTCACGACCATCATGATACCTTTGACGAGTTCTTCCATGTCTGTATGATATACCTATCAGTAATAGAAAATACCATAGATCGACCACGTACCACCGGGATGTGTCGAGTCTCAACATAAATACGTCAAGAATGAAACTTGTGCTGTTGGAGTTGCGCTGAATATTGGGCTGTAGAGACGAGCCTTGAGAATTTCGTGACGAAGTTTGAGCAAATCCAGTGTACTTGATGGGTGTGAAGAATGCACACTATAGCATTTTAAGGCACTGATGACCAGTATGCGTGTCAAGAGTGTGACGAAAGCGTCGGGGAGTCAGAAGATATAGTAGATGGAGAATTTCTTGTGACGATGCTGACAGTAGGAGACAAACCGTTTAACCAAGGAAGTTGCCGCCGGCAAGATTTGTCTCCGGCCCACGGTCTCGTTCCCGCGGCTTGCGAAGTGTCGCAGGAGAATTACGCAGATTTAACGACAACTCCGTGTTTTTCTAAGTATTTATTATGCTTTACAAACTAATCTAAGATCCAGAACTTGCGGCGACTGAGAATCATGAATGAGATGAAGGTGAATCAAAGTGTTCGAAGGTCTTCCAATGTTGCTTGTGCTTTGTGCGGATTCAAGAACCCTTTCTCGCGAGCAAACTCCGTGGTGCGTATAACAGAAGCAGGGCCTGGAGGAACGTAAAATTCGTCGACAATGGGAATTTGGAGGAGGTTCATCCGTGGCGTTATAACAACCATATGATTTGTCTTGATTTCCATCCAGTCAGCTAATATCTCCCAGTAAGCTCAACCTGTTCTTTGGAGCAATATAGAACATACCACGCTCAAATGTGAGAGGCTCGCTAGCTATCATAATGATGTTCTCTCGCTTATCAGCTTTCGACATTTTGTAATGTCCCCCTTCTCGGAATTCGCTGAAGGTTGTACCAGAAGAGAACCACTGCAACTAATTAGCAAAGGTGAAGCAATTTGGCTGAGAGACATACGAGAGAGGCTGCTTCGTCTGTCCTTGAAGAAATGTAACGAGTGGCGATGACTGTTTGACCATCGGTAATACAGAAATTCATCAGGCTAGGTTCTGTTATGCCTGCCTCTGCTGCGAAAGCGTTCAACGAAGATATCGTCTTCATCATTGCATCCTTAAGGATCTCTGGAGTAAAGGACTTGGCATTGGGATCCGGAAGCTTTACCCAATGAGCATGGACGGCACGATATGAAGACGTGACAGGCATACTTTTGAAAGCAACAAAGCGAATGCCCACTCGGAATCTGGTTGCAGTGAAAATAAGCACTATTGTCTATTACATACTAAACAACACTCACCAGTATTTCCTTGTACAGTGTTGAAGATGGCATCTGATAGACCAGACTGTAGCCTCCGCTTGATTAAGTGGAAATCTGCAATACCACCGTTGTGCATGAACTAGTCGATCAATTAATAATGGACTGTAACACTCAAATTTGACCCACCATCAACTGCCCGTGCACAAATGGATGACAATTATCGAGGGATAGCGAACCGGCCGTAGTTGCTCTAACATGACCACTGTACGTAAATGTCCTTCAGCCTCGTATTAAATCGTTCAGGGCCACCGAGTACCCACAATACTAGTGGCGATTTGATCTTCTCGGCCAGTCGAGTGAGGTTGACATTATTCCAAGCCTTCCGACCGAAATTAGACGATGTCGTGGGTATGGCAAACTGTTCAACGCACAGGTGTGACCGACGTAAATATACAGGGTTGGCTTCCTATTTCTTCATCGTGTACGGAGTCGTACCATCCTTGGAATCTAACGATGAGATTTTAATGGTGAGGTATTTAATGGTCCACTCACCCACACCGAACCCATCTCCATTCATAGGACGCCTATGGTCCAGCCTCAGTCGGGAATCAAATGCCTGGTTGATGATGGAGTGGCATGGTCTTGTCAATAGCTGCATTTGAGGGTGTTGAACGAATGAGTTTCATTGGAGGTAGATATCCAGCGTACGTGTGACAGGAGAACAGGAGAAGTGCCTTTGTAGATCACGAAACGACACATAGAGCAATTGAGTAGAGGTGTCAACGGCCTCAAGTGTTGGCAGAGCGAAAGTGAGTTAGCACAACGGCGTTTAGTGGTGGTGACATGACTCGAAGAATCGCGTGCTTGGGCGCCAACACTCTGAGATTCAAAATCATACTCTAGCGACCTATAACATGTACAGATGTAATGACGGTACAGAATTTTCCTATGATGCAGTCCTGGTTTTTACAAGAATTCTTTGGGTCGGCTTGCAGGGTCACCTCCAGCTTCATCGTAGACTAAACCGGCAACACGGAAAGCAAGTTCTGTGGAACGGTTGGGAAACCAGAGATTTGAAAGTAAAGTAAGGGTACTTACCATCAGCTTGAGCTCTGTTCGCAGCTTCAGCGTACACTCTAACAACGTCTTCGGTCCCACTGGGCCTGACAAATGAACGTCCACCTTGATACCGGTTCATTAGATCGTCGATTTTCTGCTGCAAACCAGGAGGCGAGACCAATCGTCGCTCTGCATCTTCCGTCTTGAATGCATTTCTATCTGCGACTACGACCTTGACAAGACGGTTCGGAAGATCAACATACAGAGAGTCCCATTCAACTCCGCTGTATGCTTTGTGTGAGAGAACTACTTCGACGAGAAGCATGTCCGAAAGCGCGTCACCAACGGTTTGGTTGATGAGTTCCGTAAGGCTGACGAGATGTTCCAGAGCCCTAGACTGGGCAGGCGTCGATGGCTGGTGACTGCTGAGTACATCGAGGGTTGGTTGAGAAAACAAAACGGTTCCGTGTCCGTTCGCCTCAAAGTATACACCGACGTCGTATCGTTCGGCAGCATGATGCAAGTGTTTGACACCTGTCGGAACACATTTGACAGGCAAGCGCTATAGTGGAGTGATAAGTATAAGCGACGTGGACAGCGAAACTGACTCACCTCTTGAAGGTACTTGGTCGATGCACCATTGGCGTAGGCAGTTTGCACGACACCTACTTTAATCTGATCCTCAAGGCCGGCCGTTTTGACGAGCTCTACGATAAATGCCGCTACGAGAGCCGCAATTTTGTCACCGTCGAGCATGTGGAAGACGCCTTGTTCATCCAGGTAGTAATAAATCAAACGATCCGCATCTCCATCTAAACTGCATGCTCGTTCTCCAGGTTTCAAAACGTTTGCTAAGGAAGGCGGTAACTTTTGAGACGTCTTGACAAAGTCGGCACCACACGCGTTGTTTAGTGCGCCCTTTGTGGTGATAGCAGTGTTCTGTAGCACAAAAGGTAGAGAGTCTCCTATGACCTGAGACAACTTTTCTGCAGCAATGGCACCAACACCATTTGCACAATCGATGATGAGTGGTTCGGCGGCTGGTCTTCCGGCCTGTCGGTCCAAAGGTAAGAACAATTGGCGAAGGAGTATTATTACTACGTACAACCAACTTCTTGAATGCATTGCCGAGTTTTTGGAAATAGCCTTCTTCGGAATCCTCTCCATAGCTGTATTTGGTTCCCTTTGTGTTGATGGTGCGGACAAAGTAATGCAAAACGGGAGTTGTGGTGATACCAGCGTTACGAGCTTCGGCACCAATCGCCTTTAAACCATCTTCAAGAGCCGAAACCAGTGCTGCACCCGAAGGTCGCGTGTCCCTAGCATATACGACTCGTGCCGGTTTGGATAAGTCAATCTTCGCGTTGAGTACCAAAGCTTCGATCGCATCAATGAATTCGTCTGTGGTTGAAGCGTTTGACAATGTTGTTGCATGAGCTTCCCAGGATGCTTCGAGCATCTCTCCTTTAGGGTCCACCAACTTTACTCCATTATCCTTGCTACGTGTCAGCACAAACTCAGTACCCTGGATAAGTAAAGCGATATACTGACTGGCTCTGGATTATGAGAAGCGGTGACCATGACGCCAATAGTTCGACCATCGAGTTTCTTGCTTCTCAAGCCAGCAATAACTCCTACTCGAAATAGGACCGAGTCTAGCGTGCTGCCGCTGTAGATGGTTGAGCGATGTGGTCCACAGCGATGATACCAAAAGTGCTTACAGAGTTCGAAAACCGGCGGTGCCATACTGGAAATGTATGTCGGCTGGCTTTGGATGCTTGTCACTGAGATCCTTGATTGTCTGAACAGGAAGTGAAGCGGACATGGTGTGGTAGAAGTGAATGGTATACAGCAAAGCAATTGTTCGCGCCCATCGAACAGAAATAAAGAAATGGGGGCACAGCCACGATGACGCTCAAGTCATCCTCGTGGCTGTGAGCGCACTTGGTCTTTATCCGTAACCATCTATGCCTTCCAAATCCCCTGCCCAAGTCCTTCTAGAGAAAGCTGACAAGAAAGCCAATTCTTCGACGGGCTGGTTTGGCTCTAGTACTACCAAGTATGAGGAGGCTGGCGACCTCTATCAACAGGCTGCCAACGCCTTTAAAGTTGAGAAGTTGTTCAGGGAAGCTGGAGACGCATTTGCGAGAGAGGCAGAGTGCAGAGAGAAATGTAAAGAAGCGAATGAAGCATCTAATGCTTGGTGGAATGCGGCCAAAGCGTATAAACGAGGCTACCCTGAACGTATGTTTCATTAGAGCTATCTGACTGAAGCCCCACTTCTTATAAACGTCACAGTCGCTGTACAGGCATTGAGCCAGACGATCACTCATCTGGTGCAAACGGGTCGCTTCCGGCAAGCTGCAGACAGGGAGAAAGAGATTGGTCAGATACACCTTCAAGAACATAACGATCTCCGAAAGGCTTGTGAAAGTTATGTCAGGGCAGGTGAATGGTATGCCCAGGAAGATGCAGCAGCGTAAGTGACAGTAGCACTTACAACTTTGAATACTTATCATTATTTCACTTAGTACTGCCAATGCCTGCTTCAAAGATGCTGCTGATCTCCACGCGGATCTCGAAGAATATGGCCAGGCCATTGCTCTCTATGAACAGGTCGCAAACCATTCCCTTACGTCCGCTCTCACCAAGTATAGTGTAAAGGAGTACTGGTTGAGAGCGGGTTTGTGTGCTCTTGCAATGAATGTGAGTCGTGCTCCGCAGCTCCTTGACAATGACAACTCTCTGACCTTAGAAATAGGACGCGGTAACAGCCAAGCGCAACATGCAGAAGTACACCAACCAAGATGCTACTTTCCCATCTACTCGCGAAGCGAAATTCGTCAATGCACTCATTGAAGCTGTGCAAGCCGGCGATAATGAAGCTTTCACTGGTGCGGTTGTCGAGTTTGATCAAGTTACTAAACTAGACAACTGGAAGACGAACATACTACTGAAGATAAAGAGGGGCATTCAAGAGGAACCTGGATTGACTTAATGGACATTTTCAAGCATGTAATACGCCTACAATTTTTTCTATCATATACAAGAGTTTGCGATGCCTCTCATACCTGTTGCTGTGGAAATATCATATACATAATTCTAAGGCAACGAGGCGCGTCGAGGACGTTAGAACAACACGGAACGACACGTAGTTGTTCGTTATATTAGCGCTTGGGCATCGCACTTTCTCCTTCGACTCCATGGCCCTTCTGGCTTTTCCTTTTCTGCTCCTGTTACACTCTTTTTATTCTATCGTTACTTTTGTTCGGTTCTTTTGGCGGACACTGTTTAAAAAACCTCCTTCCCCATTAACCGCGCAGAGCCGGAAGACGCCGAAACATCTTTCCATCCTCTTCGTCACGGACAACGAGATAGACTTTCGGACTACTGAGCAATGCCTTCTGGAAAGCATTGAGAATACAATCCGCTGGTGTCAAGAGCTGAGAATAGAACGCCTGTCAGTTTATGACCAGGAAGGTGCGAGACACGTCGTTGCTAATTTGGATGGACTGACAACTCCAGTGTAGGGATCATTGCCAGAAACTCAAGGATAATACAGTTTTATTATGGATACCAGGAAACAGAACGTGAAGTCAAGTCAAAGTTGATTGACATGGTGTATCCACCTACACCTCCTGCGTCAGATGCAGGCTCTCGGCCTCTGTCGCCAGACATTGAAATTGAACGATCTGGCCCTGTCATGACAATACGGATACCTGAAGCTTGCCCTAAAAAGAGATTGTCAGAATCGGCTCAGAGTGGTGCGTCCCACCTATTCTACATATTCAACTCTCGAGCTGAGGCACTGATGTTAGGCTCGTTGAGCACCCAACTTGCTCCCTTGACGCTGCACGTCGTTTCCGAAGACTCTGGGAAGCACAGAATCGGTTCTATTGCTACAGGACTCGCTCAACAACACTACCTTCGCTCAAAACACGACGCCATTCGGAAACCATTCCAGTTGACAGTCTCTGAGCTGCAATTAGCGATTGAGGGTATGTCGCCTGTCAATCTGGGTACCAAATAGTACTCATAGAGTACATCATCTTCGTCAGAGACACAAGGGTTCCCTCCTCCGGATTTTATGATTGTCCATCCTCTTCATCCTTCAAAATACAATCGAGCCCCACTGGAACTTCATGGATTTCCACCATGGCAAATCAGACTCACAGAGATTTAGTGCGTTGCGTTTCTTTTCCGTGAACCGTTGGATTTACATCAACCTTTTCAGTCACAACCGCAGTCCAAGGTATAAGGGTTCACGACTCCTGTGGATGCTCCCGCAGCACCTAAGACCTTCCGTAAAGGCGGCCACATTGACCGAGTCGGAATTCCGGGAAGCCTTAGATCACTTTGCTGGTGTAGAGATGCGTTTCGGAAAATAGAGCACTCCCGATCTCCATTTCACCCGTTTTGTTGCACCATTTACCCGCCGTTCATGTGACGCTAATAGATGCGGACCGCTGGTTTAGATATCAAACAATCATTCTCTCTTTCAACTCGCATCTCTCATAAGCTCTCATATCGATGTCACAGACCAATCTATCTCCTCAACGTCGCATAATCGCTGCGCATGACAAAAACGGTGTGGGCGCGGTGACCAGTGACATCAAACTTGAACCCAAGGCAGGTGCCGCCAGATCGTGTTCGTGCTAGCGCTAAAGGAATTCCAGGACCTGGCACTAGCAGAAGGTGTCAAGGTCGCCCCCATCTGGAAGATCACTGACACACTACCCACCAACGACAACAATAGCTTGTAAGATTTAGAATCTTAGTAGTTTGACACCTCGTCACTACCAATACATCAGAGAGGACGGCGCAGAAAGGGTAATTGACCAGTCGGAGAATTACGGTCTAGTTTCCAACAATGGCAGTAATCTTCAAACGACGGAGCTCGCTCCAGGCGCTCTAACTCCCATGGTGAGTACTCTTACAAGGGTATGCATGGTGGGGGATTGTGACAAGCTTCTTTTCACAGCATAGGACATCCTCCATTGACTACAACATACTCCGTGAGTCCCCCACTACTATTGAGTTCTAGTACTCACATCCTTTATTTTGTTGAGCACAGTCGAGGGCGAGCTGATCTTGATGATGGAAGACGGAAGCGAAACACTTCTCACACAAGTCGGCGATACTGTTGTGATGAAAGGTGCAATGCACGCATGGAAAAATCCGTCGACAACGAAATGGTGTCGATGGACAAGTATTCTGACCTCTGCCAAGCCTGCAGTAGTTAATGGGAAAACCTTGGATCCAGCGTTGAATTAGTTAAATTCAGCAGTGCTACGTGTTGCTACGTGTTTACTGAAGATTGACAAATAGACCCCCGTCGACCAGCAGTGAACTACCCGTCACATATTTTGCAAGATCACTCGCTAAAAACACAACGGGCCCAGCGATATCGTCGGGTGCTTTTAGAGGATTAATCACACGAATTCGAAGTCAGTGGGATTCTAATACCGCTGGGATTACACCTACCTCCTAGTCTCCCGAGACAGGTTCTCTTGATCATATTTTCGCGTTTGGTAGTGTCCGCGAGATCCTCCTTGTTGATGTCGGTAGCGATTGTTCCAGGTAGGATTGCATTTGCACGAATCCCATACTTGCCAAGTGCTACAGCGCAACTTTGCATAAGGGACAGAATACCAGCCTTTCTATGTGAATGCTCAGCAATCGGGAATGATAGTATTGTTTCTGGAACTGACGTCGGGGTATAGTGGCATTGCAGCTCGCCACCGACCAGGGCAGAAATGGAGGAGATACCGATGATGGATCCTCCCTGGGGCGTCTGGGCCTTCATTTGGTTGGCAACGGCTTGAAACCAAGTCAAAGACAAGCTCGCGACAATTTTACCATGATACATACCTTGTGTGATATAGAACGAGCCATCCAAATTCACCTGGCGCGTTCGTTCCCATGTAGCATGCGGCATGGTCAGAAATTCCGCGAATGGACATATCCCAGCATTTGAGACCAGCACATCAATCCGCCCAAAGGACTCCACAGCAGCGGCGACAATCTAAATGAGGAACAATGAGCATAAAGGCTTCGAATTCATGTCATTTCGAAATGTCTTTACTGTAGAGGATGTAGCAGGGTCGGCAATGTCGCCTGGAACGACCGTGACCTTACATTGTTGATACTTTTGTTCGATCTCCTCCTTCAAGCTGTTGATCTCTTTGGTGGTTTCCTCGTCGCCAAAATAGTGAAGCACCAGACCAGAAGCTCCGTATTTGGCGAACTCCCTGGCTCTATGTGCGGGTTCGGTTGTTAGGAAACTAGCTAGTAATCAAAAGCTTGCAACATACTGACATGCCAGCTCCGATGCCTCGAGATGAGCCTGTGACTACAACAACTTTTTGAGAGACGATCGTCATTTCGAATGCTTTGAAGAACTGGTAGGAAGATGATAACAGAAGCTCGGTTTCGGATGGCAAAACATTCGGATACTTCGAGTAGAACTTGGAGAAGATGCAATGGCGGCTCGTTCGCCGGGCCGTGGACGATGGTGTTCCTTCTATTCCATCACCTGTCCATCAGTTTGATACCACTCTGAGAGTCGTACTCTCATGTACTGCATCATAAAATGGCGATGTCCGCTGGGAAGCCCCTTCAAATATTAGGTTAATCCTTTTCACGAAATCTCGCACCGAAATCACTCCTTCCCTCATCTAAATTCGGCCAAACATGTCTGCACGCATGTAAGGCGGTCAAGCACATTCAAGTGTGACTGCAAGGCTAACAGGTTCTTACTAGCTACTATGACTCTGATGCTGACTTGAATGCGCTGGATGGCAAGAAGATCGTTTTCCTGGGGTGCGTCGTTGGTCTGAAGTTTGGGCGATCATTCAACACAGCTCTCTATTATCTGCGGCAGATTCGGGAATCAGGGTTCGGCACAAGCACAAAATCTTCGTGATAGCGGAATTCCGAACGATAATATTCTCATTGCGAATTTACAAGACTCGTATGCTGAAACAGCCAAGGCAAAAGGTTTCCATGTCGAGCACAATTTTACAAAGGCTGCAGAGGTTGCCGATGGTAAGCAGTCACGCAAAGTGATCGAGGCAGAGCTCAACGTGTTTTCTCAGTGCTGTTCCTTCTAATACCCGATCAGGTCCAGCCACGAGTTTTCAACGAACAGTTTGCACCAAGCCTGAAGGCGAATACAACAATTGTCATTGCCAGCGGGTACAATGTGTTCTACAAGTTGCTCAACTTCGTGCCTACTCAAGACATAGTTATGGTTGCACCACGGTAAGCGATAGATGCTGCAAGTCCTCCATCTGGGTTTTGAAATGATTGTTCATAGGATGATAGGGTCATCGGTACGTTCCCTGTATGAGAAAGGGAAAGGCTTTCCGTGCTTTGTTTCTGTGGAACAAGATGGTAGTGGTAATGGCCTCGTAACTGCACTGGCACTGTCGCGAGCTATTGGTGCCACGAAGGCCGGCGCAATCGCATCGTCTGCGCGAGAGGAGACCATGATGGATCTATTCGCAGAACAAGCGTTATGGCCGAACATCATCATGCTCTTCAGGTTAGTTCGTCACCGCCTACCTGCTACTATGCTCATTGGTATTTTTATGCTGCAGAGAGGCATTTAGCGTGCTTAAAGAAGCCGGTTGCTCTGATGAGGCCTTGTGCTATGAAATGTACGTTGACAGCCGACTTCACCTACTAATGTCTCATTCTAATCCTCGATTTGCATAGGTGGATGTCTAAGGAGCCAGCGGAAATTTTTGAGCGTGCAGCGGAAGATGGTTTCATCGCTCAGGTGGGTGCAAACGGGTGACCTGGATCATAAGCTCAGTGAATTGAGATCACATTCGTTTAGTTGAAACACCATTCTACGGTATCCCAGTACGGACAACTCAGCGGCGCACTTGCGCTTGATGGAAAGGCGGCCCGCAAACATTTCCAGGAGATTTTGCAGAACCAAATTCTCGACGGCACCTTCTGCAAGAAATTCTCTCAGATTGAAGCTGACCTCGAAAAAGAAGGGCAAGAGAATCCACTCAATGTTCTGTACTCCAAAGCGGATGAAACTGAGCTTGCTCAAGCTGAGAAGCGTGTCAGAGGGAGGCTTTCTGGGCTCGTGTAAATGAACTGAATGTAAAACAGAATTCGTGACTATGTATGTACTTACCGGAAAGGGAACGTTGTGTGACGACTGACAGGGCCGTGCATGCCATAATATTCCCACGCATTACCTCTTCCAGAACCCTCACACTGCAAAAGACGATGTCAACGAACGGGAAAATGGAAGTCGACAACTCTCCCAGTCACAAGTCAATTCTTACTTCTTGTGCTTCTGAAGGTGTTCTGAACTTTCCTTTTTCCGTTTCTAGGACTCGTAATCACTCAACGGATACACACCGCACTCGTAGGTCTAACAGGTCTTCTTCTCGCGACCGTGGAGAAAGACGAGAGCGACATCGTGATAGAGGTGGCCATGAGAGAAGAAGAAGTCGAAGTCGTGATAGACATCGTGACAGAGAAAGGACTCCAGACAGATACAGAGACAGGGACAGAGAAAGAGAGCGGGAGCGACACCGCGACCGCGACTCTGACCGCCACAGGGAACGACGTCGAGATAGGGCAGAAAGTCGACATAGTCATCGTGACTACGACCGAGACAGAGATCGAGAAGAAAGGGATCGTGACCGCCGAAGGAAGCGCACAGAAGACCCGGATGATCCAGAGCAAGAAGAGCGTGCAAAAAAGAAAAAGGTCGGAGGACCGGATGGGCCAGATGCTGATGTTTCTATGAGTCCAGTTCCGCCGAGAGACAGCCCTGGAAGAAGGCAGTCAAGACCTCGAGGCGACTACGATGATTCACGCTACCGTCGAGACCGAGACAGGGACGACCGAAGGTACAGAAGGCGGGACTCCTACAGTCCGCCCAGAAGGTTCGTCATTGGACGATTTTAGCACTGGTCAAAATACTGATCCACGCATTAGACGTGTGTCGCCCACCTATGAACCACCACCCCAAGAAGACTATAACCCCGATGAACCAAAAGAGGATGATTCTGAGGCCAGATCTGTCTTTGTCTCCCAATTGGCGGCTCGTATGACTGCAAGGGACTTAGGCTACTTCTTTGAAGATAAACTGGGAGAGGGCGCTGTTATGGATTCTAGAATCGTTACCGACAGAATCTCTCGGCGCTCAAAGGGGTGAGCACTTCGATGAAACGTGTTCAACTTACTAACGGTGACCTTTCAGCATCGGCTACGTAGAATTTAAAACCATTGAGCTAGTCGAAAAGGCCATAGCCCTCACAGGAACGGTCGTAATGGGTCTTCCAATCATGGTGCAGCTAACTGAGTCGGAAAGGAATCGTTTGCATCCAGGTGACGGGTATGTTTTTTCAATGTTTATCATGCATCCCGTAATTGATGTTTCCTAGCAATCTCAATTTGCCCCCAGGAGTCAGCGCCCCACATGGCGGCGGAATGTGAGCTTTACTCATTTAGATACGAATACAGGTTGACCTTTTGATCAGGCTCTACGTAGGCTCGCTTCACTTCAATCTCACAGAAAGCGATATCAAGCAAGTATTTGAACCGTTTGGCCCCTTGGACTTTGTCGACCTTCATCGGGATCCGATGACAGGCAGAAGCAAAGGCTACGCCTTTGTACAGTATGGCAAATCTCATTTGCTGCAATTATCTGTAGCTCACAACTATTCACAGATACAAAAGAGCAGAACACGCCAAAATGGCGCTAGAACAAATGGAGGGCTTTGAACTTGCAGGTCGCACTGTGAGTGCTTTGATACTTTGTTTGACTATTATTCTGACTACTGTCGGTAGCTCCGTGTCAATACGGTGCACGAGAAGGGTTCGGTTCGATACACTCAGCAAGATTCCTTGGACGACTCCGGTGGTTCGTGCCATGTGTTGCTATGCGTTTCTTAGTACTCACTTTGTGTACAGGTGGTAACCTGAACGCTGCATCCCGCCAAGCACTAATGCAGAAGCTTGCTAGAATTGAAACACCTCTCTCTCTTCCTGAACCAGTGTACGTTCATTTCCATATGGCCGTTCATTAGTTCCATGCTGATCCTGATGTTCCTAGTAAACCTAACATACCGACGCAAGCGATGCAATCGCGATCCGTCTTACTGAAGAATATGTTTGATCCCGAAGAGTAAGTCCCTGTGACTGTTATCATATCTCTTTGTGCTGAATGTTACTCCGCTAGGGAAACGGAAAAAGACTGGGACAAGGACCTTGCAGATGACGTGAAAGGGGAATGCGAAGACAAATATGGCAAGGTCATTGCTATCAAAGTCGAGAAAGAGACACAAGTGCGTATTGAATCACTATGTAGTGTTCTATCTGACCCCGTTCTAGGGAGAGATATACGTCAAGTTCGACGCTGTCGAAACCGCTAAGAAAGCAATCCAGGGTCTCAATGGACGGTGGTTTGGTGGAAAGCAGGTCACAGCATCGTTCATCTCTGACGCCATCATGCAGGCTCACCAATAAGCAACATGTCAGCAAAGGGTCGCTGACATTTCGTTTGAGGATATTTTTCGCTTTGTCCTATTCCTCTCCTGCTTTGATGTCTCAATTCGTACTCCAGATATGATGAAGATCGGGCGTGTGCTCATAGGCAGGTTCACTCATTGATGTTCCCTTTTTTACCTTTCGCCCAGAAATAACTTTTTTCAGACTTAGATTATAACTCGCGCAATAGTATGCCTTTTCTAGGTTGATATGGGTCTCACTACATGTTAAGCAATTATTAAGAGGTAATAAAACGGTTTTACGCTGTCAATAGCCACTGACGGAAGACGCAAGGTCACTTTATCACTTTCGATAACCACGGCGTGATTTGGACCAGGTCTGACGAATTCGCGAGGAAATCAAGGTCTGAAGTTTTGTGTATACTTTGCGCGGTTCTGGGACGTTTAGACGCTTTACAAACGCGTCAGGACTCTTAGCTCGCTTATAACCATATTATCCCTTGTCATTGTTTAAATGAAATTATGATGTAGATAGTTCAGTCAACTTAATACATGTAACGGAAGGAAAGCGACTTGGGTCCATCACCCAACGCTTCGGTCGGAACATCTGAAGATTTCATCTTCACCCCTTGAATAGAATCTCTTCTCCTGTTCTCCCATCGCATCCAGAACCCGACGCTTGCCACAAGGATTAAGCATAGGCCACCGAATGCGGCTACGAAAGGCGTCAGGTTCTGATCAACACAGCGGTGGTAGTGAACTTACCGGACGTAGCGAGAGCTGGAACATACTTAGGTTCGTCCTGGTTGAAAAACAATCAGAATGCATCCACACGAGGTTGTTGACCATCTACCTGGGCTCTGAATACATTGGTCGAAATTAACCCAGATGCATTCGCAAGTGCAACTAGAAACACGGAAAATCGTCGTAACGTCGTTCGCTGCAAACCAAAGCACTATTCATGCGTACCCATGACAGCAGTTACTACTGCACGCCCATTCTCCTTTGGCGTATTGTTGTTGTACCAAGTCGCGACCAGTACAGAGGGCGCTGACGCCTATTTTCCCAGTGAGCATGTGGTTGCTGGATAAAAATTGGACACTCACTCCCATAGTCATTAGGAAACAGCAAAAGTATGCGACGTTTCTATGCGCCAAAACATCAATTGCCCCGAATACGACGAATCCCACCAGCGTGATGATGAGTGGAACACATATGTGGATTGAGCGTTCCCTAAAGTAGTCGGAAGAGAATGCCAATATGAGTAAAGTGACCGTCCCGACGATCTATGAAAATGGGTTAGTATCTGGATGTGAGATTGAATGGAGAAAGCACACGTACGTTAGGAGCAACGGTATAAAGATTGGTCTTGAGAGTCGAATAGCCTAGACTGGCGACGATCTTGAAGGAAAGCTTGAACATGGATATCGATGTCAATGTTACGAAGTAACTTACTTGAGGCAGGAAGTTGTTCACGCTAGCCTATGCCGTGCTGGTCAGCGTTAGACACCTTGAAGAGAGTGTAAGGATATCATTACCAGTGGGACACCAAAGGACATGCTGATCAGTGCCCAGACCCAGTATAGAGGGTCTTTGAATGGCCTAAAGGCCTCACGCAGACTGAACTTCTCATTGATAGTGACCGAAGAGTCGTTGAGGATACGTTGCCGAGCTGCCTCCTTTTCGTCATCTGTGAGTAGCCACCAAGTGGCTGGGGAGCGTGGAAGCCAAAGGAAACAAATGATGGCGAAGAACACGGTTGCAGCGCCTGTGGTCAGGATGTCATTGAGATGAATTGAACACTCAAAGTTCTAGTTTCGTTACTCACCTTCGATCCAGAAAAGGTACTGCCAAGCGTGATGCTTCTCGTTTTTCATGTGGAAGACACCGAAAGCAATCAGACCCGAAAAGGCTCCAGCAATCGCAGCAGCGGCGTAGAAAAGCGCAATTCTCGAGGCCAACTCCCCGCGGGTGTAGAATGTCGAGAGGTAGTAGACCTGTAGAGAAGGGTTCGGTTCGACACGATATAGGAGTGATGTATCAAACTTACAACGCCAGGCAGCATTGCAGACTCGAAGATACCCAGGAAGAACCGTATTGCGAATATTTCTAGTCGGAAGATTGAGTGTAAAGCACGGGAAACAAGGCATTGTCATTCACCAGAAAAGTTGTTCGCTATACCAGAGAAGAGAGACCTGAATGTAATTCCAGTGAATGTTCAATAGCAAATGAGGGGTCCACACGAACATGCTTCCAAATCCAACCATCATTATCGGTAGCACACGAGCAGCCGAATAACGTTTCACGAATATGGCAATGGGAGTGCCGAACCTTCAGGCATCATGAGCATCGCTGGGAGGAGTGTTCAGAAAGAGCCGGTCTTACAAGCAAAAGGGAACCTGGGTTGATGCATATCAGTAGGTATAATGATCACGAGTTGAGTGGGTACGCACGTAGAAGATCATGACTAGGAGGTAATACTGTGCAATTGAAACATTGGCATGAATAGAGGAAGCTGGGGAGTTATTCGATGACCAACCTGATTCCCTACGAGACCAACATCCTTGATAGCGGGATTAAGCACATGCAAACGCGACATGACGGTCTGTTGCGACACACCTTGTCCCATCCATCCGTTTTTGCATTTCCGACGTTACCCTTGTCAAGAGCGTTACACAAGTACCTGTTAAAGATTAGTCGAAAGAGTAACACAAATAGAAATGCACACACATTATCGTTAATGGTGGAAGGATACAGAAGTCGCATTTCCTCAGCAAGGAACGCTCGACGGCCGGAGCAATAGTTGACGTTCCCTTCTCCAACTCGTGTGCGTCGTTGGAAGGACTTTCGGGAACCTTTTCGGCGTCGATGGACGGAGTCGAGGGCTTCTTCTCCATGGTGGGGTGAGAGGGTCAAAGACGACGAGGTAATTCATGGAGCACTGTATCTCTTATATACTATTCTCCTGATGGGCCTGGAAATTGAACAAGTTTGGTGAGTTCTACCCGAAAAGGATGACGATAAGAGAAGCACCTGATGATAGGCAATGGGCCGCCCATGTTTTAGCTGCAATCTCCTGCAATGATCTTCTGCGGAGGCGGCTCTGGCGGAAACCGTTTTGTTAGCCGAGCTGATCTGATCGGCAACGGTCCGCGCACCCCGGCCAGGTATTCAACGTCTCAAAATCCGACTAATCAATCTCCATCTTTTCTTGCTCTACTCTCACAATGTCTCTCGAACGTATCAACTCGTCTGAAAACTCTCAGTTCACTCGTATCTTGTGTATGTGGTTTGATTCATTGTCAATTGGCAAACAAACTCACTGTATTGCAGCACACGCAACCAAAGTGCCTGGCCTCATCTTCCTCAGTGGCCAGACTCCCGTTGACAAGAACGGCAAGCTAGTCGAGGGTGGTATCCAAGAACACACAGTAAGTTTTGCTTGGTGCATTCTTCCAAGCACCCCACTAACGGTATCTTCAGGCTCAATGCATTAAGAACCTCGGCAACGTTCTTGAAGCAGCCGGTTCTTCATGGGACAAGGTCGTCAAAGTTAATGTTTACCTCAAGGACATGGACAACTTTTCCGCCATGAATGAGGTCTACGAAAAGGTGCAATGCTCCGGCCTATTACAAAACTTTTGACTAATGAATAAACACAGCTACTTCCTAGCCCAAAGCCGGCCAGGACTTGCATCCAGGCAGGAAAACTCCCCAACGATGTCGATGTCGAGATCGAGGCCATCGCTGCAGTATAGGAAAGGAAATTGTATCAAGTATTGAATAGTAAAAGGTTGAATGTAATACCAATCAACATGCAACACAAAGACTCAGCGATCAAACTTGACACAATCTGTTATCTAGCACGGAACACGTACGGAGCTGCGTTTCAGCGGATTTTAAGCCTTTAGAGATAGGTTCATGTATGTCGGGCACGGCACGATAATCGATAAAGATACCGATTTCTCGAGGCGGTCAATGTCGGACCGCGAGCTAGAGATTACACGTGCTCAGCGTCTTTACTTATATGACCAAAAGATGGAATACAAACCTACTCACGATCCTGTCCTCCGACTCCCAGTATGAAGCAGACGATAACACCATGCGATGCGATCAACCTGCCAGACAAACAGACACTAGTCGCCAGTTTTGCCGGGAAAACTTTGGACGACCTCAGAACACCTGCATTCGTTATTGATCGTAATGTATTCGCAAAGAACTGTGCAAAGATGCACGAGAAAGCTATTAGTTGGGGGGCTGCATTCAGAGCGCATTTGAAAACTCACAAGGTATCGAAGATATTGATATTACTTTATGTGTATCTCACACAAGTTAGACTGCAGAGGGGACTAGGCTCCAGCTTCATTCCGAAGCGGGAAAGACAGACGCCGTGGTTGTTTCGACCTTGATGGAGGCATGGCAAGTCGTCAAGGCAGGATTGTTCAGGGATGGGGTTGTCAAGGATGTGAGTTGCATGTTATCCCCATCAGCATGCTTTCTGAACTTGCCGTTAGCTTCTGTACGGTCTCCCGATTGCGCCAAACAAGATCGAGGATTTGTCGAATCTCTGGGATGAAATAGCGCCCAGCGGTGGTATCGTCCGTGTCCTCATAGACCATCCGGACCAGGTGAAGTTTCTGGAACAGTTTGAAAAGGAAAGGTCGCAGCCGCGGAAATGGTCTGTGTTCGTCAAGGTGGACGGCGGACAAAAGTGAGTGGTTTGGCTCTGATCGCCGGGCGACAATAACATTTTGTTTCAAAGACGTGCAGGAGTACCGACTGCATCCCCATTCTTCGAACCCTTGATTAAGACCTTGTTCTCTTCTCCGGCGATCTCTGTTTACGGGTTCTACTGCCATGCTGGTAATGCCTATGCATCAACTTCGCTTACTGAGGCTTCATCTTTCCTGTCCGGAGAGGTGGATGCTGTCAATACGGCGGCAGGATCAGCTTTGGAGGTCCTTGCAAAGTCAAACATCAACGCACCTAGCCAACCCTTCATCCTGTCCGTGGGGTCAACCCCAACTGCCCACGCCGCGAGTGCCGAGACTCGAGCCATGTTGTCGTCCTTGTTGCATGGAACACTCGAACTCCACGCCGGTAACTATCCCATGTTAGATCTTCAGCAAGAACACACCACCCTTATCGACTCGACTCGTATTGCACAAAGGGTGCGAACCACTGTCGTTTCCTATTATCCTGGACGAGGGGCGAACGGCACCGATGAGGCTGTCGTCGACGGTGGTGCCATTGCTTTCAGCAAAGATACAGGGCCTTCAGGGGGTTTCGGACGAGTGATCGGAACAGGCTGGCAACTGGGAAGGATGTCTCAGGAACATGGAATCCTGACACGAACGACACCGGTCGATGGTGACAAGCTTGAGGTTGGAGATCTTGTGGATATTGTAGGCCAACACGCCTGCTTGATTGCTGCAGCATATCCTTGGTATTACATTGTAGATTCTAGTTCAGGCGATGAGAAGAGTGTGGTAGATGTATGGGTTCCATGGAAGGGCTGGTGAAGGAGTATTTTGATAGAAATGCTGAGACTTGTAAAAATTATTGATGGCAATAAATGCACGTGGTTGTTGAGCCGAGGTCATTGCAGTGCATTCCGAGCCCGAAAGTGTCACTGTGCTTACTCCTCTTCGTTCCTTCACCACCATGCCCCTCAATGACTACGAAGCAGATGCCACAGAGTTATTGGAAACATACGGTGCGGATGGAATTTCTTGTCTGGTGGTTCTTGGACTCAATGGTGCTCGAAAGACTTTCTCATGAAATACATTGTTATTGGTTCGGTTCAGCACCTCATGTTGTACCGTCAAGTGCTTATCGTTCGTCAGGGGAGGCAGGAACGGGGAAATCATGCTTGCTACACCAATTCACCCATAATTCCTGTGCGCCTCAGCTCATCTTTCCCATACAGTTTCACTTAGGATTATCCTACAGTTAAGGATCATTCACAACACACAATTGGAGTCGAATTTTCCAGTCGGACTATTAAGCTTGGAGAGAAGAGGATCAAACTACAGGTACAAAATATCGTCACTCAATTCAATCATATCTTTTTGAACTTCCGTTACAGTTATGGGATACAGCTGGCCAAGAACGATTCCGGTCAGCCCATCATACGTCGGTGTTGACTCAAACTGATGTAATATTACAGTTCTGTGACGCGGAGCTACTATCGTGGTGCTGCAGGAGCGATACTGGTCTACGATATTACAAAGTCTGTATTTATAGATCACCTATTATTCCGACGAGAGTTCACTCAATATCTCTTTGATCAGCCGAGCTTCTTTTACCAATCTCTCCCGGTGGCTAGCTGATGCAAGAGCTCTTGGAAGTCCCCACCTAGTAACCGTTCTTGTCGGAAACAAGTCGGATCGTGAGGAGGATCGTGAAGTGGAGTGGGCAGAAGCAAGTAGATGGGCTGCCGAGAATGGTGCAACATGGTCTTTTTATCTCCACCTCGTTCCACGAGTCTTACCATCAATTAACAGATGTTCATTTCCTTGAGGCGTCGTCCCTAACAGGCGAGAATGTTG
The DNA here is from genome assembly GCA_037176845.1 of Paramarasmius palmivorus. Lineage (NCBI taxonomy): Eukaryota > Fungi > Basidiomycota > Agaricomycetes > Agaricales > Marasmiaceae > Paramarasmius > Paramarasmius palmivorus. The sequence goes on along the minus strand of JAYKXP010000004.1, from coordinate 532,986 downwards.
AAGCGCCATTTATGCTTGCTGCTCGGTCGATACTGCTCTCGATAGAATCAGGAGCATTGGATCCCGAGAAGGCTGGTAGTGGTGTCAGTTATGGCGATCGAGCACTACGACGGGTCAATAGCTCCAGTCGTTTGAGTTTTGGAAGTCTAAGTGGGCGACCTAGAAAGAACACTGTAAAGCTCAAGGTGAAGAGCTGGGTGCCTGGCAGTAGATGCTGCTAGTACATTATACTGTGAGTGACTGTGGACTGAGGTCGTGCATTCTATTGACTTATATCCCAAGCATTTTACTACCTGTATCCACTTTCTATTCCCACGTTTTTCGGCTTTATTCTACACTGCAGAATTCATACCCACCTATTTGCTATACCAACGCATACTCACACTCCATTGCGTGCGTAAGTCTTCGCCGGTGCTCTTGATCCAACACTAAATTCACGCGGTCCATCTTTGCAGTCACACACTCTTTCCCCATACATGTCTTCGCATCTTTGGTTTACATAGACTGCATATTTCATAATCATGTTCTTCCATCTATACAGGATAATGTGTATCATCGATTTTGGACTTGTCCTCGTCAGGCTATATGCTGCTATGTGGCTACAGACGGCTACACGCATGCTCTCAGATGCTCTCCTGGTCGCCGTCAACATGGTGAGTTTTTCAAACGCATGGTTCCTTATATCAATGCATCACGTAGTTGTTCACATGTCGACGCCTCCCGGTTGCCTACTCTCGTCCACTCTCGTCCCGGAGCAAAGTCTCTATCTGTTCTCGCCATATGTGAATCGCGGATAACGCTATTTGGCTCTATACGGAATCCTATTGGCACACGCGGTGATCTTATCAAATGACTTCACAAGCACTTGTCGCTTGAATCTATCGGTATGCTTCGAGGTTTCGCCGCTCACACGGATTAATTGACCCGCAGACCCTTTATAGACCCCCAAGAGACCGTACATGAAGTGGTTTCCCCTCCCCCCCTTCTGTCCTCCGTGGTGCTGGCATGGTCGGCTCCATGCCAAGTGATGAACAGTAGTCTCCTTGCTTCGTGTGAGTTATATTCAGCTGGGTGTTCCTGAATGAAGTACCGGTATAGACGAAGACATTGACGTCCGTCTACCGTGCTATTTCCCAGCACTGCATTTGGGCTATTTAAACTGACTCTCATGTATAACAGCGACCGGTTTTACTTCCCCGTCTGTAGGCTTATCTTCAGTAAGTAACATCGTACACACCGCTGTCCTAACCAGTCTAATGATATCCACTAGACCATCTTCTCGTCCGGTAGTTCCTTCGGATCTGCAAGCACGAACGCAACCTCGTTTGCTCCAGAATCCACGGTCGCTAGTTCGCAGACGCTTTCGTCCCAAGTGACACCAGGGTCAACTTCTACTACATTTGTTTCGAGGGGGTCATCCAGACTGGATTCACCTCTCAGCTTGTCCACATTGGCTTCTCCTGCTTCTTCTCAGACCTTGCCTCTGAGCTCTGCAGCTTCATCTGGAGTGGAAATCCTATCTTCTACTGTTGAGAATTCTCCGTATGTGGATTCCTATCGCGTATAAAAGCGTTGCTCAAGCTCAAACAGGATAAGTGTTCCGAGTGGTACTACTACAATGGCGACGACAATCTCCAGAGAACCTGGAAAACCTGGGGATAGCCCGGCTGAAGTGACGAGCACCAGCCCTTCTACGACGGTCTCGAACTCCGTATCAGAGACCAGCGCTGACGGTTCCTCGTCTTCGGCTTCACCTATCACCACTTCATCTACGCAAGGTACGGCAGGGACAGGGGCAACGGCACCGGTGACCTCTCCTCCCAGCACGCCTACCGAAAGAACCGACAGAACCGATACCGGCTCGAATACGAGCCCTCCGGCCGAGCAACAAGGCAACGCAAGTAACGGCAGACCGACAAGCACATCTACTTCAAGTGAGTCATTTTCTCGCGCCTGGGCAACTCGGAGTTGACGTTTTATTAGTTGTATTCGTGAAAGGAACACAGCCATCTACCACTATGGTTAGCACGATCACGGTTGAGCCAGAGTCGACTTTCCCTACACCTGTTGGCGTCGTTGTCACACAGCCTGACGGCCAGACAACTCTCACTACGCCTGCGTTGGTGACAGTTCTGAGTACCAGTCAGGAACCTGATGGATCATTCATTACATACACTCATACCATCGCGAACCCGACGGGATTTGACAGTAACAGTGGCGCAGTTCGTAACAGGCAGGTCTCATGGACGTCCTCCGATAATTGATTTGACTGAAAGCGGAATATTTACAGTGTTTTGAAAAACGAAGGAGCCGTGGCCGGGATCTTCCTGGCTGTTGGAATCGTCATTACCTCTTTGGCTGTCTGCGCATTCCTCCTGTTCCGGAAGCGAAGGAGAAGGGCAAGGACGAAAAAGCGATGGATCGAGGATATGCAAAGGCGACCACCGGCTCCACCAGATTCTCCGGATAATCCTTTCATGGACCAAGGTGAACCTCCGGTGATGAGCGCGGTTGATCCTCGCGATAGAGTCGCTACAAGAAGCCCAGATAGGTTCTACCTCGATGATGGAGGTCCGCTGATCCCTCTCAATGCAAACTCGAGCAATATTTCCCGAATGCCACCGGCGAATGTCCACCACCAATACAAGGCTCCATACGACGGACCGTTCAGTGATGCTAACGCATACCATCCCAATCGGGATGTTGGCCGTGCCATCACCACACCGGACGACGGCAATCACCTTCAGTCGCCATCGCCGCTTCTCCTTTCAAGGCAGTCAACCCCTTCGCTTTATCCCCCTACCGTTCAGGATGACTACGAAGATGTTGATCTGAATGGCTCAAGTGCAGCGCCTCGCGCCACTCCGCACGATGAGACGGCACACGAGCCAGTATCGCCAGCAACGGACGCTCCGCCACGTCCGCCACGCTCAATTCTCAGATCTCCTTCGAAGGTGTACAATCCCTACGCACCTATGACACCACCAGATTCTGTGGATGGCTCACAATTCTCAGAATCCAAGCCTCCGAGCCCCGAGGTCTCCCGAACTGGTTCAGACAACGGTCACCGGAATTCTCTGCTACTCTCGAAAGGGAACATCGACACTGACATCTTCACGAGGCCGACATTATTGAATGTAAGCTTTATCTTTCCAGTGTTTCTCCGAGAATTTCCTGAATTTATGTTAAATTCATTAGGTTCGCCCAAGAAGTCGTGATAGTGACCAATCAAAGTGAAAACATACCAAGTCCCGAAGTCCGACTCTTGCGACTTAGGAATAGAGCGGGCTGATCATTCACTGTATTTCTAACATGGTTTCGATATCTCAAAAGATGTACATTTACATACGTACTTGGCTTGACATGAATATATACACATATATGGATACATACGGGCATCACTTCTTTCCTATTGGCATAGTGGTTTAATTTCATTCACTGGGCGGCGATAACCCTCTTGGTGTCAGTTACGAATCCATAACTCTGACCAGTGCATCAGAAGTGTTTCAGTCACGCAATTCGACAACAACTCACGTTTCCCGCGTTGTATATGACATTTTCGAATCCTCCTTCGGGTGAAGTCGTGGCATTGGCATCCTCCAGTAAAATGCAATCGTATCCACGATAGTACGCATCAACAAGGGTCCCGAGTACGCACTAGTTGAAGGTGAGAACAAAATGTAGACGGTAAACCGGCTGTCCCTACCTGGTCGGAATTCACACCGGCAAATAAGAGCGTTGTTATACCGTGTTCCAGAAGGAATAAATCCAAGGCAGTTCGATCCCACAGTGCGCTCATTCTACAAGGGAGGCGATAGGTAAGTGTGCAGAGTTTGGCCTAGTGTCATAACATACCGGTTCTTATGAATCCAGAAATCGGTACCGGCCTGCTGGCCTTTCACATATTCATCCTGCAAGGGACCGTACAACTCGGAATTCTTTTCGCCTCGCATGAGGAGTCTGCCAAAACCTCCAGGGAGCTCAGACCCAAAGCCACCACCTCGAATGCCCGGCTTCGTGAACCCGCGTACAAGTGACGGCGGGATGGTTTTGAGCTCTGCATCTGTCAAGCCCCAGTTCCTGAATAGTGTTACATGTCATTCACAATCGGGAAGAAACATTGACAACCAATACGTACACCCAAAGAATCTTGACTCCTTTTTCCCGTAGTGAAGGCACGACGCCCAAGAGTGGATCGACGCACTTTAACCCCGTCGGGTGGTCTCGAATATCCGGGTGTAGAAAGAAACTTGAGCGGTGATGAGCGCTCATTGTTGGTAGATTAGTAACGAATCACAACTTACTTCTGCATATCTATGACGACGAGAGCAGTAGCACGTCTATTGACGCGAAGCTTCCTGCCTCCATCGACTTCGATGTCCAGTTCGTCCTCGGTCTTGGCAGGCGGTTCTGGATTAGACTGGACCTCGACAACTGGACCAAGCGCAGCTGACCCGTTGCCCAAATGGTGTTTCCTAGTGAGATCAACCAGACCAGAAGAGTACTCGACCCAGAAGGAGCCTGCATTGCCAAACTCAACAGCAAATTTGACGGGAGGACGGGAGACCATTCCAAGTATTGGAGTGTCGTGGAGAGGCGTATTCGCTGTCATAAGACAAGATGGCCGGGCAATGGAAACCTCGCGGCATGGCTTTGAGAAGAGGGTGTGAGAGCGCTATCTCTGATAATGGATACCAGTATGCACGGGCTTGCCATGGGGTCAGGACTTGGACTTGTGACGATGGTTATCGTTATCCGAAATTGGTCGTCGCATAGCAAGATGTGCGGGTGTCGGCCTGCCTCTGTTACGGGAGACGGCTTTCAGCACCTTCGGAACGTGCAGGACATCATTGGAAGCTGGAAGCTGCGTCACATCCGGTATTATTTCCTGCGCGTGGTGCCACTGGATGACTCCGAAGAACCGATAGTTTTGGCGTGATAAAGAAGAAAGTCCGAAGATGGCGTGCTCAGGTGAACCTTTTGCGTGCAAAGCTGAGATATTCTTCATCATCATTGCGTATTCTGCGTATCCTATAAGAAGAAGACTCACCATGGAGACCTGGTCATCGAAATTCGAATCCCCCTCAAGGAGAAATGTCTGCGACTATCACAGAAACCGCTACTCCAACCCCAGACACGATCGCTGAGGAGTTCTCCAATAAACTAAACTTGCAAAGTTCTCCCGCAGAACTGCCCAAGTGGATACCACCGAAGACTACTGAAGAGGAGGTCGAATGGGCCGATATCTTGACCGTCGATTTGTCGCTATACGAGAACAAGAAACAAGATTTGATTGACACCATCGCGGTCGCTTTGGAAAGGGACGGTTTCTTTTACGTACGGCTTTTTCAACGCAACTCTGGCATCCAAGCTGACCTCAATTGCGTAGGTGACCAACCATGGGATTCCGCAGGATGCTGTATGCACTTGCATTTCTTGACTATGACTATTTGCCAGGCTAACCTATAACTTGTTCAGTTACAAAGACAATTTGATATTGGGCAACATACCTTTGACGGAGTTTCGAGGGAAGAAAAGGAGCAGCATAGAGCACCGATCAAGGAAAAGGGATCGTTTATGGGCTACAAGGTATTGTCCCTGTGCTCTGAGTCTTTACCTATCACTTTTCTGACAATCATCGACAGCTGCAAAACTACTGGGAGATTAAGGATGGCGTTCGTGACAGAATAGAACATTACAATTTCTACCAGAATCAGTAAGAGGACTTTGGTTATGAAACGGGCCAACGTTGAACATTTTGATCTAGCATCGATCCTATCACCCGGCACCCCAAACCATTGCAACCATATGTTGAAGAGGCAAAGACGTTCTTAGCGGTAAGTGCAAGACATTATCGTCAGCACTTTGAGTATCAATTCTATCTTTCTTTAGGACATTCGTCAAAAGGTGCTTCGTCGCGTTCTGAACCTGATTGATGGTGTCCTCGGCCTCGAGGAAGGCTACCTCTTTAGCCTTCATGAGAGTGATAAAGGACAGACTGGAGATGATGTAGGTTCCATGTTGTTTTGGTCCGTCGCTGGTCGGCTGAACATAGCATAGCTTCTCCGTTACATGATCTACGACCCTCTCACCTCAGAAGAATCCCAAAAGACTAACGGAGTCATGCTCAACGGACATACCGACTTCAACTCACTGTCTACCCTCGTTTCTCAGCCTGTCACCGCCCTTCAGGTGCTCATGCCAGATAACGTCTGGAGATACGTCAAACACAAGGACGGTGCACTGGTCATCAACATTGGTGATCAACTGAGCTTCATGAGTGGTGGAATTCTGAAGGGCACAATGCATCGAGGTCAGCCATCAAGGTCAACCACTAGTACTGTTCAAAGGTTTCTTACATGGATTTTGCTAGTCGTTCGCCCACCAAAGGATCAACAACACTACCGACGCTTGGGTGTTTTCCACTTTGCTCATTTCATCAATGGCATTTCCTTGGATTTGTTGCCATCAAAGAAAGTTCATGAGCAAGGTCATGTCATCTTCCACAGCGAAGTTCCCACTTCGGACGAGTATGTCTCTTGGTTCTTCGTAGCCGTATACCCCATTCTGATTTTTGGTATAGATGGGAAGCCACCAGAGTTCGAAACTATGGCACAGCCAAGTTCATAAAGGGAGAGGAGTACGACATTGAAGAAATTGCTGGAATACAGGTAAGACGAAAGATATCTTTCGCGCTGGGTTTCCCTCGCTAACTTGCTTGCCCAGCTGCGTCACTACCACTAAAGTATACCCGTGACTCGTTGTATAATAACTTGTATATCATGTGTAGATATAGGATTTTGAGATTAATGAAATCAGTTAAGTGCAGGTCAAGTGTAATTCTAGCGTGCAGTAATAAGATGTAGACATTATGGCATCTCGATTTGTGTTGTGACGTGAGTTCTTTAGCGCTTGCGCGTCTTCGCTGTAAGCTTGTAACATCTCGCGGCTGGGCTGAACTTAGGGAACACTAATGGCGCTGGACGGGCTCATTATCCTCGATGGTTCGGGGTGCGTGTCTTTTCTGTCTCAGGTCTTGGTTCATTCACAAACATTGACATAGTCGTCCTATCATTCAGTCCGGTTTCAGAGACAAATCACATCTACCAGCGTATCCTTTACTGCACATTGATGCTTTCAACAATAGCGACACGTCGGAGCCAGTCATATACGTGCCGGATGTCGGAGGGGGTCCAAGTGCCTCTGTCCATGTTGCGTGTGGAGATGTACGCATCCTATGCCCTGTTTCCGGAGATGGTGCGGTCTTTTGTGTCGGTACAACGAAACATACCAACTAATTTTACGTCCAGTCGATCCTCTACTTGCTCTCACCTTTATTCAATCCTTCATCGATGTTCTTCTCGACTACTTTGGATCCGTCAGTGCAGAAGTGATAAGAGAAAACTTTGATGTGGTATACCAGGTGCGTCTCGTCATTTGTCGACTACTACAGAACCTGAACCAATATATAGCTTTTTGAAGAAACTCTGGATTCCAGTGGCCATCCGCTTACTACCCATCCAAATGCCCTTCGCGAGATCGTAACACCACCCTCCTTATTAAACAAGCTATTGTCGACAGTCGGCGCGTCCGGTACTGCAAACCTTGGTATGTTCATACACCTGATGATTCAGGATGTGTCGGCTCATACCTTATGAAGCAGGAACTTCGAGTGTAGGCCCTTTCTCCAGCCCGATTCCTTGGCGAAAAGCAAATGTACGACATGCGAACAACGAGATTTACTTTGACACGGTCGAATCATTAAGCGGAGTCGTGAATAGGTTCGTCTATCATAGTTTGATACGTCTGAACTACAGCTCCCTTATGCTAGGCATGGAACCGTTGTCATGAGCAATGTCCGAGGACGCATCGAAGCCAACTCCAAGTTATCAGGTATCTGTTGGTCGTGGTTTCAATCAGATGCAACTGACAGCGTGCAAAAGGAACACCGGACTGTCTTCTGACATTTACAAATCCGGGCGTGATGCAAGATTGTGCTTTTCACTGTTGTGTGAGGTCAGTTTGAAAATCCGTACGAAGTAGAGGCTCATCTGATAGGTTGTTTCCGTAGGCTTAAACGGTGGTCTGCAAACAAATGCCTTTCCTTTGTTCCCCCGGATGGTCGATTTATACTAGCTGATTACTCGTATTCTCCTTCTCTGAACACACCCGCGTCTGCCGCTACACCGCCCAAAACTGTACCTATCCCATTTCAAATTAAGTCTAAGCTGGACATGGACAGTACCGGTGGTAGGCTATTCTTTCCCTGCTCAATTTGTATTGCGTCTAAGAGATCCCCAGGTTCCTTCGATGTCCATTTTTCATCTCGATTGAGCACGCATACCCTAGAGAACGTTAGGATAGAGATTCCGCTTGGTGTCGGTATCAGCGTTAGTGGAGTGCGGTGTACATCTTCCAGAGGGTCAGGGGGTAGTGGCGGCTTCGGAGTTGGAGGAGTGAGAGTAAATTCACCGGCCCCTGGGTCAGAAGGGGGCGCTAGCTGGGTGAGTGGGTTGAACCATTATACTTGGCACAACGACTAAACAGACATAGGTTTGGGATTCTCGTCGTGGCGTGCTAAAATGGGAGATGCCATATGTTTCCCCAGGGTCTACCTCTGGCTGGGGCATACAAGGTTCTTTTACCAGCTCGTGGGTACTCCTAAGTCACGGTTAATGGCGTAGCTAAGGGGATTTTAGAACGACACCTCGACCATCCAGAGCATTAGTTGTGCGCTTTGAAGTATGACTCTACCTCTCAACCATAGTCTCGTACTCAAATCTCCCTCAGATCCAGAGCCACACATTTTCGGGGATTAAGGTGGACCAACTCAAGATAACAAATACGAGCTCGGGACAAGGCCAAGCAGATGGAGGGAAAGTATACAAAGGCGTACGTGGGCGCAGCGAAGGGTGTATTGAATGGAGATGGTAGTACATATCAGGCAGTTATGTATCGTTTCGGTACGTCATGTTTTCCCTCGAACTCGATGTAATTCTAACTTGAACAGAGTAAGTAAGAATTGTACCAGGATTGGATATTGAATATTACCATATCACATTCTGTGAGTGGGTGTCGATGGGGCTGGGAAGCGCTGATCACAGCTTCGCGTTGAGTATGTAATGACAGCCGTCAAAATGGGGGACGATAAAGACTTCTTTCTTCGCATCGATAGCTCTTTGTTCCCTCCTTCCACCACTCTGTAGTTTTTCTCTGCATATATTTTGACGGTCTATCGAATTGTATAACACAATTACAGGCGAGTGGTTCTCATTCATGGACGCATTTTTCTCCCTGACGCGACTTGATGACAGCCTGTTGCCTGCCAGTCGCCCACTATACGTTAATAACTTATCCTTATCGTTGCTCATAATGTTTTTTTCTCAAGAATTGCTGGCTCGGAGAGATAGCGGCTTTGGCTTGCTCTGGTGTGTACCGTCTGGCTTTCAAAAAATTCAGTACGCTAAGTGTACTAGGCTGGCCGCGACTCTAGGCTCCAAATCTACCTTCAAGAAATTACCCAAGAAATCGGTTCTCGACGCGGATATATCACAATTATGCGGTTTAATCGCGCAACCAGAAGAGCCTCTGGCACTGAGGTTGTCGAGCAATCTAATGGTCGGAGTCGCGCGGTGTGTATGCTACATCAATACTACAATTCACGTTCTCACCATTTCGTAGCGTGTATAAAGGTACTCTTGCGTCGCGTTCACGCGCGTTATGGTTTTGATAGATCTCTTTGCAGTGAAACAAGAGATATTCCTAACAGATGTCACTAATTGCGTGTCTTCCCTGAAGAAAGTCGTGCAGGACATTCAAACCGCCGCGGCGAAAGAGAAGATGCTTCAGATGGCCCAGCCAACAGTACGGTCAGTAAACGGGACTTTAACACGTTCATCAGTGCGACTGATGCAGACGTCTAGCTCATCGGCTTTGACAATCGCGGAAGATCCTTTTGCTGTGTTCATCACCGACTTCGATGCGCTTGTAGATGTGTGTACAAACGCCGACCATCTTCGTATCTACTAACTAGTTTTTAGAACTGGGATGCGCACCTTGATATTCAAGGTATGATGCTTCTCGAGATGTAAATAGTGGCAATTAGACTCACGTCACGGATTCAGAACGCCCAGCAGACGAAGACGCCGATGATCAAGACTTCGATCCCCGTTCGAAGAAGCGTCAGACACAGAAGCCGAACAGCAAAGCATCGATGCAAGCAGAAGATGTTCGAGCCGAAGCATGCACGCTTAGAGAGCATCACGAGCACCTCCTGTCGCAGTCATTCGACTTGTCCTTTCAAGGAAGCGCAGGAGGAATAGACATCTCATCCTCGCAAGCAGAACCAGGGTTCATGCTCGACGACAATTTCCTCCTGTCAGACGGACTGGGACTTGATGATACATTGGGTGATGAACTTGCACTCGAACTTGGGGAAGGATGGGGTGCTCCGCCAGCGCCTGCACCAGCTGAAGACCCAGCACCGTGAGCCCATAGTTCAACGCGATCATTGAATCATTGACTCTTTGTAGCGATATGAATCTTGACATCAACTTCAACGAGGACGCGATGGACGCCACCGGAGACTTCAACTTCGCAGAACCAATGGCAATAGAAGAGCCAGTGATACGTGCATCTCCTCAACCTAGTGTTCCACCTACGCCCATCAAGGTACCCCAACTTATCAGTAATGCGACTCACTCGCACTCACTATTTCTACGTTAACATCACAGACTACCTCTCGCAATCGAAAGGAGAACGCAACGCCAAAATCAATCCGTCGAGCAACCCCACAACGAGCAACTGCTCCACCAAGTCCAGCTAATTCATTCTCGCGCCTGCTTCTATCTCAAGATGAAGAATTACTACGCGAACCTACTCCATTAACCAACATAACAGCAAATGTTCAGAGCAAAGAAAATCAACCACCGATCAAAAAAAATAAAAGGACTCGTTTATTACTTGATGCTAGAACAGAATTAACCGACGAGGAATTGAAGGTGTGTGCAATGACGAGTGTTGTTTCTGGCTTATATCCTCAGCGGCGTCTCAGGTCGCACGAGCCAAATATGTAGAAGAGCAACATAATCAGAGACGTCAACTTGATAGCAGGAGGACAGAGAAAGATAGCGGAAAAGTGGTGGAAGAATTAATCTGGGGTGTTCCGACTGGCAGTGAGTAACATTCAAATGAGCTCACATCATGTTCCCCCCACTAAGTTACACGTAGTCGACGCTCCTGCTCTCATCGATTTCTGGCAGGAAAATTTCAAAGTCCAAGTTGAAGCTAGGACTGGAGCTCTTCATGTACATCATGACGATTTGGCGCCCAGTACGTTTCTTTTATAGATCAACCAAAGCTAGCTGACCTTGGCGGATTTTCTAGTATCTCCACCAACGAAACGCCGGAAACTCCAGACTATAGAAGAAGTACCTGAACCAGCCTGGCCCGATTTTCAGAATGATATGTATACCGGCGGGGAGGAAATTGTAAGGCCTTATGATGGTATTCAAACTTAATCGTTTCTACCATTACTCAAAGTTGACGAGTGGCCTCCATAGACGCTCCGTTCATTGCCGACAACGTGGATCCAGAGCCTGAAGTGAGGCTGAGATCCTCTGAAGTACGATCTCAGTCCTGCTCTTAGTACGAACCCTGAACACTGTACAGGAACCTGGTCAAGGACGAAATGCTTCGCGACAGCCATCTGTTGGCCCGGATTTCAGCTTTGACCTCGGCCCAAACGAGAAACTGACTGGTTCTCAACGAAGTTCACTTTTCCCATGGGATAATGCTGGTGCTGACATCTCTTCGAGTGTGGGGGGCGCGTTCGGAGGAGGCAGCGACCAAGTAGTATTTGATCCGGCTGAAGTCAGGATACGAGGTAGCTCTGTGAGCCGGCGAGAGGGTTCGCTACCTTTGAGCCAGAGTGGAAGTATCGCAGGTGCTCGAGGAATATCCCCAGGAGATTTCGGGAGGAGTTCTCAAGTGTTCGGTGAAGATTTTATGTTGAGGGGTAAATTGGTCTTTTCTCTGTCCGCACATTTACATTCTCAGCGCTATTCAGCAGACGAGGAGCCCACAGCCCAAGACGCGGATACTCAACGTTCTGACTTGAACCTTGTCACTTTAGAACGCAACTCGTTCAACTTCCTAGAGTACGTCAAAGACTTCTCCGCCTATGCCGGAGTACTGATTGGATCGTATAGATACGTCAAAATGCAACAGCAGGCGATGCCGTTTGGTACCGGAAGCTACATTTCATTTGATACAATCGTTCCGAAAGCTACAAGCACAAGACATGTAGCGGCCGCTGCTTTCTACCACTGCTTAGGTACATTCTTTGTTGAATGGTAATCATGCGTACCTTCTAATTTTTGGTTATAGTACTCTCGACGAAGGAACTCCTGCGCGTTATGCAGAAAGACCCTTATGGCGACATCACCATCAGTGCGAACCTATAACTACCCAAGAACTAGAAACCATGCTGTTAACATAATTGTACTAGTAACATATCGATGAAAAATGCTTCGTAGACTCCGTTCTTACCTTAGCGTTACCATAACCAATCATGATCCGGATAGTGATACACGGACGGGGGTCGAGCGGAACGCTGTAAATGGCAGGCGCATAGCAAAAATGATGTCTTGCTTCAATAAGACCATCATTTTTTCTACAATACGAGAAACGATTTCAAACTGCAGCGCCTTCTTGTTTTCTCGGCACGTTCTCTCCTGAACCCTCACCATCTAATCCGTCCAGTTGCACGAACCCCATCTCTTTACCGCGCAATGTCCTCCCCAGCCGTCACCGCTGCAAAGACCGTGCTTGCCAGCATTGATCTTAGCGGCTATGACTCTACACAATCCAAGCTAATGGATGAGAGGTGTATTCTCGTCGACGAGCAGGACAACGCTATCGGTGCAGCGGACAAGAAAACTTGTGAGTAGCTTCTCTGTAGTCGTCCTTACGCGTCTGACCTCACAATGCAGGTCATCTCATGGAGAACATAAACAAGGGTCTCCTTCACAGAGCCTTCTCTGCTTTCGTATTCCGTCCGTCTGATGGAAAATTGCTCCTCCAGAAACGTGCTGCAGAGAAGATCACCTTCCCTGACATGTGGACAAACACCTGCTGCTCTCACCCACTCGACGACTTTGAGGAAGAGAAGGAAGAGAAGGATCAACTAGGAGTGAAGGTTGCTGCCTCAAGGAAGCTGGAACACGAGCTCGGGATCCCACAGAGCCAAACCCCAGTCGACCAATTCCAATACCTCACTCGTATCCACTATCTTGCACCTTCTAACGGTTTATGGGGTGAACACGAAGGTTAGCATCCCCATCCTGTGCTAGAAGTCATTTACTAACCCCCGGATCCGCCGGACAGTTGATTACATCCTCTTCCTCACCGCAAACGTTGATGTAACCCCAAATCTCAACGAAATTAGCGATTACAAGTATGTCGACAAGGCCGAGCTCCAGTCCATGTTCGATGATCCCAGTATGTCCATAATATTTCCGTTGATCCACCGTACACGGGCTAATGATTTTGTTCCTTTAGAAAATTCGTTCACACCCTGGTTCAAGCTCATCGCCCGAGACTTCTTGTTCGGCTGGTGGGACGAGCTTTTAAAGCGAAAGGATGCTGAGGGCAAAGTGGTTGCGAAGAGTCTCGCTGGAGTTGCAGACGGTAGCAAAGTCGTCAAGATGGTTTAATTCGTAACGGGCATAAGCATATACGGTCGGAATGTAAGGATACAGTATAATACATAGATAGAATCTAGAGCTAGGCATGCTTGGCAAACACCTTGAAGAGAAGTAATTCAGGTCTCGGACCCATACCTAACTTGCTGAGCGGCCCTTTACGAGCAAGGGGAATTGCTGTTTCGAGCTGAACGTCGAATGATTCGAGTGAGCGCAGGATAATGACCAGAAGATGACTAGATGATATTGTTCGAGCTAGAATACCGGTCGGCAAAACAGAGAGAGAATGAGCGTCTAGATTACTCACAAGTGTAGAGGCCTTTCTTCAGCTCAATAGAGAATGAACCACCTTCCTCAGGGACATCGATATCTATATGTCCACTCAAAGTAGTTCTTAGCAGCATGCCAGGGAGATGCTGTCTGATTTCAGTAGGTGGTTTGTAGAAGGTGAGCTTCCTTCCGCCATTTGCAGGATGAGCGAAAAAGAATCTGGACGTCATATCGAGCTCACTCGCAAGGAAGATCAACCGAGGTGCCTTCACTACAATGAGCAAACGACACAGGTGATAAGCACGAGGACATACCGAACTTCCTATAGAGATCGATGTATGAAAAGAGTATCCCTATGACATATGGGTTCATAACCATGGTCTAGTCCCGTGAAGACTACTCACCCGTTGCGAGAAACGAGTAAACAACGACAAAAGCATATCCCATGCTCTATAGCAAGATCAGACACGTTAATGACGGTAGAAGATTAAAGTCCAGACTTCTCTGTACCGGGTCCACTGACACACCACGGTGCGTTGTTAAACTTGACTCGCCACACGAGATCCTTGAGCTCATCGAGTACAGTCCCATATGGCCATTCCTTCTGGAAGATCGTTGTACGAATTTCGGCCATAGCAACTTTAGATAAGTGCTCGATCTGTATTTCATCCGTTCCAACAAATGATATGAACATCCGGCCTAGTTGTGGGCATCAAATTCATACATCATGAGCATGGATCCGAGCAAGGTGACGCACTTGGAGTCTCAGCAGGTGTTTCCGGTGCTTCCATCTTGGGTTGTTGAGGATTGGATGTTGCTCGCTTTCTTCGTACGGGTTGATTCGGCTGGGGCGCGGGTAGAGTTTCGTGTCGTTTCAAAGAGGACTTGAAAGGCCTGAAAGGGCGTCCTGGTTTATCTAGAGTATAAGGCTGGTGTGGCTGTTGCTGCTGCTGTTGCTGCTGCTGCTGGGATGCTTGCCCCGGGAAATACGGGGTGCTGTGGTATTGGTGGTGAGGAGCAGTGGCCCAATATGGGGTGAAATTATTATTGGGGCCAGCGCCGTCATAGGGCATTTGAGATGGATAATAGGCATTCTGACTATAATAGGGTGCTGCGTAGGACTGTTGCATGACGGGGGTGAAGGATGAAAAGCGCTGTGAACATGAGGCCGACAAGATGCAATTGCAACGTGGTATTTCCTTTTCAATGAGCGCTCTATTGAAAGCTGTCTTCTCACTGTTCTTTTAGCAGAGAAGACCACTAGAATGCTAGAGAAAAAAAGGGATCAGCGAACAAGAATATCTTTAATGAAGAGATGCAACTTGCCATCATCGTGCAAGTGCAAGTTCAAGTAGCAACGCGACCGGAACACAATCCGCATGACAAACTTGGAATGACGAGACTTTTTAATTCTCTTCACTTGAATCACAATGAACACTTGGTAAATTTATCGGAAATGGCTATGGAATAGCTTTAGAATAGCTTGGAATGCATTCAGTGTGTATAGTGTGCAGAAAATAGCATCTAACAGGTAGTATTTTCGCACTTTCGGATTCATCGGACTCTGTCCTAAAACGGAAACGGTTTCTCGGACTAGCGGCGGGTCGTTTCCCGTCTTACTCAAACCAAAACTCAAAGTTGCAGCGTCCGCTAACCCTCTTCTTTTCGCACCACCATCTCCCACACCCAATGGCCTCTACCTTTGTCAACTGGCTGCGCTCTCCAGCTGCTCGGGAATACTTTTTCAGTGCGTAACGTATTTACTCGGTTCAATTTTCACTCGTCTGACTCGTTTTGAGCGTAGGCACGCATTTCTGGGGACCTGTTCGTGCACTACATGATATTTCTCTGATATGCCCCTCTTAACTGTCTGTTCTTGACCATAGGTCGCGAATTGGGGACTTCCTCTTGCGGCACTAGCAGATCTTAGCAAGGATGAAGAGGTTATCTCGGGTTCAATGACGACGGCGTTGGCTTGCTATTCGTACGCTCTTCATTACCTGCTTCTAAATGATACAGAAAGCTCAATTACATATCCTATAGTATGGTCTTCATGCGTTTCGGTTCGTCGCCCATTTAACACAGTATAACCCCATCCTAACCCGCTTTCAAGCATGGCGCGTACAACCGCGGAACTACCTTCTCTTTGCATGCCACTCGACAAACGCTGTCGCTCAATCCGTTCAGGGCATACGATTTGTCAACTACTGGTACAATGGCGGTCGTGAAAAGAAGCTGGGCCTTACTGGCGCTATAGAGGAGAAAGCACACGAAGCAAAAGAGTCCGTGACAGATGCAGTACAGAAAGCTAGAGACGAGGCAAAGAAAGTTGGGAAATAAAGTGTCTGGTCTACTATACGGATCTTCACTGTTACCAAAAGTCATCCTCTGCATCACCTTTCTTTTTCTTTCCGCTACCCTGCGCCAACGCCTGTCGTTCGTACATCTCCGCAACCTTATAATCCGTCAGACGATCTTGTTCGTAGAATACTAATAATCATACTTACTTGCTCCGGTCCAGTTGCATCATCTGCGTCCTTGTCGTCCCTGATCCGAATAAAACGAGGGAACCGCAAGGAAATGCCTCTTTCTTCGACCTGTTTGAGGTACAATCAACCCTTCATCAACGGATTCAACCAAATTCTGCTCACCAGACCCTGTGCAGCAGTGTAGATCGGACTCAAGCTCAAGTCTGCTGTCAGCACCTCCCACACCACCCGCGGCTCAAACCATACATCTGGTTTGGCACCCCCAATTTTGACGTCACCCCGCGGTTTCTGTAATTCCAGCGGTTTGAGGGTCTCGTAATGAGATTGCAGTGCTTCGTCGCTGAAGCCAGTACCAATCTTGCAGATGGTCTGGAACTCCTCGGCATCGGCGTCGTAACATGCCAATAAAAAGGCACCGTAGACGTTGGTTCTTTTACCTTTGCCGTAGTAGCCGCCGACTACGACAAGGTCTAGTGAATCTCCAACACCTGCGAGGTAGTCTTTCTTCAACTGTGAACATGGATTAACAAGCAGTAAGCAGGATGAAATGCCATCTTACTTTGAGCCAGTTGACACTACGTCTACTGGGTTCGTAGTAACTCGCATCACTCTCCAGCATCTTGACCATGAGACCTTCACATCCATCTTTCACACTTTCTTCAAGGAACGTCTGGATGTCTTCCGTTGCTTCGCTGTCCGACGACTTTGCGAATTGAAACTCGAAGGGTACAGGTTGGAAGTGTTCCCCTAAGAGCTTTCTTCGTTCGCTCAGGGATTTGTGTAACAAGGGCTGAAGACCATTATCAATGTAGTCAAGACTAGCGGAGAATGATCCTGACGCACCTCTCCGTTGAGATATAGAAGATCGAATGCGAATAGGCATACACGAACTTGAATATCCTCGACTTTGACGTCCTTTCGCTTCCGTCTGCTGAGTTCTTGGAAAGGCATCAGCTTTCCGTTGGTACGATCTATAGCAACAGCTTCTGCATCCAGCACAAACGACTTGGTGTTGTCTTTAATACACTGAGATGGATGTGAATGTGAACTCCGTATCATAGCGGAAGCCGATGTGACTTACGTGCGGTAGCTGCTCGACCAGATCCGGATACTTCTTGCTCATATCCTCAGAGTTACGGCTGTATACACAGACCGACCCGTCTTCTAGTTTGTGTACCTATTGGGGTCCATCGTTAAGAGTCGTCGTAATAAAGCCGCCTATAAAGGATGATGTGCACCTGTGCTCGCTCCCCATCATACTTGTACTCGCATGTGAACCTCTTGTTCTCGAACCTATCCAGCACTTCACCAATTGCCTTTGTTGGCTTGGCCAACATGGGCTTCAATGGTACACCGGGGCGAAGTTTACAATGCTCTCGGAGGCCATCAATTCCATGTTGTAGAAGGGCTGGTATTACTTCATCGTAACTCGGCAATTCACTGAGTTGACCCGTTAAAGTTGAATGTGTCGTTTTAGTTCGCCACTTACCTGTATATTGACTTCATGGTATTGGAACCTTCCTCGAGTCTTGAAGCAAGTTTTTCGGTGCTCCATTTCTTGCCAACTAGATCCATTCATATCCGTTTAGAGCCACGGTTCTTCGGATAGATGATTGGAGGGACATACCACTCTCTTTCTCAGCGAGAACAGCAGCATGTGCAAGTGCCACCAGAACTGATCTCTCAGCGTTACCGATCCGAAGTTTACCCTCCAAACTACGAACAATATATTTGGCTTCAACATTTTGGCAAGCAGCCAAAAGCTTGGTGATAATCCCGACTTTCTTGTTTTGTGACTATATCGCGGCAATATTTAATATGCAGACCAGAATACGCCGAAGATGGACATACCGAGTGGCCTGTACTGAGAGCGATTTCCTTGAGTTGCGAGAACACGAAAGGTAGCGTCAGAGGTTTGGGCTTGAAGAGCGTCTTTTGACTGTTTTTCGAATTCTTTAACTGGAGTCAGTGTTCGTCGGGATAAGATATGCATAAAACACACCATTGCGACAAGACCAAGGTCTCCTTCTTTCTTGAGATCCGCTTTTATAGTCGCAAGGCTTCGTCCAGTGGACTCGGCAATAGCCTTGATCAAAAGACTTTCACCAATTCCGAGTTCTATGCCAATATAATCGGGGCTGAGCTATACCCGAGTTAGTGGTCTATTTCAGAGTACCATGAATGCAGGGCCTACACGGTTGATGCAGAGATAGACAGCCTGTAGGAGGGACGTATGATCCTTCTTGGAGCTCCGTTGAATAACGAGAAGTAGGAAGGAGGTGAGGAACGCGTTCTTTTCCAAACGTTTTGTAGTTCCTTCTATCAAGGAGAAAACCTTTGCAAGAGCGGCATATGGAACGCTATACAAGAGCTATAGTCATTCACGATCATGGAACTAATCCAGGTAACTCACGGTTCACCAACTTTCCAGCCACCCTTTATGTCCACGTCTGTTGTCTTGGATAGCGCGGCCAGAGCGCTAAGTGGACGTGTCAGCTGGCGGACTCGTAGTAAAGCAATGAAGTGCGCACGCTTTGGATGCTGCAGCCCCTGTAGTGGCAGTTGTTCCCTCTTCATCCTCACTCGCGACTTCCTCCTCACCAACTTCGTCGCCAGCTTCATCGCCACTGAGTGCGGGAGTTGCCTCATCTTCGTCTGCCGGCGTGTCATCTTGTACTTCCTTTGCTTTCCCTTTTCCGTTGGCAGCAGAGGTTTTGGAAGGTTTTGATCGAGTAGGAGACGTGCTCTTGGATTTCAACGGTTCTTTCACGGTTGGGATGAGACTTTGGAGAAGTAATGGAATTGACGTGTAATACCAGATGCCGCGTCTTCCTCGTCAGAGTCAATTATTCTTCGCTTCTTGGACCTTGAACCGCTTTCCGCACTACTTTCTATGGTCCCATTAGACTCTGTTACACGATTGAGTAAACTACACGCACTTGTGGTAACCGACTCGGGTTGTTTGCGTTTTGAGCTCTCTGCTGCAGTGCGGAGAACATTCATGAGTACGAAGGGTAGCGCCTCCAAGTTGACACGTACCGGCAGCCTGTTCAGGCTCGTCCACTTGCATCTCCTCTGCCTTCAACACGGGTTCTCTTCTACCTTAGCTCCTTTCCCCTTGCTAGCTTTGGTGGCGAATCCGTTACTTGACTTTGGTTTCTTCCATAGTTCGTTTAGTGTAGACTGCTGAGGAGGATCGGCCTTGGGCATTTCGAAGAACTTTCCTAGAGTTTGTTGCCTTCCCATGTAAAGTAGAACGCGTTGATAGCAAGTGACGCGTCGGAGAAACATACACGGGGAATGTCACACTTTTGTGACATGTCGTGACTCGCTCAATGTCACGCACGTTCGGAGCCGGCCACTGAGCTGAGGGTCGAAAAAAAAAACTAGAATTGAAGATAAATTGAAGACGGAAACGATATTTCGAGAAAATGAGAAATTGTGCGGAGAAATATTTTCCTGTTCTTGGCCTGGTCAACGAAAACCAGACGAAATTAGACACAGTCAGCCAGCCAGTCATTGAATATTGAGAATCGAATATTGAAGGAGCAACAGATTGTCGGAGATTGCCGAAAGACAACTGTACAGTTCTGCTTACATCAGATTCAGTGGCTGACTGGCCGTCACGCGTACTGTCACACGCGCAACTCAGGAAAATACGAAGGCACCGTCGCCGCAAGTCCCAGCAACCTCAAGACCAACGCCATGGCTGAACAAGTGCGTCTTCCCGATTCATCTCAAGCAAATAACTCACTGAAATGATTGACAGATTGAAAAAGCCTACCAAAAGCAACCACTCTTCCAGAACGCCAAAATCCGTGGTACGTTGGAATGGCAGCAAGCTGTTGTCAGGGATGAGTCTGATATCTTGTGATGTAGGCGGAAAGAAGGTTTCAACAAAGGAGAAGCGGTGGTTCAAGGATGTTGGTCTGGGATTCAAGACGCCTACTGAGGCGATCAACGGCACTTATATTGGTGCGTGCTTAAGTATCATGAAGATGTCTTCAAGGTCACTAAGATTGATCTGTAGACAAGAAGTGCCCTTTCACTGGTGAAGTCTCCATCCGTGGCCGTATCTTGACCGGCAAGGTTGTGTCCACAAAAATGACCCGTACCATCATCATCCGAAGAGATTACCTCCACTACATCCCCAAATACAGTGCGTACCGGATGCTAGTCTCTGAAGGATCACATTACTTACAAGAACACTCCCTCAGACCGTTACGAAAAGCGCCACAAAAACTTGGCTGCCCACGTCTCCCCTGCATTCCGTGTTGAGCTCGGTGATATTGTGACTGTCGGTGCGTAGCAAATATATGTGTCTTTTTTTGGATGATTTCTTATCAAGATATAGGTCAATGTCGGCCGTTATCGAAGACTGTCCGTTTCAATGTTGTGAGGGTGCTCAAGAACAAGGCGGCAGCCAAGTCGTTCGGGAAGTTTTAGGGAGGTTCTTGGATGACATTAGTATACTATTACATTGCAGTATATTTGTATGCCATATGCGCTCCACAACATGCATGATTATGGGCAGCAGAGAGATTGAAATGAACTGTTTGAATAGAATTTGAGATTTGAAGATCAGGATTCAGTACCCTGTCAGTAACTATTGTGAGAAGAACTGGAACTTCCTAAAAGGGTACGAAGCTTCAGGCTGTGACAACCGAGCTCCTCTCCACAGCGTGGTACGAGTGTGACATCTTTGCTCTTGCCTCCTCACTGCTCAGTCGTCTTATTTGGCGACTCTTTCATTTTTGCATTCTGGCTCCCACTCTGCTCGCCGCTCTCACCGCCAGGCTTCACAAAGGCCGCCCATCGTCACCTCAACCCCCAGGTGCACAGTCCCAGATGGGTCAGCAACCCTCCAAGAAATCCAAGAAAGGCGGAAAGGACAAGGAAAAGGACGGCAGTAACGAATCAGGTTCTCCAGATAACCTCTCAGAAGAGTCTCCAGAAGCTTCAGGGAGTCAGTCTGCAAAGGCTACAGATTCACAACTTCCGAACGGTACTCCTAGCATCAGTGTCACCGACTCGTCACGCAACGGTGCTTCGGCCTCGGGCACACCTTCTTCTCCAGACCCCGCCAATTCAGCAGTAGTTCAATCTTCATCTCCTCTCCCATCACCGAGGGTACCACCAGCTCCAATCGACATACCTTCAGCACAGACAATCCTCTCCAATTCAACAGCATTCAGTCCTGGTTCAACAACAAGCAATTCTGGTCAGACCGATTCAAATGGCGCTGCAAAGAAGCCTTTTGATGTCGACGACATGATTCAACGGCTGTTGGACGTGGGTTACACAGGCAAAGTCAGTAAATCCTTGTGTCTCAAGAACACAGAGATTACCGCTATCTGCCATGCAGCTCGCGACGTCTTCCTCAGTCAACCCACACTCATAGAATTGTCACCTCCCGTAAAGATCGTTGGCGACGTTCATGGGCAATACTCCGACCTCATCCGTCTCTTTGAAATGTGCGGTTTTCCGCCTGCTGCCAATTATCTTTTCCTTGGCGACTACGTGGACCGTGGAAAGCAGTCTCTCGAAACAATCCTTCTACTCCTATGCTACAAAATCAAGTATCCGGAGAATTTCTTCCTCTTGCGAGGTAACCATGAATGCGCTAACGTAACCAGAGGTGTGCTCCCTTTTGGGTTATATGCCTAAAATGCTGTTCTGATTTGTTTCATAGTATATGGCTTCTACGATGAATGCAAACGGCGGTCTAATATCAAGACGTGGAAAACGTTCATAGACGTCTTCAACTGTCTTCCCATCGCAGCCATCGTTGCCTCCAAGATATTCTGCGTTCACGGTGGTCTTTCACCCTCGTTACATTCAATGGATGACATCAAGCGGATACAGCGACCAACAGATGTTCCTGATTATGGGTTACTCAATGATCTTTTGTGGTCGGATCCGTCAGACACTGCATTGGATTGGGAAGATAATGAGCGTGGAGTCAGTTATTGCTTTGGGAAGGGGATCATCAACGAATTCCTTGTTCGTTATGACATGGATCTCATATGTCGTGCACACATGGTGGTTGAGGATGGATACGAGTTTTGGAATGACCGGACATTGGTGACGGTCTTCAGCGCGCCAAATTACTGCGGCGGTACGTTTACATTTGTTGTTTTGACCCGCCTATATTCACTCACACGACTGGATATTCTACAGAATTTGACAACTATGGCGCGTGCATGAGGTGAGGCCTACACATCTATCGTTGTTCTTTCGGTCCTGACTCCGATTACAGTGTCTCGGAGGATTTGTTATGCGCGTTCGAGTTGTTGAAACCATTGGATGGTGCTGCGCTACGAAAGGAGATGACTAAAGCCAAACGAAAAAGGTAGAAACTCTAGTCCTATCCTTCACCAACTAGTGTTGACCATCTTGCCTTCCAAGTCTCATGGCGACAGCGTCCTGAAGCCTGTGCACTTCCCTCTCATTTTCCTTATTTCATGTTTGCGGTGGAACTATACGATTATAGTCGAGTGTTGTTTTCGGATCAAGGGCAGGTTTCTAAACATAGTCCCATACATTCATTCTACTGTGGCAAAGGTGCCCTATTCCTGGCGAGAATTGCACTTCTGGCCGGCCATGGTTACTTCCGTGGAAGCGGTTTTATATTGTGTAAGTATCACCATGGTCTGTTCCCGAGCTTATCCTGTAGCATCCTTTCCTCCCCGGGGCACTTTTCTCTCAAGACCTTCATAACTTCACGAACTTCTCTGTACACATGCACCTTTTGTTTCGTGTTTCTTCCTTTTCGGTATTATTGGCCCCTTCCCGCTGCTATCTATTGACTCCCGGTTGCTGTGACGTCCTCTGTTCATAATGATTAATCCACGCGAGGTTCTCTTTATCGATCCTTTCATTCACAAGATCACATAGGTAGGTAAATTTACAGGCTGATTGCCTATCTAAATGTGTCATTCTCTCTTGACCATGTCATACGCAAGCACTCCGAATGCTGCAATAATAGTTGCAGATCCCAATACACTCCATGCCGTCAGGGCCTCCGTAGCACCCAATAGAACGTCTGATATGAAGACCAGGACAATCGTCAGCAATCCTCCTACTGACGTGATGATAGGTCCCCAAAGCCCCAGGAGTATCTGTCACAATCAATCAATTGAGCAGGACGAGGACATTGCATTTTCCACACGCACCATGAAACCGGCATTGAAGATGGAACCCGTAAGGGCTATACCAGCGATGGCACCTGTAGTCGTCCAGTTTGGTGGCAAAGCGAATGGTTCTGATCCAGACCAGTGTAGGAACGGTATGGGTATCCATAGTAAAACCAATGTGCATAGCCCAATACACGTCGTCACGAAGTTGGAATACAGCCCAAATGGCGGTGAGAGCTCAACATCTTGTTCTACATGGTTGTAGGCGGGATCATCATGTGCGGGAAGACGTTCATAATCGTCGTGTAACCCCTCGGGATCGGGGTCGGATGCTAGAGCCGCATACTTCTTGTAGAATACCTGGTAAGCAGCGTAGCCTACGGACCCCACCAGCGTCAGCAAATCACCTGCCAACGCTGCCGATTTAGGTGCGGTAAATGCGGTAGAGGTAGATGAGGTACTGGTATCCCCTGATGGTCCGCCCGAAGAACCACCGTATACCACAGCAATAACGCCGATAGTTGCAAGTACCACTGCGCCCAAACGACGAGCCTCCCATTTCAAGCCAAACACTTTGACTGAGAACAGGTACGCGAAGAAGGCATTTGTGTTCCAGATAGCTTTGTGACGGAATTTTTTAATAATTGAGAAGCGACATTCGCAAGCGAGAGAAGCATACCAGTGACATCAGTGACACTATAGATAGATGAGAGTTGACAGTGGACTTAAAGGATAGTAAAACGTACGAAGCAATAGCAATGGCCGCGAACCAAAGCAAGGATGGAACGGTAAGCCCCGCGGTCAGTGCGAGGATGAGGTAGATGAAACTAGCCAGTGGAAATTCGGCGTTTCGAGAGGATTGGGGTGCATTCTGTCGAATACGGTTTGCAGTGGCTAATTTGACCCCTTGCCATAGCTGAGACGATGTATATGGCTTCGTAAATTTGAGGTAGAGTAAATGGCATGGATACGAAATCGAGAACGAGGAGTGCACGATGTAGCTGTTAGGTGATAAATGAGCACATTGTGCGAATGAATTGATTGTTTTACGCACAATAAAAAATAGGGTTGTTGGTACTGTAGAGTCGTTTGAACATACTAGAGAAAATGTCAGTCGATTTTCTACTTCCTTGAGATGAACCGCACCTGTGTAAGCTGGCTCTCTGCAACAAATGCCAAAAGAGTGACGACGAAGATCGCTGCTGGTGTCCATTTGCCAGAGAATCGAGAGAGAAAAGAAGACATCTAAGTATATGCAAATTCCGAGAGCATCTGGGTGCCAGATGCAAGAAAGAGATGGGGAAAGATGAAAACTTGACGGAGGTAGTGGGGAAAGCAGAGAAATACTCTTCGGAACTGCTTCGCCGAACCGGCGGCACTGCCACCTTTACCCTTTCTACCCTTTCCGTGTCACCGAAAAAATGCTTCGAGCACTGCTCGCCTCTAGCAGGCCTTTACTGGCAAATCTCAGTCGTAGCTCTGCTTTTACACATCATGCACGTCTCTTGAAGCCGCACACGGTTTCTCCTACCACCCTTCTTGCCCGAGGAATGAAAGTTCGGTCCTCTGTCAAACCCATGTGCGACGGCTGCAGTGTTGTGAGGAGGAAGGGAAGAGTCTATGTCGTGTGTTCCAAGAACCCCAAGCACAAACAGGTGTGTGGTTATCTGGTATATTTCTGCGGTGCTCTTACATGTCCGTATGCAGAGACAAGGATAGTCAACTCAGCAGCATGCTCCATATGTCGACTTTACTCGACAAATACACGGATATTACGACGGGATTGTTTGGGAATAATAGAGCTAGATGGGTCAAAAAAAGCTACATTTACATTTATGGCTCGCGAGCCCACAGCTGAAACTCATATTGTACTCCGTTTTCTTCCTGCACACCCTCTGGGACATCGAATCCGACCCATTTACACAAGTCGTCGTGCGAAACCCTTTTCCAGTCTCCACTTTTCATGAAATCCGGCATGAACACGTCACACTCCTCAAATTCAGGTGATAGAATACGGGTGAGGAGGACGCGGTCGACAAACCCAAGTGCATTACTTGGGGGCAGATTGAGGGCAGCAGAGTATATCGTTGCTCCTCCTATGATGAACGCTTTGTGGATTGATTCCGAGTTGCTCTTGAGACGCTCTAAAGAATCCTCGAAACTTGTATCGAGATATGCAGGTGCTGTCTCTTGCGATGTTCTTGCGAGACTAGAATTAGTCGAAAAATCTCAAATGAAAATCCACGCGACGCTCACAAAGAATAGTCTTTGTTCCGGCTAATTACAAGGTTCGCCCTCTTTGCCAGAGGTCTGAACTTTGTAGGAATGCTCTCCCATGTATTACGACCCATTATCACAGCGTTGCGTTTTCCTTCTGGTGCGTTCGATGTGACTCGCGCGAAATAAGCCATCTCCTTGGGAAGGCGCCACGGTAGACGCGATTGGTGACCGATTCCATTGTTTTTGGTCGAAGCGACAATGAGAGTCAGACGTGACATGAGTGTTGAAAACAGAAGCGTTGCAAAAGGTTGTACACAGTACAGGGGGAAATGTGCTTCTTCGGAAAATGCCTTGCATTTGAGTGCCTTATGTACAACAATACGACTTTGTGACAACAAATCGAACTACCATTGCGACCAACACGAAAGCAACAAAAACATGAAGCAAAAAACTAGAAAATACAGTAAAAATGTCCAGCATCAGTCAATCAACCCCATTGTTTCCACTCGGCACCTTCAGGAGGCTTGACTTCGACGCGACTCTTCTTGACTTCTTCCCAATTCGTGCTCAAAGTAGTGCCTCCGCTCTCCACGTAGCTCTTCATCATTGCACGCTTGGTATCTTCGTCCGCGTCGGCGAAAAGCTTCTGGAAGAAGGGGTTGACAGCACTATCGCCACCGACATTGGGGTCTTCATCCATGGTCTTTTCCTTTTCGGAAGAGAGAATTTCGGTAGAGATTCCGTCCCAGTTCTTCTGTTGCTTTCTGGCGGTGGATGAGGTAGTAGCAGCCGAGTTAGCAAGGGCTAATGGATAGCAAGATCGTGAGTGTAAGTACGCTATTCGACGCGATCAAGGTACTCACGGTCAGGAGCATCACCAATTAGACCGCCCCACCTGCCCTGAACAGCTTTCTGTAGGCGAAGCTCGACTTTCACTTTGCCTACAGTGAAATCAGAGGTGTCGGGTCTGATCTGACCCTTGAGTGGTTCGAGGACGAGAGCCTTGTCACCATGGGTATAAGTAACCTAAAGACGGTTAGAATCTTTCGTCCATGAGGGGAGATATCTATGCTTCTCACCTTCCTGTCTTCAAACTTTACGTTGACCTGGGATGGATCTGCACCGCGATCAAAGACGGAGACGGTGACTCGCTCGTCGGTTTCGTAGTATTCGTGTCTAGAATAGAGATCAGAGACCGGGAGCTTTGCGTGAAGAGGTTTTGGAATTGTGCCACCTTACTGTAGTCATGGAAGAGGGAGAAAGAGATGGAACAGCTATTAGCGCCTGAGGTAAAGAAATAGCGCGCTAAACTCGTGTTCGAAATTTCCACCAAGTTCTATTCCCAGTTAGGCAATTGAAAATTTGAGCTGCGAGCATGACCTGAGCTGGTCGAGTATCTTGAAATATTTTCTCGAAAGTAAGCTTATTATAATGTTGCTGATTGGACGTTTCTAATTCTGTATCAAAGAATGTTTAAAGACTTTTGAATTTTTTCGTGGACAAGTGGAGCTTTACCATCTTGGGCACCTCTTGACTCTTACCAGAATGATGACTACGGCACAGCTACAGCGAGGCTCCAGCAGTCTGCTGGCTAGACTGCCCCACTCTTGCCCACGAATGTAGGCCGCAAAAGGACCTTCAAGGACCCGGTCACTGTTGATTGCACTACGTCACATCGATCCAGATTTCATGGCGCGGGGCAGTCCTACCCCGCACTTAAGCTTGTTTACCAACAATCATGTCGACGCATATTCCCAAAGGTATTTTTTTTCTCAAATGTTCAAGGTATCGAGGCATATCTGACTTGTATCATTGCTAGCTGTTCTATACTATAGCCCAGAATCCGTTTGGTCTTGTTCTGGTGCGTCGTCAGTTCACTAATCTACCCCCGCCCTTGCTCACGCAAAGATCAGCTCGCCTTGCACTGTGCGATCATTTCTCAATCCTTAATTGCATGAATAGTCTTGATATAATCAATCTAGGGCAGAGAAAGGCTACGGAGAGGATGAACTGGATCTGAAGATTGTTGACCTCGGTGAGCTTGTTCACGTACGGATCATCTTATTGCCACTAACACCGCCCAAATAGCAAAAGGCGAGAATTATGGACCACAATTCCTTCGATTGAATCCAAAGGGTTTAGCTCGCCTTCGTTTTCCCGCATACGTAGCTTCGCTGACAACCAAATACTTCAGCCACCGTACCTACACTGGTTGTTCCTTTGCAGAAGACGCTATCGGAAGAAGTAGAGAGTCGATACAAGGCAATTACCGAAAGCAAGGTGTGCTGAATCTTCGACACTTCACACAGGTTCTAATTCGCACCAGGACATCATTGAATTTTTGGACAAGTCACGGTCACCACTCTCGCGTACCCACACGACTTCCGATGCTCCAGCGCCATCATTAGCTCCCGCTACTATAGCATTCGCCACGGCATCCAAGATCATCGTAGAGGAAGTCCATTCCGAAGCTGCAGATCCCAACTCGCTCTTCTACATGAGCGCTCGTGATGACGCGTCGTTGAAGGACCTTGCTGCGATCATTACTCCATCGTTACAGGGCAAACACCAGGCGCTCTCCCATCATTTATCAGAAGCTGAAAGTGACAACATCATTGTCTCGGAGAAGACCAAAGTCTTCTGGCGAACCAAGAAAGGTGCTGTTGAGACCTTGTTGGCCGTGTTCGAGTTTGCTAGCAAACCGTCATCCGAACTGGATCAGGAAGCGCAGGAGAAACGAACAGAGTATTTCAACGTGGCCAAAGCAGCATGGGAAACCGGTTTGCCCAAGGTTTTGAACAAGTTGAACGACGAAGTCATCGGTCCATTCGCTCTCGGTGGGTGCCTCTCCTGATTATCCGACAACCCTCGAGATTAACCCTGGATCCGAATTTTAGGCGAGCAAGTCTCGATTGCGGATTTGCATTTAGTTGCGTGGTTGGCAAGAATCGCGAAATTGACTGGTGCTACGGCAAGCGACGATGGGAATACCGTGCTTGGAAAGGTGGAAGAGTATATTGGAGGTGGATATAAACTTCCTCGGGTTGTCCTTCCAGTCGATCTCATGCGGATGGACTCAGGAAACCGTCCAGTAAGCCGAAGTAAGCTTGCGTACCTGTGGGACACCATGAAGGAGAGGCAGAGCTGGAAGAAGGTCTATGCGGAAGGATTGGTTTAATTTTCAAGCTGGAATTTGTTATGAATCATGTCAAATTGTACTGAATGAAGAGGAATTAAGAATATCTTGGGCGGCGACTGCGAGCCGGCAATAATGTACTGCCACTGATTTTTTAGCGCGTACCCAACGAAGTTGCCATGCACAGCTCAAATATTGGCGCTCACGCCGTCCTCCTTTCCTCTCACCCTCGCTTCTTAGCATGTCCTTTGACCGACATTCCTTACAGTCTTCAGATGGATACGAAAGCACAGACAGTCTAGATTCGACAGATACTGTGCAACAAATTAGACTCGGCGCTGCACCCGTTGGAAACTCATCCAGCTCGTCGCGCTCTGCTTCGCCGACTCGCCGACATACTTCTTCACACTCTTTGTCTGCTGATGTGGAGGGCGAATCGCACGGTCTACTCACTCGACAACCAGATCCTTGGTGGAGAGAAGAGAACAGGAGATGGTGGCAGCCACCGCGACGACAGCGAGCAACTGAGGGAAGAATCTGGAGGTTAATAAAAAAGTGGACGAGGAGGCTCGTGAGACATCCACTCTTTCCAAGGCAGCCCACATCTATAGTGAGTTTGGTGTTGAATATACTAGATCATCTCGCTGACAGCGAATTTAACAGATTCTAAGCCTTGTTGCATTCACACTTTTCGCCGTTCTCCTAACCATTTTCCTAATGTACATCCTCAACCCTGATAAGGAGCCCTTACCATGGCGGGGATACTGCTCTATGCCCTGGATGAACTCACCTCCGGACATACATGACCCAGGGCTCTACTCAGATCCCTACCACAACTACACTTGGGGCACCTTCACACCGGCGTTCCCCCACAAGGAACTAGACGAGCTTCCGCCCGCGGGAGTGTTTGTTGGCGTCTTCTCTACCGACTCCGCTTACGAACGTCGAGCGCTGGTCCGGTCAACATGGGCATCACATCCGCGCAGCAGAATCGGAGCCGGAACTGGTGATGGAGGTGCAGGGACGTCGAGAACGGTAGTGCGATTCATTTTGGGGCAACCCAGGAAGGACTGGGAGCGTCGTGTTGCTCTAGAAATCGAAGGTACGCAATCAATTATCCCAACGCCTAATGTGGTATTCACCATGATGGTTGCAGAGTATAACGACATTATCATCCTTCCTATGCGGGAGAACATGAACGACGGCAAAACTCACGCATTCTTCACCTGGGCCGCGGCCGACGCTTGGGTACCGCCAATTATGGTGGAGTCCAAAGTCCCACCCCCCAAGTTCTCGTATTCAGACGAACAAAAGCATGCCCCAAAACTGGCTGCCCACGACCCCATGCCAAGAGATGGTCTATCAACGAGAGATTGGGTTCGTCCTGACTTTGTGGTCAAAATGGATGACGATGCCTTCGTTATGCTCGCTGAGCTTGAAGCGAGGCTACGATTGGAGCTTCACACAAAGCCGGACGCGTCGAGTTCATCACCGACCAAATCCGCTGCCGAAGATCCCATGATCTATTGGGGATATCTCGTCACCAATAGGTTGCATAGGTTTATGGCTGGGGAGCTTTATGCTCTAAGCTGGAATCTTGTGGACTATGTCTCCAATGATCCCGCAGTCAGACACCTGACGAAAGGCAAGGAAGACAAGCAAACCGCTAAATGGATGAAAATACACCACAAAGCCCACTTAGTACGATGGGTTAGCGAACGTTGCTGGATCTACGACCACCCCAGAGCAGGCACTGTGTAAGTTAACACTTTGGATTCGTGCGTCCTGGTTCTCATTTTGTGATTCAATATAGTTACTCTCATGGATTCTTGTTTCCATCCGAGGTCAGCCGCGTGAAACGCAGCATGGCCTCTGCCTTCAGCAAACCGTCTGAGGATCAACGAGTACTTGAGCCAGCACCAGGGACCGAGCTTGGACCGACGCCACCCTCGTGGGCATACTCTAGCGTATCGACATTCCACGTGCGTTATACCCCTCCAGTGCCCAACCTGAATCTGGAGCAAAGCATCGAAGCATTGGTAGAGGGAAGCGAGATGTCTAAACTGCGCGAAGGTATTCATACATGTTGCTCCGTTGTGCTCAGGTCTCAACATCGATTCATAGATACCCCCTCAGGCCCTGAACATGCCTGGGAGCAACGAGAGGATCGACGAACGAGATATGAAGGCCATCGTGTGGGTGGCACGATCGTCGTTCACTTTATCAAGCAGAATATGTGGTTTTTAGAGACAGCCTATGCCCTTCTGGAAGGGACTGAGGTTGTGGATGGACGGAACAATATACCCGTGGAACGCAACATCACCTTTTCGAATTCTCAGTTGGACTCCAGAGTTGCATCACTTCCGCCTGCGTCAAACGATTAGTTATAATGAAAGTGTAAACTGCTCTGTTTTGGAGATATCCGATCTGATAGTATATATGTTCTTACGCCGATACCTTTAATGCAATCAATCTTCAAACAAGTGTCAGTCTGTGTCAGTAGACGACAGGCCGATCGAGACAGGAGTCATTTGACTCACCGGAAACGAGGCTGTGTGAGGTCTATATAAGCCAGTAGGCCAGAATACAGGGGTAGACCCGGAGCTCTCTTCTCTTTTCACCCACTGTACCCCCCAGAAGTCAGGACGATGCCCACCCACAAGCCCTTCACAGACCGTTATCGTTTGGTATTGGGGATGACCGGAACAGGATAGGCGAGGTTCTTTGCACAGTGAACTCTCGTTATCTGTCTCGTGCCTCATATACAGGTGCGACCGTCACAACCCCATACCCAAAAGGCAGATGCAGTCTCTTTGAACTTTTCACAGTTTAACGGCTTTCATTGGACTACTATGCGACAGCTATCAGGTTCAGGACAGGAGGACATGCGTACGAGGAAGACTTCAGTCCATCGCATCCTCACCGAGTTTGGCATAACCGGATAAGGCCTCGCCTCTCCATCCGCAGTTTCGCCTGTTCACACTCGCAGCGACCTCTATGACGGTCTCCCCTCACCGCCGATCCTTCCATGTCCTATCCTGCATTCCGTCTGCTACATGTTCACCAGCATACTTTCTGTATCTTCGCTGCTATTGCGCCCGTCGCACATCTAAACCGCATTGCTGCTGCCATACACTACCAACATGCTATTCAACGTCGGCTTTTGTCCAATCACGCGAACAGTCGACATCGCTGTACATTTCCTGCTTTCCCCGGGCCATTATATGGATTGAAGCGCCGCTATCCGAGTTCTCATCATTCATGTTACTACGGTTCTCCCAGGGCGGACTTTGTCAGGGAAGTAAACGAGGATCCCATCTATCGTTCTTCCCACCGTCTCTCTTTTCTGATGGACGGCGAAGCCTAGCACTGGGGGTAAAGGCGAAAGACGAATCTTGGCAGGTCACTATTCAACAAACACGACGTCAACGAGACGAGTTTACACGAGACGACTTTCACATCGCATTCCTTTTGCTGGCATAACAAAGACTAGATTTTCGCACGTTTCGCCCTTGTCGGACTTCGATGGGCCACACGAGGTAGCAATACTATCGGTGCAACCCTTTCGTGCCTCGTAGGAGATGCGGCGGAGCCTAGGCTTGGGCACAAAGATAAAGTCGGAGTCTTCTTTCCCCATCTGATCACTGAAAACAGCGGTCCCGGTTCCAGTTATCAACGTCAGTTGCCAGTTCCATGTTTCGAGTTCCAGACCCGAGAAGTGTTCCAGTTCAAGTGCTTGCGAAGTGACACTCACTATGTTACCGGACACTGCCAACCAGCATGTACACAATATCACCAAGGACAGGGAGGCTTTGAGGCGGACCCTGATTGGCGTTCATACGAGGATGACATTCTGTCTATCGATGGCGTCTACTGCGCGTTTTAGGATGTGCAGCAGGGTCTTGTTCTCTCTGCTGAACTGGTGCTCTGTACCGTTCGAGATTCTATGGGATGACCTGACCTGGACAACCAGAGATAACTATCTGCATTTGGACGTCATGGCTATTGCTATCTGCATATCTAAATATCAGCGCGATAATAGGAGATCTTGGGCGGACTAGGCTTGGCGACAACGAGGACGGCTCGCATCCTTCCGATGAGGACGTTTATCGGTTCGCCCTCGTGCATGCCAACAATTGCGCGGCTACGTCTTGCCTTTGGGACCCGATGCGTATAACATCTTCGTTTGGCTGTCTACAGCTATATATCATGCAACCGTGGAAACACGAGACCAAACCATACCAAAGATCATACCAATGTTACCAAAGACCAGTTACCAGAGACACGTTAACGTTCTACGTTCCACGTTTGCAAGCATCGGCATCTCCGTCGCTGCTTGGTCATAGGATTGAGGGTCTCGGCCCGCTCTCTGACTGCCACAGTGTCTCGATGATGGTGTGTGCTTGCAACTAGGACCCATTCTGTTCTACATCGTCTTGTATCGGTCTTCGGACTGGTCGGAAGGTGTGGGCGATTGGTTACTAGACAGATGCCACGGCGTCTGACCTCTCCATTCTATCGTTGATAGATGCTGGAGAGTTGATTTTGCGAAATCTACATCTGTACACCGCATCCCTAGCTTTTCGGAGCGACGGATTGGGTATGAGATGAGATGGGCCTCTCCGGGTTATATGCCCGCGAAGCCGTTCGCCTAATTTTTGGAACCTTTTTCGCTCCTTCGGGAGCTCTTGAACATGTACCTTGAAGAGGAGGTGATGGATATCACAAGTGAGTTCTACTTTACTCTATATACTCTACGCTGGGAGCTTCTGACTGGTTTACGCAGTGCTCGGTATACGAAGGGTAGTGACGTTGAGGGTTCTGAGTTTATGGGATGGGAGTAGTAGCCAAATATGTTGCAGCATCATTATTGTTCAGACGTCTAATGCATTCTGTTCTGTAAAATCATCGCACCTGTTCACCCTGCTACCTTGGATGAAATTTACCAGTTTGCCCTGTACATGTGTTGGGTGTCGTATAGGCGCCCAGCCTGGTCCGTGCGCCATCAACACATGGCCCGTGCGCAGACGGAAAAGTATAAAAGCAGCGCCCCAACATTGTGATTCCTTACCACTCTGGCCTTTTGGCTTAGATCAAGTGTAGTATCTGTTCTTACAAGATTAACCTCTTGTATAATGGCACCGCCATTATTGAAGGTTATACAATTTTTGCCGCCCCCGTCCTTCGAGCTCTGCTTGCAACTCGGAGGCACGATGACCTTGCCATTGCAGTACCGGCTTGTGTCGTCAGGGGAATTCTCTTCGGAGGATTCGCTTTTTCTCGCTATCCTTTTGCGGTGTTCTATGCGGCGCTTCTTTTGAAGTGTTGCAGGATATAGCAAATGGAAACGTTGAGGAATTGTGGTTCGAACGATTCTCTTTTGGGGAGCTGCATGCAAGTTGCCTTTAGTAACTTGCGTATTGATCTATACATATGTAGTCAATGTCTGCCAGATGTTTATAGAGTAGAAAACTTGGATATACTTGAAGTGGTTTGGTGCGCTCAGCTGTGTTATTGGGGTCTGCTGGTCACAATTTCTTGCTCTCAAGCATACATAATACATTGGAAAGCTTAAGCATTAGATATGGTACATAGATGTCCGTGTATGTTGAAATCATAATCTGCACAGCTCAAGCAGCTATCCACTTCCTCGCATCAGTCCCAACCAATCTTGCAAACAACTCATCACGGCCACCAACCCATTTAAACACCTCTTCGTGTTCCTGGTTATCTTTCGGGTCACACCACTTTACAGACACCCCTTTGAGCAGCCCTGCCTTCTTCACAGAGACAACATAGTTCATCGGGAAAGCGACCTTGGGGTTCACGGACATGATCGGAGTGAAGTAGAACATGCTGGGCGAGAGCGTAATCAACCCAGGTGCAGTCGTGTGATGACATGGGAATGCTAACTTGTGCGTTAGTACGAGTACCTAACAAGATGCTTGAACACGTACTGTGCGTCTCAACTGGAGAATTTGGACGCCCCATGGCAGTTGCTGGTGGTGGTACTAACGGAGACTGAGGTAGATTTGATTCTTGTGGCCATGTCTACCAGCAGCGTTAGAATTATGAGCAAACAAGGCAAGAAGGCTTTGCATACGTCTTTGTTACCGAACAGTCTCTTATCAACGGCCCATGCTTTGCCAATTGCAGCTCGGTCACCCCACTTCTTCCAGTCAATCCTCTTGTCTACCTCGGACCAGTTCTTCATCCCTGGCGACTGAGATCGACTGTTAGTCTCTCGTTCTGTCGAAGGCCCAGGCGAATGATCATGTGGTGGCGAGCCCTTCTTCGCTTTCTGCCTTCTCCGCCTCGGTGGCCTGACGTCTTGCCCGGCAGCGACACGTTGGGATATCAACTCCATAGCAAAGTCGGAGTCTGTCGGGACTTCTGCGAGAATCGGTGGCAGCCTCTTTCGATCCTCGCGAGGAAGCGCTGCGATGATTGGAGAGACGTGCCAAAACAGGACGCCGATGATGAAATAAAACAGTTTGGCTATATATTGAGCAGGGAGCAGCAACGTCGTGAGAAAGATGAGAAATATGAGCTGTCGTGTGTTTTAGAAACCGGTGCGGTTGAGTTAAACGAGGAAAACATACTATTCCGTAATTTTGAGAGGCACTAGGTCGCCGCCAGATGAAGAGGCTAGAAAGAGTTGTCAGAATCATATCAAATACCAGAAAAGATGAGTCGCACTTGTGTATCCTTTCGTGTAAATCTGCAACTTCAACAGCTGAATGAAGAGCCGTACGCTTTATATCTCGTTCGCACTGGGTATCCTTGGGATCGTCGAGAATCGTCCTATCGTCACCAACTGGCTGATTATCGTCGTGGTCTTGTTGCTGAGTTTCGTCCTCAATATCCACTTCCTCGCTTGGTTGTGCTTTCTCTTTTCCTTTCTTTCCCTTTGACTTCTCTTTCCCTTTATCCTTCCCAGCCTTTTTAGGCTTAGAAGGCTTAGCGAAAACGCGAGCTAGTCTCCACATCTCCTTCAACCCGAATCCAGAAGACGAGACGAGTCGGGCAGAAACTTCGTCACCCAGTTCTTCGGCTTTGTCT
The DNA here is from genome assembly GCA_037176845.1 of Paramarasmius palmivorus. Taxonomy (NCBI): domain Eukaryota; kingdom Fungi; phylum Basidiomycota; class Agaricomycetes; order Agaricales; family Marasmiaceae; genus Paramarasmius; species Paramarasmius palmivorus. The sequence continues at coordinate 496,970 of JAYKXP010000004.1, read as the reverse complement.
ATCTCAGCAAACCGTTGTCTTAATTCAGAGGCAGTCGGATAAGGCAGTAGTCGGCGTCGCACGAGGCAATACAAGACGCGAAGAATCAGCGATGGGAGTAGTAGGTTGTGGTACCATAGGAACCAGTAGATCTAGGAAAGCATGAGTGCAAATTCCTACGAAGATACGCTAAAAATCTTACAGAGCAGTATGTGGTACTCTTACTCTTGTCTTCCCATGTTGCGAGTTTGACTAAACGACGTAGAAAAGGCCCATAGACGGGGACAGTGGACAGGTAGAGACGTTGGGTGGTAAGTCTGAGGCGTCCGAGGGTGAACGGGTAGTCAGGGGGCGATGGTGGAAGGATCGGGAGCAGATAATTCTGAAATACAGAGTTCAAGAGAATTGAATCAGTAAAACGAAAAAAACAATACCCACAAGTGCAATATTTTCGCTCAGTGATTGGGATTCCTCTGCAATGGGTGCTTGACTTCCGTCTGAATTTGAGGGTATGTTTTCCGTCCTAGGTGTTCCTGGTGGTGGTGACTTGGGTATCTGGACCTCCGTGACATTCTAAGAGTTGAATATTCAATCCAAAGACCTCTGGAATAGGAAGATCAAAGGACTCACAGTAGCAAAGAGAGTGAGGAACCGTTCTATTTCTTCGTTGTCATATAATTCCCGGAGCTGAGACTCGGATAACTCGGTCTTGGTTTCATCTAGCGAGTCTGCATCTAATTCGTCCCATGATTCGTCTTCAGAAAGTTGGAATGAAGGTTCTACTTGATGCTGAGCTTGTGGCTGAACATAGTTCAGCGCCATGGGAGTAGGGAAGAAAAGAACGAGCTGTTTCCACTGTGGGGCTCTCGCTGTGCAATATCCATGATGTAGCCTCAACGAGGCGAGAACGAATCCGAGAAAGTCAAGTGTCACGATGTGACAGTAACAGTGACAGTGATGTGAGTGCGATCACATGATGTGGATTGTGGGCCGGTTGAGCGTGAACAGTTTTCTGCCTTTCCCCATCATTGTCTCCTACCATGACATCCTCAGGCCTCCTAGAGTGGGGCAATTCCATTCGTTTCTCAATGGCAAACGATCCTGGTCGAGAATTCTTCCAGGAGCAAATCAATACCCATGGTTTCCTTTTCCTCGACGACTACCTCAACAACATTCTCGCAAAGCCTAAACAAGAGTTCGTTTCGAGAGGCCCTTCACATCATCTCGCAATATCTGACCCCTCGAGCAGTGCACTCATTGATCTCGTCAAAACGCCCAGTCGACGCAAGAATCAGATTCAAGTCAAGAAACAGAAGACGAACCCCTCACCTTCCAAGTTGAAGACTGTTGTATCGTTAGAGGTTCGTTTGTCGTATTACTCAAATCTCGCACTACTAAAACTTGTAAAAGGACTGCGAGAATAAAGAGAATTCAGCTCCGTTGAACAGTTTCCACCAAGCTTTATTAAAAGCACGAGCAAAGGACGAAGACCATGAACAACCCACAAGAGCGCCTTCTGTACCTCCTTCAGAGCCATCCAAACCCGTGCTACAGGACCGTGCAAAATCACCTGCAAAGTCTGTTCCCGAACCAGCAATCGCCCCTACCACGAATGTTCCTACCATCGTAACCTTACCACCCGAATCTGACGACGTACCAATGGGAGACGCCGAGCCTAATAACCCCGTGGAACTCTCTGTCATTGCAGAGGATGACGAATCTGCCGAAAGGTCTCGTAATTCTATCCACCATGCGAACGAGAACGTCGAGATGGAAGACGTACTCCCACCAGCGGACAAGCAGCCTGCGGTAACTGTAGACAAGAAGGAGCTGGAACAAGAAGAACAAACAACAGACGAACGAGATGAACAGCAGACTCAGGCCTTGGAGCAAGGGCGTCGTACACCGGATATGACAATGTCATCTATCGATACCTTCCATACCGTACCATTGGAATCTCCCAAGCCCCAAGACGTCCGCCCCGCTACTCCCGAAATCTCGACTCCAGATGCTTCCCCGACCGCCCCGGATGCTGCCGACCACAGTGACGTGGATGACGAATCCACAAACCCGCAGAGCGATGTTGAGATGGGTCAGGACCAGGCGCCAACTTCGCAGGAGGATCACACCACGTCTGTTCCCTTATACCCAACATTACCCGCTCCTATGCCCATTCGCAAGTCAGTGCGTGTGCCTCGCGATACCAATGACACCGGTCCTCTCGGCGCCGCTACTCCAGGCGCCGCCATAGCCAAACGGACCTCGTGGCTTATGAAGTCAAGAGAGGTGAAGGCCCTTGAGACCGGTGGTACCAAGAGCACCAATAACACCCAGATATTCGCTATTCCCGGTGTGCCGACTCACAATCCTCACAAGAGGAAGAGTGGAGATATGCTTGGAGTCCCCGGCACATCGCAAGACGCTACAGAAAAGTCTGCTAAGGTGCCAAAGACCACAGAGAGTGATACACCATCATCCAAATCAGACGAAGAACCACGTATCGAGGCACCCGTTGTGGAGATGGATGAGGTTGTAGCAGCTTCTCAGGATGTAGCGATGACTACTTCTGAACTCACAAACGACGAGAGAGGAATGCTGGATCAATTCAAGAAGACGGTGGAAGGTTTGGGTGCACGGCTTGGCAAGAGTACAGGGAAGTCTCTCGGTGGAGGTCTGCTTACAAACGCGCTGGCAGAGGCAAGAGCTGCCGCCGAGGCTCGAGTCGCCGAAAGGAATCGTGTAGACAACGATTCGACAGGACCTGTGGAAGCCGTCGGTGCTGCTTCCGCTCAGGCTGACCCTGTAGGCTCCACGATACCGGAGGCTCCTGCACCTAAACATGCCGCATCCAAACCTGTACAGTCACGTCTCAGTGTGTCGGAGTTGACGACCACGGAGGAAGAGAAGAAGGAGAAGAAGCCGGAGAAGAAGAATATCCTTTCTTTATTCCCTCCAGAGCACGAAAACAAGCTCCTTTCTCAAACGACCAAAGCCGCACCCGCTTCTACATCCACTGTTTCGCCTTTCACGAAACTGTTCAACAAAACCTCACCGGTGTTTGTACCTCCTTCCCCACCTGCTTTCAAGCCTGTACCAAAGGCCGAGCAACCAGCTGTATCTGGTTCAACGTTCTCTAAACCAGCACCCATGTCCATTGGCCTCGCTCCCAGGCTCCCTACTTCTCCACCTATGTCTCAGCAGAAGCGACCAGCACCAGTATCTGCTCAGTCCACTGCTGAGAGCCTCAAGAGTGAGGCTTCGGACAAGATTTTCGGAAGCCAGGAACCACCTGCTTGGTTGCCTTCAAGTCAAGATACAGAGTACTCAAGTGCGTATGGTGCTCAAAGCCAGTACAACCAGCTCGACGACGACGATAGCTGGCCCATCAACGAGAAGCTGGAGGATCGTATCAAGGAGTGGCCGTTCAACAATAACCGCGACAGTTTGACATGGAGTTCGGCCCCTACTGACACACACAAGTTTGACACGCAGCCACTGGATACGCAACCCCTGGAACCTCCTGAGCCTGAGGCTCGACCAAACGATAAGGATGTCAAGGAAGCTAGCCGTCCGATTCCAGGGTCGTTTGACATGGATGTGGATGCCGACGGTGACGGTGACGGTGACGATGAAGCGGAGGTGGACGACGAGGCCATGGAGCCAACACAAGAGATGAGTGTTGACTTTGGCAAGTCGACTGTCAGTCTCGTCGAAGTATGTGTTTCGTTAATTTTAGAGTTGGGGTTCGTTCTGACGTCTCACAGCCCAAGGTCACCAAGAATAGCAGTCAGAGCAGCTTAACCTCCTCTCAATCGCAACCGCCGCCGCCATCGAGCGGTGGATTCTTTGGGCATGCCTCTAAGCTTGTCAGCAGTGTGTTGGGAACGAACAAGAAGCCCAAGGCGGAGGTCAAGAGTTTACAGCTTGCTGCTGCTGCTGCGAAGAAAGTACGTGGCTGTAGGTTCTTATGCCACATATCGACTGATCTTTTGCTTTCAGCAACAGGAAGAGAAGGACAAGAAAGCCGCAGTTCTCAAGAATATGGAAAGCCGGCGACAGTTGGTGCTGCAGAAGAAAGCTGAGGAAGAGAAGGCTCGAAAAATGGAAGAAGAGAAAAAGGTCAGAGAGGAGGCCGAAAGGCGTAAGAAAGAGCGCGAGGAGCACACAGATAAGAGGCCTATAAAGCCGGTCGTTACGAAGAAGGTAGGCACATTGCTTTGCGGAGGAAAAGTATAGACACTGACATGATGTTATAGGAGGAAGATCTCACCGGCAAACGCAAGATTGAGCTGAAGAAACCCATTCCAAGTGGTCTAAACAGCTCAACCTCTACCAAGCCCTCGACTTTCAAGCCTTCATCGAAACAAACACCCGTCACCCACAGCAACAATGCCGCTGCAGGACCCTCGAGTTCGAGCAAATTGCCGCTCAACTCGATGTCGAAGACCAGAGCCAAGACACCTGGCAAAGGCACTGACGACGAATTCACCCAGCCGTCCCAACTCATCCAAAACCAGATGACTGCGCGTGCAAAGGCCCAAATCCAGGCTGCCAAACAGACTGAGCCTCCCATTCCAAGTGAGAGTATTGAGTTGCCGGAAATCAACAGCGAGTATTCGGATTCTGAAGATGAAGATCGGCCAAAGTCCTTCAATCCTCCAGAGTGGGCACAATCTCCGGAGTTAAGACAACAGCTACAAATGCAGAGCACGATTAATCCCGATGATATATTCGGAGCTATTCAGCCTCTGCGGATGGAGGAGATTTTCAGGAACACAGGTAGAACTAGCCGCTTCCGGGCGAGGACTAGCTCTGCCAACTGGAATGGGAGTGATAGGCTTACTGCGGAAGAGGAAAGGGAATATGTTCGGCGCATGGGATTCCGGTGACGATGGGAACACGGACTCGGAGTCGTATGATTTTTTACTACCTTATGATCTAGGGGTACACTTTATGCACGTTTCAGCACCTTCAGCCTTATCTATCTATGTTTCATGTACCATACTGTATCGATATAACGACTACGTGTTTGACACGATTTTTTAAAAGATTTTAATTATGACTCGGAGTGACGAGGGAGTTGTGTGGCCGAGGAAGGCCTACCGTGGGAAAGAAGCATTAAGTAATTTCCATTGTTTGGCACCTTCGACCTCCAACCACCAACTTGCAACTCTCTCTTGTGTATATCATTCGCCTCTCCACCTAGTGGGCCGCAGGCCTCTCTATTCTATTTTTCAATGTCTTCATCTTCTTCATCATCACCAGAAATATCACCGGCGACTCGCTCAGATTCTCCTCACGAACGCTTTTCCTTCAAGTACGCAACGCACGAAGATGTCCTAGAGGACCTTTCAAGGCAGGTTTCTCTCACCTTTTGGCGATGGTTTTATACTGACAGGTTATGTATTTCGCAGTCGTTTCATTCTCAACCTACCGGAAGAAGAATTAGCATCTCTAGAGCGGATATGCTTTCAAGTGGAGCAGGCGTACGTTGTGGAGAGACCTACTGCTCTCTTGTATTAACTGACGTGGATGTTTTTCAGTCACTGGTTCTACGAGGATTTTGTCCGAGAAGCAAACCCCAAATTCCCCTCACTGCCACTCAAGAAATTTTCCGCGATGCTATTCAACTCTTGTCCGCTTTTACACCAGTGGAGCCATGCCCATGAACAAGCTTTCACCAATTTCATGCAGTACAAGACTCGGGTTCCAGTTTGTGGTGCCATCATGCTTAATGAGACATGGGAAAAGGTCCGTCACCTAAGCCATGTTGCTTCTTATGGCCGTCCAATGACCTTCTTTATTTCAATTAGTGCCTCCTTGTGAAAGGTTGGAAGTCTTCATCTGGATGGGGTTTTCCCAAAGGAAAGATCAATGAGGATGAACCCCAACCCGCGTGTGCCGTTCGAGAGGTAACCACCGGTCACATCTGTCGATATTGGCATGGCTAACGTGGCCTTGTTCCCCAGGTATTGGAAGAGACCGGCTACAACCTTGCTGGGCAGATTAATCCTGAGGATGTCATAGAAATGTCAATACGAGAGCAGAAGATTGCACTTTACATCGTACCGGGAGTACCGGATGACTATCCATTCAAAACCAAGACACGCAAAGAGATCAGTGTGAGTATCCCGTACCTCTTCGCCCCGATCGTCTAATTGAATACGTGTGTAGAAAATCGAATGGTTTAGGCTCGCCGATCTACCGACATGGAAGCGCAACAAGGCAGCTCCTGGCAAATTTTATCTAATCACCCCCTTCATCAGGTATGCGAGATCATAGCTCTTCTTGTTCTTCGACTCACGCCAAATGTTCATAGTGCGTTGAAAGCATTCATTCATGACCGGAAACCTCGGAACATACCCCGCAAACCTCCCAAATCCAAACGCAATCAGCCTGTTGACTCAAGTCCCAGCATCAACGAATCCACAGTGGCAGACTCACCATATACTACCTATCAGGATGCGCACCAAGAGTCCAGCTCGCAATCGTCGTCTGCAGACAATGGTGATCCACAAACACCTTCACCCCAATGTCCCCCCTCTGTGGCCAATCAAGTTGACGTCGTATCCGCGGAGACAGAATCGCTGGATCCACATTTCGCCCGGCTGTTATCCTCCCTCACTATGTCCGGGGCTGCTGCTGCTGCGAAAGAGAAGCAAGCTCTTGCACCCAAACAGGTACACGATGAAGCACCTCGCGAACGCAACACACCGATGCCTATCCCGATTCCTAACACAGAGTCACGTACTCGGGCCGATTTGGAGGCTAAATCATCCACCTCTCCTCTCCACAGGAAGCTGACTAATGGTGCGGCTTCTCCATCACCATTTACGGAGCAGGTGGTTCGCCCTCAATCAGCTGCACGCTCGCCAGCGAATTCCGTGTTCGAGTCGCCGTCCTTGACAAAGGTCAATGGAGCAAGTGGATTCTCCCCTTCTGTATCATCAGCTACGTCCCAACGTCCCTTGACGTCTCGTCGCACCTCGAGCGTTGCTGACATCTCCCCATATCTGTCCAAGACGACCGAGATCCCGACGTCCGCAAAGCGTCTTAGGCAACTCGCCTTATTAGAATCAGTGGCGGATGAGTCTGCTCGGATGTCCCCATATCTTGCTGTCCGGGAAAACACAGCCAACAGGATGACACCAAATCCTTTTTCACACCCTGGACCCCCTGCATCTGTGCCCCCTCAGATGTTTGGTGTAGTTGATCCCAATGTCATATATTCTTCGGCTCCAAGCGCCGGGCATCCGTTGGACCTCAACTCGAATCCTTTCCCTTCGCGATCGTTCGTGCAGGAAGATCCCTTCCAAGTGCGACCGAGGACAAGTCAAGCAATTAACCGCCCACTTTATCATCAACCTCCGCCTTCAAGCGCCAGCATGAGTCAAAGTCAGCTACTAGCTTTGATGAGCGTGTCGACACCGCTGCAAGGTGTTCAGCCTCCTCCGTTTGCTTCGCCTATTTCTTCGTATCAACGCCCAAATGTACACGGCGTGCCACCACCACCACCGCTACCTTCCATTTACCCCACGATACCTACCCAGCCTCTTCGTCAAGGCGCATTCTCCACAATTCCGACTCAACCTCCACTTAGTCCCATGATTCCTCTACCACTTCCCCATGTTTCTGCATCACCCGTCTATGGGCAAGCTAATTCTTTATTGTCTATTCTCAATGGTCAACGTAGATAATTCAGCCTCATTTCCTTTTTGTATCGCATATCTGAACTTGCATATCTGCCATTTCTGCACAATCATTACACTAGTCAGTCTTTGATACAGCAGTTTCTTGTCTCGCCTCACACTTATTTTATCTACTCCACCCGTTCATCCTATATCTTGTCCTCCTTGCTATCTTTTTTAACCCTTCTTACTCTTGTTTTTTGTGTCGCCGTGCAAACAGGTCTGTACAAAACGTGTGTTATATCCCTACGTCAAACAATCCCCACCCCTTGATATCGCTCGTACTGTTTCATGTAATTCTGTAGCATTCTCGTCCTGATCCCACCAATCGAACTGATAGTAGTGAAAGAATTGATTTAATTTGGAACTAATACGAACATTACTACTGAAATTGACTGAAATTGGATTCAATATTAGACATTAGATGTTGAAGGAACGAGGGAACAGATAGCAAAGACCAGAGCAAATGCAAGACGTGCCGTAGTGTTACAATGAGGAACAGGATAATAAGGGAACAAGAAGAGTGATGTAATAAAATAAGAAACAAGTCCAAGATTACTCTACCGAAGGCAATGGTAATAGCTGCCGGATTTCTGCTATGCATTCCACTAACCGTGCGTGCACTTCCTTGGAGTTCTCTAGCAAAGGCTTGATGTTTTCGGGAGTCATGGCTAGTTTGGCGTCGGGAAGTATAGGCTGTGGAGGCATCGACCTCACCGACCCAGTTTTAGTGACATATTTAGACCTCGATGGTGGCCGGGAAGGGCTAGGTGTCGGTCTCCCCTTGGCTTTCTTCGAAGATGCTGGATTGCCTCGATGATCTTCGACGTTCTCCTCGACATTGGAAAGACGGTTGACACGGGTAGGGACTCCCACAGACGCCGGAGGTAAACCTTCCCATTGAAGGGATGTCTGCGAGTGTGAAGCACTCGTTGATCTCTGTGTCTTCGGCGTCTGCGGCCGACTCGGTAGACCAGATGGGAGCTGGGCATCCTGCATGTAGGGACTCCGACCGCGAATGGTAGCGGCTTCTCGAGCTCTGTTCGTATGGTGGTCGGTCTCGTACGGAGACTCAATACGATCCCAATCTTCGTCGCCTCCTGTTGAGGAACTACTTTCCCTCAGATGCTGATGGAGATTCTCCTGGGAAAGATCCACGGAACTAGGGTTTTGAGTTGAAGAGGGCGTGGTTTGCTTACTCTTCTGGCCGATGCGGAAAATGGACGCCAAGGATGGACGACGAGGTGACTGCTTTGCTGATAACGAAGCAGAGATCTGGTACGGAGAATTCGAACGCATGGATTCTGGGCCGGAACTTGTTTTAGCTCGTCTTCGACCGTATGTTGATACCTTTCCATGCGAAGGTCGGTGTCCATTTCCACTATCTAGTGATGATTCGGTGCTGAGAGAAGTTGATGATGCTGGCACGGGAGGAACATCGTTCTGATTTCGCTTGAGTGACCTTAACATATCTCTGATCCCACTCATGCCGACCAGTCTACTAGCGCGCCTCTTCTTTGCAGGTGTTTCGCATGGTCCGTTGCTGCCGCCCTGAGCGGAGCTTTCCTCTGAAGGTAAGGTCACCGTACTGCTCATAGCCTCTCCCCAACGCCAGTCACGATTGACAAGAGTTTCATCGAGGAAGGAAGGAATTTGTTGTGGGTCTATGACAGAAGAGGTGTCGGGATTGTTCAGCATCTCGCGGAGAAGTAGGAGCTGGCGTTGATTGAGATCATGTCGACCAGTGGAAGCTCTCCACCCAAGGTTCGGTGGACTGGCGATAGGCGGACCGGTTTGACTGCTGGCTGTTTGACCAGGGATGGGAGTCGGAGGCTTTGACTCTTCTCCGGATAGTGTCACCGCTCTTTCCCTGCTCTTCTTGCCTTCGTTGGTAAAGGTGGTCGCCATGGCAGGTACTGAAACACTACTTGTAGGTGGTGACGAAGGCGAGCCCGTGGAGCCAGTCCCTAGCTCAATGAGCAGCTCCGCGCATTCCCATGCAATCCTATACTTGGAATTGATGGTATAAAACGCTGCAGCCAATTGCTTGTAGGCCTGTTGTGGCTGCTGTCCATTGCTAGAACTAGGCATTGAAGAATTGGAACGAACGCGAAGACCGAAAAAACTGGGTGAGGCTGCCCGAGAGGAGGCTTGGGACGCGTATGCATCTAGAACACTCTGGACTTCCATGACAAGATTACTGTATGTCAATTGAAGGTCTTTGAGTTCTGCGTAACCGAAGCAATGTCAAAACACATTTATGGGCGCAAAAGACTCGGTAACACGTACGTTCAACGTTAGAAGCAAACTCTCGAACCATACCCAAGTCTCTTCTGAGACCCACTTGTGCCTGACTGATCCTAGTCGGAATTTTGAGATCGCCGAGTGAGTTTCGCCGTGGTACATTAGCGCTTGCTATACCACTACTATTAGAAATGGCAGGTGCAATGGTCGATCGACCGAGGGACGCTGATTGCGGAGACGCCGGGGCTTTGTTTGAGATTACGAGCGAAGGAGAGCTTGTTGACGGAGGAGAGTGTGACGGGAGTAATGAATCGAGATTGACAGGCGACGGCGTTCGAGCTGTCGACCTTCCAATGGTACGAGGTGGAGACGGGGGTTGCAACTCGATAGGCGGTAGTAGGGCAGGAGCCCGAGAATCGACGTCCATCGAGTCATCTGTCTCGGAAGCAGACTTACGAGATGGAAGTTCTGGTGGTGGACTCTTGCCTGTCTCTTCCCAGCCCACCAACGAGACGCCACTTTTGCTACGTCTGTGCTTGCCAACCAAACTTATCCTTCGCACACTGCCCATGAAGCCTCTACTACCTTCTTCAGCTGGTTCTCTGCTCTTCGAGCGCGAGAATGACCTCTTGCGCGAGCGCCCAGTATCCTTCTCTGTCATTTCGTCTGAGCTACTCTCCATGCTCTTCCCTGCTCTTCCGAGGCCTATGCCTCCGTATGAAGTGTGCCGCACGTTCTGAGAAGGCCGAGTAGACTGCGAAGGAGCATTCTTCTTTTTCTTTGAAGAGCTTCTGCCCAGAGCAGATTCGGAATCCAGTCCTAACTCTTGCTCCAGATCGGATGGAAGGTCGCCAGCTTCATGCATGACACTCTGGCTGTTCTCGTTCAGAGGACCGTTATTCCGTCTGATCTGCACAAAGCCCAGGCTCTTCCTCTTCACCAGCTTTGCGGTTTCTGCCTCGCTACTCGGTGGCGCCACCTTTCGAGCCTTTGGTGTATAGGCCGCCGATTTACTTAGCTCGGATTCGTCCTCGCTGAGGTCGTAGGTGCTGCTACTCGGGCCGACTGAGATTTTTCTTCCCATCTCAGAAGTCGAAGCGTTTCCATTGCTACCGCCACTAGTGGCTCGAAAAAACCAGCCAGATCGGGAAGAGGTCTCTGCAATGTTCGAGTCACTAGTGTCTATGTGTAAATATAACTGTTTTTAGCAAAATAACACAAATCATAGAAAGTTGGATGACACTTTACCTGCATGACCTTCTCCTTCTTGTACCATCATCTCACTTGGCGTCGAACTAGCTCTCTTCTTCCGAGCACCCCACTTCTTCACACTGCCTATTCTGCTTAGCAACGGCGTCTTATTCGGTGGTGAAGATGCGCTAGTTATGCTTTGCCTGTTGTTGTTATTGTTGGATTTGATGGCAATGGCAGCGGTAGGCGGACTGCTAACTGGCTCGGCTGAGGTACGTAGTGGTGAAGAGGAGCGTGGAGGCGTTTGAGGAGTTGGAGGCCGGAGATCGCGGCCATGCTGCATCCCGATACTTTCTGCGCTGGCATTGACACTTCGGGAAGGAATGGGATCTCGAGTAGTAAGCTCGATTGAAGCAGGGTCAGGCCTGCTCTTCTTCCTTAGCCGACGACGCTCCCTTTCCTTATGAATGGGAGGGCTAGGGGGCAGGTTGGCAAAACCAGCTATGGAGGAACGCGAGATGGTAGGACGAAGGTGTGTGGTCGAGTTGTTGTGGTAATAGGAGTACGCGACGGAATCTCTTCCAGAGTTGACTGAAGGTGCTGAAAATACGGATGCTGTGGGTGAACGCGGGAAATGGTGGCCGGTAGAGGAAGAAGGCGTGTTGAGAAGAGAAAAAGGTATCGGCGGTACTGGAGGAGGAGGAGACGCATTGGATGAAGATGAAGTAGAATGATGTGTACCGCCGGTAGGAGTAGTGTTGATTCGAGTAAGAGCAGCACGCCTAGAGCGAGCTGTAACAGTACGGTCGTCGTCTTTGTCTTGGAAATTGAAATCCATGTCGTCGTCTTCATCATCGTGTAGGTTGTCGTCAAAACGTTCGCTGATAGGAATGGCTGTGGATTTGGATGGAGAAACTGGAGACGCTAAATCGAATTCATCGTCCCAACTCTCTGGTTCGAAATGAAGACGTGAACGTGGAAGAGATTCGGAATGACGATGCTTGGAAGGAGTCGTTCTTTTGATTTGAGATTTAGGTGAGTCACCCCTGTCCTCAAAGTCGTCGTCCCAATTCTCTGTAGAACTTGTAAAGGGTCGTTTCGAGGGCGTTGAAGGGCCGGGTTCAGCCCAGTTTGAAAGTTGTAGGTTTTCCTTGTCTTGTTGCATGTCTGACGTTTCTGATGGCCGTGAGTCGTGCGGTTCGACTTCCTTATCCCAATCCTCTGTGAAATGAGAGCTCGTCGTTGAAGCTCTCGTAGGATGAGAAGGGAGAGGAACACGTTTGTCGTTATTCGGACTAGCATGAAACTCGAAATCCTCGTCCCAATTTTCAGATGGAACTTTCGGCAATGATTTAGAGAAGACTTGCAGCAAGATACGACGCGTCTTACCTGAGGATTGCATTTCGAACAAGGTCGCCATTGACGGCGGTGAGCATAGAGGGTCGTGAAGAAGGAAGGAAGTAGAGGACAAGGTGGAAAAAAAAACTTGTTGGCAACGTAAAACGTTTACTGTGTAACGCGCGGCAATTGCCCCGAGTTGTCTCGTTGAGGGTTGGCTGGATACCTTGTTTCGTTTCAAGCTGGATTTTTTATACTTTCTATCTTTCTTGTTATGCCACAGTATAGTATGCCACATAATATGCTATATCACAATAAAATAGTATACATGCCAGCTTGGACCAAGCTTGGACCTCATTTCAGCGAGGTTACCGGCGGGCACTGGGCAATGTCAAGGCAGGTCTGCTTATGTCATGGGACAAGTAACCCTCTTACTCCAGTGCACCCACCCTATGCTCTTATAGACCCACTCTCTTCTGTATTTTTATATCCTTCTATTCCCTTCTCTCCCTACTCATCATGTTGAACGGTGGTGGCATTAAAATCTTCTCTGGTGCGTGCTCAGGTTCAATCGGCCCGCTCTTCCATATTCTAAAACTTTTTTTCTTCTATCACAGGGACGAGTCACCCAGAACTGGCTGAAATCATCGCTCGACGGTAGTGCTGCTGCCAATCACAAACTTCACCCTTCCTGATGACCCTACCAGAGTTGGCCTTCCTCTATCCAATGCGGAAATAACCAAGAGTGGCATTGGCGAGACAAACGTTCGGATCGCCGAATCTGTTCGAGAAGACGATGTCTACATCGTCAACACCGGCTGCGGCGCTATTAATACGGCTCTCATGGAACTCTGCATTATGATTCATGCCTGCAAGATTGCCAGTGCAAAACGAATCACCGCTGTCCTTCCCCTCTTCCCCTATGCAAGACAAGATAAAAAGGATAAAAGCAGAGCTCCCATCACTGCCAAACTCGTCGCCAATATGATCCAGAAAGCCGGATGTGACCACATAATCGTGAGTATCTTGACGTATCCGCGTATGGCTTAAGACAGCTTTCCATTGACGTCGCATATCTCCTTCGCTCTCTGTAGACAATGGATCTTCATGCATCGCAGATTCAGGGTTTCTTTGATGTACCCGTTGACAAGTGAGTTGCGTATATCCTTATTCACGTCTAACAAAACTAAGTCTCGATTCTCGCCCCGCTACAGTGTAAGCACGATTCCCGGCCCGCTCTTCGTTTCCGGAAACTAACGCTGTGCATCATTCTTCCAAGTTGTATGCAGAGCCTTCTGTCATCTTGTATATTCGCACCCATTTTAATTTGGAAGACGTGGTGATTGTATCGCCTGATGCAGGAGGTGCCAAACGGTAAGCATCATCTCACATGCTTCTATCGCATCATGCTTACGAATTTGGTTGGTTTTTCTCTTCTGCCTCCGAATATAAAGTGCTACTTCCATGGCCGATCGATTAGGCGTAGACTTTGCCTTGTTCCACAAGGAGCGTAAAAAGGCTAACGAAGTGTCGAGGATGGTCCTCGTGGGACATGTCAAGGGCAAAACGGCAATTCTTGTCGACGACATGGCGGATACCTGTGGGACGCTCTGCCTTGCGTCAAAGCATCTCGCAGAGGCTGGAGTGAACAAGGTATACGCTATCGTCACTCACGGGATTCTCAGCGGAAACGCCCTAAAATCGATCGAAGAAAGCGCCCTCGAGAAGCTCATCGTCACCAACACCCTACCGCAAAAGGCCAATCAAGCCGCTTGTTCAAAGATTGAGGTGATTGATATTGGGGTCGTTCTTGGGGAAGTGATTAGACGAAGTCATTACGGAGAAAGTGTTAGCAAACTATTCCATGAAGTACCGTATTAACTTGTCGCACTACACTCGGTCTTTTTGCATGCAATCTGTCTGACAAGAGAATGTATGGAGCTATGTATGATACATCATCCCGGAGTGGCAAAGATCGGAAACGCGAAGCTAACCGGCGGTTCAATTGGTAAATGTTGGAGACACGGGAGACACGGATACGGGTCCGTGTCTGGCGATACGTGGACTGAATGTTTTAGAGAGATAATTAATGGGAAGAATAAATCAATTTGAGAGAAAAAAATGGCGGAAAAAGAGAGGGAAAAATCGAAAGCGAGAAGCCGCTTAGGTGTACAATCACCGTTCTTTCCGCCTGTGCATCTCGCTTGCTTCCTTTTGAATTTGGGTAGTAGCCGAGGATTGAGCTCGGTGTGCTCACACAACTTTTTTTATGTTCCCTTGACTTGTTACTCCATTCCCTTTTCCACTCATCTCCCTTTCGAAATAGGCCTGGGCAATGCGACCAAGGCCATGCACAATAATAACCTCGATGCCCACAATATCAATCTACCCAATTACCCCCAGAACAGCCAGAACAACCACCCAATCCAGCCCAATGGCCAGCAACCTCACAATTCTCAACGTCCACAGCAGCAACAGGCCCAAAAAGCTCCCATCACCGTCGTCGGTATCCCCTCGGTACACATCGAGAACAACCGTCTCGTCGTTGGCTCCTCGCAGAGCAGTATGTCTTTGATGGCTGCCCCAGCGATGTATCTCTCTTCTCACTCCTTCTCATTTTTCAGACTCAACACGTTCATATACACCTCTCAAGGTGCTTGGAGATGGATCTTTTGGCACCGTCTGGTTGTGCGACTGGCATACAACCTTACCCCCCAATACACCTCTCTCGCCAATGCAATGCGGGGCTGGCGCGCGCCCAGAGTGGGCTGGAAAGCGGCTCGTAGCAGTGAAACGGATGAAGAAGAAGTGGGAAGGCGGTTGGGATGAGTGCAAAAAGCTCAAGGAACTCGAGGTGCGTTCTCCATCTTCCATGCTGCTGTGTATCCATCGTCGTACTCATTCCTGTTGCGTCGCTACCAGTCGCTACGTGCAATACCCTTTCACCCCAATATAATACCTCTTTACGACTTTTTTCTAATGCCGGCCACCAAGGAACTCTATTTCGTATTCGAATCCATGGAAGGCAACCTCTATCATCTCATCAAGGCGCGAAAAGGTCGGCCCTTTACAGGTGGTCTAGTTGCCTCCATATTCTTTCAGATCGTTTCTGGGCTGGACCACATCCATTCTTATGGTTACTTTCACCGGGACATGAAACCAGAAAACGTGCTCGTTACTACGACCGGCCTTTTCGATTACACCTCACTATCACCTGCCGCACCTCCCAATGCTCCCCTCGAGAAGGATGTCGTAGCAATCATCAAGCTAGCAGATTTCGGCTTAGCAAGGGAGACGAAAAGTAAACCTCCGTATACCGAATACGTATCTACAAGATGGTATCGAGCGCCAGAGGTTCTACTGTTTAGTCGCGATTATTCCAATCCAGTGGATATGTGGGCGCTAGGGACTATAATGGCGGAAGTGGTCACTCTACGACCTCTCTTTCCAGGCGCCGACGAGATTGACCAGGTTGCGCGCATCTGTGAAATCCTGGGCAATCCTAGCAATGAGTACGGCCTTGACTCTTCAAAGGCTCCGATAGGCGGCGGCCCTTGGCCGAGAGGCATCAAATTGGCGCAAGCACGAGGATTTGAGTTTCGCAGGGTGAGCTTACTCTAGTCTTTTCGCATTCATTTTCGTGATTGAACTGTTTACGCTAGATGCCGCCTCGGGATATACACACGTTGTTCGATCGATCCGTACCGCTATCATTAATCCATTGCATACGCGACCTACTCAGATATGATCCCGATGCCCGTTTGACCTGTCGGGAGTGTCTGACACATCCATATCTCCTCGAATCACTTCCCCGTAACAACATCCCGCTACCTTCTGGCGTCAGAATATCGACTTTGCCCTATGTCACGTCTCGCAACGGCAATGGAACATTACCGTCACCGCAAGCGACGCTGGGTTCGCTGTCTCCTCGATCCATTCCCCCATCACATTCGCATTCTATCCCTCAGCCGAACTCGTTACATCCTTCGACGATCCCCAATGCCGCATCTACTCACCGCAATGCCTTCTACCCCAACAATCATTCACCGCAGTACCAGGACGACCCTCGGGCTGGACCGTCATGGCAAAATTATGACGGCGACTATCCTATGGATTCTCCCCACGCGGAGGATTATAGCATGCTAAATGGCCAGCCGATGGACATCTATCCCTCACGGCCTCAGCATGTCGACCCCGATCCCACACTTGTCGATCCATCAGAAGCCGGACCTTCTGGAACCAGTAAACATGGGAAGTTTGGCTTTAGCCTCAAGAAGAATTCCAAGTGGGGAGGCCTCGGTGGTATGTTCGGAGGTGATAAATCACATCATCAAGAGCTTCCACCGCTGCATGAAAATCCAGCTGCTTCAAGTTCAACAGGCTCGCTGAAGCGAAGTCAGTCCGCTGGCTCCGATAACCGTTCATTGAAGGATGGCTCCATGCGAACTGACGATGTGAAACGGAACAAGAAAGAAGCCGAACGTCTTCAGCGTGAGGCTGCGAAGCAACAGCGTGCGTTGCAAGAAAAGATGCAACGTGAGCAGGCTCGGGCTGTCATGCAGAAGCGGAATAGGATCATGCAGAAGACCGAAAATCTGGAGTGGAGAGTCACCGATCAGAGACACTTTCCAGATACGTCGTCCATTGCAAAGGGTAAACAGCCGCAGACAACTGGTGTTGTACGGCGTGAACGACATCCAGAACCTGTCTCTGGTGGATCACCTACGGTCAATGCCGCGTCGGGGATATTCATTTCACATCCTGGCGACTCACCGTCGATGGAGCGGCGGAGCGGCGAACGGATGGCAAAGGTTAGAAAGATGGACTTTGATGATGACCATTCGGTGTCGTCGTCAGATGTCCATAGTACTGGTCGAATGTCCTCGCTGTCCTTCGCAACGATAGACAGTGACCCTGGTCCATCGCGAATACGCAACAGACCAAGTCTGTTTGGTCTAAATCGAATGACCTCGACATCATCATTACGGACATCGTTTGATGACTTTTCACAGTCAGCGCGGTCATCGAATTCATTCTCTCTGGACGGCCAGCTTGCGAATGACTTCCGGACACAGGCTTCAATGAATAATTCGGGTCATTCACCAATACCAGGCAGCGTTTCACCGCCGCCGATGCAGATGCTTTCCTTATCACCCTCTCTTTCGCCTCCAATATCGCCGTCTCCTCAGTGGATGCAAGTTCCTCAACGGACAGAGACACTATCATCACGGCGCGGCCAAGCGCCACCTTCAATCAGTGTACCTCAGCTTTCAGTAACTTCTACTCGCAGTGCGTCTTATAGTCCGTATGAGCATCCTCCAAGGGAGCCGAATGGTCGACCTACAACCCATGGTCACTTTACTAAAACCGAGATTAATCCGATTTTTCAAGTGGTGAGTTATGCATGGGATGTTGAGGGAGGATTCGAGCCTAACGGAAAATTCTCTCAGCCACCATTACCCACCCCAACATCTGCTGGTCCCGATGAGACTTTTCCACCGACTTCCCTTCCCCCTTTTTCTCAGCTCGAAGCTGTAGCTGGCCACGGAGGCGGCGTGTACGATTATCCACCTCTCTCACCCATGTCCTTTACCGCGCATTCGGAAGATGCTCCATCATCATCATAGCAACACGCTCCTTTCAAACATTTCACTTTTCTCTCGCTTTCTATTATTTCATATCATCATCTGCTCTCTTCATGTTTCTCCACTATTTTTATTCTCTCACACCAAGTCACTCATTTTGTTTTCATTTTCGTGTCCATTGTCTATTGCACATCAGCACACTTGCCTGTTCGGACCCAGGTGGCGTTTCCAAAAGGCTTGCATATAATTCACTCCATCCTGGTTTTCGATGTTCGCATTCCCCACTTGCTCATTCATTTCGCATACCATAATTGTTTGCTAGTCGCATCAACCACTGCCCGACATAGGCATAGTAGAGAACAGTAATGTATTATTAACACATTCTCGCTTTCTGTGGATTAAGAAGACAGATAAACTGTTTTCATCAAAAAATGCAGCGCAGCGAAGTGCTCGGTTCAGTCTAGGTTGCTCTAGAGCGGTTGCTTTACATCCTAGTATTAATGGATGCAGGTACGGTGTACAGGAATGGATTGCTCTATGATCAATGATGATGCGGTGCTTGCTCAAATTGGATGCCACTATCGTAGAAGGTCTCGTTAGCGCGAATTCTAGTAGTCTTGGTATGATCTTACGCACCAGTAGCTAGGTTGACGGCGGATTGTTGAATAGCAATGTCAATAATCGTTCATTCGAAGAATGCTGGAAAAACTAACCCGCATGCTCGAGGGCCTGGCTTGTCCTGTTAAAGGATCGGTCAGTCGAGCTTATTAAACGTGAAATGACAATATACATACCAGGTTAATGTAGATCTTTGGGTGACCGAGAGGGCCAGAACCTTGAGGTAAAACATTTGTCAAACCAGTCTTCCGAGGGACAGACAGAAACGCACCACCGTCACAAACTGCTTTTCTTCCATGTACCACCCTCACCGGCTCGTTTGCAATCATCTCCATAGCACTCAATGGATTAGGTTGAAGCTCCATGACCGTCTGTTCAAATCGAGGGCCAGACATAGCCTGTGCTCGAGGACGTTGGTTGGCGGACCATGTTGCAGGGTAGTTGGGAGCCTGTGCGCCAACAACGGCAGCTTTGTCGGCAGATGAAGGAACTGGTTTCGAGGCGGTCGATGAAGCACGTGAAAGCGAGCGAACAAGGCTGGCTTTGGAGAAAATTCGACGGCTCAGCATCGTCGGTGGTGTTGGTCGGGATGTATGAGCAAACGGAGTAAACCGCTCGTATTTGTCAACCACAAACAAGCGCCCAAACAGCAGCTCAGAATTCAGGCCTGAATTCAAAGAGGTATATACTAGTAAAACGTCCACAAAACATGCATGCAACGAGATACATTCATTAAGCAGGTTCTATGACGGCTCCTTTCCCGCTCCCGTTCCCGTTCCCTGTAAGGGCTTCTGCACAAGCTGCCGCACCTCTTTCGCTACGTCCTCAGAAGTACTCCGAATCGTCAATCTGCAGAGCTACACACAAAATCAGTAAAAATAGAGTATACAGTGACCGTGTATTCAACCAACCTTAGCATCCCGGTTAGGCTCCAGTCGCAGAAGGCACCCTACTTTTCCCTCGACCGACATGTGTAAGACTCCCGCAGCAACCAGGTTGTTAGGATTTGGATCAACGTCGTCGAGAACAGCCAGACGATGTCCGCTTATTACTTCTCGATTTTTCGCAAGATCTAATTGGCCCGCCTTGTTCAATTCGATGGGAAATATCGTCTGCGCTTCTCTCGGTGGTCCACCTATCAATCTCCACCGCTCAAAGAATTCAGTTGCACCAAGCTTGACATGTTCGAAGAATCTGGTGAGAACGACGGGCAGCCGAAGGGAGATAGCCTGGTGTGATCCTGCGAGAAAGGATATTGTCAAGACAGGCGGCGTAGAGAAGGATTTTTTGCATTCGACGTGCAGAAGCTGCTGGACTTGGGTGCGAGGTGGAATGACGTTAGGCGGAATTTTGGCAAAAGTAACAGACAATGCTTCGGGATCACTGACATTCACAGTGGTCGTGAACGATGTCAAAGGCGTTGGCACCTTGTTGCCGAGATATATAGCCACTTGCCCTAAGTGACCTTGGTATCGAGATTTGACACCTATTTGTATCTGTACATCCTCGTAGAGAATGCCTTCTGCGCTATATGTGAGTTTATCAAACCAGCGGTCGATATTCGGTCCAACAGAAACAGGTGGCGCTGCATTCTCGGGTTTCGATGACGAGGATAGATCCAGTCCGGCTAGAGAGCCGAGGATATTCTGCGAGTCTGCACCGTTTGTTGCTTTAGTTGCTGCACCATTCGTCTCCGATGTCGACATTTTTCGTGTCGAGTTCTGCCGCTCGAGGTTCGCCTCCTTCCCTCCGTGAACCCATGTTCGTTTATCTTCTGTATCGCCGTGTTTCCGGTTGAGACGTCCGAGCAAAGCACTAACCCGAGGAGGGAAAGGCGGCATTTCCTCGCACACGTTCTGCAGGATCTCGTCTTCCTCTGGTCTCGACGCTAATGCATAGAATTCGCACGCTCGTTGCTGGAGATCAGCGTCGAGTACGTGACGATAGCGTTCGAAAATGGTAACCAATTGAGGTTTAATCTCAGGAAACACGTTAACCCACTTGATGTAGGTAGATAGAAGTAAGGCTCTTGTGGGCGCAACACAGAATTGGGACTTGGAATGTAGGACTTGGAATTGTTCCATGGGACTATAACCGGGTTCATTGGCAATGAGGTGACCATATTCCCCAAGGATGTAGCCTTTTCATCAGTCAGGACATGTAAGGTTGCGATGACTTGACTTGCAACTCACCTCCCACTTTAACCAAGCTTTCATGAGCCACGGGCATCTTCAGGTGCTCAAATACCACCTTGGCTGCGTATTCCTGCAGGTCGTCCGTATTGGTAACGATTTGGACGACACGATACCAGACCTCTTCCCCAACGTGATCTCCTGCCGCACTGATCAACTGCAAGATGGTATCAACATACCACTTATAGGATGTAGCGTATTTCTCCGTCAAAATAGCAATCTTGAGCACCATCTCTTCCCGAAGAGCATAATCGGCGACCTTTAGGTACCGTAACAACTCTCCGACAATGAGCTCCGAGTTATCAACATCACACATGCTATACAGGAGATCCAGCGCACGTCTGCGCACAGATATGTCCTTGTCGCGTAGGGAAAGGATGATAGTTGCTTGGTGCTTCTTGATGGCTTCCAGAGATTCTGCACGTGCAGCCAGGTGGGCCAAAGTGTCGAGACCGAGATATCTGACGTTGGTCTCTTTGGAGGAAATGAATCGTGCAAGTAGGACGGCGGCGGTACTGACGAGGGGAGAATTGGTGTCAAGATGGATAGCGAGGCCTATCGCTTCGAACAAGACTGCATGCTGAGCATTGTTGTGTTGCACATTTCTTGAAGGCTCGGCGCAATTGTTCATGACTGTTTGCAGTACTTGATGGAGGACAGAACGAATTGCAGGATCCTCTAAAGGTAGAGTTTAAGCAAATGATGCAATTCCATACTAAAGGTTGTCCTCACCTGAAGGAGGATAGTACTGCAAGAGCCGAAGTAACTTGACCTGAAGCCAAGGTGATGGCACCTTGTAATAAGCATACGTAGCCGCATATTCATGTTCGATGACAAGCTGATGCAATGCGTTCAAGAAAGGATGCAGAGGTAAGCTTGTTCAAGAACTTACTCGATGTAACCGGTCGACAGCCTTTGTATAGCACACAGCAAATGCGTCCAAATGGTCTTGTGCCAACGCCATAACCAAACTCGTCACAGAGATGACCACGCCCTACGAGTATATGACTCTGAAGATTAGCTTGAAATAAAGTATCACTTACCAAATCTTCATCGTCCATGATAGAGACAATCCGTAGAGCCCACTCCGCCGCAGGAATGACATCGGGGTGTTTTCGATACAATCTCAATAACGTCAACGCAGCCTTCTTCTTGACAAAGCTTTGTGAAGTTCTGAGCGAGAATTTCGTATGAGATTTACGTCGCTACTTTGAGTGGGATATTCTACACACGGGGAAATAAGTAGACGATGGACGTCTTCTGCTAAAGCTTCGGCCATCTCGCTTCCTCCCACATTTGCGATTGCATGTAAGGCCAGACAGTTATCTATTTCGTTGTTGCCATGTAAATCTTTACGGATAGAGTTGACGACCAATCTCAGGAAATCCGAATTCTCGTGCATGAGTAAGGTGACGGCCAAGTATCCCTAAGAACAGAACAGTGAACTAGATGGACTAGAATTCATGCTAGCAGGGACTCACTATCTGCTTCTCGCTGTATTTTGGACTCGAAATCAGGTTGACAGCCTCCATATGCCCTACGTCAACTTTGTATCCGAGGATGTAGGTGAATATGATCTTGGCGACGTATCTGTAGAGGGTAGGGTTGGCATTGTCTTCGTTGACTATAGATTTGAGACGCACTTCTTCTTCTGATACCCATCCAAATTACCATCTGCAGATGAAATATGTCAGCATGCATTGACGAGCAGTGGGTCATCCCCTAACAGAACCTTTGAATTTCTTCCTGATATTTGCCATCTCCTTGTTAATCCTCTTCTCCTCTAACTCTCGAACCCGAGCACCACGGATGTCCGCGATGAACTTCAAAGACAAACTGTCAGAGGGAAATGCCATGTACGGTCGACCACTGAACTCGCCTGGGTCAAACCTCGCATACTAGTCGCCATGATTGTAGAGGAGTTGTCGTGTTCAGTATAAGATAGATATGTGGTCTGAAAGGAGAGGCAGTAGGCACATCAAGCCTTGACCTGCGACTCGAGGAAATGGGGGTTAGGAAACTGGAATCAGGCTGCTGACGACTTGCCGACGACGGGAAGTGGGAGAGGGGTATCACGTGCGGTATTTATCGTATGATCGTCCGAGTCGCGACGCGTGTTGATTTTCAGAAGCTTGAATTCGCCTTAAGCTTTGATATAATTGATACTGTGAGTGGGATTGGATCATTGACTACTATACAACTAGATAGAATGCTACATGTAAGGTATTATCCAGAGAAATAGAGAGCGTCTAATTATTAAATCTATGTCTCATTCTCCCAACAGGTGTGCTTGCCCTCGAGTTAAACTGAGATCGTCCATACGGGGTAGAATGCCCAGATAACATCGTGGGCAGGCCTTGGCCAAAGAGACTCATGGGTGTTCCTGGTGTTGTAGGTGTACCGGGTCTGGTGTTATTGCGAGACTGGTACTGGAGCCTCTCTTGGCCGTAAATGTTCAGGATTTTGACCAAATCTCTGCTGAGAAGGTCAAGTTCCTTCACTTCGACAGGCGACAGAGATAGATCCCTCTCATCGTCAAAGTCATCCTCGGATTCGGATTCTTCCTCTCGCCGCATGACAGTCAACTGTGCCCGATTCCGACGTTTGCTCATAATCAGCCCTTCGAATACGCGAAGCATGCAGGCATCCAAGAGTTTCCGTAGTTCCCAGATGTCCTCCAGTGCATCAAGATGACCGATAATGTTTATCCACTGGTCACAAAAGAGACCCTGGTTATCCGGTTTGATATGGAAAGCGCCGAAGAGGATGTAAATGAGAGGTTCTAGGCGAGTGGTATCCACTATGAACGTTGTAGATGAACTGCTTCCCGCCGACACGTTCCGGCGCTTTTCAGAGAATGCATAAAGTTGCTTCGGCGGTGCGCCCTCTTCGAATACGGCTTCGTTGTGCTTGGTATGGTTAACACTTGATGGGTGCATCATGACCGCCTAGGAACAATGTTAGCGTCGGATCTGTAACATTAAACTTGAACTTATACCTTATCCAGCCTAGTGCGTAGAATTCTCTCGGAAGCCTGAATTGCAAACTTGGGTCGTTGCGCAGAGGCTATCAAAGCACATAGTAGAGATAAAGAGTCTCCATTTTCGTTCAGCTCGGGAGGAACAGCACGTATGTCACCGGTGACGCCACCACCAGATATCTGAATAACCCCCGATTGATAAAGAGACTTTAACAGATGTCCCTTCAATTTTTCAATCATAAGCATAGTGGGTTTCGACAAGAAGTTGTCGACACAGAAGCGGTTGGCAGTCATGTACTGCCCCGTGGACTGCAACTCGTACCACTTGTTGTACGCCGTCAGTGTTGTTAGAGGGTCGGAACGGAATCCTTGCGGACAAAATGAGATCTTTCGAGCTGCAGCCTCATTCTTCAGGTGCATGGGGCTACACCACGGATCACGATTCGTGAGGATTGCAGCAAGTGTTAGCGCCTGATCCAAGCATCGGAAAAAACTTCCATAGAGCAACAGCTTCCCGACCTGCACCTCCACAGGAATCTGCAATAGCACTCTTCCGAGGGAAGTCAAGTCCTTGTTCTCATCGAGTGCACCATACATTTGCAGATCCTTGATGGCTGCGCTGACACGTTCTTCCGAAGGTGGCTCGATAGCTTTAGCCAGCACTTCTTCAACGGTCATACCAGAGAAGTTGAGCGCTTTGACGTGCATGACGACGTTGGAAAGATCAACGCGCTTGATCTCCACGGTCTGATAAGGCTGCAACTTGGCAGCATAGTCTTTGCTGAGAACACCATAGTATTCTCCCGGCCTGTGTCTACCAGCACGTCCTGCACGTTGATTCAGATTGGACGAACCAACCCAGGCGGAAACAAGTGATGACATGTGCTTCTGCGGGTCATATCGCTGCTCTTTGAGCCGTGCAGTGTCGACAACGTATACAACATCCGGAATGGTAACGGATGTTTCTGCGATGTTTGTAGAGAGGATGATACGCCTGACACCTTCGGGGGGAGGCTCAAAGATGACCTGCTGCTCGGCCAACGGAATAGTAGAGTGTAGAAGGTGGATATGATATTTTGAGGTGTCGTGGAAAGGAATACCGAGGGGACCGGCTGGGTTCAACAGGATTTTCTGGATGGCAGTGATATCGTCCCATCCAGGAAGGAAGGTTAGAACGTGCCCAGAGTCGGACTTTTGCAACACATGCCCGATGGTAGCCGCGATCAAGGGATATGGCAAATCATTGTCTTCGTCCGGGTCCGTGCTGATCTTTGACAAATCGACTGATGTCCGCGTCCCCGGAGGTAGTGCATTTTGTCCCAGTTGTTTAACGACATATTTAACGACCGATTCGTCATTGAAGACCCATCTCGAGGGACTGCTAGCAAGTTTGGGCATGAAGTCCTCCAAGAAATGTCGCTCTACTGGGAATGCACGTCCAGGGACTTCAATGACCTTGGCAGGTTTCCCTTCGTCATCAGGGAAATACGTTTGGAAGAGCGTAGGATCGATAGTTGCACTCATAAGTATAACCTTGATAGGTTTGCCCTTTGCCTTCCTATCTGCCAACCACCGCTTGAGAACGACGAGTAAGAGGTCCGTATCGACATCACGTTCGTGCACCTCATCCACCACAACGTGCGTGACATTTTCCAAAGAGTTGCTCGTCTGCGCAAGCCCAGACTGCATCTTCTTTAAAAACATTCCCGTCGTAAGGAAGGTGACGGAGCCATGATCCTCGGGGACCTTGCTCTCGAAACGTACTTGATAACCTATCGACTGTCCGAGCTTCTCATTACGCTCCTTCGCCACTCGATCAGCGACACTGAGAGCAGCTAATCGACGAGGTTGTGTGCAAAGGATATTGCACTTGGCACCTTCACCTCGTTCGATGAAAGAGTCCAGAATGAGCTGAGGGACTTGTGTGGTCTTTCCGGAACCAGTGGCTGCCATGAGAATCGTCACATCGTTCTTGTTGACCATATCCAGGATCATGTCGGCACGGGTATAGACAGGCAATGCAGCTCGGGTCGCACGCATTTTCTCCGTCGCGGGATTAGATAGATACCGTTCACGTCGTTCCTTCAACGTCTTCGATTTATGAACCAGGTAACTGGGATTGGGAGGATAGTATGATCGCGCGAAGGTATCTGTGTTTTCTTGTGCCGATGCAACCAGGGAAGGACGATGTTTGTATAGACTGCTGTTTTTGAGATCCACGACGAGATTCCGTATCGCATTGTTTATCCCGTGTGTCATCGAGAAGAAGATTCGCTGGGACGGGGTTAGGTCCCCTCGTTCCTCGAATTCCTTCCATAGCTCCGGGTCGCATTTTTCGAGATATTGCACGACATCGAGATAGCACTGTCTGTGGGCTTCCTTCTTGTTGGGGCCACTGCCCATGCCTATACGGCGACCCTGAACGTCCATGAGAGCCTCCCACCCGTCTTTTATCTCCTGATAGGTGATTTGGGGTTGTGAAAAGCGGTATCTGTTGCAGTAAAAGTCCATGAAGTTTTTAGCCCGCTCCAAGTCGATTTCGACGCCGTTAGTGAGGGTGATAGTAGCAGGTAGATCTGGTTTAGGCTTCGCAGAATATATCTTGAATGGACTGTATTAGTGAGAGGTGGACGTGCGAATAGGAATGGGTTTACCAGGTTCGCCTGCTGCAGCTGATAGATAAGCGACAGGGCAGCAAGTCTCGTAGCTTCCTTGTGCGATTCAGCGTCACCTTCTCCTATGATAGGTGGGTCTGAGGGAAAGATGGCTGAGACTCTGGATTTGTATTAGACAATGGAACATTTGGGAGGAGAATGTTTTCGCACCTAAACACCTGCATTGGCTGACCATCTGGAAGAAAAACATGTCCTTGTTGGGTGTTGTATTCCACGGGCTTCTCGTTCATCTTCGTCGACACGTTGTTGACGGTGGATTTAGGATCCTGTAGATGAGCTGGCTTGATTTGACCTTGGACGCTGGCACCATAGGTCGTCTCGATGTAACTTTTGTCTCGTAAAGGTCCCTCGAGAACCTTTCTTGGAGGCCTATGTTGCGAGGTCCTATTCTGAGGAGCCTTTCCCTTGCCTCTGGAACTAGAGCTAGTGGCCTGCTTGAGCAAACCTCGGCCAGCACCCCTGGAACCCGAAGCTTCCTTGAAGCTTCCCCGACCCGTACCACTACCCTTGTCAAGCCCATGATCTCCCCCGTGAGCTGGACCTGATGGCCGACCAGTTGATTTTCGAAAACCGCGCTGTGACGGTGTACCGCGTGTTGTATGCTGCATGGGGTCTCCTGGGCGTCTGGTAGATTCAGCTCTTGGGAATTTTGCGCTGGCAGAGGAGTATTCGACGTGATCGGATGGAGAGGGACGTTTTAGAGAAATCCTTGCCGATGTAGAATTCAGCTGCATCAGGAGGCGACGCCTATGCCTGAGAAGTGCATTCATGCGGGTGAGGCTTCCCCAGTGCACAAACTGTGAAAGCGCCAACAAGGTTGCAGCAACCTGTCACAGTAATTTCAAGAAAAAATTATTGATGCCTTCTACATGCATATACGTAATACAGCTCGTCATTCCACTTCCTTTGCAGCTCTCCGAATTCCATCCAAGTAGCGAAGTCTAATTGCGGCTTCTTTAGCCTTTTGCCAGTCTTTATTCTCTACTAGTTGTGTAATTTCATCCATCGTTTCTTTTATTCTCTCTGTGGCGGCAGGTCAATTCAAAATCTTCGTGTCCATATCTCCATACTTGCCTTGATTTTCTTGTTCTACATGTATCAAATCTTCTCTAGATTCTGCAGACTGAATTTCTTCACGGGCCATCATAATGTCTCCGAGAAATTCCATGTCTTCCACCTTGTCGGTCTCTGACATGGGCACGCCGTTCACTTCAAGGATATATTCGATGCGTGATAGCGGGTTCAAAAGGGTTTGGTATGCCTGATTTATCCCAGAGGATAGCGTTGAAGCTGCTTCTTGCTTGTCCTTGGTATCGATATCTTAGAAACAGTACAAGCACTTGGCAATATGAGATGGACATACTGCGCCCTTCGAAGCCCATGTATCTGGATGACAGACGGCCTGTGATTGACGAAATTGTCGCTTTAACAATGCCTCGTCAACTATGAACGGATTAGGGTCGTATGGGAGATGAAAAAGATCATGATATCTGGTTTGTGATGGAATTTGTGAGACGGTCCAGCATTTAGTACATGCAGGAAGCGCGGTCGGTAATGGCTGAGAGCAATTTGGGCAAAGCTTTGTATCTTGACGAGCTGAGAAATTCCTAGCTTGCACTAGATATCTAGACCGCTGAACGGTGTATACTGGTCGTGCTTTGAAGCGGATGATGGAGCGGAGAAAGGAGGACATGATAGAAAAGAGTGACGTCACGCGACGAAGGTTGTCCGAGTCCTTCCACTGCCACTGTCAGCCTCCAGGCTATTACTGCTCGCCACTGTCCTAGTTGACAGATAGCTCCAGTAATCTATTACCGGGAAACGAAGAAAAAAAAAAAGGTGCAAGTATGTGGATACTTTGGACAGTTGCTGGACAGTTGGCTCGCTGACTGCCTGCCCAGGTGACGTGTGATAAAATGACCTCCTGAATCGCTAGTTCCCTTCTTTGTCGACAGCCACCACAATGTCCTCATCGCCCTCATCATCTTCATCATCTGCCAGTGCTCTTCCACCTCCCTTAGCAGTCGACAATGACCCAGAATCTGCAGAGTCAGCCAGGCAGCGTCTCAAACCTGCTTCGCGATTCCCCATGTCTTTGTCTATGCCCAACTTGCGGAAACCTCGCGCCGTAAAATCAAAGCTTAGGAGAGGAAGAGACGAAGATGATACACCTCAGTACTCCCCTTCGGCTTTGACTCGAGACGATGAAAACGAAACTGCTTCTATCGAGCTCGGCGAGTCAGCCGAAGGTCCTAACGAAGAGAAGCAGGACAGATACGAATGGGCGATACTGTATGTATCTCTTTCCACATCCTCGTGAATCAGGCTTTAATTATCTTACAGGTATGAAAACCAACGAGGGTGATTAGTCCAATACACTATCTCACTTCTCTGTAGTCAATGCTTATTGACCCGAATAGCATCACCTTATTCTCCACTCCATACTACTCCAGCAACTCTCTTCTGCCCTCAGATCCCCCACCGTTTACTGTACCCAACGCCTCTCAGAAGCGAAACCATCAACCTAACGTTTCTCTCACCGAATATCCACTACCTGACGGTAACTGGCGCTGGGTGTCCAAGACCTGGATGATTGATATGCGATCTGACTCGGGCGAAGTGCAACACGACGGATTTGAGTATAACTGGGTCTTTCGCCGCCATCACTGGCGTGCCCAAATTGGTAGCTTAAGTGCTGGTGGATTCGTCAGACGACGCAGATGGGTCAGGCTCATGATGCGGCCAGGCAGAGGAACCAAAGAACACGAAGATGGAGAGGGTATTATACCAGAGGCAGAGTCGCCTATCTTGGATGGATTGATAGTGCCGAACACGCCTCTGTACAGTTCCAGCGGCCCTGGGACGTCGGCGCGCAGACATTCCGTGACTATTTCACTTGCTGCAACAGCTGCGAGTACAGCATCTCCCGGAATGTCGCCTGCAATCAGGGGGATAGTCGAGAGGTGGGGCGGTGAACCGGAATCAGACTGGAAGATGTGTCGCTATTTTCTCAGATTGGCTGGCAGAGATGGTCTCAAGTTGGATCTTTGGAAGAAGTGGCTTGGACTGGAGAAGTCCAAGGAACGGACAGATGACGGTGGTGAAGCTCCACAGTCTGCACCTCCGCTTCCCTACGTTATAGCAGTTCTACAGGCCGAGGTAGGTTCACTCTTAACCAGCTGTGAGTATTACCTCTTCTTACTGACGTGGCTTAGGCACCCGAAATACTCGAATCTTTTGTATTCCCGGAGTCACGAGCGCGATTCTTTGAACTGTTGGATCAAGCAAACGTGTTGTCCGACCTGAAGAAGGGACTTGACCATGATTTCACGAGTGATCTCTCATTTTGGAGTCTCAGCAGTGATGTAAAGTTGAAATCTGATACCTCGTTGGGGGATATTGATAGAGCTCAAACAGACGGCCGCAGTATTTCTGGTTCACTAAGGGCCAAGGACGATGTATAAGTAGCACTATAATTACCGATAAAGTGATGTCAATTGACATATTTGACAAAAACGAACCTAAGAAGGTGGCCTGAGAATCACATGCGCCGAGCATGCTACGGACGGCAGTCATCTGCGTAAAAGAGATGATGATCCTTGCCCTTCGCCATGTCCACCCATCCTAACACCAAAGCCAGGACATGGCTAGATAAACTGCCGTCGTTACCAGAAGACCCTACCCATCCCACTCAAATCGCCATTCGTACCTATTCATTGGCATTAGCACTTTCCCTTGGTCCATCACTTTTACCCATCATCACCGCGCTCCTATCCTCAAAAAGAAATCTTCACCGGACGCTCAAAGCCCTCAAAAAAGTTTTACGAAGAGAACTTGGATTCGATGGATTTGCATTCGCAGCCACGTTCGCCATTTGGGGAGGTACAATACTAGGCAAATGGTGGAACGCTGAAGAGTTCCATCTCAACAACTACAGCGGACAATACTCCCCACTCAAACACGTTTTTCTTACGTTCTCCTCGAGGCTATCGGATTACCAGAGGAGTTATATATCATATGTCCTCAGTTCGGCAATTGGGTTTAGGCTTTTGCTTGCTGGGAGAAGGAGAAGTGAGCGGTTGAGAGCGAGTTCTTCGACGTTGCCGATACCGTATACGCCGCCGACGTCTACACCGGCTGCTATTTGGGGTAAAGCGTCTCCTACATTGGATTTGACGCTTTTATTGTTGGTGAGAGCGTTGGACGTGTTGGTGCAGTCGATTATTAGGAGGCAGTGTGGTGAAACAGCATCGGAGGACCCTGAGGCGAAGAGAACTATCGGAGAGAACGAACTGCTTGAGCGGTTCGAGGAAAAGGCAGCAGTTGAAGAGGAGAAGAAGAGAAGGATTAATTCGTTGACAACGAAGATTGACGCCTTCGCTTTTTGGGCCAGTAGCGCAAGGTGTGTGCACTGTCTATTATAGTAGAACTTCATGCTAACCCGCGTTGAAAAGGATAATGTGGTGCTGGTTTTATGAGCCTCAGAGGTATAGCAGAACAAATTATTCGATATCCCCTGAAACTCATACGTAGTTATCCAGACTTCCTCAATCCTATGTCAAATGGATTGGGGCACTCGCTGGCGTGGATAAACGTCTTCTTCGTACGCTCCGACACGTACGGGATGGGACGTGGTCCTACGTCAATGGGTCAAAACTGCATCCTACACTCCTTACCACATATGCGAAAGACCTTGGGTATCCTGCTTCATGGGGTGATCCTGGCACATTACCTGCTTCTGGTCTAGATGCAACGAGGACCTGGAAGGAACTCGGTGTGGTGGGACGAGATGGGATTGGTGGTCTACCTTGCGAGCTAGTTCACGGAGGCGAAGGGCAAGCACTTGGTCTTGCGTCAAGCTGTACCGCCAACTCCGGGATTAGAGGGGCCAAGGCGTTTGTGGAAGCACTTCTTATCTACTTGCCGGTAAGTATTCTATGATGGGGTGTCTTACCATTCAGCAACTCACCGACGTCTTCAGGCTCATCTTCTACCAATACTCATAAGCCGTCCCAAAAGTCTACTGCGATTGCGACGCGTTATCCAAGCAGTACTCGGCGCGTGTCGCAGTGCAGCTTTCCTTTCCACGTTCATTTCCTCGTATTGGTTTGCCGTGTGCTTTACGCGTACGATTGCCCTCGCGCGTCTTTTCCCATTCGTGTCACATGACTTTTGGGATGGACCTTATGGATGTATCCTTGCAGGCTGCCTGACCTGTGGGAGCAGTATCTGGATCGAGAATCCGAGAAGAAGAGGGGAGATGGCGTTGTATGTCCTTCCGAGAGCAATCCGGACATGTATACCTGATAGATGGGTGAGGAGTAGAGCAAGGGTTATGACCTTGGAAAGGTAAATGTTCACCTTTGGTTCAGAGTGACGGGATACTAACGAACGTTTGTTCTGCTAGTTCAGTGTTTGTGTTATCTCTGGCATCACTTTTGATGTCGGCGACCCATAATCCAAACTGCTTGCGAGGAATCTCGCGTTGGGTACTCTCATTCATTATGAATGGTCCACATGCAGGATTCTGGCAACGCCGTAAGAAAGCGTTGACCACGCAACCTGGTACACCACTTGCACCCACTGCAGAGGTTCCTGCTGCCCTTGCTGGCAGGGCGGCTTCGGAAGCCCCTGGTTGATGATAAGATAACGTTAAGATAAGATGACGATTGTACTCTTTTTAGATACCCCGGAAAGAAACAGATAGAAACATACTGTATTTAGTGACGTCATTCCGGAAAGGCCTTGAAACTTCCTCGAAGCTCTAGAACAGCCTCGCGTCTTCGTCAAAATTGAGGTATCACCTGGGCCACCGTATAAAAGGCGCTTCAAAACATGCTTGTCTCCTAAGAATATACCCAAAACAAAATGGCTTCAAACTTCGATTTCACAGATAAAACTCAGCAGTCATTAGCTGCAGCAATCCAACTCGCAAAGGATTATGCCAATGCACAAGGTATGTCGTCAGTTGCTTCTTCAGGTTTTCCTTACTGACTTTACTCTTTCAGTGCATCCGGCACATATTGCCTTTGCTTTACTCAATGAAGGTGCTGGCGAGGGCGGTCCCTCTGGCGCGTCGTTATTCGCTTCTGTCATCCAGAAGGCTGGAGGCGACCCGGTATGTTTACTTTCTTTGTACTACGCTTTCATAGTCACTGACCCCTTTCTAGCAAGGGATTAAACGAAGCCTTCAAAAGCTTATAGTCCGTCTTCCAACCCAATCGCCACCTCCAGATGAAACCTCTCTTAGCTCCGCTGCCCTCAAGGTGCTCCGAGAAGCACAAAGCATTCAGAAGAACATGCACGACTCGTACATTGCTCAAGACCATATCCTCCTTGCCCTCATCAAGGACTCGACGATACAACCAGTGTTAAAGGAGAATGGTCTCACGGAGGGTACCTTGAAGACTGCCATCGACCAGACTCGTGGTAACAGGAGAGTAGAATCAAAGAATGCTGAAGAGGGCTTTGATGCTCGTGAGTACCCTCTCCCTATCCGGGCACCCAATTTTACTGATTGATACTGCTATAGTCAATAAGTATGCTGTCGATCTTACTGCTTTAGCAGAAGAAGGCAAAATTGATCCCGTTATTGGCCGTGACAACGAAATCAGACGTACTATCCGGATTCTCTGCCGAAGGTTAGTTTCATCTACATGCCAGTATATCGATCCTCTACTGACTGCTCTTTTCAGGACGAAGAACAATCCCGTTCTTATCGGAGAGCCCGGTGTGGGTAAGACTTCGATCGCGGAAGGTCTTGCCCAACGTATAGTCAAACGGGATGTCCCTGCTAGTCTCTTCTGTCGGCTTTTCAGCCTCGATATGGGAGCTCTGATGGCGGGTGCGAAGTATAAAGGTAATTCGTCCCTCTTGTTGTGGTTTTACGTGCTGGCTTACACGATGTTTTTTAGGCGAATACGAAGAGCGTATCAAATCTGTCTTGAACGAAGTCGAGAAAGCTGCCGAAGACGGTGGCCCGGGCGTGATTTTGTTCATAGATGAGCTCCATCTAATTATGGCTGGAAGGGGAGGTGAAGGAGGCGGTATGGACGCGGCAAACCTGTTCAAGCCCTTGCTCGCTCGTGGCAAGCTTCGCTGCATTGTAAGTACCTAATCCCAACTTCCCAACTTCAATCACTATATACTGACTTGTGCTTAGGGTGCCACAACTCTCGCAGAGTACCGGAAGTATATCGAAACTGATGCCGCCCTTGAGCGTCGGTTTGCTCAGGTTATCGTCAACGAACCGACTGTTTCCGAGACCATCAGCATCCTCCGAGGTATCAGGGAGAAATACGAGGTCCACCACGGTGTCAAGATCCTGGACCCTGCTCTCATTCAAGCTGCACAACTGGCTCACCGGTACCTCACATCACGGAGATTACCTGACTCTGCGATCGATCTCGTCGACGAGGCTTGTGCTAGGTATGTTCCCGGTCGGTACTGTCTGCATCGTTGGTATACTAACCTTTGTTCTACAGCGTGCGCGTAACTCGCGAAACAGAGCCCGAGGAAATCGACAAACTCCAGCGCAAGAAGCTTGAACTCGAAGTCGAGATTCATGCATTGGAGCGGGAAAAGGACGATGCTAGTAAAGAACGACTAAAGGCCGCTCGCAAAGCTATCTCCGCTGTCGACGATGAATTGCGACCTCTCAAAGCGGCGTATGAGAACGAGAAGAAGATTGGTGATGAGATCAACAACGTTCGCAAGAAGATTGACGAACTCAAAGCCAAGGCTGAGGATGCAGAACGAAAGTGAGTTTCGTCTGTGTGCTTACTATAACTGAATCTGTTACTGATGCTCATGACGATAGGTACGATCTGGCTACGGCATCCGATCTCAAATACTTTGCTATTCCTGACCTGCAAGCACGTCTCGCAGAACTCGAGAAGAAAGAAGCAGAACGTGCCGAGGGTACAGGTGCAAATGTTGTTACTCCCGAACAAATCGCTGAGATTGTGGCTCGGTGGACATCGATTCCTGTCACTCGTCTCATGTCGTCGGAGAAGGAGAAGTTGCTCAGGATGGAGAAGATTCTGAGTGAGAATGTTGTGGGTCAGACGGAAGCCGTCAAGGCAGTTGCAAACGCCATTCGTCTGTCGAGGAGTGGCTTGTCCAACCCTCAGCGGCCTATTGCCAGCTTCCTCATGGCTGGTCCATCTGGGACTGGTAAGACCTTAATGGCCAAGACTGTAAGTCCTCGTTGACATCAGATTTCGACATTTTACTGACGAGCCACATTTAGCTCGCGACCTTACTGTTCGACTCGCCCGACGCCATGATCCGAATCGATGGCTCTGAGTACTCAGAGAAGCATGCAATTGCTCGTCTCATCGGTGCACCTCCAGGTTACGTCGGCCACGACCAGGGTGGACAACTCACCGAGTATATTCGCCGCAAGCCTTACAGCATCGTTCTGATCGACGAGATTGAGAAGGCTAGCCGAGAATTCGTCACTCTGTTCTTGCAAGTTCTCGACGACGGCCGTTTGACTGATGGTCAAGGCCGCGTCGTCGACTTCAGGAATACCGTCATCATCATGACTTCTAACTTGGGAGCGGCGTACTTGAACGAGATGGGCGATGGGCCAGTCAAGCCAGAGACAAGACAGCTTGTGCTTGGTGCCATTCAGGCTCACTTCCCTCCAGAATTCGTCAATCGTGTTGACGAGATCATTGTCTTCGTAAGTTATCCATACTGCCTGCTTCGCAGTCGACTGATGCTGACCTATCTGTATTACAGCGAGCTCTATCACGCAAGCATGTGCTCAAGATCGTCGACATCCGACTTAAGGAGGTTGAAGCACGCCTTGCAGAAAGGAAGATCACACTGGCCATTGACGACGGAGCCAAGGCCTATCTCAGTTCTGTCGGCTATTCGCCAGTCTACGGTGCTCGTCCTCTCAACCGTGCCATTCAACAAGAACTCCTCAACCCGCTTTCTGTTATGATTCTCTCGGATCGTATTCGCGACGGAGAGGTTGTTCGTGTGACCTTCGACGGTCCTCATAACAGACTAGTGATCCTTCCAAACCACGAAGGAATTGTTACGGAAGATTCCATGGACATAGACGACGATGACGAGCTAGTCATTGAAGAGATGGACTAGACGCATGAAGCATAGTCATTACAATCTGTACATTATTTATAGGGCTTTAGCAATCTTTGTATTAGTAGTGCAATATGTACAATCCTCTCCAAAAATACGATCAACATTCGACTACTCTCTTATGCTATCTCTGCTCTCTGAGACAGGAATATAGTCTCCGCCATGATTTCCTCGGGCATTGTCACGGTATCGAGACGTTCTAAGTGGAATAAATTGCTCAAAGTTTCTTCGATTTGTCCAAGCCTATGGGATATTAGAGCTGATCAAGAGCATACTTTTCAATAAGACATACCTCCCACCAAGTCTTGCTATTGGCACCAAAGTTGGGGTTGAATCCTGCCTTCTCCATTCTGTTCTTGATACCGGCTCCCAACAGCAGTCCGAATACCATCAATAGAAATATTGTAACGACTAGCTGGTCTCTGGGTGAATCGCGTTCTGGGAGGCATTGTCAACAGAGAGAAGAGTTTGATAGGTAAGGTAACGAACGAAAACATCTAGCCTCGACGTCGCCTTCTTTGCCTGTAGCTATGTCCAGGTCGATATCACCGAGCGTAGCACCAGCACATATCGGAAGATTCTGGTTGAGACACCATTGCTTTGTGCATGATAGACATGGTTGTGCGGGGTTATCAGGTAGTGCGAGAGGTAATATGGAGTAATTTGACTGGAAGCATATGCCTGGAGAACCGGGAATGTGTTAGTGACTGGCCATTGAGACGCGACTGCATACGCACATTTACAGAAACTTGCCGCTTCCCACTTGTTCAGAATTCCATATACATTGACCTAAACGTTTCCAGTTGAGCGACGCCTGAATCATCGCAAAAAAGTCCTCACAGATTGCAGAAGGAGTAGTAGAAGAGAGACTCGCCAAGCAGCCCTCATAACTGGCAGACGTTAAGGTTTGCTAGGGTTAGAATTTCTTCCCTTTCCACTTTGATGAGCATCGAGTTCGACACAGTGTATCCTGCTGATTCTGGTATTTGACTAGCTGTTTCCTCCGATGCAAGAGCTGATATGGCTCTTCCAGTGGAATTCTGTCCCGATCCAAATTCATCAGATATATTCGTTTGTGGGACTTACAAGCTTCTTCAATCGTCGGACACGAATGGTAGTGCTCAGCGACGAGTTGGGCAATGTCTAGTATATCGATACTCATACGATGAGTCTATTCATGCGTATGTGAACCGAGCCTGAGTGGCACAACATACTGGAATAACCACTAGTGAAAAGGTTCATGAAGTCGATATGCCAGCAATCCCTGACATGAAATGGTACTTCATCTCGTCGCAACGAATTAGTGTTCTGCAAGTCTCAAACGAGATAAAGGTGTCATAGCTCTGCTTCTAGATATCCGGTGCTTGGAATCGCTGATTCGGAAGGAAACATTTCACTTCATGAATGGAATCGCGGGGAGGTAAGAATAGACACACATCTTTCACTTGAGCATCTGTTGATTTACAGTATGGATCCAGTCACGGCTCGAGAAATTGTCATCAGTTCAAGTGGCACCAACATCGGAAATACTTTGTCTGTCTCTTGATTGGTCGAATCGCCGATATCCTGGTTCGTAAGTGCATTCATCACACGACGTGCTTCTGTATCAATTGACACAATGTACAGTGAATTGGGCCGTATCGTTACGTCCTTGTCGAACGGCAGCGTTTGTGTTTTAGACTCCCAGTCTCTTCAAGTCGCCTCTTCTTGGCACGCGCACGATTTTGAGCCGTGGATTGCTGCCTGGGATTACTGGAATCCAAATGTCGTCCTCTCTGGTACGGTCCCTTTAACTTGGATTCTTCGCTTCCTGACGGAACAACAGGGGGAGACGATTTAAGACTAAAGGCCTGGGACGTAAGAGAGGAGCCATCGATGCCGATATTCACGAATAAACGGTGAATCGAGCACCCTTTTATGTCCTTAACGCTCTGACGATCTCTCCTTATAGTTTTGATGCTGGTGTGACTACGATACAATCCCATCCATACGTCGAACATCTTTTTGCGGTCGGAAGGTTGGTCTCATCTCACTAGGCCTCTTGCTCTCGCTGAAGGCATTTCGGTGTGCAGTTACGACTCTCGTGTTCGTCTCATAGACATCAGGAATCCGCAGAAGCCACTGGTAGAAACAGACGTTGGAGGAGGTGTTTGGAGAGTCAAATGGCACCCGTCAGAGACACGAAAAACTGACCTTTTGGTTGCGTGCATGCATGATGGGTTTAAGGTGGTCCGATTTGATACCATGAATAGCGCACCGTCAGCTGGTGAAGTTGTGAAGAGATATGACGGACACGAGTCTTTGGCATATGGCGTAGACTGGTCTTTTGGGAAAGGCAAGGACGGAGAGACGGTTATAGCTAGTTGCTCGTTCTACGACCATAATCTACATATGTGGACTGCATAGCTGGGAAAAAAATTCGAACGCCAAATCGACCGATACAGGCTCATTTTGGTGTCGTGCGACCTTTTTGCAGCAATGATCGACCAACACGTGCAGCGTCACAGCGTGCATCACACATTTCATGCTCCCAACCATCGTCACCTTTGGCACATTTTGTAGCCAGCTGTGATGCCCACAATCCATAGCATGGCAGAAACTCATATATCTATTCCGCTCGGAATCGTAATCGGCTTGCTTGCCTCCTTCATCCAATCTCTCGGCTTGACTATCCAACGCAAGTCCCATGTGTTGAACCAGCAGTTACCCGAACATGAGCAACGACTCGAACATCGCAGACCGTATGTCCCTTTTCTTATGGCAATTGACCCATCATAACCCTACATACAGATTGTGGCTTCTCGGATTTGCAATCTTCATCTCCTCCAACATTCTCGGCTCACTAGTACAAATCGCATCGCTGCCAGTCGTCATTCTCGCACCTCTGGGAGCCGTGTCTCTCCTTTGGAATGCATTTTTCGCTCGAATACTCCTTGGCGACGTCTTTTCGGCCTGGATGGTCTTGGGGACACTGTTCATCGCAGGCGGAGCTGTCCTCATCGCCATATTCGGGATTGTGCCGGAACCAACTCGCTCGTTAGAAGATTTATTGGAGTTATTCCGTCGTTCAACCTTCGTTATCTACTTCTCTTTACTCGGAGTGTTCGTGATAATCAGCTTGGCAATAGTGAGTGGAAGGTTTAATTAATTTCTGGTTGTTAACTGAACCTAATCGCTCCAGACTCATTTGACGGAATATAGACTATCGAAGAGGATGTATTACCCCTCAGAACCTCCTTCTCCGTTGAGGCCTTCCGTTCCTACCGACCCCTCTACTCTCACTACCGGAGTCACCAACACAGTTACCGATGCCATTACTACAGAACGCACACCATTGCTTGCTCGAAATCCCAAATCAACAGAGAGCTCCTCTCGCGCGGCGTCCTTTATCTCTACAGGTAGCATGAAGGGCTTGTCTACACCAAAGGCCAATAGGCTTCGATTGTTGCTTGCCATCTCCTATGCCTCTTTTTCGGGCATCATTTCGGGAATGTGCTTACTATTCGCCAAAAGCGGTGTTGAGCTTTTGGTCCTGACCATTCAAGGCGACAATCAATTCTGGAGATGGCAATCCTGGGTGCTATTACTCGCACTTGTCATCTTTGCGTTGCTGCAGTTGTGGTATCTTCACAAAGGGCTGGTATTAGCAGACCCTACGTTAGTTTGTCCCTGTGCGTAAGATCATCATTTTTGACGACGACAGACCTTCTAATAATCATTGTAGCTGCCTTTTGCTTCTATAACCTATCGTCAATCGTGAACGGACTGGTTTACTTTGATCAGTTCTCGCTCATTGCCCCGTTGCATCTCTGTCTAGTCGCATTGGGTATAGTCATTCTGCTCGCGGGTGTATGGGTAGTCAGTATACAGGCCGGAGGCGGCACGATCGACATATCAAACTGGAATAACGAAACAGAACTTTCGGAAGAAGAATCGAATACATTGACAGCGACACCATCCGATATAGAAGCCAACGATGGTACGGAAATCACAACAGGAGGCCTGGGTGCAGAGGAGGAATCTTCGCAGCCAGAATGGGGAACCATGTCGGAGCCTCTCATGGAACGACAAGGTTCGATTCACGAAACATTGTCTCCGACCCCTTCGCCTTCGCAACCTCTTTCCAATTCAGTCTCTTCCATTTCAACACGCTCGCGTTCAAGGACACAACCACAGAGAAGGAGGCCTACACTGGATATGAACTATACCCAACCATCTACATCTCATCGACACAGTCGCATTTCTTCGCACCATACCCCTTACTATAATTCATTTAATACACATGCACGACCGCCACTATCGCCACCCCTGCCCAGCGTCTCAGCGTTGGCTGGAGCAGGTTTTCAAATTGGCCTGTCACCTGTCAGTCCAGGCTTCAATATCGTACCGCTGGAAAGGCGGAGAAGAACAAGTACCACTTACGGTTCGAGCATAACCTCTGGAGATAGCGCGAGCCCGGAGGCTGTCGGGAGACACAGGGCTACTCCGGAACGACGGCGAACGGTCAGCGAAGGTGCTGTTGGTCGGGAGATGTCCTTGGATCAAAGTGACTCTGTTGATGTCGTATCCAATACATTACCCAGAGATCCAACACATCGGGATGACGATATCTTTGAACATTTAACTTCGGGGGCCTCGGACAGTAGAGATTCGAGAAAGAGTAGTCGTTGGAGTTGGCTCAAGATGTTTAGGAAGAGTTAGGTACGATATTCTGTAGCGAACTCGAGTTACATGTCAGAACATGAGATCTACGTCTTCTTGGAGATCTAAGAAAGACTATCACGGACAGGAAGAATGACCATGTGCCTATTCCCATTTGTGGCTAGTTTGCAGGGTCGCAGGTGACACCGCCAAAATAGTACTCTCCGCGAAACGTGATCGCGGACGCAAAAAGGTAAGAGCCTATGATTCTGAAATTTCAATACGGCGCTCTGGAGGTTTCGCCGCGCGTCTCGTGTCCACAGAGTATCGAGAGCTCAAAGGCAATGTGAGCAATTTGTAGCGATTCTGGCGAGCTAGATTTGCTACTTGCTTGAGGAGAATCCTTGGGATCAATATGAGAAAGAACGCGTATTAAGCGAAAGAAGGCTGCATCCAAACGGAGAACAAACATATACGCGACAAAAAGAAAATGATTCCCCTGGATTCTTAACCGGCTGAGGTGGATTTCTGAAGCCTTACCTTCCCCCCTCATCCCTTCTCACCGACCCCTCCACTCGCCCCAAGGCAAATACTGAGCCTGCAAGGCAGTAGAGGCACCCACCTTCATTTGTATCCAATCTTCTTCTCTTCACCATGCAGCGCCATAGGTCTACAGAGAAAACGGGATCGACACGACGGACGATAGGAGAAAGGATTTTAAAGTCAAAAGTATCTGACCAGTCGTTCCGTACAGCAGACACGCAGGGGCAAGAACCAAAAAGGGAACCGATCACTACGCTCGTTGACGAAGACTACGTTGACGTTGAAGTCCCTACCAACGCTGTTGCCCATCGTCCAGGTATCCTTTCAATTTTTAGGCTTGATTTCTTTTTGCATTCTTCTTACCCTGTTCGTTTATCAGGTCCCGATATAAACAAGGCTGCCAGAATCCTTGGGACTCAACTTCGCCATCCATCAACTCCTACGACCGCTCTTCGTCAACGGAGATCAATGGACCCAGTCCCCGCTAGCTCCCGGAATTCAATTTATTCAACTCGTTCAGTATCGGCCCCTTTGCCTTCTGCTACTACCACTTCGACGTCGCCACTTACGTCCTTGTACGTCGTATCTGGTCTTCCAAAGTCTCCTCAAACTTGGACTCTTGCCGACCCCGATGCAGTACTCGGAGTTCAACACAGCGAAGGAGGTATGTCATACTATTCATTGAAATTCTTTCCCAGTTCTGACTAGAACATTTTTTAATCTTTATTACTCCTTTTCGACCACAAAATTCAGCGGTTGGCCGTTTCTGGCGCCCAGAAGTCCTGGGGTCTACTGTAAGCAACGAAGGCGGGGACGTTGGCAGCAGGCGAAGAAGACGGCCCAAGGCGGATGAGAAATCAAATGGAGTATTTTCCAAACAAGAGGTCGGAAAGATGTTGTCCAAGGCACTCAAGGTCGATTCAGTACTCGCCTCTTGGTATGGTTTCTTACTGATATGTTTGATTGTCTAGCTGTCGTTTACTCGTGAGGTTGAGATTATTGCCTCTACGCTTCAACCTGCTTCTACAGTTCACACATTCACATTCACACTCCCTGCACCAAGTACTCCGCTTGCCCCTACTCCATCCGGCGACTTGTTACGCGCCTCCGTGATGACAGGAGGCGACCGATCTTCCGCTGCCACTTTCGCCTACCCATACTCTGAAGATCCCTTCGCCAGACCTTCCTCAGCATACCTTGGTCCTCCGAGTCTCCTCGGCCACGGTTCTCAACCTCCTCGCACAGCAAATGAAGATAACAGTTCGCCAAGTGCAACTGTAACATATCACGGAGTCTGTCTTACCGTCTGGTCCCACGCTGATGCCGAGCGCAGCGGCGCTATTCGGCGGACCCTGGAAGCAGGGCGGTCAAGAAAGGAGTCCGCCCAGTCTGCCATTGCCTCACGAATCAAAAACCTTCGTGCTGATGTGAGTGGAGTTCCTGGTGATCGCTCAGATCCTACTCTTCAGGCACGACGGAGCGCGAGAAGGAGCGCTCGGGGACCTTGGGCCGACGTGGAGACAGACGGCGGTGAAACTGAAGCTGATGCCGTCAGTGAAAGTGAGTTCGAAGTCGCCAGCAGCATCGGCGGACATGTTCCAGGTGAAAGTACCCTCTTTCTCCCTGGAGACACTGTATTTTGGCTTCCCTATGCGCTCAGTGAGTTCAGTTCATATCAAAGCACCAATCTTCTTTTTCTCATCAACTTTCGTAAAGCCCTGGTATCGCGTCATCCAGTATACGACCTCATGCGTGACTATCTCACGCTTTCATGGGCTAGGTTCTCGAAAGATGTCCAATCCCATACCCTTCAGATATCAAAGATTCTCGCATACCCTGCACCTAGAGCGGGCGAACTTGTCAGATTGGACGCAAGTCCAAAAAATGACAGGGACGGTGAAGGAAGTCTAGAAGTCATCGCAAGGTTTCCAGGCGGCTTAGACTTTGGACGAGGCTTGGTGGATATTAATTTCACCATGTGGCCGCTGTTCAAATGTCTAAACATTGACAACATACTCACCATTTGCGAGGTGAGGAACACGTTCCCCGCTCAATTTCGCGTACCGGTGCTTAAGTTGTCGTACAGATCGCTCTTTCCCCAACTGGACGCGTTCTTTT
The DNA here is from genome assembly GCA_037176845.1 of Paramarasmius palmivorus. Lineage (NCBI taxonomy): Eukaryota > Fungi > Basidiomycota > Agaricomycetes > Agaricales > Marasmiaceae > Paramarasmius > Paramarasmius palmivorus. The sequence continues at coordinate 454,064 of JAYKXP010000004.1, read as the reverse complement.
CTTCTCCCGATATCCTGCCATGCTCGGTGTAAGATTGTACTCGCCCCTTGCTCGGAAATGGACTGACCCCTTGTTCAAAGATCGCCGTCTCGACCATCAAGTACCTTGTCGAACTTCGTGGCTGGAATGGCATCGCTCTCCCTGCCGTTCACTCTCGAGATGCGAAAATCTACATCGAAGACCCTGGCCCTTGGATCATGGGTCTCGCAACGGAAATCAGGTATAGCGTCCGACCAGCGCCTGAGGTTTGCGTATGCGATTTGTGAGTATGAATTACTTTCGTTGTTACGGCAGTTGCTTACAACCCCAATACAGAGATATGAATTACTTGTACGTTCACTATAATTCCTTGTTTACTGGATTTGCTTACTGAAGGGCGAATCAGGAGTTGCCCGTCACCACCACCTGGGTGTGTTTCCACCAAACAACAGAGAGAAAAGTACAGGCAACGGATCCTTACCGCCTTCGACTCCCATTATCACCCCGATCATTCCATTCCAACGTAAATCTATTCATTTCAGTTGCCCGCAGCCATTACTTACGTTCCATCTAGCGAATTCAAGGAAGCCTTCCCCGCTGGACGTTTCAGGCCTGTATGCAAGATCCAAGCCAAGCGTGCCGGTTCATCCGCTGCTGTTGCCGACCAGATCAAGCCCCCAGAATGGTGGCATTCGACTCGCATTATCCAGGCCTTTGACACTGTCCTGCAAGAAAAGGTAAGAGCGTTCTGGCGAGTTGTAGCTGTCAAGCTGATCTGTCCTCTAGTTCAAGAAACCATCCTTCTTCAAACGGATCAGCATGTTCAACTCCGTCAAGAGGCAGCCTCATCTCACTGCCGCTGAACAGTACATCCAGCTCTCCATCCGCAGACGTGCAATGGCCTTTGTGGACGCTCGAGACGATCTGGAAACAAAGATTGGCCGTTTATCGCGAAGACTCAACTTCTTAATGACCGAGTCTGATCTCTGGAGAGACAAGTTCATCACGTTTGAGCAGTATGCTGAAAAGCTTAGTGCCGAAGCCAATCAGCTGAGAACAAGGATTAACAAAGAGCAGCGCGAGACCAAACGGCTCTCTGGTCTCGTTACGCTCACAGCAACTGAGAAGATTAAACTACAAAGCCGTAAGAGATACACGTTTACTTTGTTAAGATCAATGACCCATGCCTTCTTTAGAGCTTGCGGAGACAGAGACCGCCCACAAGGAAGCGATGCTAGAGCTTGAGAAGATGAAGGAGACTATGGAGCAAATGGAACTAGAGCGTGCGGAAATGATCGCCGAGGTTGAGGCGCAGATTGAGAAAGCCTTGGTCTCGATGACTGTTGGTATCGACGACTCTGATTACGGTGGCTCTCGTCCCAGCAGCAGGTTATCAAACGTCTCCAATACTCCAAGATCCAGGAAGACAAGCGACGCTGCCACCAAAACCAGACAGCTTCGCTCGTTCGGCACAGAGTCTACCTTGGCCGAATCATATGAAGGTCTCGCTCCGATTGAGCGGCAAACGGGGACAATCGAGGAGGATGAGGAGGAAACCGTTCCTACATCGCCGAAGAGGAAGCGCTTTTCTGCAACCGAAGCAGACATGCCTCAGGACACTATGAACGCCGTCGACGAAGGAATCAGTCAGAAAAGCGACAAGATAGCTCAGAAAGTGCTCGAGATACAGCACAAGGTGATTTTCTGTTCAATTCATTGGTATAGTAACACTAAGTCTTTTGCTGTAGTTGGAAAATGCTCTGAACGCCGACCGTCGTACTGCAAAGTGGAGGGGTCAAGTCATAGACCAGGACAGTGATGCAGAGTCTTCCGAACCTACTCGTGCTCGCTCCCGTCAACCCAAGGCTAGAAAGACTCGACACCGAAGTGGCACCAATTCCTCTACTCAAACAAGTCGTGCCGTCGACTCACCTCGCTCGCACGCTAGAAAACTCTCTGCACGGGAAATAGATACGGGGGCGAACACACCCGTACCTCAAAGATTGAGCCAGGATGGTGACGGACAAAGTACGCCCGAGCCAATCGTCCGAAAAATAGCATCTGGAGCATCACTGAGTGCCACCCGGCCTATTTCACCACCACCCCTTCCCGACGTCAGTCCCAGGCACCTAGCAGCAGCCCCAGGAACCACTGATGAATCAGACAACGATTTTCAAAGTGCGTACTCGGAGAGCCCTCGAGGTAGCTATGGGGACTTTGGAGACAACCATTCTCAGGGAGACCATGATGTTGCCTCTGGTGCGATGATCAATGACCTCCCCGACGAGTTCGGTACAAATGGTTTCCATAAACATCGCAGAGATCGTGTCTCCGACGCAAGCAGCGGCACCACTGTCCTTTCTCATGTGCAACCTAGCCCTACTTTCAGTGAGGACACATATGTGGCCCCCGACACTACTGTGAAAGCTTAATTGTCGTCCGGGTCGATTATCTTTATACCTTATTTGCTTTCGTCTACCTTCGTTCGTCAGAGATCTTGGATATATATACAATACCTGATTTACTTGTACATACAATAGGTTACAGTTGGTAGTAGTAGATAGTTGTCCGTTATGCATCCATCCTTCTTCGAATATTAAATGCCTTGACCACACTTGCCACTTTTTCAAAGAACCAAGATTGTGAAGATTTATCCGGAATAAAAACAAATTTGTCATGTTCCTTCCCTGCCTTGTGTGCAAATCGAATTCCTGTGTCCTCGACGGTTACGCCTGTCTAATGTTAAGATGACAATATTGGGAAGCGAACTAATGCCAACCTTGAATTTGTGTCAACGGAAGCTCCCAATCCAGCCTGAGTCTCTTCGACCAGAACGAGAGGACTCGTGTCATCGTCAGCAAGACAACATTATCACTTCCGGGGGTATCTTGATACGGATGAGATAGGGTCTTCGAGGAAGGCAGGTGAGACTGACTAATATGCGCAACATAATGCTCTTTTCGATAAGCGCCGTTGTTGAGATCACGCATCCAGTACTGGCCTAGGGCCTCTCGTGCAGCATATGGCTGGATAATGTTGAGCCTACAGATGCTTAAGGACATTGACTTATGCTCACCCTCAACACATTGTCATGCGGGATCAACCGCGGCTATTCAATTTGAATCAACTGCAATCAAATGTTTGAAGAATGCACCATACCATTCTCACTCGGTCTCTTTCCGGACTGTCGAAGACGGTCGTTGTGTTCCGAATGCCTAGGTGCATGTTTACAATGAGTGTGATCTTCAGTAAGGTCATTGACATACCTTCAGATACATTGGACGCCAAGTCGAAAACACCAACTACTGGTTTCGTGACGGCACTGCTTGGAGGTTATCAAAATATTTGAGGTTTCAAACCAAGTTGACATACCCAACAAGGCCTTTCCCCATTCCTTTGAAGAAGCCCAATGCACCCTCTGATTCTGCGCCCTCTATTGGCTTCATCTGTAAAGTACGGACAGTTGATTAAAAAGGTCTTGCCACAAGATAACAGCGCTCACCACAACTCCTTCCATGGCACTTGCTACGCTGCTTGCAAGGGCTTCGCCACCTGCAGTCACTCCGTATCTGTTTTGAAGCGAGATTAGAGCGTTGAAGATGTCGAAAATGTCTTTGGAGGCATACATAGCGTGACGTGGTCTGTTTCGTCGTTGAGTCATTCTACGTCGGGCCTGATATTCGGAGTCGAAAGTAGCAGCTGATAGACCTAAATAAAGGCAGTCAGTAACGCATTTATATCAACCCCAAATTCTCACCTTTCCCGACACTACTGGTGAACTTCGTCATGCTGTCGCTCAGTCCGAACACAGTCTTTTTCACAAAGCTTGCCGCACCCTAGACACCATTCTATAAAAACTTAAATATGAAAGAGAGAATGACAGACCTTAGCGATTCCTATCCCTAGTTCTCGGTTTCCGTGCATGACGACTCCATTGAATGGCTCGTAGAATATATCTGCAACACCGGAACTAACGTTCGTGAATAAACCTACGGGGTTACCGATGAAGTCGGCAGAGCCCAATATCCTGTATAGCTGGCGGAGTACATCTTGACGGTAGTGATAGAATATCCTGTTCTGAAGTTCAGTAGTAGTGAGCCGGACATCCTTGATCGCAAGTGCATTCAACTCGAGTGGTGCGTCGTTGATGTTCCCGACCGCCATTGTCAAGGCGTTTACAACCACCGCTAGAGGATTGCGAATGCTGAGCCTGAGACGACGTTGAATCAGTATCCAGAAAGACCAAGCAAACCAAAAGCTAACTTTTCCTCACTACTGACCCTCTCTGTTCTCATGAAAGAGAGCGACAGCTTTATTGGTTGGAGCTCGAGCACTTCAAAATAGATATCTTGACCGGACGCTGTGTCCTTTGGTTCAGGAATTTCTGTAGTTTCGATCAAGATGCTAGCAAAGTGTCAGAGGAGGCAGACATCATATTTTCGTCACTCACTCCTTCGTCCCTTCCTCCCATGACGCGCCCTTGATCTGTGTAAGATCGTATACCGCAAACAAGAAGTCCTCATCGGCTTCAATTGTGAGGGCTTGCAGCAAAACAGAGCAATATTTAACAAAGAGAACGCCATGTGCTTGGGAATGATGTCAGGACGGTTTTGATAGTCGGCAAGATCAACTAACCTTCATCGTTCAAGAGGATCACAGATGCTTGGACCGTGGGTAGTGCAGCCACAGTGTTAGATTCCTTCGGAACAGGGGTAGGTTGTAATATGACAGGGAAGAGCGCATCATGTAGCTGATTGTCAACCTGGAGAGAACCGCAAGACAAGTTGAAAGCTCGCGCCGTTGGGCTGATTGTGTACTCTAGCAATAGTTTATCCATCGACAGGTATATCACCTCGACTAGTTTCTTGTTCACCAGGGATACTCCGATACCAGCAAAATCCACTTTGAACCCGAATGTGGGAGGTATCTCCTCTGTCACCGCTTCGAAGGCTTCGACGCTACTAGAGACCGTGTCTTGCCTGGAAAGAGTGCCCGACGAACTCCTGGCTCTGGGTTTGTAGAGACTCTGCTGAGCGTTATAGTTTGTGATTCGTAGGATCTGCTTGGTTCCGTCGGCTCTAACATCCAGGGATACAGTACGTCCCTCCTTCACAAAAGTCAGCTGGAACTTTTTATCGTCGCAATGAGCTGAAACCCACGTTGAATTTAAAGGGCACAAGTGCTCCGATCTCCATCACATCCACGACTCGCTTATAGCTATTGTAAGTCAACAAAAGCTTTTTGTCCTTAGCTGCCGGGAAGTCCCATGCATAGGAAAATGTACTGTGAGCATTGATCTTGTATGAAGGATAAGACTTCTGTCCACCCATTTGTTCGTCTCGGGCAGTGGCATCCTATAGGAAGTGGGTCAATTAAAGGCGGCACCCAGGACATGTTCACAGACCTTCTGACATAGGATGAAAGTATAGTCGCTATTGTTCTCGATTACAAACGGCCATTCGTCTAGGGCTGGCGCCAAGTGAACGAAAACAGTACTTCCGTCAAGTTTGATATCCGCACGAACGAGGGTAAAGTTCCCCGTGTCGTTACCTGGACGGGGTAGCCGCAAGTGTACTGGCCCGATATCGCCGATGTTGATTGGAGGTGACCTATAAGCCGTTCAGAGAGCGAAGATATATATGTAAATCGATCTACATACCACTGCGCATTTAGTCCAGGGAAAGCTATTGTCAGTAACGTTTCCTCGCTTTGTCGCAAAAACTGTAACGGAACCCTTTCCCCGGGATGAATCACAGACCGTTCCCGCAGAGCAACCCCATGTTGGCGGAAAGCGATAGGCTCAGACAGGTTGTTCTTGATGAGAAAACGAGGTGCAAGCGTAATGACCTTGCTTAGCTTATACTTTCCGAGGCCCTCGCTCCATGAAAGACCGATGTGAATTTCCTCTCCTCTCTGCTTTGGAGAGGAAACGACTAATGCTGTCTCTGCTGCCGGTGCTTCTAAGCTGCATGGCTTTGACCAAGAGGAATCCGCAAATTTGAATAGGAACTCGTGCCCGCGGTCGTTTGTATGAGATAGCACTGTTTAACGTTGAGCGCAGAACGGCGAGGTGTCAAAGGAAACTCACAGAATGGGGTAGGCGACGACAGGATATCTGTGGTTTTCTTGATGAACAATCGGGGTAGAGAATAGGGTGTTTCAAAACGCACCAGCACGTGTGTCACCAGCCACGTCCTGCAACATTGCAGCGCGATTTGATCTAGTTCTGACACAGAAGGGGAGCCCTGTCTTGTTAACCACGACGTATGGACTATAGATCTGCACTTTGAAGGCACCGCCCGAATCAGGATACCGACTGCTGGGCCATTAGTAGTTGCGACCGCTGCGGACGATCATTACTCACACATAATTGAGCTTGAGGTGCAGTTTCCTGTCACTGGGATCTCGGAGGACAAGCCGGCTTTCGATGTCAAACTCAGAGTTCCCGTCGGTGTTAATGATCGCGAAATCACTGGGTTTGAAAACTGAAGAGAAAGCCATCGTGAACAAACAAGTCGCGAAATATCATTGAGTTACAAACCTGTGTCCTGTACTTGAACATTGAGAAGAACGAGATGCCCCAATTCGACAGAGTGGACTGGCATGATGCCACCCTGGCGGAGATAGCTCTTCCAGTTTTGGTCGGTGTCCTTGTCGTAGACCCGGTACTGCAAATTGTAAGGGAGAAGATTCTCAAGTTCTATTGGAGCACGGAGTTTCAGGTTGATCTTGGGGTATTTCCTATCATGAAGAATAAATCGAATACATAAAGCTGAAGTAAGTAGCAAAGATACCCACCTCAGCAGAGAGTCATTCAGGTTAAGGTCACTCTGTACCCAAGCCTGGAACCGGAACGCGGCCTCTCGTGGATCAGTATGTGGACATTTGATTGTGAAGCTTCTTTTTGCCACCAGATCTTCCCAGCGAATTGCACCACACCACTTATAGCCGAATCCTTCTGTTGGTATGTTTGAATCAATCGTCTCGTTTGTGATTCACAAGCGTACTCACGATCAGGTTGGATCCTAATCCTGTTTTGACTGACAGCTTCAATTGGAAGACTGTAATCCCGACCAGGAGCGAGTTTCTCCATAGAGTACACAGGATGGCCATGTTCGTCGACCAGTGTGATTTCCAAGGGATAGAGGGTCAAGTTCTCGACCTTGTAAGTGGAACGTATTGTAACCACTTTCACGTTGTCCACGACTTTCACTTCACAAAGTAGACGGTTACTATGTTTCTCTGTCCGTGGTCGCAGAGGAAACACAAATTCCCCTTCTTTGTCAACCGGGATACCATTGATTTGTTCCCATGATTTGCCGACACATTGCAGGTTGATGTTATGATGGCCAGAAGTGGCCACGTGCTACGGCAGAATGTAAGCAACCTAAATATGGAAAGAGCATCTTTCGTACCTCTCGCATTGTTCTCCAATCGTCAAATCTCCAGTCAATGGTTTGCTCGTTCGCAATCTGAACCCCGGAATGGGCGACGTGATCTTCTTCGTCTTCGGTCCATACGAGTATCGGAGAACCAGTTCGGTTATGGATTCGGTAAGGGGCATAGCTTCCTCGAGCATTCTGAAGGATGACGTCCCCTTCCTTATTCCAAGTATTCAACGTTGTGATGGCAAGCTCAGCAAAAGTCGTGCTGAGGTTCAGATCAAGACGTTCACGGGCAGAAAGTTTCAGGTTCAGCTCGCTCAAGGGTGTCTCCCGAGCGACCTAACAGAATTTTCAGTTTCCTGTGAATGTTGCAATCAAGGAAAAGAGAAAACGCACAAGAATGGAGAAAGTCCAAGGATCAATCACTGAAAACAACGAGAATGTTTAGCTCTGAATGTGTCGATTGCAACAATCCACTCACAAGGTTCCCAGTGTGAATTGGTGAGATTCCAGTAACTGATCTGTGTGGCTAGAGTCGTGGTCGCAGAAAGCTGTTGCGATCGTGTTAGAAACGCCAAACCAGGAGACCCATTACCTCACCTCTCCGGACCAATCCTTGGCCCCGACAATGAACGGCTTCACCTTGAGGTGGAGCATGGGTTGTTCGTGCATATCTCCAATCAGCACCAAACGAAAGCCGTCGAAGGAAGCCTTGAGCTGTAGCATATTTAGTTAACTGGAAATTGTAATTTGCCGTTACTCACCTCTTCTCGAGAAGTAACTACACGGGCCTTCCCTGAGGGCTGAGTTGAACGAGCCCGGCCACTATTCACGGGACTTGCATGTGTGACACTAGGCGCTGACCGATCCTGCTTTGAATCTGACATCTCACTCTGTGATTGAGAATTGGTATATAGCTCTATCGCTTTGTTGACGATGGTAGTTATCAACTTAATGTCACGATATGACGCGCGGAAGACGATGGGCTTGGCATTGAGTTCAATGCTAGTCATGTTCTGGGACGAGGATGCGCGACTGTCTAGTGCAAAAGTCAAATCAAAGTCATCCAAGAACCTGGCGGTATCGTCGGATTTGCCCATCCGCACGAGTGACATCCCTAAACGATTGACGGTCAGTGCCATTACACCCTAGTGAAATAAGAAGAGAGTTGAGTCATTTATCCCCCGAGAAAATTTTGGGCCATACCTGTTGCGACATGAGTACTTGCTGGACCGTCAGCTGAATGGACTGCGAGTTGGGATCAGAGTCATTCTCCAAGACGCAGATGGAAATATCGTGTAAGTCGACTCGGAAGTCAAAATTGCTCTTCTGAGTACCTGTCTCACCCATTACCGCGGGATGCTGGTCCTCAGATTTGGCAACAGGCGTAGCAATCCCATCAGTGAAAAAGTGAAGCAGTCCGAAGACGGGATCAATTGAAAAGATGATTTGCGGTGTGTCTATGGAGAGGATGGCCTGTGCAGAGCCATCGGGCCCACTCGTATACAGGACCATGAATTGATTCCGATCGTGTCGTGCAGCAGGTATGATCTCCCTGAACCGCGTATTCCCAGGTCGTGTGTTGGTCATGACGAAGGATTTCAGGACCACCTGCGCCTCTTGCGCTCCATTCGAAAGCATCTTGAAGCGCAAATTGGTATGGTTTACCTCAACCTCTGCGATGCCATGATGACGGAGGTCTGCTTTTTGAACAGCAGAAGCATCGTATAGAGAGAGTTTTACGGTTTCAACAACGACCACTAAATCGACGGTGGTCCATGGCTGACCGACCGCAGGTTCTGTCGGTAATGCATCAATGACTCGCCCGTCGACAGGTCCATCACTCGAGCTAGCCGACATTTCTGCCTGGGCGGTTCCTGCAGGTGCACCCTCTAGTACTCGTGGCACGCTTTGCAATACCGCCATTAAGAGAATGTATTGAGTCTGGGTTAACTGAAGCTTGACCGGCGAAATATTGACTGAGACCTGCCGGAAGAGAACAATTAGGTTGACACCTAGAACGGGGCATGACGACTCACTTGTGTGTCTGGATACTCGGCGTTAACACTGCGGTCACGATTGCCTGTTTGAATAGCGTGTGCCTTCACGTCGATGTCCTCGATGATCTTCAGGATCGAGGGCTCCCCATTGCGGTGAAAGGTAGACGTGAGCTGGACTCCACTCAGGCTAGCATCAATCTTATTGGCAACGCCCTCGAAGCTGTTCTCTGCCTTGATTGCACCCAGCCGCATCGTCATAATATCGCGAGATCCAGCAGGGTCAGAGGGGAACACCAAAATGGGCGAGTCAATGAACACGTTGAAATGAAGGCGATCGATGTCCACTTCGGACGCGGTCTGAACAGCGGCCTGTGTAGCGGCATCATACAACCCTTTGAGTTTGGCCAGTTTGGCCAAGAAGAGATAAATGTCGCGGAGTGCGCGTTCAACGTAGTGGAGCTTGATGGACTGCACTCGGAGACCAACGGCTGTCTTGATTCCATTGTAGTTAGGATCGTCTGGGTTGAAGGTTTGGTAATCGAAGTCTGCAAAATTTTCGCCCTCGATAGATAGAATTTGATTGAATTCGTCCCGAACAGAATGCACCTTCGAGTCATTGCTCAGAGACAGGCTACCGAGGCGTGCGTTGACTTTCAGGGAACGGGGGAAAACGATGACAGCTACGCGCGCAGTGGATAACATGAGTGTAGCAAGACGTGTATCTTCGTTCACGAGATGAACTGGAGCAGGGAAACAGTTAAATCATACCCAGAATTGTTGGTGTCACACTCACTTTGCACACTCGCTAATTCGACATTGACCTTGATCTGTGAGTCCGAGGAATTGTCCTGAGAGGAAGGCGAGTCAGTTTCGATGTCCGGAAGAGCCTTTTGTTGCGGCTGGGCTCCTGAGGAATTAGGCTGCGGGACAAAGGTGGTCATGATGAAGTCGTACAGCGAGACGACGGGTTCAGGAGCAGCATAGAACTTGAAAGTGGATATTTTCACATCAACGGCTTGATCGACGCCACTGTACTCCGGGGAGTCCTTTTGAACTCTGAAGTAAGTGACACTGAGGAGGTCCTTGTCATCCACCGTCTCAGAAGAAGAGATGAATTTCATTGGTTGCTTATTTGGCTGATGTAAGTCCATTGACAGCGAGCTAAACAACTGTAAGTACCGGAGTAAACTGAAATATGAACAGTGGACCGACCGAAGATTAACATCGACTTTCATGTCGAACTTCGCCAATACAAAGAACAGATCAAAGCGGTTGAATGACACATTGCCCAAGGGTTTTTCAGTGCCGTCTGGTGCCGACTTCGATAGAGTAGCACCTAATCGGTCCACTTGGAACGCAAGCTCGAAGATATGCTGATGCATGTCCGGCGCCTTGAGATATAATCAGAACTAATTCGTTACTCGAGGCAGAAGATATATCTTACCTCATCATGATTGTGTTGTTGCTCTTGTTTGGAAGTCGGATTTTCCGGATCGTCATCTTCACCGTCATCGGTATGATATTCAACCGACTGAACGTATGGCAGGGGCAGAAAGTCTCCGGATTTCGCGGGTCTAGTGACTGGTCTCGGGGGTGCCTTGCTGCCTTGTTCATCGTCAAAGTGTGGAATGCTAACGTCTATTAGACGCATGAGGGCCTTGTACTTGGTGTCGGAAAGGTTAACCTGAAGGGACGGTAGCTTTCCCGAGACTTTGAATTTCGCGAGTTGAGTGTATGTCGGCACAATAGAGTTTTGGACAGATAAATCAATGTTGATCCGTTCGAGAAGATGCAAGGAGTCGCCGCTGTTTGCGCTCAAGGCATCGAGACATGACTGCAAGTCATTTCCTATGATGAACTATAAGGAAGTCATGAGTCGTAGAATCTTATTTGGAACATACACACTTACCTGAGCCGCTTCAAGTTTCAACGACAGCTTGTCATACATCAGGGACTGCAGTCGGTTGTCATCGTCAGGACTAAATGTCTGATCCTTTTTCAATCGGAGGGAGCGAATGGCGTCCTTGTCTGCTAGTTCGCTCTCGATGGAAATGTGACCGGCATCCACAATGAGATGTTTGCAGGAGTTGGTCGTAACACTGTAAGATTTGAGCTAAAATGAATCGAAAAGCCATCAGTCGATACGTACTCTTCAGGCACGATGATAATGGGAGCATTCATGTCCATTTGTATGTCAATAGTCTTGTGATTCTGAAGGGCAAACTCCAAGCCTGCCCGCGTCTCCTTGCTGAGACCCTCCAACGTTTGACTCGCTACGCTCTGTTTGGATATGTAAGGCACACGGGAGATGATTGTAAGTGAGCCAACAACGCACCAAAAGAGCTTCTACAGACTCCAGCTGGCTCTCGGGAGGCTTGAAGAATTTGTACACGGCTTCGACGTAACCTTTGTGATATATGATTTCCATATGACGCATGCGCACCGTCAGCGCATTATCCGCTCTTTCATCCAGAGGGCTGTTCTCGAACTTGATGAATAGGAATGGTTGGTCGGCATCGTACGCGACAGTGTTGATATCCTTCACTCGCACGATCTGAGGATGGACGCTATGGGGTGTGGTGCCATCAAAGACAGAGAATCCACCGAGAGAGAGGGCTGCCTCCAAATTGTCCGGTCTTTGGATAACATTTGCCTGGAAGGAATCGAAATTGACAGAGATAATATCTTTGACATGATTGTGTGGCTCAGTCTTGAGCGCAAAGGAGCCGCGATTGAGGTTCGCCACGATCCTGGCTTTCATGGAGTCTCGAGGGGTTTGGAAAGAGTCCGCGACAGCGTTTTTCTCGTCGTAATCAAGGACGTCGTACAGTTCTTTTCGTTGCTCCTCGGTCATATTCCCGAATGTGGTATCTTCGTCAGAGGATTCGGATGATGATGAACCCCATAACCAGCTGCCCCAACCCTGCCTTTGGGGCTGTTGTTTCGCCTTCTCTTCCTCTAAGCGCTTACGAAGCGCCCGATCTTTGCGCAACCGAGACCTCGCAATAGAGCGGTAGAATCTGATGTCTTCGTATGACAACTTCTTCTCCAGGTTCTCGAAGTCTTTCAGGTCCTGTGTAGCACATTAGTATGGCTCCCGGATATTCTAAATGGAGCACTAACCTGGCCGGTCAATGTAGCCAACGTCTTCTTTTGAAACAACTCGACATATCTAAGTCTATCGTCTCGTCTTTCAGCGAAATATTCCCATGTCCAGCGACGGTGCCGTTCGCGAACACCTTCAAGTATTGCTGTCGCTGCGAACCTAAGCCTTGCCCTCGCCCTATTGATGCTGTACTCTTGATCGCTTGGTTGATATTTTCGGTACTATGGTGGGAGTGTGTTAGTATTTATGAGATGCGCTAAAAATGGACAGACCTGATGTCGACGTATGTAGACGTGATACATATCTAACAGTGAGATGGCACCATGATACTGGCTATCATCCAGAGCAACACCAATCTCGTCGAAGAAGAGCTGTATGTCAAAGCGAGGTATCTTTTTATCGACCTTGTTGTTGAGTGTTATCTGATCCTTACGCGTCAGAGGTGGACTACGAAAGAAGCTAGAACGGCGCGTACCCTTCCTTCGCCTGACACTGGTTTGAGTATAAATTGATGACTAGAATCGTTGGGATCTTTTGATATCTATAAAACGCGTGAACACTGCGAGTATATGATCGGGAGGAACAACATCACCATGTCATTGAACTTCTTAGCGCTTTCTACTGGAGGAAGGCCAGAAATACTGGGGGAGTCTGTATCAAAGTACACAGCCAGGGACTCAAGTTTACCGAGCTAGAGGAATGTGTCAGTGGGGCACCATATAATCAAGGCACGCGAGTAAGGTACCTTGTGGATAGCCCCAGCGGTGCTTTCGATGAATGCGGGCTGCCAATTGTCATCCACGGACACGGCGGCGAAACTAGCCAGCGTCACACCGACAGCGAATGGATGCTGAAGAATTTCATTAGCAAGTTTGATTATAGTTGCAGAGAACCTTACTCCTGGAACGCTGAGCTTGTCTTCATAACGGATATGGATGTTCTTAATAGTAACTTGGAGGTTGTTAATGATCTTTGCAATTAAAGAGGCCATGAGGCCTTGTTGCTGCGGGCTTTCATCATCTGGAAGGGTGTTATCGAGGGGTGTAAGGAGACCGGAAGCGCAGAGTTCACCTGCAGATTTCTCTGGTTGACCACGCATATGTAGTAGCTCCGCATTCTCCACTCGCTCCAACTTTGCGGCTAACGCACGGTTCTCCTCTTCGGCTGGGTCGTATTTGTTTTGGGTCGACGGGACTACGAGAAGGCTAACGTCTTCAATAAGGATCTCAACGGGCTGATTTCCGAGGTTCATCCAATGGAGCGAGAGCGTAAACTTTCCAAGATGCCCTATAGTTCGATGAGCCACTGAGCTAAAGCGAGAAATAGCATACACACCTTCAAGGACATCAACTGGAAGACGAAATTTATCCAAAGCTCCCCTCTTCAATCGCAACTTTCGCAAAGTTAGCTGTCCTGAGACCACTCGTTATTATCGATGCTCTAGATCATTGTTAATCCCATCCCGAACCTTGTCCAATACCATAGTTGACTTGATTCATGTCCAGATTTTCGACATATGGGGCGAGGATTCGATTGAACACCTACAGAGGGAATTAGGTCGATTATCGCTGTTACAAGTGATAAGTAGAGCTTACCACGTTCAATACTTCCTTCCCCGGGTCCAACCACCACATCTTGGAAGTTAGAGGAATAGAATGCGCGTAAGAATGATTGCAAGTGCTTGGACGAGTGTTTTGCAGTCGCTTGCATCTCTTACATCATTGCAACCATTTTAGGAGGCTGTGTCTGAGTGACGGAATGTCACACGTCAGTCACGCATATCGAAGCGGGAACCGACGCCAACGTGTCACTCGATCGGCCGTCGTGTGCGCAAGACTTGAAGAAGTCCAGCAGACGCGTTCTGGCTGATGCATAAGTAACTCGCTGTAACTCATCGCTCGTAAGCACGTCGGAGAAAGAGTACTACCAAGCCGACCATTTCGTTATTGACCATCTGGTCGCGTACAGGTTCATGTGGTCACCGGGTCGGTGATTTCAAATCGTCAAGCGGATCCTTGGCTTGCGGCAGCGGGAGTGAAGGGTTGTCGATAATTTGAGTAGCGCTCTGTAGCGCTGCAACGGAGATGGAGATGGCATAGATATCGGAACTTTAAATACCTATGAGTGTAACTGCTGAAAGCTACTTCAAGTTGAATATTTCAGAATTTTTATTGCCTCAAAAATGAGCAGGAACCGGTAAAAACACATGCAAGTAAATGCAAGTTCCGACTGTGGCGCGTGAATCAGCTGCCAAAACAAATTGAGTGTGCACGTGTCGGCTGAATATCGTGCTATAACGCGAAAAAAAACCAGTCTACGTTTCGGTTTCCTCTCTCCCTCGTCGTCGATTCCCTCGTCTGTCGTTGACTGTCATGGCTCTCCTCGCAGATTTCCTCCAGGCGCACATCCCAATTTCCCTTCCTCCTCACTTATATTCGTATATTCCAGGCAAGACTCCGTTGTCGACGACCCCAACCGTCGTCACAGCGCTGTCTTCGTACCTAGTAATCATCTTCGGCATTCAGTTCTTAATGAAAAACCATCCTCCCCAGAAGCTCAACACACTCTTTCAAGCCCATAATGTTATCTTGAGCAGCGGGAGCTTGCTTCTACTTGTTCTCATGCTGGAGGAAATTGTACCGATCATTTGGAAACACGGGCTTTTCTACGGTATTTGCGCGGATGGTGCTTGGACTAGCGTGAGTCGTTCATTCTTTTGCTCTTTGCTACTTTCTCACAACGTGGACAGAGGATGGAATTCTACTATATGATCAACTACTACTTCAAATATCTCGAATTGTTGGACACAGTGTTCTTGGCCCTTAAGAAGAAGCCTCTGGGTACGTGTTCAACGTTGGGTCGATGCCTGCGGTCTGCTTACCGACGTGCACCGCTTCAGCATTCTTGCATGTCTTCCATCACTCTGCCACTGCCCTTCTCTGTTACTCCCAACTCAACGGTAAAACTAGTATCGTAAGCCTTGCTCGTTTCTCTATCTTTCTCTACTCATCCCATTGAATTAGTCCTGGACTGTTATTACATTGAATCTCACTGTTCACGTCTTAATGTGTAAGGCATCAATCTCCTTCCTCGTGTTCTTCGCTAATACGCTTCCCGTAGACTACTACTACTATGCGACTGCGGGTGGCGCCAAGATTTGGGTACGTCCTGAAGCGTACCATCCACTTTACTGGCATTGATCACGTTCCACTGCAGTGGAAGAAATACTTGACCCTGATGCAAATCATCCAATTCGTCATTGATCTCTTCCTCGTCTACTTTGGCAGTAAGTTGGTCTCTCCCAAGTAGTAGCCTTTTACTAACTATTTTACAGCGTACCAGCACTTCGCGTACGCGTACCGAAGAGATACCTTGCCAACCGTCGGTGACTGCGCTGGAGCCGAGAGTTCTGCGCTCTTCGGTTGTGGTCTTCTCACCAGCTACCTCTTCTTGTTCATCAACTTCTACTTCCAAACCTACAAGAAGCCATCTGGCAGGGGCTCTAAAGCTAACGGCAAGGTCAATGGCGCAGCCAATGGTACAGCAAACGGCTCAACAAATGGACATGCCAACGGGAAGGCGTGAGTAATCTGCCGCTGGATGACCTCTGGCTCTAGACTTATTAATACTGGTTTATTTAGGCACAAGGATTGAGAGATTTCAAACGGGAAAACGGATGTTGACTAAATCGGCTCCGACGACTGTAGACGACTCTTATACCCTTCAAAATTATACTGTTGTCTTAATACCTACATAGACAGGGTTATTGCTCAGAATTGGATTTTGTCTGCCCATATATTAGAGTACAACACGAATGGCGTGTAGAATCGAACGAGTTGTTTGATGCATTATGTTGTACATGTATTGCGGCCGATACTCAACTTGACCATATTGCTGTCACCAGCCTGTCAAAATCCTAAATGATTCCATTGCCAGGCTGATATACTTGGATATAGTCTTCCCTCTTCCACAATTTACCAGTGCCGTTGTTCACTTTTCTCTTGGTCTTTTCCAAATTGGTTGGCAAAGCAAAGGGAGGCAGTGAATATTTAGCAATTGCAACCGGTCGGTCGCCTTGTATCAACAACCTGCGCATTTTCCTCTTCCCCTTCTCTGATGTCTGATCCTTGGGGTGATGTGGGCGTCCATTTGGGTAAAAACAAGGAGTTCCTGGTCAGCGCAGAGGTGTTTGTTGCAGGGAGCTCGCTGCGCAAGGTACGTTCCTGTCAACACCGTGTAACGACCGCTCTGACGACGTGCATTTCTTGTTCAAAGTCTTACAATCCAAAGAGGAAGCCAGATAAGCGAGATATCACGAAGCAAACGAGTGGAGGACTAGACGAGAAGAAGGTTAAAGGTGTGTACCTTGTTCGTCGTTCTCCCTTCTACCACGACGCTAACCTTTAAACAGAGAAGTCTAGCTGGCTATCGTTCCCTAAGGATGCCGGCTCCGATGGGAACTGGAGAACAGCTACTTGCAGGCTTTCTGAGGAAGGAGACAGATGCTTATTGAACATCTATGTTGACGTGCGTCGTCCTCGTACGATCCACAACAACTACTCACCGCCTTCTAGGAATCCATTCTCTATCAAACCATATACATACACCTGCTACATCACTCAGACATTCGTCTTGCTCATCCATCGCTCTTCCAGCAACGAAAGAACTGCCTCGCAATCTACTGTGCCAAGTCAGTACCCTCGTTCCAGGGATGTTCGGTCTAGTTCTGATATTTTTATCGCGTTCTAGGGGCAAACGTCGCGCCTCTGCAAATACTGACGAGCCAGTATACCTTTACTTTGCTTCCACCGATTTATGCAACACATGGCTTGCACTTTTACGCTCCTACGCTGTCCCAGAGATCTATGGGCGTTATTTCTATCCCGAAGAAGGGGGATCGTACCGAATGTGGAGACAGGTCGAGCTCAAAGTCATACAAGGACGCAACCTTGGGAATACCAAGCCGTTTGACGGCGGCTCAGATCCAGTGGAGGATACAGACTCGATGTCCGATCACGATCCAGTCGACCTGGATGTGACCTGCGATATACAACTCAACAAGGAGACGTGTGGACGAACCACTACCAAGAAAGGGGTCGGCTCTCCAGAATGGCACGAGAGTTTTATATTTTCGGACCTTCCTCCGTTCGAGAACCTTGAAGTGGTCGTCTGGCGGGTGAAGAAGCTGTTCAGGTCCAGCAAACTGGGGAGTATCTCAATAGCATTGAGCAACTTTCCACGCGGGGAAGCAGTTGAGGGCTGGTTTCCGGTGCTGATGCAGGGTTCAACGACGGGAGATCTTCACGTCGGTGACGTTAGATTGAAATTGAGGGTGGATGAGTGAGTAGATTCACTCCATGCTGTGTAACTTGCTCAATCTACGACAGAGAGCTTATACTACCGTATTCTGCGTACGATAGACTCTCAAGAGTGAGTTCCATGCAGATAGGAAACTACACCTCTGACTCGTCTATTAACAGAAACTGCGGTCGAGAAATGTTCTGGACTGGATGACGGATCTAGAAACCAAGCTCAAATTAAAGACAGTAACCACGCAACTCATGTCCATTGCGGTGGCGGACAACAAATTAATCGAGCAAGTGTCGGCTTTAGCTGATAGGGAGGTGGATGGCTCTGTGTCTTGTATGTCTTGTTTGCTTTACGTATGCCTTCCATACCTTTTCTCAAGCGAACGTCAGCCCACCAAACTCTATTTCGTGGTAACAACACTCTCACTCGGATCGCTGAACAAACCATGGCCTTGTACGGCATGGAGTTCTTAGAGAGCTCCATAGGCAATGTCGTTCGCCGATTGGTGTTAGAGAAGGTCTGCATAGAGGTCGACCCCATGCGTAGTGGTAAAAGTTCTAGGGACATCGAGCGAAATGTTGAGACGCTCGTCCAGTGGTGCAGAAAGATATGGAATCAGATTTTTTCTGCGAGGTACGCCGCGCTGTCTTCTACCCGCTATTCTTTCCTGAATCTGGTTTAAAATTTCAGACAATCTTGCCCACCAGAAATGCGACGCTTCTTCCGTACAGTAAGAGAACTAGTGGAGAAGCGTTTCCCTTTGCAAGACAACCGAGAATTACCATGGAAATGCGTATCCGCCTTCGTATTCTTGCGGTTCATCGTACCAGCTATACTTCACCCCCATCTGTTCGGAATCTGTGCAGGTAATATCGAACTCGTAAACGGTATATTAGATGCACGATTGATGAGGTGTACGTACAGGTCTACCCAGCGAGCGTGTGCAACGCAGTTTGACGCTCATAGCCAAAGTCATCCAAAGTCTTGCAAACTTGAACGCGGTGCGTACCAATCAAATTTGTATCTCACTTATTCTGAACCTCGATTGCATAAAAGAACGTCCAAAAAGAAGAGTTTATGGCTGGAGTAAAGGATTTCCTTCGGGAGAGCCTTCCGGCCATGACTGACTATCTCTTGGCTGTGTCCTCTGCACCAGAAGAAACTCGTGCGCCAATGTCAACTCGTAGTCCTGAACACCAACAGGCCGTTGCTCATCTAAATCAACGACTCTCGTCCATGCAAGTTCTGTATCGAGAATCAATTCCAAGTATACCTCACCTGGTCGATCCAGCAAGGTTGGTACTCCATTCTTGCCATAGCTCGTGGTTGAACTGAGCCTTTCCTCTGCAGGCAATTGGCTATCATAACTTCAGCCGTCATTCGAACATCTCGGGCATACTTGGCTGATACCAAACCACGCGACCCTCACGAACGTCCCCTTGAGGAGCTTTGTTCCAGATGCGTGGAAGTCGAGGAAAAGGCTCTCAAGCGAGTCAGTCAATTGGCAGCGCAACTATCTGCGAATCAGAGAAAGGCGCCCCGAGTTAATACGCAGGCGAAGCCTTCTCCATTTGCATTCTCTCCACCATCTCCCAAGTCACCTTCCAGTGCAAAATCGGGTCGTTCAGAAAGACCCTCGACTGCACCTTCCATCTCCGACACTGATACCTCCCGCCGGAAACTGTTGTTCGATGCCACAGCATCTTCTGGACCACAAAGCCCATTCATCAGGAGTCTAGACAGCCCATCCTCTGCCGTTCCGAGGAACAGGTTACTACATATCAAATCCACTTCAACGGATTCAATAACGACCCATATACCTCGAGGAATTCACCCAGGTCCAACGATTGACTCGACGAAACCTTTAGACAATAATATACCCGCCGACATATCTGACGACCCGGTAAAGAGAAAGAAGAAATTTGCAATCTGGCGCAGATAACCTCAAGCGCGGTGAAACTGTACTAACATTGGCTTGTTGGTAAAATGATCTCAGGTGTATCATAATAGTCCCATACCCATCTTGACTGTTTCGTTACCTGCTGTATTTATTTGTAGAGTCGTTGTAATATTGGAATCGAGATGCTTTCTCTTGGGCTTTCGGGATATATAAATCCGCACGTCGGAGTTCGCCAAGCGCCAATGCACTGCCAATGCCCTGGATATATGTAGCACTGGATATATACGGTATTCCCCACTTGACTTCGTACTTGATGGGCTCGCTTTGCTCCAAACCTGGTACTCATAGTGGAGGCCATACCGTTCTTGGTTCATCGGCAGATACAACCTCTTCATCGCGTCAGGCTGCTACATCGAATCCCGGAAACCCTCGATCCGCTGCGGTTCGCATTGGCTCTTCATATCTCTTGAGAAGAATCTCTGACTGTTCTTGATTTCGATTCAGGCAGAAGCTGCAGAACGTCGTATGAAGGCTGTCAGTACCACATTGTCATGCTTTTGTTGTTTTGGTTTCTCACATAGCAACGCTTATAGGCTCAAGAACGAGGAACCAATACGGCGAACCCGAATCGTGGTAAACTCGCTGCGCAAGCTAACAAGCCAGCGAAATTCGTGCCCGAGGAGCGTCAGGAAGAGAGATTAGTGGTGCGTGCTACTCATACCGCCGTCTTGATGTAGATCTGACTTACTCCCTTAGTGGGATTGATTGCGCTTGCTGAAGTCGCCGAACACGGTTGTCGTTACATACCCCCAAGACTTTGTGCCATCCCCAGCGACCTAATATACTATCGCTACCTGGCATATGTATACCTCACATTCATATGGTTCCTGCGCTACCCATGCAAGAGGCAGCAAGACCACTCAACGTCAAAAGGCAGACAGCTGGTCTATCGACGAACGTATTAGCACATAGCTGGACATATGGTGAATAAAGTGTGGGTATCGTAAATGAAACTATGATATCGAGAAGCCTGAACGCTGAAGCGACAATCCTGCAATCTAAAAGGACCCAAGTGTACCGTGTTAGAAACCAGCCTTCTTGTGAATGATATCTGGGTCTTCTTGGTACTCTTCTGCTGAGACCCACATCTGTAACCTGCGTTTGAGTAGCTGAGGAAACGAATAATCGCGTGGTAAGCACCTTCTTGAAAGCATTCAATCCAGCGAGAATAGAGCCTCCTATCCATGTTGAATATTTTCGTTCTGGTGGGGCATAGATCTTGATCTTGACGTCCTTCAGTGCCAGCTTCTTGACCTCGTTCAGTAAACGGTCGCCGAATCCTATAGGTCCGGCACTGAGTCTAACAAAAGACGTACGATAGGTATAACCCTCACCTCTGCACAAGGTGCTTCCACCGCTGAGTACAATATTTGAGAATAGGCTCTTCCGCAGGTCAAGGTCCACGCGATTTATAGAATCAACAACGACTTGATGTACTCCAGCATATTCTTGGCCGATTATCTCTGGGTTGAATAATATTTCGGGTGCCCGGTATCGTTCTGCTCCGAGCTAGGATGGGTGAGTATATCAAGCAAAACCCCTAGACTGTGTGACTGACCTGAACGACATTACCGTCTGGTAATCTGAATTCCTCGATACGCCCTAATGAATCCTTTTCCTCTTTGCTAGGGTTGAGAGCGACATAACAACATTTCTCCTTGATGGTACGGACGATTTCCCGCTCCGCTGTGGTGTGTAAATGATTACCAGATTTACGCAATAGTAGCTGAAGATAGTCTGTGACATCTCTATATCCAACACATAAGAACATAGAGGCATAAAGAGAACATTGATACGTGCCTTCCTGCGACATCTACTCTCCGAATCGCGTGCGGCATCGAGAAACCTTCAAATACAGGGACCGCATGTGTAACACCATCTCCGGAGTCCAGTACTATTCCTGTCGTTCTTCCTGAGGAGTATCTGTGAAAATATTGAGGATGTGAGCGACTGTAACACTCGGCCGAGCCTTACAATGATAGGACAGCTTGAACGGAAGTATATAGCGCAGGGACGTTGAATGTATCGAAGAAAATTTGAGCAGCGATATCTCGATTACTTCTAGGATTCAACGGAGCTTCTGTGAGTAGAACAGGGTGCTGTTAAAATAGCATTTAGCAACTTGAAAAAGTTTCGGTTGTTGACGCACCTCTTCACTTAGCGTGCCTAGCTCCTCAGCGTATATCCAACTCCATATTCGTTCCATATCGTCCCAATCTGTTACTATTCCGTGCTCCATTGGATACTTGATCTTGAGAAGTCCTCTGAATTCTTGTGCGCGTCGACCGATAAAAACGTCGCCCTCCAGCGCGCCTGCCATTACGCGTACGTGTTTCGGTCGACCCACACTATATTCGATGCAGAAGGATAATCATACCAAAAGCATTCAAGATAAAATTCTTCAAAAGGACAAGGTATAACGCACAAAGATGGAAAGAAGCATTTAGGGTGATCTTGACCAGCAAAGCCTGCTTTGATTGTTCCAGAACCCTAAGAAATGCAGTAATTCAATGTTCTGAACGAATCGAAAGCGAGTGGTGCCCTACATTATCTATGACCACTGGCTGATTCGTGAGCACGTCGTCGAATTCTGCAGACATGGCTGATGAAGGAATGTGAGGGAGTGAGGAAGAGGGAGTGGTACAGTCACAAGCGTGATTTCAACGCTTTCGCCTCCTTCCACCGTTACCCCCACCTCGCCCCCATCCCCGCTCTTGCAGTCGACAAAGCGTCGTCCTAAATAATCCTCAAAAATGGATTTTATTCAAAGTCTTGACCCTTCTAAACTTGTCATGGGAGGAACGGTTCGTGTTTGCCTCAAGTTCTGATAGTTTCAAGCGACTGACTGCGGTTGACAGTGGCTCTCCTTCGTTCTCTCCCCCTTCAGCGCACCACCTTACAATCTTCCAATCTTTTTATTCGGCTTCTATGCGCAGGAAAATACCGAGGCATTCCAATCATTACAAATGGTGTGTCTATCGTCAGCACCTGCTACATCTCCTAACTGCAGTTCAAGTTCACTGCTCTCCTTGGAGGTTCTTGCATCTGGGATATAGTTTGGATGACCCGAAATCAGCAACATGGATTTATTATCTTCCTTTCCGTAGTTCTGCTGATTCTGAAGGTGTGTCTATTCACCCCAACATTATTCGCGATTCACCCGTTTTCTGCTAGATTCCCACTTTCCTCGCATTCGGTTTATCTCTCAGGCAACGAGGTGCTCAGTTCAGTGGTTTGGGAATCCGTGGTGGCGATTTGAGTGGTCCAACTGGTGAGTTTACTTCTCCTTGCATCTACCTACAATTTACTAAATAGATTCCGCAGTATGGTCCATGCCTGGTGGATTCACCTCCGGTGGACGAGATGGATATCAAGCTATGGATGAAGAACGCCCCGTCGAGGCTTCACGTCCTGCTTCTCGGCCAGTGCCCCCTGCAAACCCCACGGGAGCTCCTCCCCCTCCACCTTCTACCAACGCTGGTGGTCCCGGGGCCTATCAAAGTCTTTAAACATTCAGCATGCTCCAATCGTCGTATTTACAACTCTTTTGGAATATCTGTGTCGGTACTTTGAAGCGAATTGTCAGATATAACTTCTGTCTTCAATTGTTGCACCAATTCATCGAGCAGTTCCGTCTTGTCATTTGCCTTCTTCCGAGCAAACAGCCACGGGCAGTCCAACGATACACATGATACAGGCTCAGCCTGAGGTAGTTCGGAACAAGCCCCGCATACCCGATGTGTGTTGACGAGCCTGAGTTCTCCGTCCCGTATACGAGCTAGAAGTCCGGCTTGTGATACTTGTGTATCATCGCGACAGTCATCACAAAGACCTGGTTCGAATGTATCAGGTTGAGCTTCACACACACACCTGGTTGGACACACCTTGTCTAGTAAAAACTCCACAAATCAAGCAATCTGCCATGTCAAAGTGCTCGTAGATGTTCAATCTATTATTGGCAATAATGCCAGCTGGGTTTCCTTTGCTAGGCGAAACAGCTTCGAGAAACTTGGGCCTAGGCATCTCATTGTACCATTGCCGGACGTCAGCGCCGATGAGGTTGAAGATTCGTTCTAAAGGAGGGATGAGGACTCTTGTGATGTAGTATTGGGCATCCAAGGTCAGATGACTAGGGACTTGAATATGAGATAGACCTGCGTCAGAAGATTGATTACACGTACGGATTGTCGAGAAACTCAAGGGGATCCATAGCCCTATCAACCAGACGCGTCCCAGGTAATCCTCGCGCCACGACGTACGCTACTCTGTCACCATAATGTGGCTCATCATTGGGATCCAAAAGCAATTTCTTGGCGGCTACAGCCACTCCAGGAGGTGGAGGAACATCATCACTGAACGATGCCGATTAAGGCTCGTTACGCCGGTCACGAGAAGACACCCACCTATATGTTCCTAGACGTACTTCTTTCGCGAACATGAAATCTTGTACTGGCAGGTCTCCTCTCAAGAGTTTCGACCATGTATCGCAGCAGTACTCCTTGACCTCGCTCAGATCTTGGGTACGGAAGAGAGTTCTATAAAGCCTTCAAGGTTAGTCTGATATGTATCGACCCAACGTGCACGCACTTCAAGCATTTTTCGGTCATTACTCGAGACGCCCGGATACCATCTCGCCGCACCGTCTCTATACCCTTAGCCTCGAAGACTGGAGCGTCTTCTGGCTGCTCGTATTTCCATCCGACATAGCGCTTCTTTGCGAGGAGTACGCACGGATGATAGACCTAGATGGTTTTAATAAGAGTAAGGAAGAGCGATATGTTAAGAACCTTTTCAAATTTCAGAACCATTGGTTTGGGGTTCTCTCGCGTTATGGTGTCCGCAATCTCTTGTCCGATGAGAAATGCTTGCTCTTTGGTCCTTCCAGGAAGGTAACTGCAGACACTTGATATCGAACGAACTCCGCCGACGACGCTGCCACTTACATGAACAAACTATCTGTGTCACCATAAACTACTTCTGCATTCCATTTCGTTGATTGATGGATGAGCCGGATTGCCTAGGGGACGCGAGAAAAGGGATCAGTATCAGTGCGATGCTAATCACTACCAAAGGAACCTTCTCTAATGTTTCTCGGCCAGACTGCACGATGGCATCGGCAATCTCGACAGCTGGCATTCTTCCAGAGAAGCTGGCCGACGTGTATCCGTAGGTAACGTTCGCTATATACTTCAGACCTGAATTGCGATCAGCCTGAAAAGCCGAGAGCATCTTCATTCTTACCTAGCTGACGAGCATTCAAGATACGGGTAATAATCTTCGCAACCACCGTTGTCAGTAAATGATACGTCATGAACGTCAGCACTGGACCAACCTTGTCATTCTTGACACTTTTCATGGCAGTTTTCACCATAACTCGCGTATCTAACAGTTCTGTCAACATGCGAGGCAGCAATCCCTGCCTCACATGGCGCTTGACGAAGATCAAACCATTAGGTGATACTATGAAGAGCAGGTCAATTTCTTCGCAAAGTCGGCACTCATAAAAGACCGTACCGATAATATGCTCTTTTAGTTTTTCCAATAGACCTGGGATTCTGGGGAGATCATCGACCGCCCCAAACTTGTTTTTGCCCTGAAAGTCAACGACGCGCCCCAAACAGGTCTGCGATTTTGTTAATTCGGAACGATGATGTTCAGGCAGTCAATATCCTTGTTGGAAAGTGGAACTTACCGAATAGCAATAGTTACGAGATACCTAGACCACAGTATCAACACAGGAAATGAAGGAAAGTTGAATGAATATACCATAAGCGATGGATATAAACTTTGGAAATCGAGTACCACGAGAGGGCTGCTGTAAAACGAGGATCGTGGTTCCATTATTAATGGTATACATTCTGCAGCCTACTTTCGCCTCAGCAAAGGGACAAGAGTGCTTGCTGCGAGTGTACGCACATTCTGTTTCCCGACCTAATTCAATGTTCAGATGAATTTACGACGTCTACCGATCATGAAGACTCACTTCCTTTTTGCTTGGAGAGAAAAGCACGAAGCTTTCAGGCTTTGCGATGCGAGCTCTTCGGTGAACTGTGAGTAGGTCTGTGCTAATGAAAAGGGTAGTGTTCATTTACACAAATGATTCTACTTTGAATTGAGAACCTCGCTTCGCTAGGTTAACCAGTGTCTCCTGATGTGGTAGTAAAAATGTAGACTTACGCTAATCACCGAGTAGAAGTCAATCCCGAAAACGCGGGCAAATTCACTGCAGGATGATTAGTATAACCAGCAGCTTCTGTCTCAAAGCAACATACGCAGTCTTCGTGAGTACATCAGATTGATTCAGAATTTCGAGGTTCATCGCAGTTCTTCTCCTGAAGTAGTTCAATAGGAAAGTGTTGTGAGATGGCGTGGAACTCGTGCACCAAGCAGATAATGTGCCGGAGAGATACTTTGGTACGCGCCTTCCAAGGACATTGAAGGCAACGTTTTCGAAGGAATACGTGTTAAGTGTGAGTTCGGAGCGCATTATGCGCCAAAGATTAAAGACGTGACGACCAGCGACATGGAAGGTGGTTGTGTGTCGCGTGTCCCATTGTTCTGAAGTAGGGACGGACCGTGGGGGAGCGCGGGATATTAGCTCGTCAAGTTGGAGCCCTATTCGAAGCTTAAATTAAGTAGTTCAACTCGGACCGAAAAGGACCTACCAAATGTCCGCCCACGAACAGCGAGGTAGCCCCAAGAAGCATTCTGAACCTCCCAACCAACAATCACATCGGGATCCAAATCCACCACCTTGTCTACGATGTTATTTATCAGATCCAGTTCGTTGTCGACAAATTCGATGTCCATGTCTTTTGAGCGTCCACCATAATCCCTGTCACAGTGTACTACAATTATTCCAGCTTTCACCTCCCCAAAGTCCGATGCTTGGAAGGTGTAAAACGCAGCAAAGAGTTCTTTGTGTAGGAAATCAATACATCAAGGACGCATATTACGTGTTCACACTGACCATCTTCATTTGGATCTGGTATCTTCCCTGATTTAGAGGGGGCTAGAAAAGCAGGTGAGCTCAATGTATGTACTTCACGAGCTGAGGTTCCTCACCGAAGACCTCCAGGGAGAAGACTGAAAGGTCTTGACTTTCGCGGCCTCCCTCCGGTTTCATAAGTATTGGAGTTGATTTCATCCCATAAATATTGGCTTGCGTCGGTCCTCTGATCTAGACATACACAACTTAAAGAAGTAGGCCCTAGAGCAAACAAGTGGCATACCTGTGACCGGAAGTTAGACCTGAGTGAGTCCTTATAGGCACCTTCTACGGAGCATAACCATTTCTTGACCTGCCTCACGCTGGGCGGGAGAGCCGCAAATTCCCAGCCGCCAGCATATACATCTGAGGAGATGGGCTCGGTCCATTGCTCGTCATGTGGCGACTGAGAGCTTTCTGAGGCCCATTCTTCAAGAGTGGCCAGACCATCTCCGCCCTTGAGCTCGAATGTCAGCCCGGCATATTCTCGAGGGCCTAGAGGTGCATCGCGCTCGTCTGAATAGAAAGGGACTTTGTAAATTCGATCGGGAATGACATAGTCGGGCATCGTCTTTTGTAAATGAAGTAAAGACGGCGGGGGGAACGTGTAGACATATCCATTGGAGCTTGGTATCATCTTGAAGAAAGAGCGGAATTTCACAGTTTTTACGTGGCGCTTGGATGTATCAAGCCCATTCGATGTTGACTGTGCAGGGGATTCGATGACTTCTGTGGCATCTAGCCGTCTTCTCTTTGATGCGTGTAGATCCTGGTCTTCATCCTCATCCGCAAAATCGACTCTGGAGTGCTTTCGGTCTCCTGAGGTGCTAGGTCTTTGAAGGGAATAAGCATGCATCTCCTATGTATATGACGGACCAATAGCTACATTCGAGGAGAATCTTCGGGCCCGTGAATGATATTCATATCCATAGGTATAGTTAGATCTTCAGAGCTGTCGCATTGATTGCTTCCTTGGTCGATGGTCCTACTATTCATTGATCATGAGCACTTCCAAGCCAGGTGTTTACGCATCTTTTCTTACCCCTCTTGTAGTCCGTCCTGTCTTTCAAAAGAGCTGAAATCCAGTTAGGTCCTGCAAGTGGCTTGAATTTGAAGATATACCTGTTGCCAAGATCTCCGTTCCCAAAGACATCCTCTAGTTCGACTTCAACCACGGGCTCTGGGCTGAGACGTGCGGCATCAGACTCTTGCTCCATCTCATCGTCGTATTCATCATAGTTTTCGTCTCCTTCGTCTTCTTGTTCTTCGTCCGTGCCGTTGGATTCCGTGTCTTCCCATTCCAGCGGTTTCGCATCTTCGTCGTCCTGAGTGGCAAGGAATGACACGTCTACATCAACAGCGTCATCATCGCCATCGTCTTTCTGGGCGCCAACCTCATGTTGGTTAATCTCCGAGGTGTCAGAGGATGTACTTCGGATAGGCTTCCAAGTCTTCATCTCGTCTTCCCATAGAGCTTCGATACTTTCGAACGTAGACATGACCGCATTTTCCCATCTTCTCTCACCCTGTTGTTCAAGGTTGGGATGAATTTCTCGTTCTCTCTCTATCCGCTTCCGTATTTCGTCCCACCAACGTGCCTCGGAAATCCACGCACCACCCGATGCCCTCACAGAATCGCTGGGATCTTTGGGCATATTCGGCGATGGGTCAAGACCGCGGGCGGCGCGACGTTTTCGTTCGTCTTCCCATAGTTCTCGCACACCTAGGACAAACGGTTCGTCAGGTAGTGGGGGTGCAGGAATCTCCAATCTGTGATGAATGTTTCGTGCGACAAGCTTATGCCTGTTTAAAATCTGATGAGCTACTACATCGAGCTCTAGAGACATCCTGGATTGGCGAAAATGAGGAGAGGGTGTAAAATGTGTGTAGGTGTGAGAGGCTTCATCTTCTGCTGTCTCCGATTCCTCGTCTCGCCCTCGTTCCATGACCTGCCCAAGGTCGATCCAACCACAGCCATATAATCCAAAGTCACAAAGAAATTGAAGAACAAAGCTTAGGTGGTTCTCATACGTGCGGAACCTAGTGCCCATGACCGTTCCGGATTGTAGGATAGTGACTATCCGTGAGACTAATGCCGGGTCAACGACCATGATCTTGAGGAAGGGAGAATATGAGCAGTGAAAGCCATAGAAGTGCACGCCTTTCACGAGGATGATGGAGCGAATATATTGAGATTTGGAGGACTGTGGATTGCGCCTGAACGAGAGTGCAACTGCATGATTTATGGAACGTTTCAATTTGGACGCGTAGTTCTTCACTGGGAACACTTTCAGACACTTGGACTATGCACATGAGATCACTGACCTTCAGCAGCCACTGGCTTGCCAGGATACTCCACGTAAAAGTAAGGATACACTTGATGAACATGAAGACACGCTTTTCGCCCGTCAGAAGAGGGTCCATAGATGCGAAGCACGGGAGCTAGCGGGAGTGACGACTTGTCGAGAGGTCCTGGGGGAGCCAGATAATAGTCTATTTGATTGATCTGAACTCTTGCAGAGCTCGGCGTTGCTGAAGACATAAATAATGAAAATGAGTGAAAAGACGCGGCACAATGGTGGTGGTATTAGTCCAAGGTCATTGGCGCTCAGGCGGCTCACTGACAAAGGTTAACATGCTCGGTCTACATTGCTTCTATTTATTGTACAGTTTCATAGAGTATTCTTCAACCAGCAGTCCCTTGCTCAAATATGCAAGCGTCTCTCTTCATGGATGACCGATAAGACCTGTTGCCCCACCCAAGTTTCTCCAGGCTTTACCTGTGCGAACCCTTGAACGTATCCTGGTTCCACGCAAACAAACTTGTTCCTGATAAAACCTCAATATTAGACTTAAAGGATTCATAAGTAGGAAGGGGAGCATACCAGCCACCGTCTTCCATATCCCTGGTTAGTTCGTGATGAGTCTCTCCACACCGGCGAGAAATGTACCAAGACTTACGCCATCTTGCTACCTGCTTCTGCTTGTGGATTCCAGACGACCACATCCTTCAAATTTGTGGGCTTGATGGCAAGGCCACCGCCTGGCCAAATGACCTCATAGTGTTGCGGAGCATTGGCGTAGACGGAATCTGTAAACTTTTTCACGTCGACACCTGCTCGGGTTTCTGTTTTGAAGCCCTCAAATGAGGCATCGGTTTTATCCTTGTATTGAAGTCCTTGGAGGGGAGTGACCAGTAGTTCATTCGAAGGGCCTCGAACATAGTTGTGGAACAAAGCTTGGAACTCCAAGGGTTCGGGAGGGAAGGCTTCAGAGGCAGAGGTATTCTTGACGTGAAGATCTGTACTGAGCTGGTGTTCTGCGAGCGTCACAACATAATACAGACGGAATTGTTTCTTGTACACCCCCGCCACCTTTGGTGATGGGTCAAGGACTATACAAATATTTTTGAGCGCTGACTTTCATCAGAAGCGGGATACGTACCAAGTCGAATGGAGACACCTGCATCGTTGTCCATGACCTGGCTATCCCATTTCCAAGTTTCGCTACGAGCAAAACCGTGTTGACTGAGATCTTTATGATCGGGATGCGTAGGGGCCCCAAAACAAGGGAAGACGACCGGGATACCACCACGGACTGGCTTTGAACCGTCCAGTACAGCTTTCGACGACACGAAGAGACGTTCAGAAGGCTCAGGGTTACGATTATCGCCTGATTTCCACGAAATTACAGTAGCACCGTAGAGAAGGACTTCTGCAGAAGAACCCTTGGGGGTGATCAGATACTGAATTTCTTAAATAGAGCATCGCTCACCTTTGGGTGCTTGAGAATAACTCTGTCCGCTAATTGTTGGATAGGCATTGTTAAATAATTAGTGTTAAAACTAGGTGACGGTGACTGAGAAAGAGTGGCGTTACCAAACTTGTTGATCTGGCAAGATTCATAACCATCACCTACAAAGTCGGACCTCCTTGCGTTTCCTCTCTCATCTGCCCTATATCCATCAAATCCAGCACCTGTATACTCAACAAGCCATTCTTTAGCTCTTTTTTAGAAGAATGGAGTCGGGTTTCCCTACCGAAGACGTTCGTTTATCTCTCAGTGTCTCTACTCTTCCTGTCTGACTCTTTTGTGGCTCTCAGATCGCTCCGATCGCTATCCTTATGGATGAACTGCGCTCGGAAGATGTCCAATTAAGATTGAATGCCATTCACAGTATTCCAACCATTGCACTCGCGCTGGGCCCTGATCGTGCGCGAGAAGAGCTAGTACCATTCCTCCAGGATTCTATCGACGATGAAGACGAAGTACTCCTTGCGCTCGCGGAGGAGTTGGGACGAAATTTTGAAGAGTATATTGGAGGAAAGGAATACGCACACTTGTTGCTTGGTCCATTGGAAAATTTGTCGTCTGTGGAGGAGACCTTGGTTCGTGATAAGGTGCGCTCTAGGACTGGGTGGCCGACGTTATTGTTTGACTGACACCGAAACTCTTCTAGGCAGCTGAATCCATCACAAAAATCGCCGCTGTCCTTTCAACATCTCAGATTGAAGAATATTATGTGCCCCTGTTGAAGCGTCTCTCGCAAGCAGAATGGTTCACCTCGCGGACGTCTTCCGCCGCTCTGTACCCCGCTGTATACGACAAAGTTTCTACTAGTATTCAAGATGAGATGCGCAAAGGATTTGCGTCTCTAGGCTCGGACGATACCCCGATGGTTCGCCGGGCAGCTGCAAAGTGGCTTGGGGTACGTCAACAGCTATCGACTGCAGTGCAGCACTGACTTTACAACGCCAGCCTTTACTCACCCATTATTCACCCCAACACATTTTGTCCGATGGACTCCCTGTTTATCGGAGGCTGGAATCCGATGACCAGGATTCTGTTCGCTTGCTCACAGTCGAAGATTTGATTGTAATTGCTCAGAGAATGTCAAACGCCGAGGTGAAGGAACAGCTTTTGAAGCAGATCAGGCATTCTATTGGAGATAAGAGCTGGAGGGTGAGATACATGGCTGCCACTCATTTCAACGAAGTATGTCTCGCCCTCTACCAAGTAATGACCACACTGACGCTGCCTGATCAGCTCGCCGAAGCCGTTGGAATGGAACTCGTTCGCGAAGAACTCTTGGGTCAATATGTGCAACTCCTCAAGGATAATGAAGCAGAGGTCAGACGGGCTGCAGCAAGTCAAATACCCGGTAAAGGACTATCTCAGGCGAAACTATATCACCATCTCATTTAATACCTTAGGATTTTCAAAGCTGCTCGACAAGGAAGTGATCCTAGCACGGATCATTCCTTGCGTCCGAGATCTATCCCAGGATACTTCACAGCACGTCCGATCAGCCCTCGCTACTCAAATTAGTGGGCTTGCACCATTATTGGGTCGCGAAGCTACCATTGAGCAATTGCTTCCCCTTTTCCTTCATCTCCTTAAGGATGACTTCCCCGAAGTGAGATTGAATATCATCAGCAAGCTGGAAACCGTAAATGACGGTGGGTAATTCCGTTGTCGCTCGTGTCTCGATGCTCATTGCATCCTTAGTTATCGGTATCCAGCTACTGTCAGAGAACCTACTCCCCGCCATCGTCGAGCTGGCTGAAGACAAATCGTGGAGAGTTCGACAGGCGATTATCGAATACATCCCACCTCTTGCAAAACAACTCGGCCGACCATTCTTTGACGAACAGCTGGGTAATCTCTGTATGTCATGGCTGGGTGACACTGTGTATAGTATCAGAGAGGCTGCGACACACAACTTGAAGAAGTTGACGGAGGTCTTCGGCGTTGACTGGGCTAAAGCAACGATTGTGCCAAAGGTCATGGGAATGGGTCAACATCCCAACTACCTGTTCAGGATGACAACTGTCCAGGCCATCACAGTAAGGATACCATTTCGTCAGCCAAGTTAATTCCAAAACTGATCCCTTCTAGATCATCTCGCCTTCATTGACCTTGGAAATCGTGCGCTCCGACATCATAGATCAACTTCTACAACTAGCTTCCGACCCCATTCCAAACATTCGTTTCAATGTCGCTAAAAGTCTCGAAACACTGTCTTCTGTGTTCAGCGCCGACGCACAGGGAACAGAGTTTGTACGACAGAAGGTAATCCCTGCTCTGGAACAGCAGAAGAACGACCAAGATGCCGATGTCCGGTACTTTGCTGCTCGCGCTCTTCAAAAAGCGCTTTCTATGCAGGGTTGAGGTATGTTCGGTTCCGTTGACCGCAGTGCGTACGTTGGCCGAACGTTGACGATATTCACCAGCCGGAAGCTGGCTGGCTGGCTGGACAGGGCTTTCTCACTCAATGTTTGTTATACATACAGATGGTTTTCTCAATTCTAATGAAGATTGTGTCGCTCGGGATATATGATTTGCAAGATGCATGGACCAAGCATGGATCATAAGCGAATAAAACCTGTCAAGCATAAAGGAGTCCAGTGTTTAGTGTTTTCCCATGACAGTAATCATGATGGCTGACAGGTAGTGTGAGACAATTTGCGTTTTGGGACCTGATCCAGCCACGGCACACGGGCATGATACGAAGGTGCCTGAATTCGTTGTTACCCATATGGGACGCCGGAACGGTACCAATAAACCTCGGAGCTGCACTGGCGTGTCCTGCTAATTTTGAAGAGGCACACAGACTGATGAGCATGGGAGCCCTCTTCAGTGTAAAGAGAGTTGCTGATGCTAATCCAATTCCAGCTGCGAAGTCGAGGTGCGCAAGCTCAAAGTCTCTCAAAAGTGGCTGAAACCCAGTTGCATGATAGGTTGAATGCCGTGATGCTGCCATCAGGCTGCACATATTTTTCCTTCCCTTCGACCTTTCTCATGATGAATTCAATCTCCGTAATATAAAAGACAGGGTTTACTTTGTTTTTGCATCTTTCCCGGCCGTCCCTGGCAGCTCTCTGCCATTGTACTTCTACCTTCTTTTATTTTCCGTTCTTTTCAGGACCGTTCGTTTGAACATGACTGTCTTTACTCAGGTGCTCGCTTTGGCAGCAGCGACGATAGCAATCATTCCCTCGGCCAGTGCGTTCCAAAGCTCAGCCAATAGCTGTCAGGGAAACGAGTTTTGGTGAGTTGCTTTTGTCTTTTTGTGTGCAAGTTATCCTGAAAGAACTGGTCAGGTACGAGGCAAAGGAGATATGTCTTCCCTATGGAGTCACCAATATAACTGCACCTCCCCCTAATCGCGACTGCCCACCCGCCGGTTTTTACTGGGCCAAAAATCTTGGATGTTGCGTTCCCAAATATCCAATCTCTACCGACCCTAGCAATCCACCTCCTCAATGCAAAGTAGGATGGGAGTGGTATCCAGCTCTTCACGTCTGCCTCCCGTTCACCCCGGATCGTACATCAAACAACCCGACACCTAGTTCCCATCCCTCTGGCGTTCCCTCGAGCGTTCCTTCTGGCACTTCTCATCGCCGAAAACGCGAAGTAAAACGAAAAGTCACGCTTTGTCCCAAAGGACTGGATGCATGCCCTGTCGGTTTATCCGGGGATTATGAATGTTTGAATCTCATGGATGAACTGGAGTCTTGCGGCGGATGCGCATCTATGGGAGATGGGCAGGATTGTACCGCCATTAAGGGTGCATGGAACGTTGGATGCGAACACGGCCGTTGCGCAGGTGAGTGTTGTGCGGGCTTCGATCATTGATGCTGATACTGACTCGTCCCGTCTGTAACAAAAGTCTATAGCTGCTTCGCTGGCTACAAACGTTCGGCTGATGGCACTTCCTGCATCCGAATCTGATGTAATAGTATTACATCCGGACATTTGATCAAACCAAAAAGCCCCAATCTTTCCACTTCTCAGTGCATATCGCCGAGGCTCTTTATCGTACGACATCCTACTGTCGTATGATCAGCCTCGCGGTGCCTTCCACTTGCTATTTGTTCTACATACTTGGACGTTATCTTGAACATTACCTTGGACATTATCTATTATCTATTCACGCCTGTTTCCTTGGATTGATTGCGATGTACTTGGGACATTTCGAGTGTTATTCATGTCATACTACTTTGCGGACGTTACTTACCTACATATATACTTAGTACGTAGATATTGAGGATTTGTTGTCGTTGCTGTTTGGTTTGTGGTATATACTTAATTTGTTGGTGTTGGGGGCAAAGCTGTCGGAACAGGCGTGAGTATAAATAGCGCGACACGGTCACAGACAGTCATCCTTTCCTTCTTTCTTTCGCGCCACCATCATCTCGCCTTGCACGTTTCCACTTTCGTTCTTTCCTGCCTTTTAGCAAGTCGACGCCAGCCGTCTCAACTCAGTCAACGTTTATCAGCGTCCTCTGCACAACCCTCAGAGCTTCATGCAGCTATCGCGTCTCGCCATGGTCTCCCAAACATCCACTGCCGTCGTCGTCGGTCTCGTGTTCCTAGCCGTCTCCGTCTCTGCCACGCCCTTTCCGTCTCCCTTGCCCATTCCTGTGTATAGCGACCCGGTTCACTCGTTCTCGCTCAGGTCAGATGTAACGTTTTTGGAAGGGCGAGCTGCTTGGAACGCAAACCTGTCTGCACCTGCTCCTCGCGCAGCTTTGCCTCGAAACGCTGTTAATGTTGTGGAGCTTCTTGGCACTTTCCCTCAACGCACGGATAGGATGCGTAAGTTGTCGTCGTAGACCTGCAGCGGATCTAGTCTGATTTATCTTTAATAGGCGATTGTGCAAAGAACTGCAAAACTGCCGCCGAGTTCGAACAAAGATGTTCTTCTTCTCTACCTAACTTCCAAAATGTCCTCGAAGATATCGATACCGGCCTCAAGCCGATGGCTGCTCGTGCCGGACTAGCAAACTACGACAATAGCGACGAACTCGAAACCCTCCTCAAGCATATCATTGACCTGACAAAGAGCTCATTACACGATATCTGGTGGTTGACTACTGAGATTCCTCTTGTGGGCCCGATGCTTGGCGGTAGTGCGTCTTCGTCTTATTGATGCCTGTCCTCGCTGAGTCTGACCATTCTCAACGTAGTTGTGTACGAGATCAAGTGTATCGTTGACGAACTTCTGGATATCACCGAAAACATCACCGATGGAATTCTCAATGCTTTCAAGCCGGACCTCGTAATTCTGAGAAAGGCGTGTGGATGCGATGATGCGGTTTTAGGTGTATGCTTGGGTGACTTGGGCTTGGGTGACTTGGGCGTGGGCGGCCTGGGTTTGGGTAATCGCATAGTTAATCTATGAGAGTTGCCGTTTTCTGCACATTCTTGCGAAGTCGCTGGCGTTCTTTATCGCGTTTGTATTTTAGTTTGACCATGTTCTTATTACTAGCTGTGTATGTTACGACTGCATTCCCGATGTACTGTTGCGGAAGAATCCTCATTATGATTGGTATCTAGCTAGTATGTGAGTGTGACAAAGTAATAATTTATTGTCCGTGTCCGTCCGCGGAAGTGGACTTATTCCTCTGAGACCCAGCGATCTGCAATTAATCCAACAAGCGGTAGTTGGAATCTGGCGAGGTCATTGCGCGTAGCATCGATGTATGCACGGATTCTGGAGAACATGATGAGAAGAGATGGCAAAGAGCTGGAAAGTGAACGAACGCCATGTACAGCTGTCCGCAGATAATGACAATCGTAAAGATTGTCCTTATCCACTGTGGAAACTGCAGAAAAGATAACAGCATTCGTAGAACAAAGAGGGTGCCAGTGAAGAGGGCGCTTTGATACCCTGTAAAGCATATTCAGCATTGTGAGGAAGAGACGCATAGAAAGCTGGGATACCATGGAAGCGCACAAAGTCATTCTGAGTTTCCAATATTAAGACTAGAAGAGCTATGGGTGATGCATTTTAGCTGGTAATAAGAGACGTAGTAATGACGATACTCACCAGAAAGTGGGCCCAGAATATACGCAAAGGCTGCCAACATGTCCACCCTCAACCCAAGACGAGTTTCCCATTGGTTTTGCTGGCTCTCTACTTCTTGAGTTACGCTGGATCCTCCTGACATGGAATTGTTGAAAGTAGGGACACCACCCGACTGGTACGATGTTTCTTCGGACCTATAAGAAGGAAACCAGGGTCTTGCTGCCTTCTTCGACGTTGATTGAGAGACATATTCGGGGTCATCTGGTGGAGGTTG
The DNA here is from genome assembly GCA_037176845.1 of Paramarasmius palmivorus. Lineage (NCBI taxonomy): Eukaryota > Fungi > Basidiomycota > Agaricomycetes > Agaricales > Marasmiaceae > Paramarasmius > Paramarasmius palmivorus. The sequence goes on along the minus strand of JAYKXP010000004.1, from coordinate 417,248 downwards.
CTGGGTATGAAGTGTTGAGTGTGTGACCAAAGTCCGTAGAATTGATTCGTACATAGGGCGCAAACGAGGCATAACTTGAGCTCATTTCAGACGAGACCAGTGAGAGATAATAAAGTACAATTTATTGAGCAAACTGGACGAGAGCCGAGCTACATTGGATGTGAATGAGTAGACGCTGAAGGGACATGGTGGTTCACTTACAAGGGTGATTACGTGTACGGGAGTTGCCGAGTGCAACTGTATAGTTGTAGCTGGTCCCGTGCTCAAGCCACAAGTTCCTCTTCTGGAAATCTGTCCTACCTAAGCACTTTCCTGTCCCCATCGGCTCCCTCGACTACCTCAAGACTGGTAAGAACGAATTGCTGATTTTACTTGCAATCTCACTGATTCTTTTTCTTTTCATTCTTTAGCAGCTCACATCGCATAGCTGCGCAAAATGGTGAGCTCATGAATCTCTTCCTGACCGGCACGGACGACGTATCTTATCTTCAACAATGCCCAGGCCGACAACTCAGCACCAGTGACCATCCGTACCAGAAAATTCATCACAAACCGTCTCCTTGCCCGTCGTCAATTTGTTGTTGACGTCCTTCACCCGTCGCGACCCAATGTCTCCAAGGAGGAGTTGTCGGAAAAGCTTGCAGCAATGTACAAAACTGACAAGCTGAGGGTCGTTCCTTTCGGATTCCGCACGGCGTTTGGTGGAGGCAGAAGCACTGGTTTTGCTCTGATCTACGATGATGAGGCATCACAAAAGAGGTTCGAGCCCAGATACCGTCTTGTCCGGGTGAGTGCATTTGAGCAGGATTCACGGTCGAAATGTTTACTGATGACATTATCCTGTAGTCTGGATTGGCACCCAAGGTCGACAAGGCCTCCAGAAAACTCAGAAAGGAGAGGAAGAACCGTGCCAAGAAGGTGTGTAGTCTTTTGTTATCGTTCCCAGACCACGCTCTCAGTTCCACTCCTTCTCTAGTTCCGTGGTACGAAGAAGGTCAAGGCTGCAGAGCCCCCCAAGAAGGGCAAGTAAAGGTTGTGCGGGAGACTTTTTTGCCATTTCTTTGGATTGCATTGTTCGCACTACAATCTCCTGTATGCCATATATATACGCCCACATGAACCATGCAATATGCTCGGCAATCATACATGCTGGTCTCTTAAATGACATTTGCTGCGTCGTGCGGTGATTGCCTACTGTAGATGAGATACATAATTTTTACGTCTTAGTGAGAAGTGGTGACGCGGTCACTTGGATCGCTTACTGTGACGCAGTGTCGTGTAATCAATCTTTGTTGCGTTCCACCACCACCACCATACACGCCATGCAAAATGAAACTACCGATGAATGGGAGAAAGTGCTATGGAGGAGGCAGTCCTACCCAGACAATCACATTCCTCAAGGGATGTTCTTGTCGTCTTTGAGGAGGAATAGTACGTGTCATTTCATTATTCGGATCCAATTTTCGGGCAGTAACATTTTCAACGAATATTCCTAGTCAACTTTATGCCTTACGACTACAAGTCTCTAGTTCTTCTGTCTTGTCCAATTACTCAGCATTTAGCTGTAACTCTGGTGTTCCTCAATGTATTCATAGGACTAAAGGATCGTTCGCTGGATCCTCGTATCCTTGTACTTTTGACAACGGGTTTCTTCCTAATTGGATATGCATCATGGGAGGTCCTCCTCTTCTGTGACTCTGGGGCGAGACATGGCGAAGAGCGTAAGTGAGCAAGCGGTCAAAGTAGTTCCTGCTAACGGACCCCAAAGGCATTAAGGGACTAAAATCATCGATACTGATATTCCTTGCACTCATGTCGCTTTCACCGGTCTTGAGGACGCTCACCGCCGCTACTTCCTCCGATTCCATCTGGGCATTATCTGCCGTACTTTTTCTTGTCAGCCTGCTTCTAGCTGACTACGGACCTTCAAAGTCTTCTGCTTCCCAGGAAAGGTGAGCTCTTTGGTCTGCCAGCAAGCGGCCTATTCACTCACGCCGGACTAGTCTGACCTCCGTTCTGTCCATGAACGCGGCCATATCCTCATCTGTGGTGCTCGCGTCGCGATTGTCGGACGACCTGGGGGTGTTTGCGTTGATCCTATTTTCGGTACAAACATTTGCACTCTTCCCTCTTTTGCGGCGCAGGATACAGGTTCGTTATACTCGCTCCGAGCACACTCACTGAAACATGATTGACAGCAGGCTGTATCAACACGCCTTCAGGTTTCTCTTACGGCGATGTTGTCGATCGCCGCTCTATCCCTATGGTCGCGCCACTCTGTGGCAATTGCACTCCTTTTCGCATGCGTGCTTGTATCGGTCAACTTCTTGGCACCCATGATTTTACTTTGGGCCCAGAAATACAAAAAGTTTGAGTCTCCCGCGAACTCATGTCATCAGTGCCTAACAACATAATGCCAGTGAAATACGAGGGCCCTGGGATGTCGCAGTACCCAAAGTGAATTGATACCGAAGAAGGATGGTCCCAAACGGAGCGATAAACGACATGAATGTGAGTTCAATGCATCATTTTCATGATGGCCTGCCTCATTTTCCAAATAATAATTATTCTTTTTTTGGCTTTTTCTGACCGACGTACTGTCTCCGCCCCCGATACAGGTATTCCGAACCTGTTTACCCGTCGCAAATCGTAAACGGGCTCTCGTGGCTCGGCTAGACAATGGCAGACTTTTATGATTTATCCCAGGCGCTACACGACGCTACCTCGTCCGGAACCATAACACATACTGGACCCTGTTTGGAGATACCGTAGCCATGCCGTTTGCCTCATGATCGTCGACCCTTTGCAACCGCTGGCGACCATCTGAGACCCTGAATTGCTCCGTACACCCTTCTCATGCCGGCTTTGTATCGAAAGCCGCTACAATCCTTGGATTATGATCCACTGGGCGGCATGGACCAACAGTGATTTTATTGGGGTTCTCAAACACGCGTTCGTGGGGTGTGAAGCAGGGTCTTTGAGGTATCGTACAGACAAGAAGAATTAATTTACAACGAATACAACTATGCAACAATAGGTATACATAACTGCGTTTTCTCTACAACAAGTCCGGGAAAACAACAACAACATCCATGAGTTGATTAGGCGATACAAATCCATAAGAAATCCCAAGTCGTCCGATAGAAACAACAGTGTACCTCATGAAGGAAGATCTAACTCACTTTCATCGCGTCGTCTTTTTGTCCCGGCGGATACGCCAAGACCTCTAGCTTCAAGTACATCCATAGACACTTTCGCCGCAGTGTCGGTGGGCTTCTTCGTTCTGACTCGCGTTCGGCGCAATGCGCCAAATGCCTGAGCCTTTATGACGGCTAGCGTTCCCGACAAAGGGGTGGCGCTAGGCGATGGTGAACGGGACCCAGCGTTTCCGCTGAGACGTGCACGTTTATTGGAGTATGAACCAGAGTCCCCGTCGTTACTTCCACGCTCATGTTGTGACCCATTATCGCTTCCGCTAGACAGTGGAGGAAGGACGGGAAGAAGAGTGCGGTCTGCAGAAATTTCTGGTCGCTGATTGCTCGCTGCATAGCGAGCCCCATCGTTTGCGACAGAGTCCGTACCGAAAGCAAATTGCGGTATTTGTGCAGAGTTGGAAGGCGGAGTCGAGACTGATGGAGAAAGCGAACGACTGGCGGGAATCATAGGCATGTAAGATGTGGAGTCTATGCTCGCACTCATAGCCATAGACGTTTTCTGTTCCTCAGATTGCGGTACAAACCGCGTGGAATATGCTACCTCAGATGAGGCCAATGTTGGCGATTCTGTGAAATGAGGGGAATTGGAGGAGTGGTTTACGATCGGCATGCATGGATCGGACGACGTAGAATGTGTCCAAGTACCATCTTGAGTGTTTGTCGAAAAATAAGGGTATTTTGAGGCCCTTTGATTTTGCATGTCGCTCTCTGCCGTAGAAAACGACACAGTGGGCGAATGAGTTGGATTGGAAGTGGAAGTTGGGGTGGTATATTGACTAGGCAATGGTGTATCTTCCCTAAACGCGGCGGGATCGCTGTATTGGGGTATTTGTGATGTTGGGCCCATATTACTGAAACTAGTGGGAGAAAGCGTAACTGCCAGCGTCGGCGGCGGTGGGAAATCGACTGGTTCCCCATTGGCACTGTGGCCCTTTCGAGGCCATACAGCCCTCCAGAAATTTTCGCGTTCGCGCAGTGCATGTCGTAAATGATTATTTTCTTGCCTCAACTCTACGACTTCATTTCGTGCATCTCGGCATGATTCTTGCAGCTGTAAGACGACTGCTTCGAGATTGTTCACTAAGATATGTGTTAGAACAGATGACAGGACGGCGGGACAGCTAGATCGAGCGTCTCACCTGTTTCTTCCAAGGTAGTGATATAATTCGCGCGGCGCGCTCTAAAGGCAGCTTGCGCATCGGCATTCTTTTTCTTCCTTATTGCGACATCTGATATCTTTCCCATATCGCCTGATTTTGCAGAGGAGGGAGAGTAAGAGAGACCGGCAGGGGCTTTGGGCATTGGGGTATACAACGAAAGGAAATGGTGGACGGTGAGGTTTAAAATGGCATGGAAAAAAAGAATTCGAATCAAGGGCACGAGGAGAGGGTCCGCGGGCCTTGAAGGCTCTTCTTGGTCCACTTAGCCGGTGTTTTGGACAATTAAAGATTCCAACAAGGGGGTGCGGCGCTTCAACTGCATTCTCAGCCTGATTCTGGAAGTTCAGCTTCGCTCACACACTTCCTTGGCCCCCCTTCCATTATCTCCTTTCATTTGCCACGGAGTTTATACATAATGCCAAATAAAACTCGTTTTAATTCAAATCAGGACCTCGAGTCAATGCCTCGCCTCGCGGCCGGAGTTTCCATCATTTCTTAGCCTTTTCAAGCTAGGCCCACAAGAAAAAACTTCGGCTGCTTTGGCCTCAAGCAGGTGCATAGGAACCGATTCAGGATCATCCCTGTCCGTCAGCATCATCGGTATCCATCTCATCTTCTACTTCTTCATCATCTTCCATATCAAACGTCTCTAACATTGTCCCTTTGTGGTCCAAGATACAGGCTATCCTGCGACCCGTCCGGCCGTTGACTGCGAGGGAAACCGCGCCAGTCTTGAACCCATCCAGGGCCCGGCACCGCTTGATCGGAATTGGGATGGGGGTGAGCTGGAAACGAGGCCAGTTAGAGCACGCTGGAGATCAATAACGGATATAACCAACCTGTCCAGCCTCCGAAAGCTGCAAGGCGCGCTCCATCAGTTCCTCGCGAACCGGTAAAGTTACGTGACCGTCGCATTGTATTTCTTGATACCCCAAATCGTTGTAGTCCACTGTCGCGATAAAAGTTTCCCCTTTTCCCGATCATCAATTCAGTACTTGGATTCCCTGGAATGGCTTTACTTACCATTTTCATGAAGATTCCTGTAGACGATGACTAGATATTCGTCGTCAAAGAATTCATATGCAAGAATTTCCACTTTGGTTGGTGATTCCTTGTCGTGGAGGACACAACACTCGATAAGCGCTGCTTCTAATCGAAAAACTGGACCCTTATCACCATAACTTTGGCGTACCGTACACACTAGTTTCACACAACTGTCAGCGTATATGAAACTTTTGAAACGATCAACTTACAAAAGGTCCGATGTTCCGATATGGATGGTGCGTGGATAGCAATATATTGCAGAAAATCGTCATTCTAGGCGGGCTCCAGTAAGTTTCCGTGATAGTCTGATGTTCTGAATGATGCACCTTGCTTTGACTCGAAATGATTCGTTGTCGGCTAATGATACCGCTAACTGTGACCTGATGTGGCACATTGTTTCTTTCTGCAAAAGAGCCACAGCCATAGGAAAGCGACGCAGAGCGTGTAGCAGCCCCAGTCGAGAGGTCGAACACCGAACGGCAGTTCGCGATCAAGTCTTCGGTTAGTGCGTCCAGATTTCGACCAATATTGTCCCGATTAGTGGTGTCAATGGTCTAAAAACAGGACTTTACCGTCAAATGAATGAAAACTGGGCACGAGAAAGAGATATACCATCTGCCATGTCAATTCGCTGGGGTCATCGAGCGTCTCTCGTGCCTGTTTCAACGCATTGGGGAGTTGCAGATCTTCCGGTGGGACACCCAGTTCATCAAACGAGAAGTTTGGAGTTGCTCCCATAAACCACTGATCAATCGAGCTGACCTCTAGGCCGGCCATAAGGTATTGGTTGACCTCGAGAATGTCATGCAGCATGGGGGGAGGCGTAGTCTCGTTTGATTGATTAGTAGAAGCGATTTCTGTATGAGGGACACTTCAGAGAACGGTTCCCAAGGTCAGGAATAGCCGTACCAAATCTCAGCCAGGCGACAAATTCCTTGAAGCATGAAAGCTCTCTCCGAGCGGCAGCCGCAAGCCAACTAGCGAGTACGATAGCGCGCTTGACCTGGGTTAAACATTCCTCGACGGCATCAGTCGGAATACCAAATGAGGGAAATAACATTGGTCTATCGGATCATCTTTAGGAAGGGCTTAACGATAGTTCTGGGGCCAGACTTACAGACAAGACCAGCCTTTGACCTCCTCTAACACAACATGCAGTCGTTGGCAGGCAGGAGCAAGACGGCGTTCAGAATAGTCGCGCAATTTGATCAAGGCTTCGCCTACGGTGGACTCCCATTTTTGGATACCCTGTAATATGTATGAGTTCTCTGTTTTCTACGAGCGGAGGAGGGTATACTTGACTCTCTCGCTCATCTGCTCACCACTGCCAAGAAAGTCTGCCAGTGATTCAGACGCCCGACCGGTCACGAGTAATGAAGTCAAATCTACTACGGGATTGGGCTTATCCTCTGCGAATGTCATGACTAACTGCAATTCTCCAAAAGGAGACCACTTACGACCGAACTGTTCTCGCTGCTTTGTTTCCAGAGCCCGAAGCCACTTTGGTCCCAGTTCACGGGCACCACTGGAGGTTTCGGAACCAAGCCAAGCCGACCGTATCTCATTCACCACTCGTTTGATGTACCAGGCAAGTTCTTTGGCCGTCGTTGATAATTTTGCAAAATCTCGAACTTGGCGTTGTTCTAGTAGCGGAAGTGCAAGAATGCTGGGCCGCAAATCCGTCAATTTGCCATCAGAATTGGATATTTCGGGGTGCAAGTATATAACAGGACGCCTTGGTTCTTTGAATAGTGCCGTAATTGAGATGTTCTCTCCAATAGACAACGAGCCTAAAGGATAAGAACCGTCAAGGAAGAAATAAAGACGACCATTACTGTTGGCAGCCACCAAAAGACTGTCAACATTTGTATCGTCTGTCTCGTCGATGACTCCGTCGTTTGTTGTACGGCCAGAGGTCGGGACGTTGATAGAGGCTGCCACCGGGTCGGATTGCAACGATGGCCAGGAACTGATAACTTCTGGGACGGCAGGTGCTCTAGATGCATGTGTCTGGGAACCTTGAAACGCAAATAAATCGGTGGCGCTGATAAACGCGTTAAGAACCGTGCACTAGAAGGATCAACGTACACACCTTATCGAATGTGAGTCCTCCTGCATACTATCAAGCAAAGGGAGCGTCCGTAAGATAGAGTGTGCGCTTCCTGTCTGTGATGACGTCGAAATGCGTATCCAAACAAATGAACGAGACCCACGATGATTTGATTTCGACGAAAAACGTCGGGAGGGGGTGTTTGAACGGGCTTCTCTCGTGACCGCCACCATACGCCGTTGAGTTTGGAGCTCCCGTCCACGGAACAATCTATGGATAGATTACGCTCCTCGTGACCATCCTGAATGGAATGGATTGTGATATTGGGGGGGTTGTGAGCTACCGCAATGCTCTGTCCTGATTAGACGTGAGAAGCTAGACGAAGCGTATCGGAGAAGGAGAATCGTACCGTCAGGACTCCAGTCAAATCCAACGACTTCCTCGCTCTTGCTGCCAAAATCGACCTCCCAAGTTTTGACACCACTAACTTTCCAGAGACTCATTCGATCATGACCGGCCAATCGCGTCAACAAGAGCAGTAGATCCTTGTCCGGGCAACATGCAGATGCGAGAAGACGAGACGAAGAAGGAAGTTGAACTGCAGTAAGAGAAGAAAAAGCATTGGTGTCCATAGAGGTCGTCGCGGTGAGAGGACAAGAGCCCGTCGCGTCGAAAAGACCGATGGCTCAAAATACATTGTCACGCCAGTCACGCGCTTTTTCAACGTGGTGAACATCTCCCAAGAGCCCTTGGTAAGTGCCCCACTCCACGCTTTATTCTGTACCACCATCTACTACTCACGACATGCTTTACGATTCTGGATTTCTCATTTCTTCTCTTCTAGTTCTTCAGTTGATACCTAATGCGGCAGCTTTGCTAGACTTCCTCAAGTTCGATCATGGTCGCTTTTCACGCCGCGCGGATTCATTTAAAGCTTTCGATGTCAACCCAAACGGATCCACTTTTCTCTGGGTGCCCCAAGATGAATATGCGGGCAAGAATTTTTTCGAGTGCGTATATTCTGCAGTATGACCATACCAGTCACTAACATTCTTTCATATTCCAGTGGATTCGGATTTTATGACGGAGCTGACCCAACACAGTACGTCCACTGGCTTATTAGTGCCCGGCAGATTCTCATGATTCGTTTACAGTGGGATGGTCAAGTAAGCACTACTTTTGACTATCCAACCCAGCTCGTATCTGAAAAGACAAAGCTATGTGAATGCAAGTACTGCGTTTGGAGAAGGACTAGCCTTTGTGCGGGATGATGGAGTAGCAGTCATCAAAGGAGACGACACCAACTGGTTGGCAGACGGAGAGTATCGGAAGAGGTGTGTGTGCATCCTGCATCGTGTCTGACCTTTACTTAGAAAACTCTCAGTGTCCGCATATCGACCTATGCTCAATATAACACAGGCTTGTTTATACTTGACACAAACACGATACCGTGGGGCTGCGGTAAGATTATACCTTGGGCTCCACTCTACATCCATTCACGATTATCTAGCTATATGGCCGGCGTTTTGGACGCTGGGCTCCGGGAATTGGCCATACGTGAGTTGATTGGACCACTTTATGCACTAAGTCTAATGCGGTCCCTGCAGACGGGTGAAATAGATATAATAGAATAAGTCAAGTTCCACGCTTCAAAATTGCTTGTATCTAATTCACGAGCACAGGTGTTCATGATAATCAGCACAACCAAGTCGCCTGGCATACAGCTCCAGGTATATCGCCTTATATGTTCAAAGCTGCGGATGCTGAACGTTTATAGGATGTATGTTAAATCCAAATGCTTCTTTTACTGGGACCGTTGTGGTACGAGAGAGCTTCTTTGATATCTGACCTTGAGTCTTACCATTAAACCCGTAGCAAGATGGCGGAACAAACAACACGGACTGCAACGGGTTAATCAACAACAATGCTGGTTGCGGTATTACTGAGTGGAGCAGGGCCTCTTATGGGCCACTATTCGATCAACAAGGAGGCGGCGTGGTAGCAATGAAGTGGGACGAGAACGGAATCGCAGTTTGTAGGTAGTCATCTTCCTTTTCGTTCCTTTAGGATTAAAGCATTTTCAGGGTCCTTCTTCCGCGCGGCAGTCCCCCAGGACATCGTGGCCAATGCTCCCAACCCTTCGCTCTGGGGAGAACCATCCGCACTCCTGATGCCGCAAGAATGCGATCCCATACAATACTTCAAGAATCACTCCATCATAATCAGTGAGCTTGTCTCGATCTTTTCGTTGCTAGACGACAGACACTCACCTTATCCGCACACCTACAGACATCACTTTCTGTGGTAAGATTCACACGAGAAGTTCTAGAGCGTTCAGGTTACTCAAACTATTCCAGGGGATTGGGCGGGCAACTCGTACGCAACTTCAGGCTGTCCTGGCACCTGTGCAGAACGCCTCAAAAATCCTGCCAACTTTGCCGTGAGTATCTTTCATACCTTGTTACTTAGATTCGAAAGCCGACAATTTGACTTAGAACGCATCCTGGAACATTAATCATCTCAGGGTGTATCGGAAGCAGTTGTTCAATGGACATGTTTCTGCAGCGGTGCCTCTGACGGTCTCGCCAAGTCTAGTAGGAATGGCCACTTTGATCATGGGATGGATCGTATCTCTAGCATATCTAGGGCTGTAATCTTGCTGTAATAAATTTCCTTGCCCCCGAGGGGATCAAGTCCTTGACCCTATAGTTTCATCTTCCACAGACGACCATCGACACTGTCATCTTCTAAAACATGCGGTGGTTCCGCGAAACTAGCCCGCAAAGGTGTCACGCTGACGCAACCCTTGTGTATTGCCCAACCATCACTGCCAACTTCTAGCGAAGAAACCGGAGGTCTTATCAGACCCTCCATTTCCGGCGACCACTTGAAAACGAGGTTGCCTGCAGGTGTATCAGATTTTTCCTTGACAGGTTGTGATGTTATCGTATCCGGTCCAGCTGGGTTAACCTTGCCCAACGAATCCGACGTGGCTTGTACTTGTTTGTAAAGCTTGCCGTAGGAATTTCTCCACATGGTGGTCCAATAAATGTTTAAGCCGTTCTCAGTTAACAGCTCTTGAATGAGGGGGATGTTGATGTTGTAAAGATCCACCTCATTTCCCCGAATGCCCCCCTCGTCGGAGCCCCAGTGGCCCCAGAGGTAATTAATGATTTTTATGGACAGAGCGTGTGCGGGATCGAAGAAGGTATCTGGCGTAGGATATATGACGGTACCGTAGGACAAAGCGATCGCCCGGACTTTGGATAATGAAGCTGAGAGCGCAGCACCGATAGTACCTGAAGACAGCGCAAACGCAGCTTTAGATAGCATGAGCTAACTGTGTACGAGGGTTCTGGAAGAAAGCTTGAGACATACATGAAGAATTGCGCCCGAGATTAGGGCCGGATATCTGTGAAGTGACCGCACTATCAGCGTAGGAGCAGGCTATCCAAGCGAACGCTACCTACCACCAAGTCTATCATTCCCGGGTACAGGTTGTGTAGAGCGATATTAGCGCATGTTGCTGGCGTCTGGACAGCTTCTGAATTTTATGGAATGCGGCAAAATGAAAGGCGGAACCGTACAGCGTCTAGGAGAACCCATTCCGCCTTGGGGGTATTGTAAGTGTCGGTACCGGTATCTGCTGGGCGCGTGCTTACCACTTCATTGTCCTTTAAAGGCCGGGAGGTCAGAGATATTTCGCCTTGACCATCTGCATCAATATTTAGCTATGTGAGCTTGCAATAACCGATGCTGTTGACGGGATATATGTACCAGGGTCTCTCGGATAATAGTAAAAACCCTTTGTTACTTCTTTGATTTGATGAGCTTTGCCTATCGAGTGGTCAATGTGGAGTTGAAGCGAAGGAGTATTTTAATGTTACCAATCCAGGATCGCTGAGAGCTAGGCACTACGACCTTGACACTCCAACCTAAGTGTAGAATGCAGTACGTCAAAATCCGAATCCGTACTGCCGGGAACTGCAAGTACCGAGCTCTTTGGTCATAAACTTGTATAGACCAAAGATATACGGCGACTCCTTGGGATCTGGAGGCCCGTCGTCGTTCTAAATGTAGAACTAAGGAATATTTTTAGAGATTCATATAGAGAATTTGGACTGACGGTGAGCAAGACACATCGAGGAATTGGATTGGCAATGGAAGATGACATGAGAAACGGAAGCAGGCGCCTGAGTGTCACAGGTGCAGCGAGACATCTCGGTCTGGCAGTGACTTGGAGACTACCATCATCCGACCAAATACCCTGTCTCTGAAAAGTCTCTCGACCAGGCTTTTTCTTGTACCATTACTATTTCTCTTTCTCTGTCTCTTGTTTTTATTCTCTTCTCGCATTGCTCACGACCTCTTTTTACGACGACGATATGGCGCTTCCTGTGGACCAGAACCCCCCGTTACCAGATACCATCCACACCGACTCACATACACTTACCATTCATGCCGACATTAGGGATGCTCCTAGGTCTCCAGCGCCTTCTTTTGCATCCAAAGAATCATTTTTAACAGCCATCTCAACTCCCTCTGCAGTCGATTTCGATAGTCCAATTCCCATGACCAGTCCGACCTCGCTCTTATCTCCCCAACCCCAGGGCGGTCTTCGAAAATCAGTCTCAGTCGACTCATTCGTTCACTACCCTCGCGAACCTCATCCCAGTGTTACTACCCGGCCAAACAGAGGAAACACAGGCTCGGCGTTGGAACCGCCCCGAGGATTAGTATCAGGTTTCAGAAAGGCTCTTGGTGATCAGTACCTCGGGAATACTAGAGGAAGGGGCTCGAGTATAAGCTCAGTCAGAGACGGCTATCAGTCTTCTATAGCTGGAGATTCCGATGTGGAACGGTCCGATATCATTATTGACCGGTTTAAACATACCTCTCTTAAAGGACAAGACCACGCTCGGTCTTTTCTGCGCGGTGGAGAATTACCCTTACCCTCACGTACCCCAACCCTTAGTACGACTTCCAGTATGAGCAGTATTATGACTGCTTCCACTAGTTCGAGTACTCAAGAGGGTCGGTCTATAACACAATCCCAATCACTACAATCAATTCCGAGGCAGGCAGCTGTAGTTTCCGGACGGACGAGGAGTGGGAGCTTGGGAGTATACGCACCCAGCTCTGGAAGACGTATGCACATCAATACACATACCGCCGTGAGTTATGTTTTTTTGTCGTGGGTGGAACTGATTCTAACAAATTCCACAGACCGATCAAAACCAAGCCGTCACTCTAGTTGTAGTTGGGACAGCCGGTTGTGGCAAATCCGTTGCGATACGCAGAGGTCTCAAGAACTATGAACTTTCTGAGCCGAGTGCATCTTTACCGGGCGCCAGTTCATCGATCCGCTGTGAGTGCTCAGCTGCAAACCGCGTCCGTATTTGGCTGACAATATTCTAGACACACGGCGTGTAGGCCGTTTAGCTCAGGAAGATGGCTCGGACTGCCCCCTCTATGTTATAGAGGTGGACATTACAGACTCGATGCTAGAATCTTCCATCTCCCCTGTTGACAATTTACCCGAAGCTCTCAAAGTAGATGGTGTGATTATCTGCTATGATGCTTCTGTGATGTCCTCGTTTACGCCAGTCGAGGATCTTCTTCGTGAGTCTCTTATCTCATTAATGAACAGCCTTTTTCATCGTTTATTCAGGAGGTTATCGTAACCTTCAGCTACCAGTCATTGTGCTCGCATGTAAATCGGATTTGGAACGCCAAGTTGATCCAGAAACTGCCGCAGAAGTCCTGCACAATTACGATGCTGGGCTCGTCGAGGTCAGTTCGGGTGAAGGGGGCCGAGAGAAGATGAAGCGTTCATTCGACTGGATCTTGAAAGCTGTTGTGCGCGATCGCCGTAAGATCTTCCATTCGTCTTTTGTTTCATGAGTGACGCACTCAGGCTGTTCTTTGTAGGCTCGTCGAGGAACAGGTTTGAAGATAATCGTAATCCGGCATCTCCCGATATTTTGGCTTCACCTCACCCTCTACCCTCGGTCGATGGATCCAGGACAGCCACACCAACGGTTCCCACTACCAGTCAAGCCTCTCCTGCAATGCATCCTCAACGGAATCCTGTACCTGTACATGAGCAGTTAAACGCTCCCACTTCTCCTTCTCGAGTTCGATCGACTGGTGATTTCATTTCGGAACAAGAGAAGTCGAGGATGCGAGAATCTCAAATCACCGAGTCTGACGTACCCAATGCAAAAGCGATCACCATGCGTTCCAATAGTGTTGATTCTTTACATGAGTCACAACATGCTGCACCTTCTTCTGCCAATGGTGACCGTCCGAATAATGAGAAAGTGGAACCCAAGGAAAAAGAGTCGTAGGTGTCGTTCGCTGTGGCATCAGCGCTCATGCTGAAATCGATCTTTTTAGACGTTCTGCACAGTGGGCAACCCTGGACGAACTGTTGGATAAATTACTGTTCCTGGCAGTAAGCGGTGATGGTAAGTACGCCGATTAGATATTAACTTATGTGAGTTGCTAACGAAAATGAAAGACCCGACGTATATCACACATTTCCTTTTAACGTATCGGCGTTTTGCAAGTCCAAGGAGTGTTTTGTTGGCTATGCAGAAACGCATGCGCCAGCTAGACAATCCTTCTGGTGACCCGATCTTTGCGTGTTATGCTCAGATGCGGTAAGACGTTGAGATAGCCACACTTCATTTACATATTTCTTACATGCCTTTAGGATCTGCCATCTGTTGGAATTATGGATGAAGGATTATCCCCACGACTTTTCCGTTCGAGGAACAGCCGGAGCGCTGTCTGCGCTCATCAAGTCAATCATTTCCAAGACCTACCTACTTCACTATGGTTCAGATTTCCTCCCATTCCTCGAGCTCCTTCCCACGCTGGTCGATAAAGATGCAGGTTGGGCTCTCAAGATTGACGATTCTGCAGACGAGAGCGACGATTCGTATAGCATGCTTGAGGAAGACGACGAGAGTATCAAGTCCGAGATCAGACCGCAGCCAGTGGTTTCGTCGCCTCCAAAACCCAAATCTACGGGTGCTCACGCGAGAGAGCGCAAGTCTAGTCTGCCCCTAAGCGCCAGATCCTTATTCCAAAGCTCTGCAGCATCAAGCAACTCAGACCCAGATTCACTAGATATCGCCCCGAAGCAGCAACTGAGAGAACTGGTTAAGCTCGCCAATGAGGTTAACAACACCGACTCGGAAGAAATTGCTCAAGAGATTACTAGGATCGAGACCAAGTTATTCCTAGATATCGAGGTAAGCTTCCTCATCTTCTCGTATCCTATATCAACTCACGTTGTTGAAGCCGAGGCACTGGCTGCAATATACATTTGTTTCGGGAAGGAAGGACCCGGAGACTGATCCTATCGCTCGTTTCAATCAGGTTTCGAATCACCTTGCAGACTGGTCAGTCTTCGTGATCAGTTTTATGTTTCTACAGGTGCCTGACGTGGACTTTACAGGGTCTGTTCTCTCATTCTATGCCATGACAATGTCAGACAGCGCGCTAAGCAAATTGAGAAACTCGTCGAGATTGCTCAGCGCTTGCGAGCATTGAACAATTACTCTGCACTCCGTGCGTTTGTAGCTGGTATCAATGGGGCGACTTTACCAGATGATCCAACGATGGAGCGGTTCAGGGTCAAATCACCAGAGCAAGCGAAAAACCTCCAATCATGGGACGTTTTGCTGCAACACATTCGCGCACATCGTGCATACCGTCTGGCTTTGAGGAATACCAAAGGCGCTTGTATACCCGCACTGTGCGTGTTTCTTCTCTTTGAGATTACGTCTACTCATTTGCACCCTCTTATTAGTGAGGTGCACATGTCCGATTTGATTCGTGCACACGAGGGCAATGATGATTTTAACTCTTCAGACCCTACGAAAGTGCATTGGGGAAAGTTCAATATGATGGGCAGATTTATTACTAGTACAACCCAATGCCAAGCACAGTGTCGGGCTACATCCGACTACAACTATCCCGAACGCCCCCATATCAGCGCCCTGCTTGAGTCAAAATATGTTATGGATGTTGAGGTACCCGTTCTTATTCGCCCGGCATACTGTTGACCGCTAACCGCTTTCGTTACAGATGCAGAAAAGCAGATCAGGTCAGGATAGTCAAGCAGGACTATTCCCATGGTCGTAAATTTTGTATATCTGAAGATTATTGGATCTCTTATAGGAAGCATTGTTTATGTATGCATTCTAAGTATCTCCTGTTCTGTATCACCTCGTCGTATATATGCTATATGTTCAACTAGATTTCTTTTTGTCAGTACACAGCTTTTTGTGAGACGGCTTAGGGGCTGTGTGATAGTGACAGCGAATCGTTAGGCGAAATGGATTCCTCATTTATACTTGCGCCAGCTCATTCACTTTTCATCTTCATCTTCTTCCAGCCTTTTCATTATGTCTTTCTTTCGTCGTAATGCCGACAAGCCTTTGATTCCACCGGTGGAATCTGCTGCACCCGCGAGGGCCCCTGGTTCTAACAGCACTTCCCCTCGTCCTACTCCCCGTGTCTCAAACGCAAACACTTACATTCCCAGTCGTGACGGTGACCCTTATGCAACCTCTCGATATAATACACAAAAGAAAGATCCATACGGCAACTACGAGTACGACGACTCCGTTCGAGACAAGTACAGCAGAAGCAACGGCGTCGGCGATGCCTACTCTCGTGGAGGTGGCAACACTGCGTTAGAATCCGACCGCAACGAATTATTCAGTGGATATAACCCACAGCGCTCGGCAGGATCCGGTCGCTTTTTCGATGGTCCCGACCTTGGTAGGGAACCTGCACCAGGAGAAGAAAATGACGAAGACGTCGAAGGAATTAAACAGCAGACTAGGTTCGTCAAGCAGGAGAGTGCCAGTTCCACTCGAAATGCTTTACGAATGGCTCGTGAAGCCGAAGAGACAGCAAGGAACACTTTGGGTCGACTGGGAGATCAGTCAGGTTTGTTTATGTTGTTTCAATGCCTCCTTTCGATACTCAGCGCTGCTTTAGAACGCCTTGCGAACACCGAACGTCACTTGGACGTTTCCAAGGGTCACTCTCAGCGTGCCGATGACAAGACCGACGAGCTTAAACAACTCAATCGTTCCATCTTCCGTCCAGTCATCGTATTCAACAAGGATGCTAAGCGTGCTGCACGCGAGGCCAAAGTTCAGGAGCGATACGAAGAAGAGCGCCAGGAAAGGGAGAAAGCTATGATAGATGTTCGGGAAACTCAGAACCGTTTGGGACGCGCTCAAACTTATGGGCAAGACGATGGCGAGGGCAGTGGGCGTTTCCGCTCTGCCCAGTCTCAGTCAGCCAGGAAAGAACAGAGAAAACGCTTCCAGTTCGAAGCTACTGCATCTGACGATGAGCTAGAGGACGAAATCGACAACAACCTTGACGAGATTTCTGAGGTCACCAAAAGGTTGAAGGCTCTCGGTTCAGCCATGGGACAGGAGCTCGACAGCCAGAACAAGCGTATCGACAATATCGAACAGAAGACTGTCTCTCTTGACAACAGAATCTTCCGTAACACTGAAAGGGTGAGAGCTGATTTTTATTTGATTATTGTTGTCGCTTCGTTGTCGCTAACGGATTCCATGTTATAGCTCAAGAAGATCAAGTAAACCACCGGTTTTACTGATGGACTTTTTTTCTGGAACTTTAATGGGCGTATGGGTTTATTACGACGTGGATTCTTCACATTCCTTAATCTGAGTCGAACCTTCTGACCGGATTTCTTTCATTTTATGAGCGTGTGTTTGTCGTAGCATGTCAAACGTTTACGCCCTGGATCTTATGTATAAAACATACTAATATATCATGTATCGCGGATTCTGGAACGTTTGAATTGAGGGTACTTCTTTCAAACTGAGAACTGAGAAAGGCAAGCGAGCGTCACATACGCGGGGTCAGATGATCGTGACAAAACAACTTGGCTCTTGACCACTTCCTTGACGCGTTGACGCGGTCTCTGCTCAGTCCTCAATCATGGTGTCCTACGAAGATCAACGTGCCCAGAATATTGCAAGGCATGTGTGACCATCTTTTTTGATGTTTTACTTATCGTTATGTTCTCAGAAACCGAGCAATGCTCAAGGCGCTTGGTCTCGACAAACCTTTTATTGAACCAAAACAACAGCGTCAACCGAAAGCTTCGAAGAAGAGAAAAGCACCCGTAGAAGAGGAAGATTCTGATTCAACGCCTCCTCCTCCAAAAGCATCTCGAACGGTAGCCTCCAGCGATACGGGTGGCCTTCGTCGAAGCACGCGAAATTCGGGGAAGGTTGTCGACTACAAATCAGAGAAAATCATTGATGATCCAGAGCCAGTTTCAGTGAAAGCTGGCATTAAAAAGAAGGGAAATACTGGTCCGCAAGGGGGGTTGAATGGTAGACGAGTCCACGATCCGTGAGTTATTTTCAACTTAGTCGTACCACTTTTCCTTACGTGTGTCTGTGCTGTAGGAAAGTCTTTGGAAGCATTCCTGGGGTTGCAGTTGGTACTTGGTGGGAGACCAGAGAGCAGTGTAGCGTCGACGCTATTCATGCGCAAGTGGTGTTTTTCTTAATCACAATCCTCGTATCTAAATTGCGCCTTCTTTTAGTCCCTTTGTTGCTGGTATTTCAGGAGGCACAGAGGGTGCGTATAGCGTTGCTCTCAGTGGCGGATACGAGGACGACGTTGACGAGGGTTATGCTTTGTGAGTCTTTCAGCTTCTTACATCTTTGTTTTCTGACATTGGTCGCAGCACCTACACAGGCTCTGGTTCGTTCACAGTTTTCCCATTATGCGAAAGTTTCCTCTTATGTGGTATATCTATCAGGTGGAAGAGACCTAAAAGGGACAAAGACGGCGCCTAAGAATGTAACATGCTATTTTCATCTTTAACTATCCTATTGTGAGCTAACCGTCAACTGACAGCTCCGTACTGCCCCCCAGAGTTTTGACCAGTCTTTCGATGACCATGTAAGTCTTGCCATCTTTCATGGTCAAAATTATTGCTCATAAATGCTATAGCGTAACAGAGCGCTCAAGGTGATTGAGGGTATCACTTCGAAATATCAACCGGCGCTGATTTTCAGAAAGGTGTCGTCTGAGACCAAGAAGCCTGTACGCGTCATAAGAGGGTATAAACTTGATTCTCGTTACGCACCTTACGAAGGGTGAGTATTCAACAAGCTACCACTTTATTTTC
Organism: Paramarasmius palmivorus; assembly: GCA_037176845.1. NCBI lineage: Eukaryota > Fungi > Basidiomycota > Agaricomycetes > Agaricales > Marasmiaceae > Paramarasmius > Paramarasmius palmivorus. The sequence continues at coordinate 398,567 of JAYKXP010000004.1, read as the reverse complement.
GATCTCACTGTCTCTAGGTATCGCTATGACGGACTCTACGTCGTCGAGAAGGTACATCCGAAACCTTAACTTCGACCGTCACTCTACTAAACGATTTCCAGGTTTGGATGGAGAAGGGCCTCAACTCCAAAGGATATAAAGTCTGCAAGTTTGCATTCAAGGTGAGTGTTGTGAATCTGTTGGTTTAGAGAGCTATAACAACTTTCTTCAAACTAGCGCCTTCCAAACCAACCGCCGCTACCAGTCAAGGACGACGGGGACGACGAAAACGAAGATTCAGAAGCCGAAGGAGAGTCGCGTGCGGAGAGCGAGGTCGAGCCTGCAGAGACGAAGGAAGAGGTGGACGACTAGGACTGTCTTCCCACAATCACGGTTGCATATAGGACTTTCTTGGGTTTCACATCTATCTTGGAATATGTTCAAATATTGTAGTATAATTACTCGTTCATACGCATTCTATACCTGTTATCTTAGCTGCTTTCGAATGTATATTGCTTTGTTGAGAGCTGTAGAGTCCTTCGTCACAGTTCAGTGTTCAGGAAAGTAGTATCGTCGAATCTTCGAATTAACCTGATTTTGGTCTATAACACGCGTTTTGAATGTGTGTAGTCAAAGCAAAGATGTTAGCCAGGGTTATATGCTATGATAGAATTACAAGGAAACTATGATAGACATTAGCACAAGTTGACGGGAATCAAGTCAAGACACACGCACGTATATAAGTCATGCAATAGTGTGTTTATCATCTCCCTTGGCCGCTCTCCACATCCTACGCAGAAATCCGTAGCAGTTTTCGCAGAGGTGATGTGCTAGTTTAGGTGACCCGCATCCCGGGCAGTTGACAATATCTACGCGAGAGAACTAGTTAGTAGGTGCAATAGACTGTAGATTGAACAGCCTTGCTTTGTTTATCCTTCAAACCCTTGTTTGCAGCTCGCATTGCTTTCCGCGAATGAGAGACTTTTTTCTTGGGAACCGCGAGGAGAATTCGGGGGAATAGTTCTTCTAGGAGCGAGGAAATTGAAGGAATTTGGAATGGGGCAGCATTTGACCTCGCAATGGGGAGAAAAGAGAAGGACGAAGAGAGCAAGGGTGCTCTCAAAGCTGCAAACATGGCTGTAGTGGAAGAAGAGGCGAAGAGACGCAGTGTAACTCGCAAATTTCACACAGCAGCACTCTCTTCCGGACGTTCACCTTGCTCGTCCTCGAAATGTTTCGTCTCACTCGCCCTCTTTTCCAAGCCATAAAAACGACGACAGGCATCACAGGCCTTGCTGTTCACCCCAATCCATTGCCAGCATTGACTCAAGTCTACGAGTCTACATTATCTGCTCTCAACAACATACCGCCCACTTCCGTTTACCGCCAAGGCGTAGAGGCTCTTACATTACGCAAACTCAGCATCGTCAAAGCCGCCAGCGGAGACATTGCAACAGTAGAGAAGCAGCTAGAAGAGGGTCAAATTGAAGAATCTCTGCAGATTGCCGAGGACGAGTTGCAGTTGGTTGGAAAGATGGCCGAATGGAAAGCGTGAGTAACTGCACTTCACCACTCTTTTCCTAATATTTCCGCTCACAAAATTGCAACAGATGGGAACCCCTTGAAGAGAAACCAGAGCCTGGACAATGGGAATACCCTGTAACGTCGACGACATGAGCTTATGTGTGTAAATAGAGGTCAATAATTCGTTGCGGAAGAAATCCTTTCCATCTCGGATACTTGAAATGCCCTATAAGCGTCCTGGTCACCGGACCAACCCGACCCCGTCGCACACCCCTAGTTCCCTCCCACAATGTTCTCCAGAACTTCCACCATCATCTCTCGCTCAAGACCCTTTCTTATGCGTTCTGCAAGCTCTAGTGTCCCCCGTGGTCTATCTGCAATCCTCCAAAAGAACCCTGACGATGTCGTCATCACTTTTGCGAAGCGTACCGCGGTTGGACGTGCAAAGAAGGGTCAATTGAAAGACACGCCCGTGGACGAAATGCTACATGCGTTGCTTCTTGTAAAAGATATCCTCGAAGTGCGCTGCGTATACTAAATTCTCCTTCTTTAGGCATCATTCGAGCAAACCAAATTAGATCCGTCCAAGATTGACGATATCTGTGTCGGTGCGTCCTTGAAGCCTTTGACAAAAGGATTTCCCTAAGCCGTGGAACAGGGACGTGTCATCCGCCTTCCCCATTATATGTATCGCGAGCAGCAGCACTTGCTGCCGGAATTCCGCACACCGTACCCATCTCTACCGTGAACCGTCTGTGCTCGTCCGGACTTATGGCTGTTCGTAACATTGCCCATGCTATTCAATCTGGAGAAATCTCTCTTGGTCTCGCAATAGGTGTGGAGAGTATGAGTCTCAAGTACGTCACTATACAATTACTAGGTTAGCCTGTTCTCACAAGTCCACTTACAGTCCTCGGCCTACACCTGAAATCACACAAATTGTCGACCAGAATTCGGAAGCGCATGACTGTGTGCAGGTGCGAACATATACCTTCCTCACGAAGATTCTTATGAAATGGAAATCATACAGGCAATGGGTTGGACTTCAGAAATGGTCGCCGAGACCTACAAAGTTTCGCGGGAAAAGCAGGACGAATATGCTCTCATCTCTCACACGCGTGCCAACGAGGTATGTAATCACCACTAAGTTTCCAGCCTCGTTGATCGAATGTGACTTCGCGGCGCCCGCAGGCAAAGGCATCCGGAATCTTTTCAGAAGAAATTCTGCCTATCAACATCCGTGGTACAACTATCTCCATTGATGATACCATCCGACCTGGTGTTACTAAAGAAAGTCTCGCTGGCTTAAAAGCTGTCTTCCCCAACTGGGGTCCAGCTACGACTACCGCTGGAAACGCGAGTGGTGTAGGAGATGGTGCAGCTCTTTGTATTTTAACGACCAGAGAGCGTGCAGAACGCGAAGGCATGCAGATTCTGGGTAAATGGGTCGCTAGCTCGGTCGTTGGAGTTGAGCCTAGACATATGGGTATTTCGCCGATATATGCCATCCCTAAACTCCTTGAGAGTGTGGGCGTGTCGAAGGAAGAGGTTGATGTTTACGAGGTAGGATTCCTCGGAGAACACTTGATGCCGAATTCTAATGCCTCTTTAGATTAATGAAGCATTCGCATCGCAATTTGCTTACTGCGTCGAGCAGCTCCAGGTACCTATGGAAAAAATTAACCCGAACGGCGGTGCTATTGCTATCAGCCATCCCCTCGGAATGAGTATGTGGTCATTGACGTTCTTTTGCCAGTTTATACTAACCATCGACACAGCCGGTACTCGTCAAATTGTTACAGGATTAGCAGAGTTGCGGAGGAAGAACAAGAAGGTTCTTGTTACAAGTATGTGTGTTGGCAGTGGTATGGGTGCAGCGGGCATGATTATCAACGAAGCAAGGAACTTGAGCGGGAAGCTCTAGTTAGGTATTCTAGTAGTTATATTCACGCATTAAGTATCAACATTCAGGTTTATGAAGTACAAAATATATTGCATTGGATTCGGAATCAATTAAAACATAGTATATACAACGAGCACACCTATGACCCGTGACCTATGAAGGAAGCGTCAGTAAGAGTCGTTTTTGTGGGTAATGAAGGCAAAGAAATCTCAGCAAGTCATTCATGTCAGTAATCACAACGATAAATCGAAGGATTAAGTCTACTAAGAGGTGCCAAAGGTTGAAAATACAACACTCGTCATTGAAAGAAAGAAGCGAAAGCCAATAGAAGCAAGGAAGAGAAACTCACCAGAAACAGAAGATGGAGGTAAACCGTAAAGACCAGGTAGAACATTTCCTTTTATGTGCGCCATGTGGCCTTCGGTAACTGCCGAGCTACAACTGCCTAGTTTCAAGCCACCCACCGGACCCGTGGCACGTGACATCACTGACTGCAAAGTGTGCCAATAAACTAGCGTCCTCGACGTCCTAGGCCCTCAAGAGTCAAGCAAGGTAAAGTATCGTTGCTCGCTGTCAAATCGTCTACGATCTCATATCCTTATTACAGACCTCAAGAACCCTCCCCAAAAACTCATTCAGCTCAAAAATGGCCGCCCAAATCAGCAAAAAGAGAAAGTTTGTAGCTGACGGTGTTTTCCGTGCCGAACTCAACGAATTCTTCACCCGTGAGCTCGCTGAGGAGGGCTACTCTGGCTGTGATGTTCGTGTCACTCACATGCGTACGGAGGTGTGTTTCGAGATGTTGTTCGATGGAGTAGGGAATCTGAATGCTCGATTGGATTAGATTATCATCCGTGCCACCCACACCCAGGAGGTTCTTGGAGAGAAGGGTCGCCGTATTCGTGAGCTCACTGCTCTCGTCCAAAAACGTTTCAAGTTCCCAGAGAACTCCCTCGAACTCTACGCCGAGAAGGTTCAATACCGTGGTCTCTCCGCCATTGCTCAATGTGAGAGTTTGAGATACAAGCTACTCAACGGTCTTGCCGTCCGTCGGTGCGTTACTTTACGATCATGGAGAAGCAATATTCCTTATTTCCTTCTTCTAGTGCATGCTATGGTGTCCTCCGTTTCGTCATGGAGTCTGGTGCCAAGGGTTGCGAAGTCGTTGTCTCTGGCAAGCTTCGTGCTGCTCGTGCCAAGTCCATGAAGTTCACCGATGGATTCATGATCCACTCCGGTCAACCTGCTCGTGACTTTGTCGACTTTGCTGTCCGTCACGTCATGCTCAAGCAGGGTGTCCTTGGTATCAAGGTCAAAATGTGAGGCTACATTCACTATGGCTTATCGCAATCTACTCATACTCAATCCTCTCTTAGCATGAAGGGCTTCGACCCCGAGGGACAAGTTGGTCCTCGCAAACCTCTCCCCGACTCCGTCCAAATCATGGAGCCTCCCGTCGACAAGATCGTCTCCGAACCCTCGTCCGAGCAAAGAGAACCCATCTCGGTTCCCGTTGCCGCACCTGCTGAGGAGACTTACCAACCTGAAGCTGCAGGCTACGCACCACCGGCGGATTACGAGCAGCAGCAGCCCGTGTTCTGATAGTTTCATTATGTCCTATATACTCTTCATTTGACATGCTTATGGGTCTCCATGTAATGATCGACTTGTGATATAAGGGATGAACCGCAATCGTCATCCATGTACTTTATACATGCACATCATTCTAGAGACTTGGTAACGCTACTACCGGCCTGGCCGCCCTGTGGAAGATCAAAAGTGACCGTCTTAGAGGAACCTGTCTCGACGCGAATGTCTAGAGATGAGATGGATTGGGATGGATCGGAGACTGTCACAGTATTGCTACCGATATCGAATAAGACTGCTGCTGCAGTACTCGAACAAAAAGTGATGTTCTCCCCGCTGACATTGACACAACCTCCACTAGAGTTCCAGAAGACGGCCATCGCAACGCGACTGGCCTGGTCATATACTGCAGATATCAGGGCATCATTTTGCAGGGTCTCAACTTTAGTAGCCCCGCTTCGCTGCGCAAATGCATCCACAGATTCAGTGCCAGGGTATGTGGTGTACGCAACGGCTGGCTCCGCTGAAGTATGATCCAGCCATGCGGCGAACAAATCGACGGTTGTAGGCGGTTGTTTGGAGGTTCCGATTTTCGACCAGTCACCTGTCTTTGAGCCCACATTCAAGGACAGAGAAAACGGTGCAGAAGAGTCAAATGTGTATCCAACGCCACCGTGCCATAAAGATGTCACATTAGTGAAGTTGGTAACGCGATTCTCCTCCAGCTGAGTCTGCTCGGAGTTGACAAAAATAGCGCCAGAATGTCGCCTCTGGTCAAGCACAGAATACACGGGTGCCGCTCCGTTTGCTGAAACATTGGATATCATGACGCGTTGCACATCCCCGTTCAGGAAGAACCACGATTTTTGGAAGTGAAGCGACCGGGTGGATGGATTTGTGTAGCGCATGACAGCGAGCCCGACCTCGCCGTTGGAGACGCCGCCCACGAATTTCTCGATGCCCGTGAAGCCCGTACGGTCGCAGCTTAGAGGGGTTGCACCGTAATTAACGGTAATTCCTGGGATTAGATTCCAATCCCAAGAGGCCGAAATGTCCTCATATTCGTTGCCAAGAATGTAGTTATAATGCACACCGTCGGCAAGATGGAAGCCTAGTGGCTGAGGGAAAACGTTCAGCATAGGAATGTCTTCGCAATCAAGAATAACGCACGTTCTGGGAGTTGGTGCATTCTGTGTTCTGTGTTCTGGTCGAGAACATCTTCACGGTGGAGAGATAGTTCTCCCCTCGATGCACCTGTCACAAAGGTAAGTTAACTGATAGCGTCCTAAAACAGACATGCTAAAGCCGATACCATGTAATCATTGACATAGAAAAACCTGTTGCCTGACAAGCCGCCTGCGTTGACTTGGGAGTCATTGACTGAGAGAGTCTGCGCAAAGTTTTGTAGAATGTCCGACGACCACAACTCGCCCAGCTGGTTGACTTTGGACAAGTTGAGCTTGATATTTGCTGTTGCTCTGTTCTGGTAAGTACAGTGTTACCGACATCTTCACGAGAATGGCTCACTGGTCATCAATCACGGGAAAACTGATGAAGCGTCCGAGAGCGGACTAGAAACAGATTAGCCAGATATTGATACAGAAACATAGAATATGCACTCACAAAGTCCCAATGAAGAATTCCGGTTAAGGTATTTCTATAAATCATCCAAGCATCCCCCTCGAACAAAGTCTCAAGGGCTTGCTTGGAAGTATCGTTAGCGGTAAATTGGGTATCAGCTGCCTCGATTTCCAGGTCAAGAATAGCATTTGTGCTAGAAGCATCGGTCACTGGTCAGTGATCTCCTCCGTGCTATCAGCGAGATCCTGAACATACTAGTCTTTGCCGTAATTCCCATTGTATAACAAACCCGCATGTTGACTAGAGTTCTGCTCAGCTCTGCAGTAGTACCCCAGAAGATAAGACTAACCTAAAGCTACCATCCGGTTTAATGCCATCCTTTTTCACACCAGGCTGCACTTGAACCTCATTGTGGACTCTCCGATAAGCATCCGTGATCATAGTGACATTGCCGGAGAGAATGCCACTGTCAACACTAATTTTGCCAATGTCGAGGATATTTGCTCCAGCCAAAAAGCCGAAACCTTGGCCAAACGTCCCATATGTACGCGCTGTCATGTGGCTACAATTGCTCAACTGAGTGGCAGATAGCGTGTCATTCATGAGCAGGCATGTTTGTCCGACCAAGGACGGGGTCCCGATAACCTTGAAAGCGAAGTTAGCAGGCAGACAGATAGAAGTCAGGTTTGTATCACATTACTATACCAGTTGGTGTTCCATAGTGTTCCATCATTCGAGTCGCATGGGCAGCTTGATGTTCCACCCTCAGTCAGGCAAGCAGGATTCACGAAGTCCCGATCGAACCACCAATCCATCGCGGTAGAAATTTCCCCTGCAAATGTGTTGTTCCCGACATATTGTTCATTGCCAGGTATACCCCCGTGCCAGGCACCAGCCATATTGACTAGAAATGGTCGGAAATTACTTCACGTTGACTAATTCAAACTCGAGCACCGAAACTCACGTAGTCTAAACCAATGGTCTTGAGCTGGCCAGTTGGCCCGTTGGGCAGCGCATCCGGTAGCATAGTTCACGTCAGACCATGTCCCGTCTGAGTTGAGCGAGGATTCCCTGTAGAAAGGCCTTTAGACACACTGATTAGGCCGCAAAAAGGCACACACCACTGCGAGACATTGAGGGATCCGGTGAGGGCACCGATAATTGCGTCAATCCGGCGTTGATGCAAGTTCAAAAGATCGACATCATCACCAGGAGGCAGTGTGATTTGTGATGAAGCAGTTCCTAAAAGAGTGTGTACGAATATGAAGAAGGGAAGTAAGATCTGAGATCTCATTTTGTTGAGGGACTCAGAGGGGGTGAATTGATGCATGGGAGTGATGATTCGGGCATTTATATAATGAGCACGATGTGTATAGGCCCTGTCGTCTGACCAGAGTGGCAGCGCCCACAATTTAACGACACGTCCAAGCGACATCAGTCTATACATAGTCGAGCCGAGGTTTGAGCATGGTGGATCGATAGATAGCACAGCCAGCGATGCGACAGCAAATTCGAGTTTGTTCTTGGTGAGGGCATGCCTGCTTGTCATGATAAGGCGATTGACTGAACAGCATGGTGCGGAGACTGTGAAATAGAAGGAGGTATCAGTTTGACGTGGGTATACTTTGTACACAATGGTACGGTGGTGTTGAATGATGATTCGGGAAGTTCGGAAACAAAGTCATCTACTAATGGTCAGACCTCACCGCAAGGACTGAAAGGATGCATATAAATTCCGAAAGAAGACGTCCTACGGGCCACGGTACAAGATGACACGGTACGCGCATGTTGGAAGAGTTCAGCGGAGTGTGCGGAAAAGTAACCTGTTTTCTCCTGTTGTACTTCGACTATTCTGGATAAGATACGAGCCCAAAATCAAGTTCTATACCCACAAATCTGAGTCTAGAAGATGAGTAAATCTGAGTGGGTTGCAGCAAAGAAAAACGAACCGGCCAGCAATTAGTGCTCTGATGGTGGTGGTCAAAACCAAAGACACGGGCGCTTCAAACCGGCAGGCAGTTTCAAATTTTTTTCTCGACCTTCATTGATCCCAAAACTGCCTGGCTCTGTCCAGTGTAACTATTGAGATCATGGCCGACTATGTTATGACCATTGAATCCGACGACGAGGACATCTCGGGACCACGCAAATCCACCACGACGGACGACGCTCATTTAAATCCGGATTTCACTTTCGATGTATCTGGTGATCCATACACAGACCTATTGGAAGGTCCTAGTACTCTCCCAGACTCCGTAACAAAAGGGTCGAAACCAGTACGTTGTACATACATATCGTTACGCTTGTCTACTAACGTATGCCAGGAACCTATATCTGTGGACGACATAATTGCTCGTAGAAAATCCTCTAAACGGAAGCGAGGGACTGAGGATGAAAGTGAAGATGAAGACGAAGGGGATGAGAGTGAGGAAGAGCTGGAAGATCTTGGTGAAGAAAGCGATCAAGACGAATTTGGAGGGATCCAGCAGTCGGATGATGAGGACGAAGACCCACTAGCCACTTCTGGAGAAGAGGACGCGGAAGACGACGATTCGGAACAAGAGGAGGAAGACGAAGAAGAAGGTTCCAGCTCATCTGAAGAGTCTGAAGAAGAGACACAAGCCGAGAAGGATCGTAAAGCAGCATTTTTCGATTCTGAAACGACCACAAATGTTCACGACTCGTTCGTGACAATGAATCTATCCCGTCCCGTTCTCAAAGCGCTCACATCCATGGGTTTCAACAAGCCCACACCGATTCAGGCAGCTACTATACCTATGGCACTACTTGGCAAAGATATTGTCGGAGGAGCTGTAACAGGTTCAGGAAAGACCGCTGCATTCACGATTCCCATGATCGAGCGTCTGCTTTATCGTGAAAAGGGTAAAAAGGCAGCCGCCACCCGATGTCTGGTTCTGGTTCCTACTCGAGAACTGGCAGTTCAATGCTATGAGGTTGGGACCAAACTCGCAACCCACACCGATATCACGTTTTGCCTGATTGTTGGTGAGTGTAATCTGTTTTTCTCCCCATTTCAATTACTCAGTTTTTGCAGGTGGCTTGTCCCTCAAATCACAGGAAGTTGCTCTACGGAATCGTCCAGATGTAGTTATCGCCACTCCCGGTCGTCTCATCGACCACATTCACAACTCTCCCTCTTTCACCCTCGATAACCTTGACATTCTAGTGCTTGACGAAGCAGACCGAATGTTGTCAGACGGTTTTGCCGACGAACTCGCAGAGATCATCAAATCATGCCCCAAGTCACGGCAAACAATGCTGTTCTCTGCTACCATGACAGATTCCGTGGACGAGCTTGTAAAGATGTCTCTTAACAAACCAGTTCGCCTATTCGTCGACCCCAAAAAAACCGTTGCACGTGGTCTCGTTCAAGAATTTGTTCGTGTACGTGCTGGAAAGGAGGCAGAACGCTCTGCAATACTTGTCACTCTCTGCAAACGAACATTCAAGAGCAATGTTATCATCTTTGTTCGTAGCAAGAAACTCGCGCATCAGTTACGCATAGTGTTCTCTCTATTGGGCATGAAATCCGAGGAATTGCACGGAGATTTGACGCAAGAGCAGGTGCGACTCTCCCTCTACGTGTCTTATAGCTTTCTCACTTCATTGTGTAGAGATTGAAAGCACTACATCAGTTCAGGGATGGTGCAGTCGATTTTTTGATTGCGACAGACCTGGCCTCCCGTGGTTTAGATATCAAAGGTATAGAGACGGTTATCAACTACGACATGCCAGGCCAGCTTGCCCAGTATCTGCACCGTGTCGGTCGAACTGCCCGAGCGGGTGCTAAGGGAAGGTGTGTACTTCCGCTATTGTGCAGCAGCGTGACTAAGATTAAGAACAGGTCGGTGACGCTCGTCGGAGAATCAGATAGGAAGATGCTCAAGGCTGCAATTAAGCACGGTGCCGGGGAGGACAAGGTACGGCACCGTATAGTGCCTCCAGAAGCCATCGCCAAATGGGTAGAAAAGCTTGATGAACTCAAGGAAGAGATCGGGGAGATCTTGAAGGAGGAAAAGGAAGAGAAACAGGTGTGATTCATGGACTTCTCTGCGTGTACAAGATTTAATGAGATCCTCGTTGCAGCTACGGCAGGCGGAGATGGAAGTCCGAAAGGGCCAAAATATGATTGAGCACGAAGCAGAAATCTTTTCTCGGCCTGCTCGTACTTGGTTCCAATCAGAAAAAGAGAAGAAAGCTGCGGAAAGTAAGCTCTTCTGCTGTATGAGCCCCGAACGCATACTTACAGCACGACAGCGATCAGCAAGAAGCAATATGAAGCAGGCTATGATCCAGCCAGTGCCGCTAAAGGCAAGTCGAAGAAGGCTACTGAAGAGAAGGTAATAATCCACATCTCGATTCCTCGGACCGATACTGATTCATATTAACGCTACAGCCGAAACGAGACAAGTTTTCTGGGCTATCCAGGAAAGCAAAACGGAGAAAGCTTGCTATGGAAGAGGACGCAGATGACGGCCGCGCAATCAATGCAGCCATTCGTTCGGCGAAAAAGGCATCTCGACCTGCTAAAATTGGTGAACCAGAGCGCAAGTCCAGCCAGAGTTCAGCGAAGGCGAAGAAGAAAGCCTGTGCCAAAGTCACCGGTAGTCGTGGGGGTGCCTTTGACAAAGATTTCGGGGACAAGGCAAACCGACACGAGGGTGTACGTGCAAAGCATGGTGATACCGTTGCCGGTATGCGGAAAAAGGTCAAGGGCAAAGGAAAAGGGAAGGGCAAGGGTAAAGGCAAATAAATTTTATACATTTGGACCGCTGCCTCTACTATGACGTTGACATTATCTTTACTCGACGTGAAATATAACATTACAGATACATTATAAGTGTGCTCATAAGCAGAAGTCGTAAATCGTTTCCAGAATCCGGGGCCTCAGTCATGCTTCTTCATTCCCAACCTGAAATACGCAGTGCCCATGAACAAGACCCACGCGAATATTATCAACATGGTGCTCAATGTTGCAAACACTTCACCCCGACGCATTTCTCCCTTCATTTGGGCTTCGTCTCGAAGCGAGCGCCTTATTCTTGAGCCAGTGGACGAGTAGCGGCTATGCTCGGACTCCATTAATGGTTGATGGTCTGAGGTAGTGCTCATTCTATGATTCGAAGGGCTTCGAGAAACCGAACGCGAGCGTCTTGCTGCTGCCTCCTTTGCCTTGTCCTTCCTTCGCTGAAGCCAGGCGAGACATAAGATAGATATGAACTGAACAATGTTCAGTCCGACCCATATATAAAGAAGGCGTTGTGCAGCTTCTTTGCTATTCCTGCCGGCATTCTTGTTGTGGGTATCGAGGGTAAACCCAGCAAGGGTTTGGAAGATTACGGTGCCGGTTTGTTCCAACTATATGAAGAGGCCTTTGAGCCGACGAGATATTGTAATAGCCAAAGGAACTTACACTTTTATGTACTCCGAGAGCGGTAGAGACGTACTTCAGCGAAACAATCTTAGGCACGAGCACCACGAGCAGCACTGTCCATATTCAGTTAGACAAAGCTTCATGGAGGATGTATTACACTTACATGGAGCGAAACCGTGTCCAAATGCAAAAGAAAGAATCGCCGGGATGGGGGTTCCTGTCCATTGCGTAGGAAGTGCAAGCCAGATATATGCAAGCCCAGTGAGGGTCGAAGATAACAACAGTAGTTGAACCACAATCGGTCTATGCTTGTAACGATCCACCAAAAATCCACACTAAACAAACGTTGTTGGAAGGTTTCACATGGTAAAAGATTCTCAGCACTTACGATTGGGTATAGGAATATACTTCCGACCAGAAGGAATGAGGCCGTATTTGCAGCATCTTCCTCCTCCATATTATAACGCGTTTCGATGATATTGCTTCGATGAATTGGTTAGAGAACATCTTTCGCTATGCCAAGTTATTGCAACTTACGAGGCTAAATGGGTGAAAGGTGCCCAAATCATTCCGCAGAATACATTCAATGCAACATACCTGGCAAGAGCTGAGTGGACGTAGAAAGGAGAAGACAGGAACTCACGCCCAAAAGACATCACCCAACTTGGTGATCTCTCGTAGATTAACCCGCTTCTTCGCTGCTACCTTCTCCAACGCCTGCGATTCGGTCATATTGATGGTAGAGCGCCTCCTAGCCTCCTCCGATATATCCGCTGCTTCGAGCTCAGCATGTGCTCCATCCACCAACCACTTTGAAGCAGCAATATATGCCAAATTGACAAAGAACGACATCGCCGCCAGAATCGTCGCGACATAAAAGGGCGCATGAGAACCAAAGCGTTCAGTTAGAGGATAGGAAGTTCTTGCAGAGACGAAGGAAGCGCCTTTTCCTGCTAATAATCCAAAGGCCATCGATACACCAAGCCCATGCGATTTAAAGAACCGAACAATGATTGTTTCCTGTACGACGGCGAGTGGACTTATCCCGAGTCCGAAGATGAACAATCCGAACGTCATAAGGCGAATGTTACCCCACACTTCCCCAAGTAACAGTAACAACTGGCCTGAACGATGGAAAGTGTTAGAACGTTCTTGTAGAGGAGCAAAATGTTGAGGCTCACCAGTGAGCACTATTCCCGTAGCAAATATGCTGGTGAATGTAGTACCAAGGCTACTAGCCATGATACCCCCGAGTAAGGGTGTCCATGTACTATTCAGACTGAACGCAGAGAATAGCAAGCCAAATTCCGTATGAGATGCGCCTAATTCTTTCGATAATCGACTCTTCAGGGGACCAAGGATATAAGAGGCACTACAAAACAGTCACAGTCAGGAAACCCAAGACACCATCACACGACGGAAAAAACGCACTAATGACTTCCGATACTCAGACAACAAGCACATAGCAACGCCAACGTCCGAATAAAAGCAGCTCTGCGTCTCAAGGTTTCACACCTATCCTGTTGCCTCCTCCGTACGATTTCTGCTTCCAATTCTTCAGCACGATCTTCCTCGGAACGTCGACCTAATAAACCTTGCTCATCAAGAGGCCGTTCGTCGCGTTCGCTATCGTATGGTTCTGCCAAAAGGTCGTCACAGGAGTGGCGTCGATGGTCATGACGAGTAGGAGCGTCGAGGTTGTTGGAACGGGCCATAAGTTGAGATGTAGGTGGAGAAAAAGATGGAGCGGCCCTAGCATACATTTTTAGGAGTCAATCCCAGGATCATCCGAATGCCGGAATAACCATTTTCAGTGAACACTCGTTTTGTGGCCCCAAGCAATTGCAAGGATTGCATTCACTGGGTATGGGTATGGTGTAAAGGTAAGAAGGTGTTACCTCTTTGCTGTAATGCTGCGACCGAAAGCTTAAGTGCTTGATCTGCTATCTGATAAACGACCTCGGCGTTTATGACGAAAACAGTGAGAACGATTGGTGGAAATAGTACAACTACAAGATGTACAATACAAATGAACGACCATGGGTAGGAATAGATATACATAGGTAAAGTATGGATAACATATAGAGTATAGTCCAAGTCCACGAAGAGATCAAACCATCCTCCTCGAATCGCCCGACAGTTTCGGTCGCCTATTGGAATGAATCCAAGCACATGTGATAAGTAGATTCAAAACACACAACCCAAATTCAGTCCACCCCAGCGCTTCAACAGTCAACGACTGCCTGCATCTAATCGACAACGTTAGCCTTTTATAGACGCGATGAACGAACGAAGCGAAAGCTCACGGTGATATACTTGGCGTACCAAAGCAATCTCCACCTGTCCTCGTGTTGTGTAGTAGACCAGCTCCCACACCCTACAAAATCCAAGTGAATACACCTTGCTTCACAGAAGAGAAAAAATCTTACCCAAAGAACCCCCGTTAACAAAAGCCAAATAACCGAACTCGCGATATCAGCCAAAAACCTAACACCTCCATCGCACATATACATAATATACCCCATCGAGAACAACAACGTCCAGGACGAATTGAACAAGAACAAAATAAGCCTGTCAAAAAAATCAGCAAAAAAAAAACGACGCAAAAAACACCACTCACAGCGCACGATACCGCTGACTATCCCAAACCCCCGTCTCATTCCCCACACTAACAATAAACGCGGTCAGACCAAGCTCTGCTGCTGCCGACAAAGTCATAAGAGCAAAAAGCAAAGGATGATAATGCCCCGACACAAAAGACGTAGCCATTCGTTTTCTTCTTCTTCTTCTGCGATATTTGTCGTTGTCGGGGTCGTATACGGGACGAGGAAGCATAAAAAGTTAAGGGCCCTCTTGAAGAAATGAAGAAATGAAGAACAGCACCGGCTGTTCATGTTAAAAGCATGGCAAAACTGCGGACTGACGCATTTTCGCGTGTAAACCTTGAGGTCGTTTCATCATACGTAGGCGATTGGTCGGGATAAGACGATGGTGATGATAGTATGCACAGCACAATAGATTAGCTGGATGGAATACACAATGTTCTTACATGTCCAGCGCAAGTTTCGCCAGCTGCAACGCGCCTTCTTTTGTTTTGTTACCTGTGTTGCTGTATGTCAGCTCCGAGCATGCTATTCGATTACTCATTGCTCACCTCCAATGAACCCACTCGCGTGGACAAAGATACCCCCATCTACTCCACTAACCTTACTCAACTCATCATCTCTAACACCTCTCCATTTCTCCGGGAGCGCTTTCCTGCTATCGAAACTTTCCGGTGCGACAGGTACAGCTTGAATACGCCAGTTTCCGCCCGTTTCATCCGGATACACGATATAGATCGCTACTCCTGGTTGCATACCCTCTGATTCGAGATCAAACAGGTGTTCCTACACGATACGGTGTCAGCCGAAGGAAGACGTCGATACGAATACGAATACGAACCTTCCACGGTAAAAACTGCTCTAACAAGATGATCTTCCCACTCGGGTCGACGTTTTCTTTACTTTCCTCTATAGCCTTAACCAACAAATCCCTTGCAGGTAACCAAGCATTAGCATAATAGCTGAGTTTATCCAGGAACTCTTGGCCCGTTAACGAAGATGCTTTCAGGAAGCGTGTCTGCAATAAAACCCAATCAATGTCAGCGTCCTTGCGCAGGTAATCTAAACGTTAGACGCACATCCATCCCATCCGCATCCACCGGCTGATTCCACGCCGGATTCAGAGCGGCAACTCGACTAGAAAGATCGGTGCGGCTTTTATATCGTGGTTTGAGTTCGGTGGGGTACTGCGAGATGCCGTTGTCGATGGCATCAATGGCTTCTATGAATTCCTAGTGTCGTTGGTGAGGAATGGGAATAAGGTGTGTAAGGTGTGTAAGGTGTGGTTCACCTTGTAGATCTTGAGCCATAGGATGTTCAGGTTGGGGTGGTCCACTGGTAACTGAGTGACATTGGAAATGACTTCTTGGCCAAAGTGTCTGGCAGAATGAGTGTCAAGAAGGATGAACAGTGTACATTGTACTACTCACTTGTACACCAATCCCGCAGAACTCAGCTTGGTCTCAAAACCATGCCCAAAGACTTCTGTGAATCCCCTCTGGTGGTGGTCGAATCTCTGCAGAGCTTCGTCGTACACGGCACCAACGTCAACGACAATATCGCAGGTGTCGAGAATCTTTGGATCACGACTTCGTTTGAGGTCTGTTGCAAATCGTCGGTGAAAGGACACGCAGCGAGGATGAGCTTCGTACCAGAATCACGATAGGTCGTCGTTTGTCGTAAAAGAAAAACAGCAAGAGCTTCGTCACAGTGAAATGTCCCGTTGTGGGTTCCAATAACCTAGTCAAGTCCTCGTCAATCCAGGTTCAGGTTCGCTGTAGTTTTCGCTAGATAAACCTTTTGAACTTTTTGTTTCTTCGCAAGAGGAGCTTCAGTCGACATTTTAGCCCGTTGAAGAAGGATTCTGGTGGGAGTTGAAATGAATGATCGATGGTAGTAAAGAAGCCTGTTCATGATTCCAGGATGAGATGTACTCTAATATTATTCAGTATCCTTGCGATAAAAAGCAACAGCAACGACGACCGATGCAAAGGGTGTGTGTGTACAGTCCGTGCTAGGTCCATGCGGTATAAAAAAAAGCCAAAAAAATGTCCATGCGTAGTGAAAAACCCCGACCCCCAACCCCCGACGTCCCAACCCTCTTCAACTCTATGCATACATAACCCCAGCACCAACGATAACACCAAATATCGTAACGAGAAGTGGGCTATTGGCGAGTGCCATTGCTGCGGCGATATAATTATCGTCTGGGCCGTACGCTCCTCCACCTCCAGGTGACGGTGCACCTGTCGCTCCTCCACCTTGCGCTAATGATTCGGTAGCTGTTGGAAGTGGTTTGGTTGTTGTTGTAGCTGGTGCACTGGAGCCTCCAGCAATAGTAGAAGTGAAGACTGTGGTTTGGTTATTCGAATTGGTGGTTGTTATGACGGTGACTGTTGGGGCAGGTTGGGAGCCACTACCGCTACCGCTTCCACTGGCATTTCCACTACCGCTGGCGGATGCAGAGTTGCTTTGGGAGTTGCTGTTATTGTTACCGCTCGATGTCTGAATTTGTGAATATATTATGAGATACTAAGCGAAAAGAGAGAGAGAAGGGAGAGATACTGACGTCCTGTGCATGGACTAGTAAAAGGAAAGAAAGTAAGAAGAAGGATAGAAGAGATCTGTGCATGTCGTTGTGAATTTTTTTTTTCCTGTCGTCGAGTTGGTCGTGGCAATGGGACTGGGACGGGCGATGGACACCGTTGTGTGGTAAGACAAGTCTGGAAAGTTCACGTGAAACAATCACAGCGATGACGAAAATAGACGCCGCGGCCTCAAGAGCAAGAGCAGCATACGCCGCATATAGTTTACAAGGGAAATAAACAACTATTTTACAGTCAATTGGAGTCAAGCCAAGTAGCAGTAGGACATCGGATATACTGGGCAAAGAACCGATACTCGTCAAACAGGTGCCAATGATGGCTAGATTCTACCGGAAGGAACCTTGTAATTCCACGTCAAAAAGCCTAGATTCTTGAGCTTCTCCAGACTTCTCCACTTGACCTGATCTTAGCACGGAGACGGGCAACAAACGGGCATCCGGGTGGTTGTGGTATGCACAATGCGCTAACTCCACCTTCTGGCTCCAAAGTTGTAGGTGTTGACCCCTTCACGAAGAGGAGAACTATATGTTATACAGAGCCCTTGAAGCTAAAGAGAAACGACCCACGTTGCTTGCAATTGGCAGTCTTGAGATGCTTGTTCGTATTCACCAAGGAACGTCCACGTGAACATAGGAGCCTGGGAGAATCTGATGTACCAAATTAGGCGAGCATTTTCCGGGGTAAAGCAAACTAACTTTTCACAAGCTGCGTCCATGGCTTTCCCTTCTCCTCTTCATCCCACCACAATCTCCGTACTTTTACAGTACATTTCCCCCCCTTCTCAGCTAACTAACCCTCTCCCCCAACACCTCATTTCCCTTCCCCTCTTACAAAGGCATTTCTTTCTAAATCTCCGCGACCCTTCAACCGACCCCGCATCTTACCTCTCCTGGCCTTCACAAGACCAACAAAAGATATTCGACATTCTAGAATCTCTACCAACCCCCATAGACGATCACTCTCCATCTCCTGCAATTCGTTACACAGGCGACAACGAATCAGCCTTTGCACACGCTGAAATTCCCTCTCCTTCCACCAACACAGACAACATTCGTCTAATCTTCCAGTGGGACGAACGTGATTCATCCTGGAAATATCACAACGTCGCTCTCATGCCTTTTCCCACACACTCCTTTGAATCCCCATCCAGCCTCACTTTTCTAAACGACCAGTCCGACGATACGTCTGCCATGGCACCGGAACACGGATCCCCGTTCATCACAGTCCATCATCACGACAACAACAACGACGACGAAGATTCTTATTGGGACGCATATGGTGCTGCAGATGACGAGCGGCCCAATGCGGGATTAACAAGGACCAACAGCGCAGACCCCACTTCAGAGGACGCGTATTGGGCTCAATACTCCTCGGTACATGGTATGTGTATTCCACTTTCATCACCGCCGACCGCAATGCTTTGATGTCCCGATCTGACAAACTACCTTATGCAGGTACCGCCGACTCTACACGTCCCTCTCCGCCACCTACAGCTAAACGAAAACTAGGCCATTTCGCAGAATCTGCAGAGACGGAGACGGATTACCTCCATGATCGAAACGATTTCTATACCAGGGATCAAGACACGGTGATGTCAATGACGAACGGACACGGTCACTCCATGCAAGATGTCGTTGACATACCCTACCAATCATTCAACATCAAACGCCCTTATGACCGACAAAGTCCACCGTCTCCCACAGAACTTTCGGAACGGCTACGTGCCTTGTCCGAGTCGTCTCGTTCTGACGACGATGCGTTGGAAGTGGAAGGGATGAAGGAGACTCAGACTATCGAGAACGATGGTGGTATACTATTTGCCCCCCTCGCCAACGCCGCCGCCACCACGAAGAAAATGAACGGCCATCTATCAAATGGCGTTACAGATTCTGCCAACAGTGTTAAATCTGATTCCAACGCCGCTTTACGAGAAGCTATACGAGGTACATACCTCTTGTGGAAACTTTCGGGAGATGGGACAGGAGCGGGATCAGGCAGGGAGTCGTTCCTTGACGTTGTAAAGGCAGCCATCTCAGACTGTTGATTGGCATTCATTGGACAAGGGACAGGACAGGCAGGAGCATTCAATCACAAACCACTTAGATCACCCTTTTTTTCTGAATTCAGCAAGTGTATATGTATATGTATCCAACAAACCATGAGTAACACGACAGGGACAACCTGTAACATAATTTATTTGTGACGACGATGTGCAGCTAGGGCTGGTATAGGAGACACCAACAGCTCATGAGACCCTATATGTATGTGAACGCGAAGAGAACAGAGTAACCTAAACACCAAACAAGAAAGGAATATCACTCTATGTCACTCAGGACGTGATGGACAGCCCAGCAGCCAGGATGGCAGCCAAGCCAGAAAGGGCGTCCCGTGATTCAGAGAGTGCGCCAGTAGGTACTGCTGGAGCTGATGATGAAGAGGGAGCTTGATGTAACCGTTAGCTATTAGAAACCTAGACGGCAAGAGCCAACTCACCAGTAGATTCAGAGGATGCCGAGGTTTCAGAAGAACTCGAGGAAGAGGCGGGTTCCGACCAAGTAGACGTCGTCGTCGTCGGAGCAGCACTCGTGCTTGTACTCGTACTCGTAGTCGAAGGAGGAGGTGGGGGCGTCGAAGACGTCGAGGTAGTCGTAGGAGGTGGAGGCGGTGGAGGTTCACTCGTCGTTGTGGGCTCTTGATGAGTCGTAGGAGGTGGCTGTTGAGGACCAGAACCATACGACCAGTCACCGTACATTATACCGGTATTTTCGGGGCTGTCAGTCCATTTGGAAAACAGCCCACGAGAAAAGTCCAGAGCGCCGTATGGACAGTCGGGGCACTAGTAGGAATGTAATGTCAATGGGAGGCCTGGTGAGTCGACTGCGATTGTGCCGCACCTGGTCAACGATGGTAGCAGACTCGGAGTGACCGTTGATCGTAATAGTAATCTGCTTGCCACAATGTGCACCACCGTCCCATTGCTTTGATTATTGAAGTCGGTGAATAAGATCCACAAGAGGTTTAGCGAGTAAAACTCACTCCAGCGTTGAGAGCTACAATCTGTAAATTACGTTTATTAGTCTCTTTGCCAATGCCAAGGCCTGCCCCGCAAACGGTGGAACTCACCATATCCGTTTCTACATTGTACCCTCCACAAGCACCTCTTCAAAGTCCATCAACAAACTACCTCCACACAAAAAACATTAAATCGACTCACAATCCAGTGCGATACCAAGAAAACCTAGCATTATTCTGTTGCCTTTTTTCAACGACGCGCTTTACCCCGCGATGCGGGCGGTGGACCGCTTGAATTTGAACATGACCCGGGGAAGCAAAAGCAGACGAAGCGGCTGAAAGTGCACAGACAAGTAAGGACAGAACGGAAAATGAGCGCATTGGTGGGGATACAAAGGACAGTGAGGAGAGGGAGAGGGGAAGAGGAGAAGGAGGAAGAAGGGGATGACAGTAGAATTTAATAGAAAAAAGGTGTTACAAGTTCTGACATGCAACCAGGGGCGCGTGGATCGGTGACACTGTTTCGAGAAATTTTTGTGACATGGTAACAGTCACACTACTTGTTCTCTTTCCGTCACACATTTTGGCATTGGCAAGAAATCATGGATTCTCTAATCCCTTTTACAACTTCTGGTTCTCTCGTGGATTGCGTGGACAGTACGTCTACCCACAGTCAATCCTACATCGCTACCATCAAAAATTCGCATGTCCAGGAAAGATGCTGGTCATCCTGAGAGACGGGAGAAAACTTCATGGTGTTTTGAGGTCCTATGATCAGTTTGGTGAGCAGTAACCCATTGGAAAAACTCGTATAGTTGCTAACTATCTTAATTAATAGCAAATCTCGTGCTAGAAGATACCGTCGAACGTATATACCACGGTAACAATTTTGCAGAGAGCTGGCATGGCCTTTTTCTCATCCGTGGCGAGAACGTGGTCCTATTGGGTGAAATAGTACGTTTCAAGTCTTCTCTTTAACCCTCAATACATCTTCATCTCGTCTCGTCGCAGGACCTCGATCAAGAGGACGAAGTACCACTTCGACAAGTGGAATACAATCAGTTGCAACCATTCCACAAGAACGACATGGAAGACAAGAAGAGCCGGGAAGAAATCAAGGCTCACATTCTATACGAGACCAAAGGTTTCAGTAAAGAGGGCGGAGAAGGTGATGGTTATTAGGACTTGTCTCAGAGTCATATCTTGGATGTACCACGGACAGCTGTGTACTGTACAATAACAACGCGTATATAAATTGTCGATGCACATCTTCCAATAATGGTCAAGAAGAAGAAAAATAGCTACAAAAGGTACTTTAAAGAGATTGGTCGTGCAATACAGAACATATGATAGCAAGATAAAAGCCAGACTTATATCGAATAATAAGGGGAAGAAGGGGGTAACTTGCGAAAAAAATAAAAATACACTTCTAGGTAGGGGCTTTCCTCTTCTTCCCCTTCTTGTTCGCTGGGGCATCGCCGTTGATTTTGCGTTTCGTAGTCCCAGTACTGACGTGCTGTTGCTTGTTACTCGTCTTGAGAGGTGCAGGAGGCTCAGCCTCTTCGTCCTTGTCAATCATGTTTTCGATATATTTCCGGATCTCTCTCTCCTTTGCGGTCAACTTGGCGAGAGCATCGTCCTTCTTTTCCTTCTCCTTTGCCACGTCCTTTGCACGGAGGCCCTGCCAGCTATCATCGAACGACCGTCATCAGTACCCGCTACTCCTATTGCGGAAGAAGACACTCACCCTGCATGGCGACCACAATGCGGGTCACCTCTACACCACCATTCACCACCTTCAGCATCACCATCTGGGGTCGTGTCCATCTTGTCCTCGTCGTCATCTTCACCTTCCTCCTTCACCACGTACGACTCCAACACACCGTTTCCATAATCTGCCCAATCCTCATCTGAGAAGCAGAGTCGCTGATCCCAGCCACATTCTTCGACCCTATCCGCTCTCTCCATCGCTAGTCTCACCAGCCTCTCCCGCCACAATATAATCTCCATCCCCTTCTTCAGCTCTTCTCGAACCCTGTTAATATCATCCAAAAATCCATTCAATCTCTCAACCTCCCTCTCCGAAGTCTTCTTCGGTTTCACCTCCTTCACAGTCGCATCCTCCGAAACGACACGAACCAATCCTTCACGCTTTTCAGCATTCTTGACTGCCTTCCAGAGCTTCTGCTTATCACCGCCCTGACGTAGGTACGTGTCCACGCGTTTACTGATATTCTTCATCCCACACTCGTCGCTACAATACTTGGAGTACGCCCGGGCCGGTTTATGGCATGCCTTTGGAGAATCAGGATCGTTCTGCAAAAGCCCCGATAGGCATCGTGGTTTGTACGTCGTCTGGAGTTTTCGTTCCGGATGTTCTGTTGCACCGGTTAGTCACTGTTACTGTTACTGTAACAACCCAAAACAGTAACAACTCACTGGCAACACAAACAGGACACACAAACTGATCAACTAGGTCCACGAGATGATCCGGCATGTCCACGCATTGGGTATGATACCATTCATCACATCTGTGACGATCAGAAATCAGTCAGTCATTGACATTTCCAATTCCAGGAGAAGAACAAAGGAAAGGTACACTCACGAATCACAAGCAATCATACTCTTGTCCTCATCGTACCTCGTTTTGCACACGCAGTAAAGCTTATCGTCGTCCTCTTCCTCCGCCTCGGGTTCTTCAGCAGCATCCTGAGGTTCGGTAGGCAAGGCAGAAGCAGACCGTGATCGTTCAGCAGCAGCAGCAGCACTTGCCCTGCCAACTGGAGGTGTGCCTTTACCCGCTTTAGCTGGCGGTGGTGCAGGCGTAGGCGTCGATGTACCAGACGAGCGTATGATATTCCCATCTCGATCTCGGGGTTTGGGTTTAGGACCAGGTTTGCCTCGAGGTTTCGCTGTTTCGGCAGGAGCAACCGGGGTAGGTGCTGCTGCCGCTGCCGCTGATGTTGCTGCAGCAGCAGCTCCGCGTCCTTTAGGTTTAGGTGCGGCCTTTGTAATGTAAAAT
Source organism: Paramarasmius palmivorus (assembly GCA_037176845.1). Classification (NCBI taxonomy): domain Eukaryota; kingdom Fungi; phylum Basidiomycota; class Agaricomycetes; order Agaricales; family Marasmiaceae; genus Paramarasmius; species Paramarasmius palmivorus. Next base: position 375,355 of record JAYKXP010000004.1, on the reverse strand, counting down.
AATGAATGAATCAATGAACGAACCCACTCTTAAATGAAAAAAAGACACATACCTTCTTCTTCTTCCCCGCCTGACTAGCTTGTACACTCGTCTTTTCCTTACCCGCTGGCGGTGCAGCCGGAGGAGGCATCGAATCCCTATCCGAAGGCGCACGTCCACCAACACTCGGTGACCGAAACTTGGGCGACGTAGACGCCACCGGTGATTCCACCTTGTCCTTCTCCCGCTTATTACCCTTCACCATCTCGGAAATTGACATTCTCGGTCGATCGTCGACCAAAGAAAGCAATTCATCTTCCACGTCCACTTCCATGGGCTTCTCCTTCTCCTCCTCGGGGTCGCGGAGAGCCTCTTCGACCAACTCGTCAACATCCATGTCGTGATCGTTATCGTGGTCGTGAGTGACATTGTCGTTTTTGGCAGTGTCTTGGAGAAGCTCTTGTTCGAGCGCAGTGGCTGCATCGTGAGGCTCGATAGCGAATGCAGGGCTTGAACTTTTGCTTTTGCTTGTGCTCTTGGAGACACGCCTGGGAGGCGAAGGGGACGTGGGTGGAGGAGAAGGGGACCGAGGTCGCTTCGAACGAGTTTTGGTGCTGGCATGAGAATCATCGCCAAACTGGTCAAGGAACCATTCATGGGCGTCTTCTTCGGTACTTTTTGGCGGCGGCGGTGGAAGATGAGACGGCGGCGAAATAGGTGGTGGAGCAACTGACACTGGTGGCGGGACTGGCGTGGACGGCTTCGATACATGCCTTGGACTAAAATCTTCCCTTCTAACTACGACCTCGTTTGACGTTCTCGACCTCGACTTTTTCTTCTTCTCTAGAGACGGAGGCTCCAATGTAGAGGACGACGCAGCGGAAGCAGGAGGCCCCAGCGATATCTGAGGTTGCTCCTTGCGTGGTACATGTGGCACCAAGGGCTCAGCCGGCTGCACGGTCAATCTGGGCGGTTCCACTGACTGTGCCTTGATAAAGCTCGGCGTAGTCGAAGTCGGCAACACCGGGGTAGGTGGTAATGCGGAAGATTCTCTTCTTTCTGCCTTGACACGATCTAACGCCATATCTTGATCATGGTGCCGAGCAGCAAGCTCTCGACCGACACGACTGCCTGGAGGTGATCGCCGACCATGAGTATGGCTATGGCTGGAAGGAGATCGCGGAGGTAGTGGTGGTTGGGGTGATCGACGACCGGCGCTACCGCTGGCAGGGCTAACAACGCGGTGATGGGGCTGAAGGTGTTCTCGTGATGGGGGACGGTGATGAGACAGAGTTTGGGGTGATAAAGTGTGGGATGGCAGCTGTTGATGGGAATGTTGATGTGGAGGCTGAGGCGGTGGATGACCACCGGTAAGGAATCCGATTGAATTTTTTGGCCTCTCCCTGTCTCTTTGGGTGATGTTCTCTTCTGTCGCAGGAAATTCGGTACGGTTCGACGGAGGATCTTGATCATGAACCGGATCATAGGAGTAACCTGATGAACCCGGTTTTCTTCGATTGACAGTGATAGAGTCGGAGTGGGGAGCTGTTGATGGGGGAATACCGCCAAAACCCAGGGAACTCGGTGCCATCAACTCTCGCTCCTTGCGAATGCGAGAGTCGACGTCGGGGGGAGATAGGTTGTCTGAATGACGACGTTTCTTGGTGGTAGACGTGTTCGAATAAATGTCGTCAGCATGATGGTCTTCATGACGAGCATGGATATGAGGATAAGGAGATGAATGTAAAGGTACATGAACAGGGTCCCTGGACGACCTCGACAACGGCGGTGAATATGAAGTGGGTGACACCAAACGGCTTCTCTGTGAACTAGTCGAGGCGATTTGTTCGACCGACGGGGGCAGCTGGTGTGGCGGGTCGAGAATGGCGACACCCCGTGGTCTTGATAAGGGCGGTGAAAGGGTATCCGAATGAGGAGAACGAGTAGGATAACTGAGAATAGCTTCTCGATGATGTTGACGTTGCTGAAGCTGACGCTGGAAAACTAATTCCTGTTGACGATGAGCCTCTTCGCGCTTCCGGTCTCGTTCTCGTTCGCGTTCTCGACTTTGCTCCTCTCTCTCTCGTTCCTTTTCCCATTCTACCTGACGGTCATTCAGACGGTCATTTGTGGCAGTACTCGATGGGTAAGAGTATGCCACTTCGGGGCTCTGAAGACGACGACGTTCTTGATCGGCAGCATGTACAAGAGCCTCTAGGTTGAGTTTGGAACCGGTCGACGACGATGGTGACGACGACGACGAAGGCTGTTGTTGCTGTTGCTGCTGCTGTGTGCTGTTGCCTTGAAGACTTTAAATGGGGAGCAAGCAGAACAGGTTCTGGTACGATCTTTGGGGGATCCTCTGAACAGAGGAGAGAGGAAATGTTCATGACGGGGAGAAGACAAGTGGATTTTCTTAGCTAATCAAGTACAAGTAAAAAAAAGGTACCAGGTGCTATTACCAGGTACTACTACCAAAGTGCTACCGAATGCTACTACTGCCATTTGTACAACGAGACATTGCGACCACGTCAACTTTCAGCTCTAGAAAGAAACTGAAAAAATAACAAAGAAAACTAAAGGATCGCACCCAAGTCCCATTACTATAATTTTGCTCTCCAGCAACTGTACGGTCTCAAGGTCCTCGATCCACACCAGTCCTCTAAAAGAGGCGGGCGAATCCTCGTCGAGATGCTTTTGAGGTGCTAAAAAAAACAAGGATTATCAGTACATATGACGACAAGAAAGAAATCACTGCCAGTCGCCTCACCTGTGAAAAATGCGTTAAGAAATCACAATTCAAAGAACCCACCTTTTTATACTGTGAGCGTGACAGTGTCACATGAACTGTACAGGTCACAGTGGCTTTGGACGAGGACCCCGGAAAACTCCGTACACGGCTTGCAGAGTACACCCACTCTCCGCCAAAAAAGGCCAAAAACCCATAAAAAAGTCTAGGACATCCCAAATCCCTCGCCTCAAGGCAACCGGCCCCGTCAAAGCACAATGTCGGTGGCTTCTAAAAACCCTTTTGCTCTTCTTGACGATGGTTAGCTTTCTCATCTCTTTTCATTGATTATCGCTCATATCCTGGTACAGCAGGTGACGATGGAGACATCAAGTCATCTTCAGCCCCAGCTCCCAAGAAAGCTGCTGCTGCAACACCCGCTCCCCCTGCTGCTTCAAAGGACAACCAAAAAGCACGCACTGGTCCAGCTTCACGAGGCGGTAAATACTATCAACGCGGTGGAGGCGCTAACAGGTCCAGGGACATCTCTGGTAACCCTAACCAAAACGGTGTAGAGGAACCAGAAGCTATTCCCAAGAAGTGTACGTCCCCAAAATCAATCCATCGCCTTCAATCGCAAAATCACTCATCGATCATCCAGTCGAAGGCCAAGGCCGTGGTCGCGGTCGTGGTCGTGGTGGAGGCCAAAGAGGCGGTCGTCGTCCTTTCGACAGGCACTCACAAACCGGCAAAACCGATTCCGACAAAAAGATTCACCAAGGTTGGGGCGGTGATGATGGTAACACCGAGCTTCAGGCAGAGGCAGCTGCTTCCAAGGATGCAGCTACCGAGGGCGCTACTACTGGCGAATGGGGTACAGACGGTGCTACCAACGCAGATGCTTGGGCTGCTCCTGCCGATGGAGACGCCGCTGCCGGTGGAGACAAGCCTGCAGGCGAAGAGGGCTCTCGTCCTCCTCGCAAGGAGGAAGAAGAGGACAACACTCTCACCCTCGAACAATACCTTGCTCAGCAAAAGGAGAAGGATGCCATCGTTCCCAAACTCGAACCGAGAAAGGTCGAACGTGCTGATTTCGGTGATGCCGTCGCACTCCAGAAGGGTGGCGATGAAGACGCTTACTTCGTCGGAAAGGTGAGCAGTAGCTTATCTATTTCTATTGATCTTTACGTACTGACCTCCGCTTCAAGACCAAGAACGCACCCAAGGCCCGCGCCAAGAAGGAAGAAAAGGTCTTCCTCGAAATCGATGCTCGATTTGACCGACCTGGTCGTGGTGGCCGTGGAGGACGTGGAACTGGGAGAGGAGGACGTGGTAGTGGTGGTGGTGGACGTGGCGGAAACCGCACCAACAACCCACGCGGTGACAACACACCCAATGTCGATGACGAAGCAGCTTTCCCTTCGCTTGCTTGATCGTCGGTATACACATACCAGACAGTGACACAGAGAGACAGACACAGTGATCCCATGAATTGAATGAAAACGTCGATTTCAAACTCAAACATTCCAATCAAGCATGTTGTTCTATATCCGTTCCCTTTCTTTACCTGCTTTTTTTCCTGCTTTTTTGGCTTTGTATGTATCATGATTGATCTGTGATTGAACGAATCTAAATGATATGACAAGGTGTTGTGACATTATAATAATACAGTAACCCCACAGTAACCTCCATGATCGATACCATCTACATTGCTCGACATGGCTTTCGCTTGAACTGGGTAACGACAGCATGGACAAGTCCAACCGACACACCTCGCGATCCACCGTTGGCTGCATTCGGTGAAACCCAGGCCCAAGAACTCGCAACTTACTTTCTGAGTCTGCCAGAAGACGAGCGGCCGACTGGGATATGGAGTAGTCCGTTTTGTAGGTACCCTAAACCTTTGGATAACCATTATAATAACAGTTTTCGCAGATCGATGCATCCAAACAGCCGTTCCAGTCTCCAAAGCCCTCAACGTCCCCATTTACGTCGAACACGGGATTGGAGAATGGTACTCTCCCGTCGCTCCCAACACGGGCTTACATCCTCGTCCAGGCTCCGCCTCTTTCCTCAAGACATACTTTGATGACATAGACCCCAGCTGGGAATCCATCTATTACCCTTCGAGAAAGGGCGAGACCGTCATAGACCTTTACGAACGATGCCGAGGATTCCTCGATGATTTTCTCAGTATAGAAGAAGTACAGAAGAAGCACAAGAAGGTTCTGTTTTTCAGTCATGCAGCGACTGTTATTGCGTTGAGTAGAGAGCTGAAGGGGGATAGAGAGATGCCACTGAGAGTGGGTGTGCGCAGTTTGACGCAGTTCCAACGAAACCCCGACGGTGGTTGGAACGACCTGAAACTGGCAGACGCATCGTACCTCACAGGAGGCGTACAGAGAGATTGGGGTTTGGAAGACATCGTTGTAGATCCAGCAACCGGAGAAGTGGTAGAAGACACTGGAGTAGACGGTACACAAGGCGAGAAAGATGAGCCTGTTGGATCGCAGAAGAAGCAGCGCAATATACACATTCACTTGTAGACTATCTAGACTGTAACTAGAGCACTAGCATAACTAACACTGCTGTCCCTCAACGTCTCGCATTCACTGCTCTGTTTATACCGAACCCATTCAATCTTGGCCTGATCATTTCCTGAAAGAGCGCCCAACAAGACTCCAATAGGATGTCTCCCGCAAATCGTGTTCTTCGTCCTGCGAAGATACTCGGCGAATTCATCGTGAGATTGGGGTCCTGTGAGGATATCGATAGCTTCGTGATCTAGTTTGCGAATGGATTGGTGGATAGGATAGGAAGACGAGAGCTGGGCCGAAGACGACAGGCGTATGCCCTGGCCGTCAGCGTCGGGAGAAGGATAGTAGAATGTGTATGAAAACCTTGTTCCCCAATGGCAGAAATCGCTAGACACGACAAAGAACGTATCGTCTGCCTCCAGGTACGGTGCGAGCAGCTTGCCATACTCCTTCTCCGATTCAGTGGTGATAGCACCCACTACGATGGGCACAATCTTCACTTGGTCTCCAAACACTTTTCGCACATATGGCAAATGCATCTCCAGTGAATGTTCATCCTCGTCTTCGCCCTTTGTAAACTCCTCAAACTTGCCCGTCTTCTTCAACTCTTCGACTGTCTCTTTATCGATCTCCAAATCGCCTAGGGGCGTTGCGTACGCATCGCAAGGCGACAAGGCACATCCATCTAGGTAGACGTGATGTGAAGGGCCTAATATAAACACCCTCTTGATAGACGACGTATCGATGGGCTTGTACGCCCAAGCAGCAGTAGGACCGCTATACGAATACCCTGCATGAGGGGCGATGACTGCTTTCAGTTTACGGGCAGGAATGTCTACATCTGCCAGCCATTGACTGAGCTGAGAGTCGAGCCTGGTCGAATTGGAGGTGTACCAGTCACCAGCATGAGAGGCAGAGCGAAGCATGGTCATGGTGTATAAAGGTCACATGGCATAGAATACATAGAGTAATCGAATATCTACTCTTCTGACCGCAAGCGAGCTGCTGGGTTTGTCACTTTGACACCAAGAACTTTTGCCCTGCAAGATAATGAGAAAGTGAATTCAAGATAAATTGTGTGAGCGCACCTCTCAAGAATGGTGGTACGGTTCCTGCTGGAGACGTTGTGAGCAATCTCAGCAGCGTAGCTCTTGTTGTGCATCAAGAGCAGCTCGAGTTCCTTGACGTTGGAAACGAGGAACTTTTTGAGACCGTTGGGGAGAAGGTGACGTGTCTTCTTGTTGCTTCCATAACCAATCTGCAGTCGAGGGTTAGCAAATAGAAATTTTAAAAAAGTATAGTGAACTCACCTTGGGCATGGGCGACTGGCCCTTGAATCTCCTCCTAACTCTGTTATCAATACCCTTTGGTTTCCGCCATGCCTCCTTGACGCTGTGATAACGATCCGACTGGTGTCGTTTGAAGTGTTTGGTGCGTTTCTTCACAATAGGCGTCTTGATGGCCATCTAGAGGTACATCCAACCGAGTTAGTATGAATCCAGCGAAACCAGCCAACGAAATGTCATAAAGACAGGAACATTGGCTCTCACAGAGGTATATCGACACTCACTGGTGTTTTTTTGGCGGAAATGGGGTGTGTGGTGTCTTGACGGTGGGCGTTTCAAACGACGACGAGCAGCACTTCGGTTTGGCGTGTGGGAACAGGACCCCGGTCACTCCCAAAAAGTTGATGTAATCACAATTATGCGAGCAAGTACTCTTAGCGCTCCAGTAGCCTGTTACTTATGTAGCATGTAAGTAGTCTGTCTACAGTCCATATGTTCCAGAAACTGTAAACGTTTTTTCTTCTTTATTCCACGTGACCCTCACTTCTGTACCCGTAAGCCTCAAGCTACCGTATCGAATCTAAAATAATACATTAGTATCCGTTCAACAACCCAATCCTCTCACTCACACTAGCACTGATATGTCCAACTTTCTGCCTAAATTCCTCCAGAGGCACCTTCTTCGTCTTCCACGCTTTGCCACCTTTCTCAATCCCAAACAACCCATAGAACACATCCTCATGCGGCACCACAGCAGTATAGGACCATTTCGTCGTTCCTTGCTTACACGAAGGTTGCCATTTCATCTGTTTCTTGATCTCTGCACGACAGATGTCAGCCGTCTTGTTGATACGTTCTTGGATCTTCTCGGGAGTCCATTCGCCTCCAGAGAGTTGGGTTTGGAGTTGGAACGCGTAGGCAGCTAGGTCGCTGTGTGACATGGCTTCGAGTTCTGCGAGGGTTCTGTTGGTGTTGGCAGTCGTCGTCGTCGCCTTGGCTTTAGTAGCACGGGGCTTTTTGGCGACGGGCTTCGAGGGCCCTGGAGCAAACTCTCCATCGGACGCTTGATCGTCCTCAAAATCAGAAGCTGGGCCTGCGACGCGTCAGAAATAGTTTTCTTGGGACCTTTTCGAGCTAAACTCACGTTTACTAGGAGGCATGGGTGAGGGCAGATTACAAGAGGGTCTTGGAGTACTGGTCACATTTTGTGACACCTCGCGTCGCTAGCGTGCTAGGCGCACGGACCACGGGCTAGATTGGTTTGGCTTTATACCACCATCATTGTCCTCCAAGAACGTCCTCCTGACAACTTCAACATCTTGGAGATCGCGTTGATATGGCACCTGACTGAAGAGATGGATTTTGTGCACAAAACAAGTTATTTTCGCATCAAACGGCAACGGTGCAACTTGAAGCGCCCGCCAAAGAATCCGACATCCTAGGTTACGGTACGGTATTTCTAGATCGTCTCCATTACGTTCTCCAGCGCCTGCTCGACACGGTTCTGCAAATTCTTGTGGACTTGGACCCAAATTCGGGACATGGTCCCGTTAATATTCTCCAATATTGCGCTACTGAACGTATTCCTCCGCATAGTATCCTGCATCAGTTCCTGTATCGTTTTGTTGTTCATTCTTTCCTAGGTGCAAGCGGTAAGTACCATGGACTCTCGTAGATTGACAAGAAAGTTCACCTTTTCAGGCCGATTTAGCAGGCGCGCATTCAGGGAATGACTTTCCGCTTTCACATCACTCAGCTCTTTGAGTACAATGTCGCTCCCTATCGTCAAAATTTTATCCATTACCTTTTCCAATGTCTCAATTGACATCGTTCTGACGCGTTTCTGTGTTTCGTGGAATGTATCATCCCAGACATCCCAGACAATTTTCCACATTTTTGCTCTTTCACCCTGATGCTTCGCCCCGATTGTGTCCTTGGTTTCTTCGACAAGCTTTTGCGCCTCCACCTTTGCACCTTTACCCGCAGCATCCCATGCAAGATCAAACATGGCCTTATTCAAGTCGCGTCTGGCATCTTCGTCGCTTTTGGCCAGGCGTTTCAACCTTTCATCTGGATTGTCGTCGTCATCTTCAAGAGCGCTGCTGATCTCCTTCTCTCTTTCCTGTCTGATATTTGTCTCCTTCTCTCGAGTCTTCTCTCTCGCGGAACGCAGACCACCGTTCAACGCTGCGTTCCAAACTGCAAAAAACTGGACTGGCCTGCTGCCCTGGAAAATCTTCGATTTGCGTTTTTTCACAGCTTCGATCAGATCCTCCGTCTTCACCTCTCCAAACCCTACGCATAGCGCGTCGAAAATGGCGCTCCACAGCACACCCGTAATCTCCATCTGAAGTGCTGATCGAATGAAATTGTCGATCTCGTTGAGCCACAGACGCCGTGCAAGAAGCTGGGGTACGTTGTGGTGCTGCAGCGCACCTTGCGTAATCTCGACCGCCTTTTCCGTTAGGATCTCTCCGACCTTTTTCGTTAGCTGGTTACGCAACCCTAAGTGGAGTCGAGCCTCGAACATGCGCCGCAAAATGAACTCGAGCACACCAGCTGGAAGTCTGCCCAAAATCCGCGCCGTGAAGGACATTCCCCGGAGAACGGCTTTGCCCGCTTTCTCGCGGAATATGATGACAGTGTTCACCACAATGTTTATCAATAGGTTCGCCGCTTCGTCTACGATGAACGAGGTAAGCTCGGGAAGACGTGGCTTGATGCGATCCACTAATGTATTGGATTCCAGCCGGTCGTATGGCAGGTAATATCTCGAGGTAACCGTCAAGATAGTCCAAGAGAAGAAAAAGCAGTTGTGCTCCAAGAATGTGTACTCGTTGGCACGTCCATCTTTGGATATGGAAAAACATGCCGATAACACCACTTCAAGATCGACTTTTCCGTCCAGGAAAAGCTCGATCTCGCATTCGGTCGTCTTTTGGATGTCCGCTACATCCCCTTCGTCCAGGCCCTGCTCAAATTCATCTTTCGTGGGGACGGCGTTGTTCTTCAGCACATCGATGGATCTTTCCTGGGGTCTGCGGTCCACTCGATGGACGGCGTTGTCCATCATGTATAGTACCACGAAGCGGTGCGGTACCAGGCTACTCTTGTCCAAGCGGACCTCGAGTCGGTTAATGCTTCTGGACAGTCCGTGCTGGGAGAGTTCCTTGTACCAGTCAAAAACTGGGCCTGTCCCCCACTGGCAGTCGGTAAAATCTAGAGCAACTATGCGCTTTTGGAAACTTTCTTGTTTGGCTTTCTTCACGTTTCTCATGGGAGCTGCATCGAAGTGAGAATGAGTGATGCTGGAGGGTAACTGAAACTTCGAGTATCTTACCGCAGTTATCTCGAGGAGAGTTTCTGGATCGAGTCGGTCAGTGGGCAAGTAGACCTTAAATGCAGAAGACCACGTTCTGACCTGCAGGCCTTGACACCCGAGCCCTTGTGTTCCCTTAACCCCTGGGCATTTGGAGTATACGTGTATCTGCATTGAATGCACTGAACGCTCACATCTCCCGATCGTCACAGAATCAGTGCGCATTCTGCGGCCCCATATTCAAATCTGGACGTGGCGGGATCTGGTGAGCTTCATTCCGGTAAGCTTTCACATTCATATCGCCATGAGTCGCCTAATAACGTCCTGGGGGTTTGTCGTGTTTTATAGACGGTGAGGTTCCACAAAGTGCTCGTTAGATTCCCGAATTATATATCAGCGAAATGAACCTTTGGCGCCTGATCGGTTCCCTCCTCAATAACCGCATCGTACTCTTCGTCGATTGAATAGAACCTGTCGGTATGGTACTCCGGTCTCCACCCCAATTCAAAAGCCTTCCCTGTTTTAAACATCCTCGCGTCCCAATGACGTCCTTCTTGAAGAGCCGGTTACCGATTTCCCCAGCCAGTTCTTTCCACTGAAAACTCTCGGTCGCACAAAAATAGTACCCTTCCACTCCGGTGGGCGCCTGGGGCGTGGACAGAAGCGCATCCGAGTTACAAGAAGGATAAATGCTTGCAAAATCATACATCTTCTCAGCCGCATATTCACCTCTGGCATCATCCGTTAACGCACCCGTCCCAGAGCTCTATATCCATCGTGGGCGTCAGCCCCAAAGCATAGTAAGGTGCACATTCTTCAAACTCACATGAATGACTTCCGATCTTCGAGTGTATTCTCACCTGGCACACCATCATCACTAATTTTCTCCAACTCAAAAAGCTCAAAAGATACTGCGAAGGCAGCCAGATAGTTTCAAACTTGAACACTCAAACTCGCGGTGGACTTCATTCGATCTTATCAAACTAGGGTTGTCGGTAGTATCTCTGAAGCTTGATCGAGGGACCATGCATCATTGATACAGGTTCTACGACTTCAAGAATCAATAGAACCAATCAAATAAAACAAGAGTCTTGTTTTATCTTTTCCCTGCATATCCAAAGAGGACACTGCACGGAAATCTATGACGTGTTGATGTTAACCGTGGTACCTACTCCGCCCATGGTGTCCATGGATTCGACGGTCTGCAAAGGCGGCAGATTATGGGCATGGACCCATACTTGAGACATGGTGCTGTGTAGACTGTCTAGGATAGTGCCATTAACCGTATATTTCTCCATGATTTTCTGCATTAGCTCTTGTATCGTTCTGTTGGTCATCCGATGATTCTCCTGGACAGGTCACATTGAGTTTCATACAGCCATCCAGAAAAGTTGAAATGTTGCTGACCTGCCGCTTGGTTTTATCTCGCAGTATTCGCGCTTTCAACGAATGACCTTCCGCCTTTGCGTCGTTCAATTCGTCGAGTACAGCCTGACAGCCGGCTGCTAATATTTGTGAAACGACACTTTTCAGGGTCTCGATGGACATCGTCCGGACGCTTCTTTGTGTTCGATCCCAGGTATCGTCCCAAATGTCCCAAACTGCCTGCCACATTCGCTCTCTTTCACCATGGAATTTCGACTCGATTGCTCCCTTGGTTTTTTCGACGACATGCTGGGCCTCCCTTTTCGCACCTATTGCTGCAGCGCTCCAGGCACGATCGAACATCTGTTTGCTTAACTTAAGTAGGTACTCCTCGTCTTGCTCAAACAGGCTTTGCAGGCCTCTATTAGGATCATCAGGGTCTTCCCTAAGCGCGTTCCTGATCGCGTCCTCTCTTTCTTGTTGAACCTCGGCCTCTTCCTTCTTAGCCAGATCTCTGGCGGAACACAAACCACCGTGTAAAGCGGCGTTCCATACGGCAAAAAATTGAGCTGGCCTTGACCCGTTTCGAAAAACCCTCGAGCGAGAATTGTGTACTGACTGGATGACATCCTCCATATTGACTTCCCCAAAACCCTTACACAGCGCATCGAACACTGCACTCCACAGTATTCCGATAAGTTCCATCTGGATGGCAGCGCTAACAATTTTGTTAAGATCGCTGAGCCACAGACGTTCCGCAAGGAGGCGCTTTATAGACGAATGTAGGAGTGCTCCTCTGGTCACTCTGACTGCAATACCCTCCAGCATCTCCTTGACCTTTGCTTGCAACTGGCGACGCAAGCCCATGTATAGTCGAGCACTGAACGTGCGCCTGCAAAAAAACCGAAGGATTGGGGTTGGAAAATTGGCCACTGCACGTGCAAGAGGTGACATCCCTCGATAAACTGCTTCATTCGCGGTGATTTTGAATGTGGAAACGGTTTCCGCCACGATATTGACCAGGAGACGTGTTATATCGTCAACGATGGATGATGTGAGTCGAGGGATATGGTGTTTGATGCGGTTCAACACAGCACCGGGCTCCAGGTGATCGTAGGGCATGGAGTATCGCGATGTTACCATCAAGATGGTCCAGGAGAAAAAGAAGCAATTGTGCTCCAGGACGGTATAATCCTTAGCGGTCTTGGATATCGCAAAACAAGCCGATAATACGACTTTGAGGTCGACTTTACCATCCAACAAAAGCTCAATCTCGCAATCTGCTCTTTCGACCTCCTCGACTCCCTCTTTATCAAGTCCTCGAATACATTCATCCCTCGTTTCGACGGGTGAGTTGAGGCCCACCCAAGTGTTGATTGCTTCTGGTCTACGATCAAAACGATGAACGGTGTTGTCCTTCATGTACAAAACCACAAAGCGATGCCACATGCCGTTTTTGTCAAAGCGAATTTCGAGTCGGTCAATGCTAGATTCATCTCTGGAAAGTTTCTTGTACCATTCGAATACCGGGCCTTGACCCCAGCCTTCCTTGAAGTCCAGAGAAAGCTTCGAAAGAGCTTCGCTGGCTTTCTTCGAAACTCTCATAAGGATGTTTCTGAAATCGCCAGAATCAGTCACATTGGAATGCAGTTACGGTCAAAACCTTACCAAGCCTTGCTGGGGATCTCCTGAAGTTCCCTATAATGGTATGATTTAAATGCCATAGACCACGTTCTGACCTTGCTCATGGATGCAGCATGGCCTTGGAGTGCGCTCGGGTTACTAAGCCCTTTATCTTGACATCAACCGAAGGGTGCTTGCTGGCGTGATAAGCTTCTAGACACGGCTTCATTAGAGCACACAACAATACACAGCAGGTCCGATATGTTGCAAGAAGGGGTGGCTGTTAGATTTCCAAATTATACATGTCGTCGAAATGAACCTTTGGCACCTGCTGAGCTCCCTCCTCAATAACCGCATCATACTCTTCGTCGATCGAATGGAACAGCCTATTCGTATGATACTTCGGCCTCCACCCTAACTCATAAGCCTTCCCTGCTTTCGAGCGCGAGTTACTGGCATATGCATACCCGCTCCACTTTCCAAACACGTCTACCTCCTCTTCCCGACTAACCATCCTTGGCTCGGGTGTCCCAATAACTCCCCTCTTGAAGAGCTGCTTACCAATTTCCCCAGCCAGCTCTTTCCACTGAAAACTATCGGTCGCACAAAAATAGTAACCTTCCGCTCCAGTCGGTGCCTGGGGCGAGGACAGAAGCGCATCGTCCAAGAGGATCATATAGAGATCGACCAGATTCTGAATGTGCACGCCGTTCCACAACCCGAGGCCTTTCCCGATATATGGTGCCTGTCCAAGTTTGAGTGTAGCGCGGATAAGGGCTGGGATTTGGACTGAGGTTCGGCTAAAGGGCCCTTTGCCTCTCCCATCTATCGCTGAAAGGTAAGTAAGATGTTTAAGGTCAAAACGACAATGACATACAAATCAACGGTGGCATAACAACATATCCCCTGATGTTGCCCCTCTCAGCAGCGTTCTGGATGATTATATCTGTCCCGCGATGAATGTATGTCGTCGGTATGGCCCGAATATCTGAACAATCCAGGTCTTGGTAGCTATTATGCATCCGAATTAGCATACGCCGAGAAACAAACACTTGCAAAATCATACATCTTCTCAGCCGCATATTCGCCTCTGGCATCATCCGTTAACGCACCCGTCCCAGAGCTCTATATCCACCATGGGCGTCAGTCCCAGAGCATATTAAGCCTTAAGGTGCAAGTTTTTCACACTCACATGAATGAAGACTAACTTCCTCCCAATCTCCACTGCCCTTTTCTCCAAACCTCTCACCAATGCCGCCGCTCCTTTGGGATGGTCTGAGTTGGCCGTGTGTATGATGACTATTGTGACAAGTGTGAGCATCGAACTATCAGCGACAACGCGGACACAACTCACCATCGCTCTCCCTCGCAGACCGCTCCATGATATCTTCCTGGTCCAAGTCCGCTACAACAGTCTTGACACCCAATTCGTGACGAAGTTGTTGGGCCCGTTCTTCGCCTCGTACGAGACACGTTATCTCAATAAGACCGTCGCGCACGTCAGGGCGTTGTAGGAGAGTGTAGAGGGTACTTCCTCCGATAAAGCCTGTAGCGCCTGTGAGAAGCTACGAATAATTCGCGTGAGCGATTTTGGTTCGGGCTAGAGAGAGAAAAGGGCTCACGAGTTGAAGTGGTGCCATGAATCACCGATACTTGACGAATACCTGGCTGCCCATATTATACAAGTCCTATGTCCAAGAATGTCGAGGTATTTCCCAAGTCCCGATAGGTAAAGCTTGAAGACCTTGATATAAAGACGTCACTATCATCATGGGTTTGAAATTTGACCATTTGTAGAGGATAGGTCAGAAGCCAAAGTGATGGTGATGCTTGACTCGGTGAGCTCGGGCGCTCATGATGGCAGTTGAACTCGATTTTTCAGGTTTCCCAGCACACTGGCTGCTTTTCGAATTCAGATTCCAAAAGCCAGGTGTGTCGTTGTATGTTGGTGTTGAAGAAGCCGTCGTCTCAAATGAATTTTATGCAATGTATTTATTTTGAGAACACTGCACAACATGCGTAATGTAACATACAGCTCGACAGCTGTAACATCGTCGTTGATATTCGTGGCAAAAAGAATACAGCAGTTGGTGATGGCAATGATGACACAGTGTATGAGACCGGAGGAAGCAAAGAAAAAGAAAAAGATGAGGAAAAGATACAATTAATTCTACATCTATTTACTTCTTCTTGGCAGCCTTCTCAGCGGACTTGGTAACTGAAGGAGAAAAGAATCAGCGACGTTGTTGACGAGCGCAATAGCGAGAGGCTCTTACCCTTTCCTCCGGACTTGTCAGTCTTGTCGACGGATTTGATGATACCGACGGCAACAGTCTGTCTCATGTCACGGACGGCGAAACGACCAAGAGGGGGGTATTCGGAGTAGGACTCGACACACTACAGGTATTACTTAGTTGATCAATTCCATAGCGACGCGAACAGATAGCACTTACCATGGGCTTGCTGGGGACGAGCTTGACAATGCAAGCATCACCAGACTTGACGAATTTCGGTGAGTCTTCGATCGATTTACCGGTACGACGGTCAATCTTCTCGATGAGCTCAGAGAACTTGCAAGCAATGTGGGCAGTGTGGCAATCCAAGACGGGAGCGTAACCAGCACCAATTTGACCAGGGTGGTTGAGAACGATGACCTGAGCGTTGAAGGAAGCAGCCTCCTTGGCGGGGTCGTTCTTGGAGTCAGAAGCGACGTTTCCACGACGGATATCCTTGACGGAGACGTTCCTGAGCGATATCGGTTAGCCGACGCCAAATAAACGACAGCGAGTGAACATACTTGACGTTGAAACCGACGTTGTCACCAGGAACACCCTGCTCGAGCTGTTCGTGGTGCATTTCGACGGACTTGACTTCAGTGGTCACGTTGGTGGGAGCGAAGGTGACGACCATTCCAGCCTTGATGATACCAGTCTCAACACGACCGACGGGCACCGTGCCGATACCACCAATCTTGTAGACATCCTGGAGAGGAAGACGAAGAGGCTTGTCGGAAGGACGGACGGGGGGTTCGATGGCATCGATGGCGTCGAGGAGGGTCTTGCCCTTGACGACACCACTCTTGGTCTCCTTGGTCCAGCCCTTGTACCATGGCATGCTACATCGCAGGTTAGGTGACTGGTAAAATAATGTGTACTGATCAGACTCACTTGGAGGACTCCTCCAACATGTTGTCTCCGTGCCATCCAGAGATGGGGACGAAGGCGACAGCCTTGGGGTTGTAACCAACCTTTTTGATGAAGGTGGAGGTTTCCTTGACGATTTCGTTGAAACGGTCTTCGCTCCACTATTCAAAAGGTAAGCGAAAGCTGATTACAATCAGATAAAAGGCGTACCTTGGTGGTGTCCATCTTGTTGACGGCGACGATGAGCTGACGCACACCGAGGGTGAAGGCGAGCAAAGCGTGCTCACGGGTCTGGCCATCCTTGGAGATACCAGCCTCGAACTCACCAGTACCACCGGCAATGATGAGAATAGCACAGTCAGCCTGGGAGGTACCAGTGATCATGTTTTTGATGAAGTCACGGTGTCCGGGGGCATCGATGACCTTTTTATCAAAGCAATCAGAGATAGCACTAAAACTCTTGAAGACGGGCGACTTACAGTAACCATGTATTTGGGGGTCTCGAACTTCCAGAGGGCAATGTCGATGGTGATACCACGCTCACGCTCAGCC
The DNA here is from genome assembly GCA_037176845.1 of Paramarasmius palmivorus. Taxonomy (NCBI): domain Eukaryota; kingdom Fungi; phylum Basidiomycota; class Agaricomycetes; order Agaricales; family Marasmiaceae; genus Paramarasmius; species Paramarasmius palmivorus. The sequence goes on along the minus strand of JAYKXP010000004.1, from coordinate 358,823 downwards.
TTGAGCTTGTCCAACACCCAGGCTAGTAAAAAAAAGAATACATCAAAACACGATCAAACGATCAGAAAAAAATTTTACGCACCATACTTGAAGGAACCCTTGCCCAACTCAGCAGCTTCCTTCTCGAACTTTTCAATGGTACGCTTGTCGATACCACCGCACTTGTAGATCAAGTGACCAGTGGTGGTGGACTTGCCGGAATCGACGTGTCCGATGACTAGTGAAGACGATGTTGAGGACGAGCGAGACGATGAACAACGATAAGCAACATACCGACGACGTTAACGTGAGACTTTTCCTTTCCCATTTTCAAGTGGTTTTCTGGGAAGACGAACGAATGTCAGTAATCTTTATCGCGCGACATCGAAAGGTGAAAAAAAGAAGCGAAAAAGTCGTTTATCGCCGCCGTAAGCGATGACAAGCGATCGCTAACATCGCCAACGACGATGAAAGACTAACGCTCGACGATCAAAAGAGATATCAAAGAAAGACTCACTTGGTGGAGGGGATAAAAAAGTGAGGAGGTGGTGGTAGGTGGAAAAGAAGTGTGAACTGTAAAATCGACGATGTTTGGCCTAGTTATACCCTACGGCACGCTAAAATTTTTTTAATCGATTGATGGCTGATTACAAAAACGTGACTCAATCTCAGTCGGTCCCGCCGAGAGCCGGCCGTACCTTCCTTTTTAGGTCAATCGATCCCAATCATCCACTCTGATTGGTCCCCCAGATTTTTTGTCTTCTGATATCTGTGCGTCGAAGCACACAATGAAATCGACAAGAAATTGACGCATTGCACGAGGGGTGTACGTGGATGCACTCGTATGTAGATACCGAATCACAAGATAAGGCCCCGTGAAAGACTTTTCATTTCTCCTCGCCAACAGTGAAGACTTGTTGAGTCTTTGCTCCGACTATTTTTGCTGGTCAGTCGCTAATTTTGATGAGGGACATGATTCGAGTAAAAAATATGTATTTCCAGCAGGTGATGATACAGACCGCAAGGCGAGCCACAGTCATATATATATCTATAACTTATGGGACGAGGCCTGGGAATTACGGTTAGCTCGGTTATGCTTATAAGCGAAAGTATCTAAGCAACGTTTACTAAGCGAAAATTTGATGGACAGCTCCGATCAAACCTTCAAACTCCGTCCCTTTCCCTCGCATCTCCCCTCAGGATCCTGTTGATCCCTTCTGTGCTGTCCATCCCTACTCTAATATTTGTGCTGTCTGAGGATTATAGGTATGTGAATCATTGTATCTATATATTATGGGACAATTTTGCTGAAGGATTGCCATTTTGGGCAGCGATGATGACATTTTTGATGTCCGAGCAGCCCAAGAGACCGTCAACAGACTCAGCGACCTGTTCGAAAGTGGTACAGTATCAAGTGTGTGTTGAAGTGTTTCTTGGTCTGTTTGTGTTAGTTTAGTTTCTGTATTGCTGTACTAGCATCTGTGCTTTGCATGGTGTTGAATATTCCAAGATTGCATGTAGAATTTTCTCTGTATATGTAAGATAGAGGACTTTCGCAATCCACGTCATCACGTGCTTGCCTGCTGCTAAGTCCAAAAATTCAAAAACAATTCGACAACGCCATATTCCCAAAATCTGGCTCCGAGGAAAATTCAAGGATACCTATTGGAAGGGACGCTCGGAGCCTGTTTTTCGATTTTGTGTGCCATGGTTGTGTTTTTGCGCATTTCGAGAGCAGCAATGTCAGCGCTAAACTGACACAAGATGACGTGGATTGCGAAAGACGCACACCTATGATAGATTTGACATTAAACAACTAATGGGACAGTATTAGTCAAACTGGATAATCCCTGGAGCTCACTGAAGTGATGCTATGAAATGCTCCAAGCTAAGTTGTGTGGATTGAGGGTGTTAGATGTATACTACCAGAGTCCATATTTCAATTTTCAACTCAGGGGAGATGGCAGGATGCTGCAGTGAACAATGAGCATTTTTTAGACAGGTGCTTACATGTTTGTACTTGGGAATTCACAGTTAGCTTGCTTTGATTGACTGTTGCCGAACTTTTGTCTACACAAAAATTTAATGCTCCTCACGGGGCGGTCAAGGGGGACCTCGCGCCGAAGGCGCGCAAGCGAAGCTTGTAGTTACAGGTGTGCTGTCGATCCAACGTCCGTGAGGTTTATGGATCTATGTGTACCGTAGCACATAAATTATGGATACAATTACTGTACTACAAACGAGCAGCGAAAGAACGACAAACATATAATGCATAGCGTCAGACGAAAGAATGATTCGCGTTTTACCTAGGTATGCCCCATCCACCCTTGCCTGCCAAGAACCTACATTGAAGAATCTTCTCAAATGTAGGCCTCTTGTCGACTTCTACCTGTAAGCAAGCTCTAACCAAGCAAGCAGCATCCCCAAGCGCGCCTCCTCCGTCCTCTTCCTCACCTTCAAGTTCTTTCCCATCGCCGCATCTCTCGTCTAAGGCGATGCATGCGTTGGCGAAAGGAGAGGTCAGACCTTCTTGAGCCTCGGCAGCGGTCATGAAGGGGCATTCTCCGACCAACAATACATATGCCACCACTCCAAACGCCCATACATCCTGCTCTTTACCAAAATATCTCTCTCCGCGGAGAATCTCTGGTCCTGCGTAGTCCAACGTTCCACTGAACGAATCCCAGCCTCCTTTCTTGACTAGGCCTGAACTCCCAAAGTCGATGAGAATTCCTTTGCCTCCAGCACCAAGGACAACGTTCTCGTCTTTTATGTCTCTGTGGACTATTCCATGAGAGTGCAAGAATGCCATTGCGTCGGCAATCTGTCCCAGATAGGAGCGAATGTCCCGAGGTGGCAGGCCTTGAGGATAGGACTCTACGAGGTCGAAAAGGTCTCCGTGGGTGGTATTATCATCCGGTGTCGTTGAAGGTAGAACTAGATAGTAATAGTGATTATCCTCGAAAAAATCCAGCAAGGGGCAGATGTTCGGGTGCCCCTTCACCAATTTTCCTTCTTCCCAATCACTAGACCTGCTAGGATCAGATGAGGAACGTGAAGGGTCCCAAGGTCTCCGGGGAGGTAGAACGTAAGAGGTGTTGGATATCGCTGACATGACGTATATTTCTATCGGTATCGTTCCATGTTTGGGGTGCTTTTTCCAACAATCTGCAAGGATACGAGACTTGATGATGAGCTTGATGACGAGGGGAGGCTGCGGCCGGGGATAAGCAAGAGGTATAAAGGGACATGAAGTGGACATACACCTAGAGATCCGTCCTTGAGTTTCTCTCGGCCACGCTTCACCAATCCGTAAGCGCCTCGACCGATATCTCCATCAATATGGAAATCGTCGATAGTCCTCGTTCCGAGAAAGGATTCCTTCGTCGGTGACGGGGCACGGGTGCTGGCGGCCACACTAAGAAAGCTGCTGGCGCTGCCTGCGCGCTGCAGACTTGGTGGCATGATGGTCGGCGAAGACGACTCTGATGGTGCTATCGACACACGTCCAGCAATCAAAGAGACTCTTTGCTGCGAGGAGCGCCGTCGAGGCCTCGGAGTCGATGGTGAGCGAACAATTGTAGGTCGCTGCTGCGGTATAGAAGGAGAGGGGGAGCGTGATTGTGACGGTGACATGTAGAACGCTGGTTCAGCGGTGAGAGTGTTTGTGACTAGACGCATCGGCGAAGCTGGTTTTCTGGTTATCGAAGCCTCGATAGGTGAGTCTGGGGGTGGTTTTGGGGATGGGGAAGCAGTCTTTTTCCTCTCCTTGTCTTCATCATTCTCGTCATTGTTGTTTTCCCAATCGAACCCCCTGCCGATCGAGGTGACTCCCCAGCTACCGACGCTTGCAGCTCTATACAATCTAGGTGTCGAATTCCAGTCGTCGTTGTCAAAAGTCAAGTCGACCTGTGTCTGTGTAAGCATGGAAATAGTAGATGGAGGAGAAGAACGAGAGCGGCCTGGGAAAATCCGTGGGACACGGCGCTGGGGGTGGAGTAGGCGACGGTAATACTGCCTCCCTCGCAAATCCGAGCCTGAGCGTAAATTTAAGTGATCTCGGCATGAGACGTCTAAGCCGTCAATAGTGGAATGCTGAGAAAGTCTAGTCGACATGGTCGCAAGAGAAGAAGGGCATCCTATCTAATTCAGCCAGATTACCAAAAACCTCGCGATCGCCAGATAACAAATCGAATTCATATGAATTCTCTGGCAAATACTCGAATCAATCTCTCCAGCAATGACATAGTTTACTGCTACTGCATGGTCCCTTCTGTCCCTATGGGTTATTTGCGGCGTACCTGGACCAATACATAATGTCTGAGCCGCCGCATCAATTCCTGTTCGCATCGCTTCACAGCGCTTCACCCAGCATTCTCACATGCACACAAGCCTACGAGCCCGGCAAGGAAGCCTCAGCCTCAGGGCTCGCGGCGACGGAACAAAAAGGCCTTTGAGAAAGCCAAGCTATCGGCCGAGCGAGGCTCTTCAGGGCTCTTCCAAGTCACTGCATTGGGAGAATTGATACAAACAAATACACAGTGTCTCTATCAGCTTGGTGATGGACTGTTACCTAGCCTAAGCCTAACAGACGTGTTCCACGGGCTTGGTATCAACGACTCGAGGACCAAGATCTCTTGCCACCGTCCTGTCGAACAATTCCATCATCATGCCGAACAGAGATCGGGTCAAAGCAGCGTCGTAACGCCCTTTCGACGATTCGTCGCGAATAAAGGCATGTTGGGCTTGGACTTCGAGCCACTGCAGAACGAGTATCAGTTTTCTGGGCGCTGGCAGAGACTCTAGGTGAACGCACAGTAACTGGAACATTGGCATCTTCCAGAGTCTTACGAATAAGATCCCGGCCAGCGCGAGGTACATGCGTGTCCTGTCCGAAATGAAGAGGTTGACCCGACGAATATCAAGGCTCGAATCATACCTGCTTTCCGAATATCATCTAAGAATACCGTCAGCAATGTCAAGACGCACGTAACATTGATAAATATCGTACTTACCACAAGCTCTCCTTTGCCCGCGAGGTCCCCGTTCCGGACCTTGACTAGAGAGTCATCATTCTTGCCCTTTCCGAGTGTCGCACTGTGAACGTCGGTAGCGAACCAACAGACAGTAGCAAGGACACGAGGGTCAAATGCAGCCTGGAATAATATTCTCAGGATAAAAAGTGTTTCGACGGCGCAGGACTACTGACTCGAAAAGCCTATTACACCGTCAGTGTTCGTTCGGAGATGAGAAATGTTCGCGTACCAGGTGGCCACCAAGGCACATGCCAGTAGCTGGTAAGATCTTCATCAGTCGAATTCTCTATATGAGGAACTGACGAATAAGTACCAGCAATTCTACCATTGCAGTTTGGCAGGGATACCAAGAGATCAATGGAGAGGGTAGCATCCTAGATGGTATATTTAGGCATATGCATCGCGATATCGGATGTCGATATTCACCTCATCATACGCCGCAACCTCTTTTTCAATCTGAAGTTACATGAGCCTCTTTCGACACAGCACGTTCGGGGCTACACGCCTTGTACTTGTTTCCTCTATCAGTGCCTAGAGAACAAAATCAGATTCGTCGCTCTCAGTATCACTGGAAGAGGACGGAACCTTCAGTATCGTATGGGAGAGGTTCAGGACCTTCAAACTCATGGTAGGACGACGGGCAGGCTAAAGATGAATCGGTTAGAATACACCGAGATCAAATACTACGTCTTACTCACCTACAACATATCCTTGACTGGCGATCTGGCTCGCAAATCGTTCTACAGGGCCGGTGACCTGGTAGATCTCACTATATACCTGAGCACAGGTCGTACAATCGTATCGGATTCCGATACCTGAATACCACAACACCTGTCCACCAAAGATGATTAGATCTAAGGATATTCGTAGCACCAAGTGCTCACCTGGAAACTTTGCTTGAGGGTATTCCTTCAAGACAGGTGAGATAACATAGATCTTCATAGAGTTGCCATTAGGGTCGAGTTTCGGCTGCACATCGTGGAAAGTTTTCGTGACGAGCATCGTGGAAGGTGTTGACTTGAATCAAGGAACGTGCGCGGCGCGTCAGAACTTTTTATAGCTCACACTCACGATGACAGTGCCTTGCTGTCCTTGCCCCGATGTCACCTCCAGATGCTCGTATCCGACTCTACCAGGTTGAGGATGAAAAGACCGTTCGGTTTGCCATTGGAAAGTCCAATTTGGAGGGGTTGGCCACTGCCAATAAAGAAGGTGCGTGCCTGAGACTATTGAAACATTATTTTATTCGCTCAATCTTTTGGTATAGCTGCAACTCATTGGTTGACTTTGAGCATTTGGCTTGTATTGTCGCTTGCTATGGTTGAATACATGCAATGGTGGCCGAAGCCTGAGCAAGGACTCCTCGGTTACCTAGGACCCATTCCAGCTTTTGGTGCCATGGCCGTTCCTTTCATCGCCCTGTTCGACTGGTGATTGCTCCGCCATCTTATCTTGTGTCAAAAAGCTTACTTCAAGGCAGGCTGAATCGTCCTCAGTTTGAGAACCTCGTCCAGGAAGCCCTTCGTGGACCAGACATTCCGGATATGTTACAGTATTATTCGCGTTCACCAGCTTCAGGGCTATGGCTCCTTGAATACAACGGTCATCCTGTCGGAATTTGCGCGTTGGACGCCTCTCTAGACTCTGAGAAAGTAGCTCTATCTACTACCTCTGAGCGTCCCGACGTTTCATCAAAAGGAACGTCCCAAACGGCCGTCATTCGCCATTTCTTTATCGACGAGCCGTACCGCAAAGTCGACATACAAAAAGATTTGTTGCACCACGCGATTCGACATGCATTCAGTGCCGACTCCAAGGTGCAAATGATCAAGATGACTTGTTCTTCCCTTACATATTATGTCACGAAGGGCTTGAAGGATGAAGGATTCACTTTGGAGCGAGAGACGTCGAGCCTTGGAGTGTATGGTTGGAAGACTGGTATCTGGACACTGGATAAGGATAGATTCAAGCCTTGATTCCCGTATATTGTAGCATGGCCATAATGCAAATTGTTCTGACTTTCCTGAACGCGACCAGCAGTTGTGAGCGACACTTGCAGTCGCGACTCGGCAAAATGTCTCTTCGTCTTCCTGACCTCCATGATCAACGAAGTCAACAGTTCATCCTCCTGCAGTCGTCTGCGGTGCAATCTTCTCTTCCGGTTCTTCGCAATATCCTGAACCATCGTCCAAACACGAACTCAAAGCTTGTGCTATTTTGCTTCTTACATCCACCTTCGAGCCTCGTCAACGAAGCACAATTGGCATCTGGAAACGTTGCCGTTCATGACTTTTTGGACCTCGTTCCGGGCTACAGCGATGATTGGAAAGATCCTAGAGAAGAAATCAAGGCTATTGTAGAGAGTGGTATATATTTTCTTCAGCATCAAGAGGATCAAGCTCAAATTTCGCCTAGAAACTACAACTACTCTGGATGTAGTCATAGATTCTGTGGATACCTTGCTATCCGACACTGGAAATGTCCCAGAAGTCTACTCATTCCTAAAGTCTCTTCTTGCTCTCGTTTTATCGCGGTCCAGTGAGTTTTCAACTCAATATATTTACCATGCCGTCTGAATGAAATTTTTTACAGAAACATCCCGTTTGATCCTGCACATCAACACACCATGTCCTCTTCTCCCCCTTCTTTGCTCCACCTCATTCTCGTCGTCCTTGATACATTTGATTGCCCATCCACATGCACTTCTTACGCATATTGCGAAAGAATACCTCACCTTTCCTCCTCCGATTTCACCTGCACCAAAGTTCTGGGGAGTCTTCATACCCGTCAGCGAACGTGTCCACGAGACTGAACGTCTGGTACTTCAGGGAAGCGGAAGTGGTGATCCCAAGGAATTCATAGTGGAGATCCTCTTGAGAGGAGGTAGTGATGGATCCGGAAGACGAAAGGGCGTGGAGCGTGCCCTGGAAGGCTGGGATACAGAGAATGATCGTGCTGTTGAGTTGAGTAAACTCACTAGCCTTGCAAAAATATTGGATAAGAAGATCATCGAAGAGGTGCGATTCACAATGCAATGATCACCTCCAAACTCACAATCACATCGTCAGGCTTCCCCGGATCCCACCCAAAATGTGTCCTTCAATCTACAGCTCACTCCATCTCAACAAGAAGCCAGAGCACGCGTTCCCCTGCCATACATCTTGGAAGGTATTTGTACTTCGTTTGATACTGTTGACACCGTTCTAATTTTGCTTTGTAGGCCGAGAGACAGCACAATCAGCACCACCACCAGGTGCCATTTTGTATGACCCTGATTCTGCTGATGATATTGACGACGATGATCCTGACGAGGACTTGGATATATAATACATCTACGAGGTTCAATACAGGGTGTAATTCTACTTAATCCTTGCGATAAAGAGAGGACATCTAATCCATAATCAAAGGGGTGGAGCCGCTATCAATTGCGTCTTGATTCAGAGTATCTAGCCCATGTTCCTTGGTTCCTCAGACCAGCAGCGAAACTGGAAAGGGCAGCAAGAGACACTCGGCGCGTTTTCTTCGTCTCCGAGTCAGCAGGGTTAGCGGTCTGCCTCGACGTTGAGGAACTGAAGCCGGAGGTCATAGGTGAGGCATATGAGGCACTATTCGATGGGGACCTCAGACCCGGAGGTGGCGGTACACCTGAATGTCTTCTAGAAGGTAAAACAATGCGATTTGGGAAACTGCCGTCGTTCTGTACAGGAGAGCTGCCGTATGGATATGGACGAGTTGGTAAAACGAGAGCAGAAATAGGTCGATGTCTTCGGTTCAAGTTGACGGGAATGGGAGTCGACCGACCCCGAGATGACCTAGAAGAAAGGCCAGGAAGAGAGAAAGGACGTTTCGCTCTGATTTCGTCGACGGTCTTTGGGCGTGCATGAGCCTCCAACTGCCTCCTGAAGTTCGGGGAGGTCGCTTCTTCTGATACAGCGCTAGTCTGAGGTGCATTTTGCTCTGCCATCTCTTGGTTGATAGCACTAAGGTTCTGAAACGGGTCTTCGTTCGACATAGGTGTGTATGTCTCTGGTGTCAAGCTAGGACGTGGTCTTCGTACACGCTAGAGAGAACCATTAGTCTTAAGTTTGTGAAGGAGATAAGCTGAATCTGCATACGTTCTGCACAGGCCCTGAAGGTGCTGACCTTTCACGTCCGTCCAGTCTTCCAAATTGCTGTTCGAGCTGCGGGAGTATCTGGGAGACGTTCGAATCACCACGGATATCAAGCACGTCGAGGTTATCTTGTGCCACGTCCTCGGTAACCTCTTGCTTTAAGGTTGTCGTTCTCCTGAATAGTATCTTCTTTATCTTTAACCCCAGCTTCTTCATACGAAAAAGCATTCCTGGTGTGGGACGACTTGGGTCCTGACTCGGACGCGCGGCAGGTTCTATGGCGTGCTCTATGGTAGGCTCGGTCTGTACGTGAATCCTGGGTACATCTGTGACAACGCTCTCATTGACGACAGGGTTCTGTGTCGTTGATAAGATAGCGATGGGCTCCATGAAGTCGTTGTCGTTTCCCCAAGACGACATGACCACCGCGTTCGCATATTCAACTGCGCTGCGAAGCTCTCTTTCGTCTGGGAGAGGTGCGATAGGGGAAGGAAGTGTCTGGGGTGAACTAGTGGGGATAGAAGATGATGGGCTGCTCGAGGAAGTCGGGAATCTGACTGCATCTAGACGTGCAGGAATCTCCAGACGCGCACGTAAGGAAGATGAAGGTGACAATGACAACGATAACGATGTTGACTCAGAGGACCCTGATGACAGAATGAGCCCTGTATCTTCGGAAGCTGGTGTGAGACATGGATGACCTTCGGAGCCAACAACTGAAGTCGAAGGCCTTGAGGGGACGGGTACCTCAAGGCTAATGACACTGTTATTGAGACTACCTGGAAGGGACATGTTCGTTAGCATGGGATGGCTTGACAGTTGTAATTCTTCGGCAGATGTTGATGGTAAACGAGAAGATGATATGACTGGAACGGAAAGTGCTTGCTGACGGCGAAAGTCGCGAGTAGAAAGAGGAGATGGGCTTGGTGAAGGCGTAGGGGAAGGCGTGCCAATGCGAAGTAGGCGAGAATCGTCATACTCTCCGTTGTCAGATGTGAGCCAAGAGCTGGTGTTGTCGTATGAATCGTTTGGCGTAATTCTAAGATGGGAAGGTCGGTTTGATGATGTGGGAGATCGAAATACGATAGAGGAAAGTTCTGAGCCCCCTGTCGAACTTCGCGACAGTGTAAAACGAGAAGAGTAAGGAGACGGGCTCGCCGAAGCAACACCGGCGATGATGGAATGCTGAGCGGAATGTGCGAGAGGCAAATGGATGGATTGAGCATTCAGAGACCCGGATGCATCCACTGCTTGATGCGGATCGTCGGTGGCGACGATCGAGATGCGTTCATGTATGCGCTTCTGGGTTTCGACAGGTAGGGGAAACAGATGTGAGGTGGCCTTCTCTTCAAACCGCACGCCCTGAGATGATCCTAGTGAGCTGGGAGAAGATGCGTCCTGTAGTCAATATCAATACGAATGTTGCTTGTACTATGGCGAGTTAAACAAAACGTACAGCGTTGGCAGAGTTACTCTGAGCAATATCGTTATTCAGTACGTCCAAACTCGCGGGAAAAAAAACTCACCTGAGTAAACCTAGTAAGATTAGAGCCCTCTGAGGAAGGAAGCGAGCTACCGATGCGTTCGCCCGAAGACACAGACTCTGGAAGCGTACCAACGGCCTCGGCCTGAGCTTCCTCGGTTGCTTTCGAAGGAGTACGATGCATGGACATCGCCAGCTGTTGCTGAAGCTGCATGACGCGTTCATGATGGGGTGCTAGCGGGTACGTGCGAGTCCTCTTATGGATTGGCGTTTCTGGCCACGATCCAGGTAGAATACCAATGTCCGTCGACGGTTCCTCGTAGTCCGGCTGCACCATCGTCGTCGTGTGAAATGGCGAGAGATGAAATGAAGATGAGCGTTCAAATAGAAGTCGACCTCGCTCGAGCTAGTCACAATCGTGACGCGACTCAAATAGAGATGCACTTGCCATAAAAGTAAAACGCAAAATCACGTTCAAAACTTCCTGAATAGTGTGATACAGCAAGTCTAAATGTATTCATCTATAACCTGTCCAGATCCATTAGATTATCCCGTATATAGATTTAATTACCCTGAAAGCACTCAGTATTAATTACAGATCACCTTTGACTGCTGCGTGGACTGATTGAGCAAAGTGCTCAATGTTGCCTGCGTTAAGACCAGCCATGGAAATACGTCCATCAGCAGTCATGTAAACGTGTGCCTTTTCAGCCAAAGCCTTGGTCTGAGGGGTAGTCAAGCCAGTGAAGCTATAGGCACGTTTCATTAGCATGCAGCCAGGCAAAATACGCGCAAACCCACCTGAACATGCCAATCTGACTCTTGATGTGGCCCCACTCGCCAGGAGTCTTGAGGTCATGGGTGAGCATGTTGTAAAGTCTCTCTCTCATGCTGATGATACGATCAGCCATGCCTTTGACTTCGCCTTCCCATTGGCTGTACAGCTGGCTATCGCTAAGGATAGCATTCGCGATTCTGGCACCGTGAATAGGTGGGTTGGAATACATGGGACGGATGACAATCTTAAGCTGACTGTCAACACGAGCCTTTTCTTCTGGGTCCGCGGTGGTAAGCGAGAACGCGCCAACACGTTCTCCGTAGAGACCCATATTCTTGGCGAAGGACTGAGCAAGGGCAACCTGGTGTCCCTGCGCGACGAAGTATCGAACAGCAAAGGCATCGTTGGCGATGTTACCAGTTGCAAAGCCTTGGTATGCCATATCGAAGAAGGGGAAGAGTTTCTTCTCCTGAATGATGTCGGAAATCTCTTTCCATTGTTGGTGAGTAGGATCGACACCAGTGGGGTTGTGAGCACATGCATGAAGCAAGACGATTGATTGTTCAGGTGCGGCCTAGAGATTCAGAACGAGGTAAGCAACGAATTTACGCACTGAACCAAGTTATCCTCACCTTTAAATCCGCCTTAAGTCCTTCAAAATCAAGACCGACAGTTTTCTTGTCAAAGTATCTGTACTGGCGGACTTCCAAGCCAGAGTCCCTGAAGACAGGTGTGTGGTTTCCCCAGGAAGGATTCGGGAGGTAGATGACCTTGGAGTGGGGGTAATGGCGAGCAAGGAAAGCCCCACCAATGCGAAGAGCGCCTGTACCAGAGATGGATTGGGTCACGGCAATCTATCCATGCAATCAACATGAGTCTAATAGCAGCCAAAGGGGTATAATCCGGTACACACCGAACCCTGGTTGAGGGGCATACTGTCGGCTCCGTATGCAAGTTTGGCTGCGTTCTTTGTGAAGTCTGCAAGACCTGTGATAGGGAGGTACTCCTTGTCTGGCTTTGACGCGGCGAGGAGGTCTTCAGCCTGGAAGGTAAATCAATACTGGGGGTCATAACGTTGACCAGGGGCTATTTCACGCACCTTCTTCACACTAGGCAATACGTATGGCTTGCCATTGTCGTCTCTGTAAGCACCGACACCAAGGTTGATTTTGCGAGGATCCTTGTCGGCTTTGAAAGCTTCGGTGACTCCTATGGATAGTGTAAGTGGTGAGGTGAAGCTAGTACCGAGTTCAAAACTAACCGAGAATGGGGTCTGGGGGACCTGCAGGAACAGCCGACCATGCTGAGATTGTACGAGCTGCGTTTGAGGTGACTGCAGCAGTGGCAGAACGACGAGCAAAGGTGGATGCCAACATTTTTTGAGGGAAATTGAAGTATGACCGCAAGCAGCGTGTTTTTATACCTGTTCGGCGGAGTTTTGCCTCGGCCGTTCGGGTTCTTTCGTGGAAAATTGCCCCGGCCCAGTCCCGCCAGGGGTCTAGATTTCCAAGATAATCAATAATTATCTTCGAGTCAGTGCCGAGTCAGTACTACTTTTGCAAGATTGATTCTTGAACTGTTACCACCACCATGGCAGAAGAGGAACCAAAAGTCACACAAGAACAGTGAGTATCATCCTTTTTACTGTCAAACACTTGCTATATTTTGTCAGAAATCCACCAGCAGAGAATGCCGTCCCATCCAAGAGCGAACTAAAGAAACGTGCAAAGCAAGCTGAAAAGGAAAAGAAAGCAGCTGAAAAAGCTGCCAAAGAACAAGAGCTTGCTGCTCAACGAGCTGCTGCAGAAGTGGTGCGTGAAATACTCCTTGATAAACTTGTTCATCGACTAATCAGAACGAATCAATCAGGATTTTGCCAAAGATTTCTACGGTCCTCTTCCTTTGCATCAATCACAATCGCGTCCAGGCAAACCTCGCGTGCAGATATCTTCTCTATCGTCTCGCGATGGTGAAACTGTCCTTTTCCGAGCTCGCGTGCACACTTCCCGTGCTCAAGGAAACAAGATGGTCTTCTTGAACCTCCGTCAGCGCACCGACTCCGTTCAGGCACTCTTGATTGTCACTCCTGAAAAGGTATCCAAGCAGATGGTTAAATGGGCTGCCTCTCTTGCCGATGAGAGCATAGTCCTTGTCGAAGGTATCGTCAAAAAGACACCTGAACCTATCAAGAGTGCAAGCGTAGAGGATGTCGAGGTGCACGTGTCGCAGGTGCGCTTTTTTCAATATCAGTTCATCCTTTTACTTATCATGACAATATCCAGCTTCACTTGATTTCCGGACTCGATGCACGATTACCCTTCACCGTTGACGACGCAAACCGCCCAGACTCTGAAATCGATGCGGAAGGCGCCCAATTCAACCGAGTACTTCTTGATACCCGACTCAACAACCGTGTTATTGACCTTAGAGTAAAGACACCTCACCCATTCTTTAAATCTCCGCCATTAACCTTTTACATAGACGCAAACCAATCAAGCTATTTTCAAACTTCAGTCTGCTATCGGGGACCTGTTCAGACAGCATCTCAGTTCGAACGGGTTCGTTGAGATACATTCACCCAAACTTCAGGGAGCCGCTACCGAATCTGGCGCTTCTGTCTTCAAAGTCAGCTATTTTAAGGGTGAGAAACAATGTTCATTCCGTATCTCAGTCGACTGATGTCTTCCCCAAGGCAACGCTTTCCTTGCCCAGTCACCTCAGTTGGCCAAACAGATGTGTATAGCAGCCGATTTTGAGCGCGTGTACGAGATTGGACCTGTCTTCCGTGCAGAAGATTCAAACACCCATCGTCACCTCACCGAATTCATGGGTCTTGATCTGGAGATGGCCATTGAAGAGCATTACCACGAAGTAATGGAATTGTTGGATGGACTGTTCATCAGCATTTTCCGTGGCCTGCGGGAGAAATATAGAAAAGAGATCGAGGTCGTGGGTAAGCAGTTCCCGGCCGATGAGTTCAAATGGAGAGAAGGTCCCGAGGGCACCTTGAAGCTGAAATTCAGAGAGGCCGTCGACTTGCTAGTGGAAGATGGTGTCCCCAGAGAGGATTTGGACGACATCAAGTAAGTGCAGGGCCAATCCTATTATATTGGAGTGGGCTCTGACATTTTATCAGCACCGAAAACGAGAAACGGCTTGGCAGAATTGTCAAGGCGAAATATGACACTGACTACTTCATCATTGACAAGTTTCCGATGGAGCTACGTCCGTTCTATACCATGCCTGATCCAGAGGATCCTGTGAGAAACCTGCCATTTAGTTGTCAATTCTGCATCACTGATCCATACATCCTCTCACTGATAGACCCTTTCTAACTCCTATGACTTCTTCATGCGAGGCGAAGAAATACTTTCCGGCGCTCAACGTATACACGACCCCAAGGTTTTGGCCGAGAAGATGCTTGCTAAAGGAGTTGATCCCGAATCGATGAAAGGATACATGGACGCATTTCGGATGGGCTGCCCACCGCATGGCGGTGGCGGAATTGGGTTAGAGCGTGTCCTGATGTTGTTCTTGAAGCTCAACAACATCCGACGCGCATCTCTGTTCCCAAGAGACCCCAAGAGATTGGAGCCTTGAGAGATACTGAATGAAGATATAAGATGACTCTTTTGTTGTAACAATTGTGCTATAGAATTGAAAAATTTGACGGACCGAACAACCTCAATTGGCTCCTCGGCTACCGAAACGGGATAAGCTGTGGAGTTGCATAAATCCTGCCGATCAAGCTCGCGTAGATTACAGCGGGTGGGGTAAGCATGGCCGGGTCACTCGCCAGAAGACCAAATAGACTCAATAGATCCCGTTTCAAATAGTATATGTCGTCTCATGTAAGGTCTCCACAAAACAGATCTCTTCGCAACCCGTTCCCTTTCTTCTTTTTTCTCCTCTTTTAACCCAGTCACTCTTTTCCCCTCCTTTACCGTCCCCCCTACGATTCGACAATTATCTCCATAACATTTCCTTCTCGACCAACCATTAAACCCAGCCGTATCACGCCACCGTTCGCTATCATCAGTGATACCTCACCATGGAGGGCAACCAAGTCGGATCGTCTCCGCCCACGAATAACTCAAATACCACCTCGACATACTACTCAAGCTCACTAGGACAGCGACTTATAGGAGTGGGAATAGTCCTTGGTCTCCTCGTCGTGGCGCTGTTGCTGTGGGTGAGATTTGCCAAGTGGCCGCGGAGAAAATTGAGGGGACTGGGGTGCACATGTTTACCGGAGCCACGAAGGAGCAAAACTACGCTCGCTGAGGAAGGTGGCATGGGTCCGGGAGGATTCGAGATATCCCAGCGCACTGTGAGGGGCTCTTCGAGAGTCACGATACAAATACCACCAGAATATGCACGGTCCCCGGAGCATCATGCATCCTTCCGCGATGCGGAAGTGGGACTCAAACACGCGAGTAGTTCCAGATATAAAACACATTGGGAAGAACCCCATCCAGATGTTATTCCTCCGCCAAAGGTGAGCGCTTGAGCGATGATCGTTGTTCGAAGGCTGCCGAAACTCATCAATATGTGTGACAGTTATCCAGCGGGTACTACAAATGAGCAGCTGAAAAATGGACCAGTCAAGGACAATGAACATACCCTCTTCTACTTACAGACCATGTAATTTGTAGTTGTACCCGCTCTTCCTCATAGATGGACTACACGAGAAATTGGAAATTTCCAGATCGACGGAGAAACGGAGAACTGTGACGGTGACGGAGCGGTGATGACGTTATTCACTCGGGCGAGCAATCGAGATCAAGCCGATTGAGGTCTCGGCGGTGAACGTTGCTGATAGGAAATGTTCATTTCATAAAGATACAATAGTATATGGGTTCCAAAGCGGACAGCACAATGAGGTACGAGTGTGGGTGCGAAGAATAGCGATCTATGAGTAGGGGTGGTCGTTAACTTTAATGAAACACACATCGAGGAAGATCTGCCTGGCTCCACTATGCAAAATACTGAAGAGGCATCAGATAAGCTTTTCGTGACGGAGAAACCACAGAAAGACTAACCAACTTCATTAAGACCAAATAACAATCACCGTCTTCGACTTCTCCGCCCACTGGTCCGTGAAGTGTTTGACTGCCCAATCATGTTTGGTGGTATAGATCCACCTTCCAATGCGGCAGCTATCACTTCCGCTGGAAGATCTATATGAACACCATCTGCATATGTCAAAGCGTCCAACGGAGAGTAGGCCGGAGGATCACGTCTAGATAGTGATGTGGTAGACAGCCTATCATCATCGTTAGGTACAGCCAGATGGCTGGATCCCGACCCTGTTCTACGATGGTCTGACCTCGAGAGGGCCTGCAAATGTATATCACGTTGGTTAGGTGTGGGGGGCTCTGGGCTCATAGGAGAATCAGGAGGTGGGTGTACCTGAGTTGTTACTTCTGAGCCTGAGTTGTTTAATGATGTAGCCAAGTGAGTGAGAGACCGACGGATACGCCGAGGCGTTGAAAATGGGTTGCTCGCACCTGTATCCACAGGGGAATGCGATCTCGACGAAGAAGAAGAGGAAGAGGAAGAGTCACTTTCTGAGTCGACTTGATCTCCAGAATTGCCCGGAGAAGAAGGAATGTTGGCATTTGGAGGAGCATGGAAGGGAGCATCCGTTGGAGACAGATATCTGGGAGAGGTGCTAGGCTCGCCATTAGGTTCCTCATCTATGGGAGTGATAGGCGGTGGTGGTGGCGACATATCTGATGAGCGCAGTGGTGATGAAACAATCACATCGCCATTATTTGATCGCGCAGGGCGTCGCGAGCGGTGTGATCTTCTGGATGGTGTAGGTGATGCTGCGCTTCCTGGGGTACCATGAGGGGTGTTGTCTCCGCTGAGACGCGCTCTCCCACCGACATCAAGAAGAATACTACCACGCTCACTCCCATAGGCCGGAGGAGGTGCAAGGGTTCCCACGCTGGGAGCCAAGCCCCATTTCTTGACGTTGGCTTCGACGAAGACAAAACCAGCCTGCCCGAAATTGACATGAACACTGCAAGGTCCATCTGCCCCAATAGTAGGGAAGAGGTTCCACTTGTTGAGGCCAGTGAAGGCATCATCCATTTTGCGCCCATTGCGAGTGTAGAATACGGTGCCTGAGCGGGGCCGGTAACCAACACCCAAAACGTCGCCTTCCTTTAGTGAAGAGCCGTACGAGGTTGCAGTGAAAGGATAGTTGTGTGATTTGTCACCATTTGAATGGTAGGCAATGGAATAGCGGTTTAGGCCGGGCAACCTGAAATGCGGATATGGTTTGGTGGAGAGACCAATGGCGACGTTTGTGGACTCTGGAAGGTCGAACATCTTCACTTCCCAGTAATAAACCTCATTAAGTTTTGGTAGAGGTAGATTAGACTGCACACATGACGATGATGCGGGGTCTGGAAGGAAGGTGATCTCGGTCCGTGCATGGACGAGAAGGGAGTTTATGGTTTCGATATCGGGCTCAAAGGACCAAGCAGAGACGCCTTTCTCCTGGATTGAAAGAAATTGGGAGAGTGTAATGTCTGTTGGTAGAGAATTCGGAAGATATTGGAGCTGATAGTCTAGTTGATAAACCAGCTCAGACGAGTTGAAAACCAATGACGATAGGATACGAACCTCTTGCTCTGAGGTACTCTCTTCGAATATTCTCCGGGACTGATTCAAGCCAACGGGTTTCCATCATCTCAAAGCCGCCTTCGCTCTCGATGAGCTCTTCTCTGGCCATGTCAACAGGGCCATCATGGTCTCGCAAAACGATACCACGTCTCCTGCGAATAAGGATGATACACAGAAGAAAGAGAAGAAGAAGGAAGAGAAAGGTTGAAAGAACGATGAGGAGAGGAAGGAGAATTATCCATGCGTCGCCTGGATCGGGTTCATTGGGGGAGGTCATGGTTGGAAGGAAAGAGTGTGTGTCACTATGTCAAACTGCCGCGCCTCTTCCTTTCCGTTCACCCATCACCCACTCACTAAACCATCATGGCCACTTTGAATCCTTCATCTCCCTCTGTTCTCAGGCGAAAACCATCAAGTCGTCGTCGTGCTGCTTCTCATGTACCACCTCCTCAAGAAACCCATGAAGTATCACATCGATTTCTTCTCTTTCAAGTCTTGGTTTCTCATCAAAAAGTACTTTCCAGATCGCTTTGTCTGCTATTCGAAATCTCCTCAAATCTAGAACTTGCTATGATGCATTCCCAATCTCTTTTAGACTTATAATATTAGATACAAAACTCAACGTCAAGAAAGCCCTGCAATGCCTGTTGCTCAACAGTCAGTCAAACCCCACTCTTGCTCCTTTTTAGCCTATTCATTCTGTTTTCTAGGTGTTGTATCAGCCCCATTATGGAATAGCGAAAAGTCTGAATTCGCGGGAATGCTTACAGTCCTCGATATCATCCATCTCATTCAATATTACTATCGTACCGCATCCTACGAGTTGGCAGCGACAGATGTAGAGACATTGCGTCTGGAAGCATTGCGTGGTCCGTTTTGGTTCTTTTCTTGCTCGGATCTCCTTTTCTGACAATTTGTAACACAGGCATCGAAAAGGAACTTGGTGTTGCCCAACCCCCGCTACTGCGAAAGCATCCCATGAGCTCCCTCTACGAAGCGGCCCAAGTTCTTATCCAAACACATGCCAGACGACTTCCTCTCCTGGACTACGATACAGAGACCGGTCATGAGGTTATCGTGTCTACTCTCACACAATACCGATTGCTCAAGTTCATTTCTATCAATGTATGGGTTCCTTCTTGCTGCGCAATTCTCCCACAACTTATATTTTTCGTTTTCAGTGTAACAAGGAAATCCAGCAACTCCATCTCCCTCTACGCAAACTCGGAATAGGCACATATGTTCAATACCCCCTAAATCAAGTTCCGGAAGGAACCAGCCCATATCACCCCATCGCCACCGCAAGTATGAACACTACCGTTTTCGACGTTGTACACATGTTCTCAGAAAGGTCTATCTCTGCTGTTCCTATCATCGACGAGGATGGGATCGTGGTCAACCTTTACGAGACTGTCGATGTGATTGTACGTCGTTTTTGGTCTCGTGAGTTTGTTTAGAGTTATTAACAAGGTTTTTAGACCCTGGTTCGTTTGGGCGCATACCAGGCACTGGACCTCAAGATTTCTTCAGCTCTTGAGCAGAGATCTCCTGATTTTCCCGGTGTCGTCATTTGTAACGCATCTGACTCTTTGGGAACTCTCCTTCAACTCATTAAGAAGAGAAGAGTACACCGATTGGTCGTCGTGGAGGGCGAGGTAAGATTCGCGCGACTTCTTGATCGGATTCAAGCTCATGGTTTGCTATAGGAAGAAGAGAAGAAAGGTGGCAAGAAGGGACGCCTGTTGGGCATAATCACCCTCAGCGATGTGTTGCGCTACATTATCGGCGTAGAACACCAGCTTACGGAAGACAGCCGATCTCCATAGGTTATACTTGACCTATTTTCTGTTATCGCTGTCGTGTATTGTTAGATTACGTCGTCGCCTTTGCTATGTGTTGGATACCTGTGTATTTTGTTTACCTCAATGAAAGCCAGTCGGCGTTAACACGCGCGTCACTTTTCTATTTGCCACCACCTCCACCCAACGCGCCGAGCGCAAGATGCTGGGTTGCCTGGATAATGACGGGACAGCACTAATTTGGATACTATCTTCTGTCTTTCTCATTGGCGCTGGGATGTGGCTTTCTACTCGGTCGTCCGATCCGTATGGCACCTTTCATTTTGAGCTGAACAGGCTCCCGGGAGACGATGAAAGTAAGCCACCCAAGACAGAATGGCTCAACATGGGCTTTTGGAAGGTAGATATCGTTTTCATACCTCCATTGCACTGCTCATGTTTACCTCTACAGGACACCGACATTTTTCCGGTTGCTTGTCGAGGTTGGTTCACTCCTTCACACTGTGTCCGACGACTCACTGTTGTTGAGCTCAGCATTAGCTCTTCGTCTCACTCAAGCTGCTGGACTACGTGAAGGAGACAAAGTACTCGGTGAGCGGAATACCAAAAGCTTTCCGACAACTACTCAACATGGATCCTTTGCGCGTTACAGATGTCGGACATGGCACCGGGGAATCCCTAATGTTCCTCCTCTCTGCATCCTCAACTCCTAAGCTCGGCAGCCTGACAGGCATAACTAGCCTTCTTTTTCACTATGAACGTTCCCGAGCTCGGGTCGACAGCCTAAAATCGACTGGTACAGGAACAGAAACCGAATTACATCTCGGTGACGCTGTTTATAGACCAGGGGTCACGTCCAAACATCCCCTGTGCCCTACGAACCCTTCCAAGTACGACGTCATTCTTGCGTTGGATTGTGCGTATCATTTCCAAACGCGCCGGCAGTTTTTATCCCAAGCTTTCGAGGGTCTGGAAGGTGGTGGAAGGATAGGATTGGCAGATATCTGTTTTGATGATGAGGCATTGAAGACCACAAGTCTAATACGTCGCTTTCTCAGAATGATGCCCAAGGAGAATGTGGTGGGTATGAAGGAGTACGTGAAAAGCATGGAGGACATCGGCTATACCAACGTGGAACTGGAGGATATCAGTGCAAACGTGTTTCCTGGATTCACTTCATTTCTGAGGAAACGAGGCATCAAGTGGAAACTCTTTGCCTACATACTTAATCTTTACGCTCAAAAAGCAGGTGCACGGTTCGTTATTGTTACTGCCCGTAAACATTTGTAAACTCGGTAGAGCAATAAGAGGAGTTGCCAATTTGGGAATTAGCACAGTAACCGTCTGCTTTCATGAGTGCCATTCAGGCCATTCACATTAGCGACTACCAAGAACGCTCGGATCCCAAGCCACATACTGCTTATCGTATCCAAGTTCAGGCCAATGTCCGGTCATGGTCCATGTGGAGGCGTTACTCAGAATTCGACGACCTTCATACCGAATTGACCAAGGCTACGGGATCTCCACCTCCTCTACCTCTACCTCCTAAACACAGGCTCTCTGTATTTAGGTCACACAGTGATCCAAAGCTCCTAGAGGAGCGCAAAGCAGGTCTCGAAGCATATCTCAGAGCTATCCTCAGCTCAAAGGATGACAAATGGAGGGAGACCTTTGAATTCAAGGACTTTTTAGGAGTCCCTGTTGGGAGACAAGCAGGCGTTGTCGGTGGACCACCAACACAATTCACTTCGGCCTCATGGCTCGATGAACACCAAGAGCTCCAGAATCGTCTTCGAGACGTCCGTGCCGACATCAATAAACGAGAAGCCTTGTCCGATCAAGGTGATGTCAACGCATCCCACAAATCCAACGTCAGCGCAAAACAGAAGCTGGCTGGTGTATTGTCTCGGATAGGAAACTTGGGTAGAGGGTTACAGGAATTGGCTATGGGTGGTATGAGTGAAGGAGAGTTGCAGAGAAGGACGGATATGGTCGCACGACTACAGGATGACTGCGAAAAGCTGGGCAAAATGGTGACGGTAGCGAGGCAGCAGAGTGCTCGGCTTGGCGGCGAAGTTGGTACCTTTGCTACGAATACTGCATCAGCTTCTGACCGTGAAGCTCTTATGGGCCCCAATACGTTCACTCGAGTCACACGAGTATTTGGGAAACCGCAGGAAACAGAGGAGACGCGCCCTCTCGACAATCACGGTCTCTTTTCGTTGCAACAGACACAGATGCAGCAACAAGATGATCAGCTTTCTCAACTTACCACCATTCTACGTCGGCAACGACACCTCGGGGAGGCCATCTCTACGGAAATTGCATCGCAGATTGACATGTTGGATGATGTTAATAATGAAGTTGACCGTGTTGGGGGTAAACTCCAGACGACCCAGAGGCAGTTGAATAGATTGGGATAGGATTGGCATTTGATGAATTTACATGTTACGATCTTGGATGGAGTTGGATGGACCATTGATAGGAATAGGAGCTACAGGTGTATATATTAATTGATGTCGATATAATACAGGTATGATTATCCACAAATGAGTAGAGTTACAGTCCGAGAGTGAGGTCTAAGGGGGGCTCTATCGTGACTGGGTCATTTCATTTTTGCGACAAGAATTTTCCGACACCCTGCATAGATGAGTTAGAAAGGTTATATCTTGGACTACGGATCGTGCTTACCTCGAAGCAAGCAATCATAATTCCGCAAGCGGGTGCAATTTTTGCCACACGAGGAGTGAGGCCTGCAAAAAGTGCTGAGACACCTTCTGTGCGTATTATTTGCTTGATGAGCTGCAGTGACGAAGTCGTCTGCATGGCGTCTGACGAAGACATGACTAGAGCCTGCCTTCGTGTTTTAACGACGTCCAGAGGTGAAGTCAGCAGAGCTGCAGCCGTTCCGCTCGTTGCACCGCTGATGAAGGCCACCCATGCACCTTGTCGGTTGTATTTTGCGAAACCCCGCTTACATGACTCGTAACCAGCCCAATATAAACCAGAAAAAGGCACGTCTCTCCAAAGAGTAGGCCCAAGGCCTCTCCAGAGTGACATTATACCTTGTTGTCTAGCAAGTCCATGTATTGACGATAAGACGGAACGAAGGGTATGCGGAGTATCGGCCGAAAGCGGTGTGGATTGCAAGTTGGTCCGAATGAGTTCGAGTGGAGAGACCAGAGTTGAGATAGCGCTCCGTGCAATGACACCTGCAGTCAAGGGAACGGCTGCTGCAGGAAGAAGCGGAGGCAGTACAACGTTCAGCAAATGGTCGTAAGTGAGCATGTAAGATGTGGAAGACGGAACTCCGATGACCCTGCGGAGGTACTAGTGAATCAGAGACACATGGAACTAGCAAAATACGACTTACAAAGTTGTCCCAGCGCCCTTCCACAGCCCACGGATGCCTTCCGCTCGCCATACATGGCGTACGGCATCAAAGAATCCATTGACTCTTTCTGTCCTAAACACGCCATTTTCCCATACACAAACGAGTTCCCCTTGAGTTAAAGGACGTGCCAACGAAGACATGTTTCGTACACAAGGTAAATGTGAAGGTTGACAGCAAGTATTTGGAGGTGGTCGAGGGAACAAGGGAGCAGACTGTGAAGGCCGCTGTGTTTGGAGCCGCGTTTTAACGACATCGAACGGCGTCACTGTAGCGAACAAATTAATACTGAAAAATGGCGACAAACTGTAGCACTTACTCGTCAAGGCTGTCATTGTTGAGCCTGTAGCTGCAGCTACAAGCTTTGCATGAAAAGGATGCATGGCGCTCGGATGACGCTCCTCGATGTCCGGGAAGAAGAGAGAGCAGAGATGATAAAGCAGCTGGAAATTATCAGATACCGGTGATGCCGGTCCTTGCCGCTACCGGCGCGGCGGTCTCTGGGAAAAAGTGAAAAGTGTTCCTAGTCAGCGCAAAACTCTCTCTTTCTCTCTCTCAATCATCTGCTATTACTTTAGACCTCGTTCTCACCCGTTTACTCGTAACTCTCTTTTCTCGCATAGCTCAGCTTTCGTCGAAACGCTTTACAATCGCTGCAAATCGCTGTCTTTCTTCATCGCGTCTCTCTGATTCAATATGGCTTCAACCTTGACCGGCCCAGCTCTCACAGCTTCTAGAATGGCTCTCACAGCTGCTATAGCTGATCACCCAGAAGTAGGAGAGGCATCTGCAGAGCAAGGAGAAATCCAAGAAGTAAACATGGAGTCTCAGGCAGAGAGTATCCGAACCGTTTTCAGTGACCCCACAAATTTCAATGTCAAGGTGTGTACATAAATGTCTGTTGCCCACTGCGCTCTTTCAACTCACTGATTCGGCTTCACAGCATCCTCTCTACTCTTCTTGGACCCTTTGGTTCGACTCTCCCATGACCAAAGGTCGAAATCTTCCCCAAACTCCCATCTCCGCCTTCCCCCAGACCCCAGTGGTTCAGACACCCGGTCCTGCTGCTGCTCAGGGCTGGATGGAGGATATTAAGCGAGTCATAAGCTTTGATAGTGTTGAAGAGTTCTGGGGGTGAGTACCATGCCTACGTGTCTCGGTTGTCAACAGACTGTTGATGTACGTCTACAGATTGTATAATAACATCGTTCCACCTTCTCAGCTACCCCAAAAAGCAAACTACTACCTTTTCAAGGTTCGCCTCGTCCTGTGCCCCGCGCGTTTAGGTCGCTCATATGCACTCTTTTTACAGGAAGGCATCATTCCAGCTTGGGAAGATGAAGCAAATAAAAATGGCGGAAAATGGAGCATTCAATTACCCAAAGACAAGAACAGAGGCAACGTAGATAAAATGTGGTTGTATACGGTGAGTCAGTTCTCCACACGAGTTCTTACATATGACTTAATGCTGTCACAGATGTTGGCGGCTATCGGAGAGACGTTTGATCCCTCATTGACGACCGCTGATCCTTCCAAGCCGCCGCCCACCTCACTTATCACGGGAGTCATTGTGTCTACTCGTCCACAGTTCTACCGTTTGTCAATATGGACGAGACTGGCACCAGGAGTCTCGGATGAAGACGGATTGAGGGAACGAATTGAGTCGGTTGGACGTCATTTCAAGTCGAGTGTACTAGGTTATCCGGACAATGCAAAGTTGGCGGGACCATTAGCAACGGAGGTGGAGTTTTTGTCCCACAAGGACTCTGAGAAGAAGAAGGGGGCGAAGAAGATTATAGTCTGAAGTATACCTTCCTGTGTTTTTATAATCGATATCTATGTTTCATTGGGGATGCACGCGGATACTTGTGGCTGAGTCGAGTACAGAGTATGTACAGGACTTTCGAGTAGTAACTCTTTACCGCAAGTGGTCGGCTAGACTGTGTGGCGGTGCCTGTGGAATGGGAGCTATGCAAGACGTCATCGCATCGCGCAGTTTGTTGCAATAAAGAAAAGTGGAAAGGTTATCCAACAAGTTATCCTTATTCCATTACCACCATCACTTCTATGCCTGTTCCAGGATTTCTTTCATCTTTCGCCGATAAGGCTCAAACTGCTCTTCAGTCTTCGCCTCTGGGTCAACATATCCCAGGACATAGACCTACGTCTCCCGATGCTAGCACTCAGCCGTCGGCAAACGAATCTGCTCAAGGCTGGGGTGGCCAACACAAATCTCATGCCTTTGAAGCTATTCAATACCAAATTCGAAGTCTCGGACAGCAATATGGGTCAGTTTCGCACTCCAGGGTTTGATCTCTTACGAAATTGACATTGTGTTTATTACCAGATCCACGACACCTGTCCAAAAGATTATCACGACCGAGAAAGGAGTGGCTATTGATTTCGATAGCGTCGCACGCGATGCCAAAGCACAAAGCAAGGAGCTATACATGTGGGGTCAGAACGAGCAAGATGATCTCAAGGATGGTGAGCCCGATATCAACCGTGGTTGTCTGGGCATCGATACTGACGCTGTTATCACCAGTCACGGATAGATTAGCCTATCTCAACTTTGTTCAGGGATCCTTGGCTAGCTCTCTTGCAGCCAAATTGGATGCGGCACGCGCCCCCTTGAAGACTTTACGCGACGCTGAGACTGCGCTACAACCTAGACGAAATATTCGCTCAGGTTTGCGAACTCAGATTGCAAGAATCGAACATGACCAGCAGAAGGGATACGAGAAGAAATTGGCTGAGTTGAGAGATCAACTCAGAAAGGCTGAACTCGACGATGCCAGTGCCGAAGCTGAAATCGAGCTCCTGAAGCGTCAAGGCGTCAAAGCCTCAGAGTCTCTCAAGTTCGAAGCATTCCGTGAGGTATGATCAGACCTGCAACCCTCTAAAAACATACTAACCGCCGGCTCTAGTTTGGAGAAAAGCTCGTTTTGGTGTCTCAAGCTGCTGCTAGCCTGGTGGACGTGCTTCCCACCGTACCGCCAAGTCAGTCGAGCCCATACACAGGTGCACAACGGACAGGCAGTATTCGTGCCTCTCTGCAGCGCGCCCTCGACAACTACAAGACTGGCCACATCAACTTACCGACTCAGAGCAATGCTTCTGATTTAAGTCGTTCAGATACCGTGAGCTTTGGCGAAAGTCACGCGAGCGAGCTCTCCAGTATCTCTTCGTCGATCCCGACGACAGTTGAACCTGGTATTCCTCTCACACCTCCTGCTGGGGCCAAATCTCAATCCCCTCCTCTTCCAATTACAACTGACACCGCGCCTGTCATTGATAATCGCGCCTCTCCTCCTACAAAGACGCAATCACCGCCTATTAATCCATCGGATCTGAATTTGTCGCCTGCTCCGATCCCTCACATCAGCTCTACAACGTCAGCCAGTATTTCTGGTGGTGCACTATCTACCACTTCTCCCGCCCCTGTTGCTCCCGATCCTCTCAAACCAGCATCAGTTCTCCCTGCAATTACACCCACAGTTGCCGAGACAGGAGTCCCCGTCTCTGCAGGTGCCGGAGGTCCTGGTCCATCGAGTGGCTCTCTTCGCGACTTGAAGTCAGATTCGGCCAACCCAGGAGGCCCCCAGAGCCCACCGAAATGGGAAAGCGCAGAAGAGGAGAAGAAGAGATTAGCTTCCTTGTACTCACAAGCGTATGGCAGTACGGCGCCAACTGCTGCGCCACCCCAGCACGAGAGCGCTGAGGATGAGAAGAAGAGGCTGGAACGCGAGGAACGAGAGAGAGCTCTGCAGGGTGGTCCTAACGACCCGACTCGGGACTCGACGAAGAAGGATAAGGATGAGGATCTACCTCCGTATCAAGATCTGTGAGCTTACTGGTCGTAGTGTTTTTCTTGTTTTGAACTAGCGGCGAAAACGCCTTCCTCTCGGACCAGCTGAATACGTTGTCAAAGTGATTTGGTTTCTGAATGTACATTTACAAATGGACCACGGTTTCATAGTGTAATTAAATCGGGGACGATTCTATTAGGGTACGTGCCTAAGTGCGTGTAAGGTAGGGAAAATATATGTGGAAGTACGGGGAAGCCTATTTACTATCGGTGGCGTAAGTTTCAAGAAAATCAAAAAAAATGCATTAGTGAATAAAACACCTAAAATATGTCAAGCAGAAAGTAGCCCTGGTTACCTCGAGTAAATCGGCCCAATCATGGAGGAGAGCAATTAGTGGAAGAAATTAATACGTGAATTGTACCAAGAAATTAGTGGTGGATGCCGCGATGGCTGTGCGGTGAGAAAGACTCGTCCACACCATGAGCCAAACGGATTGGTTCCCGCTGCAGGAGCGCTTCTCGCCGTTTGATTAACCTGACAAACTGTCGGAAACCAACCCGTGGTTAATTTATGCCAAAGCTAAGATTAGTAAAAAATTTCGTACTCACTCGTTGCTCTTCGGCCATGATTTTGAGATTGAGCTTCTTGTTGGTGTTTTCCATGTGGAGCAGAAGCGTCTGTACCATGTGTATGTCAGATATGTGTCAAGGGATGAATTAAGATAAAGATCCGAAATGCTAGTATTTTTGGGGTGTTGAGTAGATCCAGTAGAATGCAGCTTACCCTGACAGAGCGACTACTTAAACCCTTGTAAGTCGACACGCGTTCAAGGGGAGCTGGCTGTGCTCCTAGAAGATTTAATTGCTCATGGAGATAAACCACGTATTGCTCAAGACATTCCAACAGCTGTCTCTTCTTCTCGTGAGACGATATCGGGTCCCTGATTAGACATGTTCAGCACAGAATTGAAAGCAAGCTTCTTTGACTACTCACTGAATTGGCAGAGCGAAATTGAAGCCCGCAGACAGCGATAGGTCGTGCGGATGACGCTGAAATGTCTTTTGAACGCCGTCGCCACTGTAATCAGATTCTGGGGTCCCAGTACCATTGACTACATTCAGTTCGGAGAGTAGTTCGCTTGGAGTGGGGAAGGTATCAGCGACGACGCTGATTGGCCCATGAAAAGCATCCTGATAACTTGGCGAAAAACCGTCGTGCGGCGACGAGTCGCTTGGTGTAGACGGGACGCCATCATGATAATTTGACGACGATGAGGATGAAGACGGCGATTGCGGAAACTCGGGTTTTGGAGCGACATGTTCGATTCCTTGCCAAGGTGGTATTGGGCACGAGCCGGGAAGTGGTATCGGCGCGTGAAGTGGAAGGGCAGTAGTCGAGCATGGATCGAGAACATGCGGTGGCGGTGGAAATCCACTGTAGCTGATATCCACGGGGTGCGCGAGTGGCCAGATCCCCGGTGCGCTATCGGGTTGTGCACCTGATTTCCAAGCAGTACTCGAAAAGGCGATCGGTGTATCTTGAGGCTGAAACGGCGTCGCACCGCTCGGATAGCCACCTCCGCTCGTCGATAAAAACTGACCCTGCTTCACTCACGTATCAGTACAATTTATTGGCGATAATGATGAGGTTAAGTCACCTGAAAGGCTACATCCATTGCAGGAAGTTGAGGAATGGCCAGAAATGCGAGCGACCGTTAGCCTGGAAACGTTCGAATCAATGGTACCTTTTTATACAGCCAGAACGGGTCCAGGGACGGTCCAAGTAACCTTCCGAAAGAGGTAGTGAAGTGAGGGTAAGAGGAATGTGATAGGTGGTCGAAGAATCGAAGCCACCGGTCACATATTGTGATGGAAGTTAATGAGATCCGTACAGATCTGCCTCTCGGCTGCGTTAATGACACAACCCATAAGGCGTGCGAACCAAGTGGGAATGGAGAGAAAATTAGAGAGTGTAATTACACACTTCAGCCACATTGATATCGCCATTCAGCTTCTTGATTGTAATCTGGTGACGAGATAACTACACCCTAGAGGATGCGCTCTGTGCTGCTGTATTGGAAATGTGACTGGTACT
The DNA here is from genome assembly GCA_037176845.1 of Paramarasmius palmivorus. Taxonomy (NCBI): domain Eukaryota; kingdom Fungi; phylum Basidiomycota; class Agaricomycetes; order Agaricales; family Marasmiaceae; genus Paramarasmius; species Paramarasmius palmivorus. The sequence goes on along the minus strand of JAYKXP010000004.1, from coordinate 329,706 downwards.
CTCTCGTCAGCATAGGAAGCCGGGACGAATTCGAAGTCAGTGAAGACAGTGAAGACAGCCCGTGGCCCGCGATGCAATCGGAATGACCGGGAACCCCGACTGCAGTGCGAATTGACAGCTAGCCTTCCCGTTATTCTGTTTTCCACCTTCCTTTCTTTGTCATTCGGAATTTGCGATAATCGTCATTATGGCATCTACTCTCGAATTTCAACAGCGATAATGAAGAGTGCACAAGCAAGGAGTTCGTTGGAGCTACTCACCCTTGAAAAAAAATCATCACGGCAAAGTGCCTTCGCGAACCCTGATTGACAGTACCCCGATTCCTTCCCAAGATTGTCGTGACCAAACTACGCCCTTTGAATAACTCTATTCCTCATTTTATGTATATATAAAGCCAAGTCCGTCGTCTACTCGGAACCTACAACTCTCATTAGCCATCTACCCACCGCAAAAACACAAACTCACTCTGAAATGGACCAACACCCTCGGTATCCTGTCCCAATGGTGAAACGGGACGATGAAAATCTTCCCCGTGTTGATCCAATCCCCGTTATAACTGTACCCATCCTCGGTCAGCATCGACCAGAGAGTGGTATGACCCCAGCCGGGCTCTTGAACTTGTCGGACCCGTCTGCAACAGCACGATCTCAACCCGAGCGTGTTACTTCCAAAACTGTAAGGGGACCACGCAATTCAGCCGTCGTCCACCCTTATGCGCGACTTCATGGCAACAAGGAGGAGGGAAAGCGTCGCAAAGTCTGGACCCACGCATTAGAGAATCACATATTTACTCCTTATGAGCTGTGAGTAAACGCGAACATGATTGGATTGAACCCTAAGCCACATGCTTACGATCTTTGTATAGGTCTACTTTGGGCGCACCCCATCGGAGAACGATTTACGCAGCGAGTCTCGAGGCTCATATCGATGAACTGCACAATCAGCTATTAGGGTTGGTACCAATATGATCGTGACGGTATGCGGTGCTCACCAGCAACGTATAGCTTTGGGTTTTGGCCAGTTGCGTTTGAAGAGTTGGACACTCTTAAGGGGCTGAACACGAAGACCGCAAAGGTAAAGGTTCGATCATAATCATCTATCACCGTCTATGAATCACTCTTCCCAGAGCATGGTCGCAGGGCTGCAGTACGACGCCTCGTTAGCGAAGTTGAAGTTGTTTGAGCTCCAGCGCACGGTAGGCATTCCATACTTGACGCTGAAATTTTTGAGATCTGACACACCCTAGAACGATGGTCTAGAAAGAGAGTTGCTTCAAGACGGCTCGACTCCATTGTAACCTACGTAGGGAATATGACAGCCATACTTAACCTAGTACCAACCTAGTACTGTAATTGGGACCCTAATTATCTTTTCAGTACCTAGTACCTGGACTTCTCGGAGCCATGGTGACTTACGATAGTTGCGCTTCCGCGAATTATTATTGGGCTACGAGTAGACTAGCCACGTGTTGAACCTCAAAGAAGGGTACTGAACTGCTGTTTGCGCGGAGAATAGGGCGATAGACGAAAAACCGAAGACATACGTGGTTCTGAAGGCAATAATATTGGCACATGCACGACGATAACGCGCATCTTTCGGACAATGATGCTTATTACGGGTCCTGGCCAAACTCCAGGAGCAATATAGTCTGTTAGCGAAAAAAGACTGGCTGTGTGATCGAAAGCCACTCCCTTGAAGAATAATTTATGTTGACCGGGTGACTACGCTGTAGTTTAGCCATATGTGGCATGGAGAAAGATAATGAGGCAATGGATTACAGGTGATAGTGTGGATGAAACACGCATTTATGTAGGGAGACAAAAATTGGTCTTCGTGGATCGGGGCCTGAGGGCTGAGGGCTGAGAACGACATGTTAGATTTGCAATTGTCATGCAGGTGATTGCGACACCTCACCAGACGTCAGATAGTTAAGTACAAAGTTCAAGAGTTGTCATCGTCCGTAACCGCGAATTTATGTTTCCCTTGTGTAGCGACGGCCGTCATGCCCTTCCCACTTCCTGTTACTCCGACTATACGAGATGATCAACATCATGGCTATACAATAAATGCAGATGGACTCACCCTTGCCTAGGGGGTTATCCGGTGTCTTGAAGATGCTCGTACCCGCTACACCTGCTATGTGTACGCCTTTTTTCTCCGACTTCTTGGTGAACTTTTGCCAGGTAGCTTGCTTTGCCGTCTGCTCCTTTGCTTTTGCAGCCCTGACCTCCAACTTCTTTTCATTTTTCTTCTTCTTCTTCTCCCTCTCTTCCTCCTCTTGTTTGCTCAACTTCCGCTTATTCGACGACGAGGGAACCGTGGCGCTATAATTTGGGGGAATGGGTTTCAAATCGGAAGGTTTGACTTGTTCTGTCGTATTGTAGCCCTTGAATACCACACTGTACACTCGATTCTCTGCGGAACCTCCTACAAATGTAATGCGTGCAGGATACCAAGCACCGTCGCCAGAATATTTGGCAAGACACTCATCTCCTGCAGACCATGTGTGAGTAGGAGTCGAAGTAGCAGCTTTTCGAGATGATTCTGCTTTTGAAGATGAGGCGGCCGCAGCTTGTGCTAACGCTGTCTCGGTGAGGTTGATAAGCTCCTGCAACTCTGAACGAAGCGAGGCGAGTTCGGTGTTGTCAGGTTCAGCTGATAGTGCGAGCTCGACTTGGGATAGCTGAACCTTGTATGTTTCGAGATCTGCTTGTTCCATTGCTTTTGGTGGATAGGTATGTGAATGCGACTGGGAAAATGACTAGTGACTGTCGAGGCAAGGAAGGATACTAGTCACATGATTGCGCACACTGCCTGTGGCACCGGCGGCGGGCGCAGTGACTACTATTAGTGACTATTGGGCATGTTGGAAACTATGCCAGTGGGCACCACCAACGTCCATTCGAAATAAGTACGGGATACGCTTACAGCAATATAAGTACACGATGTATTCGATAGCTCTACTGATACAACCAAACTTAGATGAAAGAACGCTATCTAACACTAGTTAATCCCACCCCCGGTCGAGCTTAACCCGGTTGTCCTGTTTAGCTTTACTTCCGCCAGGTCTGCCAGCACGGCGAGTACTGCGTTTTGAATGATACTTCCTTTGTTGTCGAGAACGCTCCTTCTCTAACGTACTGGAGACGGCATCCTTGATGTTCTTGGACTTCCGAGGGACTTCGCGTGCTATGGGCGAGTTTGACCGAGAGTGTGGAGGTGATCTAGAGAGTTCGCTACAATTAGAAGAGGGAGGCTCGTCAGCGGCCTCGTCGGATGAGCGTTCCGGTGCATTTTCGAGACTATCATATGATGGTTGCGCGACATCATTGTCCGCACGGTTATGGTTTTGTCCCTCCAGTCGTAATTCTGCATCTCCCTCATCTCCAACCTTTTCGGCATTGTCGTCGTCATCGTACTCCTCTTCGGAGTTATGACTTTCGTCGCTAGATTCCGACATGTCGTTGGACTCATCTTCCTCGGGGTCCTCCTTGACCGCTTGCATGTACTGTCAAATCGGTAATTATGCAGTAACCTCTGGTAAACTGTGACTTGCCTCTTCTAGAGTTTTTTGGTCTTTTCGTGAAAAGCCACTAGCCGCAACCTCGACATCGAGACGGAACCCGTCATGCCCTGCCTCTTCCGTGACAGAACGTTTGAATTTTGGATAAAGTACACTCTCGTACTTGAACCGACGCCTGAAAAATGTTCGTATACATTCAACGTCCCGGTTGAAATACCTGATGGAGATGAGGTGTCAAACTCGGAGGTTTCCCTAGATCGAATACTTACCATTCCGCATTTTCGTGTGAAGTGCTGACCATCTGAGGGAAGTCGATGACCACAGGTTCTCCTGTAGATCTCCGAATCAGGATATTGAATTCGTTGAAATCTCCATGGATTAGCCCCGCCCGCGCAAACCGCACTATGAGATCCATCAGGGTGGAATAAAGCTTTCCTGGGGATGGCACATCTGCGATTTGACGACTAAGGTTCGGATCAGCCTTCATATGAACGAAAAAAGCAGAGAGAAAGGGGGGATTACAGAGGGTACGCATCGATAAATTCCATCAGAATACAATGTCTTGCTTGGTCAATCGGTTTTGGTACGGGGAACTCGTGTTCGTACAACACCTTCATGGCAGCTTTAGTCACAACATAATTGATCAATATCAAGCCATCTAACCTTCATGAAAGCCCATTCTTTCTGTGCCGCTAGTCTTGACATATACATCCATGAAGCCGACTTTCTCTTGCCAAGGTAGTCTCGATTTTGTTTGATGGTGCGGAATGATATACGGCCCAGCCTGCAATAATACAAATGTAGGTTCTGTATTTCCAAAACAGGTTTCTTAACTAACGTACCGATGGAGTTTCAAAACCATTTCCTTCCCTTCAGCATCCGCAACGATATAGATATCTGTCAGTTAAACCGTTAGTGATGGGATTCGCATACGAAAAGAGAACACACACCCGACTCCTTGCCTACACCAATTTGATTACCAACGGAGTGCATGGAGTCCCTCTTTGACAATGCACGCATAGCCAAGTAGTCATATCCCCCATAAGTCAATCTGTAGCCATCGTCTAGACACTGCTCAGCGACAACAGGACAGTGCAGAGTATTACGTGCGATTCACATTTTGCGTTTTGAACTTTGGACACCAAATTCCTTTTGGCAAGAGACCCGATGAGCTTATTGACTCCTCCATTTCTGAGTCCCGATATCTGAGCAATCAAAACTGTCGGCACCACTTCATGGTTTTTTGAGCCCATTTCTACCTGAAAAACATGCGAAAATTAGACGCAAACGAGTAAGAACATAATGAAACGCACAGCTGTTAGGACCCGAAATTCATCTGAGGATATGTATCGAAGATCTGTGGCATCTAGCTTCATGAGGACGACCAAGCTTACAGCCGAATTCTGCCTGTAGTGGTGGATGAAAAATAAAACGATGACGGCACGGCCAATTCTTCAGCGCCTCTCAGATTCACGCTCTCATGTCTGCTACCGGCTCAAAGGCCGTTCGACTGGCCAACAAGGTATTTCCCGTCGAGATTATAGTTTAATACCGTCTTTGAAACCCTTTCAAGGCATCTGCATCGGAGCTCGAGTCAAATTTATCACTCAAGAATGAATCCTTAGACGTGTGTGGGTCTTTGCAGAGTCCAATGTTTTTCTCAAATACGAGACTGACCGATGACACTCCCAGACAATGTGAATTTATTCTTGCAAAATATTTGTCGGTAGAAACTCGTCAGGCTCTTTGGGATATATTCGAACGGAACATGTACATTTTGTGAGCGATGGCCGCGATCCAAGAGTACAATTGCTACGAGCGATTTACTGGCCTCGTAGATACGTCGACTCCTCATTTGGATGGAAACCGCACGAGAAGAAAGAGGAGCTTTTCCATCCATTGTCTCGCTTTCTCATAATGCACCCTGAAGATGACCCAAGCGTAATTGCAGGATATGCAATGTTTAGGTTCGAATACGAAGATGGATTCGATCTACTGTATTGGTGAGTGTTGTGTCAATGTTCACCTTCTTCTATCTGATAAGGAAAAGCTATGAACTACAGATTCAAGAGACGTACCAGAAACGTGGGCTTGGAAGGTTTCTCATGGAACTGTTGATAGCTGTCGGGGAGAAATGGCGAATGCACAAGGTTATGCTGACCGTTATCAAAGGTATGGCAGCACGATTATACCAACACAGATTCTCATGTAGTACGTGACAGCGAATAAAAGCGCTGTCAAGTTTTATGAACGGACAGGGTGAGTGAGTTGTGGGCCGTCCTGGGCACCTCTTTTCACATGTGTATATTGCCAGTTTCAATGTTGATCCCACTTCGCCCTCATTTGGTGTCCCTCCAGAAGAAGACGAAGAAGACTATGAAATTCTGTCGCAAAGTATTCCAATATCGAGTGGAGACAAGGCTGTAGATTCCTAGAAAGTAGATATGATTATCCCTTGTGTTTACTTTGCTTGCCACGAAATTTCTCAATGATGAGTTTCTGAGCGCTTGAGCGGGAGTCTCCGCCTGGCCTCCGCACAAACAAAACACGAAGTAAACAATTTCCTACATGCTACCATCACTGTCCGCACGCTCTCTCCGACTACAAGCGTCTCGTCTTCAAGGAAGACGGTTCGCCTCTGGTGGTGCACCCCACTACAACGAGCCTTCGGGATGGCTTTTTGGTGAAAAGGCAAGCAGCGATTTCTTCCGAATCGGCTCGTTCGTTGACCAACAATACCTGTTTTCCAGCCTCTTCCGCCTGGACAAAAGCGCGTGAAAGAAGGCTGGGAGAATATTTGGTACATCGGGATGTTTGGATCGATGGCATTTGCTGCAGTCATGCTCTACTACAAGCCAGATACGAGGTGCGTTATACGGGGTTCCACGAGTAGCACATCTTTTTAACTGACACTTCATGTGTAGCGTTCAAACATGGGCTCTTAAGGAAGCAAAGGAGAGAATGGAAGCACGAGGCGAAAAGTACAAGTATGAGCCTTCGACGACCACCTCACAATAGACGTTGTTACACCTATTCAACCCAAATCACAATAATTCGGATTGTAACATTTTGCACCGAGCACTCCACTTGACTGCCAACTTCGACAATGTCATCGTATTAGAATGCTACAGTCCATTATAACGACCGTTAATACAAGTACTACAACCTCTGGCCAAAGCTGTTGAAAGCAAAGGCCTCTCCAAGGAAACTAGATCTAAGCTTCGTAGCTGGCCTTGTACTCCTCCTCCGTCATGAGTTTTTCCATCTATTATGCTCTAAATTAGCAGCTTGTGATGTGCATTGGGAATATACGTACCTCTGAAGGATCCGAGAGCTTGATTTTACAGAGCCATCCTGCCAGAATAGTGAGCATACGACGGGTTGTAGCACAGATATGATTTACCCTTGTCTTCGGGAGACTTGTTCAAGAGACCAGGCTGGGAAGAAAGCGTCTCGTTGATTTCTTCAATGGTGCCAGACACGGGGGCGTACTGTAAAATACATCAGAAAAAAATATGACAGCCGGTCAGGATGCCACTCACAATGTCTGATGCTGCTTTCACACTCTCCACTGCGCCTATTTGGTCTGGCGAAAGCAGAACATTGAGTACTCTATCTAGGGAAAATGTCGGGCTTCCTCGAACCTCCTTGCGCAACTTCCGAGCCTTGGGTAGGAAGCTCTACGAAAACGACATCTCCTAGGGAAGACTGAGCATGGTCTGTAATGGAGATAACACCAAGCCCAGTGCTATCGTCGAATGTAACACTTTCGTGCTCCTGGGTATACCGTTTAGCTGTCAAAAGCAAACCATCAGCGCCGTATGAGGGGACAGAGATCTTTGGTACTCACTTATTAAAGTCCGTGTAAGATTAGGCCTATAGATAGCTCTGGACGAAACAGGGACTGTCCTGCGCAATAAAGACGAGCTGCGAGAGAAAACTGCTTGTCTGAACATCGTCCCGGTTTGAGTCGTGAGGAAAGAAATAGAAGAACTACTTTAAAGGAACACGAAAGTCCGCTTTCACCCTGACCCTGACCTCGAGTCTCGACGCGCTTGTCCACTGGACCAAGATAACGAAGTGAAAACGCCGCATTTTATGTACTCATGCGTGTCCAATAACTAATGATTGAGATATAAGATAATGCTGTCGTTACATGTGTTTCTAATGGCAGTAAACGACGACTATATGTACAGAGCTGGGGCGTCAAACGGCACGTCTCAGATGCAGCACCAGCTATATTTTGCTGTCCGTATATGACGTGACGGAGTCGGGAGTGAAGGCCAATGGCCTAGCATTATGCTTTTACTCAAGAATCTTGGTAACAACACCAGTACCAACTGGAATGGAATGTCAGAAATCCATGACTTTAGGAAGAGTGCCTTTGGCTTACTAGTTTTGTGAGCCTCACGAAGAGTGAAACGAGAGCCAACATCCATAGCCAAATCGTGATAGAGCTCACAGTCGAGTTCAACGTTGTCACCAGGCATACACTAGGTGATGGCAAGTTATTATTATCAGTCCATTACTAGATAATAGCCAACGTACCATCTTTTCGGCGGCATCCGGAGTACCTTCGGAGAATCTGAGTGTAACAGTGACATCCGCAGTGCGGAGGAAAAGCTGGGGACGGTAACCTTCCATGAAAGGAGTGTAACGACCACCTATGTAGGTATAGTTAGAGCATGCGAGGGCTGTTTGATCTTTCGTTACACACCCTCATCTTTGGTCAAAATCTACACGCATGTTAGCAAGCAAAAGAGGTCAAATGAGAATTATAACGCACATAAACTTGAGCCCTGAACTTCTTTGCAGACTTCATGGAACCGGGAGCAATGAGAACCTGACCGCGGTGGATCTGTTCACGCTTGACACCACGGAGCAAAGCGCCCATGTTATCGCCAGCTTCAGCCTAAAGGTGGATGAGTGAAGTTCGTCGGAGATATAAGTGACGCTATATTCACCCGGTCAAGCTCCTTGTGGAACATTTCTGGATAGAAGGGAAGGGGTCAGTGTTGAGATCACCCAAGCTCGCAGCTCTTACATACCAACGCCGGTCATAGTAGTCTTAATGCAGTCTCCCATTCCCAAAATTTCGATTTCACTGCCCTTAGTGGCAGTACCACGTTCCACCTGATGGAATGCTGTTAGCATATAAGCTTTAGCGTAAGTCAACTATACTTACCCTTCCAGTGACGACGGTACCACGTCCAGAGATCGAGAAGACATCTTGGAGGGCAGTGAGTTTATGATGTTGATGTCGATTTAATAGGTTTACCTTCGATAGCCATGAGGAAAGGCTTGTCCAGATCACCTGAAGTTTCCGTAAGCATTTATGTGAAGGAAGCCAAAGCCGGTACGCACGGGGAGGAAGTTCGAGCCAGGCATCGCAAGCATCGACAAGTTCCTGAATCTTCTGGACACCAATCTCGGGGTTACGGCCTTCCAAAGCAGCGAGCGCAGAGCCCATGACAATAGGTGTGTTCTCTCCGTCGAAGTTGTAGGTGGACAAGAGATCCCGCATTTCCATGTCCACCAATTCCAGCATTTCCTTGTCCGAAATCATGTCAACCTTGTTAATGAAAACCACCAGTTTCTTGATGCCGACTTGACGAGCCAAGAGCAAGTGTTCACGAGTCTGGGGCATTTGTCCATCCGTTGCCGAAACCACAATGATAGCACCGTCCATTTGAGCCGCGCCAGTAATCATGTTCTTGATATCTAGTGCATGCTTAGCATATCCCAAAAAGGAAGACGAAGTAGAAGAACGTACAGTCAGCATGCCCGGGACAGTCAATGTGACCGTAGTGACGCGTATCTGTCTCGTACTCGACGTGAGAAGAGTTGATAGTGATACCTCGCGCCTTCTCTTCGGGGGCTTTGTCGATTTGTGCGTAGTCGGTGAAGGTAGCACCACCTTTCTCAGCGAGGACTTTGGTGATAGCAGCCGTGAGGGTTGTTTTTCCGTGGTCAACGTGTCCTAGACAGAGAAGACTTGTCAAGCGAGCGTGAACGAGTGACGTGTGCGATACTCCACGTACCAATTGTGCCAATATTCATGTGGGGTTTTGCACGAGTGTAGGAAGCATATCCTCTTCGAGAGGCTGAAGGAACGAGTTGTGTAAGTGGAGCAAACTAAACTAATGGTAGAAGGACATACCGATAGTGACCGAGAATTTGGAGACGGAGAAACGGGAAACTGAAATGAGAGCTCAGCAACAGAAAGAAGAATTGAAAGAGAGAAGAACGAACAAGAAACTGAAGCAAAACTGCGAGAAGCAGCCTTGCAGACAGCCAACCCAATCATGGTAGTGGTGGTGGTAGAATGACAGGTGGAGGGAGAACCAAATTTTTCAACTGACAGCGGCCCCTTCGGCTAAAAATCCCGGCATCCTCCGCTCCAATTTCCATAACCGAACTTGTGCACTGACAACTTGCAGACAACCATGAGCGACCGTGAAGAGCTCATAAGGAATGCTGTCTCTTTTCTTTCAGACCCAAAGGTTAGCATATTTATCGGTATTGTTGCTATTTCTAACGTCTTTCTAGTCGCAAGCATCACCATTGACTCAAAGGATCCAATTCCTCGAAGCGAAAGGACTAACTCCGCCTGAGATTGACCGTGCCATTCGTCAAGCATCATTGAATCAAACTGTACAAGCACCGTATCAGCCACCATATCCTGGATATGGATATCCTTATCCTAATCAGCGTTGGGACTGGCGCGACTATTTCGTCTGTGGTCGTTCATTCTCACTTGTACATTCTTCTCACCTTCGGCAACTAGATTGGTGCTGTAGTCTCGGGCACTGTGGTCTATGGAGCTGTTTCCTTGTTCAAGGTGACTACCTGTTCTAATACCGAAGTGTCCGATGCTGAATAATCGATGCTAGAAATATCTACTGCCTCATCTGCAACCCCCAGACGCAACGGTATACGAAGAGGACAGAGATGCTCTCACGGCGCAATTCGACGCTGCTGAAGCTTTGCTCAAGGAAATACAAGCAGAGACCGCCGCTGTAAAAACAGCTGTCGAGGAACAGAAGGAACGAGTGGACAAGACAATGCACGATGTGGAAGAGGTTGTATTGGAGATGCGGCAGGGCGAAAGCAAAACAAGAGACGAAATGCGAGAAATTCGGGACGAGATAGACACAATACGCGAGATGCTTCCAAAGGTATTGTGCTTGGTCCTTCACATGAAGACCACACTGACTGTGTCGTGTGCATCTCAGATGATGGAGAAGAACAAGGAAAGCCAAGGCCAGACATTGGCTGAAATACAGCAGGAACTCAAGTCACTCAAGGCACTATTAATGAGTCGAGGGCCGACTATTCCAGGTGTCTCCTCGCCCGCACCATTAATTGGCCGACCGTCAATACCAGCGTGGCAGTTGAGCGGAGGTTCAGCCTCCAGCACACCTTCAATCCCAAATATTTCAGTACCTTCCGCCTCTTCGACCTCTACTATTCAGCCGAATGGCTCCGATGCATTAGAAAACAAGGGAAAGGGGATTGAATTGGCGCCATAGTAATAATTCATCTACCATTAGCTAGTTCATTGTTGTATCACATGACACATTCTACTAAAATATTGGAGTTGTATCAATAACGTTCTGTCAACCACCACCTTCCACTCCGTATGTTTTCACAGTTTCGCAATGCTGTTGAAAGCTTTGCACCTCAACCAAGAAGGAGTATAGACGAAACCCATAATTCTGGAGAAGATCGTGCAAATTCACCTGGACAGCTGGCAGAACATGCCTTCACCAACTTACGCAAATCCTTTGCTTCGCAACGCCCTGCCAGTCCTGCACCGAAATCAGGAGGTACAAGGTCTCAGAAGTCTACCTTGGAGGAACGCCTGCGAGCAGTAGCATTCACAATTGGAGACGCATCGAACGGGACCACTCCTGATCCTTCTGCTCGTGCATCGCCGGCCCCAAGCCGGACGGAAGTCAAGGACCATCCATTATCCCCCACTTCTACACCACTTCCAGAGTCTCGTCCAACCTCACCGCCCGCTGATGCAAACGCATTCAACTCGCCTTCAATCGACTCAGTTGCTGCTGTTGGTGAGAAGGAAGTTTCGTCCGCTCCAGAGGCTAACTCAACGACGGAAGCGGAGCAACACAGTTCCAAAGCAGCTGGGACGCCTGCCGAGGAGGTTCATACACCGGTCCTTGAGCCCACAGACGTACCTGTTGACACCACGGATGCTAAACCAGATGTCGATCCCAAGTCTGACACAGAGACGAAAGAAGCATCGGAAACGGAGCAGCCAGTAGCAGCGGAAAAGTCTGACATAGTCAAGGACGCGGTGACAGAAGATTCTAACACGACGGATTTGGATCCTGTGGTCGACACATCAGAAGTGACGCCCCCATTGACAAATGAAGTTGTGACGGAGAAATCTGATACAACTTTGGACACCGCGGTGGATATTCTTGATTCGACGAATGTACCTAGTGGTGTTTCCACCCCACGAGTTGATTCACCGACAGTGGAAAAGCTACAGGAACGGTTACAGCTCGTTGAGAAGCGGTTTACAGGTGAGTACCACTTCTTTATGTCTTGCACGTTACTCACAACATGATCCACTAGATGTGTCCACATCATTCAAACGACTTCAAGCAGAGAAGCTCGCCGCTGACGCCATTCTACGCGAACTTACACCTGTGGAGTCGACCAAGGACACCGACTCATTGCGTGATTATCTTCAGAATATGAAGCTCAAGATTGAGGTACGGGGAAGATTACACACTATCATTCGACTCTGCTGAATATCCCCCATAGATCTCGCAGGAGGAGATGAATCGTTTGAATAATAAGCTTGCAAGTACGGAATACCCTCGTTTCATTACATCTGTATTACTTACACATCAACAAAGCCCAAGAAGACCGCATCGAGGAACTACGGGACACTCATCGACTGGAAACCAGATCTCAGTCCGACCAAATAGAGAATCTCCGAAAGCAGCTAGCCGAGACCGAGTCTCTCCTACAGGCTTCACAGGGATCTCTTACCAAGGGAGAAGATCAGGCCGCTTCACAGAAAGCAGAAATCGAACAGTTGCGGAAAGAAATGGAAAAAGCAAAGGAAGTGTCCAAGGAGGAGGAAGAGAAACGAGTCAAAGCGATAAGCCTGCTGAAAACTGTGCGGCAAAAGCTGGTTAAGGCGGAGAAGGACAAGGAGGATGCTGTGAAGGAACTGAGTTCTGTCCGTGAGCAGGAAGCCGCAGCTAAATCGAAGGAGGAGGCCGAAAAGACCAAACTCCGCTCCGAGGTTGAGTCTGCTATGGCGGAAAAGGAGAAATCCATTAATGCTATCAAGGCCCAATATGAAAAGGAGCTGTCGTTAGCCAAAGAACGACATGAGAGAGAGATGTCTGCATTGCGGGGCCAGTTTGAACTCGAGGCTGTGACGACCAAGGTGGGTTTTTTACAATCCGGGATAACAAGGGCAGCACTAAAGACACTCATAAAGAGTTCGCACGGGAAAGAACTGTCTCAAAAAGACGCCCGGATTTCAGAGCTGGAAAGCAAAATGCAATCTCTTGGTCGTGATAAGAGCGCCCTCTTTGATCAACTCCAGCAGCGACAAGCAGAGATAGAAGGGCTGCAGGCTGAGGCAGATTCGGTGAAGAACGAGAATGTCGAACTGTCACATCAAGTCCGAGAGTCAGAAGATCATATTGCGCTCTTGAAGGAGGAACTCGCAGAAGCACGCCGAGAACAAGATAGGGATTCGCAAGAGGGTATGGGGAATACCGAAGAGGCCGCTAGAGTCCTATCAGCCCTCGAGGCCAAATACGAGGCCAAGGTAGCTTCCCTCGAACGCACCATCGCCAGCTTGGAGAAGGAACGCACCGAGAGTGAATCGGAGTGGAGCCGCAAGGTCCGTGAGAAGAACAAAGAGGTGGCGGATTTGAAGAGCCAGATAGGCTCAGCGACACGCCTCAAAGAGAAGGATGACGATGTTGTGGACAAGCTAAAGGCCGAAGTTGAGCGGTTGGAACAGCTTGTTCTGTCAAAGGAGTCTCTGAAGACTCAGAACTCGGTCCTTACAGAGAGACTTGCGGAGTTAGAGGTGTGTATTACTTTCATTCACCTAGTTGCCCCAACTCAATCCGAGAAAGAATGCCTCAAAAGCACGTTTGGTGGAGTATGATGCGAAAATCAAAGTGCTCGAAGAGAAGATAGAAGAGGGGAAGACACGAGAGAATCAACTACGATCGAGTAATAAGGTAGGCGAGCTCCATCCTCGTATGTTTCATCCCTCTAAACCTACATTTCTGGTAGACTCTTCGCGAAGAACTTAGGAAAGTTCAGTCGTCCGTTGCATTGCTGGATCGGCAGCGGAATCCTGGCGTTGGTTATTGGACATCCAAGGATAGTACAGCGACTGATTCGCGGGTCTCTATTTCTTCTGCCTCCTCAGATGGACCTGGGCAGGACATCCGATCCCCGAAAACGGAGAGCAACACACCTGCGAAGGATGACGAGGAAGTCAATTTAGAATACCTCAGGAACGTCATTCTTCAGTTTCTGGAGCACAAGGATATGAGGGTAAGCTTCTTACGTTTTACCACACATCTGACTTGGACTGAAGACATTGTAGCCCAGCCTAGTGAAAGTACTATCTGTTATCTTACATTTCACGCCGCAAGAAACACGCCGGTTAATAGCAAAAGTGTGAAGTGGCCTGGGGCTTCCTTATCACATCTATTGTATTTAAGTACAACTAAGGATGGTTGCTGCAACGTATATACAGCATGTCTGAGTGCTCAATAAAAGTGAGATCCTTAAGCGCTTGGGCGCCTATAAGGCCGTGAGGGACTCGTTCAAGGCTTGTTTACAACACGCACCGTGCGCACTTGCTTCATTCGTTACCTCGACCAACGCGATCCGAATACTGCGTATGTCTATCGCGGAGCTTACCAGAAATTGCTTTCAGAGCGGTGTGTCAGCAGCAAGTGTAAGCCAAGTGTTTGCTGTGGTCATCGAATGGGTACTAATTTTTGCTTCAGTGGGCCGGTCTCTGCAAGCTCTTCTTGGCGAAGGATGTTACTGTACAGAGTCAGGAAACGATTGAGAGTGAAATTAGCAGTGCGCCTCACATTCTCTGTTTTCTTGTTTATGTACATTTACACGCGTTGCAGATTCGGTTCTACAATTATTCAAATCCTATCCCGGCGACCCAGATCTTCATGGTTATCTCAAGTACGCCGTTCAAAATGGCACAGTCACCCTTTCTGTCTTCGTTGCCACGCTTTTGCAAGCAGCAAGGTCGCAAGACCTACACAACGCCGCTACTTTGGATATGTTATCTCGCATCGCACTAGATACCCACTATGCATCAGGTCTTCCGGCAATTGGGTCCCTTATTGCAGCCGAGGACTCTTTGATGGATATTCTGGGGATTGTGCAAGATGCATTAGCTCTCCTTCGAACAGCTCATACACTCCCGATGTCCCACTTCCATCAATTAACGACCTCAGCTTCCGAACTCGTTGTTGGTTCGTTGTCATGCCTTTGTCTATTTCTTGTCTAATTTCCTCGAAACCTAGCTCTCCTTTCATGCATCAGCGACGTGTCACAAGTCCCACCTGCCCAAGCATTGGTTCCTTTCGCCGAAGTTAGCGAGCTACTCCATAATTTTCGCCTTGTGCCCGAAGTCAGGTCGATGTTGGAAGCATTCTTCTTCTCATTGAGTCTTGCCATAGGTGATGAAGCCAAACCGACTAGAGAGGCGCAGATGATTCAAAAAGTGCCGATGGCGCGCGGAAAGAATGAAATTGTCGGTGCGGGGTCCAATACAGACATTGTGACCTTTAGCCTGATCCTCAACCATCTTGTCAGTACTTTGGTTCAGTCTTTCTCGTAGTCGATTTGAGGCCTTTCTAGGTCACTTTCAGAGGATGCCAGACTGGTTCAGGAGACGGGGAGTACCCCGTGGCCTTATTGCTTGGAACCTTTAGGTGGACCTCCTGGACCCCAATGGTCTTTTACACGCAGCTGTTATTGAGTGCTTTTAGCTGTATGGCACAGTGCACAACCCCCGCTTCGGCACTTGTCTGGAAAGCTTTCATTATCGGTCGTGTATGTAAAGCTTCAGCACCATAAATTCAATATCTAACAACTGTGTACAGCTCCCGCGTCTTCTGATCACGTTCCAGAAACATGTCAATTCGGAAAACAGCACAGATACTGACTGGGTAAGTGCATTTACTGCCCATGCCTGCCTTTTCACTGAACCATGTGCAGAAAGTCGCCCTTCAAGGCGCACTGTCATCACTTCTGCGGCGGAATGATCTCTTAATAACATGCTATAAAGTCCTGTCCGAGACGGATGGCCCCGAAGGGTACCTTTTTCAGGATATTTGTTCGACACTAGACTGATGTTCACTAGGCAAAAGGCGTTGACACGCTCTTTAATCCATCAACTCCTCACACATAATCTGCTGGATCAGCGTAATGCAGTCGGGCTAGATTCTGGAATATCAAATTATAGCGTATCGACACTACAGTCACAAGCTGATGAGGCCGGCCAGACCCCCGAGGTAAGGAAATTACTTGCGGACCCGTAGTTCTGCTCTATACATGACAACGATCAGTCATTTCTAGACTGGAAGTTACACCGAGATGCCGAAGAGACCGGGCAATGGCTGGAGAAGATCTGGCGGAATCCTGCAAGCCACGCCCTCTTCACAGAACTGCTTCTCAAGGTATTGAATATTCCTTCCGGAATTATCTCCATCTCACCTATGACCATAGAGATTGTCGACCTGCGTCAGCCAACTTGACTTGGAATCACTAAGTCAATGTTGTAAGGCACTGTATCCAGGCCGTCATGGCGTGGACATCTTGGCTCTCCACACGAATATTGCAGATCTAGTCTCTCAGCTACTCTTCTTTTTGGAAGAGTATAACTGTGAAGTTGTTGGTACGTGTCTTTGAATAGTTTTGTCTTTCGATTTTTTCCCATCTACTATTAGGTGACCCTCAGAGTGCCATCAGCCACCTTGGCATGATTTTTCTTTTCCTTCAGTCGAATGTGACTCGCTTCAATGTCAGTTCCTTTGTCTCACCTCGTGAACTGGGCTCATGACAACGATCAAATAAGCTCCACCGTTCTACCTTCTCAGTGCGAAATCGGACTGTGTCTTGCGAGTATTTACTTCCTAGTTTATCGCCAATGGGAGGCCACGAAAAAATACAACCCGAGGACATGAACGCGTTCAATGCCTGGTTCAAAACTCTATTCGATAGCAGTAGCGAGGGAATAGACGATACTATTCTAAGGCAAGTTCCTCGAAACGCTATATCAAAACATTCTGGCTGATGTGCAAGACACATAGATCTACGAATCCGAAGACGCTTCTGAGAATCTCGCCAGCATTATTGCTTCGTGCTATTGGTATGACTTCAGAAGGTAAAATTGAAAGTGATGTCCTGAACAATGGGGTGATGTATTTTATTGACCCCGTATTGAACTGGACGCTGGTCAACGCTATCAAATGCCTGATACTCGAGATTCAACGGAAAGAGTATGTTACGTTGATCTGCATGACCTTTTCTCTTAACGCTCACCATTTACAGACCGAACACTCCGATACATCTGGAGGTTCTCCAAATTATCATTACCTCTCCATCGTGCCCCAAAACAGCCCTTTCTTTATGCGGTCATCACATATTATCCCTAATTTCCCGGAGGAAAAAGAACAACCTTTCGTCTGCAAACTTCGATCACGACAAGATTCATCAAGCGATTGGAGATGTAATTGGTCTCCAGCAAGCAGGTAAATACACGCAGGGAAATACAAGGGATGCTACTGACCGTATCATACAGATCACATAGATGCACTACTTGGGCAGGGAACGAACACATCATGGCGCGACCAGCCCAGGCAAGCTTTACAAGACGCATTGGCATTCGCCAGAGCAGGAAAAGGCCCCTTTATCGACATTGAGCGCTGCTTAAAGGTTGCCTCCCCGTCGAGATTCCTACAGCTGCTCTGGTCTCAGCTTGTGACTTCGGCTGGACTTGGTGGCTCAGTCGAGAGCATTAAGAGGTTCGCTATCTATGTTCTGACGATGCCACGACCAGGTCCCCCGCTTTTACCCATCTTCGTCAACACTGTACTCCCTTCGTTAATCACCCTCATTGACGGCGAACAGTCGCAGGAACAAGCGGCCCAAGCAGATTTACTGCATTCCATTGTATCCTCGCTGTTCACTGCGGCGGTCTCGATGGAAGTCGCCGTGCGGACCGTAATGGGTCAGCAGACTCCTGCTTTGGGTCAACATAGCTCTGCATTAGCTAGGAGATTGGTGACGGAGTTGCGTGCACGCAAGCTGAGTTACACCAGTAATACATTATCTCAGCGACTGAGTTCGTCACCTGCGTGTGTCGCTAATTTCCCTGTATTTATGGAATTGAGTGTATGAACTGTATTGCTTGTACCTAATATACAAATGCATTTCCAGATTAAACATCATTCGGGGGAGGTGCTGTTCGGACCAGTTTCCCTGAGCAAGCCATTTCAAGTGTACTGGAAGATAGACTTACGACAACATGAATTTTCTTGTGGGTTACACGCCTGATCTTTGGGACATGGTAACAAGCAACTTGCATCTTCCGAAGTCTTTAACTCCGTGATGAGTCTTGGCAACAATGCAATATAGATAAACACGTACCATCAGACTCTCTTCAGCGCGCGACAATCTTGTATATTCGGGCTGTATCGTGCTAGAATGGATCCCATGATGGTGTAAGACCTTGCGAATCTCGGCTGCGACGGGCATAAAGTCATGCTTCCGAGAAGCCATGACATGAACCGAAGCCACGATTTTGGTTTCCGACAGTTGCCAGATATGTAGTTCGTGAACCGATAGCACACCATCTACATCCAGAATCGAAGTGCGAACGGCTTCCAGGGAAACTGTAGAAGGTACTGCTTGTAGGAGAATGAAAGAAGCGCTGCGAACTAATCCAAATTATTAGCACAGGCATTGTAATAGGTAAATGCTAGACACACCTAAAGGAAGAGCCGACGAAAAGATGATCATAGTAATAATCAGACTGATTATTGGGTCAAAGTAGTATTTGAAGGGCCAGGTAGTCAGCCAGATGATTAGGCCAGTGGCAATGACACCGACGTTGCCCAACGCATCGCCCAATACATGAAGGAGTATTGCGCGCATGTTCATAGAACCCGAGTGTGAGTGGCCATGAACATGTACATTTTCAGATTCTTCTTCGTCAAAAACCACTTCGTCTCCATCCAAAAGCCGTGCGGATTCATCAATAGTTTCTGGAGGTGGTGATGCTGGTGCCACATTCGGTTGATCAGTATCTAGGAGCTGAGTGGTAGAATTATGACGAGAATGAGTAGCTGAAGGTGGTGGAGATTGGGCGGATGCGATTTCTTCGGCCGTCTGAACGAAGAAGGCCCGAGTAACAGCAGGATGTCCGTAAAGACCACTCAAGGACTCGGACCTTCTCCTAGACTCGGTTGAAGCTCTGCTAAGCTCAGAAGACCTTCTGGGGATCTCCTGAGTGGGGGTAATGGAGCCGGGAGTCAAAGCTGGACTACTTGGGGTGATGGAAACTTCGGGGATTGTATGGGAGTGGGAGTGACTGTGGGAGTGTTCTGATATCGAATGAGTAGATGTCGAGGAGAGGGTACAGGGTACGTACCGTGGAATAGGAAGAGCCCGATGATGTTTGACGCGAGTCCGAAAGAGCCTACGATGACCACCAACTTGGGATTGGCAATTTCTACAGCGATGATAAGGGACTGTACTTTTGAGGGGCGATAACACGTACCTGGAGTACTGAAGAACCGCTCCATTGCCTCCAGGAAGATGGAGAAGCAAAGCGCAAGCAGGAAGACTCCATTGACCAAGGCTGCAAGAATTTCGGCTCTATGCCATCCGTATGAATAACGAGAATCGGCGATGTTCTCTGAGGTGAGCTAGGGAGGACAGATCAAGGGTGAGTTGTTGGTTTAAGGGATCTGAGAGCCAGTTCAAGACCTTTATCGCGTAAAGAGCCACCACCAAGCTCATCACATCGCTGAATAAGGATGATTAGCACCACTGACGTCGAACGCGATATAGACCGGGCGTACTTGAGCATATGAAAGCTATCGGCCACCAGCGCAAGGGATCCCACAGCATAACCTACAAAGGTTAGATACCCTTCCCGAAGAGGTGAAAGAGGTTTATAGCTCACCAACGATGAGTTCGACGAAGAAGAACAAGACGTCGATAACGAGGAGAATCTTGATTCGGGCGGTTCGAGAGATAGCCATGGCGGCTCTAGAGAGACCAGTGAAGATATAAAACTTGTGATATTTAGCTCGGTTCCTATGCCACCATAAGGATAGGTAGATTGTGACAATGCGCTGCAATGCGTTCACGCTTGACGAAAAGCTGGGCACGCGTGGACGACAATTTGGTCTTGATTGGCAAGAGCTTTAAATTTTTTCATTCTTGGTCGTCGACATCGACAACGTCAGCCAACGCTACAAACACCGAGCCCGGCGACGAACAAGCACCCTAGAAAAACAAAACGGCATGGCTGCTCAATCTA
The DNA here is from genome assembly GCA_037176845.1 of Paramarasmius palmivorus. NCBI lineage: Eukaryota > Fungi > Basidiomycota > Agaricomycetes > Agaricales > Marasmiaceae > Paramarasmius > Paramarasmius palmivorus. The sequence continues at coordinate 309,583 of JAYKXP010000004.1, read as the reverse complement.
TGGCTGCTGCAATTGCAGCCACCTTGCCCGCGGTCGCTGCGACACCTGCACCTGCTGCTCCAACATATGAAGCGATTCCTGCTTCAATGTCCAAAGTCATTGATGTAGAAGCTGAAATTCCATTGCAAGCCGTGCAGCTTGATGGTCTGGTGCGTGTTGTTCATTCATTTCTGTGGTTGGTTGTATTGATTTTCTGGTAGGTAGTCTCCAAAATCATGAAGCATGCGCGCGACTCACCATCCACCTCTGCTCATGGCCTCCTTCTGGGACTCGATCTAGATGGAACCCTTGAAGTTTCCAACTCTTTCCCCCTTCCACATCATATTGGTGATGAAGATGAAAAATCAGGCAAATCTGTAGGTGTGTGTGTGTGACAAATGCTGTTGGGTGTATATTACGAGTCCCTGACTCTGGCCAATGATAGCTCGGTATCAGGCATCCATGCTACGCGCCTTGAAGGAGGTCCAATCAGACGACGGTGTTGTTGGATTCTATCAGACATCATCGCTAGGAACCTTTTTCAGTCAAAGTCTCGTGGACACTCAGGCTATTCATCAAGAGAAACTGCGACACGGGGGTGTGGTCGTAGTTCACGGTATGTTTACTTGGCACGTACGACGCGTTGATACCTTATTGATCGCTTTGCATAGACGTCTCCCAAACGGCACGGGGAAGCACTTCATTCAGGGCATTTCGATTAACCTCCGCGTTCCTGGACGCTTACAAGAAAAAGAACTTTAGTACGGCAAGGTATGCGTTTTCAGTCGGTGTAATGATCTCCGTCCGTTGAGCTGAACGCACTACACTAGTTTGGCCAGCCATCAGCTGACTTTCTCTACGATACTGGAAGAAATACCTCTCAAAATCCGGACGAACCCCTTATTAAATTCGTTCCTTGGGCAATTAAGCACACCCGCTCGTTCTCCAATATCCGACGCCACGCCCGAGCAAGCTACTATTTCTGCGCTCCCCCCGTCATTTGATACACTTAACCTGACTTCAGGGGGTATAACGAAGACGTTGGAGCAGATCAGTGAAGTTCTGGACAACTACCGAACAGAAGGCAAGTCTATTCCTGTGGATTGTCGAATGTCCCGATCGGTTAATTTGCTGTGAAGAGGGTAACGTCGGGTATACGATTCGTTCAATCGCCCGGGAGAAAGCCAAAGCCGAAGCGTATGTCGCGAAGCGTCGGGAAGAGAATGCAGAACGTGTGAGCAAAGGTAAAGTTATAGCATTAGAAACTACTGGAATGTTTAGAAGCTCATCCCGTTACAGGTCTAGTGCCACTTCCCGAGGAAGATGTGAGTGTTTTACAGGCGATGTTCTGTGACAGTAGCTGATTTGTTGTCTAGGTGAACCGACTGTTCAAGATACCGGCCGAGCCTTCCAGATTGGATGGTATGCTGCTGTTGGGTCAGTTGGATGCACTAGCAAAGAATTTGGGAGAAACATCGAGCACTAGTCTTGTAAAATTGTATGGGTCAACTGCTGGCTCTGGCTGATGGGGTGTATGATGGTTGTATTATTTGTGCTGTTTTAACACGAGCCCGATGTATCATCAACGTCGTTGGAGCACGGCCAAGAATAAATTTGGACTGCGGTAACCAGGATCAAAATAAACACGAGTTGGCAACGCAGTGGCAACGAGCTGTTTGCGATTGTCTGTTTTTTTTTTCTTTCTATCCTTCCGCTGCCTCGAGGGGTTGGGCAGGCGCAGCACGTCCGGCTAGATCGAGAGAACAGTTAGCAGATAATCAAAACAGGAACGTGAATGAACGTCAATCAGGGATTGAGGCCGATGCAGGGCTGTCTTGCCGGTGTACAGCCGCCGTAAACGGAAAGTTAGGGCGGTGGTTACCTAAGATTGAAATCGGGGGTATGGCCGAGAAGAAATTTGTTGCCTGGCAGGCTTTGCTTCTTAACCATCTCCCTCGTTGCATACCTCATTCCTTTCCTTTTTTCCCTATAAAGTCGGCAAGCTTTGTCGTTACTTTTTAACTCGACTCGGACCTCACTCTCCTTTGACCTCATCGACCATGTTCTCAAAGTCCCTCGTTATCCTTCTCGCCGCCTTCTCTTGCGTGAACGCCCTCGCGACGCCTCACCACGTCCGTAGCACTCACCATCATCGTGCTATTGCTCATGCTGCTCGTGCTCCCGTCGCGTATGTCACAAACAAAGAATTTTTTTTTGTTTTTCTCTAACATATTTCTTTTGTTCTTAGTAGGAATGTTTCTGGTGTCGCACCACCTTCCAAGCGTTCGTTACGAAAGCGATGCAGGAACAGACCCGTTACCTCTTCGCTAGTGCAAGCCGACCTCGCAAGCTCTTCTTCTGCTGCTGCACCTACAACATCAAGCACTCAGGTTGAAGTTCAACCAACTTCAACAACTGAGCAAGCTCCCCCACCTCCTACAACCACCTCGAGCACTCAGGCCGAACCAACATCGACAACTGAGCAAGCTCCTCCACCCCCTACTACCACTTCCTCCACCCAGGAGCAGCAGCAGCCTACGCAACAACCCACAACTACCTCCCAAGAACAGTCTCAGCCAACCCAGGGCAACGACAACAACAACAATGGAAACAACAACAGCAACAACAATGACAGTGGCAATAGCGGCAACAACTCAGGCCTTTCCTTCTTGTCTGGCACCCAGACTGGCGAAGGTTCGTGTTCCATTTCAAACATGGCGCGATGGGTCTAATTTTAACTCGTGTCTTCTTCTAGCCACGTTCTACAACACCGGTTTAACCGCTTGTGGGACAACAAAGTCTGATTCAGATGCTATTGTCGCCGTCTCCATGCTCTTGTTCGATGTCTTCCCGTAAGTTGGTCTTTGAAAGTTCTTGCCCAATCTTTCTCAACCATAATTTGTAGTGGTGCAAATGGTAACCCCAACCTCAACCCCATCTGTGGAAAGAAAGTTCGAGCAACCTGTAAGTCGATTGATTACTTGATCTACTTTTTCCGCCGCTTCTCACACTGCCCCCATAGACCAAGGCAAGAGTGTAGACCTCGAAATTCAGGACAGATGTGTTGGCTGTGCTCTCACCGACCTCGACATGACCCCTACGTGAGTGATTACCAGTTCGCTCTGCTACTATGCGTCTAACTCGTCTTCTAGTGCCTTCCAGCAACTCGCTCCTCTCGGCGATGGTCGCCTGCAAGGAAGTGAGTAACTTTTTTTTTCTAGCCGAAAATCTTGACACTGACGTATTCACCACTCCTCAGTGACCTGGGTCTGGATCTAAGCCCGTCGACATAAGTCTACGGCACTCTAATCCACCCCCTTCATCGCTCATCGCTATCGGGATTATTTGGTTTATCGGTTTAATCTGCTTTTTATTGTTATGCTTATTTCTGGGCGCTTTCTGCACCCCAGAGGTGTTCTGCTCCGGCCCTTTGCGAGGCAGAGGGTCAAAGCAGCTAGCGAAACCGCTCTCTCCATACTATGCTTTCGTCCCCTTGAACACGTATCGAATACGCTTGCGCAAGGGGTTCTCCCCTATATGTCGCGCCAGACGCGTCTTCTTTCTTTGGCATTCCACATATTTCATACGGCACGTACATATTACAGCAGCATCGTACATAGGCAATTTAGCATTTAGAGGACGGACAATGATAGCTTTTGCCAATACTCTTGTTCTGACGGGTTTTGTGAGGTGGCTGTCGAGACTGCATTCACCAAATCGGAATCAGACGGTGAGGAAGAGTCCGATTTGCACGCAGCAAGAAGTGTGGCGACCATACTCAGGACCAAGCGGCGTATACAGGTTCCACCGTTGTTCGGCGAGAAGGGCGGAAGTTTGGTATAGGGCCCTAATACCTGCCCCCGTTCAGCATGGCTGAAAATGAAGAAAGGCACGAGTCTCGTCCGAAGTGCCGTTAGGGTCTGGATGGAAAAAGGCATGTATGCTGTTAGCCAAGCATGATTCATTTTCGGCAAATGTTCCAGAGAAACTTACACGTGTGACAATAACTTGCGATACTCGGCGTTGTAGGGAACGTATCAGGAATAGAAGAATGCCCTTTGGGAGTGGGAGAGAGGAAAATGCTGTTGAGTTGGCAGAAGAGACGAGTCTTTGTTTGGACAACGGACCTCGGATGCGGGAATGTTGTTTGGTCCCATCTCCCAGAGGACTTTGGGGAGATGAGTGATCCATTCTTCGACGAGCCGATCCTCCGCTGGCCGGCGTGGGATTTTGAAGGTGCCGTGATAGTGAGGCTCGGATTCAAGCTTCCCAATCGGATGTATTTGTGAGCGAGTGGGGAAAGGGCTGCTCGATTGCGGTGGGGACGTACCAATATGAGGCGAGCAATGAAGTCACTCGAGCACCTTTTCATTGCGGATTTTGATGTCAGTCTGGTAGCATGCTCCAGGGTCATCTGGAAAACCGTGGTCTTCTCGTTGTTTGTGTGGGCGACATTGATGAATGACCAGATTGTTGGAAGTAGGGATGCGTAGGCGGTGCTTGTAAGAGACGTAGTGTTGGTCTGAGTGCCACCGAGCACCTGCAACACATAGTCGCGAACTCGCGTCATTTGGTCATCCAGGTTCTTCGACAAGGTGGCTCGAGTGCCTTTCGCCTTTTTGGTCGACGCATCAGCTTTAGCTTGCATGGCCGATACCAGGTGGGACACCATGTCGCAATAATGGAGATTCAATTCTTGAAGTGTTCGCTCCACCTGTGTGGGCGTTAGTAGAACCCTAGCCAACGGCGAACTATCCTCACTTTAATGTCGCGGCGACCAGAAGCCGTGAACGGAAAGAAAGGTGCCATATAATTCAATATTGCACTTAGTTCATCTACGCAACTCTGTGGCACCTGGAAGCCGTGAATTCGAGATTAGACGTTGAACAAAAAAGACTTACTACGGAGGAAGACAGCAGCCCGACATACAATGCACGTGATATCTCCACAACCGCTTGAATGAGATTGAGATCTGTCTCTGGGGGAGGATTGCTAGGGGAGAACACAGTTGGAGAGAAATCCAGAAAGGTTGAGGTTAGGGTAGGATGCAATGCAGTGGCTAGTTTCTGTCGAAAGACTTTAGAGACTTGTATTCTGGTATGGCCGGGAAAACGAACCGATACTAAGGAAATTAACACTGCATCTGAGCTTTCAGATGTAGAGATTATCTCTGCCAGGTCATCAAGGGTCCACGAATTCAACGTTGGCGAACTACTTAACGCATAGTTGCCGATGAACGATTCGTGTTCTCCGACTAAAGGCTTCCACATCCGAGTTGAACAACCAGCCTCTAGTGTGCTCTCGAATGCGAGGTAAGCGTCGGAATCTGTGAAAGAGGAGGCGAGGAAGTGAAAGTTTTGGCCTTCTTCTGACGGAGCACGCTGCATAGCAATACTAAGAAAGCGAGCAAGCGATTGTAGGATAACAAGTTTGGACTTGGATTCTGCGTGAATAACCCAAAGTGTGGCTTTCATGGATAGTACTTACCTGAGGCGTGAGCATGACACTAGCTGTGGAAGTAGCTGCTGGTGCTACGAAAAACTGAGCTTCATGGAGCAGCGAACGATAGGCGACAAGACTCACTGTCAATATCATTGTAAATCGTCCCAGCATTCAGTATGCCCAGATATCCAGCCAAGATGCGGCTTCCGTGGCTGTTGGTGTAGGAATCCCAACCGGACACCACCACCTCTGGAATGTGTTCGAGGAATAAATTGAGGAAACGGACAGCATCAACTCGAATTTCGGGAAAGATATGAGTTTGAGCCGATGTGGTATACAGCAGAAGGTGTGATGAATGAGGTACAATGTCGTCCTGAAGTGCTTTTAGTTGTCGAAGGATGGCATACTGGGAATGAGGCTGACCGGTGGTATCCGAGGCAGTAACCATGATAGGAACGACAGTAGTGCCTTTCTTACATTGGAGTCCTGAAAGATTAGATCTAAATAGATATTTTCAACAGGAACGTACTTGAGCCTCACCTCGTCGCCAATTAAACGGACAATTGCACTCATTAACGAAGGAAGGACACCTTCCATCATTTCTGTGTTTTCCTCCAGCAACTCACGAAGACCGAATACAGCATCTACGAAGCATTAAGTAGCCAAAAGCATTGCACGATGGATTGCGCACCTCGACGAGTTCCGGCATTATGGTGTTTTAAATGTGAGATCAAATCCTCGAATGTCTGTTGCCTTTTGGTGGTTGGTACGTTCTCGCCCTTTTCAACAGCGATACTTTGACTCGGTAAAGCGATAGCTGAATAGTTCCCCGTTAATGGGAACAGCACCGAAGGCAGCCAGACTCACATCGCGCCTTGAAGGATGTATCAATAACATTGCTCGGTGTCTGTTTCCCTTTTCCAAGTTTCAACTTGGCTTTCTGTGCTTCATCATAATGAGAAGAGAAACTCCGGAGCATACAGCTAAGGCTTACCGCAAAATCCGCAGCCTTGTCCTTGCGTTTCTTTGCACTTTTTGGCATTGTCTTGTCGAGGTAAAATTTAGAGAAGGAAGGGTCGTATAAGCGCCGGCATTTTGGCGGTCCGGCCTTCTTCAAGTCTCCTTCCGACTGTCATCATGAAAGTACCGTGTTCAAACGTTCCTGATTGTGTGACCGCGTACGGGGCGCGAAACTGGCAAGTAATACGTCTTATTCCAGTATCAACACCTTCTGACCTGCAGAATCGAATTAGACGGGTTTCTTCCATGACCCTTCGTACAGTAATCAGAAGGCGACCGCCGCGATATCGAATTCAGATATTTCTAGTGACACCGGGAGTGGCTACCATGCAAAACCTTGAGCATATGATCACAGAGGCCGAAGTTTCCAAGCCCGATGTTAATCCGAACACCCTTAAATGACTTAACACCAGGACACGATACCACCGTTCACGATGCTCCGCTCTCTTTTGCGAGGCGCTCTGCTCCTACTCGGTCTTTCTCAGATCGCGGTGTCAGGCAAAGTTAAACCACCAAAGGGCTTTGCGACTACCCATGGCGATAGATTCGAAGTTGACGGCAAAAAATTCGTATGTCTTTTTTTTTTTGCAGCATTGGCCATAGCTGACTTCGTGAAACAGTCCTTTGTTGGAGCTAACTCCTATGTATGAAAGCTTTCTAAACCCTCACAATGTATCTCAACCATTAGCATAGTGGTTGCCGTTGTTGACCTCGAAAGAAGATGTGAGAAGTACCTTCAAGGAAATGAAAGATGCTGGAATCAAAGTTCTCAGAACATGGGTCAGTTGAGGCATTATCTTTTGCGGCAGCCGTCAACTGAGGCCAATGTAGGGCTGGAATGCAATCAATGCCACAGAACTTGAAGGAGCACTCCAATCCAACCTCACCTACTACCAAGTTCGTATTGTTTTTCGACGATGATCCACAAGACTTACATTAGCAGGTATGGAACAGCACCGAGTGGATCCTCAACGACGGACCTCAAGGTTTGCAACGCCTTGACTATGTGATTGAGCAAGCAGGGGCCCACGGTATCAAAGTCATTTTGACTTTCACTAACAACTGGTCGGTGCATTTACCTTATCATCCGTTCTTCGTCACCCTGATATTTCGAAAGGTCTGCCTACGGTGTATGATGCTTTGACTCTTGATGACACCGCGAAGTTCACACAAATCAATACAGGGAATGGACTTGTTCACCAGCTGGATTGCCGGCGCAGGAGCCACCCATGATACTTTCTTCACCGATCCCAGGATACGCGAATCATACCGTACGCATTTCGATTAGCTCTGGCGTTAGCTTGGTACTAATACGCTGCTCAGAACGCTACGTCAAAACCCTAGTCGAGCGCTACAAGGATTCCCCCACTATCTTCGCCTGGGAGCTCGCAAACGAAGCTAGGTGCAAGGGTGACACTCCGGGTGGACCAAACTGTGTTGCAGGATCAGGTACACTCACCGAATGGTATAAGGAACAGTCGGATTTCATCCGTGATCTGTGAGTCTTGGGATTTAACATCTCTGTTCAGGTTTACCAATACGTGTCTAGGGACCCATTCCATATGGTACGTCACTCCGATATGGATTTATGTTTTTGTCGTCTTGAACATTTCCTAGATCACAACCGGTGGAGAAGGCCACTTCTACTGGAAAGATCCGTATGTGCCACCCTATCCTGGTGTCGACTGGTTAACGTAAACATTTATAGGAAATGGGCATCGGATTACAATTTCAATGGTCAAGGTACTCAATTCTGGTACTGCGTGCTTTCCTCTTCGCTCACGCTACCTAGCTGGCGAGGACTTCGATACTGACTTGGCTTTGGAAAACATTGACTTTGGTACCTATGTAAGAATTTTTCTGGCCCATTCAGCATAATTCCTAACTCTTGAACCGTGTAACTCAGCACATGTATCCGCAATATTGGTAGGACATCTGACTCCGCACTCTGAAGCCCTGTTATTGATTCGTTCGCTCGCAGGTACTCCAGTGTTGTGAGTCCTAAAAATAGAGACGGATGCAACTCTTGACCATCTTACAAGGATTTCCCGGGCTCAAACTTCTCTATGAAAGATTGGGGCCTTGATTGGATTGATTACCACGCAAAAGGTAGACATTCTAATGTCAACGCAAACCTCAGTCACTCACGCAGTTCCAGCCGCTAAAAAGGCCAAGAAACCTTTGATCCTGGAAGAATTTGGAATGATGGGCTATAGTGCGTGCTTGTATAATAGGTTTGACGTAGACTTGCGTTGACACCGATGCAGGTAACAAGACCGAAATCTATCCCTCTTGGGTCGGGCGTGCCCTTGAGACCAAGCATGCGTAAGTGGTCCCTAATTTCTTGCGGAGCTGAGCACTGAAATCCGTTGTAGAGGGTAAACTTCCTATACTTCTCAACACTACGCTTAGGCTCACATATTCGAAGGATCATGCCGTGGCAGTTTGGTATGCTAGGTTTGACAGAGAACGGCGGAAATCGACCCATCAAGTACGCCGACGCCATCATTGACGGGGCTTCTCCCAATGACCGTCAGTATCTCCACACCTTCTCCACTGCCATAGACTGACCGTCACAACAGAGTTCACCTACTACAAAAACCAGACTGAGGTCTGGGGCATTTTCATGTCAGTTTACGCTCGGTGGATTTAAACTGTGTACTGACCGCCGATTGCAGTAATACAGCCAAGGAACAAGCTTCTAGGTCGAAGTAATGGATCACTGTAAACCTTAGCTCGAGTTCTGCAATGGCTAGTTTAAAACGGAGACGCATACTTTTCTCGATCCGCCGTTATCTTTCTTCCGCAGATCTGCAATTCGGCGATGCTCGTGTCAGCTCATCGTTGAGAAATCTCGATGCCTTTTCGTGGATATTCTGCCATGACTTGATCCTGTTTCGAATGAGTATTGTTCGGCTGGCTACGTCAAAATACGTACATGATCTGCGTTCTTTGGGCATGCTGTCCGATTGTATAGTGGTATGTGGTCCCTGCCGTGAGTACCATTGCGAGACATTCGTTTCTATCAAGGGTTGTAGTGACGTTTCCTTTGGAGAGCCACACAGGCGCATCCGTGTCGTTCACGATCTCGAGTAGAACTTCGTGGGCCGTGGTGTTTGTGGGCATGGTGTCTGCACCATAGGAAGAGCACGCTGTTCATAAGTATTCCGTACACATCTCATTGTCCTCCAGAAAGAGCGGCGTCCAATTGTCTCAACACTAGACCATAGCTCCATTTGTACCACGGGGAAAGGGACAAAAGTCCAAGAATGGTGAGAATGCAGGATGCTGATGATGCAACGACCCGAATAGTTGAAAAGGCAATTCCTGGTAAGGACAGTTCACATAGAATTCGTAAAAAAGGCATTATCCCAAGGTGTAATAAAGGTATTGATAATATGCCAATCAGAAGCGCGGCATCACCAGCTCAGACCAGGGAACTTCTTCATGAAATCGACAACCAAGTTTAAGCAAACCATGTCGTCGTCGTCTTTGGTGTACCCCCGCACTTCCACCTTGAATTTCGCTGAACGGCAGTCAGTTTTGGGTACACAGGGCAAGACGATCTGGTTACCTTTGGGAATTTCCTTTGGAAGGGCAACTGTTTGGGTGACTTCGTACGATCCTTCTTCCACGGGGCATTGGACCTCAGCCTCAGCATTACGTCTACAGATAACGGTGAGTCAATGTTGGGGCGAGCAGTGGCACAGCGTACGCTTCATCGCAAACGTCAAACTCCTTTGAGAGTAGCTTGATGAGACCTAGCTTTACAGTAACCTGTGCATAGGCACCCTTCTGCAAAAGAGTCATTGTTTATCGACATTTGATATGATCCCGTAGGTCCAAACCTCAATTCTTTCTATGGCCTTAGCCTTGACAGTAACAGAGAGGTCCTTTCCAGGTTGAGGGGGGTCAGGAGATACTGAAATGGATTCAATTTGGATGGCGTCGGTGGGTTGACCTGTTATTGATACTAAAATGACCAAGTGGTACATCGGGAAGGCTGTAGACACGCACCGCAATCCTCATACGACCAACTGTCAAGTGTATGCGCCTCCCCAGCGGATTTCAAAGGCACTTGGGCAGCATTTGCGAGCGTGAAGAGGCAGAGGAAGCCAATAAGAGAACGTCGGAGCATGGTGGAGAAAGGCAAGAGGCGGCGAGGGGTGTGACTTTGTATCTGGGGTCGTCATGTCACGTCACTCGCTTACGGGACGCTGGAGCTTAGGCTACGAAATTGCTGTGCAATTCTGCCCGCAGTCGCTGGCAGTTCCTCTCTTTGTTTTCCCCCACCATCGTCTCCTTTTCTCTTTCTTTTCACCATCTCATTTATCTGGTATTTCAAGCCTCTATGGACCCAATTATGGACCTAATCGTTGATTCTGTCTTTCAGATCCTTTTTTAACAATGAAACCAAGAGAGTATTGCTGCTGTGCGATTCCAATCGTCAACGCTGGCGTTTATGCCACACTTGTCGAGCAGCTTGTAGCTGGAATTCTGGTTGGCGTTCTTTCAGTGGCTACCCCATCGAGTGCGTCTTTCTCCCCGTCTAAGCTGCGAAGAGATGATCTCAATTTTTAATCAGTTGTCGGCGCCGCGACACCTTCTTTCGCTTCCTGGGTGTTGGGTATCATCTGCCTGGTTGCAGCAGGAATTCAGATTCTCGGTTTTATCGGGGTGGCGAAGGTGAGGCACAGCTGAAACTTCCTGGTAGTCCACCAATTAACTTGACTTTAGGATAAATCCGTCCTTTTCCGCCGATACTTGAGTCTTCATGTCATCGCACTTCTGGCGGCATTCGCGGTCGCTGGTACTTGGATTGGCATCTCAGCAGCTCGTCATTCAACTGCAAAGTCAAACTGTATCAACGATTTCTACCCAGATGACGACCAAAAGTCGCAAGGCGAGGCGATTTGCAATATCTTTCCATGGGTCGACGTCGGAATTATGGGGGGTTTATGGGTGATACTTGCAATTATGCATGTAAGATGACGAGTTCGAGCCCTGAGCGACTTTTACTGAACCATTTGTTAGGTGTATCTTTACACCGTCCTCTCCTCCTACAGCTCCGAGCAACAGATGGCACACGATCAGATCAAGTACAGCTCGGTATATGGGTCTACGAATCCCTTGAATGGCGAGACTACTCCCATGAACAGTCGCAACGATCCTTGGGACTCTCGACCCTCCACAGACCTAGAAAACACACCCTACCGTCACGGCCGACAAGCAAGCGCTGCCAGTATGTCCGACGTCATGAGCGAACCGATTCATCAACCTCGAGATGGACTGTCGCACTCGGATTCAACTTATTCTCGGCCGTATCCGCAACGCCAATTCTCAGCTGGCAGTACATTCCAGCAACCCGCTGGTGCGTACACTCAGGATCCAGGTCCCACCCCCAAATTCAGTGATTCCTATTATTATGGTAACTCAGATGGCGTAAATCGCCCACCCCAGGCCCAGGCTCATCCTGGTGAGTCTAAGTTGTGATGCCGAGGGGCTTGATTGAGCCGCATTATATGCTGTTCAAGCGGGTCTGTCGACGGTTCCCTGGTGTAAAAAACATTTCACTGACTCGAATTGTTTTCAGCTGAAGGCTCCTTTGGACGAAAGACGCCTCGAGGACAGAACAATGGGTACTACTACGGTTAGAATGGACTATCAGTAGTACCAGGGACATTCTAGTATCTGTATTTATATGCTACACGGACATGGGTGTAATAATCATTTCCACGAGAGTATCTTAATCGTTCTCTTTCTCCGTTGAGCGACTTCTCGCAAGGAATTTATCCAAACCTGGCCTATTGTTCTCGCAGGGCATTGAATAACGACGTTTGAGTGACTCCGGAGTCCCTCGGTACGTTTCTCAGGTACCCCATGCCATAATTCCCATCTTTCCTTCCTTCCCCACATTATGAATAGTACGAATCGACAGGACCTTCAATGAAGCACCAGCACGAGACTTGGGCATTTTGATTGACAGGAGCTTGAATCAAAGGCGGAAGTAGCAGCAGCGACTCCGGAATTTCTCAGATGCCTCATTGTTTCCTGCTGGCACCCCTGCTGTCATCCTCATAACAAGCATGTCCTCGTGGACTCCAGTCGACATGTTGCATATTCGAACACAATAAGTACCGGATGCCTTCTCTTCACGCTCTGGTTTCCCTTATAAGTTATCGGCTAGGAGAACAGCTGGTGCTACTCCTACTTATATAGCTCAAGAAGGTTCGTTTCCGGAATTTACTGTTTCGCGTTTGCTGGTGGAAACCCGGAGGAATGACCAACCTTTCTGTCATAGCTTTGCCTTACAGACTCCAGGTGCCTTCCCATACTTCCAATATTGGAACTTGCAGGGCCTCTGCCTTCCCTTGGCCACGACATTGAAGGGTGAACTTTCGCGCGTTGCCCACCAAACACCATCACAATGCCCTCTCTTGTGCAAAACTACGAAGTACTCCTCGACTTCACCAACGATACTGCGGAGCCCGTCACCATTCAGCTTCTCAAGGATTATGGTCGCACGAGCGCAGTCTTATTACTCCTTCCCTCGGAATCAACCACTTTAATCTTGAATTCTGGCTCCGTTTATCGTTACGCTGTCAAGACAGGCTCGCGGGTCTACAAGGTAGCCAATGTAATGTGAGCGGCGGTTTTATTGATACAACATGTGTTCCTGATTTCGTATTTGGTATAGTGCAAGATCCTGGAGAGATATCCACTGTGATATCTCTCGCTTGTTTTCCAGCGGGCTTTCGACCTCAATATCCGACTCGAGTTTTGATCCGATGGAAGGAGTAGTTGTTGACCGCATATGGAACGATTATACGGTGTTTGTGTAACGTGCTCGAGGTGAGTTGTGTCTTGTACCTGTGATCACGATCTTGACCGCTTAAAGTTGAACGTTCAGGCGCGGTCTTGATATTAAATGTCAGTATTGAATGGTCATGGACTGCTGGACTTTATAGATCAATCGCAGAAGTCATTGTACGCATGATGAGGGAAAAACTACGACGCTTCATTTTCCTCTGCCGGCACAGGGATATATCCAACTCAACGTTGGAACCGAACGTGTAGCTGCTGTCTAGCGACTTCTATTTGCAGATGGTCATGGAAGCTGGGAATGATGTGAAGCAGACAATGTGTGAATTCATGCATGATGTCGTTACAGATCGTGTCATATAACTGGTAGCGATGTTATAGTGATTGAGTGTGCATTATCAGCTCTTTTGCGACTGAGGAGCGAGGCTTAATGCTGCATGGGAACGGTTTGGGATGACTGTCCGCAACATTCAAAAACACCGAAATGAAGTCGACCAGGAAAACATACCTCAAAAGTCCACTAGTATACTCTACGGTGGGTTCTATTATGTTTCCTTGGTCATCCACAGCTTTGTCGACGTGAAAAACTGTTAAGATTGATGCGACGGCTATCCACAATAAATCGAAGGCGAAGGCACGCCCTGGGCATATCCTGTAGGCATGGTCATTGTATGTCGCAGTTTATTGTTTGAAGGACTCGCCGTCTTCCATAACCAAACGCCGCTTCAGGTAAAGGATTGATGTCCTTGTCGTTCTCTTTTGTGTTCATATAACGGTCGGGATTAAAAGAAAGCGGGTCCGGATAGAGCGCACTACGATATATCGTCAGATAATGAATGGAAAATTGATAAGGATACTGACGGATCATGGAGAACTGCCCAGGTATTCGGGAGCACGGTAGTCCCTTTGGGTATTCTAAATATTTTTTGTGTTACGTCTATCTTATCAACGACGACCCTGACATTCTCTCACCTGTAACCACAATATTCATCTTCCTCAGACACGTAGTGTGCAACGCCCAGAGGCGTGACTGGATTCCATCTCAGAATCTAGTGACTTGAGCGAATGGGCAGCATCCCAGGAGTCGCACCATCTCACCTCGTGGCATATACAGGCCTGAAGCCATCAAGTCAGCGACCGCAGTAGGAAGCGGGCATCCTGTCCACTTACAATGTATGGTAGCTGTTGTCGATCGTTGAAATCAGGCAGTCTGTCGCCAAGTACACGATCAAGTTCAGATTGAGCTTTCTTTTGGACGTCCGGGTGTAGGATGAGTGCCAGGAACAGTGAGGATAATGCAGAAACTACGGTATCTGCACCAGCTTCACATAGGGTAAGTTTCACAAGAGTATTTCTATGAACACAGACGAGTACTTACCAGCATAACTAGTTGCCGCTACATTCTTTATTATCTGCGGGTTTTCGCCTTCTTTCCCTGAAAATAGTTCTTCCAGTTCTTCGGCCACCAGACATGCAGACATTGTCCCTGCTTTCTATTGAAGATGACTAAGACAATATTCAGACCGAGATCACAAGTATGAATACCATTTTTCTGAGGACCAGGTCAAAGGGACGGTTGACCATTTCTTGAGAGAAGTGTCGCCATCTGCGCGCTTGCCTCTTGAAGGAAGCGCCGGGAAACCATGTAGGTACATGCTTGAGTGTTGGGATATAGTCCTAGACGTGATTCAGTGGCATAACATGGGCTGAGGGTGCTAAAAACGATAATTACCACCATGTAAGTGCCAAATATACCAGCTCTAGATAGACTCTCCATGGCTCTATTCGCGAGCGACACATAGTTATCGCCTTGTTCGTCGACACTCTCGTCGACTTTGATTCCATAAACAACGCTCAGGATAATGGCGGCGGCGTTTCTGCCAGACATGTTAGCAACGGCGTCGTGTTCATTTGGCCTTTGATACGAACCTCCGCACATGGAAAGAAAATTTCTGTGGGCTTTCCAATAGATTCCGTAACAAGGTATGGGTCTCTGTGATTTGTATGGGATGGTACTTTGTAGTACCCTCAACATTCATAGGGAAGTGCTTCAGAAAGAGGTTTCTGTGGCGCTAGATTATTTCGTTATTAGAGATATCAATGGCAAAGGCCAATGACGCACCTTCCACATACTCCCATATGTCATGGTGGAAAACAACCAATTCCATCCTATTCTTCAATGGACAATGAGCCTAGACCCAACAGCATGACGTTGTACTAAACGCTGCCAACGTACAATTCGACTACCATAGTTCTTGTGGCGAAAAGCGTAAGAGAACTACCGAGAAGTGCAAATTGTTCAAGCTCAAACCTAACTGGTCTTGAGGAGTAGTTCCCGCTACGTTTGTCGAGAAGATCTGATATTGCTTGCGCCGAGTTGAGCACTAGTATCGGATTGCCAAAAACACGGATATAAATCAAATCCCCTTGACGCTTTTCATTAGTTTTGGACAAAATTAGAAAGGTTTGACAGACATACCGTATACGTCTTTCCATTTAGTGTATGTACGCCACGGTTGATACTTGGGTAATTCCACCTTGCCGAACCATGTTGCCGGGGGACCAGGAGGGAGGGGTCGACGTGATGAGGAGCGTGCACGCGTATAGAAAAGTCCCAGAAAAGCTAGCAACGAGACGAGGAGGAAAATTCCCGGGTGATACATAATAATGGGAGGGGAATGAATTCCGGTTATTCCCTGAATTCATTTTATGAACTCAATATGAGGCCATACTAACATTTGTGGTAGTGTGAGAACAAGAAACCAGTCAATCATTTGTGACCGTGTGACCAAGCTTCGCGAACGCAGCGCGTGACACGACTCTTTCCAGCTCTTTCCTTGCTGACCACCATATACTGAAAATAATGACCGCCATTGCTGGACCTTCTACACTACGAGACGTCGTCAATCCTCAGTTCCATCAGAATAATTTTCATGCAGAATCCTTTGCCAAAGTAGAATTGGGCATTAAACTCGACAAAGGTGCGCTTTTTTACTCATTATTCAGCGAATAACTTCTTTCCTCACACGTTCTGTCTATCTCTTCAGATGACCAGATATGTCGTTTATCTTTGACACCAGCTGGATGCCCCCTGGGTCCGTTACATTGTCCCTTGCGCCATACTCTGCCCTCTGTACAGAATTTTCAGCCTCCAAAACAACTGCCAACCCATCCTCGTGAACGAGAGCGCTTAGCTACAGTCTGTAAACACTGGCTGCGAGGCCTTTGTAAGAAAGGCGATGCTTGTGAATTCTTGCATGAGTACAACTTGAGGCGGATGCCAGAATGCTGGTGGTTTGCCAAGTACGGATATTGTTCAGCAGGGGATGAGTGCTTGTACGCACATCCGAAGGAACGAAAGGTGGAATGCCCAGATTACAATAGAGGATTCTGCAAGCTGGGTGAGTAGCACATGTCCTTGATTAATTATGAGATAGCTGAATACCTTTGCAGGCCCAACATGCCCACGAAAACATGTCAGAAAAGTAGCATGCCAGTTATATTTAACTGGTTTCTGCCCACTTGGTCCAGAATGTCCCCGTGGCCAGTAAGTTCACTATTATCGAATTGCAGGACTCAAACAAACTAAAAAATTCTCCTCTTCCTCCTTAAGTCCTAAACCAGGATTACCACCGCCTAAAGCCTACGATCCACCCTCACCACCCTCGAATCGTGACTTGGGGCCTCCGCCACCTGGATACGGTCGATATGCAGACTTTGATCGCGGATTCAATGGTGGTCCCATCCACGGCGGCAATAATCCTTCAATGCAACCCCGTAGGAACTTGGACGACGTATTGTGCTTCAAGGTTAGTGGCTATTTACTCGATTTGCGCAATCAGCTGATTTTATTTGCAGTGCGGTGAGAAGGGTCATTACGCAAACCATTGTCGGAATCGCAACGTACCTGGTAATCGTGGAGGAATTGAAAGGTCGAGACGGATTGGAGAGGATTAAAGCGGTTATTAATACGCCTTTGGAGCTGTAATCTCGATTTTGTGCTAGTCTCGCTGCTCTTGCGAGCTGTTGGGTACTAGAATGGAATGTGTTGTATTTTTGTTAGCTTGACATTGGAGCTGAAGCTCGCGCTCGCGAGTGCTAGTGAGATTATACATTGACCGACGACCACCCAGTGACCGACGTCGCCGGTGGCCACGAGGCACTGCTATCGATGATTCCATCACTCATATTTTCGACCACCACCATCAGGTAGTCTCCCCCGAAGGCTTCGTAACTATGACCTGGCAAAAGACTTTTACTCTATCAAAACGTTCCAAAGGTTGCCATCTAGTAACTGATGAGATTTTGACTCACATCGAACCTGGCTTGAGAAACGTGGAGGTGCGAAATCAACTGACTACTATACTCTTCCTATTTGACACTTTTTTCTTTCCAAAGGCAGGAATGCTATTCCTTTTCGTGTAAGGCCCCGTCGGAGTCATAATAGTAGCGTTCAGGGAAGCTTAATACCGCCCATGCGATTAGGAAACATACATCTTGCGCCCTGACTATCAACGAAAATTTTGACAGAGGTGCATATCGGATGTTATGATATATGGGTCAGGGCTGATTCGGGACTGATATTCTTCACTGCACTCATCAGATGTGAGGCGAGGTGTGTAACTCGTCCAGTCCGTCGCAATTCACCGCCTTCTAAACAAGACGTTGTGCTAGATATGGACATGGCGCTGGATCATATCGTACCGGAGAGCCTTTCGTGGCTGCACACCGACGAGGGACCGGAGTGTGTACTGTTTCAGTATGTTGGCCACAATTAACACTGACAACCTTTTCCCGAATAGTGACTCGTGAGGCTGTATCGTAAATCCGCATTTCTTGATACCTGATGGTCTGATTTCCAGTGTTTCGCATACGAAGGCTTCTTTAGTGGGTCCAACTATCAGCATGCCGATCACGAATGGAAGGCTCAACCTTGGAACCTGGCAAGGTATGTGACCTGGCTGTTTCGTTGCACGAAATGCTGCTTACTTGCAGGGCCAATCAGGGATTTATCTGACAGAGTTCAGGCATGCGGCACATACGAGACAGGTTGTTGCCACAATTCTGTGAGCGCTCCTCTTTTGCGAGTTTCATAGCCATTTCTCATTCAATTACAAGGTCCTGAACTCGGAAGACCGGATCAGTAACCCCCACAGATGCCCAAGCGCCTGGAGATCCTTGTTTTTGAGGTGATACCGTCCACGGACCACAGAATATCAGAATATCGGCACTTGAACATCAAAATGTTCCTCGACAACGGTCGTATACCTTTTCCGATGTTTCTACGGTTGGGCAACGCATTACCGCAACGTTACCGGGTCGTTGAGAGGGTTATTATGTCAGAGAAAACACTAAGCAATTCGTTGTTAGGAGACGAGGTAACGCATCCAGCTCACTATATTCATTTTCTCACCACAATTTGTACGATAACCTCCACTTTTTGATATACTATTACACTAGGACAACACTGGCGATGAGTAGCAGCCGATAGAGTGGCATGCGCGCATCATTACAGTATAAGACGTTAGTAAGAAAGAAAGGAAAATTAGGAAAAATAAACTAAATGAGCGCTTCCAAGACCCTAGAACGATTTTCCACGTGGGGAATTTATAACTTGCCGAGTCCCGACCAACACATATTAGCACACAACATTCTTCACTCATCTCCCTTTCCTTGCTTGCCCCCCGACCCTCACCTTTCTCCGTTTCCCTCATTATATTCCTCATTCTTCACGGATTTTGGACCTTGGAACGCGCCGTGAACAGTTACTCTAGGCCAAGCATATCCTAGGGCTTACCTCGCTGCGCGACGATCAGCACCTTGGTTACAATTCTACATACGCCACACGATCGCATTACCAATGCCCAAATCCACTACAGCAAGCACGTCTCGTCCTGCTCTTCGAAGAAATCAGGTATTGTCAATTCTTACCGGAAAGGAGCTGATATTGACTCGTTTTCAAAGGCCTGTCGGTCGTGCCGCAAAAGGAAGCTCGTTCGTCAAGTTACCTAGCCCATCTTCAAAATACTGATTTTCTACACGCACGATAGAAATGTGATGCTCAGAGACCTCATTGTGGGACCTGTGTGAAGTGAGTGTTATTCGCCGGTGACTTCGGGCTTGGTACTCATTGGGCATCCAGACAATGGCATGCATTGATTAGCGTCCCAGCACCAATCGGTTACGCGTGCGTACACACACTATCCCCATCCTTCACCTTTACACACCTTCTCTCTCAATAGACATCCCACCGAACCACAATGCTCTTACGACCCGGTCGAAGGCTTGACACTTGCACCCGATACCGATCCTGTAGAGAAGATAAAGCAGTTGGAGGAACAAATTTGTGAGTCTTGGTCCTATGCGACGACGCCTCGACACTTATGCATACTCTCACTGCCAGCCACACTCAAAAACAAGCTCTTTGAAGTACAAGCCGCTTCTGCTTCTCGTTCAGGGACACCCAGTCAATCAACTTCGATACTACCCGCCCCAAGCACAGAAATTGGTGGCATATCCCTACCACATGCATCCCTTTCAATGACCAACAGTTTATCGCCCTCAAACAGTGACATACAATTCCGAAGTGAAAGTGGAAGTCCTGAGTTGCGGACTGCGACTTCCACAAAGAGTGGAGCAGATCCATTCATGGACTTGCTCTTCCTGGGATGGAACCCAGATTTACCTGACCCTGCCACCCTTAACCACTAGTTAGTGTCTAGTCTTACTTCCGTTGTATTTGCACACTTTGACTGTGTTTTGTAGTATAGATGTCTTTTTCAGATGCGATCCATGCGGATCTAGAGTCCTACACAAACCGTCGTTTCTTGCGTCGATGCTTCTGTCGCCACGAGACCCCGGTTTTCCCCATTCTGCTATACTGCATGCAATTGTTAAGCGCGCCCTCTATTCTTCTTCCGCTCTCAACTGACCGTCTCTTTTTGTTCACAGTGCGCTTCGGCTTCGCGATGGTCCCCGCAGAATGTGATAACACTTCCGGACGGTACTAGGCGAGATACCTTTGCAGAATTCCACGCCAACAAGACACGACACTATATCGACAAAACGATGGCCAGCGGCGAAGACATCTTTTCAGTTATGCAGGCCTGTATCCTACTCTCTTGGTACTTCTATCAAGAGGGCCGATGGGTCGAGGTGTGGATATTTGCTGCATTTCAGACCCGTGTCAGCATTCCTCTCCGCCTCAACTATCCTGGCACCTTCTCTACCCACGGAAACAGCTCACCAGGAGCCTACCTGGCTCCGCCGAAAGATCTGAGAGATCTTGAATCGAGACGGCGCTCATGGTGGATGACGATTCTATTTGATCGTATTGCTTCTGTCGGCGGATGGATACACGCGGTGGATGAAAGAGATATAGGGACTGAATTGCCCCTGCGTAACATTGATTTTGAATCCGAGGTTTGTGTATTATTTTTTTTTTGTTTTACTCTTTTCTGCCGACACCTTGCTAATATCATGGTCAGGTTCAATTACCCAGCAACCCTCAGGATCTCGCCACACCCGAATTATATACCACCCACCCGCCCCAATATACCGATTCCTTTATTCTACTCATCAAAGCAGTAATGCTATTCGGCAAAGTCACCGATTTCAATGTTCGTGGAAGTCTGCGCGCTCCAACCGCACCAAGTAAAAATCAAAATCCATTCCACCTTGATGGCTTTGCGGCGCTCGACAAGTTGGTTTCCCATGATTTCTCAGAAAACCTGCCGCCGTTGTTCAAAAACCTACACGGTGTGCCCGATGTGCCCGAAGGCGGAGTTCTAGACACTGACCTGTATATGGTCCATCTAATCCCTCACGCGTAAGTATATATTCATACTTTTCCAACGGAGGCCTCAAAGATCTGATCGCGATGGTTGCTGGTCATTCAGGGCGACCATCACGCTACACAATCCTTACTTGGATTTCACGGACCCCAATTGTGTCTCAACCTCGCGCTGTGTGAATTCAGCACGTTTTATCTTGGGCGCATACTACACGCTGTCAGCGACATCTCTTGACATCACTCGTCTTCATCCGTTTGTCACGGTAAGTCGCTTCGCTGTTTCTGTCTCCCCGAGGTAGGACCTGGCTGACAAGGGATCCCGTAGATATGTTGGTACCTTGCTGCGGTCGTACAAGTACAACTGTGCAAATATTTCATTGAAATCGGTGACAGTGACCGGGAGTCAACGGTTTGGGGAGAAATAAATGTATTGAGGTATGTCACTCCAAGGGTCTCTTCAAGGTCTCGTTATGCTTACTTGGTTTCTTACTCTAGATTCGCCATGCTCGCATACGGACAGCGTTCTCCCATCGGCAGTAAGTCTATGACAAACTACCTCGTCATTGATAAACTGATTTCGGTGTTTGTCACAGCCCGACAAGAGAGGCTCCTTCAGGGACTGATGCGGGAAATAGTGAGGATGACCGCTCAGAAGCAACCCCTCGAAGTTGGTCTACCTCTGTATCCTTTTTCGAGTAGTACACTCTGGAGAAAAGGAGATGGGCAGAATGGCAGTTCGGCAACCTCCGAAGACGGTTCCGCTATTCCATTGCCCGTCAGTCCTCCCTTTGAAGAACAACAGCCTACGCCCCCCTCAGTACCGTCGCACACTCATACGCGTCATTCGTCGACGACCGGCTGGTCGCCCGGGGAGAATGGCACCAGTTTCTGAGCTGCGTTTCCGAATTCGTTCATATCTTAGCGACCTTTTTGCTCTGGACTTTTTAGCTACTCTACTTCGTTCTTTTCTGAAATAAATGTGATATCTGTATTTTTACCCGTAATGTGGTTGTTGTTTGAGTACATATGTCAGAGTGGATATAATGGACTTCGTAGGAATAAAGTTAGTGCTTTTGAATACACGGGCTGGAAGACGATCAACTTAAGGAACGGGGATCCGGAATTGAGGAGTCATTTCTATTGAACCTGCCCAGAAGATTTTCGGCGAGCCTGAAGGTTGCCTGAAGGGACACCTTGCCGCACCTGCGTGTCCACTGTGAGAAAGAATTCGAAGTTTGAGCGCTCGTGGAGTATAACTCCTTTGGCATTGAGCTTACACTTTTTTGCACCTTTCAAAATCAAACGAGGTCGGTATCGATGGATTTTCTAGCTAGCACGATGAACTCTTAATTTCTTGACTTGGTTCGCTGAAATTTGGAGCTTTTGAATTGAGAAATTTTTGTTATGTCACGCCGTCTTGCCTTTTGGAGAGTGCTAAGGCACGTTGGCTCATTCCTCCTTCCCGACAGTCATGTTGGACCCTCCACCTCAGCTCAACTTGAACTTGGAGTCTGGCTCACTCAGTCTTTCTTCATCATTACCTGCGACTCCAACTACCCCAAACGCTCCCTTAGATTCCAAGCCGAAGAAAACGAATCCTCTTAATGACCTGATTGACACCGAAAAGGGCTACATCGACCTCCTTGGCGGGGTAATCAAGGTATCTCGTTCTTCTTGAACCTTTTACCTGTTCTAAATCATCGGAATATGTCAGAAAGTAGCAGCTGCATGGTCACGATCCAACTTGCCGCCACCCCAACTCGACTCCATGTTCAGAAGCATAGAGAGTGTATACAGATCAAATCGGTCGCTTCACTCTGTATGTCCATTTTACGTGTGAAATGGCTTCCATTCATTCAAGGTGCATTCACTACAGAAACTCAAAGAGATTGGTACTACTTCCCCAAAAGCGCTCGGAGACCTTTTAATTCGATGGGTGCGTCAATATTGCCCTGGTCCACATTCAGTTCTAATACAACTTTCCACGTCTAGGTCGACGACTTGGAGGGCCCTTATTCGAATTATTGCTCCAAATATTGTACCGGATTTGACGAGTGGGAGCCTGTGCAGTCGAACATACGGTTGGGACCTATATTAGCAACCTTCTCGGCAGCCAATCCTCCACCCGCAGCAACGCACCCCGACTCTTCACTCTGGACACTGGACACGCTCTTTTTACTGCCAAGGACACGGCTCAAGTACTACAAGAAGTTATACTCGCGGCTACTCAAAAGCACGCAGCCCGGAAGGAGTGACCATCGTCTCCTAGTGGATGCATTAGAAAAGTTGGAAAAGCTGTTGGCAACGCTCGATGAAAGAGCAAACATTAAGGCTGGTTCACCCATTACCTCTCCAAGCTCTGTGCCTCCTGTCTTGGAGCCTGAAGATGAAGTGGTGATCGATATGACGGCGCGTTCATCTGTGCCCGATCCCTCGTCTTTGAGAGCTAGCGACCCAGATGTCGCACCCAGTAGTGAGGGGAGCTCTGTCCGAGGAAGTGGGACATCAGATTTGTACGTTTACCCTTGATCAATACCATCTGTCACTCTGCCAACTGATGAATGTTATAGCGAGCGTTTGTCTCAAGGAGCTCCTTCCACTGCTACAAGTCGTGCATCATCTTCCACACTTACGATGCCTGTGTCGGATCTAGAGCGACGTCTTTCGGCGCAGAGAACGTTAGATATCTTTACGATGACACCTAAAGTATGTCCCAGGGGCGACGAACGCGTTCCATCGACTAACAAACCTTTCGCAGATGGTCAGGCTCCAGATGTGTCCACCAACGTTAACATTCACACGAGAACTTCGATGTTCGGTCGATCTCAATATTCGCTTCACACCTCGATCGACTGGTGTAGAAGTAGTCCACAAGCGGGGTCATGTCTTCCTTCTGTCAGATCTCTTCCTCGTCAGTGAACGCATGACCGCCGAGGAACGTGCCGAGCATGGGTCAAATGGGGCGGATATGTGGCTATGTTATCCACCATTGGCCGGCAAGGTCTTGCGAGTGTCTGACATGCCTGGTGAAGGTGCGTACAAAGTTTACCTAGGGTTATATTTGACGCGCTAATTGCCAGAGTAGATCAATCACTTCAGATTCATATCATGAGGAAAGAAATTTTGATTCTAACCTTGGATTCTGTGGAAGCTCGAAACCAACTTTTCAACGACTTCAAAGAGTGTATAGAATTTGCAAGCTCGGGTGCGGCACCTAGCGTCTTTGCATTATCTTCTACTTATCTATTTATTAGTTGGGCCGCAGTCAAAACAACTGCCACCTCCAGTGCCAGCCTTACCTGGAGTGGTCAAATCCAATACATCTCCTCTTCCGCCCCCACCCTCATCAGACATGTCTCCGGGTTCTGAACGAGACAGCGGGGTTCCGAGCATCCCTAGTACCAGAACGTCGTCGCCTCCAATTATCAATGACTATAGCCGTCAAAGTTCGGCTTCGCCCAGAACGCCCGAACGGGGACCATCTCCACGATCTTCAAGTGGAATGGATTCCATAACTGGTCAATTAGCGAACATGGCAACATCTCCGGATTACGCTCGACGAATGTCACCACCAGTAGCTGGTCCTGGGACTGTGTTTCCTCCTTTTGCAGGTGGACCTGTCGGGCCTGGCCAGGTATTCGCTCCTGCAAGGAGCACGAGCATAGGTCACGGTCCCGGTTCGCCAACAGGGCCACCACCTCACCCCCATATGCAATCGTACCACTCCCCTCCTCAGATGCCACCAAACCAGCTGCCAAACCAGCCGCCGAACCAACCTCCTCACATGTATCCCAATCCTAACGGACAGCAGCAAATGTTCGCACCACAGCCTATGCATAGACCTTATGGTCCTCCAGGAGAGGCACCATTGCCACCTGTTCCTCCGCGTCCCCCGTCTGAGCCGTATCAGAACGGAATCCGAAAGTCGCCCTCGACAAGATCTCTAAACGCTCAGCACGAAATGCATGCGCGATCCGCTCCGCCTGTTCCTCACATGCCGCCTTACATACCTCCAGGAGGCTACCCGCCTAATGCTGGTCCTCCTAACCATTACCTTCCACGGGTTGGCTCCAATGGTTCATTCCATCCTCCTCCCCCTCAGTCACCCCGTTCCCCGGGGCAATTGCGACCAGTATTGCCATCATCCCAGTTCAAAAGAGCAGTGTCGGCAGCGCAATCTTTCATTGACCCCAGTCCTCCCAATTCACCGGTCGAGGAGACTCCTCGCTTCCCGTCAGGACCTGTCACGTCAACCATATCGGCTACGATGAAGTGCAAAGTCTTTTTGAAACAACAACACGCGCAGTGGAAATCACTTGGGTCAGCTAAATTGAAGCTGTATCGTCAAGATCCGACGAACATTAAGCAGTTGGTTGTGGAAGCCGAGAATAAAGACCACTCGGTCCTGATCTCTACCATCGTATTAACAGATGGCGTGGAGCGTGTTGGGAAAACAGGTGTAGCTATCGAGTTGAGTGACAAAGGCGCTCGAACAGGGATAGTCTACATGCTGCAGCTGAGGAACGAGCAGTCAGCAGGTGGACTTTTCGACAGTCTATTAGAAGGATCCGATCGGTCAGGCTTGAAATGAACTTTTTTCCCTGGATGACACTAGCATTTTGTATGCTGCCTTTTACTTTGGTTTAAGTGTCGTGTAGAATGGATTGCGGACCATAGTACTCGGCCTTCCTTTCGTTTTTCGCCAATTCCTTCTCTTGATTTTACACGATAACCATGATTCACAATACCCGGTCATCTTTGACACTGATAGTTGATCTCGCATACGTTCGCTCCCATTTTTAGTTCTATTGACGAAGTTTATACTCTATTATACACTACTAATCCTTGTGCAGTGAATTCGGAGGGGTGAGCCTGAAAGTGATAGTTGCTGTCAATGAGATGTGGTCGCTTCCGCAGACTCCTTTACGCGGTATCCCTGGGTCCAGTTCAGATGTTTGGGGTGTTGACAAGACGCCCAGAACGCTGGACTCGAGGTTGGGAGGATCCATAACAAAGAGGTAATCTTGGTTTAACACCTTCAGCCTGCGAATGAAAGAATTGGAGCAAGCTTCTACTTACCGATTGAGTTTTTCCAGTAATAAGTATAGCTAGTCCATTGAGGTTCGTTGGAACCCAGTCGTGCTGAAGGCAGGGTGACTCGGTCACCAAAGGTTGTCAGCTGTTCCGTGGAGTTAGTATTCATTTGCCGATAAAGGCGTAATCCAACGTCGTAGACACTCCGTAAAGGGGGACCGCTTTGACTGAAGAGTGTCTGCAACTCTTGTGCACTGAGTAACCCGTCGGTTGGGATGCTCGATCTTGCGTTCACTATCGTCACGTCGGGGTCTGCAGATTCCTCGTTATCATCTTCCTTCTCGGGTTTGGATGACATTTTGACGACGGCCGGGTCGATGGTGGCATGGACAACATACGACTTTTGTAAAAGGTCTTCCTGCGCAGGCAACAGGGAGTCGCCCACGGCGAGTGAGTACGCTGGGTCGTCTGGCGTGAAGTTGAAGTCTGAAGAGAGAAAGTTAGTCAACTTGGGGCAACTAAAGGAAAGAGACTAGACTAACCGCCTGCTATGACGCACGGCCAGTCAGAATGGTTCTCGTCACGAAACTTTGCTACTTCTCGCTTGAGGATGCCAGCTTGTCTGTAGTTCTACTGAGTAATGGATGCCTTCGGGTTGGAGTGACATTATACCTCGCGCGTTCATACGTGTATCTGCAAGGAATCTTAAGTCAAAAATAACAGGATCTATGAAATAAATTACCTTGGGTGCCAGAAGAGGTGTGTCGTGGCAACAATGAGCCCATTCTCGGCTCTGAGATTCTTTAAAGCCACTATGTGTCCAATATTCTTGGTCCGAAAACTGGACCCCAGTCGAAAGTTGCGCTCTCCTTCCGAATGAACCTCCTGTTCATCATACTGGACTAATCGCTGGCCCACTACCTCATAAGAATCGTTTTTGAATCCAATTAAACATCCGTGTTTCTTTCCTGGGCCAGACGCATAGACATGTGCATACCCGGCCTGCTCTATGACCGGTAATAGCTTCTCTAGTCGATCTACTTCCTAGTGGTCTCTGAGCAATTTGAATGCTTGCGAGATGTGAGTGTTACCTGAAGACACAAGATATCTGGTTTCTGTGTCAGAACCTCATTATAGATCATATGTTCTCGTTGGTGAGCCTTTAAGCAATCACTTGTAGGGAAAAGTTCTCGACCTGGAGCATACGCTCAATGAGATGGGGGGAGACAATGAACGATAGAAATGACACGCACGAACGAGGCACTGAGCGAGTAACTTGGTATCTGTGTCAACTCCACCACCTTCGAACTGCGAACAACGAAAACTGACAGACATTCCATGAGAGTATCTTCACTGTTTGATTTTCGCCCTCCGCAGTGTCCTGTATCTGATACCATTGTCGCTGCAGAATCTTGCCGTTTGGGTTGAGTGACGGGTCGAGTGATGATTGACCAAGTTGCTGAGCAGCCTGAGCTTGTTGAGCTTTCTTCTTCTTACGCTCTTCAGAAAGGGCGATCTGTTCTGCTGTCAAGGGTGGTCGTTTCAAGGACATTGATATAGCACGTCCTAAAAGAGGAGGGCTGAGGAATAGTCTAGAGCAGCGCGTGAGTACAATGATGGTGGAACAGAACAGGGAACGCGATGCCCAGGCCTATGCCGAAACTCTCTTCTTGTTTGCATCCATGACCTCGGACGGTGGGCAGACTCTTGCTGCTCTACGTGAAATCGTCCGACACAGGTCTTTCTCTGAACTCTGTCATCTTAAAGTCGAAGACAACAAGAAGATTCTCGCTCCTCAAGCAGATAATGGATACCTATCCGAACACGACCTTGTTCAAACTGCAGAATTTATGGGCGTATGCGGCACATTACCGGTGGTGCCCGTGCGTATCTACTTGCCAAGAATTATACGTTGACTTATATTAGGCCTTTGTAGTTGGTGAACAGTATAGCTATCGGAATGACTGTGGCCGCTGTCTCGACGCGCTTGCGTATCCCAAGGACTCTTCTGGGAAGGTCGACTCTCACCGCTTCTACCACTGCTGGATCCTACATTGTCAGCAATACAGAAGAAGCCAATGACCGCAGAAGAGATTTATTATTCCCTCGTTTTTGGAAGAGCTTGGAAGACCCTTCGGGCGTGCTACTAGCGTTGCAGACAATCACGAACCGATACCCAACCTTCGAGCCATCAACGTCATCGCCGGGCCAGTTTCTCGACGCTCCCGGTCAGTTATATACTGTCTGAACCATTGCACTCTGCTGACACATACCGAAGCGCCTTCACCTGTCTTTGTGGACGAGCACGCGCCGTCATCTATGCCGGTAGCGAAAAGTCAGACAGCACCAACGCCGGCTCCCCAAGCTCACAGTCGGTGGGACGAGATCCGGAGCAAAAATGCCAAACAAGCAACTCCATCTGCTTGGGATGCACTTCGCGAGACTCACCAGCGGTCACAAATACAGTCAAAAGAAGGCACATCCAAAGGTACCGAGGTTCCTGCGCCACAGGACGATCGTGCAAAAGCACAGGCCGAGTTTGACGCGATGGTGGAACGAGAAAGGAACATGAAATGAGGGTTGATTCGGCGTTGATTTGCCATGCTATTTGTAAACCGTATTGTACATAAGATTGTGATATGCAGAATAAAGTTTTAAATTTTCGGGGAACCCTGACTCGAGTCGCTCTCCCGGACCGGGTAAATAACTTTTCTGCGGTTCACACGTGGAAGGGTCCAAAAATCTTTCTTATTTGAGCATTTGTCTTTCGAATGCAGCGTTTGCTCACCCGACTGCCAGTGTTTGGACGGAGCTCTTTATCTCATCGCCCAGCTGGTCGTCTTTTCTCACCCCACTCTTTCACTCCTTTCACTTCTTCTTTTTCATCGCGTAGAACTGCCAGTCAAATATCTGCCATGTCTTCACCCAACTCGTCCAGCCCTTCGGAATCTTTCCAGAATTTCGATCTGATCAAGCGTGTCAAGTTGGCCTTTACGGACGTTACTGTCTCCAAGTGGAAGAGTAGAGTTACTGGGCTTAGCGTTGTACATCTCGACTATGAAGGTGCGCCATCACTACTGGTAGTGTGCCTAGCTATATCTTATTCCTTGTTCACAGCTCCGCTCGTCAGCGGTTATTTTGTGGTGGCGACTGAAAGTAGGCAACATATGTCTCTATCTCAGAACTCAAGGCACCTAACGATGGCATATAGTCTTCAACGACTCTGGATGTCCCCACACACTAGAACAGTGAGCAAACCCCGCTGCGACTCTGAGAAATCTGCTCATCAGTAACTAGCCTTGTCTTCATGGGATCTCAAAAGTATCCCTACAAGGGAATCATTGACCACTTTGCAAATCGCGGATTCTCAAATGGCACGAACGCATGGACCGACAACGACCACACTGCATACACAGTAGTCACTGCTGGAGAACAGGGCTTCCTCCAGTTGCTTCCCATTTACGTGGACCATATCCTGTATCCCACGATTACTAAGGCGGGGTGTGTAAACACTCACACTGCTTTCCATTCAAGTTTCACTGACGTCGCGCGCGCAACAGATTTGTTACGGAAGTGTGTTCACGCTTTTACCGCTACTGCTAAGACCCGCAATCTGATTTTCTTATCAAGGTTCATCACATAGATCCCAAGGGCCATGACTCTGGGGTCGTATACAGTGAGATGCAGGGCAGGGAAAATACGTCCGGTGATCTTATGGCACTCAGGTTGGCACCATGCATCTTTATGTTTCTGTGACCACTCTCATTGATTTATTTCACATCACAGGATGCAAAGGTTGTTGGACCCTCCTGAAAGTGCATATAGGAGCGAAACCGGCGGTCTTATGGAGGCGTTACGGGTACTGACAGTCGAACAAAGTGTGTAATTTCGCATCCGTTACTCCGTTGGTCTTCTCACGTTCATCTGGCTTTGTAGTCCGCGATTATCACGCGTCGTACTATGTTCCGCACAACTTGGTACTTATAGTTGCCGGCAAGCTGTCAAGTGGTACATCGTCGCTTTTGAAAGTTGTCCAGGAGCAGGTGGAGCCCAGCCTGATAGCACATGGTCAGAACAAGGGCCCTCGACCCCCCGGCTGGAAGAGACCGTTTGTTGAGACGCCCAGTGCAATCAGGCCACCACTTACTAGCTCTGTACAAGAGACTGTTGAATTTCCAGATCAAGATGAAAGTGGGTACCTTGGAATCCAACGCCAAAAGTTCATTGTCACCAACCAAAGTTTCTAGGTATGGGAGAAGTGATCATAAATTTCCTTGGCCCTGCGACAAACGAATTTTTGGAACGAAAGGCAAGAAGGCAACCTCTACTTTGATAAGCCTGGGTGGCTTACCCGATTTGTAGGCCCTGGACATCCTCAGCACTTACCTTACCTCGTCTGCGGCAGCACCTCTGAACAAGGAGTTCATAGAGATCGAATCCCCCCTTTGGTATGGCCCGAACTTCTTGGATACAGCTACCGTCTTACTGTGATTGAACAGTTCCTATATATACTTCGCAGAGGATACACGGGCTACTCGCGTGGAACTACCGATATATCTCGGATCTGTACCCGCTGCACACCTCGACACCTTCAAAGACAAGTTACAGGATAGTTTGAAGCGCATTATCAAGGAAGGTATCGACATGGAACGTATGGCAATGGTAATCAACCGCGACGAACGTCAGGTATACCGTCTATTTTTGGGTGTGGATATTCTTACTCACACAGCGATAGCTACGAAGTAAACTTGAATCTGCTAAAGGCGATACATTTTCAGGGACCATCATCACCGATTTCCTCTATGGGGCGGAAGATGGTTCTGAAATCGAGGCCTCCATGGACGAGATTAACCAATATGCGGAAATCCGTCGTTGGTCAAGCAAGCAGTGGACAGATTTATTGCAAAAGTAAAAAGATCCCCCCGTTCTGAACGGATTCGATGCTAATGGCTGTTGTAGGTATTACGTTGACCCACCCTCAGTAACGGTAGTCGGTCGCCCGTCTGCAAGCCTCGCAGAGAAATTAGAAAAGGACGAGAAAGCACGAGTCGCCGAACAAGTCAAGAAACTCGGACCTGAAGGCCTCAAGAAGGCTGAGAAAGAACTGGAGGAAGCCAAGGCGGAACATGACAAGCCGATCCCCCCTGAAGTCTTGAAAGAGTTCAGCATTCCTGATGTCAAGAGTATCGCGTGGATTCCTGTGCAGAGTGTGCAACAGAAAGGCAAAGGAAGAGAAGCCAGTCTCCTGCTGCGTCTGGCACAGCTTTAGCGAAACATATCAACGCCGATGGCCAAGAACTCCCATTCTTCGTCCAGTACGATCATGTCGAGGTATGTAGCTCATTCACCTCTTCGTGACCTTGTTCACATTTTCATTTCGTAGTCCGACTTTGTCAGCGTGCACGCCTTCTTCTCTCTCAAGGATCTACCAGACCGGTTGCGAAAGTGAGCTCAAAGAGGAATTTGCATAGTACCGTGCTAATAAGCTTTGCAGACACATCTCAACATATCTATCCACCTTCTTTGCTCTACCAGTCAATCGCATGTCTGGAGAGCGCTTGACCCATGAGGACGTGGTCAACAGACTCGATGACGAAACTGTTTCTTATGAAGTCAGTCTTGGCGTCTCGAGTGCCTTTTCACAAACGCTTCGCGTCAGCATTAAAGTGGAAACTGCGGCTTACGAGACGGCCATTGCTTGGTTGCGGGACCTCGTCTACGGGGCTGAATTTACCAAGGACCGGTTCGTGAAATACTACCCTCTGTGATCTGTAAACCTTGGCTCACTCTCCGACACAGGTTACAGGTAATCATTGCAAAGGTCCAACAGTCTCTACCTGAGATGAAGAGGGATGGCAACACAGTACTGGGATCTGTTTGGGCGGACTTGCTTTATGACGAGACATCGACTTCGCGAGCCGGCGGTCTGATTGATCAAGTAGACTTCATTCCTAAGCTCGCAAAACAATTGCAGGAGGCACCAGAAGAAGTCATGGCCGATTTCGAGGCCATTAGAAAACATTGTGAGTCTTCCTCGATGTCGCAGTGAACTTGCTCTAACCCTTC
Source organism: Paramarasmius palmivorus (assembly GCA_037176845.1). NCBI lineage: Eukaryota > Fungi > Basidiomycota > Agaricomycetes > Agaricales > Marasmiaceae > Paramarasmius > Paramarasmius palmivorus. Next base: position 277,428 of record JAYKXP010000004.1, on the reverse strand, counting down.
GCCAGTAATTGAACCATCTGGACTGCGCTTCTCTGTCACTGGGAATGTTTTGAAATTGGGTAAGCCACGCAGCGTATGGGCCAAATACTTCAACTCCATTCCGGTAAATTCATTACGGCTTCTGCCAAATCTCAACTGATTGTTCAACTCATAGGAAACGCCCCTTACTCCTGTTCCGCTGTCGTCGGAGAACTTGAGCAAGGTCGGTCAAAATCCAGTGAAGAAGGTGAGTACGATTGCGTATGTCCCCTTGCATTCAAGTTGGATTCATCACTACTTAGGCCATTATTATGAGTCTCCCGACGATTGAGAGCTCATACGTGACCCACTCAACGACAGGTATCAAAGGCTTTGAGCATCCTAAATACCCGGCTTTCCGGGTAGCCCTCGAAGTCCTCAACGCCACTGAGAGCTATCTCTGGGTAAGACTGCGAGTTATTTATTTTCGAACTCGTTCTCATCCTACCGCCACAGCGTTACATTCGAGGCTCTGGTCTTGCCTATGGAGCTTACGTCTCTTTGGACCTTGAATCGGGTTTGCTCAGTTTCTCGCTGTACAGAGTAAGTCTTGATTAGTATCATTTCCGAAAAATGTGCTGAATTATATTCAGAGTTCAAACAGTATGGGAGCATACAGAGAAGCGCAGAAAGTTATTCAAGGCCTTGCTGACCATTCGGTATGCTTCACGCGATAGCATCACTAGCGATAACTGAAGGACGCTCCTAGGTTGTACTTGACGATACCACTCTCGAAGCAGCCAAGAGTAGCATCGTGTATGGCGTGACCAAGTCGATCTCGACTGCCGGTCGGGCGGTAAGCTTATTGCTTTTCCCTAAGTATATCCATCGGACGCTGATCAAATGATAGGCCATTACCTCCTTCACTAACCAAGCACTCAAGAACGTTCCTCAGAACTACCAAGTAGGGCTTCTGGAGAAATTCCAAGCAGTGACGAAGGAAGACGTGCTAGATGTGTTGCGAGCGTATTTCCTTCCCCTCTTCAAACCGGATTCTTCAGTTGCCGTCGTAGTCACAGCACCGTCGAAAGTGGAAGAGATTGAGAAGAACCTGAAGGAAGTTGGATTTGATGTAGAAAAGCGGACTTTGGAGGTTGACCCTAACGAGGTAGGAGAGGACGGCTCTGAAGATGACAGCGACGAAAGCGAATCGGATAGCAATGCATCGCGATGATTAATTACATAGTAACGTGTAATGCTAGATACGATATATTATAGTAATTTCAGAACACCCCGCTAGCTCGATGACGGTTCGGTTTGTGTTTGCTCAGAACTGATAACTTGAATCATCTTCTCTTCTGATTGTCCAGGTTTAAGCTCGACTCCCTCTAAAAAGTCATTGTCCACGAGAAATCGAATGGCTTGAGATAGGTTGGAGACGGTTACACGAATCTCGGGGAGTAGTAACTGTAGAAGTGAAATGGTCAGAAAAGGGGCTGAGGTGTACCAATTCGGTCAAAGCTTACATTTCGCAACAGACTGGACTTGGGTCCAAAAGGAATATGAGGTGCACTTTTTGGTTTGAGGACGTGCTTTGGCTGAGATTGAGCTTTTGAGACGCGATTCTCTTCTTGCGCAGGTATCGCGACTGGCTCAGGCTCGGCAGGAGCTTTTGAAGACAACGCTTCTGGGGGCGCGTCGTCGTCGCTTCCTTCACTACTTGAGGATGCGTCCGAGGCTTGAGCGGGTTGCTGCACACTGGCAGGCTCTTGATGCTTGACTTGAGTGTCCCTTCCCCCGGCTCTGCCCACGAATGTGCCTCTACCTCTACCTCTGCCTCGTCCACGGTCATGGCCTCTTCCTCGCCCTCTACCCTGCCCCGAATTCGTGTGTCCAGAGTCCTGTAATTTCCGCTTCTTGGAAAATAAACCCAGCTCCTGTACAGAGAGCTCTCCTCGAGTTGCAGCCTCTTCCAATTTTCTCTTCTTGTCCTCTATCAAGGCACTCGTCGGCCACCGTTTCTTCCGCTCCGCAACCCAACTATCGATAGCATCAGGCGTATCAAGGACAACGTTCGTGCCTTGAATGGGAATGGTTTTTCTTTGATGTGAATCAGTGATTGAACGAAGAACGAGGCGTGAAACGCATGTACGTACCCTTTTAAACTAGGATCAGCGTCCCAATCCGACCCTTTCTGCCGCTTCTCCCATCCAGGAGGATAGATTAAATGCCTGTCTGCCATATGAAGCTCTACACTCTTAGCGCTACCCGTGAAGGTGCAGTTTTTGTACGTGCATCTGCTATGTCCAGGCTGATACCAACTCGAGTTGGCTGCTGCATGATTGGGAATCCTAGGCATGGAAGTCGACCCAGATGGAGCATATGTATTTGCAGCATAGTTCCCCGCCTGAGCAGGATTGTATGTCGAGGAATACGAATACCCTTCTGGAGTAGTGAATGGGTACTGGGGTTGAGCGTATTGCTGCATATAAGCTTGTGCATAATGCGATGAATACCCAGGCATAGACATCATTTGCGTTTGACCATAGGGATTATTCAGCGCAGAGCGCATCGCAGCAGCTGCCATTGAGGATTGCTGAGCAAGAAACGAAGCATGATTGCTGCCGTGGTGTTGGTGTTGAGAAGATGATGATGGTCGTTGCATAGAAATTTTTCAAAGCATCAAAGAACGTCGATCATTGTCAAGAAAAGTATTCGCTTGCTTGCAAATCTATAGTACGTTTCAACATTCGCGTATTTTTGTACTCATGAACAACAATTTGCACTACGAGAGTACCCTAAGCCATAATTTAGAATGTACGCATACTTTTAGTTTCTTCAGCAGCACAAGAGCAGTACGATATAACCAACCAGAACAAGGCTCTAATGGTAAGGTAGGGACAACGAGGCGAGAAAGATCTGAGTGAGTGAGCACTTGGAAAAGAAGGCGGAGGGGCAGAGGCAAAGGAGAGTCCGGAGTGCTCGACTAGGAGCTTCAAGAGGAGAGGGCGATGTATACGAACAGATGATACAATGGGATAAGTGACGAAAACAGAGCGCCAGCATTGGCGGACTGAAATAAAGTAAATCTGATAGTACATCGTCTGGAGAAGGAGATAAAGATTGGTTTCGGGGGTTGGTCTCGGTTGATTTCGCAACGGAAGGGGGGACAAAAAAATGCAGCCGAAAAGCTAGTGGATTTCGGCTAGCCTAATCTTGCAATTCCTGCTGCTGTGCTTCGCGTCCGACCCGCCTCTCCTTCTCACTTTCCAACTGGTTATACAACAAGAACAAAGCCTTTTCGTTCGCTTCTGGAGTGCCGACGATTGTGAACATACGTTCGCCAGTTTCGTCGTGAGGCGCTTTGGCAATGGATATCCTCGAACCGGATAGACGCCTAATCTCGGTGATTTTGGAACCACTGCGACCGATGATACAGCCCACCATGTCAGATGGGATAGAAATGTTTTGGGTTCGGAGGTTGGTAGCGGGTTGCGCTGCAACAGAAGCCTGTTGCAAACTTGGGGAGGTTGGTGATGCTGCGCCTCTGCTTTCCCCATTGGAACGCCGAGAGCCCCCAGAATATGAAGGCAGTCCGTTCACGGACCGCCTGTTACGTTCCTCTGTAGGACCTGGGTGGTAAAGAACAGTGCCGGCACCTCTCTCCCAATCCTCCAAGAGGCACTTTCCAATCTCCTGAATAGCATGAGTGATTGCCTCTGGAGAGCCCTGAACTTCAACAATACGCTCAGTGGATTGGTGGAGCATCTCCTTGGAGGCAATCATACGGGCACCAGAACCATCTTGAATGGCTTTGATTTTGAGGCCACTACGACCAATGATAGTGCCCATGAGATTGTGAGAGATGAGGAGACGAATGGATGTGTGCGAGGCGGAAGGTGAGGCGGTAACTGGCGATGAGGCGTTGGATGAGACCAACTGCGAGATGATGAACGAATACGCCTATCCAGCAAATGCTTTAGCACGGATCACGAAAGAAAACCGCAGGAGTCACATACTTTTGTCACGCTTTCAACGGAGCCGGTGACAGTCAGCACTCGCTCATGCACACCAGGGATGACCTTGCTGACACCAGCTTTGACGCCAGTTTGGTCGCGCAAATCAGCAACGTTCTTGCCAGCTTTTCCAATGATAACACCTGCATCTTTGGTGCTGACAAGAGCTCTGAGGGTCAAGGTATTTTGAGGAGATGGGGAAGAAGAACGCGACCTCTGCTGCGAGTCTTGAGAAAAAAATAATATCAGATCAAACTGACAAAAAAGGCAAAAAAAGAGAAGAAAAAATACCAGAGTCACGCTTTGGGGAATCGGACATGATTGAGGAGAAGAGGAGGGGGCGAAAGGACGCGGGGAGAAAGGAAAAGGGACAAAGGACGATGAGGGAAGGGAGCAAGGTGTGAGTTTGCCAATTACGAATCGGCACCGCCGCGTCTAGCCCAAAAAATCCGCTGTTGGCCAATAAAAAACTAATTTTATATATGTAATCATTCCATTGTCCCGCTCAAAAAACTCGCAGCTCTTTCGTGAACTCTTTCAAAAATCATAGTGTATAGTAGACAGAGCATAGGGAGTTACACATGGTCGTCATGTCGCATACTATTCCACTACATCATCCGTCTAGTACCCAAGCGCGGTCAACTGCTCGAAAGATGACGATGCATCTGCAGTTGCCTTTTGACGCAACTTGGCCGCAGCCAGCTAACATTGCATTTACCACGTTAGTTCGGATCATAAAGACCTAAAGGAATAGTCAAGACCCACCTTGCGCTCGTGGAACGCCTGTGCCTTGATTTTCCTCTTCTCCTCAAGGCGGTCCACGATGTCCTTGTAGCCCCATCCAACTTCATGAGACAGCCGCTGAGATGTGCTGTTATTACCTGATTCACCAAAAAAGGATATAGGAATGCATACCTTGACCGTGCAGTACTTCCTTCCAGGCTTCAACCTCAAAACCCTCAATGCCTCAGGAACGACCATTCGCTTCTTGCGGTCATATGGGGGAGGAACACCCTCGAAGAGCTTGAGCCTCTCAAGGGCAGCAGCACCACGAGGAGTCTTGTGGGGAGTCATACCACGAATGGCACGGTAAAGGATCTTGGAAGGAGCGCGGTGGTGGAAGGGTCCGGATTTTTTGGGGTTAACGATATGACGCTTGTGAAGGAAGTTGTGGTAACGGAGCTGCAAGTGAAAATATCCATGAATACAAGTTCCTCTACACATTGTTTATGATCCACACACCTTGTTACGGAAGAAACTTCCAGAGATGTTAATCTCTTCGCATCTCACAACAACAATCTTCTGGCCAGAGAGGATTTGCTTGGAAATAATAGAAGCCAGGCGTCCGAGGAGATGGCCCTTCCCATCAATGACAATGGGGGTGGAAGAGAAGGAAGTGGCCATGGCGTAGTCTGCAGAACAAGTTGTAAGCTTTTTTCGATTCCTTTGAGATTCAAGATCCAATACAGACCTAGAGAAAGAGACACGAAGAATCAGTAAAACTGGCTTGTCGCTGTATACGACGACGAGCTTACCTTGAGGAGTTGAGCACACTGTATCTTGCCCTTCTTGCTGCTATTCCCAGTCACGCTCTATCTTTTTTCCCACGGCAAAGCCACCGGCGTTCTCCGTGAAACTGTACAGTTGCTTTATCACGTGGCTTGGAACTTTCCAGACGCGCAAGTTTTACTGGTTCACCGTTCAGCGCCAGCGCTCAAAGTCACTGGTCCAAGGCTTAGAACAGCACTAATAATACACTTTTATTCTTCTCATCTTCTTTATACTTTCAACCATCAAACGAGTGACGAGTTACACCTTTGTACTTCCCCTTGAGATCCACAACAAACAAGTCCCCCGAGTGTATGTATGTTTCCTGTAGACTAGCATCTCCATTCAAAGGCGCGCAGTTTGCTGAAGTCACATACAACTGATCCATGTTCGGTCCTGTTCTTCCGATCAGCTCGTCGGCAGATTAGAAATCAAGGAGAAATCAATCACCTCCGAAGCAACAAGACGTCACTCGCCACACCGTCGGGAAGAAAAGTTCCAAGTCCACTTCACCGGACCTAGAAAACCGTACTATTCGGGAACCGTTCCATCTGGTACAACGATGATATCAAAGATATGCGCATCTGTAGCATCAGAAGGTAAAAACCTTGCACTCCAGATGCCACCGTCCGTGTCCACACATAGCCCGTCGCAGTATGACTTTGGGTCATAGCCACCGGCCTTGATAGCATCGATATGAACGCGACGGTTACTTAGATCACCCGTCTTTGGGTCATAGTCATACGCATAGATGTAGTTCCGCAACGAGTCGGTGAAATACCTATGTTATCTCGGCGTTAGCTTGCACGGTCAGAAGAATAAGGCTGTGTGTGAGTACTGACATTTCCTTCTCGTCGACACTCCATCCAATCCCGTTCGAATCCTATATCATGCCAGTGATGCCACAGGTGAGATCTAGAATTGACAGTGAGAAGAAGGATGCGTAAACTTGACTAACCGTAAATGGACCTTCGTCGACTACCACGCAGGTGCCGTCAGAGGGGTCATACCTGAACAGCCTTCCAGGTATCTGTTCTTCAGGGGAGTACACACTGCCTGCATAGTATCGGCCGCTGCTATCGCAAGCACCGTCATTGAAGCGGGTTAAACCTTTGAGCTCAAGCGGACGGGCCAGATACTGCAATTTGCAATTCGACTCTGGGGTCAGGAGGGCAAAGCCATCTAGGGTAGTTCCTACTAGTTGCTGCTCAAATGTTCAACACCAGAGGTAACCCAAGAAAGAGCTGTTGCTTGCCTTGGTATTCTTACGCCGCAGCGCAATACTGCTAATTCCAATTGGGTAAACATCAAATGTGAGTACGTTGGTGGCTAAATCCAGATGATAGACCTAGACGGCATTATCAGTTGGAACACCAGTATCATATCCTTGGCACAGTTCTAGCCTTGTTCTCAAGAATGTCGACAAAGTGCAGGGTAGCGGATTCGGGATCATAAACAGGACCTAGAGTGATAACCTCCTAGTCAGCAAGCCGAGAAGAGCATGTAGCAAGCTTATGACCTTCTCCCAACGAGCACCCAACCCTGAGTAATGGCTTATCGACGACTAATCGTTTGAGAGGCATTGGTATGCAGAGATACCTCGTAGCGGCCTGATCACATTTTATACCATAGCGGTACTGGCGGCGCGGAATGATCAAAGGAAGAAAGGAGTCGTCATTTCATTGATCAATCTCGGAGTCCGGCTAAAGATTTCCTTCCTCTTTGCAGCCTTGCAGCTTGGTTCTATTTCGAACTCGAAGCGACATTGGTACAATGGCACATGGGCAATTCACGATATAAGAGGATGTAGATGATGATGATGGAAAATAATATTGCAGGTGATGGATTAAACAAAGTTCAACAACAGTATGGTGTTTAATGGGCTGTCAAAACGTTATGAGCCAAAGTACGGCGGTATGAATGGTACATACGACTCTCACCTTCTGGTGTCTTAGCGATATAGTCAATAGCTGGTGAACGAAGGGGATGACGTGAGTGACGAGTAAATTGACACGAGAACGCCCGAGAACGCACCCTGCTGGACTGTTTGGATTTCGTCAGCCTCTGCGTCGGGGATTTCTATTTGGAACTCCTGTATGCGTTGTCTAGCGTGTATTCTGTACTTGCAAGGTGAAAGGGAATACCTCTTCAACGGCCATGACGACTTCGACGGCGTCCAGACTGTCAAGACCAAGGTCTTTTGAAAAGTGTGACGACGGAGAGAGCTATTCAAAAGAGGCAAGAAATATAAGTTCGCATTCACCCAGAGCTATTCCGAAACGCACCTTTGACCCGTCGACTTTTTCAAAACCCTTCAGCACGTCTAACACACGCGTCTCAATATCCTGTTTTGAGAGACCAGCTGCAGCGGCGAATGCCCGTAAAGGCATCTGTCTTTGGATACGAGAAGCCGCAAAGGCATAACGAGGAATGGCCGCGGATCTAGTAGCAAGACGAAGGAAAGACATGGTTGAGAGAAGGTACTTTGGCTGACACTGACGCGGGTTGCTTCAAATTTGTCGCCGAGTTTCGAACTCCGCACTCTCCCGAGCGGGAAATTCACTAATTCAGTCTTTCAGTGTCACTCGTTCCTCATCGCCATCATGAAGCATGGCGTCGCTTTTCGAAAACTCTCTAGGCCTACGGCTCATAGGATGCTTATGTTGAGGTACTTATTCATCTACCTCTTCGTTTCTTTTTAAGAGTTGACTTCATCTTTCTTAGGAATTTAGTCACGTCCTTGTTTGAACACGAGCAAATCAAGACTACTTTACCCAAAGCTCGGGAAACTGCTAGACTGGCCGAAAAGGTGTTCAACTTGAAATTCTGATATAAAAATATACTAATAGGTCCCTCAGATAATAACACTAGGCAAGAAGGGCGACCGTTCAGCACAAGCCAAAGCTTCTTCGTTCCTTCTCAACCAATCACTGCTACCAAAGCTCTTTGGGACTTTTGCCAAGCGTTACGCTGAGCGTCCAGGAGGCTATACGCGTATACACAAGTTTGGGAATCGGGAACACGACAATGCACCACAAGCTATCCTTGAACTTGTCGATAACCCAAAGGACATACGGTTCGAAATGACTTCGCGAGCCGTAGGCTGGGAACTTTTGAAGGGGAAGTTGCAGGACAAGAGTGCAGCATCTTTAATAACAACTGGGGTGTCCGCGTCCGCGCCACTCGAAGTCATACAGCAGGAAAGACAGCTGGGATTCCAGGAGGCCGGGAGACTCAGACCAAAAACTCGTTGGAATCTGCAGAAGGTGCTCAAGTTCAGAGGCAATTCAGCACCACTGATGATGTCCAAAAAAGCGAGTGATCATATCGTACGTGTGCCTCTTTCTTTGGTGAGTAGCTATTGACAGTTTTCATAGGACCACCTTTTGGCTGCCCCGGTCACTGCCAAGCAACTTCAGAAAGACGGCGCGGTAGAGAGAAATCCAAGGATAGGGAAAACGCCATCACCGCCCTTGAGGCTCCGGGCAGGACAGCTCGCTCCAGGAGACTCGCGCAGTGCTCTAGACCTTGCCCGAGGTGCTCTCGGGCACTCAAGGCCCTCACCGAAAACTGTTCTCACTGCCGACTACATCTTTGGAAAACGGGGCAAAGATCAACTGCGCGCGTAAAGTACTTCATACGTTGTGGATGGAGTAACTTCAAATAGAGCTGGTATTGTAGGATTATCTACGTTTCGCCAGTCAGCTCCTGCAGCCAGTAGCTGCCTCCATACCTTACTTCTCGCCTCGATGATCCCATCACCTCCCAGTGTACTCCTGAATCGAGCTTTAATACTACGTGAATGCGCATCCCATGATGAATGGAATTCCAGTCTCGCGATGGACTCAGATTCCATTCCATCTAATCAATAAGTGGTCCAGAGGTCTTAAGGCGCTAGCCCAACAGCGCTCGAGGGAAACCTGACAGATTAGGTTACGACTGGTGGAGGAGTGAATCGTGAGATGCTTCTCGCAACATTCAAGACTGAACTACGGAAGTGAAAACTTTTCAAACTTGATTTGGTATTCGTTGACTGTACAAAGATTGTAGTTTTGCTACACGCTCCTTGGTCCGCTAGGTGTACAACCGGCTCGGAGCATAGATGTGGTTGATTAGAAAACACTAGCGGCCTCGAGATCATCTGCATTGAGCCAATCCGCTCCTGCTTTGAGCAGCTCAGACCAGACGTTATTGCGCGCTTGAATTGGCCAGCCGGGGGTATCCCAGAACCGTGCCCTGATACCCCTCGAGTGAGCATCATTAACGAAGCGAGTCAGGTTGGCTAATTGTGCGTCCGTGATGTTTCCTATGCCACTCCAGCCCACCGCAACTTCGTAGTCAGTACTGGCTACAGGGGACAAAGTAGCGTCGTAAGTCGTGTTTGGGTCGGTGGTCAGACCTGTGAGTGGTGCATCGAAAAACAGATCTCGAGGAGACAAGGCTTTGACAGCTTCCAGTGGTGTGTTTCCGGTCCCAACAACTGTCACCGCGGATAGGCGCATTGAACCGTTCACGAACGTTGTCAGAAACCCGAGCTCACGCAGAGGCTCTAGGGCTTTGACTACGAAGGGGAACGTTCTAAGAATGGGTTTAGTGGCGTATTTCACATACGGAAAGACAAAGTGTCTTACTGAGTTCCGTCAGTCTTCATATCCACAAGGAGTTGTAAAGGTATGCCACTAGCCGTATCGAAGACACCACTGGGTGATTCAACGTTAGCTGCAACATGAATTTGAAGAGAAATACAACCCACTTGACCGAAGATGCGTTTACGTTGAAGGGAGTCTCTGGGTTTTGGCCTTTGACAATTTGTACAAGAGGTTGGATGTACAAGCTGTCGAACGTTCGTTCCTCGGTCAAAGCTGCTCTCTCGTGTCCCACCTAAGGAATTTCAAAATGAACAGGAACGTTCACCTCTATTATCAAACTCACGTATAGTTTATCATTGACTAGCCAGACATCCGCCTCCACACTAGCGACACCAAAACTGAGTGCCGTAAGCAAAGGTACTTCCCGCCAGTCTAAAGAAGGGTATCAGTGTGTTATGACGCCCATGCGTTTTGTACGCACTCACAATCATTGTGGGAATGTATTGGTTTAGGGACAATTCCTTGAGTAAACTGCGTAGGATATTGCAACCAAGAGGCGTTATCAGCCTTCAGATCGGCTATTTGAACATCCACTCCCGCAATTGCAGAAGCTAAAGGTACGCAGATTGGCACGAGTGTGGCGAAGATTCGGAGTTTTGAGATTGAATACATGGCTGGGTCCCGATGACCTGAGGGAGGTCGAACCTTTTATAAGAGATATCATGACGTTCACAGCACACGTGCGTAGTATTTCAAGAAATTTCAACCCGCGGGCAAGATGATCAAAGGGTGACAGTAATCATAAGCACCTAGAAGATCGTTGATGACCATGCGCTCCATCGGGTGCATTCTTAATCCTAAGTAGGACTGAGAACGCACGGTGAAATGATCATCAAACTGAAGGACTTACATACTTCATCCACTCGCCGGGAACAGGAAGCGGGACGTGTTGGACTTCTGTATCTTCTGTTTTATGATACATCTGGTAAAATAACGTTTCTTACCTTGAGACTTGAACGAAGTAGTATACAGCACTCGACTTTCAAGAGTCACACTATGACGAAGAGTCCCACGTGGTGTCAAAAATGTGTGGATTGAAGACGAATACCGTCTATGATACGGAGGCGGAGACATTGAAAGTGTTCATCTCAGCGAGATCATCATCTAACATCTTGGTAAAACGAAGAGCCAAACAATGCCTGCGACCCATTTGCTCACAGGCCGTTCTGTTGACCAAGGATCAGGTTTGCGGGATAAAGGGTCTATGAATCACCCACCGAATAACTGCAATCTGTGATTGGAGGGCCGAGATATGATCCAGGTGATTCTCTTTCAAAGCAGCATGCAAGCTTCTTCCCAAGAGTCGTCCTCCTTGGTAAAAACAGACCTGACAGCTTGTTACTTAACGCCCTCAGAAGCAGGTATCAACCAACTCACCGACGTATATGACTCAAGAAGAGACAAATCAAAACTTGTTGACCAGAGCTGATAAATAATTTCGATCATGGCTCTAGCGGCCCCGATAGCTTTCCTAGCCGAGAGGCATCCCGTGCGTAGGAAGTCTGCATGTGGCTCATGTAGGACGATAGTAGCTCTAACGAGGAATGAGCAATAAGTAGACAACAGGCTGTGGAACATACAAATGAGAAATAAGAGTTGCTGCGACCAGATTGCAGTCAACGATTCCACTTTGAACAGGGTTCCTGAGATGGACAGGAAACGATGAAAGATAAGCGGAGAGTATCCGATCCAGTTCTATGAAGGTGAGCGTCTTGCGGGGGTCGATGGGATCATCGGGATTGGCTCTGACATCGGATGTCACGGACTCTTCTCCAGTAAAGTGTCTGGCCTTGAATCTCATGTTGAATGTTTTTACCTTGGCTACTTTAAGCGTCAGCAATTAAAATATCTCAAACCAGGGAGTGACCTGCAGACTAGAATAGCACTTTTCACGTATAGTATGAAGGGATCAACTTGGTCTTCAGGATGTGTCAATAGCAGATCACGCCTGACGTATGATGATGATGAGTCCACGAAAAGAGAAGCAATATAGCGAACGAACGTATGTGACCATTGCCGCTTGGAAGGAGGAATAAGTTCCTGACGGAGTCTGGGTCAGCATTGACCATGGCAGGGATTCGAATAAGCGCCTACCGCTCGTATAAACTGGTCGTTTCGGACAGGTAGTAGCTGGAATATGTCCGCATCATCTATACTATTTGCCCAGCCATTGGCAGCACCATGACATCGCTCGATGGTATACGCAAGCCAAAATGTATTGCGTCTCGTTTCATCTTCAACGACGTTTCTTGCAGCGGGGAGTAAACCCGCTCTCGCAGTTGTCGTGATAGTAGTAAAAGGAGGGCATATATTGAGGCTGAGTGGGACCGAAAGCCTCAGTGCATGGGCAGATACGGAGAATAACTAAAGTTATGTCTTTAATTCATTCAGTCAGCATGTACTGAAGATTATCATACCTCGCCAGATCTGTCGGGAGCAATCGTGAAACGAGATCCCAGAAAGAGACTGATAACGAACCTGGCGTGCGTGCAGTAAAACCACGAAAGGATGACATGTGCTACAACGTTTTATATATAGGCTTTGAGTATTTCTGAGAAAAGGCGGATAAAGGTTACACGTTACCTTGTATGATCTGTAGTAAATTGACTCCCAGATTCTCCTGTTCCTGCGCTGTTTCTCGGGATAACTGGGCTTGACGGTCTGCAAAAGTATCATTTGATCCATACTTCTGAGTGAACATTTCGTCTGAAAGTCAGACAGATGAGCCAGAGTAGGGAAGAATAAATGAAAGAACAGACTTGTTGGCACTCTCGAATAGTCAAGAGGTGGTGCCGAGGATACCACACGAGTATACAGACTTGCTAGAGCACAAATTGCATGAAGTATAGGTGTAGCTGGAAACTTTGGATGCTCGGGAGGTAGTACGAGGGATGCCATGAATGTTGGTGCATGAAATAATTGATTTGCATGAGGATGGAAAGTGAAGAATAGCTCGACCCTGTGCACCATAAGGTCAAATCAGACAGTGCTACACCGTGAAAGACATACAGGTGATTCAATAGTTCTGGTTCAGGAAGATTGTGAGGCCAGTTGGGGAAAAACATCGTATTCGATGGACTGGAGGAATGCCAACTGCTGCGATCGTTTGCGAGTAACGGGTCCAGCAGAACATGCCGACTCTCTTCTGAAATTTGCGGGCTTCCTTGACTTGAATGTTGTCTCGAATCATCGAGCAATCCATTCCTTTGACGAAGCATCTCCTCTAACTCAGCTTTACTGTGAAATCAGTTTGGCGAATCTTCTCAGTTCGAGATAATGACGCACAAATCCTGCCCTGCATTCGTTCCAACTGGTTCTTGGCATCTTCAATAGTTTGAGTTTCATTACTCGGGGGTTCGTCAAATGTGCACACCAGAATCGGTGCATTTTCTGAGTTGAGTGTGGAATGAGGGTTTCGAAGGGAATGGTTAAAAGAGCGCAGACAAGTTCCACAAGGTTTCTTGGCATCGCTTCAGGAAGCAAATTAGTAAAGTTAACACCGCAGTAGTTCTAGTAGTGCTACCATTTCTGGAGTCGAATTAGCGATCAGTCTGTTATAGAGGTTGTCAATACTCACCAGCTTCCTCTTCCGACACTGGTCCCGTTTCGTCAGATTCAACCCTGAAGTGTCTTAAGCTCTTGGACAGACGTACTTGGTGACATGCCTAGACAGACTGAGTTGTGCTCGAACGAGGTAGTCCTAGATACTCACTTGATTCCGCTTCAACGTGTTATTATTCGCGTGAGCGACACCATCAGACACATTCACATTGCGAGCAGCTTTAGGCATCAGCAAGTAAAGTATAAGAACGAGGAAAAGGGGGCAGGATTCATGAACGGATAAGTAAGAAGCTTATAATGACAGTGTCTCTGCACGGCCAAACCGGATGCTTTGTCAACTTCCGGGCCTCATGCGCGCCTGGTAGCTCGACCCGGTTACTAACTTCAAGCACCCATCAATCATTCATTGAGGGGTCAACTATATCAACCATAGAGGTAATTCTGCAATCTAGCCACGGACGGTTCAGGAAGTTGTGGGCCATAGGTGTGTATATCCATTCGATGCGCAAACAAGAAAGCTTTAGCAGACAAGTAATGTTCCAAATGACAAGTGAAGTAATGTGCGATAGTAGATGCAAGACGAATAACTGAAGCGTAAACCTAATGTGATAGAAACAGGAATAGAAAACAGATTCCGATCCCGAACTCAGCAATACATAGGGAATAAACAAAAAAAAATAGATGAACGATGAATGTGGTAGCAAAAGATGCAACAACTGGCAGCAAAGATGTGTGGGTGTCGTCATGATGAAGTGAGCTTTCCAGTCTGACTGAGGGATTGCGTTACATTACCAACGCCAACGTTGCTAGCATTGGTCTCTATAGCTAGAGATGCGGCCTTCCAAATGTCGTTGAATGTGCCGTCTTCATACTGTGAATCAACGCAAATTCGCGACGATAGCGCGTTTTCCGCCCATTTAACAGGTTTTCCTGCAGCTGTTATCGACCAATGTCGCAGTGTTTGGGCCTGATCTGAGCCGAAAAACAAGGAACCATTGTTCGTCGAAAGAGATGAAACAGTGTTCATGATGTCGGAAGGTGAGATGGTACCAAAGACAGCTACTTCCACGACAGGGATGGAGGAGATGGCCTGCGTTATGTCATCGGTTGGGGGTACAGCGGTATTGGACAGGATGAAATGCACAACAGATCTTGCCAAGTTGACGTCGGTTATGGAGGACAAGAAATCCAGGATAACATGGTTGACGTTGTTGATCGTTCCGAAATCTCGGGGGTTATTGTTGACTGGTGTAGAGTTGGTGGTGGAAGGAAAAGATGCGAGGATCTCGCCACGACGGAGCACTACCCGAGGAGATACCTCACGCTGCAAGACAACTGCTTGCTTAGAAGCGCCGGTTTCCGTGTCTACGAAAGGTAGACGAAGCCGAAGGAGATCAAGGACACCATATACCGGCCTGTCCGGGAAACAAGACGTATCAAAACGACTTGCGGGCGTTAAGGGTGCCAATCCAAAGGCTGCCTGTTCTACTCCGTTGATCGTAGCCACGGCAGACGACTCTAGGTTTGGATAACACGATAAGGGTGGTGGGAATGGTTGAGTCGAAGAATTCGTCATGAAATCTGTCAGCGACTGCTGCGTGGCATCAAATGGCAGCAGTACAGAAGACGAAATGAATATCGACTTGAACAACGCAAGGTCACGGTCCTCTTGCTGTAGAACATTTTTCCAGTAAGTGGAAAGGGCTGTTTGCTGTTGCGTTGAAGACGCTAGAGAAATATCGCTTAGCTTTGAATGATAAATGAAAATATCGGAGTACTACTTACCCGCTGCAAAACTATACATGCGGTTAAGGGCTGCGAGTGCTACCGTGCCCACTTGCTTAGCCTGTGCATCAGTAGGCCGCCCACTCGCGGCAAAGGTGACACTCTGTTGTGATACCTGCTGTGTTGCGAAATTGAACGTAAACCCAGAGACCATTGTTGAAAACTGATTGGTCTTGTCCTCTACGACTCCGTCGCCGCTGATAGTCGACCAGGGTGCATTAGCGACAAAGGATTTCAGGGATTCAGCGGCATTAACGTCTTGGGATTTGAGGAGATTCCACAGCAATGCTGCCCGTGCCCACTGGGTCCGTTTTGGGCTATCTGCAGCAAGAAGACCAGGCGCGACGTCTATCAAGAGCGCTTGAGGAGCACAGTCGTCGCTTTGTGACGGCGAACTTTGCGCTAGCCAAATAGAAGTATATGTCGAGGATTGTGAGAAATTGGTCCCAAAGAATGTGTTCACACTCGGGATCGCGTCAATGACTGATCGTGCTAGTGGATTGCATTGCCCAGCGGCGTCTGTTGTACAAACACAGCTCGCATCTTAAAAGAAGGATAGATTAGCCATTAATCAATCGAACTGAACAGATGGCTTACCCAGATCACAAGCCATCCCGGTCTGTTGCGCGGAGGAGCACTTTGGGAGCGACGGTCCTTTACGACTAACAGATACTCCCACACCGGCACCGACAGCAGCAGCTGCGACTATGAGAAATACTGCCAGGATGATACAGTATCTCTTTCGATTCGCCATAGAACGGAGGTTGCTCGGTTTATTTTTGTGTTGATGTTCATCAGTGGGAGTGACAGGCGAGCCAGTATTCTGAATCTGCATCTGATGTCCACCTCTCTGCCACATTTCCGATTCACTATACGTCTCCGTCCCAAGGGCGGAAGCGTGAGCTTCATCCTTATGGATGCTATAATAGGAATGCATGCTCTGATGAGGCTGGTATCCCTTTTCGAGCATTTCGTTCAGGGTATCCGCGCGCGCCGCGAGATTTGTCAATGGCATGCCGGCTTCTTCCCTCCTACGCTGCTGTTCAACAGCGATAGGTATGTGGGGTATTAAGGGAACCGGCGGTAAAGGTTTCCTCTTCCAAGGCAGGGCACGAGCGATAGCTCTGCCACCGTCTGATATCCGTGATATCATTGAAGGCACGAAACTCTTCGTCGAATGGAGAGACTGCCTTGACTGCGAGCGATGCGCCTGGGAAAGATTTCGCATATACTGCGAATGTGGTGCTGGTGATGCTGATCCAATGAGAGCTGTGTCGCCTTCATCGACGCTTTCCAACTGACCCTTGTCCCCGCTGGGCCTTCCCCCAGAGATGGTTCTCAATGTCGCTGGTGCGACACCAACGGCATTGAGTGGTGAACGCGAAAAGCTGGCAGAACGAATGACTGTCGGCTCATGCGGTTCATAAATAGTCTCCGAGTCATCGGAAACGTGACCAGAACCAACTGCTTCTGGAATGGGAGAAAAAGAACTGGGAGGAGGTCGGGAACCAGCCGGACGTTGTGTAGGATATGTATATAGAGACGAAGCTGGCGATGAAGTCGGTAAAGGTGGAGGAGTGGCTGATAAGAAATGGCGAGCCGGCGGCGGATATGTCATTTCTGAGAACCCACTAACGGCATCGCTTTGCATTGACGCACGACGGGTAGAAATGCTTCCATTGGAGCTCTCTGACTGCAACAAAGAAGTGATGAACGACGTAGAGAGTAACCGGTCTTCTGCCGCATCGACATCAATGCTCGAAGCGCCCTCATGCCAGTCATATGGGGAAAGAGGTCGCGAATGCGAATACGGGCTCGTCGGTTGAAACTGGGCTGGAACTGAACGTGATGGGGGTGCAGTAGATGACTGTGCAAGGTTGGAAGTGGGTTTGCGGTTTGGCTTGAGGGGTTTAGGGAGAGAACGAGCAGAAGTGGAAGTCGGTGAGCTGGTGAATGATGACCTGGCAGGGGAGTTGGGTGTACTGGGGATAATACTAGGGGGTTGAGGAAATGAGGAGAAAGATATTGCACTCTCGGCGAGACCAGATGCATTGGTATCTATCGACCCAGCAGAAAGATGTTTCTTGGCCTCATGTCGGGTCCGACTATTGGACATTGATCCTCCAGCATGTGCCGCTGGCCAAAAGAATAAGGAATGACCAAGGTAAGAGAAGAGAGAACGGAATGGAATTCGAAGAGGTCCAAACTGCGAATATGAAAAGAAAATGAAAAGATCTAGGGGATTTATTGATCCCGCTCTCGACTACACACGCGAAACGCCGCCGAACTGGCCGGCTTACCGGTGTCAATGTGGTTTCTACAGCTATCATCACGTTCCTTGATGCATCAGGGACCAATGGCTCAACCTAGCCTTAGCCTCTTGTTCCCAACAGCACAAAAATACTATTCATCAGGGAAGCAGAGAAGGAATCAAAAAGAAAAGTAAAAGAAAACTAGGTGATATTCTCTTCAAAATCCGTCTGTATGTATGTAGGGAGCTCAAAGGCAAGGGGGAAAAGAATTGATCAAGTGGTAAACACATAACAAGGTCATCATGAGAGTTGAGCAGAAAACATAAATGGCGTGATATAATATTGCGATACAAACCGCCTTCCCCTGCAAAGGCATTATTACTCCACCTATAGCCCATATCGAGCAAGCTCATGCAATAACACATCCAGAGCTCTTCTTCTTCTTGTCCTGCTTTTGAGGTGGGTTGACTATCAATCAAATTTATCATTAGCAAACCGACCATTGACAGCGCATACGCGGGTCACTTACGAACTGCCCGGATCGCTTCATCAAATACGGTCTTGAGCCCCTTCTGCGTCAGAGCGGAACATTCCAAATACTTGACGGCACCGATGTCTTTTGCCATCGCGACTCCTTGAGCGTATTGAATAGGTGCCATGCGACGGTCTCGTAGCTTCTCGATCGTGGCCTGGTCTTCACGCAGATCAAGTTTGGTTCCAACTAGGACGATGGAAGTTTGCGGCGCATGATGGGATATCTCAGGAAACCACTGCAAAGTATCAGCATATCATCATCACTTTAGGACACGCTGGCGCTATACACACCTTGGTCCGAACGTTCTCATAACTAGGCGGGCTGACCAAGGAGAAACAGATTAGAAAAACGTCCGTCTGTGGATACGACAAGGGCCGAAGTCGGTCGTAATCTTCCTGTCCGGCAGTATCCCACAAGCCCAACGAGATTGTTTTGCCGTCTACCATGACATTTGCAGAGTAGTTATCGAAAACTGTTGTTGTTGTAGTCAGGATATGTTCCATCGCTGTCTAGCTGTTTTTCATACCTGTTGGGATGTATTCTCCCTGTCGAGATATCAGCACAAGAGCACGGACGAGTGCCGAACAATTGATGACTCACTGGGAAGGCATTGGTCGTGTAAGAAATAAGGAGACATGTCTTTTGAAAATCCCATTAGCACACCGTATCCGCATCCCGATAGGCTTAAAAAACTCACCTTTCCAACGGCACCATCTCCGACTACCACACCTGCAGCAATTCGTCAATGAAAGCCCTGTTGCCGTGCTAGCGCTACGCACATTTGATGGCCTGCATTCTATTACAATCCCTAGCGTTGCTCTCAAAGTTGTGCGAGGTATAAGATGGAATCTAGCTTCCAAGTTGAATAGAAGGGGGAATTGTGGGAGATGAGTCGAGGTGGTGAGGTATCAAGCTTCAAACGGAGGAAACAAAGGTGGATCTAACACGTATGAATGACCACAGGTTTCAGCACCATGTAAACAAAACATAAGAACAAGAGTTGGTAAATCACCTTTATCAGTGCCCGTACGCTAACCTGAGGAGACGCTAGGCCAGGAGGAAGGGCGAGAAATAGGTATTGACGGTCGTATAGTTAGAATACCAAGCTTCAATGGCCTCGTATGGTCAAGCTTAGCTAAGCCGTTGATGGCTGTGTGGTCTGACAAGTCAAAAATCTCAACATTGAGCTGGCAGTCCATCATTCAACATTTAATCGCACAAGTACGCTACGGCGACTATATAAATTACAGAAAAAATAAGAGAAGCGATGATCAATAGACCTGGGCATAGAGTGGGACTGGAACACAGAAAAAAAGGTACAAGCTATAGATACTGTGATAGGAGGAAAAAAGATGACAGGAGACGATCAACGACATTCGATACAGTGCACCGCTCACCGCTTCCGTTCAAATAGAAGCATGCGAGTCATAGATGGATGAGAAAATACTGGGGAGACCAATAATACACAGTGAACAAACATAGCAGCAACGACAACACAGCAAAAGACAAAAGTGGTAAGAGATGGTGAAATCAGTGTACTTTCCTTCTCTTGGGAAGTGGACTAGATGATTCAGATTGGTCTTCCGCCAGCGCATCTGCACCGGCTTCGTCGTCTATATCGGAAGAGATGGGTGTGTCCTCAGGGGCATGTGGCAAGCCTCTGTGGAGATTGAATGGTGCCAGAAGCCCTATACCAACCCCCGGATCACCCTGTAGAGCAGCAGCTCGTCTGACAATGGGGCTTTCTGCTGGAGTAGAGATCGCTGGCATCGGATCGTCCAGTGGAGCCACAAACGGATCAAGTGGTACAGGCGATGTGTCGACCAATGGCCAATCATCGGACAACTCTGACAGGGTTTTCTTATGCAACCCGCTGCCAACACTACGGCTCAGGGGAGAGTCGGCAAAAGTTGACGAGAGCTGGAATCGTGGAAAGACGCGTCGTGCTTTAACGTTGCTCTCCGGCGTTTCAAGAGTTGTCAGCGGTGACCTGAAACCCCTCTTGAGCGAAGTGCTCTTCTTGCCGAACGCTAAGAGAGGACTGTCTAATGATTTAGAGTCCATATCCCTGCCGAGGAAGCTGAGGGAAAGGTCGCGAGCTTGTGAAAAGGGATGGCTTGGGCTAGGGAACAACCAAGGTTGCTCTGAAGGATTACGAGGTGAGCAATGACGGAAAGATGGGGTGGCGGTTGGGTCATAAGGTGATGGAGGAATTTGAGAGACTGGAGGCGACGCGAGCTGAGACTCGTCGGAACCGGTGACGGAATCTGATGATACATGAGGTGTCAATGGAGGCGTCAACGGAGGCACAGAAGCCGAAGCCTTTTCTTCTCCAGCTGGCGCTGAGGATTCTTCTTCTGGCGGAGATGTGTCCATGGGGGTATCGCATTCGGATTGTTGGTCAGCGGAAATGTCCTCGCAACTCTTTGACGATTCAACGCTGGACCGATATCGCGACCTTTGTGAGCTTTCGCGAGGGAGGCTTTGGGGAAGGACACTAATGTTGACGATACTATCGTGTTTCGGAGGTTGTCGGTTCTCCTCTGTATGTGTGGCGTTTCGATGAGTCATAGTCGCGTACAGGCAAATTCTACACTTACTAGTTGTGCTCGACCCTCTACCCCTTGGGCGTTCGCTCGCGCCTTCACGCCGATTCGCCATGGCGATTTTGTGCTTTTCAAATACGTGTCTCCTCCACATACTTTTCGCATTGACGCCAGCATATGTGCGACGACAAAAAGTGCACCTGAGACGGGGTTCCTCGCCTTCAGGCCAACCGTCGGGGCCACGAACTTTGAGGTCCTTCTTGCGCGCTGGACACCAGCCTCGCGGTGGTTCTAAGGAAGGTGGATAGGCAATAGCGTTTGGGTTTGGTACAGTCGGATCTTCGTAGCTGATAAAGTCGTTGGAATCAAGAAACCATTCAGGGTTCTCAGCCAAAAGATTGAAGGTTAGGCCTTCTGGGTGATTTTCTGAGCCCGGAAAAGTGGTAAACGGGGGGTGAATGAAGATGACATTGGGATCGTTTCTGGAGGGGTCCATGCCAACTGAGAATGAAGGAGTATGTTCATTGCGTAGATTTGAGCGAGGAAAATGTGCAACCCTAGTTTTCTGGGGAAGAACTGGGTGAAAAGATGATGCTGCAGTTGGGAAAAGATCTGTGGTCGTGGTAAGACTGCGCTTGAATGGTAAAGGCAGAGATGAAGTAGATGAAGATGAAGAAGATACTGGAAAAGAGATTGAAGTAGCAAGAGGAGGACGAGAAGATTGAGCAGGCTTTGCCTCGGCCATGAAAAGAGGACAAAGGGTGACTTGGGGACCTTGGGGACTTGGGTACGGGGGACCTGCGAGGTGATGATGATGGTAATGATGACAGCAGCGAATCCGACGCCCACCACTCAACGTACCAATAGTTTGGCTTTGTTTACAAATAATGGCATCACGTTACCGTGCTTTTCTCACGAAGGGCTTTATTCAACAAACTATCTACCAAATGGTACTACCCACTCTAGGACTAGCTACAAAGCAAGGGCAATGTATCTTGCAATACAATCAGTCTTGCACCGTGGCCACAGTAATGCCGCTCACCCAGATATCATAACCATTCCTCCCAGTGGTGTTATGGGTCCCAGGAATTTCAGGTCTCTGTTCAGCACAAGTGCAAATACGCTTCCAGAAAACACCATGGCCCCAGCAGCAATTGCAGGTCCTGCAAACCTATGAACCGCAAACCTAGGATGAAGGGACACTGCAAGCAGCCCTAGACCATTGAAAATCTATACCCGTCACTTTAGCTTTCGCTTCTTCCGCTACAGAAAGTATGTAGTCAATCGTACAGCATAGTGTGCAGCAGTCTCCCAAGAATGAATGCGATCAGCTGTCATTCCGGGACGATTCTTCAAGCCATGGGCTAGAAAACATGAGATGAGATACAGACTCGAGTCTGGGTAAAGCTATTCAAACCTCCAAATGCCCCAGTAACCATTCCGATGGCAGCTGCGTAAAGTTAGTGTAAACTCTACATTCTGATCTCACACACGGACCCAGAACGGCTCCTGTTCGCCATAGAAGCGGTGAATAAGGTGCAAGGGGCGACATCAAAGGCAGTCAAGAAGCAAGTTACGAGGCCATTACTAATGTCCATCACCTCAGCCAAATCTGGCTGCATCAAAATTTTTGCATAGCTCGTTATAGACTCTCACCCATCTCGGGTATTGCACGATGGGGAAGACTCAGAAAAAGACAGGAAAGGGTCGTCTCGACAAGTATTACAAGCTCGCAAAGTATGTCTCTTGATCTTTCAAATGTGCTACCATTCACCATCTCTACGACAGAGAGCAAGGCTATCGTGCACGTTCTGCCTTCAAGCTCATCCAACTGAACAAGAAATACTCGTTTCTGGAATCTGCGAGATGCTGTATAGATCTTTGTGCGGCACCTGGAGGTTGGCTACAGGTCGCTAGCAAATACATGCCAGTGAACAGTGTCATCGTCGGTGCGTCCACAACACAATCACTCTCGACCTCAAGCTAAAACTTTTTACAGGTGTCGATCTCGTTCCAATAAAACCCATCCCTCGAGTCGTCACCTTTGCAGCCGACATCACCACAACCCACTGTCGTAATCTTTTACGAGGCGAATTAAAAGATTGGAAAGCCGATGTAGTCCTACACGATGGTGCACCAAACGTTGGTACTGCTTGGGTTCAAGATGCCTACGGACAATCCGAGCTCGTGTTGATGAGTTTAAAACTTGCCGTCGAATTCCTCGTCAAGGGTGGAACCTTTGTGACCAAAGTCTTCCGAAGTGCAGACTACAATAACCTCATTTGGGTGTTTAACCAGCTCTTTGGGAAGGTTGAAGCAACGAAGCCCCCTTCTTCTCGGTGAGCACCCTTTGCTTTTTCATTCTTTTTTTCTGATCTCATCAAAACCAGTAACGTCTCCGCCGAAATCTTCGTCGTCTGCCGCGAGTTTCTCGCTCCAAAATTCATCGACCCTAAATTCCTAGATCCCAAGCACGTCTTCAAGGACTTGGCTGCTTCAATACCTGCCGACCCAGAAAACCCCACAGTAGCTCATAACGCTCAAGCAAACGTTTTTCAGCCAGACAAGAAGCGACGACACCGTGATGGATACGAGGATGGAAATTATACCCTTTTCAAATCGATACCCGCTTCGGATTTTGTTAAAGGATCGGATCCTGTCGCTTTACTGGGGACGTATAATAAGATTGCGTTCCAGAGCGAGGAAGAGAAGGAGTAGGTCGATTTTTTTTACTGCTTTAAGACTATGCTGAACCGGGAAACAGGTGGTTGACGCTCGATATCACAACCGGAGATGTAAAAGCCAACTGCGAGGACCTCAAGGTTCTCGGGAAGGGCGACTTCAAGTCTCTACTCCGATGGCGGCTAGCACTACGAGAAGAAGTAATTTGCCACTCTATTCCTCCGCACTCAAGTCCTCACACTGTCAACTACACAGATAGGTCTAGACAACAAAACGAAACAAACCGAAGAGATCACAGAAACCGTCGAAATCACAGAAGAGGTTGACGAAGAACAGGCGATTCAGGATGAGGTACGCAATCCCCAAAAACACACATGTTGTTCGCTGACCCCGAGCATTCACCAGCTTGAACGCATCAACGCTGAAAATGCTTCAAAACGCAAACGCGAAAGACGACGGGCGAATGAGATCCGGCAGCGGACAATTCAGCGTATGCAGCTCCAAATGACGGCTCCTATTGATATCGGTCTAGAGCAACAAGATGCCGCATTGGCCTCTGGCCAGGACGACTTCTTTGACCTACAAGGTGCTGAGAAGGGTATGAAGAAGAAGGGTGGAGTGTCAAAATTGATAGGAGACGATGGAGATATCATGGAGGAGAGCGGGGACGAAGAAGGTGGCGCAGAGGACGATGAGGACGAGGTTTTGGATTCTGATGAAGAGAGAGAACGGAGGGCGCGTGAGTTGGAGGATGACTTGGATGGGCTTTATGATGCATACCAGAATCAGTTACGAGAACGAGATGCCAAGTTCAAAGTGAAGGAGGAACGAAAGAAGAACAAGGAGCTTGAGGAGTGGGGAGGCATTCAAGAAGACAAGGAGGATTCTGATGAGGAGAGCGACGAAGAGGAAGGCGGATATGACAAGATGCATCAGGTCGAGGATGATTCTTCCAGTGAAGACGAGTTTGAGGACGATGAAGAAGAGAAGCCACCGACTAAAAAGAGACGCGTAGAGTCTCAAGGTCTTCTCACTGGTTTGAAAGGCCCAAAGCCATCGAATAGCCAGGCATCCAAAGTTTGGTTTAGCCAGGATCTGTTCTCAGGTATTGGTGATCTCAATGAGATTGAAGACGACGACGAGGAGGCTGAGGAAGGAGATGACGATGTGTCGGGTGAGGACGAGGATGAAGATGAGGCAGCGGCCGAACTCGATTCTGACGCTGAAGAGGTATATTTGGAATTGTTTTCACTATATCATGGTACTAACTTTTACACTGTAGGACGAGGACGATTTTGAAGTGGTACCAGTGGAGCCCGATAACGATGGCGAAATGTGGGACGTAGCTAACGAAAACGAGGATGAAAAGAAGCAAGAGATAATAAGAAGTGAGTACAGGGACAGTTATGGTACGATATCGAAGCACTGACCATCACATAGAGTACGGTCTCACCACACCTGAAGCTATGACATTAGCTCAGCAGCTTGTGAACCGAGAAAAGACACGGACACAGCTCATTAACGAAGGATTCAATCGAAACTCATTAAACTCCAAGGAAGGACTGCCGTCGTGGTTCCTCGATGACGAGGAGAAGCATTACAAGGCAAACATCCCTGTGACGAAGGAAGCCATCGCTGCCCTACGTGCCAGACAAAGAGCATTAGACGCTAGACCTATCAAGAAGGTCGCAGAAGCCAAGGCTAGGAAGAAGTACAAGGCTGCTCAGCGTCTCGAGAAGGCTATGAAGAAGGCCGAGGGTGTAAACGCAACCTCGGATTTGTCGGAGAGGGAGAAGGCCCAGGCTATCGAGAAACTGATGCGCAAGGGCATGTCCTCCGGACATAAAAAGAAGGAAGTCAAGCTCGTCGTTGCTAAGGGTCCCAATAAGGGTCTCAAAGGACGACCCAAGGGCGTCAAGGGGCGTTATACCATGGTGGATTCAAGGATGAAAAAAGAAGTTAGTCCTCAGACTATTGACTCCTTGGATTTCTTGTTGACTCTTCGTAGGTCAGGGCCAAGAAACGGAAAGAAAAGGCGAACAAGAAACGCAAGCGCGCATAGTTATCGTGGCCCTGTCCATTTGCATGTCTTCTCTTTACGAGCAATTCCATCATATCCAGCCTTTGTGCTTAGGCTACATTTACTTGGTACTTGCTATGTCAGAATCCGCTTCCGCATCCATTGCTTGATTGTCGGCGGTCAGTATCTCTTTATCGTCGTCCTCACCTATCTCTCCTTGCCATCCACTGCTCGACAAATATTCCATGAACTTGCGGTCTTCGTCAGCCAGATCAACGCCAGTCATGTCAGGTACAAAGAAGTAGGTGACCAAGATGCCTGTCACTCCACAAATTGCGGCGATGATGAACGTCCATCTATATGTAGGCCCAAACCCTTGGTGAGACTCGGTGAATGATAGCACCACAGAATCGGACCGACCGTTTGCCCAGGTTGTTTTGTATAGGAGTAAACGCCTGTGTGCCCAACGCAGCGCCCGTCTTCCCGACAGCCGCGGAAAGCCCGTAGAAAGTACCTCTGCGATCCTCATGAGTCACTGATCGTCTGAAGGGATGTAAAATGCTTTCTACCTGACTGGAGTTGCATAGGATCTACGCTCACGAGTTGTCAGCTCTGGATAGCAATCGAAACGACAGGCAACTCACTCGGCGCTAACAAGACCAAGCATGTCTCCCGGTCCGAGATTCCCAAAGGACTGCATCAGACCGTAGCTGACGGGATGCTGAGTCTACCATTTACTGGAGAGGCGGTGGAGTCGACTTACAAGACAACGAACAAGGGCAAGATGTGCGTAATCTTGTCGTAGCTCAACCCGATAATTAAGCCTTTCAAAGAATATCAAGCCAACTTGTGGGATGTTGGAAATCGTTCCAATTACTGACCAAAAACTAGATAGCCGGAGAAGCCCAGCATCATCTATGTACGTTGGCTGAAGTAAGAAGTCATTCGGGAATATCAGACATTAGAATGACACACCGTGTTTCGCCTCCCGAGCACGTTGCAAAGGGCTGCGCCACTGTGAGAGACAGCCATCATCAATTTGCACCAGACTCAGTGTGACGAGTGTCATGAACGGGAACCTACACGAAGACTCCAGGCAATGCGATGGCGCCAAGTAGTAACTGCCAGCAGGCCGTCATCTTGATGTCGCCGTCATGAATCACACTGGAGATGATCGTTCCAGAAAATACGCCGTTTGGGAATGTTACCTGAACGGCAGTGAGTTCAACATCTGCCCCAAACAGCGTGGAATGTACCCACAAAATCATAAAGAAACCTGCACCGCAAACAGTTGATCCATTGCAAGGTAAACGAAATTTGGCGATAGAAACTTACCATGCGCCACATGTCCCGATGAGTGCTCGCCAATAACGCTTTACAGCCAGCCAGTAAGGGACACGACCTGCAACGTCATCTAAGTCAAGATACTATCATAATAAATGATCCTACGTTTGATTGCTCCTTTGCGATATAATTTGGAGCTCAGCATGCGAAGACGGAAGTAGAAAACTGTCAGCGGTAGGACGATGCCTATACCAAAGCAAACGCGCCACACGGTCTGCAGGTGGGCTTCGCCAGCGGCAGACAGTACGATTAAGAAGACGGAAACAGCAAGCGGTCCTCCAAACTAGTCGAATGAGCTTGATGTGAAGCTTGACTAAGGGTCTGTCAACTCACACTCAATACAAAATTAGTTACCATGATGAAAACTCGAGAACGTCACATCAGTAAAACAGAAAACTTATGTAGCAGGAAAGCCCTCACCAGGGCCGCGGCTCTTGAGCATCTTCTCGTTGGCAGCTTCTGATGCGCTAGTCGAGGAAGCCGGGTATTCGCCACCAACGCCCTGTATGAGCCCAGTTAGCTCAACAATATTGCTGGGGCAAAACACGTACAACGCCGGTGACACCTCTGAGAAAGCTGATCAGCAACACCCGCGTAAGATCCGCACCTGTAGATAAGGCTCACCTAGCCACGGTCAAAAACCAGAAGAGTCCTGACGGGGTAGAAGCATTGGCTGCTGTGGCCAAAGTGGCACCCAGAACAATCAGCCCTGTAGTGGAGACGAGTGCTACCTTCCTCCCAATGCGATCACAAATGAGGCCAACAAAGACCTGACCAAGGACAGCACCTGGGAAAGGCCATCAGTTATTCGGCTCCTTCGCGGTTGGCTGAGACGCATTGCACTGACCAACGAGGAGTGCATTAGACACCCTTGTAGAGACAGCTGAAGTGTAATCAGATGGATAGAGTCTCTTGAAAACCACCTGTCCACAGAGTTAGTGAATTGGCCTCGTTTCGCCGAATGAAGAATTGCTATTAACATTTGCCATCGTCATTAGATTGTTTTGATCTAGGCAGCTAGTCAACTGGGTTGCTCCGGTAAGCAGTTATAGACATGAACTTACAGCCATCACTTATGAGACCGAATGCCGCTGCAAGAATCGTGAAATATGCACTGAGCCTCTCCTTGGAGTTGGGGATTCGATCAGCCTTGTCTTCCTCGTGTTTGCTGGTCAAACCCGACCCAGGTTTTGCTGCAGAGCTGGCAAGCTCTGGAACGTCAGCAGCGCTCGAAGGGGCCTTGAGAGTAGCCATGGGTGCTATCACTGAGAAGCAAGATATCAACGAACTTTATTTATAGCCAGCTATCCATGGGGCAGAGGACGCACGTGAAGGTACGTTTACTTGATAGATGAGTTGTTCGGGATTTGAGGTGCAAGGAACATGACGGTGGATGCCAGTGAAATCGATAATAATAGTTCATAATTTGAGCTGAGGAGACGAAACGTGCGTTTTATCGTCGGTTTTGCCAGCTTTGGGAGAGAGGTACAACCCGAAAGGCAAGCGGCAAAGAGATTCAGAAGCGCTCATCACGGCCGAGCACGTGGTGACATCCAGATCGAAAATTCTACTGGCAGCGAGTCTGACTAGTCTTCAAAGCTTTGTCTCCCACTCTAGATTCAAAATGCCTGCACCTATCGCAGCAGACAACGTCGACGACATCGACTACTCCGATATTGAAGCAAAGTATGTTTTATTCGCATTTTCGGACATATTGCAATCAACTGACTTTTTTTTCACTTTAGGTATCGCGTCGAGTACGATGATAGTTTTGACAATACGCTCGTAGTCGATGGAATCCCTATCATTGATAAATCAAAACTCGAAAAGCTTTTGGCAAAGATCTGCAAGGAGTTTTCTCGCAAAGGTGCTCCAATCAAGCCAGATGACATATTCATGCCTTGGGATGAATCGACAGGAAAGAGCAAAGGGTGCGCTGGCTATTTTCTCGTCGTTCTTGACCATGCATTCTAACTCGATTGTCAAAGCTACTTGTTTGTGGACTTTCGTAATGCAGAAGAAGCCAATATAGCCCTTGCAGCTATGAACAACCATCCTTTCGACGCCAAGCACACATTCAAGGTTGATCGCTTCACTGATGTCGAAAAGTATACAAATATGGACGAGACTTATGTGGAACCTGAAGAAGAAGAATACACTCCCAGAGTACGTCTCGGAAATTACGATTTAGTGTCACATTGTCAATACTCTCTCCGCAGGAACATCTCCGAGCATGGTTAGCAGATCCCCAAGGTCGTGACCAGTACGTTATTTACCGTGGAGAAGAAGTGGAAATTCATTGGCATGGAAAGCCGTCTCAGTGTGAACTTGCTCACAAGCCGGTATGCGTTATAACTTTTTTCCGTTATTAGTCGTTCTGAGGTAGTCATTTAAGGGCTGGGGAGGCTTCCTATATGTTGCATGGTCACCGCTCGGAACTTATGTCGCCACGCTGCATAAACAAGGTGTCCGTTTATGGGGAGGTCCCAGCTGGAACCCTCAACAACGATTCGCTCATCCTTTTGTCAAACTCATCGATTTCTCACCTTGCGAGAATTACCTGGTCACCTGGTCGAATGAACCCATCGTAGTACCTGAGGGTGCAACGCAAGGACCCCAATACTTCTCACCTGATGATGAGGGTAACAATATTGCAGTATGGGACATCAAAACAGGACATTTGCTTCGTACATTTGCATCGTTCGAGAACGAAAATCCGAACATGAAGAGGCAGATGCAATGGCCTGCTCTCAAGTGGAGTCCCGACGATAAATTTGTCGCACGAGTGACACCCGGGCAGATGATTAGTGTTTACGAGCTGCCTAGTATGGGTCTCCATGGAAAGAAGAGTTTGAAAATCGAAGGAGTTGTCGATTTCGAGTGGTGTCCTCTCAGCGACAAAGACAGAGACGAGCTTGAAAAAGCCACCGCTAACGGCACCGGCAGCAGGGCTGGCAAGAAGACGGAGAATATGCTCGCGTATTGGACTCCGGAAGTGGCAAACCAACCTGCACGCGTCACGCTCCTAGGTTTCCCAAGCCGTACTATTCTCCGTCAGAAGAACTTGTTCAACGTTTCTGAGGTGAGGATATATCAGTTCATGTCGGCGGTAATTGACCCAGGTTCCCTTGCAGTGTAAACTCTATTGGCAAAATCAAGGTGATTTCCTGTGTGTGAAAGTCGATAGGCACACGAAGACAAAGAAGTCGATTTTCTGCAACCTGGAGATCTTCCGGGTGCGCGAAAAAGACTTTCCCGTGGAAGTTGTGGAACTGAAAGGTATGTTCATCAACGCTTGTACGTACCTGTCATGCTGATTTCTGTTTCATGAAGATACTGTAACAGACTTTTCATGGGAGCCAAAGGGAGAACGATTTGCCATTGTCTCCAGTAGTGATCCAAATCTCGGCAATCCTGGCCCTGGTATTACTATCAAGACGGATGTTAGCTTCTATCAGCTGGACCACGGCAAGAATGACTTCAAACTCCTCAGTGAGTGTGAGCGCCTATCTTCTGGGATGGCGATTCCTGACTACAGCCATAGAAACCCTTTCCAACCGTACGAGTAATGCTATTCGTTGGTCACCTCGGGGCCGCCATGTCGTTCTTGCTACCGTAGGATCATCTACGAAGTCGGAACTTGAATTCTGGGACCTTGACTTCAATATGGAAGATGCCAGCCGGCGAGAAGGGCAGGTTGCTAAAGATGATTGGGGTAGCAGCATTCAACACTTAGGAACAGCTGATCACTATGGCGTGACAGACGTGGAATGGGATCCCAGCGGTCGCTACCTCGCCACGAGTGCAAGCGCATGGACTCATACTGTGAGTGTATACTGAAATGGGCTTGTTCTCTCATTTATGACATACTTACTCCAGCTGGAAAACGGTTACGCAATCTGGGACTTCCGCGGACAAGAGCTCTTGAAACAAATTCAAGACCGATTCAAGCAGTTTATCTGGCGTCCGCGACCCCGCACACTTCTCACTAAGGAGCAGCAGAAGCAGATTCGCAAGAATTTGCGAGAGTACAGTCGTGCTTTCGAGGAAGAAGATCAGCGCGAGAGTGAAACAGTCAACACTGAGCTCCTTGCTCACCGGCGTAGACTCGTTGATGAGTGGAACGCCTGGCGCGCTAGGTGCAAGAAGGACATCGCTGATCAACGGCTACTGGAGAAAGTGCAAAACGACAGGCAGTCAGACGAGGACAAGGAGGAGATTGAGCTATGGGTTGAAGAGGAGATTGAGACAATCGAAGAGGAAGTGATAGAATGATTGAACGATACACACTCCACTGTTCTACTCACGCTGAATTGCCTCATGCGAAAATTGGCTCTCACCGAACTCGGTAGAATCAACGTTTAAATTCACGATGCGTTTACTCTTCCCAATTTACCCGATAATCGTGGGTGTATGTACTGTAGAGTTGTTCAAGATGATCATGAGTGCGCGAAAATGTTTATTTTGAAGGTAACGAAATTGCACGACGTTGGACATGACGCAGCTCGCACGGCGTGAATATGATGCAGCTAAGCGAGGCGCATGCCCGCAGCGGAAATTCACAGAAACAAGGTTGTCCGTTTCCAAGAAAGGACGTATTTGGCCACAGAATGTAGGACGAGGGAAGGCAATATCGCATTCGAGACGCATTAAAGTTGTTATTTTCCAGGTGTGGTATCCCCGTCCGGGACTGTCCAGGATCATGAGATGAGCCAGCCGGAACCGAGTCACTGAAAAAGCCGAAATGTGCCGATTCGGACTTTTTGGGTATCAGATAAGATATGGTGCCATCTTGATTCTTCCCCATCATCATCTCCCGCAAATATCCCGTATAAAACTACTATTCCTCTCTCTCTACTCCTCCCGTATTTTTCCCGCGATGGCTACCCCTGCAGTCGCTGCGAGTACCTCTACTGCTTTGTACGCAGTGCCTACCAAGGAATGGGTCATCCAACCCAAGCCCAAACCTGGTCGCAAACCAAAGAAAGATACCAGTTCAGTAACCGTTGCCGACGATGTAAGTCTTCTTTATCCATGTATTTTGACATTTATTCACGCTTACACTCGTGACTTTGTAGCCCGATGGCAAGGGTCGTCGTGTTCAGAATAGGTGAGCGCTAGAGTTTAACGCCCTTGCCGTACTAACGCGTTTCACTTTCAGAGCCGCACAGCGTGCATTTCGGGAACGCAAACAATGCCAACTTGCTGAACTTCAAGCCCGAGTTCAATCTTATGAACAAGGGGAGATTGAGCGCAACGTCGCACTACAGAGCATTGCCAAGCGCCTAAAGGAAGAAAACGAAGCCCTCCGGAAGGAAAACGCCACCTTGAAACAAACCATTACCCAGCTCGAGAGGGATCACCAACTCGCTTTAACCAATGTTAAGAAGAGGTGGAGAGATGATACTCCCTCTTCTTCATTCTCGGGAGCTTCTGCAAGGAAGCGTCCTAGAGCTGACGCAGGCTCGCACGACTCTGTTACACTCTCTCACGTCGCAGGCGCCTTCTCGTCCGCGTCACCTCCTTCGATGGCATCGTCTCCAGACTCGCACGAGTCTTCGGAGGGACCATTCTCTCCTATCTCCCTCGAACATCCAAACGCGGTACCTCTTAATAACCTCGTCAATCTATCGCTGCCAGGGAAGGCCGATGACTACACTGGCAGCCATTCTATCCTTCCTGCTTTTCCTGGCTGCGGATTCTGCAGTCAGGGCACGACATGTATGTGCCGCGAAGCCCTTCAAAACCCCGTCGCAGTGGCTCCTCCACTGAAGCTCGAAATCTTCGAGCCTGTCAGCCCTCCGACTCTTATCCGCATAGGCTCTCCATCTCCACCATCTATATTAGATAATCTCCCTGCATACAAGCCTGCATTGCCTCTGAAGCGTCGACAAGTTGACAAATCAGTCATCCCGCCTCCGACGGAAGCGCCACTCGAGGAACCAACATGTTCTGGGGACCCAAATAATTGTTTAGCCTGCGCTGATGATGTGTTCGGCAAGGCCTTCTGCGCTGCTCTGGGGAAATCCGTAGCTGCCCAATCCACTACCTCTTCCGCATCGTGCGGTAACTGCCCCTGTGGTCCTCACAATTTCGGCGTCGATCCCGCAGTCGTCAGCCTGTCCAGCACGCCAGATCCCCTGTCACCAATGGGCACACCCCCGCCTATCTGCCAGGATAAGGAGACAATACCAACTAGCGAAGCCTGGCGGCAACTGAAGGCACATCCAAATGTTGCATTTGCCGACTTAGCTCTCCTAGCAGATGTGGTCGCACGGAGGTCGAAATGTACAGGTCCACGAGTGGTGATTTCCCCAGCTCCTGG
The DNA here is from genome assembly GCA_037176845.1 of Paramarasmius palmivorus. Classification (NCBI taxonomy): domain Eukaryota; kingdom Fungi; phylum Basidiomycota; class Agaricomycetes; order Agaricales; family Marasmiaceae; genus Paramarasmius; species Paramarasmius palmivorus. The sequence continues at coordinate 244,207 of JAYKXP010000004.1, read as the reverse complement.
AGCAATCACGCCCGAGCGAGGCACATCCCCCGGCGGATCTGTGGAGCCACAGGAAATCTTGTTGAGAGATCCATACTCCGAGCCAGATCGTATACGACACTCCTCATCGCCGCCGAAACTCGTCCCACAAGATGTCTTGATCAAATGCGGGCAAGAAAGAGTGAGAGAGGTCCAGGCTGCAGGCGTTCGCGATGCACTTCGTATGCTTGATGCCAAATTCTCATAGGGAAGACGAGCACAGCTGTATATATCATGCTTGGTTAACATGTATTACTACCAGATAAGAGGACTAATTAAGATTATGCCGTTCTATTCATTACATGTACATCCTGTTTGCTCCGGATATTTTCTACCTCACTCTGAAAATGTTCGCCATTGCTTCAGGAGTCGAACGAGCTGACGGCGAATTCTAGCTTGCTCAGCTTTTGCAAGGTGTTCTCGTAACACGCGTCGATTCGCCTGAACTGACCGGAATTCCTTGACGAGTTCCTTGAGTGAGACGGAGCGTAACCGTTCCGGAAAGGGTTCGACGTAAGGCCAGAGGGTGATTAGCGTTCGCCGTGCCATAAGATATGCCCCCACTGCAAAAAAGGAGCTTGCCACGGCGTCGATAGATGCAATGTCCGGTCGGACATTAGCCCCGACCATGGCTTGGAATGTGCGAACAGCATGTTCTGGATTTCCTTGACGTGCATAGCCGGCTATCAAGATGGTGAACATCACCACGTTGGCCTCTACTCCCACATCTGCTGCGGACTTCAGTAAGTCCTTTGCAGCTTGCATCTCTCCTAATCGGGTGTACCCTTCCATGAGAGCGCTAAAATGATAAGGACTTGGTTGCAGTCCACGCCCAAGGAGCATCCTGAAGACATCCTGCGCACTCTCTATGTCCAGTTTGTTCGCGGCTTCGTACTTCATTCGCAGGCCTGCAGCTGCACTATCCACCTTCACACATCTCTTGGCCAAATTCTCGACCACGGGTCTAAGCTGATGCGGGTGCGAGAAGAGCACACCGCCGACGGGATCGAATGGTTCGGGGTGGGAACCATGCTGTGGTAGATCTCGTAGAGTTTCTTGACGATTACGAGAAAATTTGGCTGCAATGGTATTCCAGCCACTACCAAAAGTCAGGAACCGTTCGTGGCGTATGGCGGAACTGAGAATGGCATGAAGACTCTTGAGCGAAGGCTGGATATCCGGGGAAGTCAATTTTCGGAGTATACGGACAAGTTGTGTAAGACGGTGAGTCCCGGAGCGTGCCAAATGCGATATCAAGGTCTCCATGGTGCTGGCATTTGGAGGGACGCCATTAGCATGCATTATTTTGAGAACAGTTTCGATACACTCAATACCACATATGGGTAAGAGTCCTCTGAGGAGGGCATTGAAAACGCGAGTGGTTGGTAGGATGCCATTGACATTCAATGGAGGGTCGACCACGGCGTCCGATGGCAGCATCTGAGAAAATAAATGCCTGGTTGAATGATCCTGACACATATCAGCAACCATTCTCAGCGCGGTTCGTCCTTGCCCGGATGCAAAGAGTAAATGAATTAGAGACGTGACAGTCTCTGCCGTGGGTGAGATACCCTGCGAGGACATAGCGATAAACACATCTATGGCACGAGATAGCTCGTGTTTCGACGTCAGATAATTGATGAAGATTGAGTAGGTCTCAGCATCGGGGAGTATGGTATCAGCGGAGTCGTGTCGTGAGAGGGAGTCGTCGCCGTCCTGGCGGGAAAGTATCCCAGAAACGATGTCGAAAATGGGAGTGACTGTAGCGCCATGGAATAACAACAGGAGTTCTAGAGCTCCTCTGATATCGTTGGCGTCTAGTCTGAGTTGGATTAGACTGTTCAGGACTACTGCCGCAGTCTTTTCGCCTACATTGGGAAGGACATGGAGTGTGTGTTCCTGCATTTGGTTGTTGTAGCCAAAGGCACGGTAGTATTTGGCGATTATGACATGGGTAGAAGCGTCCGAGGGTATCCCTGCGCTGTCCATCTTGTGCAACAGCCCCTTTGCACCAACCAAATCGCGATTGCGTATGCAGCCGGAAATGAGAAGATGAAAGGTACGTCTGTCGGGTTGGAGCTGTAATTTTTGGAATTCCGACAGTACTCCTCGAAGGACGTCGTGCCGCTCGAGTTCCACGAGGGCACGAACACGCCAATTCATTAGCCGCCGTGTGGTACTCTGCATGTGTTCTTGTCCCAATGAAACCACCGGAAGGACCAGATCCCATCGAGATAATTCGGCCAAATGATGTGCAACCCCTTCGTATGCATTTTGCTTGTACTTCCCACCAATCAGATGTCCCAGCTGTAGAACGCGTATCGCATGATGGGGTGCCGGTGAGCAACATATGAGTTGGGCCAGATGTCGCGTGTCGTTTGCGTTCAGCAAGTGCTTCAACAGAATCGGAGCAGCACGGATCCTGGGCAAGGCGGCTTCGTTGTCGGGGAATTGGGATAGCAAAGAAGATAGAAGTTCGACAGGGAGGTGTGTGTGTGGGTTCAGAATCTTTGCAGTCTCTTTCCTTGTAAATAGATTTGAACCGGTTGCGGGTGTGCCGGACTGATGGAGTCGGGGTGAATCCGCCCGACGAGCGAGGGCAGTCGATGGCAAACATCGTCGAGAGATAGGATAAGGATGAATTGAAGTGAGCCGAAAGAATATCGAAGGAATATTCGTTCCCAATTGTTCTAAATGCTGCCTTCGACCCAAGTTAGCTCTCTTGAGCATGGACAGCCAGGGGGACGTCAGAGAGAAAAGTCGACGTCCTGCAACGTGCTATTGAGAAAAAAATGATAATAAATTGAGAAACTAGATACTCACTGTCCAATACTCTGAGAATACGATATTCCAGAGACAGCGACGGTGCATTACACGAAGGAGGCACTGAGATCGCTCACCGTGCCCAGTAGCGTCGAGTAAGTTTTAGTTTGGAAAAGTTTCCACGTGCCAGCGACAAGCGCCTCGACAGCATTAAAGCCTCATCGAGACTTTGGTTCTCGACCACATACCACCATTATTAGTATTCAGAAAACCTTTTCGTTCTTCTATCTCAACATTCTGGATATCATGCTACTCGACGGTGTGCAACTTTAACTTCATACCAACAGACGCTTCTTAAACTCGTCATTTCCATGGCAAATTCTGGTATGACTTCGACCCATCAGAGGTAAAACAAGTCTGTTCGTAAGTAACTGCCTTGTATCTCGTCGAATTCATTACAATTTATCTGCAAATACAGGGGTGCTTCTGAATACTAAGGCCGGAGCTTCTGCGTTGTCTCCGACTCGGAGGGTGGCCATGGGGGTACAAAGGACCGTTTAGTATTAACCAGCATACTCTTACGAGAGTGGGTCACCGATGATGTCTCTAGGCGTTTCTGAGCAGTTTAGCCGGTCGTTGGTACACAGGAAAGTACAGGCGAAGCAAACACCTGAATTGGTACCTGATACGAGAAGTCGCAAGAGAAGAGAACTACTTGGCTAGACCAAGGCTGGACATTTTTCATTTCGCTTGGCCTGGTTCGACAACAAATACAACACATCCGAGTGGAATCGGTTCAGCCCTGTCCGTGATAGAAGTGTAGATTTGTGGAACAAGCAATTACCGCTGCATGTACCTGAAAGAATATCAATTCGTGCGTTCTTTCCCGGCGCTGAGGGCTCAGTCTCTGACGTCTCTTTTTCAGCGGTATGTAAAGAGGGGGTTTAGCTACGCTTAACTGACCATACACTCGAAGGAACTTGATCAGATGGAACATCACATTGACCGCAGAATTGACAGGGAAGCTTCTATCGAATCGACCACCAGTGGTCAAGATTTTGACTGGAAATGCGCCCGAGTCATTGACCTCAGCGCGCAGGGATAAGCAGACCATGTGGTGGTGTACCTGTCATGATCACGGTCTCGAAAGGATAACTAACGCACCCGGTCAGGTACCAGCACGATATGGTATTCAACGTTGAGATTATTTAGGCTTCGAGCGTCGGTTGTCCAGGAAATGACTTGGTCCATCCGGTGACCTGGGGACTTGTTTGAACATTTGAGTGGCCAGTGTGAGTGGTATTGTTCTTCTATTGTTGATTGGTTCGGATTTGGAAAACATTGATGACTTCAATCACTCATCATCACCTTCGAGCAATAAACATTCCCCCGCTCCATCTAGAGGTGCAGTCTCATACGTGACCATGACTCAGGCCTGTGCAAGAAATACCATCAATTATATCCGTACCCAACGGGGATTCTGGCCAACGGAAATTTTCGCATCCATGAACGTTAACGCTACTCCGGAAGTCAACAATATTTATTCGGCCCTTGTAACCTTCCGCCTGTCCTGATCCCTTCCAATGTCGGACTTTGGTCGCATAATCGCACTCGATATGGAAATTCCTCATCTTCACTCATTCCTGTTTCAGGCATGTTTCGAATAGCCTCAAATCCCGATTCTACCTATCGCTCATTCGTTCCGGTCACTACGACGCGTTCAATCCAGGCTTTTACATGGCTTATAAAAACGACGTGATCACTACACCTAATTCCCGCACTTACAATCCAATACCCGATGACTCCTAGAACTCACCTCACTGTTCTCGAGGAGAGCGCTTCCCGCTATCCCACTTCGTCTATCTTCAAAACGCCCATCCTCGACACACGAACGAACGAGCTCAAAGGCTGGCATTCGATTACCTATAAACAATTCCACGAGGACGTTCTAATTTACGCACGTCATTGGGGCAAGGTCCTCGAACGCGATCAAATACCTCAACGAGCGGTTGTCGGTTTATGGTATGGCCAAACTGTTTTCAGATTCTGACTGCGCTTACAATCATCCATGAATAGGATCGGGGGGTATACCTATCAGGATGTTTTACACGTATACGGTCTTTCTCGAGCCGGATATATCCCACAACTCTTCAGTTTACGTCTACCCAATCCCGACGTTATCTTTGAGCTGCTGCACAAAGCTCGAGCTCGGGCCTTGATATACGAGCCTTCGTTCCATTCGTCATTGCAGAATAGTCCAGTTCCTATTCATCTCGCGACCGGGGTCTCAGAAACCGACGTATCAACGGCGCCTCTTCCCACTTTTCCGGCTGTCGACAGCGAAGCGATTGCTTTCCTATTCCACACCAGTGGGTCGACATCAGGAAGCCCAAAGCTCGTTCCGTGTAGCTACCGGTGGCTCAGTACCACTCTGCACAAGTCAAGTCAAATTGCCAAACCACAAAATTCATCTCGTCAAGATGTGACCACCTGGATGTGAGTGCTTGAATCTCCTGTCGTTTCTTTGGAGTAAGTTCTAAGCATCACTTAGGGGAAGCATGTGTCACATTGGTCAAACTTTCAGTGAGTGTTTTCGTCAAGTGTCCTACCTGAGTCAGCTAATTTCTTGTTTAGTGCTAACAGGAAGCTTGCAACATGGCTCTTGCGTGATACAGCCAACCACTATATCTTTCTCCTCGGAGGAGCTCATGGATATGATTCAACGCTGTGGACTAAATCGGCTGAATCAATTCGCCGCTTTTCTCGCGACACAGTTGCGTGCGTCCCGCAACAACCCAGAGCTCCTGTTGATGCTTCAAAATCTGGATGAGGTTCTATACAGTGGTATGCCACTACCCCGCGAGGAACAAGAATGGGCTCTTCGGAATAACATCAATCTCAAGGTAACGCTGTCGATTTGAGTTGGAGATTAAATGCCCTTTGAACTCACTGAACATGCAGAACTTGTTCGGAAGTACCGAATGCGGCGCTACCCTTATCTCCATTGGTGGTTGTGGCACTGATTCTACGCTCCTTCGTGCCCTGGACGGCGTGGAATACAGCTTCGTTCCCATTCAACCCTCGGAAACTGTTCATCAATCCACGGCCAGGATGCTCGAGTTTGTGGTTCGCGCAGAATCTGGAGATTGCCCAGATCCGTCCTTGCGTCATGCGGATGGACACTTCCACACCGGCGATCTCTTCCAAGAGGTCGCTCCTGGTCGCTATGTGTTTCGAGGCAGGGATGACGATTGGATCAAGTCTGAGAATAGCCTTCGATGTGACACCAAGTGAGATCCCAGTATCATATCGAGGAAACGGCCTTCTAACTGTCAAACTTTTTAGAGCCATCGAGGACAACGTCCGAACAGTGTGCGGGAAATTGGTAGCCGATTGCATCGTTGTAGGCTCTGGACGGCCATCTCCAGTTCTATTCGTCGAACCCGCAATTGAAATGGACCCGGAGCAGCTCAAAAAAGACATCATCAGGAAAACCCGTCAATTCCACGCGCGAAGATATTTGCATGAACGCATCGCGTCAACCAAAATGATAGTCGTCGTGCCTCGAAACACGCTACCCAGAACTGCAACGAAGGGTAACATTCGACGCAAAGCTGTAGAAGACGCGTACCAAGCGCAGTTGGACGAGATCTACGGTCTAGTTCGGTAAAGAGAACAAAAATAGTCTGATTATTTATTCTTATTCGGTTTTTCTCTCTGCAATCCGCGTCATATCTCAAAATTCGATGCCATAGCCTAGCTGTAGCCCTTCACTTGGTTACTGTATCCATTATAATGCACCGTAGCTACTCGTTCCTTCTATACTGTATCATTAGTATCTTTCTGTATCCACAGCTTCATCTGAGCAATCTCAACATTGTTTGACATATTGAATTGTTGCAATTGGAATGTTCTTGATATTGTTTTGTATTTTTTCAATTGGTTGTTAGAGGCAGCCGCAAAATCACATTGCCACAAACTTTTTTGTGGCGTCTATGTAGGGTCCGAAGGAGCCCTGAATTCGGTACGGAATCTCAGGAAACATTGTACATGTCCGTTAGCATTTTAGAGTACCGTTGCAGAACAAAGGGATACAATTGGATGGAGCGGGATCTGTATCAGAGGGACCCTGAACTCTAAATTCGTGCGGTCATGCGCTTGCAAGAGGTAAGAGAGCTAGCGGCACAGTAATTACTTGGTAGTGGAAATTGGGGACCTCATACACAATCCGACCCTCGGAACGACAGTCCATCTCCTTCGATGAAGAAATCAAAATGCGTGATTTCCGGCACCCTAGGAATGCGTATGCTACCTCTAACCACACGCCCTCGCTCTCGAGTTCCCAAGTCATCCTCGTCCTCCGAGCTTGCCAAAACCTGTTCTGACCCCTGGCGCGATTGCAACGCAGGAGTGGATAATAATGTGATATGATGTGTCACTGGGAGCAATCGTTCATCTGGAAGATCCGCGATGGTGGCACCGACAGGATCTCCGTTTTCTGCAAAGGGGGACGGGAACGGGTGAAGATGTTGCTTGTAGAAAGCGGCATTCGACGGTGAGTTGGAGTGACTAGTAGTACTGGCTGGGGTGAGGCCCCAATTAGCCAATACCATGAGTGGTTTGTGTGAATCACGGAATCTCTGAAGTGCAACGAGGACATGCCGGAGAGGATGACGATGAGTTGCTTGCTCTTGTTTCCCAGCAAGACGTATTTGCTCTACGTGAAACCGATCTTGCCAGTAAAAGGCGCTTATAGAGTCTATCGCAACGATGCCAATTTCATCATTTGGTAGATGAGTTGTATGATACGAAGGGAGATGGAGAAGGCCAGAAGCTAGTTGGACGGAAGATGTGGGCCGAAGGATGTGAACCAACGCCAAACAGCGATCAATGAGGGGTTGCAAGCTCTGTGAGCTGTGATCTGATTGAAGAAGAAGCGCCAACCGGATGGTGAGTAGCTCCTTGAACCGCTTGAGATCGAAGGAATGGTCCGTGTCGAAGATTATAGCTGCCTTGGACCAGCCTCCCAGTGCAATCGGGGGATCACCGTAGGTGACGGGCATTATGCAGGCCATCAGCAGAGCATAAATGAGATGAGTCTTGCCTGATGCTGAAGCACCCTGGATTTCGAGGACATGACCTGGAGATAGAACGAGACCGGGAATGGGAGAAAAGGTAAAATTTTTGTGAATATTTGTGAGTAACTGGTGAAGAGATTCTCGGTGAATCTCGTCCAACATGGAGGCAAGTGACAGAGGTCAGTAATAGAGTTGCCGTGCCAGGCGCTGCCACACAGCCGCCTGCCATTTTGGCCTGCGATTGGCCTGCCACTCGGCCACGCGATTCCTGCCACGCGACATATTACCTTTTCACTTAACGACCAGCAAGCCCAGGCAAGCCCCAGCTTGTATGCAACGACGATGAGCACGACGACCCAGAAACGACCTATTTCTTCTTCTTCTCCAATATCTAGAGGTGCTACAGCACGCTCAGCGACCTCTCCCCGTGTATCATCATCTCTCAATAACACTCGTCGCACCCCAACTCCCCCTTCAAAGCTTGCCACTGCTTCTAACGGTAGTGCCAACGAATCTCTCAAGGAAGATACCGAACGCATAGAACAGGTCGGCAATATTTTGTAATCTCATTTTAATCTCTGCTTATAGAGTTCTCTATTAGCTGCAAGTTCAGCTACAAGACAAGGAACAAACTATATCATCTCTGAGTACAGAGAATGGAAATCTCATATCAACTCTTCATGCCGCAGAAGAACGGCTCAATGATCTCTATGCAGAACAAAGTCGCTCGGAGATGGAGTTAGCTCAGCGAATTGAAGTAGCAGACAAGCTCAGGGCACAGGTCCGCGAGCTCGAAAAGGAGAAGAGAGATGTAATGCGGAGGTATAATGAACAGGTTCGTTTCACGACGCATCTCAAGATTGTCACTAATCTTTCCTTATTACTCAGACCACTAGTTTTGATGCAGAGCGTCAAGCATTTTATGACAACGAACAACACCTCAAATCTCGAATCCAATCTCTCTCTCAAGCTCGTCGCAAACGAGAACCTTCTATTGCTCCTGCAATTGAATCAGAAGCAGAAACTGAAGACGAGGAAGAAGAGGATCCTCAGAAGCCGTCAGAGGCGACTAAACAAGATCTAAACGATCCTGAACAGGAGCCCGCCGAGATGACCGCCTTAAAGCTAGAGCTTTCTACTTTATCAACATCATATGCTTCTTTACAAAGTAGCCTTGTTCTCTTGCAAAGCCAACTGGTTGACCTGAAGAGAGTCAATCACGAGCTTCAGGAAGAGAACGAAAGCTACATGATTCTTCTAAGGGAGAAGACCCTCAGTGGACAGTACGATGTCATGAAACAGATGGCACCTTCCTCCACGGATTCGGAAGACGAAGAAGACGACCATGGCGACGTTGGCAGTCTTCGGAGTGCAGGTCGCAGCACATTGGACCGAGTCGAGGAAATGCCCGAGGACAGCTTGGGTCAAGAATTCGAACGCAGCGCAGAGATCAACGATACCGATTCCCTTTCTTCGCGTCACGGCCGACCAAGGCAAGGACAGGGTCGCAAACGTGGCAAGTCTACTTCGCATTCCCCGGGAGCACACAAGGGCGAATCGCTTGCCGACTTGCCTATCACTGGCCCTGGACTCGATCTCGCTGCCGAACTTGGACGTGCTGAGAATAAGGACATATTGGCGGGTAACAGCATGGAGGACCGTGATCGCTCGGTTCTCAACAAGAGCAAGCGGTCAAAGAAGGATTCAAAGACATCGAATGATCCTGTTGGTATTGAGGCTAGTGCTTCCATGAGTGACGTCGATGCCCTCAGATCAGAAGTCAAGGCGCTTAAGGATGCCAACAAGGCTCTTTCGCTTTATGCTTCCAAGATTCTGGATCGCATCATCGCCCAGGAAGGATTCGAGCACGTTCTGGCAGTCGATTATGATAAGGAGCCTACTACTCCTGCTACTGCCGTGTCAACAAAGCCCCCACCTGTACAACAGAAACCACGTCCCCAGTCAATCCAGGTTCTACCCAGTGCTACAAACTCTGCCGAGTCTGGCGCACGTTCTCCATTCTTCCCCAACGTACCCAAACTTGCCAATCCTACACCACCTACACCCACTGCAAAGGCCCAGAGACGTTCCATGTCGTTCGATTGGAAGAACTTTTCGCTCTTCAGCTCCGAAAAGAAACTTGATCCGAATCTGCGTCCTCTGACACTCAAGCCTGGTGCCAGCTCCGTCACTGGTGCTCGGAAACTTGAAACCCAGGAGGACGACGAGGACCGTAAGGAGCGAGAAAGGTTGAACGCCACCATGAAGCTCATGGGCATCCAACCTTCCCCTGCGGCCTCACCTCCTATCATTCAAAAATCTGTCTCTTCCCCCGGACCTCAACCAGCGCCAGCGCCCTCCATAAACAGACGGTTCTCACTTTTCGGATCGAGAGTGACTAGTCCATCCATGTCGGAGACTTCATCTGTTCATTCGACACACTCCAACAGTAGCTCTCCCGCTAGGATCGGATTAGGTATCGAGGGCGCTGGTCTAACCCAGGAAGCATTGGAACACGCCGAGGCAGAAAACTCCCTTGCGGCCCTGGACGCTCATGAGAAGACTCTGAGCGCTGAGATTGCCAAAGGATCTAGCAGTGGATTTACGGAGATTACAAGACGTAGCAATCGACGTGGTAGACGAAGCGTTGGGGAGAGTGCAGGTAGTGGAAGTACTGTTTGGAGCGCAGGGATGAGCGCGGAAGCCGAGTAAATTTACCCATAATTCTGACTTTGGATACCCAGTGGACGAGTTCGGATATAGATTCGCAACAGATACTTCAATGTCGCTATAGACCTTTGAGGCCTGTGCATTTACACCAAGAACTACTCACTACGTTATGTTTCAAATACTGGCAATTATACCCACATCACTATTCCTGGGTTTTTTGTATACTCTTCCTTAATCTATTCCCAATGTTCCAATCGCCCGAAGAGTCTAGGGAAGGTGATATAAGAAGAGCAAAACAATAAGCTAGGATGCTATAGAAACTACTATGAAAAACACGCTAGCTACGTAGTGGGCGGAGTATGTTTGACGAGCGTATTCTGGGCATGCGTTCGTATCGTCTCAAAGGGGTTGGCGGAGAATTGTGAATTTTGAAGGATTAATGGATGTCGCAAACGTTCAGCTTGTCTATAAACGGTATTATTCGCCTTTAAAGCATATCAAGAAGACAGGTGTCACCCACAAGATGCGTTTTCGTTGTTGTGTAGAGAGCGTAACTCCTTTGCCTTCTCCGATTTGCCCAGATTTCGTTTTTGGTTTCGATGTGACTTTTTCGGGATTATCTTTGACTTCTTCTTTTGGAGATTCCTCTGTGTCTTCTAGAGAAGCTATAGCATCCTGCATCTCATTAAGACCATTTGCTATCTGCTCTCTGGCTTTGCGTTTCATCCGTCGTTGATGTGATTTAGAGTAGGGTGATTGAGTCAATTCGAGCCCTTATAGGTAATAAACGTTAATATGGGACCATAGAGCCAAGATATATGGCGCACTGCTTAGAAGAGCTTCTCGTTTCAGTTGTTGTTTGCCGACTTTTTTCAAGTTGCCCGAGGAGTTCGCAGGCTGAGCCAGAAGCTCAGTGGCCTGTTAAAAAAAGTCAACCTAATTTCATTAAAGAACTAGATCCAAGACCTACGGATACCCCCGTAGAGCTCCCAATCTCTACATGCTCGACTTTGTTGCTACCTTCCGATACGGCGAATTGTCGTTTCGTGAGTTTTACGGAGGGATTATGGAGCTTTCTCGTTTGCCGGTCTTTAGGCTACACTTTTCCAAATTTTGTTCGAAAATCGGCTTATCGAGTGGGTGTACTCACCATGGTGATAACGAGGGCGACGAAAAGGTGATGAAAGTGAGGCCTCGGGGAACGAGTGATGGGAGTACAAGTAAGCGCTCGTCTCGACCCATAGTCGAACGATATCCAATTCCATTATAGTCAGTACAAAGTGTCGTCATAAATAAGTAGTCTAAGATGTCAGTGGTCTACAGATACATCGAGTTCAACGTCTCCCCGTGAACGACCTTCCCGTTGTTCACTGGCCAAATCAAGGTCTTCCGTCCGCCTAAGACGAGCATCATCCAAGCCAACGGCAACAAAGCTGACTAGCACGAACAACGCGCCTCCAATAACTTGTAATTTGACCGGTCTGCCCAAAAAGAAATCGCCAATCACGGCAAGAGGAATGGTGAGACTAAGGCCGATGGTTACAACCAGCGGTGTCGTCTTCAGCATGGCAAGTACGTATAGGTAATCGCTCGACCATGTAATAAACATCTAGAGCGTACAATTAAAAAAGCACCGATAAGGGGTAACAGGATAAACATACGTTGACAAGCAAACCTGCGACTTGTTGCGACGTGGACGGTAACTCAATTTTTTCGACACCAGCCCAATGTAGAATGAGCCCGATTGGCCAAAGGGTAATGATATTGAACAAGCCGACAAATCCAAAGAAGAGTTTCATGTCAATCCGCGATTCGGATCCTATACGGACTTTGAGTAGGATAGTGTAGATGGAGTAAAATATTGCAGATCCAAGTGCGAGGGCATCGCCTAGACCAGGCTGGAGGACACGTTCGGCCATTCTACGCGTCATGGAAACGGGACTTGGAGGCGGTTTGTCTTGGGTTGTATCTGACAGGGATACGAGGACAACACCGGCGAAGCTATTGAGTTGTTCATTAGGAGGAGGTATTTCATAGCGGCACGGTGTCTTACCTCATTAACACCGCCCCAATCTTTGCCAGCGATAACTTTTCAACCTTGAATATCCTACCGAGAATAAGCGTGAAGAATCCTTTTGGTAGGACATGAATTTCCTCGGGGATACTAAAGCACGTAAATCTAGAACGTACCACTCATAGTAGACAATATCGTAGCACTAGCAACGCTGGTGTAATCCAGCGCGGCATTCACCGACCAATTAGCAATGAACCTGGACCAGGACTATCATTGAGGATGTGACGAATGTCTGGAAAGTGGCTACCAACCAGAATATACAAAACAAGCTCGCCAATCTTGCCGTCTCTCTTGTGGTAAATGGCGGTAGCTGATCGGGCTCTGTTGTTCCGTTCGGAGGAAACTAATGGCGGACTCGTACAATTGAACCAGCGGGAAAGAAGATATGAAATCTCATACCTCTTCATGAGCGTCTGTTGCTAACGGTTCGTAATCCGCTATGGTGCAAAGTGAGTCAGAAAGAGGGGTGTTTAAACAATAGCCAAGGACGGACTTGAAATGGTAGCTTTCGTGCCCTTGCCATATTTATGAATGCCTAGCCTCACGACATACGGGATAATATAGAGTGTAAAGGCACTCGTGTTTATATAGGTCACCCTGCAAAAGGTTCATGTTAGGGAAGCGAAATGAGCCTAGCACATGGAACTGGAGACTCACCAGAATGCCTTGTCGTATCCACCCTCAAACAAACTCTATGCACGGGGAAATAGACCTTTGAGACAACTCTGCATGTAGAAAGTGAGCCTCCTAACCTGAGTCACAAAGTTTGAAGATGTCCAGAGGAAGACGACGATAAGCAAGATCCCGATTCCAATGATATAGTCAGTGTATTTCGGGCGACCAGCACTTGAAGTGAGAGAAACGCGAGATTTTGACCGACTTCTTGAAGTTCGAGTGGAATTGGGGGTGGAATCCATGTTGGTAGGTGTAGAAGACCTGCAGCCTCCCTCTGGATGCTGAGGTATCCGAGATAGTACAGCGTTACGTCCATCAATTGCAAAGATTCGATACAAGTCGCGTGATTGCTAATATCGCTCAGCCGCTGACAGTGACACTGATAGATTTCGTGTTTATGGCGCGTCAGTAGGTCTTTGCATTGGGACAGAAAGTGTCTGCCAAGTACTTTACAGGGTGGTACACGAATGAATAAGAAATCGTATGGTATTTGCGTGTCCATGGTAAAGAGTGACTGGTAAGTGCGAAATAAAGAAAGACGGGGGGTAGTGCAGATATCGCTGGTTAGTGAATAGTAATACAGTGCAATAAATAGAGTGGCTGAATTGACCTCATGAAACTTGGATCAAAGAGAAGAAGTATGGTAAATGCATGAATAACCGAAAGCGGTCGTCAAGCGGGATGAGGTCCCAAACGTGGTGCGACCGGAAGGTACTTGACCTTCTCAAAGATTCGATAAAGACTGATGACCAGATTGAAACAGTACATAACCAGTCCGACAGCGACAAGACAGATGAGTGATAGTTGACTATCACAGATTTTGTCGCCTATGCTACCTTCAAATGTTGGCAGATTGCTGGATGGTCTTGGTAGTTGATTGTACCAAGCTGTTGTCGAGTTTGATGCGCATGGTATGAGGGAGGTGAAAAAGTTGTCGAAACACAAGGAGAGCGCTGCCGACCAGGCTACGATGAACAAAACTTCTAGCAGGGTATGCGCAAGTTTCGCCGATGTCCGCCAGAGTCCAAGCGGACGACCAAAGTATTCAAGCTATAAAGGGAAGAAACATTCATATCACCAGACGAACCAAGGATGACACTTGTACATACGTAGATGGCCACCATGACATGCACAAGCGTCAGAGGCGCAAAGATAACGACCAAAGTTCTGGAAGAGAGTCTAGTGTAAAAGAGGCTGACGGAAACGCGGCAGTGTGGATGACTTACGGTGAGCTACCCACGGCACCCATCAAGCCATTCTGGCTCTCCCAGTGTCGTATACGTATAGACACCCCTAGAGCCGCACTAGTGAAGGATATATTTATGACACGGAAGAGCTGAAACTGTGATCAATAGACGGGTAAATGAATGAAAGTGAGTAACACTTACCAAAGGCACGTATGTGTTGTTGAGCAGGAATATCCTCAGTCTCTTTTTCCTCCTTTGCCAAGAAGTGTGGTGCTCGTCTTCTTCAGAGCTGTCAGGAGACTCTTCAAGAGCCTCGCCAAGGCCATAAGAGTTTTCTCGCTCATGGTTTCTACGAGGGCCTTGCGCGGCGGAACGTGACGTCCAAGGGGTCTCCCAACCCGGAGTAGGATTATGAGTGACCGTAAAAGGCGCAGCTGCTGGCAGTGGCATAGGTATTGTAAGATTCCAATCACGACGAGTACGAGATGATTCCGCATTTTCATTCGCCTTCTCCCCGACTCGCCTAGAAAATGTGGAGCTTTCCCGAAAAGTTGATGAGGGCAACCAGGATTTAGAATTTCTGAACGGCATTGTCTTCCTTTCCTTGTCTTTGTTCTCCAATAGAGATTGCGACGACTGTGGATCTTTTGGACGAGGTAAGGTGAATGCCCACCAACGGCTTGGTGCTTCGCCATGAGGATGAACAGTTGATTGGAATGAAGCAACGTCAGAAGGTCGTGAATCTGGTGTTATTCGTTGTTGGTCATTTTCAACCTTGTCTTCGGTTGGTGAAGGTGGTTCATCTTTTGCCCATGCTATTGAAAAAAAAAGAAAGATCTAGAGATGAGAGATGAAATGGAAAGAAATTGAAAAGACTGACGAGGAGAAGTGACCACAGTTGATATTGGGGGAGGTGGTGATCGAAGGTTACTTCGAAGACTGAGAGCTCTGACGCTTGAAGTTGAGGGAAGAGAAGAAGGTGGTCGAGGACGAGGTGAGGTTGACATGCGAAGGGAGAGTGAGAGAAGGAGAGTATAGAGGGGCGGTCACAAAAAGGTGTGGAGCAATCCCGGGAGCGGAAAAAGGAAAAAGGCACAAGTTGCAGCCAAACTGTCAGTGTCAGCAAATCGTCAGTAATCCGGAATTCTAGAATCACAAATATGTCTGCTCACTGTCCTAGACGACGACGAGCTCGATTTCAGCGCATTCTATGTCACTCAGGACATGTACCGGTACAAGGTGCTCTCGGCAGCAGTACTGTACATTCTGCAGAGTTCTCTTCTTCCTCTCACACAACTCACATCAGCCGTGACATCTCTTTTTACAGCATTCATTTATCGTCAGCGGGCGCTCACCCTGAGTCCATTTTCGAGCTTGCATTCGAGGTCACTGTTATTCAGAACCATGACCTTTTATATGCTGCTATATGCTGCACTATCAGACCTCTCTCTAGCATCTCGCAATAGCTCGGACAAGCACTCGGACAAGCGTCGGATTCGGGAAAGGGAAAACTAATGGGTAGTTATGTCACAGTGATGTTCTCCGGGCCATCACAAAAGAACCGTGAACCATATGGAGATTTCTGAAGGGTTATCGCGTACACTGTGAAAAAATGCAAAAGTCAAACAAACTACACACAAGAACGGTCTGACAAGGCGAATGCTCTTGATTTCATGGGCTTGACGCTGCTTCTTCAACCTCCTCACTTCCCTTCCTTCGTATTCCCATTCCTTTTGGGCGGTTAAAGACCCTTTACAGTCCGCATAGTCGGTCCTCTCTTTTCTCATTCCAATATTTTACACATGTCTGGGGCTCCTCATAGAACCAAAACACG
Source organism: Paramarasmius palmivorus (assembly GCA_037176845.1). Classification (NCBI taxonomy): domain Eukaryota; kingdom Fungi; phylum Basidiomycota; class Agaricomycetes; order Agaricales; family Marasmiaceae; genus Paramarasmius; species Paramarasmius palmivorus. The sequence continues at coordinate 227,908 of JAYKXP010000004.1, read as the reverse complement.
CCATCTTCCCGACTTCCTTCGAGGCCCTTCATCACGCCATGACCCACAGTCAACCATCCAATTCCCAGATGAAGCTCTCAGTGATGGAGCTGTATCAGGAGACGCGACAGCTTCACCTAGTAAGAGAAGGTCTACAAGAATACCTCTCTTTGGGCGTGCCAGGAAAAAGTCGACGCCAACCGAGGCTGTAGCTCCTATAGAACCTCGAGCGTCTGAGATGCAACAAGGGCGTACATCTACAGCAACTAATACCTCGAGAGCGTTTGTTCATGAACAGTGAGTTGGTCATTTTCCCGTCGCGACACCGCAACCGAACAGTACTTTATATATAGGTCTACACAGATGCGCGCATCACTCTCCCAACAATCTCTTACCCTTCAGCCTGCAGAGCAGCATTCCTTTGGTTCAAAGATCGTCGCTCACCTCACTCCATCCAAGACTCGCGGACTTTTAACACCTCGTAAATCCCGGAAATCCAAACCATCTTCACCCAGCAAAAAGAGTGAAGATATTTCAGACTACACGTCAGACACTCTATCACCGCCAGTGCATGACATGCTCCCGGGTTCGTCGGAATACATGTCTTCTCGAGAAGATCTCCGAAACTCCATGCAGAGACGGCAGAGCGGCTCGGTGACTCCGACACAACCTACGATCACGGTTTCGCGCCCGCCACTAGACATGTACGAGGACCTCAGTGAATATGAAGACCTCTTCACAAAGCCTCGGCAAAAAGGAAAGTCCAAACCTTCTCCGATACAGATCCCTTCCCCATCCGACAGCAAAGCCTCTACGGAATTGTCACTCACAACATCGAATCCAACTTCGCCAGAGATTACGACATCTTTTCCTCCGTCCATCACATCCGTTAGCTCTCAGACACCGACACCTACCTTATCTCAACCGTCATCCTCGAAGGGTTTGATCGCTAGTCAGCCACCGCTAGTACCCCCGCTAGATGAAGCGACATCAGGAGGCAAACTTCCAACTACCGGAAGCGACCGCTTGCTCACAAAGATCAGGCAGAAATCTCGCTCAGCAAGGCATACAGGGACTGACACCGAAATAACCTCGGCTGCAGAGGAATCCGACGCGATGTCAGTGATGTCACTACCTCTTCCTGGCGCTCCGTCAACTGCAAAGCGGCGTAGCATAACTGCTCTGCTTCAGGATCAACGATCCGCTACTATGCTTCCCTACAAACCTAAGGAGAGAAACCGCGTATCTACGCTCGGGCCGCATACCGAGCCTCCAACGATCCCATTACCAGCTACCCCTCGTGCGAGTATGAGCACAAGCCCGAGCGTTCGGCAGAGGGCGAGAGCGCAGACGGTTGTTTCATCAACTAGCAAACCCGTCCGTGACGAAGTCTCGCTGAAGAGACATAGCTCTGCATCAAGCAAGGTTCTATTATCTTCGATTCCCCGTTCTCAGGAAGCCTCCGATGCGTCCAGAACAGGTACCCCCACAGATTCCACAGACAAGAATCGACTTTCAAATTCTTCCACCTCATCTTCCTCGACACCTACTGTCACAAAATCCCTGTTTCCACAACTCCAGCCGACAACTATTGATATTGATAGTGCTTCGATTGAAGAGTTACGGGCAGCGATTCGCCAGAGCAATGCTCAGTTTAAGGAGCTGGGTGGCTTCCTCGTCAAGCAAATGGACATGCATTCGCAAGAGAAAGCTTTGCTCGAGAAGAAAATATCATCGCTAGAAGGGGAAATTCTGAGAAGGGACAAGGAAATCAAGGGCCTGAAATGGCTGATAAAGGGACCTCGTGCCTCCGAGAGCTCAGGGTCTTTGTTACAGACCGATAGGTCAACGGCGACGCCAGACATCTCTGACGACTCGTCGGCTCGCAGTTCATACCCCATCACACCTACTTCTTCCATACGACTGCCTGTTTATGTTGCCTCGGAGGACTCGGGCGCCGAGTCGTATGCAACTTCAGGTGCAGAGTCGCCTACACACCCAGCTCTGTCCGGCGCCGAATCTGATCCGACATCAAGGCCACGACGGTCGATGAAGAAGCTTAAATTAGTTGAAAGCTTCAATAGGAATCAGATACCTCAGCCATTTACTATACGCAAGGCCGAAGGACATGCACTGGAAACTGTCATTGGACCATCCAATATCTCGAGGTTGACTAAACACGCCTCGGCATCTTCCTTATATTCTACTTCTTCCTCTGGTTCCTCACCCTTCTCGAGTCCAACATCCACGTCCTTTGCCGCGGCTGGACTGGCTGGACTCTCTTCTATACCCGAAGCCTCAGCTTCCGCACAGTCATCTGCCCAACGGCAGAAAGAGAAGAAGGAACGAGACCGGAAAATCTCTGCCGGTCGTTTGGCTTCGCCTCAACCTTCCAAACCTAGCTCGACGACTATACCGACACGGCCAACCCCTTCAGAGGCGTATGCCATGAACTTGAAAAAGGACCGGCCACCGTCTATCGCTCAGGTTTTGGACCATGGAAGCGATACTTCTGCCACCACACCGATAATGGAAGAATCGTTTGGAGGCAGATCACGGGCCCTCTTGGGGCTTGCACCGTCAAAGGCAAGCACAAAAACTCCCCGATAGTATGTTCACAAACTGGTGTCGCGTTTATGTGTTTTGATTGTTGTCTTGCCAGATACCTGTTCTCTCGATTCATTCCACTACCAGAGGTTCTTTCAAACCCCAGTATACCAACCTCCTTCCACCCCTGTATCCAAAACTTCCGACATACATAATCTCTTGCCTGCCAATCTTTACCCACACCCCAGATACCTGATCTCAATTCACATCACCAGCTGGTTCTCTAGTATCCATCACCATTGCTTTGCCGCAACATTCTCATTCGCTTTTTTTTTTGGTTTCGTCTTGGTCTCCTGCATCCGCTGCATTGCATCGAAAGGACCGTCATCGTATCATATCATACCATTATATATCATTATCTATTCTTCTGCTTATGTGTTGCATTAAGAGTACTATACAGGTTTTCACGCAGTTGTAGCTATAATTTGTTTTGCTTTCTTTCCTCAGGCGTGGTATATGGTATGTCAGTAGGGAGAATTGATCACTCAATATAAGCGTCGAAACTTTACAATTCCTAACTCAGACGTTGCGTTACACAAGCAAAGGCCCAATCTTATCCTATTCATAAAATGGATATTGTATCCTACAACCTCTACTACACGTTCAAAGTTTCCTTCTTTTCTGGCTTGTTTCTCTGTGGTCGTCCTCGTCTTCATCTCCAAGGTCGCTTCGCGCCTTGAGCGACGGTCGATGAGGGCGTTTGGCAGTTCCAGTGCGAGAAGAAGTTTCGGAATTCCGGATTGCTTCAAGTCTCGAGGAACATAAACCTTCATAGAGTTTATGGTCGTACTCGACGCAGGTAAGTCGCACGCATGGAACATGAATGCGACCGCTGGAGTAGTCGTCTTTTATTGATTCCCAGGGACGTTGGTCTTTTGTCCTGCTCTTCGTGAGTTGAGAGTATGCTCGCTGCACCTGTTGATAGAACTTGAGTGAAGGGCTGATAAAGCGGAACTGAAATTCACATCTGAAGACAGGCTTTCCCACTCGTTCACCGTCAAAGGGTCCACTCTCAAGCATTCATACAGCCCAAGATACGTCATGTCCAGGGACTTATTCTTGGTTTTCCGTTCTCCGAGAAAGATGTGTCGGCGTTCCTTTGTTACGAAAGTCGAATGATCTACAGTGAGGCCAACAAACATGTAGCCATGTTTTCCGGGTGCATCGGGGCACCATGGGTTTTGGTCAATGTTAGGGCAAACATAAACATCGATATTTCGCTCTATGGCGAGGGGCTTTCGGGATTCCGTGACCCTATTTTGATGTCATTAAGGATGACACAGCGAAAGAACGAGAAGCTTTACGGACCTGACAAGGGTAGACTGGATAGCGCCACCAATTTTGTCGCACAGTGTTTGTCGTGAAAAGGTGCGTTGGCCTGTGGTAACGGAAATTGGGGCGGGTAATTTGCATCCCCGCATCCATGGCATACAAGATTCAGAAGAATTATTTTGTGTTGAAGGCGAAGCTTCGTCGTTGGCGTTGTTTTCGATCGCACTAGAACATGATTTTCCCAACGAGCGATTGGGCTTAATACTACTACTAGCTTCATCCTGTCACAAAAAATCGTAAGGTGCCAACATCAGCAAGTGGCTAGACTGGAGTATACCTCAGAGTCGTCAATCTCGAGAATTTCCATCGAGCCACTGGTAGGAAGTTTTCTTTCCCTTGCTGGGCTACCGAAATTCTAAAGATTTCATCAACACTTGGACCCAAGCAAATGAGATCAGTTGGCGACTACCACATCAGTTTCAACCTTATGCTCCTTCAACGAAAAATCAGATCCAATTATTTGCCAATGAAGATGATAGAAAGCTTACTTCTGTATCCTGCTTCAGTCTCGCATCACGTTCCTCCTGCATGTCAAAACTTCGCTCAGACTTGGTTTTGCGTGCCATGTATGGAGTTACCTCTGATATTGAATCCTCTTCTTTGAGTGTTTTCGTTGTTTGACTCTGAACAGATTTCTGAGATCCATGGTTCCGAAGGAGAATTGACTGGCATCTTACGGGGCCATGGTCAAGGAAATGCCTTATACTGGACAACACTGTGTCGATACGGCTGTCTCTTTCTCGCAGCTGCTCTTTCAGGGACGTGACGACTTCTTCAAGCTTGTCCATGCGTGAATTCATGGCTACTCTGACACAATAGCAGAATAAGCTCAAGGTTGCATGTGAAGACCCTCGGCACGTACAGAAACTCGTTTACCCTCTCAGCGACCTTCTCATCCTGCCTTACGCGTTCTTTGGGAGATTCAGCAACATTTTCAGCTTTATCTGTTACCTCAGAATCGCTCTCCTGCACTGTTGGCTTCAAGACCAGTGAGTTATTTTGAACCAAGAGCCAGGTGATCCAAGATACTCACGGCAGGTTTTGAATTGGAATCTGAAGTGCTGACTTCGAGTTGCGAGACCGTTTCTACTGCTTCAAGGAATCGCTGGTGTGTTACCTGGGACCAAGAGAAAGACTTATCATGACGATTAGTCTCATCCATGATGCGTGAGGGAAACGGCAACGGCAAAGGAGGAGATGCTGTCATCACGTGGACGCGTGACACCTACATACTGGTAACTGAATTGCGATTTCACAAGAAATTAACAAAAATTACACTCCATGTACATTGTACAATGTACGAGTACATACACTAGATCATACCAGAATCGCAATACACACTTTCAACATTTCTGCTTTTTTGCTGGACTATTCGATGTTTCACCCTCGTCCGAGGAATCCGAAAGTTCTGAAAGTTCGGACATGTCCCCATCCCAGTCCGAATCAATTGACGTCGGTGCAATGGTTCTGGGTAGTCTTCGGCGGCGCGGGCGTTTGGTTCTTCTCCTCTCCACCACGGCGGATGACGAAAGGGTGGCGGACGCTGACAATATACCCTCAGCGAGCTCCGTGTTGTAGCCAATGCAGATGATACGGACGCAAGGCACGCGTATAGCACCACTATCATAGTCAGCTTCAACATTTCCGGTGGACGTTGCTCGTTCTCCTGTGTGTTCTGCGCCTTTCAAATTGGCACGAGTTTTAGAGAGCGTGATTTCAGAGTAGCCCCGCCGGAACTGCGAAGGTGTAAGTTCAGGTATATGAGTGAATGCCAGAACACTCACGCCAGTAGATAAGCTTGCCCATTCATCTACTGTCAAGGCTTCAACTCTGAAACATCGATAGAACCCAACATAGCTCATGGACAGCCTGCTTTGGCCAGCAACCTTCTTGCCTACAAAGACATGCCTATATTCCTCCTCCAAAAACGTCGCGTGTTCTCGCCCAAGCCCGACAAAGATATACCCATGCTCTCCAGGGTTTGCTGGGCACCATGGGTTATTGTCGAGATTGGGACATAGGTAGACATCGACATCTTGAGAGGTCGCAAGGTGGCTCTTGGTTGCTGATGCACTGTACACGATTGTGACGATGATGAGGAAGTGCACAACGGGAGATCCACGGAGAAACGCGCTCACATTTTGACAATGAGCGACTGTGTTCCTCCGCCAAGGCATCCTGCCAATTCCTGACGCGTAAAGTCAACGCAACAAGCATTCACGGTAATAGGTGCTGGAAGTGATTCTGCGCGACCTTTTGGAAGTTGACTAGTTTTTGAGCTGCTCTCAACCGCACTGGAAATAGTTGGCTTTCCAGAGGCTACATCGGATTCGTCATCCGTTATTTCAACGATATCGTCGTTTTCTTTTCGAGGAGGCCTGCAAGACACAGTCGCTTTCTGGTTTTGAAAGACATGAATACATGACTGAACGCAAAACTTGAGACCTACCGATTCGGATTCTTTGAGCTTTGCTTGCAGGACCTCGATCTACGACCAAGTTTAGCACAATGATTAACCCAAACGAACATCAGAGGACTAGCCTCGTGTTTTTGCGTGGCTGCCAATTGCTTCAGGTGATCATGCTGTAGCGTTCCGGGATCGTCAATTTGTAGGAATCCACAATAGACTAGTAGACGGCTCACATCTTTGACTAGTTGCTCGTGTCTTTGAGACGTTTCCGTGATACGAGTATCATATTCGTGTTGAAGACGTTCAAATTGGCCCAGGACCCCATCGACACGCTCTTCTCTCCTGTCAAGTGCTTCCTTCAAGTTTGCTACGATGTTCTCGAGTTTTTCAAGGCGCTGATTTGTTGTAGCCCTTGAAAACCTCAATTAACCCTGCTTCGCCTTTGTATCCGTGTACTTGACTTACAGGAAGCTTTCAATGACCAGGTCAGTGTCTAGTCTATTAGCGCCAGCCTCAGATTGTTCAGCAACATCTTGCGTCTTTTCGATGACAATTCCGATTCCCTTCCTGTCGTTCTGATCTGTGTAGTTGTCGTCTCGAGGTGGTTTTTCGTCCGTGTCTGAATGCTAGTGCAGAACGCATTGAGTGGTTGAAGGCCAAGGTATGATGGGGGAAACGAACCAAGTTATCATATATCTCCGGCTCTTTGATGGATCGAGAAACTGCGGCAAGAACTTCCACCATCGTTTGATAGTGTACTTGCGACCAGCTGTATCCTTCGACAAGTATTTCCTCCATGATGGTTAGTGGCAAGCTTAAAATTTCTCAGAACGCGGAAGTGACACGATGTGACACCAGTGTGCCACTCAAGGGCACCCACAAAGATGAAATATAAAATGAGTGAATATTCTAGCTACGAAACGTAAGTAATCCCAATTATTCTAGCAAAGCAAGTGAAGTATCATTTTAAACCAGTAATCCTAGAGCATGAACGTTAATGGGTTCTCCATATAGCCCTTGAACGCCGACAACCATCTAGCAGCAACTGCACCATCCACCGTCCGGTGGTCAGAGCTGAGTGTGACCTTCATTGACTGTACGAATTTGAAGCCACGCTCCTCTTCGGGTGCAGGAACGACCTTTGGCTCTGTAGCACCAACGGCGAGAATACATGATTGGGGTGGGTTGATGATAGCGGTGAAGTGGGAGACACCGTACATTCCCAGGTTGGAGATGGTGAAGGTTCCACCCTGAAATACGTTGGTTAGGTAGGACTCAGTCATAAGATATGGTAGCAATTTACCTGGTACTCGGAAGGTGCGAGTTTGCCATCCCGTGCCTTCTTAGCTAGAGCCTTAGTCTCCGCTGATATCGAGGCCAGTCCCTTGGTGTTGGCGTTCTTCACTATCGGCGTGATTAAGCCAGTAGGAGTAGCAACGGCGACAGAGATGTCAGCGTTCTTGTAGCTAAAAAGGGTCATCAGACTCAAGTAGTGCAATGCAGTTGCAAGTTTACATACGTTCTAATGACATCGCCTAACCAAGCCGAGTTCGCTTCTGGGACATCCGACAAGGCACATGCAACGGCCTTCACGATAAAGTCGTTGACGCTGAGTTTGGCACTGGGGTCCTTCTCACCCAAGGTCTTGTTGAATACTTCGCGAAGTTTCAAAACCTTGTCCATGCTGACGTCGACGGTAACGTAGTAGTGAGGTAGCTCTTGCTTTGACTGCGTAAGACGAGAACCAATGACGCTGCGCATGTTGGAGATGGGGGTGTCGACGTAGTCGGGTGATTGGGCGGCAGGAGGTTGTGAGGCGGTAGAAGTAGCAGCTTCTGCAGTAGGCTTGTACTTCTCAACATCTTCCCGGAGAATACGGCCGTTGGGACCCGAGCCCTTGACCTTGCTGAGGGGGACACCACGTTCCAAAGCAATCTTTTTGGCGATGGGTGACGCGAAAATGCGGTCACCAATAGGAAGGTCTGCCTTGGAATCTTCCTTGAATTCTTTGGAAGGTTGTGATTTGGGGGTTTCTGGCTCTGCCTTGGGGGCTGGCGCCTTTTCCTCCTTCTTCTCTTCCTTGGGAGCCTCTGATGATGCCTTTGAGGCCAGGTCGGCGGCAGCAGAGAGGTCGTCGCCCTCTTCCCCGACAATAGCAATGGGCTGGCCAATCTTCACGTTCTTTGTACCATCTGGTACCTGTAAAGAAACATTGAGAACGACCGAGAGGTTAATAGAGAAGCGACTCACAATGATTTTTGCCATAATACCATCGTCTTGTGCCTCGACATCAATGGTTGCCTTGTCGGTTTCCTACACGACATTCAGCTTAGTAAATTGCTTAAACAACAGAGCAAACTGGGCTCACAATCTCCAAGAGGACTTCTCCTGCAGAGAAACTTTCACCTTCCTTCTTTTTCCATGCAGCAATGCCACCCTCCGTCATCGTAGGACTCATAGCAGGCATGTTAAATTGGGAGAGCGCATGCCTGCGCGCGGAAACATGGAAACCTAGAATGAAATATGACTGAGAAAGAAGGATTCATAGCAGAATAGAAAGGCATACGACGCGCGAAAATGCGAGCAGCGACAGAAGCCATAGTAGAGAGAAGGAAGGGGACGGTGATGGACGAAGAGGACTTGCCAGAGAAACACGAATTTTAGTTTTACAAACAGGCGTACATAAGGTCCTTTTTCCGTTGGGGCACTCGGTTCCCGATTCTGTCCGTAAAATCCTACGCGTCCGCTCACTCCGCTGCCAGTCTCAACTCTGGCTATGTAACTCTGGATCCATATTTGATCCGTACTTGCAGGAATCTAAAGGCCTGAATAGGCGTGAGTGCCCCGCCCAATTGCCAGGTGTCGTGGACCAGGTTTTCCCCGCGGTGTTGCGCTGGGGTAGTGCTAGCTGGTCTCTATATTACGGAGACCATGGTATCCCGCTTTCAACAAGCATGCTATCTCAACAATTCTTAAGGTAGGTGGCTCACTGCAGGTCCTTGCACGATGCACGGTCGTCGTGTCGTCGCGATTGCGCCGCCAAGATTGACGCGATCTATCTATCTATCGCGAACCAGTTTTTCTTCAAACCACCATCATGTCCGATACGATGCTTCCCGGTCAACCAATTCCTTTACCAGCTGGCCCTACTCCTCAACTAGGACGCGGTATCTATGTCAAAAACTCCTCAGTCAGAGCAAGCTTGGTCGGTGCACCAAAGCACGAAGGATCGGTCCGTGCTATGCTATGTGTCTTCAGTTACATTGCTCTTAAGGCGTTTTCACAGACCTTGGCAATCTCTCGCGTACGACCAAATCCTCCATCGCCAAACTCGGTAGTTCTCGGTTCAATTACTCGACTGTCCCCAACGCAAGCACTTCTTTCCATCACAGTTGTGGATGGTGTTCCATTACCTCCAGGAGAAGAATTCACTGGAGTCATCCGTTCACAAGATGTTCGTGCGACAGAAAAAGACAAGGTTAAGATAGGTGACTGCTTCAGAGGTGGAGATGTTGTTCGTGGCCTTGTTGTACGCCACTTAAATGATGTGAATCCACCATTCCATTCATGCTCATTCCATGAATAGATATCATTGGGTGACGCCCGGAGTTACTTTGTCACTACTGCGAGGAATGACCTCGGTGTGATATTCGCAACGAGTGAAGCAGGTGAAACACGTTTATATTGCTGCCTCGTTACCAGTATTGAATTTGGCAATCAAATAGGTGCAACAATGGAGCCGGTATCATGGCAGGTGAGCCAGATGGAAGGCTACGCATATAGCGTTTGTTCTCACCGGGGAAATGAAAGGAAATGCGATGCCCAAAGACAGGTAACATTGAAAAACGCAAATGTGCAAAGCCAGAAGGACTATGAGGACATTGTTGAACATTCCAGACGAGGACCAGGCAGACCACTGGCAGGAGGAGCGTCTATAGTTGCTATAATAGGAAATGTCACATGTAACTGTAACACAGCCACTGGCTTACATGACAATAGTTGGGGAGAGTTGATCTCAACTTGGACGGTTACCAGCAAGTTACCAAAACTGTTTCGTCTCCTCGTCTCGCTCTTTCCCTTTTCATTTCTCTTTCTCCGACCACCATGACGGCCGTGCTTTCCCCGACAGATATTCTCAGAAGGGACAGGCTCTCGGTTGATGATCTGAGGTTGGAACTGTGCAGTTGGAGTATAATTCATCAGGCAAACTGACCTTGTTACCATCTCCAGTTACTCATCTTCGACCGACTGGCGGGCAAAGTACGAAGAGGCATGTGTCTTGGCTAGTTTCTGCACCTTCTATACTAACGGCATGCTACAGGTGGCAGACATGTTGACGGAAACTCGCGCAGAATTGGACGACTTCCACACGGCCAGCAAGGAACTCGAGGCAGAGTTGGAAAGTGAATTGGCGAGAACAGAGAAGGCACAACAAGAGTTGAAGATAAAGGTTGCTAGGGCAGAGGGTGAGAAGGAGGAATGGAAGGTACGTCGATTGGCCATGCCTCCACTTTTGCGCTGCGGTGGCTGATGCGGTCATAGTCCAAGTTTATGTCTCTTCAAACTACACACAATTCAACAACCACTTCCCTTCAACGCGAACTTGACAAATTACGGCAGGACCATCAGAAACTGAAGATACAGTTCCGGGAACTCGAGATGGGAAACGATGATCTGGAAAGGACAGAGCGTGCTGTCTCTTCTAGTCTGGCGGATGTAGAAGCCAAGTACTCGCGTGCACTAGAGGAGAAGATTTTATTGGAGCACGAGTTGATGGATAAGGCAAATTTGGAGGAGCAAATACAACGGCTGAAAGATGAATTAAGAGGTGTGTAAAGTCATTTGCATGGATCGGGCTAGGGCTAAGGGTTTGTCACAGATGCCAACGAGGAGATTTCAATATTGAAAGATCAGCTGTCCACTCGGTCAACAAATTCTTCCAATAGCTCTCTCAACACAAAGTCGCTCCCCCAACTCTCATCCGTCTCGTCAGAAGACGACCTACTTCACACACCTGCCCCTTCTGATCTTCAACTATCCGAACTTGAAGCAAGTACGGACGACACACAAGAATCTTCACCAGAAGACCTTACTCCAAAGAAGCCAACTTATACGACTCGCAATGCTGGACAATCGGCACTACTTCAACATGCTGGCTTCCAACCAGGAAAATCCGCTGTGTCTACACCTCCGGGCAACTCCGGAATACCGCGTTCCAACACACTTCCATCCATGTATTCCTCGTCTCCTCGTTCTCCGATGACACCTGTTACTCGGCCCAATATCACGCGTCATGCATCCACTGCTAGTCACGACTCGACCGCCAGTACGACTACATCCAAGAGCAAGGGTGTTCAGATGGTTTCGGAGATGCGGGCTCGTGTCAAGAACTTGGAACAAAAGATTCATACTCGTGTTCCAAGACTTCGTCTGGGTAGCATGACAAATCGATCGCCCGCTACGAATGGCACATCCTCGCCCTTCTCACCGACGCAGAGCACGATGAACAAACCCATATTAGGGAGATCGAGTTGGGATAAGCAGCTCACTTCCAGGCGGAGTAATGATACCAAGAGAAGTACGGACTCGGAATCGGAGAAAGGTAAAAGGACGCCAAATGGTACAGGAGGTGATTCCTCAGGATGGGTGCTCATCATGGAAGACTCGCCATCTCCACCTAGAGACAGGCGGAGAGTATCAAGTCCTTCTCGGCCGAGGTCTTTTAATGCAGGTGCTTCTACGTCATCTGCATCCACTGCATCTTCTCCGACACCCGAATCGTCGAGGCCCAGTTCACTTTTCCAGAGCACTGCTGGTACAGGCTTAAGGCGACCGCAATCAAGGTTGTCCGGTGGAAGTACGACCACGGCCAGCTCCATCCCTACACCGACATCTCGCCCTGCAACCCCAACATTCTTACCATTGCCTTCGGGCGGTCTCCCTGGAGGCAAGCGCTCAACCGGGCCAGGTGTCACTTCCTATCTATCGCAGCCAAAACGATCCTCTCTTGGAGCAAGTACCACTACACCACCAGGCTATCACCGTGACCGGCCTGTTACATTGCCTGCTCCTGGCCGTCGGTCTGCTTCGCCAAACAAAGCACTTCCTCATTTACCCAACGGACATGAAAATGTCACGCTACGAACATCAAGGCTTCCTCCTTCATCATCATCATCATCGGTTCTATCGAAGAGTCGGATCGGACGGCCGAGCGGAGGGAGAAGAAGTAGTGCGGATGGATCTGGAGGTGACCCTATCTCCAGGCCACGGTCAGGTAGCGCGGCAGGGCCATGAGTCCTATCGAGACCCTAGTTTCCTTTCCTTATTTTTCCCGGTTATATCAGTTGTATACTTCATCTACTTTTGACTTATTCATTCATCTCTTTCTAGGATCCGAGCGTGTTCTTTTTACACCCCGATTTAAAGTCACTGACACCACACTCATTAATAGCCATAGCCGCTTTCCGTTTTCTCACGAACCTACTGCGTCCACCGACGATGCTCCTGTCCTATAGGCGCAGTTCCATACGACTGCATACGAACTCCTAATATAACCCATAGACGCGAGGGTTTCCCCATAATCGACAGGATGGGTTGTTTGTTACCCTTGTTTTCTCGATACCTATGTTAGTAGCTGTAACTTTCTTTTTGTTCCTTTCCACAATATGACGGCAATGTATCATGTAGAGTTACGTTCAATGTTGAGTTTGCTAGATCTTATTCGGTGAGCCCTATCCGAAGCACCAATAACGTCCGTTGTGTGCATTCAGAGCATGTAAACAGATAGGCAGGCTTCGAATTCTCAGGATCATGAAGATCTCAGATCGCGATTGTTAACATAGTTTTGTCAGTCTATTAAATCACCTCTATCATTATACGTTCGACAGAATTCTAGGTTGAGGTAACTACAGCGATAGATCCACGGACTTTTCACCTTCTGTCTTTAATTTACCCAATATCGAAAAGGCCAGATCATTCCATAAGATATGTGATTCTGTCAGAACCTTGCCCCTGAACTGATATGCAAAAAGGGATGCAAGTTGCGAGCGTAATGCCTTTACAGCAACGATATCCTTTGGCGAGAGCTGGAATCGAATCTTCCTGTCAATAATGGCTGTATTGGAGATCAACTTCCCACGAAGACGTTAGTGTATTGTAGCGACAAGAAAAGGGTTCGGTATACAAACCTTGAATTCGGCCTCCCCGCAGAGCAAGAGCAGCGCCATGTCGTCGACAGGTCCAGTTTCCCATACGTACAACCTCTTAGATTGCCTGTATAACTGGTGAGCGACAGAATGGTCGTGTAGACAAGAGAATTTACATGAGAGTGAAGTAGGTGAGATGATTGGCCCCCAGGTCCTTCGGTTTACGCCCGAAGTTAACCGAAGATGGATGGAAAAGAACGGGTTGGTTGTTGGAGATGGTGCGCATTTGATTCATTTTAGTCTCGACAGTCAGAACCTTTGGATACAAGCCAGCAACTAGTGCGGCATGCACTAGAAAACTATTCCCAGAGTTGGTGCTATATTCGTGTGGCACTGTAACGAAACGGTTGCGACTGCGACTGTGCCGGGCACTAAGATGTGGAAGTCAGGGATGTGCACTAGCGGAAGATATAGTACAAACTTACTGGTTCAGCTCTCGGATGACCGTGTTGTCTACATGTATAAATGCAGAGTCGATTAAATAGCTAACCATGAAGATCATGAGATCGAAAAAGCTTCAGGAACGTAGGTAAACTTACCCTATAAATTGTTGGCGTAGTTCTTCGATTTGCTGCAAATTCTATACGCAGCCTTAAGACAATGAACGTCCGCAAGAGATGTTGACACTGACCTGGTGACTCAAGAAGTTCTTCCTGCAGAATTCCCTGACGAATCCTGGATTTGCGCAGGCGCTCCGCCAGCTAGCAAAGGCGTTATGAATAGTTAGAAAGTCGGAATTCTCTGCCAATTAGATGAGTACTAGGGTATTGGAGGACGTCGATATTATTGCACGAACCTACTCGGAAAGAGGCTTTAGCACGGTCTGCCTCTTGTTCCAAGCCAAATGGTGTCATGAAAGGGGATTTGGAGTTCAGGGTAGCAGCGATAGTGAGCGCAGGATCCAAGCACCGCATAAGAGTCGCAATCAGCAAGAATTTTCCTAAATGAACGTCGGTGGGAAGTTTGCTGAGTAGGCGACCCATTGGAGTAATATCTTCGGTGGGGGTGAGTGCACGGACCTAGGTGGGGGTTTTGAGCTACTTTGGGACTGGGTTTACAGGCATTTACCTCGACAAGCATGGAAATTGCACGTTGCACGTTAATCGACACGGGGGGATCCAAAGCCCGAGACAGCACATCTTCAATTGAAGATCCCAAGTTAACTTTCATGATCTTTATGCGCAGGGCCAAATCTGAGAGGCTCAGACGCATCATTTCAGGTAGAGGATTTTCTGCCATCTTGGCGACGATTAGCTAGAGTACCGCAGAAGTACATCTGAGACAACGGACCTGAGTGTCAAAGCGAAGTTTTGTGAAGAGATGGAAGCACAGTCCACTCTGTACACGACCAGCACGACCTCTTCGCTGCATTGCATTACTCTTCGCAATGAACGTTTCAACGAGTCGGCTCATCTGCCGTTTTTCGTCGAACCTGGAGAGCTATCAGTCTAAATGTCGCTTCTACAAATTCAAAACCAAACCTCATTTCACGATGCTTGCCCGAGTCGATAACACAGGTAATATCAGGAATTGTTATCCCTGTCTCAGCAATATTGGTGGCTAAAAGGGACAGATTGTTAACCATTTAGAAGACCACGGCAAGAAAAACACTACCAATGACTATCTTGCGGATACCCGGTGGTGGTATATCAAAGACGGCGCTTTGGTTGTCACTTGAGAGCGCGGAATGTAAAGGGTATAGTTTGAAAGCGTCGCTCCCAAAGTCGGGATGCTCTACGAGGATGTCATTTAGACGGCGTATCTCTCCTATACCAGGCATAAAAATGAGGATAGCACACGAGAACTCTTGATACGAGGTATCCTTGATGCATATCTTCTCCAGCAACTGAAGGATGAGCTCGTATGGGACGAGGCGTTCGTCAAACAGGTTTATGGTGTTTGCTGTGCTTTGTGAATATCGTTTTTCGAGTTTCACGTCGTGGGGCGCGGAGTCAGAGTCGTCATCCTCGCCGGCCATCAGCTCTTCGGACCATTCCACCTTGTTCTTGCCTCTGTAGAATTTGTCATGTGCTACAATATCTTCAATGACGTTGATCTCTTCTCTATAGGCGCAAAACTTACATCGACGAGCATAAGGGGAGTTTTCCGATAATGTCCAATTCGTATACTCTACGGCATCTTCCAGGTACCGAACCTCTACCGGGAAAGTGCGCCCTGGAACATGGAATGTAGGGCAACCACCGAAGTAGTCTGCGATCTTTTGTGCATCCACGGTAGCAGACATAAGAATGATCCTAGAACACGGTCGGTAAACGGCGAAAAGATGGCATCTAAGACGTACTTTAAGTCAGGTCTTTGTACAAGCATTGACTTTAGGACAATGAGCAAGAAGTCCGACTCGATCGTTCGCTCGTGAACCTGCATCTCGTCAGTACGAAAGCCGTAGAAATGTAATGCCAAGGGATATGCACCTCATCAATGACAATATGCTAAGTACGCGGAGTCAGCAGTAGAGGAATGAGAGAGATGCCAGTACTCACAGTAATATCATTAAAGCCCGTTCCTTGGCCTCCTTGGCCGCTTCCGCCTTCTAACATGCGGAGTGCGATTCCATTTGTAACAAAGGCCAGCCTTGTATTCTTCGTGGTGTTGCTTTCTAGCCTAATGGAATATCCGACCAAGGAGCTTGAGGTACCAACAGCATTCGGGGGCTCTCCGAGCTCTCGAGACACACCTGCATGGAAATGAGTGATAGGTCTTGCCATATGATGACCATACATACGCTGCGCGAGAGAAATTGCAGATATACGCCTAGGTTCGGTGCAATATATTTTGCATTGCTTGCCTCGAGAGAGTTGGTCTTCGAGGATGAAGGTTGGTACCTGTGTCGATTTTCCGCTGCGTCGAGTCAGTTTCTAGCCAGTGGCATCAAACGTACAACACTGACCATCCAGTTTCTCCGCTGAGGACCAAGACTTGTGAGTTCTCGAGGGTTTCGATGATCTCCTCTCGATACCGAGCGACGGGTAACAGGTTTCGATGTTTCTGAAGAAGAAACTCAACACCTGCAATGAAAGGGCACAGGGCCACTACTCACCAACATCTCTTGATATGCCGGAGAGTTTTGACGAGCCCGGAAAGCCGCAATGATTTGTTCATCGCCCAAGTTGTTGCCATAATGTCGATTGCGATTGTTCTTAAACGCAGTCGCTTGGTCGGCAGTCTTGCTGTCTGCAGTGATATTCTGCTTCGATGGTGAGCATTTGCCGCCAGCCTGGAAGATTGGCATACCTTTCCCTGTAACTCCGATTTCGCTTCAATAATGGAGCGAAGGCTCGACCAGACTTTGCGGTTGATTTCATCATTCTTATTTTTCAGCTGATCACTGAGCTCATCCCACAAGTCCCTGAAAACCGGCGGAAGCAAGCGGAAGAATGTTTGTCCTGTGGAGGCTCGAGGATTGCTTGCTGCAAACCCTTCTGAGGCAGGGTAAGTGAGTGCATGTAGAGCCACAGTGGCAATGAATTGCTCTGCTTGGTTCTCTTCGGGACAGGCGACATCCTCCATAGACCATTCGTCTGACTTCTTTCCAGCCCATCGAACGCGGACGGTAGCTCTCCTCGCTCGACTTTCACCTGATATTAAAGTGTAAGTAACAATCGCGTATTTGTCCGCCTTCTTGATCGTGTCCGCCAAGAGAATCTTTGGTGTACGACCTGACCAGTGTTTCGGGAGAGCCATGTCACGAAGGGTAATTGTCCTGCCATCATTGGTCGATTCCGTAGCTGGCATCTCTTCGAGGAGACCAAGCATACCCCCTTCTTCTTCTACATCCTGATCAAATACATCGGGTGTCGGAGGTGTCGAAGGTGGACCCTCTGAGGGTGGTAACTGCACAGGCGGTGGCCGTTTTTTCGTAGATTGCTCGTTCGCTGGTATTTTGCCGCGTAACCGATCGCGGAGCATTTCGGTATCGGCAGACTCCCGAGCTCTTCGATATTCCGTCTCAGCTTCTTCCTCGTCGAAAAGGTAGTTCTGCTGAATAGTAAGAAGTTTTCCCTGCAGTTCCTTCAACTGAATAGCGGACGTCGTGTTGCCAACTTGGCGATGAGTAGTGAGATCTGCAATCTTCATTCGTGTTTGGACGTAATTATGAGTCAGCGAGCTATCTTCCGAATCGGATGGTAGTTCACTCTCAACCGGGGTAATGGTCGAAGCTGGAGAGCCTGTGTCGTCTGGAGTACCGACAACCGTAGGAGATTGGACCGCGCTATATAGTTTGGAGGGCACAAAAGTGGGGGCATTGGCGTCCAGACGAGATTTATCCTTGCGGCGCTTTTGGGAAGGCGAAGGTGAAGGGGGCGCGAGGAACTCTGCAGGTGTACGGGGGGTTCTAGGTGTGCTCGGAGGCAGAGTGCTAAACTCTGATAGTGTACTTGGTGTGCGTGGTAGCGCTTCTTCAGCACCTGTGGACGAGTTAAGAATTCGCACATTGGCAATGGACGCGTAACGATTACATACTGGGTCCGAGGAGTTCAGATTCTGAGCATTTCATGTACAACTGAAAGACTGTCAGTCAGAAGACGCTCAGTAGAATATTGATTATTTACCCAATCGTATGCCTCATCAAGTTCAATGCCATTGATTGCTCGGAGGCATTCCTGTACCCTGTCTTCTGAAAAACCTAATCGACGTAGAACTCCATATGTGATCGCTAACTTCCCAATCACCTTATCTTCTGATTCGTCGAGAGCTCTCTTTGCGGGGATTTCAAGCTCAAGTGCGAGTTCCAGAACCTGCGAAGATAGCTTGGAGTTCAATTGCAAGCTGGGAAGTGATTTTGCGAAACGTCTGTCCTGTTCTACGGCCTGTACTTCCTTTGAGTCTCGCGATACGAATAGATAATTAATCAACGTACTTTGACTGCCCTGTATGCCAGATAAGAGACCGATTGCAGAAAACTCAAGTGATGACTCACCTCGTGATCTCTTTCTCCGTCTTTTCCTGAAGTTTGTCTACTAGATTTTGCAGTGACTGCTCCTCCACCTTGTCTGGATCGAATTCGTCCTCCACGGGCGCATTCTCAACAGATGAGGATGGAAGATCCTCCTTGGCTTCCCCGGCGGCGGCTGATTGCTCAGGCTGGGGCTCTTCCACTGCAGCTTGGGTTTGTGCTTCCTCCGCTGGTACAACCTTCTTCGGCACAGATGTCGTAGCAAAGCCCCGAGCGTGCGACTTTATCTGTGTTTTCTTCTTCTTGGCCATTCCAGCTGGACCACACCTGGGCTAAACGACGCTTCCGAGTTCGTGCAGTGATTCGGTTTCTTTATCAATTAATGGAATCTATAGGATAAAGAGGTTCGTCACGAAGAGGTTTATATGTTGCCGTGAAAAGTTCTTGAAGGAGCGCAGGAATTAAGATAAGGAACAGTACAAGTCAAGAGAAAAGGTCGGGCTTGGGATAGATTTCGGATATGCGCATGAGATGTGAGCATGAATGAATTTTTGGGCGCCTACTTCGCCCGGACGCGGAACAAGTGTGACAACTTTCGAGTCACATGTTTGCCGAACAAGGCCGATTCATTTTTTAGAGCGGAGATTCAAGTTATTGATGGACTGAAACTCTAATTTGGGTGGCTTATACACGTTGGTCACGCACATCAGCAAAAACACTTTCCTCGTCGTCTGCCTCCAAAACAACGTCAATATGGTGCGTTTCTTCAGCCGCTGTTACTGATCTGCTCTGATTGACTCTTACCCACAGGACTCCTCAAAAGCCCCTGTTAAGCTGGCAAAAGTTATCAAGGTTTTTAGAACGCTATAATATAGAAGACAACTCTTTCTCAAAACCGGTTGCATAGGTCCTTGGGAGGACAGGCTCTCGTGGAGGTGTCACCCAAGTCCGTGTCGAGTTCATGGACGATACCACACGAACAATCATCCGAAACGTCAAGGGACCCGTGAGGGAGCAGGACATTCTCGCTTTGCTCGAGTCTGAGCGTGAGGCTCGGTGAGTACTATGCGTCTGTGAAACGTTTCAGAGGACTCATACGTTTCAACCCAGTCGCTTGCGGTGATTCTGCATTGTAGCATTACCACTCTATTACCACATTCATCATGTTTGCACACCTGTATGGGCACCCACTATTGAGACATGCTTTCCTTGCTTCCAAGACACGTACAGCCGTGGTGTATGTCATGAGTATGAGGCTCAAATAGGAAATGTATTAGAAAGTACGCTTTCGCTCAAAATCCAACCGTACAGCAGTACACTTGCCAGATCATTTGACGTTCATGAGAAGATTGAGAAGTAAAGCAAGGCTATTTGCGCGGACTTTGAGCCAGCAGCTTCCAATGAGTTATTGAATGACATACACTATTCGCCTATCAATCTTTACCTGCTGCCTGTAGCGCGGAATTAGTATTTTGCGCTTGAAGCGGGCGTTTACGGGAAGGAAAAACTACATTTCGCCGTCACTGCTAAATAAACAAAAGTATCTTGCTCTCAATCTCCATCTACATAGTACATTGACGTGGACCGTCTACCCTACTCCTTCTCTCAATTAATAACTTCGATGGCAACTATTCGACAATGTTCTAGGGTCAGTCTGGTCTTCTCCAATGCAGTTACACGTGATTGACAAGGATATAAAGTACCTGCTATCCCGCGGAAGAGTCTCAGTACTTCCTCCTAGCACCCGCTATTTCAGCACCACTATGGCCCAGGTCTGTGAAACGATGTACCGATCGCTCATATAACTCAAGTAACCCCTAGGCTTCTCAAAAATTCAGAGTTGAACGTGATACTTTTGGAGACTTGCAAGTCCCTGCAGACCGCTATTGGGGAGCGCAGACACAGCGGTACGTTTCGGGTTTCTTAGTGTTCCATGATTGTGTCTTATTTGTATGTGGAACTACTAGTTCATTGCAGAACTTTGATATTGGTGGCCCTGCTGAGCGCCTTCCGCCTCCACTAATCAAAGCTTTCGCTACACTCAAGAAAGCTGCATCTATCGTCAACATTTCGTATGGAATGGATCCAAAGATTGGTGCTGCCATTCAGCAGGCAGCTGACGATGTTCGTGCCCCGCAGTTCTCCTATCCCCTAAAAGAGGAATGACGTCGAACCCTGCAGGTCATCTCTGGGAAACTCATGGACCACTTTCCGCTAGTCGTATTCCAGACTGGTAGTGGAACCCAGAGTAACATGAACATGAATGAGGTATCGCCGCATTTGCTACTCATACTAAGAATAGGCTGAAGCTTCGAAACAGGTTATCTCCAACCGCGCCATCGAGATTCTTGGCGGAGAGCTGGGCTCCAAGAAGCCTGTTCATCCCAATGACCACGTCAACATGAGCCAGAGTAGCAATGATACGTAGGTCATACGAGACGTCTCTTCACTTACCCATGTTCAATCGAATCTGGCAGATTCCCAACTGCAATGCACGTCGCAGCGGTGACCGAAATTCATCATTCCCTCCTTCCGGCTTTGACGGAGCTAAGAGATGCACTTGAAGCCAAATCAAAGCAATTCGACCACATTATTAAGATTGGCCGTACCCACCTCCAGGTTTGTGCAATACCATTCCACCCAATCGGAGACTGGAAACCTTTCGTTTCTAGGATGCAACTCCGTTAACTTTGGGTCAAGAGTTTAGCGGATATGTACAACAAGTCACCAATGGTATCGAGCGGGTCAAAGCAACACTTCCTCGGCTGAGCCTTTTGGCACAGGGTGGAACGGCGGTCGGAACTGTGAGCCGCTTTCTACGCACTATTTAATACTCTTCTAACATATATTCCAGGGTTTGAACACCAAGAAAGGCTTCGATGTCAAGGTTGCCGCGGAGATTTCCAAACTGACTGGGCTCGAATTCCAAACTGCACCGAACAAGGTTCGTCGAATTACATAATGATAGTTGGCACTATCTGATTGCTTGGAAAGTTTGAGGCCCTTGCAGCTCACGATGCCCTTGTGGAGGCTCATGGTGCTCTCAACGTGGTTGCCTGCTCCCTTATGAAGATTGCCAATGATATTCGATATCTCGGATCTGGACCTCGTTGCGGATTGGGTGAGCTAAGTTTACCGGAGAACGAACCAGGAAGCAGCATCATGCCTGGTAAAGTTAACCCCACCCAATGCGAGGCTCTCACCATGGTTGCCGCACAAGTCATGGGTAACCAAACCACAGTGAGCGTAGCTGGGGCAAGTGGTCAATTTGAGGTATGTCCAAGACAGAACACGGTGGTTTTAGGGCACTCAATAGCGTCGACCAGTTAAATGTCTTCAAACCTGTCATCATCAAAAACGTGCTGCAAAGCATTCGCCTACTGGCTGATGGTGCGTTGGCAACTCGCGTATCTCCTACGAATGAATCTCATCTTTTTTGGAGGCTCGCGGTCCTTTACCAAGAATTGTGTGGTCGGCATTCAGGCCAATGAGAAACGTATCACCACGCTGCTCAATGAGTCACTCATGCTTGCTACCATCCTGAACAGCCACTTGGGTTATGATAGTAAGTTGACATCTATTTCCCGACATTTGTTGATCACTCAGTGTTCACAATGACAGATGTCGCCAAATGCGCTAAGAAGGCTCACAAAGAAGGCACTACCCTCAAGGAAGCAACTGTGGCCCTTGGACTGCTGACTCCCGAGGAATTCGACCAGAAAGTTCGACCAGAATTGATGTTGTACCCAGATCCAGAAAATTGAACGATGGACAGGGAGAACTTAGGTAATCTGCTGTAGTTACTTCTCGCTGATGCAATCGTCGGCAAGCAGGCAGTGTCTGAATGTGTTGTTCGATATGTTTAGCTAGGGTTTATTGTAGAAAGGATATACGCTTTTACTGGAGCAAAAGACCTTTAAGGTGATAAAATGTAGTGACAAAAAAAGAGAATGGAGGTCGGAATGACATGGCGGTATGTAAGCGAGAATCTGCCTACAAGTTAACGACTTCCTAATTCGGCGACCAAGAAACGAATGCATTCGATATAACTTTACGTCGCGCAAGCCTCTTCCCACCTTACCTTCCGCCCCGTGTCCCTTCTTTTTCAACGCCCATCATCCCTATCTTTGCCCTTGCTTTCTCACTTTTCAACTTCACCTCCACATATTACTATTTCGGAGCGCTGGCAGAAAGGCCAGTGGCTACTCTTTTTTTTCGCTGGCGGTGCCTGATTGCACGAGGGTGACATCCGAGTCAGCACTTATCTCAATTTCGGTGTACACGTCGACCGATTGTTCTACTAGACAATGTCACTCAGACATATCCTGAACGACGAACCCGCCCCAACATACTCTTCGCGTCCTCGAGGCCCAGAAGCAGTTCAACATCAACCTGTCAGATATCCTCCAGAGGATGACGACGACGACGCACATTCAGAGCAAAGCGTCCCGGCTTCACATACTCGCCTTCGACCCGTCGAAGACTTTTCGGCAACTTCAGGACCTCCACCGTATCCTATTGGTCGTGAACATGATTATCCGCCAACCATGGTCAGACAATGGACACCGGCCGAAGAGTTATCTCCACGCAGTAGTCGTACACATCGTTCAGACCGTGCAAGTGTTGGAGCGCGCGCACTCTCTCCTGATGGACTTGCCGATCCCGTCGGTGGAACTGACGAAGAGCCTGCTCCGAGAAAGCGGAGGAAGGCGAAGGAGGATTCCGACTATCGTCCTCCAGGACAGCGCAGGGTACGTCTGCTTTCTTTTATTTCTTCATATTCAAGACTGACGTGTTATAGTCTTCTCGCAAGTCAGCTAAAAATTCGAAGCAATCCAATGCCGTACATTCGGGAACTCCTCTGAGACAATATTATCCGCCCGGTGAAGACGCTACGAATCATGCCGATAATGAACGTCTGGTATCCTCCGACCTCGATGATTGTGAAGAGATTTGGCTAGGAGAACTGAGCGAGTATATATTGGAGACACAAAAGCGTTACACTCAAGTTGAGCAATGGTTTTATGCAAGCAACAAGGTGCGATTTACAGTCATTTTTGACACACTATGCTTAATTTTCCCCCAAAGGATCGTGTCTCCTTTACAGCACAACGCCTGTCGCACAGCTATGCAGAGAAAATCGCCAGAATTCCACCACCGCCACCGTCACCACCTCCTGTATTACCAGTGCCTGAGTACGATGAACTCAACCATGAACCTCTGATCTATGTAGGTCGGAACAAACCTGGCCGCCAGTGGCCTGATCAATTCCAGACCCACGAACGAGCAGCGTCGCGAAACGGTCATGGGAAGGGAAAGGACAAGCGCGTCGTTTCAGAAGACGAGTTTGAAGCCGCAGCTTCCGTTACCAAAAAACGAAAGCTGGATCCGTCTGCGGAGTTTTATGGAGATGAAGATGGAGATATTGATGGAAGTCGCAGTATATCCACAAAAGGGAAAGGCAAGGCTGCGCAACTTGTAGATCTTTCGACGCCCAAAGCTTCCCGGAAGAGGCCAGGTCCGAAGAAGAAGGGGCTACCTGCAGAACTCGAACACGAAATTGCATCAGGTCCGCCATCAGTTGCTGGAGATATTACGCCCTCCGCCTCTCGGCCCTCGTCCCCTGCTCCGATCAACAACTCGGTTATACACGAGCTTGATGAACCAATTGCTCCTCTACGGAAGGCAAAGAAAATGGACGACGCGACGATGCTCAAACGGGTGAAAGCCTTGGAAGAGGCTCAACGTAAAGTATGGACAAACATCGCCAGACGCGACGTCGCGAAGGTATGCCAATGCATCATTTCCGCGCTCAGAATTCTCAGTCTTTTATAGGTCTATAAGTACCATGCTTTGGGATATCAACAAAGGGTATCACAGTCGGAGCGGATCGCCAAACTGGCTTCGTTGCAAGCTCGTCGGCCGTTCACTAAGACAGCTAAATCTACAAAAGACACCCAGGCGAAAGCAAAACGACTCATGCGTGAGATGCAGGTCTTCTGGAGAAAGAACGAACGTGAAGAACGAGACCTTCGTAAGCGTGAACTGAAGGAAGCCAGCGATCGACAAAAACTCGAAGAGGAACGGCGAGAAGCTGCCAGGCAGGCCCGTAAATTGGAATTCCTGATCAGTCAGACGGAACTTTATAGTCACTTCGTCGGTAACAAACTCAAGAGTGGGTATAGTTGGCCAATTGTTGGAAACGTGGTGTACTGAGTGTGTTTTTCAGCCGCTGAAGTCGAGGGCGATGCTTCAAGTACCGATACACCAGCAGGTGCCGAGGTGGGCGATGTTGCTCCAGACGCATTGCAAGAGATCAACTTTGACGACGGTAGGCCCAACACACTTTGTCGCCCTCATCTCTGATTTGATGATTTGATTGCGCAGAGGATCAAACCAATCTCTATCGTCATGCGAGACACAACGCTCAAGAAGCGATAGCGCTCGCACGCCAACGTGCAATGGATTTCGATACTCAGGCTGCATTGGAAAGAAAGACGAATGAGGCAATCAAGCTGGCAAAGGAGCAGGGACTTGGTCGGGCAATCGTCGGCGAAGAAGCTTCTCCTAAAGATTCGGCCCTTGTCCCTAGTGGCCCCCTGGACTGTACGTTACCCTTCATACACATGCCTAACTCCCAGTTCTGATTGCTTCACAATAGTGGATTCCGATGAACTTAACTTCCAGAACCCGACGTCTTTGAGCGGGCCTCTCACAATTGGACAACCGAAGATGCTTATGGCCCAGCTTAAGGAGTACCAGCTCAAGGGACTGAACTGGCTTGCGACGTTGTACGAACAAGGTATCAACGGAATACTGGCAGATGAAATGGGCCTCGGAAAAACGGTTCAGTCTATCTCCCTTCTATCATACCTCGCGGAGACACACGACATCTGGGGCCCTTTCCTGGTTGTTGCGCCTGCATCTACTTTGCACAATTGGCAGCAGGAAATAACTCGTTTTGTTCCTGGCCTCAAAGCGCTTCCGTACTGGGGAAATGTCAAGGACAGGACAACACTAAGGAAATTTTGGAGTAAGAAGGAGATCAGTTACAACAAAGATGCACCGTTCCACGTTTTGATCACTAGTTATCAACTGGTATGAGACCTCGGTGTAGCTCATGTTTCCATATATCTGATTTCATTACCCAGGTCACTCAAGATCAGCAATATTTTCAGCGGGTCAAATGGCAGTACATGATCCTGGACGAGGCTCAGAATATCAAGAACTCCTCCAGTGTCCGCTGGAAGACACTCCTTGGTTTCCAATGTCGAAATCGTCTGCTCCTCACTGGAACACCTATTCAAAATTCTATGCAAGGTCAGTTGTAGAGCACGATGTTGAGACAGCAACTGACCTCCCAATATAGAACTCTGGGCTCTTCTCCACTTCATCATGCCAAGTTTGTTTGACTCGCACGACGAATTCAATGAATGGTTCTCGAAAGACATTGAGAATGCCGCTGAGAACAAGGGTGGTAAACTCAACGAACACCAGTTACGCCGTTTGCACATGATTCTCAAGCCGTTTATGTTACGTCGCGTCAAAAGGCACGTGCAAAATGAGCTGAGCGAGAAGGTGAGCTTTTAATTAGTGCTCAACTGTCACGCAGCATCTCAACCTGAGTAACAGATTGAAGTCGACATTTATGTAGACCTTAGCGCTCGTCAAAGGGCTCTTTACAAGGCGCTTCTTGCCAATGTCTCAGTCGCAGATCTTCTGGAAAAAGCTGCCAATATTGGAGATGTAGAATCCGCCAGATCTCTGATGAACCTGGTTATGCAATTCAGAAAGGTTGGTGCGCTTGCATTGTGCAATGTAAATGACTCATTCCGTTATACAGGTCTGCAACCACCCTGAACTGTTTGAGCGTGCAGACGTGGTTGCTCCCTTTTCGTTTGCGCACTTTGGGCGTCCTGGTCCTCGAGAAGGCGATTTCGTCAACCTTCCTTATTCAACACAGAACCCTATCACTTTCAGCATCCCAGAGCTGATGTATCAAGACGGTGGTATTCTCAATGTACCTAGGGAAGATTCAAAGCACACCAGCTACTTATCGAAGCTGATGAACATCTGGTCCACCGACCATATCCACAACTCGTTGTATGGCGACGATTGTAAGCATTGTACGCTAGTGGTCCACACTTTTGTTGAAATTTTGTCTAGCCCCATCTGCCTTTTCATTCTTGCATATCCTTGGCACGAGTCCCCAAGAAGCCCATGCGATCCATGTGTCCCCATTAATTCGCAGATGCTTGGTTGCTATAGACACCGAAGAAAAGCTGCTAGAAGTAGCGTCTCATCGGTGAGTCGGAAACGTTTATGCAATGTTCTGAAGCTAATAATTATCAGCGTGTTGTCGGATTCATGTCCCTCGTCACCATTGACGGTCTATCCTCGCCTGTCTGGGATCAGCTGCCAAACAGAGACTCAGCCGGACATTTCCCAGATCGCTCTAACAGCATGGAATATGTCATGTCTTTCGCGTCCAGCGCTCCGCTGGTTTGTGCCGCCAGTAGTAGCGCCTCCCATTTCCCTGTACTGTACCGACCGCACCTTTATGGAGTCCCAGTCACGCCTGTTGGATTCTCCGCTAGAATCTCTTGCGTTATACGGTATGCCTCCTTCCCTACTGGAGTCATACGATGCCTATACCATGTACCAACACCATTTCCCTGGCCTACTTCCCGGTGGACTACTTGCTGCCTCTGGTCGTGATCAAGTACCTCTTTCCAAGATGCAAATACCCGAAGCGAAGCGACTCATTTATGACTCGGCTAAGCTAGCAAGACTGGACTCGCTCTTGCAAGAGCTCAAGTCTGGAGGGCACCGGGTTCTCGTTTATTTCCAAATGACCCGGATGATGGACTTGATGGAGGAATATCTTGTCTATCGCCAGTACAAGTATTTGCGGCTGGACGGTTCTTCCAAGATAGAAGACCGAAGGGATATGGTTATTGACTGGCAGACTAGGTAGGCGGTATCCCGATTCTTCATACTCTTCGCTGACGCATTTATCTTCAGACCAGATATCTTTGTGTTCCTGTTGAGTACCCGAGCTGGAGGACTGGGTATCAACTTGACCGCAGCGGACACGGTCGTCTTTTATGACCATGACTGGAATCCTTCAAACGATGCTCAAGCGATGGATCGTGCTCATCGATTGGGTCAAACTCGCCAAGTGACCGTGTATCGCCTTATCACGCAGGGAACAATCGATGAACGAATAGTGCAACTCGCTCGTGTCAAGAAAGATGTACGTTCTAAAATCGGGGCGAGTGATTCTAGCTCATGTTTCTCCAGGTGCAAGATATCGTCGTTGGTAACAAGACCTTTACGGATGTCGCCAAACCCAGTGAGATCGTCCAACTACTGCTTAACGACGAACAGTTGGCCGGTTTGGATCAGTCATCGAACTCTCAGAATACCAGCGGAAGCAAGGGGAATGGTGGAAACGACGCCATGCGTGATCTCTGGGTCGAGGAAGGCGACGAATTCTTCGGCCAGTCAGGCGCTACATCAGGTGCACCTAATACCGAAACTGGGCACGATGAAAACGGTACCGGAAGTACAAGAGGCAAGAGGAGAAAACCTGCCACACGCGGCGGAAGGCGAGGCGGTGGTAAGAGGCGTAACGCTAATGTCATTGACACTGCAAAGACCGCTACTTAGGCTTTGCTTTTCGAAAACGGGCATCTATATCATTTCTGGAATTTAATCTTCTTTCTCTCGTTCACATCCATGTAGAAATCGCACATACATACTCTAGGACTTGTTTGTTGTACTAATACTATGCAGTTAAGACTCCAGTATGTTCATTTCTACTGTAAATATGGTATGTTATAGATAATGTGCTGCAGCAAGTAGGGATTAATGGACCGAATTAAGGAGTGAATAGTGGTAGTGAGTGATTCATGACATTCTCTTGTCGACTGCATCCATAGACGATGGAGTTGACATAAGCCGTTGAACCTTCTTCTCTGCTCCTTTCCCTCGCAAGACGTTTTCGATGAAAAACTCGCCGGCCTGTTCGTAATGAGTCAACGACGATGACACAATGGCTGAACGACTTACCTTATAACTACTTCGTACCAAAGGACCACTCGCAACGTATAAGAAACCAAGATCATCCGCAATCTCCTTCCAGCGATCGAACTCGGCCGGTTCAACATATCGGTCGACCTTCATATGTCGTTTGGTTGGACGCATGTATTGCCCAAAGGTCACGACATCAACGTCACTCTTCCTTAGTTCTGGTAGAACGGAGTAAGACTAAAAAAAATGTGATATATGTGGCTGACATACCCTTCAAAGCGTCGAGCACTTGGTCGTGATTTTCGCCCAATCCGAGCATAATACTTGTTTTGGTAACTCTAACACCATCCTTTTTGGCTTGTTCCAGCACCTTTAGACTCGTTCGGAAAGTCGCACGACGATCTCGTACGAAAGGTGTGAGCTCTTCGACAGTCTCAATGTTGTGGGCGTATACATCCAACCCAGACTTGGCTACAACGGACACGTGCTCCATATTACCAGCAAAATCGCCTGTGAGCGCTTCAACGAGAATGTGAGGTGCCCTGGGGTCAAGATCAGACGTTAAAACAGGGCGAATTTAGAATAAAAACCAACTTTTGCTTTATCTTTAAAATGGTTTCAGCAAAGTGGTGTGCACCACCGTCTACCAAATCTGAAGTGGACAGGAATGAGCTAATATTATAGGAGCCTATAGTAGGAGAAATACGTACCATCACGGTCAACGTTTGTGAGCACTATGTATCCCAAACCCCAACGACTAATAGCCTCAGCGGTGTTTTCTGGTTCATGAGGGTCCAATGGCGGGGGAGTTCTCGACGTTTTCACAGAACAGAACCTGCAGCCACGAGTACATGTGTCTCCCATTAACTATTCAAAATCAGTGGGTTTTAAGAGACATATGGATCAGGATACACACCATGATAGTAGCTGTGGCAGCCCTCTTGCCCTCTTCCTCAGTAGCTCCCTCTTTACCTCCCCAGCAGTCTCCAATATTCGGACACCGCGCTTCTTCGCATACTGTATGTAGACCTAGACCTCGAAGGTCCTTCTTAATCTTGTTGAAAGATTTCCCAGACGGAATAGACGTTTTGAGATATGAAGGAAGTCGAGGTCTAATCCAGAGTCAACGATTCTTTATCAATGCACGAGTATATTACCCTACTCACCCCCGAGGATTGCCTAGCACAACACGTTCCGGAACTTGACCAGAAATGAAATCATCCAAAGTAGGCCCACTGGCTAATGTGTCGGTGAATCCAGTTCCTTTGGATGTTGAACTTGTCGATGGGGTAGCAAAAAGACGTGCACCGAGAGACTTGCGAAATGCCAACCGAGTTGCTGCTTGCATGGCCATGGTCGCCGTCGAGGTTCAAGCTTCAAGTTTACGCTCAGTCAGCGCTCCGCTCCGTTCGCCGTCGAGCATAATTTCCCAATTCCGGCAAATTTCGTCCTCGGAGAGTCGGAGTCCCGCACGAGCACTGGGGTTAGGGTTAGATCCGACATGAGTTCCCTTTCTGCACTCTCAAGACGCGAAGAAGACAGTTTGCTCAAGACTGTCAAAGCTAGAGCTCTCAAGGAATGTGATCCACTCGTAAAAGGTGAGAATTATTGTGCTACGTTGAACGCTGTTCAATGACTCCGGTTACAAGAGTTTGCCAATTGCATGTCTGGAAGGTTGGTTTCAGCGGCTTGGGCATGTAAAGAGAGTTTACGAGCAGTGGAGGGGTGCCTAATCCAATAGTGAGTACGAATGAGTACGCTGAGACGAATAACACTGAAAGCAATACAGCACAGGCCCTGAACCTATGGAAATCGCACGCACCGAATATTTGAAGTTGCGGAATCAGGAACAAGAGGCGAAGCTCAAAGCCCTGGAAGAAGCTAGTTAACTTGAGTCAGCTAATCCATGCATGTTCAAGCAGGATATATTCAAGCTGTATGAAGTATGTATAGCTATATACAATATACAATTCTGTCACTCAGAGTATAACAGGCTATTAGACAACTGCCTCCCGGGTCGCTCCCGTTCCTTACTTCCCATTGACAGCTTCCCATTGAGCTTGCGCAGCTATGAGGGACGTGATAAGACTTGTCGGAAACATTAGTATTGCTAGACACCGATGCAATCAGAGACTTACCCGAAAATGCCCAATACTCCGTCGTTCAAGTTGGTCAGTCCGATGTTTGTTGCTGGAATCCATAAGTCCAGCATGTCGATTGTGAGCTGCTGGCGCGTCGCGTTGCGAGCCCTACATTGCAGATTGAGCGGACTTAGCGTGAGATATTGACATTGGAACGTACGCAGCAATAGCACTAAGACGCGTCTCTCGTCCGGCCTTTTCGCTCAATTCAGCCTGAGATCCACTTTGCAGCTTCTTGGCTTCGGAAGCAAGTCTGACGCTCTACGGGGTGTCGCTTGAATCTACATCTTGCAGTTATAACCACGGTACTTTACCTTGACAGCTCCATTCACTATACTGAAAAGAATACCAGCCAACCAGAATCTGTTGGAGAATTTGGCGACTTTGGTAGCGGTTTCTGGCGACAGGTTGAGGAATTTGATGGTGTGGGCCTATTTCCGACGTAAGAGACTGAAGGGAACAACGAAAAGAATGCGGACATACCCATACGACCGCATCGAGCGAGAGATATCCAAAGTATCCCAGTTGACGACCAATAGTTGTGATTTGCTCTACAGGAGTAGACTGAGATAGACAGGCTTTCAAAGCAGCTTGTAGATGTTCCATGGGCTTCCCCAATCGCATAACTAGAGGCAGATTCAGCATCGTTTCATATCGGAAATGACCAACGAGCCGCACGTTTTCTTGCAGTAGCAAGGTGGGTTTTCAATGCATTCCATCGAGCAGCAACATCCTTTTCACCCCGAGAAAGCAGATACCAAGTGTAGAAACGAGCAAAGTACTGGATTGCCCTGTATGCCTTTAAGCGAAATATGGGGTAATTAGCACCAGCTTGAGGCCTGCACGCGAGTGGAAATACATACCTTGTCACGTCCAAGAGTGGTTGCACTGTATTTAAGGGACTGGTTGACAGTGGGATGAAGAATGATTTGGGATGCAATGGAGGCCATGGTTGTTCGAAAGAAAGAGGAGCTTGTGTGAGAGAGGCTGAGCTGCCCCGGAGTCCGGACTTTCCGGGTGATCACTGATCATCGTTTGCACGTGAATTCAACTTTCAAGCGGTTCATTCGGCCCGGTTCGCGCTTTTTCAACATCGACAATCGATTTCCAGGTTTCCTCAACTTACCCATTGCCAAGGAACCTAGCCATGACCGCAAAGGCCTTTGTCACTCTCTTGACAAAAGCAGAGTACCTCCCAGGCGTTCTCGTTCTGGACCATTCAATCAAAGCTGTAAATTCTAAATATCCTCTCGTAGTAATGGTCACTCCCCCAGTCACCCAAGATATACGCGCAGTTCTCGAAAGGAGTAATATCAAGATCTATAATATAGAGTCTTTGATGCCTGAAGCAGGACGCCACTCTTTATCCGAGCACGATGCTCGTTTTCACGATACTTGGACGAAACTTAGGTACGGACATCTTGCTTGTGATTCATCCAATCAACTGCTCACCAAGTCGCCTAAATTAGAGTCTTTGGCCTTACTGATTTTGAGGTTCAGTCCATAAACAAAGTCTTGTTTCTGATCTCGCTAAATTTCCCTCTCAGAGGGTTGTCCTACTCGATGCCGATATGGTTGTCCTGAAGAACATGGACGAACTCATGGACCTGCCATTAGGACCTGATGAGATTGCTGCTGCCCATGCTTGCGCGTGCAATCCAAGAAAGCTTCCTCACTACCCTGCGGATTGGTACGATAACAACACGAGCCCAGTACCAAACTAATCCTCTAATCGATTGACTACAGGATTCCAGCGAATTGCGCCCATACAGCTGTATCCCATCCTTTAGCATCACCACCATCATGGTCACCAAACACTCCTCGTCCTTATGGGCAGCTCAATTCTGGAACAGTGGTTTTGAACCCGTCCAAAGAGTTGGCAGATTCGATCGTTCACTACCTAAACACCGAGGACATTTCAAAGTTCTCTTTCCCCGATCAGGACCTGCTTGCAGCATATTTCCTTGGTAAATGGAAACCATTGTCCTGGTACTACAATGCGTTGAAGACGCTAAAGGTCATCCATACTCCGGAGTGGGATGACAATGAGGTCCGTTGCTTGCATTATATATTGCACGACAAACCATGGAAGACGAAGGGGTTGTCGGATGGTGAACCAGCGTATATTGAGTTTAACAACTGGTGGTGGGACAGATTCGACAAGGTTCTGGCTGGACTCAGTACTCAGGATCAGGAACTGGTGCGATCGACGATTGGAGCATAGGATACCAATGATACCACTGCATAAAAGTACATGCTAAAATACAACAATGCTTTTTGTTCATGCACGCCATGCGACGTGTACTTGATCTGTTCGGAATCTAACCTCTAGTCAGA
Source organism: Paramarasmius palmivorus (assembly GCA_037176845.1). Lineage (NCBI taxonomy): Eukaryota > Fungi > Basidiomycota > Agaricomycetes > Agaricales > Marasmiaceae > Paramarasmius > Paramarasmius palmivorus. The sequence goes on along the minus strand of JAYKXP010000004.1, from coordinate 194,947 downwards.
CACATCCACGCAACTAAAGACTGTGAACGTACCGTTGCGTGCAAGTGCTCTTCCCCAGCGGCGTCCGGAAACCCATTCGATAGCTGAGCAAACCAGCCTGTGCAATCATTATGCCATTGTCAATGCAAAAGCTAGGAGGTTCACATCCCAGTCAGATTCAGAGTAACAAAGATGTCAATGTCTCTCACCGCTCATCGGTTGCGAAGACCTGGCCTTCACGCTCCTGAGCCATTATTCCCATCATTTCTTGCAACCGTTCATTGCCTGTAGATGACCGTCAGAGAACAGCAAAAATCTAGAAGCATCAAAGACATACAACCGACTCCGCCAACGATTAATACTTCCTTGCTTCCAATATGAGCCATTGCACGCTCTGTTATTTCTACCAACATAGCGAAAACTGTCTCTTGTAACGAGAAGCACAAATCCGCAGGTGTAATGATCGTATCATCTTTTTCTTCCTCTGGGGTAGGATTCTGGCGGAACAATTTATCATTCGTGTACGCTTCTACGGAGCTAAGAACACCAGAAAGACTGATGTCCATCCCCTTTGTAGCGTAAGGAAGGGGTAGTAATCTTCTACCTCTAGAAGCGCTAGGTCAGGAAAGAGGCTCGATGCACGTCTGGGAACATACTTTTTGGCTTCTTGCTCGATATTGTATCCAGGACTTGGGTCATTTCTAAGTCCAATAACCCTTGCGAATCGATCCAGACAGTTTCCGACAGCAATGTCCAACGTTTCTCCAAAGATGCGATAGCATTGTCGTGAGTATGCAATCACTTGCGTATTTCCTCCAGATACGTATAGAACGACGGGATTTTGTGCCCCCGTTATTTCCCTGCCCATCTCAATATCTGTTGTTATTCCATTACTGGGAGCGTTGATAAACTCGGATGCAGCACGTACGTCCCACACAATGGTTAACACCGACGAGAGGCTTATCGAAGAGCATCGAAAGCGTACGGGCTACTAAAGCCACAGATTGTAACGGAGCACCCATCCCAGGACCTGGTGATATTTCGTTTATTCTATGCCACGGAAGAAAAGTATGTAGCCAACTACTCACCTTTGGTATAACATACGCAATCTAGATCGTGCATTGAGACCTCTGCCTTTTTGAGGCATTCGTCAATGACTTTCATGGCCCATTCTCGATGATGAAGTGCAGTATCTCGCGGCTGGAATCCCTCACCAGGTGGGGTGATATAGGTATGTCGGATATTGGATAACACGGTTGCTGAACCGTCTTCTGCGTGTTTTATGATCCCCGCTCCCAGTTTATTCGCCGATCCTTCAAGGCCAAGGGCCAAGTAGGGTCGCTCTGTAAAATAAGCCGTCAATCACTATCGAATATTCAAGTCGAGATAGATGGAACCTGGAAGCTTTAGAGGTGATTTGCGTATTTTGCCAGGCATGATGGGGGTTTATGTCAAATGGAATACAATTAATCGCTAAGCCGAGTCATCCTTCTTGTGATCTATTACTACGACCTCTATGGACGGCGAAGCCCCCATTCCTTCACTATCTTCGGGCGTTGTTGGTTCTCGTTTTGTATCTCAAGATGAGATAGATACAGCTAAAGCAAGAAGAGAGGAGCAATGGAAAGCTGCATATGCCAGGTACGTCGGTAAGCCATCTTGTTGAGTCCTCGTTTCCTCATATATTCTGCGCAGGCTAGGGCAGGAACCCCCACCGCAACAACAGGAAGATGCTTATGATGGACGGAGTCTGGCTGAAGTGAGTGGAATCATCCCTTCTGCATGCTTCGTGTATTTACTCGACTCATTTCCACCTGGTGTTCTGCTGGTATGCTTTCTAGAAACTTGCTGCAAATAGGGTGCGTTTTCTGCTGCTGTCTTATGATCCAATGCTGACTGTGCATATAGGCGGCAAAGCAAGAAGAATGGGAGGAAAAGACGAAACTAGGTTCATCCCTTCCCTCGTCTGATAATTGACTGCCCGACCTAATGTCAACCTTGTCTCGTCTTAGCAAATCAATTTAGAGCTCTTGAAGAGGACGAGATCATGTTTCTCGACTCTGTTCGTGAAAAGCAAGAAAGCGAAGAACGACAACGAAAGGAAAGAGATGGCGAAGAGGTCAAGAATTTCAAAGAGTGAGTTCATCTGTCTCAAAAGTGCATGCGGACTGTAAATTTTGTCAGAGCGGTGGCAGCGAGATCACAGGCATCCAGTGGACCTCCGGCACCAACGAATACGGGCCCGCCACAGAAGGAAACTCCCAAAGCCACGTCGCAACCTAAAGCTAAGAAGGCATTGAAGGGAGTAGTAATTAAAAAGAAGTCTACCACTCCAAAGACACCTACCGACACCAAAAAGGATCTCAAGTCGCCAACAGATAACAAAACCACGGAGAAGAAGGCGACCAAGGAAAAGCCGACTGAGGATGTAGACGATCAACCGACAGCCAAGCGACGACGCATTTCGGAATCATGATGACCATGACGGATAGGTTTCCGGATATTTACATGCTTTTACCCATTTTTTTGTATTTATATTTTACATGCAAATTCGTTTGTCCATGGTTCTTGTGGCCTTTCACCGTCTCGTGGAACCAGGCGTCGGTGTCCATCTCACTTTACTCATGTCCTTCTCTTTCGCCCGACCATTATCCCATCCTGCTACCTTCTCCATAGCCTCTGCGCGTCTAGCTGCCACACTTCCCATCGTAGTGCGATTTAAAAGTCGTTTCGCTGCGGGCGTAAGGTTGCCCGGTGCATCTGCACGCTTCGGAGTCCAGTTAGGTGGACCCATGTCTCCCCTTTTCCCACCCGGCGTCTTTCCTGGTGTAGTCCCCAAACCAATACCAAGAAGGTCTGCTTTTGCTCGCAAGCTTTTGGATGCCTTATTCGAAAGTCTGTGAGATAGAGCCTCCCTTGACGAAGGCGCAGGGATGTGAAAAGGTGTACTAGGTGGAGGCATACTTTCAGCTGGATCATCCGACTGAGAAATAATGCGCGGTGTTGCGTTCAGTGTTCCCCATGTCATGAGCTGCTTCACCGCCTCTGGTCCAAGCTCGGACGGAGTTGGAGATGGGACATTAGGAACAAGTGAGAAATTATTGATAGTAGGTGAGCGTGGACGATCTGAAAGGATATGAGTCAGAGTCCTAAGCACCGATGATATACATACGTACATGTAATTCCCTGTATTGCAGCATCTATTCTGCTCCTCGTTGGACTTGGAGGCTCAGACAACGAGCCAGAGTGCTTTGTCGAGTCATCTTGTTCGGGCAGTCGTGTGCTTCCATGATGTATAGAGCGTTCCTCTCCCTTCGGGACAGTATCGGACCTTGGCTTTTCATGATACGGGGACATATCTGCATCTGGCGGAAACATCAAGGAGTTCCGGGCCTATTGAACGTTAGTCGTGGATGAGAAAGTACGTATTTCACTCATACCTTGAACTTCCAGCCATCTACACCAGCAGGACGTTTGTCCTTCTTGGGGGCCATAACATCTACTTGTTCTTCATCGGATTCTCGTATAACCAGTTGCATTCCATTCTCGTCTTCCTTGCTCTTAGCCCGCTCGGTATCACCATCTTTCTGTTCTTCTGCGTCCTTCTCATCCCGTCCGTCCGTTATTAAGCCAGCTGGTTTGGGTGCTTCTATCACAAACTTTTCCCTAACCCCTGTGGCTGGCGCCGGTTCAATCAACATCCTTTCTCTCGCCTCGAGCATTCTGTCCTTTTGCTCCTCTACCCTCTTCTGCGCCTCCCAAGCCCAACTCCACTTTTCCTTGCGTTGTCTATTTTCGTCGTCGAGGATCTTCGTAAAGCTTGAATTGTCCTCCGAAGTATAGCGAGCTTGGAATTCGTCCAAACTAAGGTTGGTGTCGTATCGTACTTTCTTCGTGGGTGGTTCCCCGGATCCACTCCGTAGAGGTGTATCATACGGTCCACCTCCGTACGGTGTTTGTGATGGTGTCTGGTACGCCGCTCTTCTACGACTCATGTGTGCAGGAGTGTCGCCTATCTGTTCAAGCCTGCGCACAGAAGCATTTATGAGATGTGGATCCCTGGATTGTAATGCATCTAGGTATTCATTCGTAGCGTCGAGATGAACAAGAGATGGGAAGAAGTCACGAGCAATGATTTGAGATAGAGCTGCTGTGTATTCATCTTCCTCGAGAACGAGCTGTCGGTTTAGGGAGCGATCCGGAGTTGTACGCTTTGGTGTAGAGTCAATTGACATGGTGGTTAAGGAAGGAGGACTTTTGTAGCACGTGCAGGCGCTTGTTTCTAAAATTCTAGCGCCCAATCACACTAGTGGCTCGCAAAAAAATAGCATGCATGTTCACCAGTAGCAAGCATGTAATCTACGGTAACATACCCTGAAAAAGCGTCAAAATCAAAAGTCCCAAAACGGTGGTTCAACCATAAGGTATCTGCGTGTATCGTAGGTATATCATCAAGACACTACGAAAAGTCCATGATAGTCCGTGACGTGAACATTAGTAGCTGCATTGCTACGAACTTAGAGGAGTGAAGCAACAATGGCGGAAACGAAGAGAACCATTCCGGAATTAAGGACATGTTGGGAGAGTGCTCCGTTTGCACCGGTGGCAGAGGCACCATCAGCGGTAGTCGAGCCAGAGGCAGACGTCGAACCGTTCTTCTCCTCAGCAAGTTTCTGGAACGCAGCGAAACTCTTCTGAGAGTCTTCAACGGAGTTGACTGCGAAAACCATTCCAGCACCACAGTGGCTCTGGGGCAGCTTCTGACGGCACTGTTGACATGTGATGAGCATCAGGTAAATGGGCAAAGTAAGCAAACTAACGTAGAACCACAGAGGAGCGGTCTCAGTGACAGTGAAGTTCTAAAAACGGTGATGAGCACCAGGGTCAGTACATGGTTCCGATTCACTTACCCATGTGGAGAATTCCGTTGCATTGTCGGCAGCGAACAAGCTTGAATTCATGTTCAGCTCTGATTCTATGACCAAAGACCATTGGACTCACAAATCAGATTTGGCACCACCATCAAGAGGGGAGCAGGGACTTGAAACAAGTGCCGTGAGAACGAGCGAGAAAATAAAAGTAATTCTGACATACTCGTTGAAGGTAGACTGAACGACACTGTGGTTCTTCTGCTGGCTAAAGCGATCATTTGATATCGACTTCAGAGGCGAAAGAAGTTAGACTCACAATTCGAAGACGATGACATCCCGAGGAGCAGCAGAAACACGTGGAGGATCGAAGGTAAGTTTGTTGGGTCCTCCGACAATGACCTTGATGATCGACCCGTTGACTGCAGCAGGAGTTGCAGCAGGGGAACCGGGGTAGGACGAGTAAGTTGTAGTCCAGGTCGAAGACTCCAAAGTGATAGCGGCGGTCACTAAGGTGGGCTCTGCCTCAGGCGGAGCTAGAAGCACGACAAAGTTAGCCTGAGGCTTGAAAAGCAGTTTGTCCACCAACCAGTTGTCGACGCGTCACCATAGCCACCACCGTAGCCACCACCGTAACCCCCGCCGTAACCTCCACCGTAGCCACCTGCAGCAGAAGAAGCTTCAGCGGCAGACGAAGCTGCCGCGGCGTCTGCCTTCAACTTGTTACCGATATCTAGAGCGGATTGCTTGAAAGCTCCGAAAGAGTTGGGTGCACCATCTGGTCCGCAGTTGACCGAGAAAACCTAGCGCGAATTTGAATTACATCGGTATAACCAAGTACCACCTTAACATACCATTCCAGCACCTGAGGATCATGACACAATTAACTCTTGTACTGGAGTGCACTGAATGTCAATGCTCACCACAGTGGCTAGCGGGTAAGTTTGCAGCCTGATCACAGAATGCCCAGATCGGTTGCGTCTGAGAAAGAGTCAGTTCGTTGTTATGAAATTATCCGCGGCAACAAATTTACATCTTCGACAGTTATCGTGTAGGTCGGCAAATTGTCTGTCTGATTGGCGGGCACAGGCATGCTGAGAATAGATAGTTAGCGTCAGAGTCAGTAAGGACATATAATACTTACAATCCGGAATCGAAGCCTCCGTCTTTCAAGGAGCATGGCTATGCAATTAATGATTCGTCATGGAAGTGGCACACAGCTTCAACGCTTCGGACTCACGTTTGCCAAACTACTTTGGGTCACCTTTATTGCTGTAAGTTTCCACTGACGATAGCAGAGGTATCGATTTGCTCACGGTGTGGTTTTTCGAAACGAAGTGGAAGACGACTTGGTCTCCGGGTTGAGCAAACTGGAGGTAAAGCCAATCAGCAATAGTGTTCATCAGGCTGCTATAAATACGTACGATAGCCTCCGGGTCAAATATCAATTTCCCACTACCACCAACTTGAACATCATGGATAGCAGCAGAAGCAAAGGGCAAAAGAGCCAGGCCCAAAGAAATCATGGTAGAGGAGAACATCGCTAGCGACTGTTTTGGGTGGAAGGAAAGGATTGTCGGTCTTCGGCCGGGAAGAAAGGTCGTTGAAGAGGGTAAAAAGGAAGAGAAAAAGAACGAGTGGGTGGGGGGAGAAGGGAAAGGCTATTATTGGCTTTTATGCCTCACGTTTGCCTTTTGTATCCATCACGCTTGTTCCTGTACTGGTCTCTTTGTTTCGATATGTTGATGCTTTCCTCCTATTGGCCCACATGGGTGATGATGAGAGATAAGACAGATTGCCGCGCTAGTCGTCGCGACGGTGAAGATTCTAAACATGAGCGCTGAAATGCCTCATTCTCCTTTCCCCGCGGTCTTGCCTCAAAATTACGACCGTCAAGCTCCTAGTATCCTCCAGTATCTAGCTGTACCACCTTCGTCGAAAGCGAAGTTCAGACCACGGAATGTTGAAGGCGCCATCGGGAATAAAATCAAACTAGAGTGCGGTGTGCAAGGTGTCAAGAGACCCAGAAGAGCGGTAAGAAAATTTCATGGCAACCAAGCTTTCCCAGGGATACCCAGCAGCGAGAACCAATAATGAGCGATATTTCTGGAGGGATGTTGATTGTGGGCGTACAGCTCAAGGGAAGGAAAGGGAGAATGATGCAGGGGGTCACCCCAATGCAACTTATGTACTTATATGGGCCCATCACAGAAGGCGGCCGTGCTGGCGGCCGATGGGGCGCATCGGAGTGCGGGAACTTGGACAAATCTCCAACCGCTGCGGACACTCGTAGGAAAGATGCAGAGTATGTATGTACTTAGCGCGTATACTAGTACATTTGGTGTTCAGAATAGCTACAAGGATAAGTATATACCCAACTACAACAATACAATTCGGAAAGAAAAACAAGAGAAGCGTCCTTGAGCAGATATAGAGGACGGGAAGCAATTAGACTCGAATAAAATCGCACCGCAGCTGACGGAACCGATACCCTTGAAGTTTGAACAGCTATCTTTAGAACTCTGACGAAAAGAAAGGTTCGAATTGAGAAGCAACTAGATCAAAATCAAAATCCACCACTACCTGTCCAGAATCCGGAACCAACACCGTCTACTCCAAAGTCCCCAAAACGAGTATCTCTTTCGACCTCTGTTCCATACATAGTCTTCTTCAACCCAGACCCCTCAGTGTCTGAATCATCTATCGGCGAAAGTTCAGGAAATTGCAGGTCATCGTGCCGTGTCAGAGCTGCCGGATTCACAAAGTTGTTTTCCTGCCGTGGCGTACGAGCTGACGCCAGTGAAACAGTACGTTGTCGTTCAGGAGAAGGTAGTCCAAAAGACTGGAAAAGATCCATAGTATCCGTGTTGTTGTTGCGTATCATTTCAGGGACAGAACCTCCCGGTGTTGGTGATTGTGGTGGTTCAGGATAAGGAAAATTCTGCATTGCGAAAGAAGCTGCATGGGGAGTGGGAGGAACAGGGAGGAATGAAAGGCCAAAAGGCTGATGATTTTCTGTCGCATTCTGTGTTGAAGGGATTCTGGAGGGCCCTGCTTCTGCGGACTGGCTTGTGGCGGTGTACAGCCGTGGTAGAGGTGTTGTTGGAGGCGGAGGATCAACGTATGATACATCTTGTGGCTCTGGCCCACTATAAACAGTGAAACCTGGACGATGCGGTGCATCTTCGTCACTATCATCTTCCTCGTTCGAACCTACCACAGCAGCCGAACTGGGGTCGCTATGACCAGTTTCCGACGACACTCCCTCCATGGGTGTGATACGCGCTCGTTTTTTGGTTGGACGTAATACCTTCCGTGCGAGTTCACCTTCGGAATACCGACCCTCTTCGCCTGCATCGACGACATCGGTAATGTTACTCGTTGTCGAGTCGCGGTGCCGTTTCCCGAGCACCCCGGCAGCTATGCCTGGATGCGGAAGTTTGGATGAACTTGACGGATCACAGGCCGGATGTCTACCACTGAAGGAGTTATAAGTATGTAACTTTTATTGTGTTAAAACATAGAAAGTACGTACGGTTGAGTATTCGTTGGAGTTATGAAACCAGAAGCCATTTCAATATCGGAGGAAGGTGTGCTATTTGATTGACGATTCAGAGCATTTCTTAGCTCGGAAATCTCAGCCTTGAGCGAATTGACGCTATTGACCGTCTCTTTGAGCTCTCGGCACTCCGTCGTCAAGCTATCAACCTTTTGCTTCCAAGTATCCATCTCGGCGACTTGTGAGCGCAGCTGAATAAGCTCATTGTTCAGGGCTTTGTATTGATCCAGCTCTAATTTGATTGTTTGAAGTTGTTGATGTAGTGGTTGTAGCTAAAGCCTAGTTAGTTCCTATAACTTTGTATAGGATGAACACTGACTCACAGCGTCATTAATACGTTTCTCAATGTCCTTGCCGGTTGTTTGAGTGGCTTCGTTGCCTTCAGTTGAAGCTAATGCGCCTGGTTGGGATTCATTCCTATTTGTCTCTATCTCCTGGTTTTCATCGGGTACAAGGTGCGAAGTCGGGTGTGTGTGCGCAGCATGGTCAATGATAAGTTGTTCTTGATCTGGATAATGCAAACTGTCTTAGGGATCCCGACATTGGAACCACACTGCACACACCTTCTCCTTCCTCTGGTATTGTCGCTTCCACGGGTACAGCTCCCCTGCTCCCCTTTCCCCTTCTTGATTTCGACACGCTCCCTGACCTAGTCACTGCCCTTGGGCCACTACCACCTGCAGCCTTCGGCCTTCCGACTCCAAGACGAAGCTGTGTGTCTTTGGCCTTTCGTGTTCGAGGAAGCGGTGGCGGGGGTGGTTCTACCGATTCTTGGTGCGTTTGTGAATCTGTGCCATCAGGTTCTCCGTGTAGTGAGTCGACTTCAGGCTGTTCTTCTGTTTCCTCGTCGGTGTCATGGATAATCATAGAACTAACTCGCGGCGCCGTACTGCGACTTGAAAGCCGCGTTGAAACTGAACGTCGCTGCGGTGCCGGTGCCGCCTTCACTCGAGGTGGTTGCCTTGAACAAATACACGTCCGTCAAGATAATTAAACTGGTAGATGACGATACATACGATGTTTCAAGCAAGAGGTCAATCAACGCCTCTGATTTGAGGTTTGCCTTGACGCCATAGTCCTGTTAGAACCGAGATTAGATGAGTATTCATCATTACAAGATGAAAGAAAAAGACAGACTTTGCAAAGAGCTTGCAGTTCGCTCCGACGAAGTTGTTCCAATTCCGTCCTGCGCAACGGAGCCATGAGCGCAGGGATCGTCGGCGCGAAGGGAGAATTGGAACCAAATAGGCCGCGTGACTCTGACATTCAACAGAATTGATGTCACAAGTCACGCGATGCCGCACAAGCCGCTCCGGTGGCCCCGGCCCGTTTCGCTTCAACGATTCTTCATTTCCTTGAAATATTTGCTCAATCTTATTGGAGGTCGGTGTTCCCGTTCTTGCCTCCCCCACACGACATACAATGACTTGGACTCTTCAGCAGGTAGCAGAGCACAATACGACAAAGTTAGTTTCTTGATACTCATATTCTCTAGGCTGACATTGGACCCTCTCTATAGGTCATGTTGGGTCATTATCAATAACAACGTGTACGACGTCACAGAATTCCTCAGTGTGAGCTCTTCCATGGCAATCCTTTGGTTTCGATATTAAGGTCTCGCAGGAACACCCGGGTGGATCTACCATCATACTAAAGTATGCCGGTCGTGACGCAACGTTGGCCTATGAACCCATTCACCCGAAAGATGCCTTGGAAAAGAACCTTCCCCCATCAAAGCACCTTGGTCCAGTCGATGCAGCAGCTAGTAGAACCTTGACACAGGAGAAGGAACATAGGGAGAAAACGAGGGATGAACTCAGAGTAGAGGAAGCAATGAAGAAGCGCCCACCATTGCATCACATTATGAGTTTAGCAGATATGGAGGTCGGTGTATATGGGTTTACAATCATCAAGTTTATAATTGAATTCCGAACAGGACATTGCTCGACGTGTGCTGTCTTATAAAGCATTGGCGTATTATTCTTCTGCCTCCGACGATGAAATCAGTGCGTGTAAAATTCCATACTTTCCAGTCAACACATTGATAAGCTCTATAGCCACGGATGAAAACGCACGAGCATTTACACGATTCTTCTTCAATGCACGAGTAATGCGCCCCGTTTCGAAGTGCGACGTTTCAACCAAAATTCTAGGATTTGACTCTTCGATCCCTGTTTTTGTCTCCGGCGCTGCATTGGCGAAGTTAGGCCATCCCCAAGGTACGCCCTCGCTTTTTCATCCATATATTGTACTTATGCGCTTCAGGTGAGGTCAACATCACCAAAGGAGCTGCCACGAAGAACATCATTCAGATGGTCTCTTCCAATGCCTCGCTTTCCTACGAAGAAATTGCTGCTGCTGCAAGCCCATCACAGACACTGTTCTTCCAACTATATAAACACGCAGATGATTCTATCGCCGAAAAACGAGTCAAAGACGTTGAACGGATGGGCTACAAAGCAATCTGGTTGACTGTGGATGCAATTGTTCCAGGCAATCGGGAACGAGACATCAAAACTCCTTGGGTACTGGACGAACAAGAGAACGGACCAACCTATCACACAGACGGAGAAGGAAGTGCTGATACTGTAAATGTATTTGGTACTGCCGGGGGTCTTATTGTTAATGATGATCGCGATATGACATGGGAGAAGGTATGTTTCAGTCAATTGAGCTTTGGATGGCGGCACGATGATACTGGTGGCTGTAGACTATACCATGGCTCCGGCGAACCACGAAACTGCCTATCGTTGTAAAAGGTAAAAATGACACTTCCCGTGTGTTCATGTATTAGGGAGCTGACATCGACGATGACAGGTATACAGTGTGTTGAGGTCAGCTAGTGCTATTTTATTCAAAAACCAAGGCAAATACATTGATTCACATTTCAGGATGCAGTATTAGCAGCAGAGGCCGGTGTCGATGGTATACTACTTTCCAACCATGGCGGTACGTTTCGTTGAACAGCTCGACCAGCCATCTTCCGCTGACCCCAACTCAGGTCGGCAATTAGAATAGTACGTTCGAGCAATTTAATTCGTGGAACCGTGGCAGTAACTCTTGCTACAGCTCTTTGCCATCCTTAGAGGTATTACACAAGATAAGGAAACAGCGACCCGATGTTTTTGACAAGGTTGAAGGTAAGTTGACCTCTCTTCCTTCTGTTCTCGAATTTCACGTTCAATCCAACAGTTTACCTCGATGGTAAGTACGACTTGGAAGCTGGTTCTAAACTAAATGATTCCCTCAAGGCGGCGTGAGACGTGGAACAGGTAAAATTCGTAATGGATTAGTTGCCTTAATCCGATCTGACCTCCTTTCCTAGATGTTGTAAAGGCCTTGTGCCTTGGTGCTACTGCGGTTGGAATGGGTCGGCCATTCCTTTATGCACAAAGCGTGAGTGCTCTGCTACCTGCTCTAGCCATACTTCGTTCACCGCGATCATAGGCATATGGTGTTGCCGGTGTCACCAAGATCATCGAGATCTTGGAGCGTGAAATCACCACCGCAATGAGACTCCTTGGAGCGTCCTCTGTGAAGGACCTGAAACCGGAGATGGTGCGTGTTCGAAACCTATGCCCAGGATGTCGGTACCAATTCATTGTTAGATCGAGCGGGTCGACTGGCAGCCAATTCTGCGGAGCAGGCTGTAATCATTCAACCTGAGAAGATATTGTCAGGTATCTTACGCGGTAAATGTAGATTTGACGTACCTGATTGTGAACGTTCTCTGAATTCCTTGAGGCCTTGAATGAGTTCTGTTAGATATGCAACACGGACACTACGTGTCTCGCCCGTCTCGGCAGACCATTCCAGTCTTTCTAGATGTGCCCAACGCCATCGTAGATATAGAACCAATTCTTTATCTGTCGGAGTCACCGACTTCCATTCTTCTGAGAAGGGGTCCTCATGCAAAGAACAAAAGATGCGATATGAGTCTAGCGCATAAGAACCTGTGCCGGGTAAATGAGAGATGGGTGTTGCAGGGTAGCGCAATCGCTTTGTAAGGGTCGAAGGAAGATCGACATTTCCATTAGTCTTCTTCGAGGGTGACTTTTTCGAAGGTGAGGCTATAACTGGCTTTGAAGGACGGGCATCGAATGCACTGGGAGGATCTAGAAGATAAGCCTTGGACAAGGCAATGAGCCGTTTTGACCGGATAGAGTATGTTCCAAGTGGACGAAGAAAATCCAATAGTTCTTTAGCATCCGCTATATAGATCGTTAGTAACGTTTGACCGGCGACTGGTAATGCATTGATGAATCACAAACCTTTTGATAACGCCCACGGAGTTGGCCATCGAGTTATGAGTTCCCAAAAGGCGGGTATGGCTACTTTGGCAGTGGTCTTGTTCAGTAATGTGACAGCAACGAGGAGCTTCCAAGGATCATTGGCAACACGTTCTGCGATCAACCGATGTCGATGAATATTTGAATTGCGAAAAAAGGACGGCACAGGAGGGAACATACCTTGGATTAGCAACGGTTTCAAGGAACTCAGTTGTTGAAACAAGCTGTCAACAGAGACTTCGATCTGTTTCGTGAAATATGGTGAAGAGACTGTGATAACGGGGTGGCGCGATTTCTTGTTGGGAGTCGAAGGACAAGATGTCATTGACGTCCAAATCCGGCAGACTCTCCTCTTAGGAGAGTGCACGTGATCGAGTTGAACCTTGTCCTCTACCCTCACCTCGTTCGTTTTCAGGCCCTTATTCTCACTCTGGCTGCAATTCCTTTTCTTTTTCATTCACAGGCATTGTTTCTACGCTAACGACGTTTCCTGATCATCAGAGCCCAATTCTAACCCTTACAGTGGTCTCGCAGGAAACTCAACTGGAATCACTAGAACCACTATTCTCAAACCACTCAACATCCTCTTTGGCCTAACCATATTGCCGGGTGGCATACACCACTTCGTCTTCCGAAAACTTCTGGCATTCGTAGCAGAGCCATATCTTGTTTTCTTCACCCCTATAGTTCAATTGGGAAGTTGGCTAGTACCTGAACATGGGATTTTGTCGTAGATGTGGCGACATCGTCGTTGGTACAAGATGCAAATGCGGAGGAACTGCAGTTGGTGAGATTTGGCATTCTCTTTCTCAACTAATCGTGTTCTCAACGTTGCTTGCGCAGCTCCTGCCGTTTCCTTCGGTTCTAGTTCGCCAGAGAAGTCAGATAGATGGTCATCAACCTATGTCTCAAACAAAACGCCTGCACGTTCTATGCCTGAACCTTCGACTTCAGCTCCACGATCTACGTCCCCAACCAAACGGTTTCCTCGCCCCCAGCCTCCTGCCACCTCGTCCAACCCACTCGGGGGTCGAGTAACGGCGCACATAACCGCATCCACGTCGCAGTTCAACCGACCGCCATCGCCATTGAAGAATTCCACGGTCGCGTGCCCCGAGGAAGATATACTCCCCTCACTCACCTCGAATCCAACCGGACAGCTTGCCAAAGTTTATGGGTCCGTCCTCCAACCGAGGGAAACCCTGGAAGGACATGCGTGCGCTATCTGCAATACAACATTTGCTCCAGATGCTACTCTCTATCCCGAGCCACTCGCCGATGGCACGGGTCCGCCTCGTTTCCTTTGTCGTAATTGCTTCACAACCAATGGTGGTTCCAAAGGCATCTGCCCCGGATGCGACCGGCCTGTCCTTGCTCTCAAAGCGGAAGGTCCATTTGTGCAAGCAGCTGACAACTATTGGCACAAAAAGTGTTTTAATTGCAGTGGTTGTGGGTTGAATATCGGTAACACTCCGATGCTCGATTTGCTGGGACGGCCTTCGTGCGCAGAGTGCTTTGATGATTGTCTCAAACGTGACAGGACTCCCAAGAAAAACCGCACTAGTGTCAACTCTGCCCCACACACGCCTAATCGCAATTTAGGCGGGCTCGATCGTGCTTCGCGGGAATCCAAGAGCCGAGAGAGCAGTCCGGCTCTCGAAGAGCTAGAACACCGTCTTGGTATCCAAAGGAGCAGTCCCGCCTTAGAAGAGCTTTCACATAGGCTGAGCATGATTGGGCGGGACAGCACTGGTTCTCCACGGAGCTCGATGTATTCGGCACATGGCGAATCCCCTTCCCAGCGCTCCAGTTCGGCCCTTGATGGTAGCCCACTTTTTGAGCGCGCTAGGCGTTACTCTCGCCCTGAGGCAGTAGGCCGAACTGAGCGATCTCTTCCCAGATCTTCAGGAGAATCCGCAAGTCCAACTCGTATTTCAGCCCAAAGGACCGGCTCTAGCAGCCCTGCACCTACCCAAGAGCAGATAGAGGAGATGAAGAGAAGGTTCATGGCACCAGGGTCAAACGTTTTCTCGCCATCCACGCCAGAACCATCACCGTCTCCTCCGTTGCGAAGAACCTTGCGTCGTGCACGCTCTTCGGGATCCTTCTCCAATCTTCCCAGCGAATTCTCGGCTCCCAGTAGCCCTGTTAGCTCGTTTACGCCGGACCTGATATCCGATGCGTCAGATACACTGTCTTCGATGTCTGGCCCAGACTCTCCGCCAAGAAACAGTAGCGGAGATGATTCCGCTTTGGTAGCTAAACTCTACGCGACTGGCATGGGTTCTCGACATACTCGAGCTGATCTCATCGAGGATGCAATTGTAGAAGAGACAAATAGCCAGTTGAATACCCCGACCCATACTCCGAATCACACGCCAAACACGAAGTCCAAGAGTTACGTCGACTCCGCCCGTACATTATCTCGAACAAAACCATCGTCTCCGGTTACCTCACCAACGCCGACTTCCACACTTTCTCCACCGAGAGGTAGCCCAGGACAAAAACCTCAACTAGCCGCACTGACTACACCTCCAGTAGACATCACGGCTTCTAGTACCTGTGCTAAATGTCACAAGGCGTTGTTCTCTGTCCGCAACGGGGGGCAATATGTTACCGTTCCAGATGATGAAGGAGCCAAGGCTGTCAAGACGTATCACACGCGTTGCTTTACCTGCGCCGTTTGTGATAAGCCATTCCGAGAGGGGGCATATGGACAGAGCATATTCGTAAAGGGCGTAAAGGGCCCATGCCATGTAGAGGTGCGATATTCGCCTATTATCTCAGTGATTCGATTTAAAGGTTCTAACCATTACCTGTAGTGTACGCCTGCAAGTCCAGCTCGACGAAGTATTAGCCCATCGCCGATGCCTCCTGTCTTCCCCACTTCATCATCTTCGTCAAACTCACTCAAATCCTCCACCTCATTGTCCTCAACCTCGTCGAATTCTCCGTCTGGCGGGACAGCCAGATATTCCAGCAGATATAGCCGCCCGCCATTGACTGCACCAGCAACGTCCTCTTCATCCACATTCCCTCGCTTTGGAAGCTCGGTTTCTTGCCCTGGGTGTCGAAAGGCAGTCTCCCCTATGGAACGAGGGGTCGTTCCCGGTCCCCAAGGGAGCAGATGGCACGCTACCTGTTTGGTTTGCGGCGGAAAACGGGACTTCTCGTCGCGTAGTAGAGAAAGAAGCAAGAACGAACCTGGGTGTGGAAAGAAGCTCGACAGTGCAGCAAGAACTGACGGAGAAGGCGGTGTGTGGTGCAGAGAATGTTGGGTAAGAATGATCATGTCTTCTGTTGAATGCTATCATTGATTTAACGCATGCTATCAGCTCATACTTCCTGGAGAATACAAACCTTCTCCTGAAGGGTCTCCTGTACGAGGCGGAGTGGTCCCGACTCATACTGGTTCTGGTGGGAACAAGGTCCAACCTCAATTTACAGGGACAACGACAATCGCCCGTCAGTTTACTGGACTTGGAGGTAACGGTGACCCTGGCCTTTTAAGGCAACTAACTGGCGGAGGGCTGAGCCCAACCCGGAGCATAAGCCCTACGAAGCAGCTTTCATCTGGAGGCCGCCCTAGACCAAAGAGTGTCATAGGCATGCGTAGCTCAAAGAGTGTTGATGAGGGGCGAGGGATGTTTCTGGTGAGGCAGCTAACCGGCGGTAAAGTTTGAATTGAGGACTGTATCCGATCATGAAAGGACGTGGTGGATCTATGGACTGTACTGCTCTGATCTCTGCTTTGTTTCAATCTGCTGTGCTTAATGGACTTCCAGGCTGAACTAGTTATTGAATGTATCAATTTTAAGGCACCTATGCTTGCACATCCCATAAACTGTACATAGAGCCGAATCATCCATTGCCACTTGGCCATGGGTTCCCCTGTGCTGATGACTGATTCAATCAAGATTCAAGGAAGCAATCTGTTTCGTGGAATGTTCTGATGAAGTGTTCCGCTGGTCAATTACAGTAGTTCAATTTGATGGTGTCACCGTTGTCATGCAACTCCATCTCGAACTGACGCCGAAAAATCAAAGCCCTTGGTCTTCTTCCTCTCTGGCAGGGCATCTGCCCATACCACTTTCAACTTCGACACATCTTTATTCTAAGCTGCTCCTAGCATAGGTTGCAAGCTGGATTGTTGCAGGCCAAACAATCCTGCAGCTTCCTCTTGAGCTGGAGCATTCCAACTATTTCCTTCCATTCGTTTCTCAATACCGATTGTCTTGAAGATATCGTTCGTTTTCGTCCCAGGCAAGCCCTATTTATTCGACCTCACTCGATTTCGACCCGGAATCCAGCTAGCAATGGCTTCGTTGGACAACTTCAAGCTCGTTCTTAGCAATGATTCCGCCGTACGTTCCCGCAAAACTCTTCGCATTCGTAGTCTCATCCATTCCCTAGATCGAGTCGGTGCTTTCAGAGATACCTTTCTTTTGTGTTGGACTTGTAGCGTTTGCCATTTCGACCTTCTTTCTTGTGATGAAGCGCATCAATTTGTGAGTGTTATTCCTGAACGACGCAGGTCATTCCTAGCAACTATTATTACAGACTAGGAGCATACCTTTATGCATCAGCCATCTTTGCCTTTGCGGGTGCAATACTTGACTTGAGCCAGATATTGGCTCGTGGGGCAACAAATGTGGAGCAAGGCCTCGGAATGGATTCTGTCACAGCTATCATCAATACTCGCGAAGTTGGACTGGCACTGTCCGTTGGATTCCGCTTCTTATTTTTTTGGACCTTCATTGCAGAGCGGCCTCGTGGGGAGCCACCTCCTTCAGCCTTAGATGATCCAGGGTTCTACAATGCACGGGAGTACGCTCATAGTGCAAGTTGGAAACGATGGGGCATTTTTGGGTTCTTCTTGAAGTGGAGTCTTCTCGCCGCTTCCCTTGCCATCCCAATTCTCCAGATCATTTGGCGCATCGCAATCCGGAAATTTGGCATAGTCTACATGGTCGAATCCGCTATCGAAATCATTGTATCCGCGTTATTCCTGCTCAAAATCTTTCTCAACATTCTCCTTTCACCCCGCACGCCAAGATGGGGAGTGCTCGTCACTTATATTGCACCCTTGCTTGCGCTGGTGATCAACCTGGGACTAGGCATAGGGCAGCTGTTACTGTGTAAGTTTTTTTGGTCTTTGTCGTTGCAACCTGAATTGATTTGTTTTAGTTCTTTTTACCGAAACCACTCTGGGCCGGTTTCTGCAGGCCGTGGAGCTTTATGTCCTGATGCTCTTTATCTTGATAATATCATTCTACAAGATGCCCGTTCGGCCAGCTCGGTCAAGAGGACCCAATACAGCGTCATATGTGGTCTCCACGGACGAGAAACCTTGGAAATCGCCCATTCAAACACCCGCCACCAATGACCCACCACCCTTTGTTGGAGAAGAAGTTTATGGCAACAATATAAGGGAAGTCCGTAGGTCGAGGCAGTCCGATAATTCGCGATTGTCGTCCTGGATTTTTGCACGGCGTAGCTCGGGACGACCTCCGAGTGGAATTCGGTGGTTGGTGAACCGGGACGATCCAGAACTAGGGCCTGCGCAGACGCAGCCAGGCGATACCATAGGAACGCAGAATGACACAGGACCGGAGAATAATGTCACAAGCGCAGAACAGACTCGACCTCCACCACCGGTCATAGAACCTCCAGACGAAGAACCAGGCGGAGATTTGTTGGCATCGTCACTTGTGCCCCCCGAAAGGCGCCGTTCGACGATTTCCTTCTCTTATTATGGGTTAGACCGAGGTTCACGCTTGTCCATTCCAATGAAACCCCGGGAAGACTCGAGAATTGGTGCAGATTCTCCTGTCTATGGGTTGGATGGCATCGTAAACCTGAATTCTCGCAACGAACAACGTGAATCTACGGGTAGAGTATCTCCGCAAGGGAGCCTGAACTCAATCGAGGAACTACTCAGACAGCAGAATGAACTCGACAAAAGTATCGCTACCTTGCGACTATTTTCCACGTCTACGGCGCCGTCCAGTGAACTAGGCCCAGATTTAGACTCAGATCAGCGCGTTCGTTCATCGGGTCCTTCCCGGCCAGCACTCTCCAGCACATTAACTGGACGCACATACAGCACCCATAGCTCAACTCCTAGCGAGCTCTCGCTCCTCAGTCGTTTCCCAGAACCCCCGCGGCCATCAGTAGATGATGCCCCTCCATTTTCTGCTCGGCAGTCACTTGCAACTGTTCGTTCAAAACGCGCACCTACAACACTTCACAGAGGGACGCTATCTGATCCCATATCGGAGGCACTTGGTGGACCGCCTATTTCCGTACCGAACTCGCCCACACGTCAGCGCGGTCGGTTCGATTCTGCAGGGACCCAATATGATGTTACTTCCTTCATCGGAGGTGAGAGATCTTACTGTATCTTTTTCTCACTAATTAATATTGTCATTAGATCTCACAGCTCCTGCTGTTGCTGGGCATAGACCGACGAGCTCGTTCAACCGCAATGCGCCGAGCCTAAGTGATGTTGAATCAGAAGACGAAACAACTACAATCATGACTGCAAGGTCAAAACAATCCTTACGGCCAGTCATAGTCGACACCGCTACTCTGTCAAACCCAAGTAGCGTCCCAGACCAGGAGGAGCAGGAGCAAACGATACCCCCCAGAACCTATGGGCCTCCAGCCCTCAAACCCCTCTTGCTGGGGAATGTGACGTCCTTACCATCAGTTTCCTCCCCACTCGCAGCAGGTGCTCAATCTCTGAGCCCTGATTCCTCAGTCCCCAGAAGACCTTTCAGGGGACGGTACGCTCTCCCTTCTGGGCCGCGACTCCAAATTAGTGGCCCTCGGCCTCCGAATACAGACGGAGAATTAGAATCTGCTGCATACGAGCGACCTCGACCCCCGCCTCAATTCAATAGTAGTAGGACTAATAGATAGCTGTACGATTGTTATGCACTCAATGATACAGACATTTTTAGTATAGCGCAGGTAGTACACTTGCTAATTTTGGAAGGTGCTTATAACGCCATTGACGTCACACCATGAACGTTTCCAACATCCACCATGTCCTCGTTTCCTGACTATTATCAACTACTCGGCATCTCCAAGACTGCAACACAGGACGAAATTCGTCAAGCATATAAGAAGGAGTCTTTGAGGTTTACAAGTTTAGAGACCAGTCATATATGATACTAATTACTGTATGTGTAGAACCCATCCAGATAGGCTCGTCAATGCTACACCAACAGGTTTTTCTTTCTTCCTCAGTGCTTTCGCACCTTTTTCTCATATTCTATACGTTCTTTTCCCGCAGAGAAACAGAGAGCGACTGAAAGATTCCAAGTATGTCTGTGAACTCCGGACCATATTCTTCGCTAATTAGATGATTAATAGGCAATTGCTGATGCATACTACGTCTTGTCGGATGGCACTCGCCGGAAAGAATACGATAGTCTTTACGCCTCTCGGGCCTCCAATGACAGAAGTGGAGACCCAGGATCATCTACCAATTTCTTCAGTCAGTTTATGGGCATGTTTGGCAACAGTGCGGGGTCAACTGCCGGTGGAGCTGGTAATGACGCGCAGCGCCCAGATGCTGAGGAAACCTTCGCAAATGTTTTCGAAGAGGTGTGTCCCACGTTTTGTCGAAATTAAACCACGTATGCTGACGGTGTCTTTTTCATTCACGGCCACCGGTAGCTATTAAGACCTGAAGTTGAGAGACGTGCACCATGGTGGGCGTGGTTGGGAGCTGTCTGCGGCGCAGGCATTGGATTTATCGTTGCCAATATTCTTGGGTCAATGCTCGGTGCATATGCAGGCAATCGTCTAGGTGCTATACGCGACGCCAAAGGGAAGAGTGTCGCGGCAGTATTCAGTCAGCTCGGAGGTGCTCAGAAAGCCGAGGTGCGCATGTCTACCCTGTTTGGACATAGTTTCTTAACTTGGACCTAGATTCTACGCGCTCTGGCCATGAAAGTTCTCGGGTCAGCCCTTTAATCATGATATGGGACTACAGTGACTATTTAGTGTAATTATGCTTCTTCTATTCTGAAGGTCGTTTGTATCTTGGAGAGATATACTCTGTGGGAATTGCCCGATACCAGTAATTACTTTATAATGATATGATACACGGAATATAGCAGTAGAATCATGTCAGTCGACAGACGACGAAGCAAACCTGTCTCGTACATATGGTACATTGTGCAGTTGATTTCGTGAAAGAAAGATTGAAGGCTCCTAATACAAAAAGTTCATGGTAAGATGAATGAGGAATGGGATGGGGATGCAAGAACGAGTCACTAGCTTGACCTATTGCCACATGTCTCCAATATGACTATCATCCAACGCCAACACTGGTTCAAGTGATCTGAGAGCTTCATAATCGTTTATACCGCCAGAACCATTGGCCAGAGCCAAAGTAAGAGCCGCAATCGCCTTTTCGGAGCGAGACGACGGCATACTTGGAATGACGGGGTTCAAGGAGGAGGTGACGGAAGTGTTGGAGGAACTTAATCCTGTCGGTGATGTTGGATATTGGGGTGGGGAAGTATGTGACGCGTGGCTGTCCGTTGGCTGTGGTTTATGGAGCTCGTCGTCTGTTACATATAGGGAACTCGATGGGGAAGAGCATCGCTCGCCACCGGGTGCAGAGCGAGCCCTAAGTTGACCTGAGCTCGAAGACTGTTCTCGGGTCGCCCTGGAGAAGAAAGGCTGAGAAAGGCCACCAGAATATAGTTGGATGTCGACGTCATCATCGGATTCGTCTTGGGCAGGAACAAATTTTCTGCTCGATGATATGAGAGAGAAACGTTTTCTCCCTCGTTTCTGAGCATCTTTGACCTTTTTGTACGCGTCTGCCCTGGACCGTGACTGCTCGTAGTCGCGCATGCGCGAGACAAAACCGATTTCGTTTTCCATTACACTTCTTTGGAGTTCCCAAAACGCGTTAGATCGAAGTCGAGTCAACTCGGCATACGAAGGAGGCGCGTCTTGATGGCTATTGTATATGGTGGCGGTGTTGGATGACCGATGCAGCGGTCGGGCATTATGGCGAGGGAAGAGATGAAATTCGGCGGAGGTAGCTGCAAATGCAGGGGTGGGTGTGGGCGCGCTGGTCATGATACAGTCATCGCTAGCCATATCATGGTCATCGTCTTGTAGCTCGTCGTCCGAGCTGAGCGCAGATGACTAGAAAAAAAAGTTTGATTAGGAGACGATGGCGTCACTTGTATGTGCATTGGAACCTACCGACGTATCTCTTCTTCTACTTTTTGTCCTCCAGGGTTCTGCATCTCTCTTGAATGCGATTTTGGATTCAGGACCATAAAAAAAGTTTGGGTTCGCCCTTTTTATAGCTCTCCGTTTGGAAGATTCGGCTGAGGTGCGATGAGATGAAGCGGTTGAGGCAGATTGTGATCTTCGTCGTGGATTGAATGGCCTCTGAGCGAGCATTTGGTAGAAGAAGGATCGAAAATGACAGCAATGGACGCTGTCCTGAGAGTAGCAAGTAAAGGTAGAAAGTCCGTTGGGCTGCCTTTCCTCGTCTTAGTAAGCAGAATACTGATTTTTAGGCTCATCACACATATCACATCTTTCCCCGTATATTTACCAGATTCGATTTCGATTGAAAGTAGTAATAGCGCAGGCGTTTGGAGTTTGCCGGCGACGTTCGTTTGTCTAGCGCCAGAGTAAAACTCTCCATTTCGCGTTACAGACAGGGTGAATCCCATTAGACAGCTGGATTGGTTGAACTTGAAGCTACCACTACTTCATAGGAATCATCGCCAGTGATCGGTCCTCGCCATGTCCATACATAATCAAACGGAATCCAGGGAGCTGTTCATTCTTGCATGCTCGTTAGAAACCCGCGTTTCAACACCAAAGTAAACATACAAAGTTCACATTAGAACAATTCCCATCACGCGCAATCTGTCAAAATGACGGTGAGAAGCACTTGATCGTGCTGAATGAATGCCCACCAAATTCTGAAGTTGCTTAGCCATTGGACCGATTCTATCCTTCAACACTGATCGATAGCATCCGGACTGCGAATCAGGTTCCAGCAATAGGGAATTGAGCTTGTTTGAGAAGCTGGCGTTCCATGGCGACGCAGAGATGTGAATAGCTAAATCATGACTCTTTAGCCTATGCTTGATTTGGAGCGGGAAGCCATTCTCACCAGCAATGGGTGATCCCCGTATCAGTCGAATGAGAGCTAGGCAAATGGATGACGATATCAACAACGCGAAAGGCCTTTCTTTTTCCAGTAAATCTCCACTAATAATGAGGCACAATGTACCACGGAGATGATCAAACGCTTGGGCGCAGAGGACGGGATCCATGAGTGATCCAGAGGTCACGATGTAGTAGGCAAATGTTCCTGAAGACGGCATTAGTTCAAAATAGAATGGACTAACCAAAACTAATACTTGCCGCTGACAGGAAGATTAGAGCTCCCGACCTTCAAGCAGGCCCCCCAGAACTCGGCTGTTCGGTCATGTCCAAGCGCCGTGCTTATATGGAGATCGAGTATCGAGAAACACGTCGTAAACGTGTTGAAAAGGCAGCTGTGTCTTGTACGTGATTCGGTGCCCCGCAGGACACCAAGAAGGGACAGCATAAACGGTGCAAGGGATTGCGGATGGAGATGTTCTCGTCCAGTGTGGTGCCACACGAATGAGATGAACTCGATGTTGACTTGAAGGGTTCCCATAGATTGGCGCTCTTTAGCATGCTTTTGACTGAGAGACCTAATCCAAGGCTGAGTTCACATCTTATATCGATGCAAAGCCTCACCTTCGCGTTCTGAACATGACTGCATTATGTATCAGCGATCGGTTTGCGGAGAGATGACACGATATTTACCATCTTCCACCTTTTGTGCAAAGGCAGTCTTTGAATCTTGCGTCAATTTGCTGATAGCATCAGACACGATTGAAGGAGCTACAAGGGTTGAGGCCTCCAGGATGTTGTATTTGACTGACAGAATGGAAGCGTCAGTCAATTGCTATGAGAATCAAAATGCTTACCTTGCAGCAGCAGTTCCTCGTCCTCGTCACTGCCAAGCGAGACAAAGATACTCAGGAAATGTCGAATTATCTCTTGAAGGGCTGTGGAGGAAATTTGGGATGTTGACCTGGCAAAGTCATTGCGCAGTACTTGCAGCAGCACGTTGACAGTCCGTGCGACCAGACAGGGAAGCGAAGCACAAATCGGAGAAGATGTGGCTACTTGTGTCATTGCGATATCGCGCAAAACGAACTGAGGAGAAATGTAATTCGAGTGATTCAGATCTCGGACCGGGAACACCTACTAGCATTGCGTTACAGCACGCCGCAGGATCAGCTAACGGAATATCGTCAGCATACATATAATCCGATGCTGGGGTGTTGCCAGTAGGCCCATCGCCAGTACAATGGTATAGCCATTTTAATGTCTGTTCGATTTGTAATTCATTTTGTCGATAAAGGAGCAGTAGTACTCACTAGCCACACAACGCAGTCTATGTTCGCGACCCTGCTGTCGTTCCATGTCTGCCAGCACCAAAGTACTGCTGGTCTCCATCGCAAGAGTATTGCTTGAGCTATATCCAGCTGCTCGATGGGCATCGATAGCGAGGTCACGTCACTCGACAGCACATTATCATTCTGCAGAATGATATGTAGTAGATCTAGTAAGCTGGCCAGTGTGCGAGGACGTAATGGAGAATCGACTTGACTCCGGCGGCGCTCTGTATCTGATGCCTAGTACGTGACATGTTGGTACAAAATCTTCCTGGGCGAGGGTACACTTACCGCATAAAGTACTATAAGCATGGAAAAGCACTGCCGGCTACGTTCAGACACATTGGAACATGTTTCGTCAAGGTTTGCTGATAGTTGTAGTGCGTATTGCTCTGTTGTTCGCAGAAGCTCGGTATACGGAATGCTGTATAAAGCTTGATATGGTGATTTGCTTGCAGATCATATCCTGTTACCTTTGTGGTCCATTCCACGGATTACCGCCTATTACACGCGGGACAATGCAAAACACTCCAAACAGTATCCGAAGGGTGATCCGCTTGGCGGCGGGAGAATAATGCATTTCTGCAAGTACATCTGTGATGGAAGACCAAGTGTCTAAGAAAAGGCATATCAGCGACGCGGGGCGAGGAATGCAAAGAAGAAACTAGCCCGGCAACTGGGAGGCTGCCATAAGACTATCCTGTTCCTGCTGCTTCATAAGAAAGGCAGCCTCGGTGTTAGGATGCTTTTCTAAATCTGATTCACCGACGAGAAGTATAGTCACGTCCGATAGTTTTGCAAGTAAGACATCACACCAGCTGAGTACAACGGTGGATGAATCGTCCATGTCGTGAAGCAGTTCTTTCGTTGCTATTCGCCGGAAATATTTTCGTTGAGTAAACACTTGGGCGAGAAAGCGGGACTGCACTAGAAGAAAGACATGAATCATAAGTTTTACTTTGGAAGCATTAATGCATTAAGGCTTACTCAGGACTAAATAGTGCGGAATCAATGCCTGTCGATCTTGCCGCAGAGCTGAGATGGTGTTCAGAAACGTGATGATTGTGTTTCCTGCATTTACGATGAGACCGCGTCTTCGAGAGTCCTAACGGTCTATGTCAGAAAACGGTACTGAAACAGAATGAGACTAACCTCAGAAATCTCGGGAACAGTCGTATGCATGATAGTTTGTATCGCAAGTGGAAGACCGTCGGCGCTTTGAGATTGAGGCGACAAGTCCTGAGACGGCGCAAACGTAAAATTACATTCGTCGGATCTATTCCCCAAAGCGTGCATACTCATGGAGCTGGTAGAATGGTGGAAGAGCAAAAGAAAGGTCCGAAGAAGCCTGTCGAAACGAACCAGCCATCTATCCCACGCCTGTGCCAAAAGGTCTATCACCCCAAAAGTATTACAATCCTTTTATATCTTTTAAAAACGTTGACAAGTCTGATTTACAAGCAAGTTCCTCAGAATTTTGGGAAAATAGGTTTTCGAACGCTTCCTCCGAATCCAGCGTCTGAAGAGCATTAGATATGAATCATACGAAAAAATTTGACCAAAGACTTACAGTAACATCAGAGAACTGTAGCGGTGCCCATTCTTCATCTTCTTCTGCTCTTATGGCTGCAAGCATCTCCCTTCTTACTGCGGAGAGTTGTGCAAGACCGCCCTTGTCATCCGCTTTCCTCGCGGAAACTTGGATCTCTCTTGTTTCACCGGAAGTCGACTTCTTCTCTTTCTTTGGGACAGGTGCCGATGCCGGTTCATCAGGATCAGGAGGAGGACCATCGTCAGAATCAGAGTCAGAGTCAACCCCTCGACGCCTGTTTTTTCGAGAAAGAACATCTAAATACGACAATGTTGGGCGGAATTGGTGCGTTTGGGAGATTGGATGTAAATGTAGCTCTCCTGGTGTTACACGGACGTTGGAACGTATCCATAAAGGGCATAAAAATCAAGATACTCACCATCTCTAACAATCCCAAGCATGTATGCACCCTTCTGAACAATTTCTTCACTAGTCAAACGAATCTCCGACAACCGTGGTTCCGCCTCCCTTTCCTTTCCTTTCTGCTCTTGGTTCTTTTCACGGTCATCTTCCTGTTGCGCTGCACCAAGTTCAAGCCCCCGTTGACTATTCCACACCTCCGGACGCGTATCTGCAGGGACGTGCACTTCTAGTTTTCGAGCATTTGGTTTGATACGGGCCGATATGCGTTTTCCTGCCGCCGCCGCTGAAGGGGGAACTTGAAGAGGTCGAGTAAGGAGTGGAAACTGGTGCAGGTGAAGTGGTAGCTTGTTCGAATAGCGTACGGTCAAGGAAGCAATGACCTCGTCTTCGTCGCTCATTTTTGGTTGGTGTCAAACAATCGTGGGAAACTCAGTCATTTTCAAAAAAAAACATGTTACATGCGAGATTTTAAACATTGTACCTATATCTTCTACAGTCAATAGCAATAGCTTTCCTATAAGTAACTAATAAACAGGTCGAGTTCTCATAAGGAATGTATGATAGTCAGGGTACGAGAATCAGAGTGGCGTACTGAGGGGCGTAGTCCGATTTGATTCCGGAAATTGAGCTGTAGGCGACGGGATGCATACTGGGGGTACACTTGTATGTAGTGCTTGATGACAAGTGTTTGGGGATCTGGTGATTGAAAGTGCAACGGAGGATTCCGAAAGCAGGGAATTCCGTGAAGCCCGACTATATGTATTCACATGTCGCGAGTTTGGGAAAGGATCAGAAAACGAGCTGATGTCTCCTTCATCCTGGTCGCTACCGGAGTTTCTTCTCTGTAGCTCACCGACGGTGAAACGCGTGTGACGTTCATCACGAGGCCAGGAACGGCTCGCCACTGCACGACGAACCGCAGTATCTGCCTCATGCCGATGAATCACACGCCCAAAACTATGCACGGCCAGTAGCGACATAACAGCCCCTTGGAAACACTTAGTCTAATCATGGAAAGAGGGTGCGAGGAACAACTCACAACTGAGACCGATCCACCCAATAACAGGGATATCGTTACCAAAGTTGCTGCCTATAACAGACAGGACGGCAAAAATCACATAGGTGGTGGTTATCAGCGCCGTGTAGCACAACTAAGATGGAGTTAGGCAAAGAAAGATGCACATGGAACGAGTACTGACTTCATCTTTGATGACTTGCCGAAACAGTTGCATATTGGGGATAAATTGACTGATTCGACTGTGGGAGGAAACCACAGGTGAAACGCATCTGTGTGTTTCCTGGGCCTCCTTGATGATCCCATCTGCCAGAAGATGTTCACCCATTGAGGACTGGGGACGCGATGGTGCCATGAGAGGACGGCGGAAAAGAAATGCTCGCAACCGGGAAAATATATCGTAGGAAGAGTATTGGCGAATCCTACTCTTCGGAGATTTGGAAATAATGACGCAAAGTTTTTGTTCCTTGGCAGGATCATAGTCCAACCATCCACGTCGACCAAATCTCTGTAGGTCAGTGACGTCGAGATCACCGTCCATGCTAAGTGTTATCGAAATGCGTCCTCTGACGGTAGGTGAGCCATGGGACTTCCAAACCGCGTATAAAACTGCAAATGTTGAGGGATTGACTGGTGGATGCTTTGAAATGACTCACAGCAGCAAGACAGAAACAACGATTGCGCGAACTGGACTATCAAGTAGACTCGAACGAATAGTAGATCGCCAGATCGAGAACAACTGCCTGTAAATTGCATTAGAGCGAGACCAATCGGCTATCCATTGACTGCACCTGAAATTCTTTGGATGCCTTGAATATGGGTAATGTCGAGAATCATGGCTACCGACGACCCAATCAAAAACAGGACCAGTATTCCGTAGACAATCATAGAATTTTCAAGACATTTATATGCTTTGTATCCCAGTATCCCGGTCATCTATGCGACATGAAGCGGTTCAGTAGTTTCACTAGCGGACGGACAACGCACCAGAATACTCAGTGATATTGAAGCAGCGATATTGGTGGTGTAAATAAGGCTGGTATGAAATTTAGTCAACTATAGGACAGATATTCAGGGATAGCATACATGGAACAGTCCAGATTTCCCTTAAAGAATGAGAAAATCTGGGGGATCGTACCGATGCATGCCACGACCTGGCTCACGAAAAGCATGTAGAACAGAACCTTCCGCCGGACTTTGGTTCGTCGGAGATAGCTTCCAGACACGAATGTGTTCCGCAAGAAGATTGTGGTGAGTAGAACGAGTAAGCTCAACATAATGTTCGCAGAGAAAATGTCGTGCATGAGTGCGGCCGTCACCAGAGATCCATCTCCTAGCGCGGCGTATGTGGGCCCACGGAAATCTTGAATCGGAGTTTGGTAGAATCGGGAGTAATCCGGAATCAGTATGGATGTAGAGAGCGCAATGACCACTTCGTTTGGTGGGCAACAAGGTGTCGGAGCAGTGTTCGGTGCTGCAAATACGGGGAAATCAGAAGGAGAGGTCTGTCGAATGTCGAGAGGACCGGGAACTGTGGGCGTTGGTACCATTAGTAGGGGCGAAAACGAAGAGTGACTTGGCACGGCGACGAAATAATGAAGAAAAATCAAGACCCTCTCCTGGAGGCGAACATGGAGGTGGAAGGGGAAAAGGTGAGGGGCAGGGACAGCAACGATCGCGAGAAACCTTAACGGCTAACAGTTGCTCTCACGGAGGCGTCGACCCGGAGATTGGGTGTCACAAGATCAAATGAATTTAATTTTTTTTTTTTCTCTGCGTACCACTCTCACGAACTCTACGAGCACACAGATGAGCCAACAGTCAGCACCTGTAATTATCATCACCGGTACTCCAGGCACAGGAAAATCGACACATGCTCAGCTCCTTTGCAACGAATCTCCGATACCATTGCGGCATATAAATGTCGGCGATTGGGTCAAGGAGAAGCAACTCTACGAAGAGTATGACGAGGAATGGCAGAGCTATACAGTTGATGAGGACAGGGTGCGTCACCGTGGACTTTTCACTTCTCACACTAGCTCAAACCTTGGCATTTAGCTCCTAGATGAATTGGAACCTTTGGTAGCCGAAGGAGGTGTCGTTCTTGACTGGCACTCGTGTGAAGTTTTCCCAGAGCGATGGGCAGATCTAGTAGTTGTTTTGCGTTGCGATCATAGTCAGCTCTGGGATCGGTTAGAAAAAAGGTGTGCAGTCATGTCAGCCAAGAACTCGACCTCTATCTGAGCGCGCTGTTGCAGAGGGTACCCTCTGAAGAAGATCCAAGAGAATAACGAAGCAGAAATAATGCAAGTTGTTCTTGAAGAGGCACGGTCATCGTACCCAGAAGAAATCGTCGTCGAATTGAAGAGCGAAACTATGGAAGACATAGAGGCTAATGTAGCAAGGATCGTTGAGTGGATTACAGCCTGGAAGGCGCAAAGGGATCAAGAAAGCTAGGATACAATTAAGAAACTTGGATAGAAAGATGTACTCTGGGATCTGGCCAAGTCATTCTACCTGCCGGTGATAACCCAAACTTTGCGCCTATTCTCCAGTGGGAATCCGAAAGGGTACTGTTCTTCGTTAGCCTTTCGCCCTGCAGTCTTCTTCTTGCCTTGTGCAATGCGGACTTTTTCAAAGTACACGTAACTGTCCAGTATCGGTGTCAGTACAAGTAACGCAGATATACAATAGTAACAGACAAACTTACGCCGCGTAATACGTTCCATTAGACGCGCCATCAGTACGTCCCTTCTCTTTCACTGCGTGTTTGCATGAATTGACGCGTTGCGAAGCGAAAGTGTGGCATACGTACTGAACCGATTATAAGAGTTGTTGTTAATATTACCGATATCCTTCAACCAATGTGTAATCTAAAACCGTAAAAGTCAATTGCTATTCAAAAGACACGCGTATTGACGCGTACCTTGAAACCTGGCGTCTGTGTCAATTGTCTAATCTTCCTCCTCACTTCAGCGCAGTCGTCACTATTCAAAGATAAACAATAACTGGAGAGAAAAACGAAGCGCTTGACACCTTACTAGACAGGAATTGTACCTATTAAGGGCAGTCAAAACGATTAATTATACATTTCCAGAAGACATCGAATCGACGTACCATCATCGTTAGTCTCCAAAACCACATCTTGCCAGCTAGAAGGCTGTTCTTCCTTGCCCTTCGCCTTCCCTTTGGTTTTGGAGCTGGAAGGCTCAGAAAGACGCGCCTTTTTGGCCGGTTCAGGACGCGTCGTTGAGTCGTTGTCGGGGTCAATGACATGCTCTTGGGCAGTCGAGGGCTCCATGGCATCGGATTTACGCTTTGGAGGCATTATTTTGAGCTGATTGACGTGTCTTTGATTGACAGTGAAAGTTGTTTCGATGTGCAGTCGGTGCAGTAGTAGAAAAGAAAGCGGTAGCGACCTAGCAACGGCTTATAAGAATGTCACGGTAGTGACTGTCACGCTATCCTCAGTACGCTTGGCCGCCATAGGGTGTTTTTTTTACTTTTTACTTGCCTAGGTGAAAAGGCAATATCTAGACAGGTCAATCATGCTAGAATGAGTCTCTTACACTGTGTAACCCCGCTCGGCACTCCGCAGCTAACAGGTTAAACGCCTTCGGCGGCTTTCTAAATTCTTGCTCGATGTTCAGTGGTATCAAGTCATTAGTGGGAATCAAATCGAAGTCTCCATGCTTAAATAGTAGTCCCATTAAGTACCTCCATACAATCTTGAAGTCCTCATAACCAGATCATGATGAGAGGGGCCAATATTATCCAGAACGAAGGCCTCGTAGCATCGCCCGTATTCACTGGTATAGCGCCCGATATCCCTCCTGGATCCCTTGGTGGTGGAGTAGCCGTGGTCGTCACAAGGAGAGTCTGAGTTTCCACAAACCTAAAATCAAGCGAGCTTTAGTGAGCGCAATATGAACAGACATTGGTACCGCTCACGTCAATGTCGATGTTCCCGCCAAGGAGGTTACCGTCCTTTCGCGGACTATTTCAGACACAATTACTGTAGATGCGGTCTGTGTCACCGTGATTGGGAATGGAAAGGGTAGGCCACCGCTAGCGGACAGGGTGACAGTGATGAGCACGGGCCCTGTGGGTGTTGGGGGGCTACCAGTGTAGGATGTTACCATGCCCGATGTCTGTGTACCCTGCCCTTGCCCTTGTCCCTGCCCTTGATCCTGTCCCTGTCCAAAGGGTGGTTGAGATGGGGGCGACGATGGTTGAGGTTGTCCGAGAAGCTCATTATCCCCTTCGCATGGTGGGTTGCTCGGATTTGGATTCTGGATAGGGATAGTGATTGGGGTTATTATGAAGTGAGGTTCTCCATCAATGATAGAAGATTCGTAGAATGTGAGCTACAGGTTGAATTAGACTGGCAATGGGAATCGTAGGGTGATTATCACGCACGTTATAGGTCCCAGCAGGTATGCACAAGGGTACAGGCCAATCGATATGTCTAACGGTGCCACTTTCTTGAGTAAAGATTCCAGGACCCGATGATACTGTAAAATTTTTGGCTGTTTGTGAAGAGACGAGGTATATTTCCAGCGAATTGTAATGCATCTGTGACGATGGATTGGTGGCATCTTGCCCCAGCTTCCCATTGCCAGAAATGTCAATGGATATGGCCATATTGCTTCCTGCATGTCCGGGACTATTGGGAAAGGATGAATGGTTAGAACTTGAGTATTAATCGCGAGACCTGGTACTTTTTACGAAACACTCACTTGCCCGGCTGAGGACTATTGATGATTGCGAGCCCATCAGTGAAAATTTGGCCTGCCCAGCAGCACTGTAACTGCCCAAAAATCAAGCAAAGAACGAAAAGCGTCTGGAAAACCAGACGACCGTAGAACGAAGGGTGAACCAGCACCATGACCGGGGGGTTACCAGCTAAGCCAGAGCAAACAAGACTCGACCGTGATTGCTAGTCGTGCCAATTAGAGAGCTTGCTTGCCCAGGAACGAACCGACTCTTTTGGTTGAATGAATCATGACAAGTATGGTTGGCAGAAGCCGAGCAGAACTGTAAAACCAGTGTAGTGGTACATCACTTGGTAACAACACCCGCGCGGGCGAGTCGGTTGTCGTCAGCCTCCAGCAAGGTTTTAACCACCTATGTCATCTGATTCTTCACTCAAGCCATTATACGAAGCAAGCACTCAGTTCAAAAACTGGAGATTCTCTCATGCACGGTTGAACCAAATAAGGTCTACATTGAACGAAGCAGCGGTGTCAGTCATTCGGACTACTTTTGAAGCATATGAGGTAGGGTATTCGCGCACTCAGCTCGAAAAGTTGCTCAATGTTTTCAGCCAGGTTCTTCCGAAAATGTTACATTCTTGACAGCAGATGAAGAGCTGCTCCTTGTCACCTTCTATTCCAACATGATCACTCAAATATGTGGTCGATTCCGTTTCCCAGAAGAGGTCGAAGCGACAGCAGCCACATATCTGAAACGATTCTATCTGAAGAACACGGTGATGGATTGGCACCCTAGAAATGTTATGTGGGTTCTTTACAAGTCCACTGTACTGCTGGAATGAACTCATTGTCTAATACAGGTTGACTGCCTTGTTCCTTGCCACCAAAACAACCAACAACCCGATATCTCTCGAAGCATACACTTCTTCCATTCCAAAGACTTCTGCTTCGGACGTCCTAGACCTAGAATTTCTGGTCGCGCAGAGCCTTCGTTTCGAGTTTGCAGTATGGCACGCCCATCGCGCTCTATGGGGGATATGGTTGGACGTACAGGTCGGAATAATCTCGTATCTGTCTTAACTTGGCTCATGTTTCTTTCTAGAGCCTCCCTGACGCGCCTCCCGATTTCGCCGCGACTCACAGTAGTATCTACGAAACTGCTCTCACACATGTCCGGGCATCTCGGTTTACCGATGCAGAGCTTGTTTATACTCCTTCACAAGTAGCGTTGGCGGCATTTCATTTGGCGGCACCAGATATCGCGGAGAAATGGTTGCAGTCAAAAGAAGAGAAACTTCCACGCCCTGATTCCCAGCCTCCTCCCAACATCTTGGCCTCGGTCAAAGCGATTCAAGACCTCATCACGAAGTTCGGGCATGCGCCAGACGTAGAGGCGGTACGCGACGTTGACCGTCGACTCAAGTTATGCAAGAACCCGGAAAAGGTCGTAGGTAGCAAAGCTTATCTTGCGAGAAAGGCGGAAGAAGAAAAGAAGGCAGAGGATAAACGAACAAGGAAGGCAAACGATGCCCAAAAGGCAATCAACGATAACGATCCGTTTGGAGACCCACTAGAACGACCCAAGCCTGGGCTCGTGGATTACGACGACGACGACGATGATGATTAAAAGTGTTTAGCAATAAGATTGTATATGATGTATTCCTACTAATAACACATGGGTCATTTCCAGAAGAACACGAAATCGATCTTTGGATGATGAGAGGAAGAGGTTCGTTTATGTTGGCTGCACATTGACCTCTGCACATCGTGTGTAAGAGCGACGAGCGAGGCTTCGATAGAGCCGAGCGTGAAGGTAAAAATGAGATCGACAACAAGAACTCCAATTGGTATCTGTATATGCTACACGGGTATCTAAAAACCTGGTGATCATCAGTAAGAGTAGAAAATATAGATGTAGTGGACTTACAACAGTCACAGTCGAATGGGCATAAGGGTGTGTCTGTACGACAATGGACATCAGTTGGAATTGTACGTTGAAAGCGAGATTACCTCCTCCCTCGTGATTGATACCCAACTCATCCTCTTTATATATCAACCAACCTTCATCAGTTTTTCTTCCTGTGTGGTTGTTAATCGAGAATCGCGCAAAAAACACGAGAAAAAATACGTACGAGGCCCTGTTCCTCTCGAGTCCTTGAATTTTTCTTCGTCTTCACGAACTGTAGCAGGCTTGTCTGGCTTGCTCTTTATTTCTTTTACTTTCTTGTCAGCCTTCTGCCTCTTTGCACTAGGCACTTGGGCAGATGGATCGACAACAGTCTCTGCGGTCGAGGAAACCAGCGGGGTGGAGGCCTCGTGTTTCCGTTTTCGTTTTTTGCCAGACTTTGCTTTCGAAGAGGATGCTTCTGAAGATAGTTCGGAGTTTGTAGAAGGTACTGGGGGTGCCTTGCCCTTGCCCTTGGAAGCAAAAATGTCGTCGATTTCAGATTTTGCCATGATCATGAAGGAGAGAGAAAACGGCCAAATTTTTTTGCGTGGGAGAAATACTTTTTTTCTGCACGAAATGTCACATTCATGTCACACCGTTCCAAAACCTCACAGGGCCTCATATAGATAGCACTGATAGCTGCTTGCGCTGAATCTTCCAACTACAGTAAGGGTCGTGAACGTCGAGATACTAAATTGTAGTCAGAGGTCCTGGATAAATATTTATGGTCTGATTCCAAAAACCCAAGCTACCAGTCCCGCCATGGTCTGCTATGTATTATTGGATGGCTCCACAATAAACCCACTCTACCTGGTACCTAGTTGTGGCTCTCAATGTGCAGCAAACAACGCGTACACGCGTACATATAGAAATACATCGCAGATCTATATAAGAGGTCATCTCGAGGCCTGGGTTTTCGAGATCAGGTCGGAATTCGGCGTCCGGTCCCGGTCACGGGTAGCAACGTATTGAACTTGGCTGGATGCTGCGGTTGTCGGACGACGGAGTGCTGGGCGTCACTAGGCGTCACTGCAATATTCCAAACATGCTAAGAAGCGCAGAAGAGTATATAGAAAACGAATGTCAGATTTCACTGAAAAAATGAGAAAACTTGAATAACCTTAAGTACACAGAGTCGCGGTTCGATTTTGTGGGAAACATCGTTTCTACCCGTCCTAGCCATCGAGCACGAGCATCAGAGGGATTGCCAGCCAGAGTCAATGCTGTAAGTGACTGTTTGTTGTCTTTTCCCATTATCTTTTATCTGGAAATTGACCGTTTTGCTAGGCCGGGGAATAATCAGCAGTCAGGCTTCATGCCTTCGTTCGACCCGTCATATGGCCCTCTAGATGCACCGTTGCAGAAGCAAATGCTCGCACTCAGTCAGGTCAGCCAGGCTAGAATGAACAGCAATTCCTCTTACGGTGGCGGAGCAAGTTCGGGATCACTTTTCGGAGGAATACAGGGCACCCATGATTCTCTCCCTGGTCATACAAATTTCCAAATTCCGACGAATAACCAGTCTCTATCACTATCAAACTCGGCAAACTCTTCCTCTTTCCTCGATTCCTCAATGTCACACTCTTCAAATCCAATCCCTTCGGCCCATTCGACGGCCCCAAACGAGCGAACTAGAGGCTTTCTCGCCGGTCTCGCCAATTTCATGATGAAACAAAACACCCCATTACCTCCAGCTTTGACTGGTGTTCCTACGCCTAATTACGATCCCAATACTTCCATGTTCAGCGACTTGGAGCCTTCTTCGGAACCCGGTTCGTTTAGGTTGGCAGGAAAAGATGTTGATTTGTTCAGGTTGTGGGCGATGGTTTTTCAGCGTGGAGGAGCGGCCAATGTGTGTATTGCATGACTTTTTTTTCATCTAGGCTGTCGCGCTAACATGTTCCGAATAGTTCACAAACAACAATATGTGGTCATCATTACTACCTTTGTTCGACCTTCCAGAAAGTTTCCCATCCCTCGATGGCAACATGACGTCCACCGCCCAAACCCTTCAGCATTACTACAATAACGTGCTGGCTTCTTTTGAAGAGTACTATAAGAGGAATACGATAGAGAAGCAAAGAAGTTTGCAGGCGATGAAAATGAATGGCTCGGGCGGTGTGCCGGGGACACCGTCACGCCCAGGTCCAAATCCAATGCAAATCCCCAGAATGGGACCTCCGAATACGCCTGGACAGGCTTCACTTCCCAGTATGAACACTAGTAATACAAACGGAGGCGTGCCCTTCCCGAGTGGCGTTCAACAGCCACCGGGAACCCCTCAAAGTGCAAAGGGAATGACTGCCTCGGATAACATCATGGATAACAATGCCTCGGAAGATCCGCAGGGTCTCAAAAGGAAGCTCGAGTCGGAAGAATTTGACGGAAAGCGTGTCAGGCAAAAAACCGGTAGGTGTTCCTTTGCTTTAGAAGTATATCATCACTCAAACTGTCATTCAATTTAGAATCACTTGACTCAGCTCTCGTAAGTTGAACCTTGTTTCTCCGCGTAGGTCAAGTTGAATCTTACTTATACCGTGCCAGCCGGCAGGTTCTACAAGCGAGCGTCCAATCGTGGGACCTTCCAACCCTGGGTCTTCTTCCCAAGTGACCACTATGAATCAACAGGCGAGGCCCCGTCTTGAACCGTCACGCCGAAAAATCGAATACGTTCCTTTTGCTCGCGAGGTCGATACCTATGGTGGCCGGGACGCCAACCAAATCGAGGCCGAAATCGCTAACCATGCAAGGAGGCCGCTTCGGGAGCTCAACGAGTGGGGGACTATCGATATTGACTCGCTAACAATGTCGATACGTTCGCGACTATCCACGGAACTTTCCTACGCGTTGACAACCTTTACGCTACTCTCGACTATGAAGGGGCAACAGCCAAACACAGGATTCCCGATAAACAATTGTCCCGACCTGTTGGACGAAGTGCTGGATTTGATGGAGGACCTGTGTTTCGACGGAGCAGAGGATAAGGATGTCGGAGATGTTGAACAGGATATAACGACAAACAGAACTCTCACAAACGCGGTTTATGAATCAGAAACTCGACCCTTTGCAGGTCTTGAGCAATATCAAGCCTGCACAGATCACAGCTTGGGGTTGCGGAATAAACCTGGAACCGTGATCCTCGCGGTCCTCAACATCATTCGGAATCTATGTGTCATGCCGGACAACGGGAAATATATTGCAGAACACCCACGGGCATTGGACCTCATGCTCAGAGCATGCCAGTTATCTTCGACCATTCCTCTAAAACCCGCTTCGCCGGCACTATCCCTCAGTGAATTAATCACTGTTCGGAAAGATGTCCTATACACTCTTAGCAGCGTCGCCGCCTTCATGCCTCTGGCTGATGAAAATTACCTGCCTCGACAGGTTACCACCAGGCTGACCAAGCGCATCTTTCGTGTAGTGGCCTCATACATCGTCGACCCCGTTGAAGCTGTAACACCCATGGGTTGTATTCAAGCCGTTGGCGGGTTGGCCTCGTCAAGACCGCCCCCATTGGCTGATATAGCGCTCGAAGTGTTTACCAGGCTTAGCCAAACCGACGCGAACCGTCAGGTAATCGCCAAAGCGATACCGCAACCTACCTTGTGGCACTTCTTCGTTTCCCTGGTTCATCGGTTGCCTGTGGTTGATGCTGATTTCCAGATAATCCTGATGTCCAAGGAAACTTGGATCAGTTATCTAGATAAGCTCGTCATGGCACTTTATTCGCTCGCATTTCTCTCACCTCCGAAATTGAAAGCTCGGATGAAAAGTGATCGCAGTGTTGGATATCCCGGTGTCATGCAACGGTTGGTACAGAAACTGCTGATGCAGGCCAGTGCGGAGATCCGGCAGATCTTCTATGTCAGTGCACGGCGAGCTATCGAGACGATGAAGCTACTTGATGACGGTGCCGACTCATTTGACACCTCAAAATCGACGGTTTCGATGCTATCATTTGGGATAGGATACGGGGAGGTCGGAGAAGCGGAAGTGGAAAGGGGTAATGGTATCTTTGGAGGACGTCGTGATTTTGGCTGGGATTTGATGCTGATCAGAGAGGTGAATCATGATGAGCAGATGTTTTCAGAGTTGGAGAGTCTTTTACGAGTGGAATATTGATCTCGTCTGTACATATATGGTGTTGTTGTTCATTACCGGTGTTCTATTTATTTTCTTACATACAACTCTACTTAAATCTGTTACATGACTGAAAACTGGACCCGCGGCGAACGCTGTGCCCCAGCTAAGCTACAGCCTGATTCAAACTTCTCCCAGCATGTCGGGCGAACCTCTTCCACCTCCTACATATTCTCCAGAAATCCCGGACGAAATCCCAGTGGAAGTGCATAGTGGGGACGCTCTACCGCAAATCCTTATTGTCCCAAGTGTCATCAATTTCCAGAAGGGATTTCTTGGAGCGGAAGATGAACGAGCAGCGATTGAAGGAGAGCTGCAGATGAAGGGAGCTGAGGCCAAAGATTGGAATAAGATGTACGTTTTCCTCCTTGTAACCGGTCGTATGATCCCCTGTTGAGATTGACATACAGTATAGTCAGTCTTCGCACTGTCGAGTCTGCGTATTCTCGTGAAATCGAGCTCAACGTCTCCCAAGTCGTCGTATTCTCTCATGCACCAGATGCACCATCGGCGCCGTTGCCTTCATCTATGCTCTTCGCAATACCTCTCATGCAAGACACCCCTCAGACTATCCATACCCCCGTCTCTTCCCTCACGCACACATTAACAGCAACTCTATACCCTACGGACCCTTCCCGAGATCCGTTGTCCAAGAGTCTCGCTGTACATACGAAACGATACACGTCGCATGAGCACACCTTGCTTACAAGTCCAGAAACGTATAGGCTGACAGAGCCAACACCCGTAGAGGTGCAGGTGCCAAGGGCTTCCTTTAAATCTGGTGAACCCATCCCAGTATATGTGAAGATACCTCCACCTAGAAGAGAACTTGTGGTAGATGAAGGTCTACGACTGCGCAATGTGAAAGCAGAGCTGGTCAGAGTGATCAGAGTCAGGCGAAATGAGGAAGAAACAGCGTTCGACGAGGCTTCAACAGCTTTGGATACTGGTTCTACACAGCTGGAAGGGACATCCTCTGCCCCCAGAGTCTCCGAGAAGCGGTCTTCGAAGATACCTCTCTCTCCGGCGTTCGCTGGGCCAACGTACAAGGCTGTATTGGCACGATCCGGTGCATCATGCAGGTTTCACTCCCAGAGGCCTGTACAACTCCGCTTCGTACTACACCAGGTTTCGCCATTTTCCTCACCTTCCAACACATCGCTGGAGCTACCCGGCGGTGACCCCGATGGCCTGGATTGTGACTCTGAGAGCGCGTCTATCTCCCAAGTAACACTTCTACACTCAGTTTCCTTCCATATCAACATTCACGTATCCTTTGTGGATGTCTCCACGCATTCGGAACGCGTGTTCACGATTGAGATCCCCGTAACCATGGTCGCACCTTCAGCACCGCTTCCAGAGGTAGCACCGGCACTTGATGAGGCGTACCAAAAGAAACACGATCGCCCACCAGTCAAGACTAACAGATACGACGATTCCGATCTATCTGCACCCTATTACTCACCGGCAGAAGCTGGTCCAAGTGGTCTACCTCATGGTGCCCCACCTCCTTTCGAGGAGCGCGATGCGCCTCCACCTTTTTTCTCGTCTGCTGCCGAAGCCTCCACATCAGCGCGACTTCCTACATTCCTCGAATCCGAAACGGAGATCATCATCCCTGAAAACTTGAACGATGCTCACGACCATCCTCGTCCCATTGTGATCGAGGGGGAAGGTGCCAGTTTTGGTTTCTTGGCCTCTGAACAGTTTGACGGATATTCCGAGGATATGCAGCGGTCTTCAACACCACCTCCTACTCTGGAGATGGCAAGTAGAGATCCTGATGTGACGCAATTAGCTGAGATGAGTGAGCCAAACAGGACGATGGAAGCCATCGGTCTGGTACTAAACCAGGAGAATGACCCACCACCTCCGCCGCCACCCGCATTGGATGACCCGTCGGACCCTCCTCCTTCTATTGATTCCGATTTTAGATCTCCAGACGCACCACGAGCAACATCACCTCAAGGACCGTCTTCACCCCGCACCCATCCCGTATTTGTACCTGAACCTCCACGGCTTCATACCAATTCGCCACCCCCCGCAGTCCAAGACCAAGCAAATGATAATCATGGTCATGCTCCGCCTCCTTATCTGGTCCGTGAAAACCATGCCGAAGATCAAGAGCACGTTATACGCCCACCTCCGTACGTAGACTAGAGGTGTACATAATTAAGCACCAAGTGTTCATTTATCCGTCGAAAACGTAGAGATCAAATTACATGTACCCGAAGAGAATGTATGTATGTATATAAGAAAATGGAGGCGGTCAACGACAGATAGGATGAGGGAATATGATCATGATGAGTAAAACACAGGAGAGGTCGTACAGTATGCATAGATAAATCGTGCCGTGGCATGCCCTTAACAATTACAGGCATCTTTGGGCTTGTTGGCGTTCTCATCTAAGTTGACACCGCCTTCCTGTTGTGACGACCCAGCCCGGTTACCTGCAGCTCCGCCGCGACCAGCTCCACCACGGGAGGCCAATATGTGTTCGATGGGTATCTTCTTGGCTGTGAACATCAAGTTAGAGGGCTATGGCGATGGGATCAAAAGAATACCGACCAATTTCCGTGAAAACATCGACAATACCCTCGCCAGTCTTTGCACTAGTTTCGAAGAACAGTAGACCAGCCTCTGTTGCATACGCCTGGGCCTCCTCACGAGGAACCTGCCTCAAGCTTTCAGGCTCTCCTCCAGAAGCAGCAGGGGCTTCACCGGGTGTCGCTGTTGCGTCATCTGCCTCGTCTTCCGATTCGGAAGAGGTAGTCCCAGAAGAGGAGGGCGAAGGTTGGACGAGGTCGACCTTGTTTCCAGCAAGCGCAATGACGATGTTAGGGTTGGCCTGCCTTTGAAGTTCTTTCACCCATGACTT
The DNA here is from genome assembly GCA_037176845.1 of Paramarasmius palmivorus. NCBI lineage: Eukaryota > Fungi > Basidiomycota > Agaricomycetes > Agaricales > Marasmiaceae > Paramarasmius > Paramarasmius palmivorus. Next base: position 154,107 of record JAYKXP010000004.1, on the reverse strand, counting down.
CGCCTTCTCTAGACTGGTGGCTTTCGTGACATCGTAAACAACAACGGCAGCTTGCGCATTTCTGTAGTACATGGGCTATAATAGAAGAAGGTAACTTGTAAGGTCACGGTAAGCATTTAAATGACGATACTACGCACTGCGAGAGAGTGGAAGCGTTCCTGTCCTGCTGTATCCCAAATTTCGTATCTCAACACACGGTCTTCAAGACGACATTTCTGAGTGAGGAATGCAGCTCCAATAGTGGGCTCTTTGTTGGGTTGGAATTCATTGGAGACCTTGAAGAGAAATTCGTTGAGAACGACAAGCGCAGTTCAAGTCGACTGTGCACTCACAAAACGTAGGACGACCGATGATTTCCCCACTGCCGCTTCGCCTGAAAGCACTTTTAGCAAGTGAAATATACTTTAGTAGACCGACATACCTAGAAGAACGAGTTTGACCTGTACCGATTTATCGGCAGAGCCAGAAGCAGAGTCAGCCATGATGTCTATTGGGAAGAAAGGGAGTTATCAAGTCGCTGCAGGCGGCGCTTTCTGTTGCTTACTGTTTGCAACATGCCTTTTTCAGGTAAAAACGCACTGCCACAAATGATGGATTTCAAGGGGCACGAAAATTTCCCGCACTGACAATGACATTGATATTAAGCTAGCTCGATACAACATGCGCCCACGATACAAGACTTAGTCACACATAGAAGGTTTTTAACTCATCGCAGGAGAACGAAAACTCCGATATCCAGCTCGACCTCTTTCTCCTCCTTAAAAATCTCTGGGCACTCAAAAGGCACCTCGACATCTGCAGCATCTTGCCGTCTCTGAACTTCCCTCCTCCAAGCTCCGGAACGAACAGCAGAGGGTTGATTGTAGTAGTACCACGGTTTTGATGCATAATTCGGCGAGTTCCGTTGGATGAAAGCTGCGTATTTACCGCTTGGGTCTCCATAGGCAGCGGCGACAGCGGCAACATGAGGGAGGAGCTCTTGGACATTCTCGCGCTTGGGATCGATCTTCATAGTATAGTCGACGGCAGTCTGGATTGTTGCGCCGTACTTGGTTCGAGCACCCCAGAAATCGAGTCCGACTTGATCTCCGATTTTCGCCACAGCCTGTAAATGATGTTCAACAACCTATGGATCAAATTCGAGATTGCAATGCTTACGATCATGGCCTCCAAGTTGAAACAACGATAATGGAAGGGCCGCGTTCTCACTGCTTCGAATGGTTGTTCTCCCGAGGCGGATATCTGTTCACGAAATGGTCCATTGTAATATCTGATTATCTCATCTCGTACGCCTTGCACATTTCTTTGAACAAGCAGACTTCCAGCCAACTGGTAGGTGTAGAACGTTCCGTGGTTGCTGCAGGATCGTTGAGTAGCTGATACAACTAGTGACAGAATAACATACTTTGGACGGTTGCTTGCTGATCGTCCCAACGGACTCTTCATTAGCCAGTCGCCCCATTTCGCGAACCACGACATGAACGCTTGATCCATCGTTTGTGTCCACGCCGAGCAACCGGTAGCCTTGAGTATACCAACCGCGTTCACTATCTTGACGAGTCCCCTCATATCAAGTATGCCAGTAAAAGAGCCTCTGGAGCCGTCGGGTTCAGGTCCTCGCACTACTTGACCATAGTTTGCGTTCGGGTTCATTGCAGTGGAAGGATCGAGCAAGAGAGCGTAGACGGTGTCGATCAGCGTCTGGGAGTACGCAGTATCACGGGTGAACGAATAAGCCAAGCCGTTGTTCAACGATGATTGTCCCGCCTTGTTGAGAGCACCCGGATTTCTGAGCCTTCTTGTATCAGGATTCACTTTCCCGTCTCGACCAATATAGTTACAGGTAGTCCAGGCTACAAGAGCGAACGTTTGTCAATGAATAGCGTATTCAGATTTGAATCACGTACTTGCACTAGGAGGCATAGAGGTGGTAGGCGAGGGTGTACAAGAGGCTTTCCTTGTCTTGGCAGCGTTTTGCGCGGGTGCGGGAGTTCCAGCTGCACGTTCACTTGTATGTGAACTGAAGATTGGAATATCAGGGATTTGCGTAGTGGGCAAAGGTTCGCCGAAAGGTGCTTGAGGGTCGTCGCCGGTTGCCAACGTCGGGAGAGCTTGAGCGAGAGATTGTGCATCGAGGCTCGAAGAAAGCGAACGCCTCAGGCGAGTCATTCGTTTGTGAGAAGGAGGAACGTATAGGCTAAAACGTCGTTGTAGGTCAGAATCGTCTTGATCGTTGTCGCCTTCATAGTCAGAGTTGGACCCATCTGGAGGTTCATCTGGGTCATGAATGTCGTCAGTGCTATTGCCAGAGCCAGTGTGAGCGAGATGTGTACGGCCAGGATCGTTGCACCAGTTGCAATTTGGCCAATGGCTGATGGCATGCAGTTTTCAGTTGAGAACTATGGCGCTATCGGATATTTACTCACTATGGTGCCCAACTAAGGTAGTCTCGAGGATTGCCGCTAGGTGCATTGATACCGCCATTATCAGGAATAGCTGGTAAATGTCGTGACCCGTTAAGCACCGAGGCATTCAATGTTTGTTAAATGCCTACACCAAGGGCCATCTTTCGCTACGGAGCTGGCTTTTTTGATAATCCTATAGCGGGCTTCCGAGGTGCTAGCATCCCGATTTTGCGTAACATAACGGATATTCACCCAGTCACTTGGGTCAGCTAGAACGCGATTGACGGGGTCAGCTGCCAGGGTAAGACCAAGACATTGATATCCGCACCGAGAGTTTTTTGTGAAAAGGCAAGTAGAATAGTAGTGTAAAAGACTGAATTCGTAGTGATGTGCATGATAGAGTGAGCGAATTCCAAGATCCTGCCTGGAGAATAGAATGTGGTGGTTGAAGAAACAGAAAGGATCGGCAGTGAAACGGAATTATAATGACGCGGTACTCACGTGCGGCGACCCCATCCGCCTGCCGTCACCGCCGGCGGGGTAATTTCAAAAGCGAGTAGTGCCAAACCTGGGGCAAAGACATATAATGTGATTCCCATTTCCTCCCTCTCTCACCGCAACCATGACATTCCAGCCAACCCCAGAAAGTTTGCCTCCAAAGAACGTACAGCTTAGACTCAGAACACCCCCAAATCTCCCGGTATATCGTCACATTCTGGTCAGTCTTCACTGCGTTTGTTCCCCGGAAACATTCTTATCTTTCTCCATTGTTAGAATCCCCTGGGGTTTCTTCTTCGTGGTGCTTTAATCTATCCAGACAGAATTGCTCTTTCCCACCCAGATACACCCAATCCAGTCCGATACACTTATGCTGTCTGGTATGTTACGCGACGCAAAGTACGACATCATATCAGTGATACTCTACAGGGCCCAACGCGTCCAGAATCTTGCATATGCACTCATCAGAGCAGGAATCAAGCCGGGAGACAGAGTAGCAGTCATTGCTCCAAATTCGTGAGTTTGACATTGCTGCGCAGAATGACCATGTCTCAATACCAAGAACAGGCCTATGGTAGCTGGTTCGTATGCTTGTTCGCTATATATCATTCTTGGATCCGATTCTTCTTTCCCGACACGTCAGACGCACTCCAAGGTGTCATTGCGGCTCGAGCTATTGTTACATGCATCAATACACGGCTAAAACATCACGAAGTAGCTTACATCCTCGGTGCGTTTTGAGCTCCCCGTTCAAGTGTCGTAATTCTGAACTTAAAGCTTGCTAACAGAACACAGTGAATCCAAACTCATTCTCATAGACCACGAGTACCTTCATCTCATCGAGGGATCGAACATCCCTTTCATTGTTTCGAACGATACTGGCCGGTCGGGTGACCCATATGAAGAGTTTCTGAGGGAAGGGAGACGCTTCAGCGCAGAGAAGGGCTGGCCTGGTCTTGACCCAGAGCCAGATGAAGATGCGGGGGCGGTCCTATGTTATACGTCGGTATCGTTAGCTGTCATTCCTGACCAAAGCTGATATTTAAACTAGGTCAGGAACGACTGGGAGACCGAAAGGTGTCCTTACCACTTTACGAGGTACGCATTCACCTCAGGCTGATTGATATCCGGCCTAACACCAGTGCTAGGGACGTACCTTGCGGCCGTTGCCAATGCATTTGAGACTAGAATGACCGGTGAATCGACGTATCTGTGGTCAGTTTACAATTCATTCAAATGCTATGTACCTACCTTCCTGTAGGATCTTGCCCATGTTCCACGCTGCAGGTTGGACATTCCCCTGGTCCATTACATTCGCTTTTGCATCCCAGGTGCGTCGAAGGGCGACCATATCGTTGTCTTTTCCTCTCACCTACTTATCCAGATCACAATGCGCACCGTAGACTATTCCAATATTTGGAAGCACTTCCTGCATTCCGGAGTTACGCATTACTGTGGTGCTCCTACAGTTCAGGTTCGTGTAGATCTCTACGTTCGCTTTTCTTGAATTGACTCTCGTTGTGCAGATTGGCATCGTCAATGACCCAGCTGCCAAAAAACTAGCCAACCCCATCCACGCCGTGATCGCGGGTACGTCTCCTCATTCTGTGAGGGATTTTGGAATGATTTACCTTGTATGAAAGGTGCCGCGCCAACTGCACACCTGATAGGCTCACTAGAGAGCATAGGAATACATCCAGTGCACGTCTATGGGCTAACGTGAGTACTGACAGCCATCCCTGGACCGTGATCATTCCGCTAACTTACCTTCATTAGTGAGGTAACCGTTCCTTTCATATTCCTTCCGCCGTAAGTATTCGAATCCCATTTCGCAGACATATGGTCCCTTCACGAAGAACTACGAGCAATCATCATGGGCAAATATGTCGCTGGAAGAGCGTTCCAAGCTCATGGCTCGTCAAGGACATGCCTTCGCAACTGCCGACATTGTTCGTGTTGTTCACAGACCAGAAGATGGTGAAGAAGGAAGCGGTGAATTGGTTGATGTTCCGTGGGATGGCAAGACCATAGGTGAAATCGTTACTCGGGGAAATATCGTGATGAAAGAGGTACTGAAATCTTCGGGTTCTCGTTTGCCTTCGCTGACGACTGCAAATAGTATTTCAAGGATCCTGAAGCAACCAAGAAGGCGTTCCAGGGAGGCTTCTTCCATAGCGGTGACCTTGCTGTGAGACATCCAGATGGCACCGTGGCCATAATGGATAGAAGTAAGGATATTATCATTTCTGGTGGCGAAGTGAGCAATACGATGTTAGCGCCTCGTACTTGAAGTTTATTCACATTTCTTCCTTTTAGAACGCATCCAGCCTTGCCATCGAACAAGGTGCGTGCAAGTAACCTTGAACTGCAATGGTTTAGTGCTGATATTTGTGGGATAGAGCTGGCAGCGCACCCTCATGTCCTCGAGGTCTCGGTTGTAGCACGAATTCACCCCAAATGGGGTGAACGTCCCATGGCCTTTGTCATCCTCCATCCCCAGCACGTAGACAAGTGGGCTGGCAAGCACAAGGAATTCGAACGCGACTTGATCAGACATGCGAAGACGAGATTACCCGGATTCGCTTGCCCCGAGTGGGTCGAAGTGGTTCCAGAGCTGCCTGTAAGTGTTTCTGTTGTGGAACTCTTTCCTTTTTTGACGTGTATGAAAGAAAACATCCACTGGCAAAATTCTGAAGACGGAGCTGCGAAAAATAGTCGCCAAACTGTAGATCGGCGATTGTGTGTCGTAGCTTCGGTGGGTTGACAGTGACAGTGAAAGGAAGAGAGTGATGCGATCACGTGTAATATTCTGCACATCGGGCGCGTCGTGCTCAGTTCAAAGATATTGGTTCAAAGTACAGTAATAGATACAGTGTGTACAGAAATGATGAGGACAATGGCCAGCGATCAATCAGATTTCTCGAGAACCTCCTGAGCCTTCTGCTTGGCTTCGTCGGAAGTGTTTGGGTCTGATATGAGCTTGGTTAGGCGTACTAACGATTCCGAGACGAACACATACTGTTGAGAGTGGCTTTGTAGCCCGCCTTGACTCGCTCAGGGTCGGGGTTTGGGTTCTTGCGAGACTGGGGAAGAGGCTCAGCGCTAGCACCGTGCTCGTCGAGGACTTCACGGGCGTGTTGCTTGGCTTCTTCAGAAGCGTTGTCGTCTGAGAGAATTTAGTGAGTGAGTGGCAGTACCACACATATCTTCCGCAAGACGTACTCTTCAAGGTTGCTGTGGGGTAACCGAGTCAGTACAAGGTCATTACGACGACAAGCGAGCAGACTGCACCTTTGTAACCACCAAGGACTTGGTTGGTGTGGGCATCACCGGTTCCAGAGTTAGAAGACATATTGAGAGAGTTGGTATGAGATGTGAAAGTTGGAGAAGCGAAGAACTGGAGTTCTGGGGAATTGCTTTACTTGCTGGGGTATTTATACCTGAGTCGGACTTGGTTATTCAACAAAGTCGTTGACAGTCTGGGGAGCAATCGGAACAGAAAGACGCGATCTGCAGCGTATGTTGAACGCATGAGTTCATTGTGACGGTATAAAGGAGCAGTGAGTTTAGCGACCGAGACAAGAGCTAGGGAAAGGATCGTTGATCGTGTGAAAGACGCGAGGACTTGTAAAAATTTTGACGGAATTGTGACGCGAGCGCTTTACGATTCATTGCCATGTCTTTGAACGCAATTTTCTTTGCCTTATCCGCTTGCCCATCTTTCAACCGACAGACAACCGATTGTATCGGTGTGAAGACAGTCTAGCGTTCTGGAGACTTATTTTAACCGTCAAAGTGCCGTTTGTGGGTGTCTTGAGCTCGTGAGTTTTCTTCGAAGGAGGCTCATATGTATGAAATCTTCGGGCTTCAGTGAATCGAGAACTTGTTGACAAAGTAGAATATCTTGTGGTTGCTTTGTTGGTTCCCCTGTGTCTTGACTCTTTCGAACCTGAGGCCTGAGGGATCGATCTGAACTACCTCAAAGTCGCAACTTGTGGCGTCACCTACCCCCCACCCCTGTTCAGGAATCTCCATCAGACGTCATAATGCTCGTCCTGAACTGTATAAAAGCCTGCTCACTCTGACGGAAATCTTCAGCAACTCAGTCGCTTCCAAACACTCCAAGTTTTCAACTTACACTCAATTCATCTCAACATGTCTGACTTCAAAGTACGTTTTTCATCGTTTTCTCTTTGTGGCCATGTAGCTTAACCGTTTCACGTTGTAGGCTGGTGACCGCGTCGAATACCAAGCTGTCGGCGGTGGCAAGAACGTCGAGAACTCGACCACTACTGGTGAAATCACCGAGGTCGTTGACAGCAAGAGGCCTGCTGGCACTCAAGGTGTCACAGTGAATGTGAGTTTTTTCAGTCACTCGCCGTCGATTTGCAGGACTAACGAGCTACGCTCAGGCCTCTGCCGATGACCCTCGCTATGTTATCCGCAACGACAACGTAAGTACCCCTTGTGCAACCCGCGTGGACTTCTGCTCAATAGACAACATTAGACTGGCAAGGAAACCGCCTACAAAGGTGCCAACATCCAGGGGTCCGCTTAGATTACAATCGGACTTGTACTTTGTATCAATAGTATTTTGTGAAAGCGGATCAAGTAAACATACTGTCATGAGCGGAGTGAACCAAGCTGTCCCAAGTAACTACAATGAAATCGTCCCTTTACTCAATAACCTTCCCGGGATTCATGATTCCCTTAGGATCGAACATGTCCTTGATCTTCTTCATCAATGCCAAACTAACTGCATCCTTGGAGTAGTGTAATGCATGCGTCTTCATTGCTCCGATTCCATGTTCGGCCGATATCGAACCACGATGTGAAGCTGTAGATGGCTATGAGTGGCCGATGTCAATGGACAGAGACCAGTACGTACCGACTATCTCATAGATAAACGGCTCTAGTGCATTTTGTATCTCATCCGTGTACGCATTTGCAACCACGTTCAAGTGGAGATTCCCATCGCCTACATGGCCGTATCCAATAACATGCTTGACTGCATCTGGACCCAGAAGCCCCTTCGACCGTAAGTGATTCCTAGTGGTGTCAACGACCTCCTTGAATGTGCTCAAAGGAACAGATATGTCGTATTTGTATGCTTTTCCTTCCTTGGATACGGCTTCTGTAACGCCTTCACGCAAAGCCCACAGAGAAGTGAACTGCGCAGGGGATTGAGCGAGGACACCATTGTTAATGAGGGGTTCGTCAGCGCTAAGGAGATCTTCTAGCAGATCGTTGAGTTTCTAAAAGCAAACAAGTCGGTCATTTGGTAGTAAAACGAAAAGGAATGTCCGTACCTCCTCATCGTGCTCACGTCTTCCGCCACTAGTCTCGACCAGAACGAAACATTGCGCGCCTTCAACCTCTTCATCGCTTAACGCACGACCTTGGCCATGTTTCACGGCAAGATCGTACGCCGTGCGGTCAATGAACTCGAAAGCGGAGAGGATCTCGGATAGTTGTCGTTTAACGGTTTTGTAGAGAGGTAGCACATTTTCAAATCGGGGAAGAGCAAGGATCACATTGTTAGAAGCCTGAGGTGCTGGTGGTGTGAGAATGGAAACACCGGTTATTATGCCGAGGGTTCCTTCGGCACCAATGAAGAGTTGTTTGAGGTCGTAACCCGTGTTGTCTTTTCTTAGAGTTGTTAGCTGGTCGAGGATTGTACCGTCCGGAAGCACAACCTCGAGTCCAAGCACGGAACCATGAAGGGAACCGTAACGTAGGAGACGAAGACCGCCTGCATTTGTCGATACGTTGCCCCCAATTTGACAGCTGTGCAAATATATTTGAGTTGAAAAAGAAGGTGCAACAGATATCCACGAGAACAGACCTGCCTTTGGCACCCAAATCAAGGGGCATAATGTGATTGTGTGGTGCGACATAATCTGTCAGACTTTGAAGGATGCAACCAGCATCTGCGACGAGGATACCTGGAAACGAAGATCAATGGGTCGAGAAATCAAATACAGAGTGAGGTGGACGCACCAGATACAGGGTCAAACGAGCGTACATTGCTCATATTGGCCAGAGATATAATGACTTCATCCTTGATAGGAACGCTGCCTCCGACCAGCCCGGTGTTACCACCCTGAGGAACGACACCAATGTTCTTTTCATGGCACCATTTGAGAATCTCGCTGACTTCCTTGGTTGATTTGGGCTTGAGGACTGTTGAAGCCTTGCCGCTGTATTTGCGCATCCAATCATTATTGAACGGTTGAACATCCTCCGAAGAAGAGTTTACTGGAGGAAGAGTTGAAATGACGGAAGTTGGGTCAAGAATCTTTGAAAAATGGTTGACATCTGCTGAAGAAACAGAGGTAAGAAAACGAGAAAGATGAAACGGCCTTGCTCTGCTGGTGAGACGGGCAGCAGAGAGTCTGAGCATTTTGGGAAGAAGGATGATTGCCGTGGGAATTGTACGTGTATGAGATTTCTTCCTCTTCCATGACGGACGACCAACAGCCCTCGTCGTCGTCGTCGTCGGCAGCGACGAACCGTGAACAGCAGCGCAGTAAACGGCTTTCAGGTTTCTTCAATCATCTTATTCACAGACGCGAACCCCCTGCTCCGATTCAAGAGGAATCACCTTCCGAGCCAAAGTCAGAAGATCCCCCACAGCCCGCTCCTGCAGTTCCTCCTCCTCGTCTTCCTCCTCCGACACTCCAAGAACTCGGCCTTTCTCTCTCTGTAGTCACTGCTGACTTGCATCCTTCACATTTCACCACACCACCTTCCAGCGGCGCCTTCCTTTCCCCAAACTATCTATTGCTTTGTCATGCCCAAGGGCTCGACGTTTTACCCATCACATCTCCCCCGGAACCACAACCTTTACCTCTCATTAGGAGAGTTAGCTTCAAGAGTATTGTGGTGATGGAGCAACGTGGCGTGTTGGTCGCCATAGCCGGCCGCAGGGACGGCGTACGTGTCTATGCTCTAGAAGAGATCAGGAAAGCCGTGGAATGGCGGATAGATGTGCAGATCAAACGAGAAAAGGAACGACAGCGGAGAGAGCAAGCAAAAAAGCTGGCTTCAGCTTTTGTTATCGAATCTCGCATCTCTACCGAGAAGGCAAGAAAGCCTAGCTCGTCTACTCCACCACCCGGTGCCCAGACATCTGCCAAGGTGTCCATGCCTCGCAAGAGCTCACATTCTTCCATGACCACAGCTTCCTCAACTACACCTACACAACCTACTGCTCCTCCTGTTCCCTTGATACCCAGAACGCCGACCATACGTAAGACCAAAACACCGCCCCGCAGAGCACCCAACGGTTCAACCTCACAATCACAAATACCAGAACCATCCGGTCATCCTCCACCATACACACCGCCGTCTACAGATTATTTCAACCAACAGTCGACTCCGGCTCCCATCAGATCCACGCCCACGGTCTCCATCCGTGCCCGTGCTGCATCAGTGTCAGAGGTCCTCAATGCACCTCCAGTCACTCGGATAAATACAAATACGGATGTGGATCTTCCACGAGATCCGGATGCCAAAGACGGTTGGACAGAGTCGAGTGATGACGAAGCTATCAACATCGTTGCTGCCGGTTCCAGCGGCAGTCAGGCTTTGGATGAGAGGACAAGTGCAATCCACAATTCTCCTACAAATACACAAGTCACTGCGACTACCCCACAAATTACCACCACTCCTTCTCCTACACATAGACGCTCCCTTTCACGCCGGAATAGGCCCGCAAATCTGGACCTCAGTCTGGCTGTTTCCAATCCTCCCATTCCTTCTGAACAGCCTTCACCCGCGCCCACACTTCTCACACTCAGACAGGCATTGGCTACCAATGGTCCTGCTTCCGAGTCAAATCAAGAAAACTCTGGTGGCGATCCTGACGATGACGACGATGACGATGGAGAAATCAGTCTTACTCAGGCTTTGCTAGAAAGCCGGATGCCAGACCTTCCTCCTCCAGGTTCGACGCGACCGCAACAGCCTATATTCCTCTCTTCATCACACAGCCTCCTCGACGAGCCTGCTAGCCCTCGTCCATCAGATGCCAACTCTTCGCTAACTACACGAAGCGAAACAGTAATGACGTCCTCCACCAGCAGCAACAATCGGAGACGTCGATGGTCACTCATGATTGGAGGCTCCAGCAGCAATCCCAACGTCGATCAACAAGTTCCCCAATCGCCCACCTCCGCCTCATTACCAAATACTGCTGATGCAGCGACACCACCACGAGAACATCGCAGTCCCAACCGTCTCAGTCGTTCTCGTTCACATAGATCTGGTACCTCTCCCACACCTACTAGACGGCCAGCTTCTGCTAATGCAGAGACTGCCCCCCGTTCCGCCACGCTGGATCTACCACCTCCACTTCCGCAAGAAGGTTCCGCTTTAATACCTTCAGCTTCCCGTTCGCGGTTTATACCACGGATTATCAGTAATGCTCTCCACAATATTCGGTCAGAAGACAGACCTTCCACGTCTCCGGGCCCTGAGAGTGATACTAGAAAGGCTACTGCTACCTCTTTGGTGTCACCACCACCTGCTGCCAAGTTGGAATATGTCAAATTACCCGGTACAAAGGGCTCACTCATGATCAAGGCCGTAGAAACGGCCAAGAAGAGGTTGGTTTTCACAAGAATTTTCGTGTGGGAATAGCTCTAATTTCGCTCCTCTATTCTAGTTTCCTTGCCATTTTGTGCGGTGAAAACGGAGAGAAGGTCGAGTTGTTTGCTGGGACTTATAGAACAGCATTAGGCCTTTCCCGGACCTTTATACTTCCGGATTCTCCTCGTTCTTTGGAGTTACAGCTCCAAGGTGATGATTTGGTGGAAGTATTCTTGGTCTTTTCACAGAACGTGTTTGGCCTAGAACCAGCCACCGTTAGAGTTCGGGAAGTACGAATAGGTCGTGCGGAGCGAAGGGCAGCCAGACGGCGAGCTCGAGAAGCACGTGCAGATGCTGCTTCTGCTTCTGCAGCCAATGATTCCGAGGCTCAAGGGGAAGAGGAGACCAATGTCAATGTCAGCATTGGTGTATCCATGCCAGTAGGCTCTACTCTAGTTGCTAATGGTGCCGAAGCATCTGGACCACAGACACCAGCTCTTATTCCAAGCGAACATCCACAACAACAGCAGGAAGATCGGGACCGGGCAAATTCAGCGGAAGGCAATGCAGATGACACCGGCACGCCTGCCGATGGTGGAACAACATCCGCTCTTGCACATGCCGAAGAGCTTGTAGCTTTAGCTACTGCTCGCATGGGACCATATACAACGTTCCAGCAGCTGTCATTTGCACCGCAGTTCCCGCTAGCATCAATTGCCGACGAGTATGTCATTCCTCCGACCTATCCCGACTTCGTCCAATATCGGGAAGCGTACGAACCTGAAGAAGGAAATGCCAACAGCACAGCGTCAGATAGCCAAATTGTTGAGGTTAACGCCGGTGTAAATGGTCATACGAGTGGAAACGCTAGCGAGAGTAGCAGTGCAGATGCTACACAAGTACAGTTCTCGCCTCCTGGACTTCCTTTACCTACGCCGACCGCCCCTTCAAAGTGGTATTATCGAGATCCAAAAGGTGTTGTACATGGTATGTGTCTTCTTGTTTTGATGTACCAGTTAGCTCAATAGCGATATCCAGGCCCGTGGAGAGCATCGCTCATGCAATCATGGTACAAGGACAGCTTGTTGCCTCCCGATTTACCCGTGCGGAGAGAGGAAGACACCGATTTCATGCTTTTGAAGGAATTGCGACAACAAAGCGTCGATCCAAGCCATCCCTTTAGTCCTGCCCCAGCCAATTCAATACGTGCTCCAACATTATCGACAGTTCCACCTTCGCCTGCACCGATAAAAGCTCAGAACAGCGAATCCTCTACCATTCCAGTCTATAAGCCGACAGATAAGCCGCTGCTGAAACCTATTTCCTTACTTGCTCAGCCACGCCATTTCGGACCGCCCGCGCTATTCTTTTCTTCAAGAGGGGGACACAGCACTACTATCGTCGATGCCCGAGGAAGGTCTGTTCTCAAAGAGCGATTTTTCTGGAGTGAAGACGAGACTGGCGACAATGACACGAAGCCTACTTCACTCACTGGGGGTCGTATGGGAGATGTGAAACGTTTAGAAGCAGTTGATATCAAGGATCGCTCAGTGCTCATAGCTATGCGACAAGGAGGCGTGGAAGCTGTCGATTTATCAGATGCTCTGTTGAAGCCTGCTGATGACTCACGGGGCGCACTTCCTCAGTTCAGCCCAGCACCCTCAAGCGTTAATCGGAGAGCGCCCTTTGTTTGGAGAATCGGGACACCAGTCTCTTCGTCATCAAGCTCCCAAACCTCGACAGTCCTGTCAGGTTCGTCGACAAAGCAACATAAAAGCGGCCTCAGTAGCCATAGTATTACGATGGCTCGACCTTCTAAACTCACACCTTCGGTCAAGTCGCCTGCCGGAAAGACAGAGTTCAGCGTTGGAGGGGATATGGACTCGGAGTTTCACGATGAAGTTTTGTTTTTGGGCCGGAGGGAGGATGAAATTTACATCTGTGAAAGGAACGCAGGGTCGTTCAGGATACTGAGGTTAAGTCCAGTTGTGACGAACTCCTCATGAGCTACTTATGGATAGACACGCATTCGGAGAAACCATACCACTGAATAATCTGACACTCCCATGTATCTTTAATACTATACTGCAACGACAGGGAATATACTACGTTGAGATGGGAATGAATTAAGACGTTTTTTTTAAAAAAAAGAAAAAACAATTTTTCAGTCCACAGACTCCGATTGACCCGGGTAACCAAACAAACCCAACCCAACCCTACTTGACCCCAACCCCAATCTCGGAGTAGAGAAACATGGTGCAGTAACATTCGTACTTTGCTTTACCCCATCAGATTGATATTGAAGTACTCTACAGACTCTTCTCTTCCAAGATGCGGCAGGAAATTCGGTCAAATTTCATATTCAAGGGGCCATCCCTCCAGATGTGCAAGCTCAATTGCGCCAGTCCATAATGGTATGCTGTACAATGCATATTTCAAGTTCAGAGTGCTCAATAGGTCTTTCTAGGCTCTGGGAGGGCAGATAGAAACTGCAGTTCCGGACCAAGGGATAGTTCTTGTTGAGCCTGAAGCCACCGAACAGGAGAGATTGGTGATCCATCAAACTAGACCGGACTTGAGACTCCATGTGGTCCCCTACACCTATATCGACGCATGCAGAATGGCAGGGGTCATTTTCAAGCGCATCTTTGTTGAAACGGAGGCGGAGCTTCCAATGCCTATGCACATACACGACAGTATCGCAAATCCAAAATTTCGAGAAGAATTATCTGAGCGCATCCTCGTGAGTGGCAGATCCTCATTACAGTTCAATGAAGAAAGCTCATGTTCCTCCGTAGTTCTGTGGAGGTAATCCATACGTACCCATGGAAAATGCTCGCGTCATTATTGCGGACCCACAAACCCATGTCTTTACTCAGCTGATCAAGATGTCCCATCACACCCCAAACAAATATGTGGAATCTCTGGACTGGATTAAACGTTGCATTGAACGATCAGAGGTTCACTTCACACCCCATGTCTATAAGAACCCAGGCGGAAGACGTGCAGGAGAGGAGTGAGTTGGCACCTTTGTCTAGGGAATCCTCGCTAACTGTTACATCCTCTCAGGCGAACCCAATTCACGGACGACGATGAACACCGATTATGCGAATGGATTGCACTCAAGATACCCTACAAAACAACCGGCGGAAGGACAGGCAATAAACTCTACATCCAGTTATGCGAGATGGTGAAATCTACTCTTCTTCCAGCAACTTTGTTTACTCAGAACCTGATCTAGGTTGACACTCCAGGTTATGAATGGGTTCGTCGACACACCTGGCAGTCATGGCGCGAACGTTATAAGAAGAATGCAGAGAGGCTCGACCGGATGATTGACAGCATCGTCACCCAAACAAAGCCCAATCCCGGTGATAAAGGACAGTACGGCTATGTTCGTCAAGAGGAAGATGACAAACCGAAGAGGAAGCGCAAACGAACGAATCCAAAGACGTCGCAACCTCAAGAGTTTGTCGTTGGTTCCAGCGGTCCACCGGGACCCCATCCAGTCCCACTAGGTCACCCAGGACTTCCGAAGACAATCTATCCGCCTAGGGACCATCTCCCAGTCCCCTTTCTACCAGGCATGCATCCGCCTCCACCACCGAGGCCTGCTTCCGGTGCTGAAGAGGAAGGCGAATGGGATGTCGTCCTTGGAGCAGACTCACCTCCGGTGTGGGCCAAACGCAGGGCGTCGGACGATGGAGGTGACGATGGGAAAGGACAAAAGACAACGTGTGTATTTCTTTCTAGTCACACATTGACCTTCGCTCACTGAAGCTTAGGGATGACGACGACGAAGAGTCAACTACTCAACAAACTATGCAAGCAATTGCTGTCGTTGCGGAGCATGTCATTGATCAGAGCCTACGCGCTATTGCTGATCAGTTCAGGTTCACACTTGGCGAAGTTCGAGAGTATTACGATAAATGCGGAGATATGGAGCGCACCAGCAAGCGTTTTCAGAAGATGCGAGAGCATTTGGCCCTCCTACCTGACGACCCCTGATCACGCCATGAATTGTTGTTGTCTTTTCTTTTCTTTGGGATACATTGCAGTCTACTGTGTAGCTAAATTATAGTGGAAATCAAGGCATATCAAACTCCGTCAAAAGCTTATAGTCTGCAGCTCGGACAGGTGCAGAAGGACTGTCAAAGAGTTTCCGTTTCCTACAAAAAGATGCTGTGCTTCACCAAATGATACAGAGATAAAAAGAACGCACTTTTCACCCGCGGCAGCGGATGGGAATGAACCAAATAGATCGGGGTGCTTGGGCAACGGTGATTCGCTAACGAAGTTGTCAGTCTCGCTGAGTAGGCAGGTAAGTCTGGACATACGTGAAGTACGGATGCTGCAGTGCTTCCTCTGCTGTTATTCTTTGGTCGGGGTCATAGGTTAAGAGTGACATTAGAAGATCAAGTCCAGCAGTCGTAAGATACTGAAACTTCTGGCGAAACTGGTGTGGTTGGGGAGAAGGTAGATTGACGGTCTTTGCCATGGGAAGGGTGAAGTATCCGGGCCAAGAATTCTGAGTTGGTGGACCTAACAATTTGAAGATCATTGAAATCATTTCAAGCTCAGTCCTAGCTTGAAATAGTGGTTCCTTGAGAAGGAGTTCTGCAAATATGCAGCCAACGGACCACATGTCAACTGCGGTCGAGTATGTTTCTTCTCCGAGGAGAATCTCAGGAGCTCTAGGGCGCGAATGAGCACACAAAATAGTAGCTATACATCATTACTTACCGATACCAGAGTGTCACCACAAGCTGGGTCATCCCACCGACTCCTACTGGGTCTCCGTACCGCCTTGCCAGACCAAAGTCAGCGACTTTGATAGTCCCTCGGTTGTTCATTAAAAGGTTGCTCGTCTTCAGATCCCGATGGAGTATCCAGTGCTCATGACAGTGTTTCACAGCTGAGAGCAACTGCATCATCAGTGTCTTGATTTCGGATTGTAGAAATGGTGCAGGCATCAGGGTCAAAAGAGACTTGAGATCGTGTTCTATGAAATCCATCACAACAAAGACTCTTCGGCATCCAATAAAAGAGTTGAATTGGCGTTGTAAATATGGAATCATAAAACAGTACACACGAGAAGAAGATGTAAAACGTACTGTGTTAGTGTCTCCCCAACCACCACCTCTCGAATGCCCACCACATTCTCGTGTCGACACGACATGAGCGCATTTATTTCGCGTAAAGCGGTTATTGGGAACCCATTCTTCTCTTCATCGAGCTTGAGCTTCTTGAGAGCAACAATGTCGCCGGTCTGCTTGTCCCTTGCTCGAAACACGACCCCATATGAACCCTCTTCGATCTGGTTCAGTCTTTCGTAGGAATAGACTGATCTGGAGGGTGTTATGGGAAGATGTCTTGTTCTCGGCGGTACATAGACGCTATGTGATGGTCGAACAGCTGTCGACGAGGGTGCAGGTGTTGAAGTAGGTGTGCGGTCTGGCGACCTGGAAGTTTTTGGTTTGACTCGACGCTTGGGCTGAGGGTGAGATACAGGCTGAGTATCTCCTTCATCGCTGTCATTTTCTTGCTGCCATTTCGAACGTTTTCGCGACGGTGTTGATGGACCTGCCTCTGGGTGTGTCGACATGGCGGCTATTGAACAAGTCTTGCCCGCGCCAATCCTGGACTCGAACTCTCACTAGCATCGTCAACAGTGAATCCAGCAAACCCTTTGGGTAGTTCTTATTGGTACTAATGTCCTCGAAAATGAATATACCGACTCGTAGGCCTCAGCTTGACTGGCTTCAATCACTGCGACGATTTGATGCAACTTCAGAGGTTCAAATCAACCCAAATTACGAAGACGTCCTCATAAATCACAACACTATTGAAGGCGCGAATCGAAATGGTCCCCATAGGCCGCTAGAGCAAGAATCGACGATAAACTCTGCGGTCTGAGAGCCCAAAGGGGCTGCATCGACGACGACGAATGATCGAAGCGGGGAAATACTGTCTTGCATTGTCAGTGAAACCTCTCGCATGCCATCGGTCATTGTGGAGACAAGACATTACACATTTCTCGCCTCATAGATCTGGTAGTGACGAGGAACAGTATGCAGAGAACAATGTGGCGCCTCCTACTACTAGGGTATAAATACAAGAGCAGAACTCGTCCAAAAGCCATCATCAATCAACTCTCTCAATCTCATACACTCAATCAAATCCCAAGCAATCAAATTCACCATGTCTACCAACGACGCTCACACCAACCAAGTCCTCGGTGGCTTCAAGGCTACGTACGTTCTATTGCCCGATGCTCTCTTTTAATCACTAACCTGGTCTTTTAGATTGCACAGTATGATTCACCAGCTCCCTTGGCATTGCCGCCTTCTGACAGCTTTATCCAGATGACAAGACTTCCGACGAGGCCAAAGCTCATGCTCGAGAGGTCCTCGACCAACACAATGTCTCCGAAGAGGCCGTAACAAGTGGCGGATCAAGCGACGCCCATACGAACCACGTCCTCGGAGGATACAAAGCCACGTAGGTGTATTTTCTCCTTCAGAGTCTTTGAAAGCTAAATTCGCTATTCCCAGGCTGAAGAGTTAGTCTAGAATTGTTGACCTATACGGTGTTCAGAATTCTAAGCCGATTTTTTTCAGACGACAACGCTTCTGAGGAGGCCAAAGAGCATGCTCGCCAGGTTTTGGATGAGCACGGCGCCAGCACCGAGCCCCTACCCCAATCCAAGAGGAGTGACAACCCTGATCCTGAGAGGGTCAAGGCTGGCTACAAAGCCACACTGAACAGTGCGTATTTTTTGACGTCGAATGACTGTTGCTTAAATAGCCAATAGACCCCAAGGTTTCCGACGAGGCCAAGCAGAAGGCAGAGAACTTCCTCCAGGAGAACTGAACGCGCCTTATGTAGCGATTGTATACTTGTAATAACGGACTATGCATACTTAAGGACTTACTGCTATCTAAATTCCACTATTTGCCACGTACTTGCTGTTCGAGACATTTTAAGAAATTTTGTCGTTCTTGGCCCACATCCCATTGTTCCTCTTTTGACTTCTGGAAGAACGGTTCGACGCATGTGCTGGCTATAGTTGTAAACAAGCCCTCTAATATCCACCTTAATCTTGGTCCTGTCATTTCAATCGCCGGTTCAGCATTAATCTCTAGGAGATTTACTTGGAACTTCTTTTGCGGGTCCGGAGAGTGCGTCACCATAAAGTCGACACCAAACAGCTCAAAGGCATTCGGCAGTGGCTACCCAACACCTCATCAGCTTATGTACTCATGAGAGCAAAGATTTATTACCTGAAAATTGACCGGATCCCTTAATGCAGCAGCAAAAGTTTCTGCGAGAATGTTTTTCATTTGGTCCTTCAAATCGCCAATATCGTCCTCAGTAAAGACAGCATCGCCTGATCCTGACAAAATACGGCAGCCAGCTAATTCGTCCAACAACCGCACGCCTTCTTCTCCCCTATCACTGACCTGGAGGCAGGTATTCGTGAGATGACGTGCCAAATCGATGTTGCCTAGCTCAGACGCTGGATCCTGGTATGGTAGTGCAGAGAAGAGTGCTAGCACACGTGTATACAAGTATAGTGACAATGCCCCAGATGCAACGCAGTAAGCTCTGAGGTGAAACTAGGAAGGATTACATCAGAAGATATATCAGTGTGAGTTGTATGTGCGACCTACCTTGTGACCACGTAGAGCCTCTGGTTTCGGCTTTGTGTCGTCGTTCAATGGGATCTCGGAGGGATCAAGAAGGAGAGGACAAGCAAGATATTCCTGTGATCATGAATATTGAGTATAAAGAGTATCTTTTGCTACTTAAGATTGGTACAAACCTGAATAACGAAATGGCGCAGCTGAGAGGTTACTATGCCAGTCGCGCTGTCCTCATCGTTCTCGTGGACATCGTCGTCGTCGCTTTCCTCAAATTCTTCAAAAATTCCCTCCAGAGTAGCACGGTCGTTGAACAGCCTGATCCCATTTCCTCTATCTGCCATACCTCTAGATACAGCGAGGATGAGGACATTATAGAAGATTGAACCTAGGCTTGACTCAACGGCTTCAGAATCCACCACTTTTGGTTATTTTCGAGTTCTTCTCCTAGCTCCCAAAGTTCATCGGCAAAGATCTCATCGAGTTCATCAGCGAATGAGATCTCGATTTCAAAAGTCCGGGGCCATGCGTCTTTGAGTAGCGATTCTGGCTTCTTGGTCAAGAAGGACGAGATACAGCGTGATAAAAAGTGCTTCCTGATCAAACACTTGCGAAAAGTGTATGATGAAGACAGAACGGATTCTCGGCGCGTGTTGACGAGTTCATGATCAATCTCGTCGTATGATGACCATTGCAATGAAGAACCGGAAGTTGCTGAAGATACGATTTGACACTCTGGATGAAGATGAAGAAGAGCATTGCGAACGAGAGAATCAGTGAGAGGAGCATTTGGCCAGATGACTTGAGCTACAAATGGGGCAGGCTCAGAGGCCATGGTGGTTTCTTGTCAAGGGGCAGAAAAATCCGCGTGGTGCCGAAATCACAGGCTAAACAGCCGAGTCGACGCGACAGTCACACTGACGACAGGCTTGAGAAAAGTTTTACCACAGTTTTACCTGGTCGCGAAGCTGGCGTTCGGCTGGCTCTCGCTCTTTCTTTTCGACGTTCATGGCCAGCAGCAATTACATCTTCTCTCTCCAGCCGACCTTCACCCAAGGACTCATCTTTGGCCAGCTTTCAATTCTCGTTCTGCTCTACCTCATTCTCAAGTATCTGTTTCTCGATTCTACCAAATATCCATTCGAAACCTCGTCATATCACCCCAAAGTCAGCAGCGAAACCTTTTCAAAACATCAACGAATAATCTCCCAACGAGCAACCAATGAAAATCCCGAAGACGAGTCCGCAGAATGGTTTAATATCCTGTTACACCAAGTCTGTTCATGACGCGCTTGTCACCGAATAGTATCTGACATTTTCGGGCAGGTCGTGGACGTTTACAGGTCAAAGTTGAGGGATGACATGCCTGGTATAGACGGTGATGAGATTGCTCGTCGGAGACTCGAAGAGTACGCGAACAAGATACGGCCAGTAGGATTCTTGGTGAGTTCTCAATAACAGTGGACATAATGCGGGTACTGACTGCCTCTTGCCCCCAGGATCCCATTGTAGTGCACTCAGTTAACCTAGGCTGTTCAGCGCCCCGACTATATAACGGACGGCGACGTGCGCTTCCTAAAGACCAACCTCCCGTGAGTAGCGAGACTCGGTCAATGCGAACAACGCTCACCGTCTGCTAGGAGATTGAATTTGACCTCGACTATGCGGACTCAATATCAGTGTCGCTCTCCACCTCATATCTTTTCAATTATCCTATGCCGTCCTTCGCCCGACTTCCCGTTTCGCTGACAATATCCCTTTCCCAGTTCAAGTCCTCGGTAAGTTAAAGACTGGTCATTTTAGCTTTTTGACCTAGGCTTATACTTGCGACAGATATCAATCATTCCACCCGCGCCAACATCACCCGCACCAGTTTTAACCTTTACAATATCTCCCGAATTCACCCTAGATCTGACCACAGCGTCTCTAATGGGTAGCCGCGCCAAATTGGCCAATGTCCCAAAACTTCACGAGTTAATTCAACACCAGGTGCATCGAGTCCTCGCATCGAGAGCGACATGGAAGGTTGTCCTTCCTGGCTTAGCTACTGTTGCTGAGGCCAAGCAGGAAATCAAAAAGGAAATGAGCTCTGAGCAATAGGGACTTTGTAGTATCGGAAAATGACATGCCTCGCCCATCGTTTACATACCCATGTACTGATATCCTTACTGTTTATTTACATTACCGATGTATATCTATTTAGGCCAGACGCCAGGACTAGCAGGATCTGAACAACACGTTGCTAAGAGCGCTATGCAAAATCCAATTGCAACCACCCGCTACTACTGTAGTCTGGGTAGAGACCGATACTATTTCGAAGAATACCGTACATAATGATCAAACACCAATTTCATCTAACCATTCCTCGATTTTAACAAAAGTCTCCTGCCCTTCTGTATCACCAACGGTAAACACATCAACGCCCCCATCTCGAACCAATCTATTCTTGACCTTTAAAGCCTCCATTTCTTGTGGCGTGGCAAAGACTGCGATAGGAAACTTTGGTTCAAAGTTGAATTCTGGTAAGGGAGTTGATAGGATGTCGACGTCGTCGTTCGATGGTGGTGGAGAGATGAGTATTAATCCTGTTGCGGGGTGAGAAGAGATGTACTGCTGAGTGATCAGACAAGACGGCCCCCGAGCGATGATGACTGGAGCAAAAGGAATCATACACAGCCGTATGGCGGATTGTAGTTCTGGAAACAAACTTAAAGTCAGCCACAACAGCTGTGGGCTGTATGAATGGTGCTCACCTGATTCAAAATGCTTTAACATACTTTGGGAGTCGTTACTACCCGCTGGAGGCATAGAGACATCGACATCCAGACAAGTGTATCCTTTGTCGGCGTACATCCGGGAGAAGACGTCCAAACTGAGCGACGCAGTTTAACATTGATAAACAGAAAGAGAATTCTGATTACCCTCCTCGAGAGGCTAAAGGATGCCATTTTGAAGCAGATACGAAGACCAATGGGGTAGGAACCAGTCGAAATGCTGTCTTTGAAGGCTCGCGAATGAGATAGCTTGACGTCGACATGGCCATTACACGACAAGAAAACGGTGCGAATGGTGATCCTGAAAGATACCGAGAAGCTTTCAGGCCGAAATTTTTGTAGATTGAGAACATCGTGGTTCGAGGTTAAGCGCGACGACCAACAAATTTTGACAGGAATTCTTTTGCTCCTTCCCACCATGTCCGCTGCATCCTCAAATATCGTCTTTGACGATATATTCACCATTAATGCCATAGACAAGGAAGGTAGAAAGTTCGATCGAGGTCCGTATTCACTAGCTCTCTTACGCCTCTTGTACGATTGAAATCAAACGCAGTTTCGCGACTGTACGCGCATTCAAAAAACTACGACATGGACCTCACTTTGGATTACAACATTGAACTTTTCCCTCTTCAAAACGGCCAAAACTTTGCTCTAGCATTGGCGTCTTCATTACAGCGAGGAGCACCTGGAGCTGGTGCCAATGATCCTGGAGACGACGAAGATAAAGACACAGACGTTTGGAGACCTGATGGAAAAGGCCGTAAAGGGCTCGAAGAGGACTATGACTATGTCATGTACGGAAAAGTCAGTACCAACGCGGTGTTCTTCGGTGAATCCGGGATATATCTAAGATACTTTTGTAGGTTTACAAGTTCGATGGGGGAACTTCTGAATTTGTGTTAGTGCCTCAAGCTCGATCATTGTTACCGTTGCTCACAAATCCTATACAGTACCGCATATGCGTCCTTTGGTGGCCTTCTTATGTCCCTCACAGGCTCCTTCCGACATATGACCAGTATAGTCCTTGGTGACCCGATATACATCCTGCTACGAGTATAGACTGCAAAACTCCTCTTTCCACTAATTTGTCACTCTTGAGGTCAATCAAAATGCGGGTTCAGTATCGAACTGACAAATGTTGTGTATATTATTGCAACGAATGAGCGAAAGCCAGAAAGCATATGGAACGGCGTTGCTAAAAAAAGCGAGATTGATTGTACAATTAACGGTCTGAGTCCCAAAAAGATACTCTTCACAACTAGCAATATTAAGATAAATGAGAAAGATAATGTCGAGAGCCTTTAAACAGCATATGTCAGATAAAGCCAAATGGTATTAGGAAAAAGATCGTACCAAATAGCAAGCAGATCTCCTTAAGCTTTTAGATCTCGTAATTTATCAATCACTTCAACCATATCAGCATCGTTGCAAGTCCAATATTCGTCACCGCTTCCCCAAAAGCGTTTACTCTTCATCCTGATATCGACCTGCACGCCAGCAGTAGGACGCTGAGAGGGCCGAGTCGGAGTGGGCGCTTCGTAATCTGAAGCGGGGAGAGATGCGGAGAGGTCATGATATCCAACGCCAAAAAACTGGGTCAGTTTGGCAGCTCTGCGTCTACGTTCCTGGAAACTTGACCGGAGCTTCAAGCTATCCAAATCCAAAATAGAATCCTGGTCGATGTCCCGTTCCTTGACGACAGCTCCAGAGCTGTATTTCGATGCGGAATCGTCAAAACCGACAGACTCTGCAATTGAAATACTCGAGATGGACCGTACTTCCTCAATATCTTGAGATCCGCAGTCCCGGCTCTGCTGTATCCGAGTTGGTAATTCTGAGGTGGGTGTCAGCGGCCCTTGCTTTTCGTGTTCGGGGCCGTATTGCTGCTCCTCAGACGTCTTGGACTATACAAGTTGATGTGTATCAGCGAAGCGAGCAATGAAGTCGACTTGTGTGAAAACATCACCTCTTCCCTGCGTGTTTCCTGTTCACGCTCTTCCGAATGTATTGCACGGGCTTCCAAGCCAAAATTCTGAACATGACGACGATGAAATGAGACGGCGTCCTCCCGTGTCGTCCCTGCCACAGAGTCGAACTGACTCTTTGTTCCAGTTGGATATGGTAAGTTGGGAACAGTAGAACGTGTTCTCCGTAACGATTTGCCTGAGATACTCCGCCAAGAGGCAGAGGCTGGTACGGCGTCGATACTCTTCCTGAACCGTGCATCGTCGAAATGGTGCTTTGGCGGAGTGCAAGTAACAAGTTCCACAGGTATAGCCTCGCCTAGATGCCGGCGAAGTTTAGCCATACGGGCGCGCCGTATTTGCTCTGGAGACATCTGGACTGGCGTCGAGGGTGTTGGAGGTGCAGAGAGAGTTGTTAAATTAGTTTTTTGTGACGGGTGCTTTAATGACACGGGAAGCGGCGGCGGTTGAGCATGGTCATGCGCATCTGAGGAAATGGAGCCTCTGATATCGGGTTGCGAGGGAACCTTGCGTGCGACCTGTCTACGTCGACGAGAAGAAGCCTGCGACTCGGCGGTGGAGATGGATGACAGGGATCTGCGATGGAATGAACATGTGCTGGAATTGGGAGCACCCCGTGGATGCTTAGCAGAAGTTTGTGTCGGAAGTGAAGGCACTTCTCCGAATACTCTACTGAGTTTACGTGTTTTCCGAAGGAGCTTTGCTTTCTCCTCTGCGTTCAACTCGTTGACTGTCGGAGGAACGGGTTCATTGGATATAGGACTAGTACTGTTCATGTGAACAGACGAGGTAGAAAAGAAGGGACTGTGAATTGGGGAAAGAGGAACAGCAGAGGTGGTGGGAGAAGAGGGAAAGGATGGTGGCAAATATGTGGACGAACTAGTAGGAGAGGCGGGACCAAGAGAGGATATAGTACTACTAATAGTACTTGCTGTCGCATTAAATCCTGACTGGCTGCTTGATTTCCTGCCGGTGGATGACGAAGTCGACAGAATCCTCAGAGAGAGCCTGTTTCGGAACTTGCGTTTCGACTGCTCACTGCTGTTAACGGCGCTGCTCGACATCGTCGTCCACGTCGTCCACAAAGAGTGGAGCAACGAGCATTAACCGAGACTGCGAAAAAAGATTTCCAATGAATATCATATCTTAACCGAGATTACCTTTCCCGTAATCGTGGTACCATTTCAAGTCGCGTTCCGATCACGAGCTGTTGAAAAAACAAATTTCTCAAGGAACATCTCCAGGCAATCTCCAGGAATACTCCTACACTATCTCGTACAGTACAGTCTCCATTAACAGCAGATAACAGTCTATCATAAACTCCCAAGTAGTATCATAACCTTTATTCATCAATAGTAGTGTTCGTCCGATGTTTTTCAAATCCCAAAACAGATGGCAGTCGTACTAGTGACACTCGTTGTGCACACCGAGTCTTGTTCCATTCCTCTGCCTCTTCCTCCACATTGGTCTCTTGTGCAGTGTAAAATTTCTCGTGTGAGCCCGACGGCGAATCTTCACTTCCTCGTGGTAAAGGTGACCCATCCTCTGAAGTTCTCACAGGCAACTCTTCATCGGCGTTCGTTCCGACTTGAAGACTTCCACGACTCCCACTGCTAAAGCTGCCGTGGAAAGTGTTATCAGTCGTACTAGAAGTGTTCAATAGATCGGAAGTGTCGATATCGTCAGCGGAAGGCCATTCCGGTCCAAAGTCTAAAGCCGAATGGAATGATTGGAATGACTCGGCCGTGGACTCTGGTCTGTGTAGGGAACCTCGAGAGGGGGAATAAGGCATTTGGGGTATTGGTATTGGTGGTGAAGCGCTAGTATCCGATTCATGATAAGAGAGCGTCATACGCGGCACGGGTGGGGTACTATGTTGTCGCTGTGTCTGAAGCTGTAAGGTTTCCGTCGCAACCCGCAGCGCGATTTTCCTAGCACGACTCCAATCTTCGGCCTCCGCAGCCACATCCCGCAAGAGGACATCTCGATGGCAAGATAACCTCGCAAGGTCTAGACGCGTTTGCATAACTTGCTTGGCTATCTTCTGTACAGCCATGACAAGTCTCTCGCGTGTGGCTCTTTGAAATGGTGTCAACACGGCAATGTTGCGCACAAATCGGATATCGGTGTCGAGCTGAGTTCGGGTAGCTGATAACTTGGACTCCAACGCCTGTACTTTGGAAAGAACCACTCGAGAGCGCGACGGTAGTTGCTGGTTATTTAACACCGATTCTGGCGAAACGGGCAAGGAATTGGGTTCGCTGGAGGAGGTCGATTCATTGGGTCTAGGACTGCCATCTGGTGAGGCACAACGACCAGCGACTAGATCCGCCTTGACCTGGTCAAATGTAGCTATGAACTGGTCTGCACCATCAATCTCAGGCGCCTCAGGCACATCGATATCACTGCTCGTGCTAGCCATAGTGACCCTGCGAGCCGGTTTCTTTACGGGTGTCACTGTAGCGCTGTCACCCGACAGCATGCCCATCAGATCATGAGACGCATCAATATCCCAATTCTTGACCTTGTGCTGTCCCTGGCTGGCGTGCTGTAGGTCGTGCAAGTGCGAGGTAGCAGCAGCAACACCAGTTAGTTGAACATCTTTGCCAGACATTCCTAGTGGCCTCATGCGTACACCCGTTGACTTGAACGTGCTCCCATAGTTGATTCGTGATATCCATTCGTTCATGTCTTCTTCACTTGAAGCACCCCACAAGATGTGGCGGCCATCAGGCATGACAAAACGGAAGGTGCAGTCATGCTAATATGCAACAAATTAGATCCAAGAGCATAGGTGTTGATGTGTGTATTTACCTTCGTGTACGACTTGTCATAGACCGCCACCGAATCTCTTAGCGATAGCAACTCGTCGGGCTTGAACGCTTGAGTGGTGACAGAAGACGTGAGTACTGTCTCAGCCCAAGTCGAATCACGGAACAATAGAAGCTGCGAGCCAGTAAGGATGACACTCCAAGGTCTCCACCTCCGACTAGCTGCCTTTTTACCACCCTCGAGGTAGTCGTCTTTGCGATTAAGAACGCCTACTTTGGTGATCTTCAAGATGATTGGCTCCGGCGCTGGTGCCCTGTCCAAGGCCGGTGTACCCAAAGTGCTGACAAGTGGGCTAGGAGGACCGCCGGCAACGCTTAGGCTAAAGAAGACTGGGTTCCCTTTTGAAGTATCGCTTGTCACTTCGATGACACTCGGCTGCGCAAAAGATTCGAGCAAATCCTTCTCGTCCCAAGGTCCGTTTGTCCCTTCATAGGAGTAAGGATCGTTTAGAGGTATAAGTTCTTCCACGTCGACACGTAGAGGTCCAAGTAAATTCTGAGAAAGAATATGAATGAACATTCAGGTCGGTGTAGAACCCAGAACTTACATTAGTAATAAGATAATATGGATCTACCTTTCCACCTTTTCCCAATATTAACGAGCTGTTTCCTCCATTCGTTGTAGGAGATAACACACTGCCAGCAGGGGCGATAGCCTTAGATGGCGTACCATCTACTGCTAGACCGCGCTGCCCATTCACATCTAGTGGATCTTCAATAAATATGAAAGGTGCGAAGACAATGTTGTCGTAAAAACACTTTGTAAAAACAAACCGGTCAACAACATGGTATAAAACCAAAGCGGGTACTCACGTCTAAAACCTCGGGTGCAACGCCGGGTAGTCTCGTATTCTTGATATAGTCTGCCTTGGTCATTTTGCGCTTGTTAGACTTGTTGAAGGCATCGGTATGTAGCATAATTAGGCTGAATGCTAAGATATATGGGTGATCTACAGATAGGGTTAACCATTGAGCAGATGAGCATTTAGTGATCGGGACAACAAATACCTTCCGAGGTGAACAAGTTCGAATGGCTTTGATAATATCGAGAGGCAAATGCCTCCATGACACGGTCTATCTGTTGTGTCTCCCTTGGGAGACCAACATCCATGAGCAACCGGCGAAGTGACACGTCAAGTGGATCTTCCCCAAAATCGAATTGACCAATGTACAGTTTAAGGGCTGAGACGTGAAAAGGATCGGCACTATAAAGGAAGTTATTATGTTTCATGTCTCGAAGAAATGGAAGAGA
This sequence comes from Paramarasmius palmivorus, assembly GCA_037176845.1. Classification (NCBI taxonomy): domain Eukaryota; kingdom Fungi; phylum Basidiomycota; class Agaricomycetes; order Agaricales; family Marasmiaceae; genus Paramarasmius; species Paramarasmius palmivorus. The sequence continues at coordinate 126,124 of JAYKXP010000004.1, read as the reverse complement.
CCCACGTCGAGGCCAGTATGCCAGCAATCTCGGATTTACTGACAGCATGCTTGAGACGGGTGAGGTATCCTTCTGGCGACTCTTCGTCAACCTGAGGTTTCGGTATCTCAATCGAGGTTTTCGGGGGAGACTGTCTGATAGGAGGTGTTGGTAACGAAGGCGAGGCTGGCAGTGTCTGAGATGGAGATGACGAAAAGATATTCAACGAGAGACGGTGTAAGAAAGGTGGATTTGTTTGGGAACGTGGTCGTAGTAGGTGTGGATTGCGTGGCTGCTCTTGTTGGTCTGAAAACCGTATTGCAGGCTCTGCCGCAGGAGTAGAAGGTGGAGAGGCGGTCATTGGTCGAGCATCAGATAGGAAACGGGCGGGTCGAGGTCTGTTAAGGGCGTCTGCCGTCGAAGGGCGGGGAGGCAATCGTTTCTTTCCAGGAGGTATTTCTGGCTTCACATACGGCACCTCGGCGGGAAGTTTAGGGGAATAACGCGAGTTACCCGCTCGATCTGAGTGGCTTCTCGACAATCCCCGGGAATGCTGACCACGAGAACTCTGCTGATCAGCAGAAGATGAAGATAGGTCGACATAGAAGGGCGATATAGGTGTGAGCGTGGGAAGGGAAGGAACACTGAGTTCCACTTGATTGGCAGATGTTGGCTGAGGTTCGCGGGCAGGCTCTGAGGAAGACAAATTCTTCTTGCGGGACCAGAATGAAGCTTTACGAACAAGCTGTTTGGAAGGAGACACAACCGCCCCCGTCAACTCCTTCTCTTTCCCTTTGTCCTTCGAGTCCGAGCTTTTACCATTGAAGCCCAGGAACGCTGCTGGCCCCATGGAAATTCCGCGACTTCTTCTACTTCCTTCACTGGTTTCGGGCTGCTCGCACTGGTCTGTAGTCGACAACGCTCTCCACTTGGAGTTGCGGTGATTGCGCGTGGCAGTGGGTGAATCATCTGAAGATGAGCTCGGTAAGGATGTAAAGGCGATGGTGTTCTTGTCCGATGTGTGGGAAGACGTGGATGCGTGTGGAAGAATATGGGGCAGACCTATTCCTAACGCCGCCTGTGCTAGAGCCACGGTTGATGACGGCCTAGAAGATGTGGACAGTCTGTAAGGACTCTCAGACCTGGGAAAGAGAGACGGCCTTCTGCTTTCATCTATAATCTCGTCGAAAGAGGTACGTCGCGAGGGCGAGAGGGATGTCTCTGCCGAGTTATCGCCTTCCTTTCGTGGAGGAGTGGGAGGAAGCTCTTTGTCGACCATGAAGCTAGAAGAACTAGCCCGATAAGCGCCATCTTCAGTGGTCATATTCGAGGACGTGTTCGACCCATACGATGGGTGTGACGCCAATGAAGCAGCTGGCGTTCTCTTCCTCCACAGCGGCAGAGAGAAGAAATGCGTGGTCGTTTGGGTTGTCGTCGTTACTACCTCCGTCGTCGTGACTGTTGTTTCTGAAAAGATTACGGGAGATGGGTCTCTTTCCTGGTACGACGGTGGAGAACGTGCTGGATGATGCTGTTGCAAGAATTTGTGGGGCTTCACATTCGAGGATGATCGTCCAACCATAAATGCAACGCCGTGAGTGATGCTGGGAGAAGAGAAGAAAGAAATGGGGCTGTCCGTCGTGGTATTCTTCAATGTCCAAAACTCGATGTGAACATGGCGGTGAACAGAAGAGCAGCGATGTAACAATTCATTTTAGCGCCTATATGGCAATTGGTCCAACCGTGCGACCGATCATATCACGCCAAAACGGTATCGGGAGCATGAAACTAAAAACTCTACGCCCTTTATGCCCAAGAACAAGCTAGGGGTGTACAAAACCGTACATGCAGAATGTTACAGGAGGTCGATAAGTATCTACCATACTCTGGACCACCTTAATACATGCAGAAAATGACGATAACACCGACAGTAAAACCTAGGTTTTTGCGGCCTTTCGTTTCTGCTTTTCTATTTTCCGCTTTTTCTCTTCCAGCGCAGCACGCTGACGAATTATATGTTAGAATACGCAAGTAATCGGTAATTAGGATGACAACACACCTCGGAAATCCGTTTGTTCTGGCTGTGCTTCACTTTTTCGTAAAGCTTTCGTTGTTTGTTGCTCATCATCATCTTATTCATATCTTTCTCCTTGTCCTCGGGAACGTCAGCGGAAGTGACCTTTGCCTTTGCCTTCCGCCGGGATTTGGCGACTTCCTTCTCAAATGCGCTTGAATCGATACCTGCCGCTTCGGCTTCGAGTTCGGCTGCACGGAGAGCAGCGGGGTCGTCGCCAACTGCTGCAGCAATAGACTTGAGAGCCTTAGCTTCTTTGGTCTCTTCTTCGTCCTCTTCGTCCTCCTTTTCATCCTCCTCCATCTCGTCTTCCTCCTCGTCCTCCTCCTCGTCGACAGCCTCTGCATCAGCGTTTGCCTTTGACAGTGCAACCGGGTTGTAGGCGCCTTCGTAATCTCCGAATGGACTGAGATGGGGAGGAAGTTCTGTGATACCCTGGGAATAGGGTCCCTCCAGTAGAATTCGGCCAGCGTTAATGCAATCGACGATCCACTGTGGCTGTACGTATTTTCTGCGGCTTCGTCTCTCCCGCTCCTCTGGACTATCGTTCGGGCGTTCTACCAACGGCCGGTCGATGATAACATGAGTTATAGAGTCGTCAGACTCTTCAAACGGTGATCCAGAGCCCGACGACGCCGGCCAGCCTATTCTTCCGCCAAACGACCGGACGAGGAATTCAAAGATTGGCCGAGATGTTTCTCGAGATAGGAAGAACGTGTATGGAGCGAAAAGAGAGACGTTTATTGACTGGGGTAAAGACTCGAGAGAACGTAATGTTGGAAGTGAGGCGGCACCCTGAGGGTCGGATTTCGAGGGTTGTGCGACAAATTCTTCCTCTTTCTCCGCTTCTGGATTTTCAGGGCCAGACATCTCGACATCTTCATCGTCTGCAGCGTCGGCAACAAGACTCTTTATCGTTTTGTGAACATCTTTTCCCGTCACCTGATGGCCTGCTACCTCGACTACCTTGGTTTTAGGTCTAGGTTTAGATGTCGATTGGGATGCATCCTGAAGGCTGAATGCTCCGACGCCTGCAGCACCTTCATCCTTTTTCATATCCAGCGGAGGTGGGTACACGAGGCCTGCGTCCGTGTATAGCTTGAAGAATACGAAACCGAGTAGTGTTTGATATAACTCGAGGAAGGTGAGCATAACACGAACGTCGACATCAGGTGGAATCTAGAAGGCCATCAACATTTGTAGACAGCAGTAGCAATACGACTCACACTTTGAGTGAACTGGTACGGTACAAGCCAAGTTACAGATTGATCCATGACTTCGGCCTGATAATAGACACCTTTTATCGAAAGGAAAGCTTTTCGCAACGAACGGGAGTGCATGACATATAATTGCCATTCGGCAGCGAGTCGTGCGCAGTTTTCGACTAAGGAAGGGGGAACGCGAGTGTTAGAGGGAAGGGAAGCAAATAGGAATATCATGCACAGAGCATCATCTATATCTCGTACGGCGTCGATGAATGTAGGATAACTAGAACAGTGTCAGGTTCAAAAAAAGTGGCATAGGAAGTAGTTTAACGCACCGTTCCTTGATAATATGGTCAAGCTTGTATACAGGCTTGTTTTGCTCCAAGCTCTTCGCATCACTCCATTCTCCTCTTCCAAGAGCTCGAGATAGCTTTTTGGCGAATGCCTTGTGTTCTCTCAACTTTTGCAAGACAGGTTCATGAGCGAGGTATGCAATGTCCTTCGCGTAGTAGAATGAGGTAGGAGCTGAAGATCCTTTATTTGCCTTCTTCCGACTACGAGGTTCACGGGGAAATATCCCTATTATCTTTTCAGTAACAAGCAACGAAACGAGCTGGATCGAGCTGACCTTTTAAAATACACAACCGACGAAAATCTGCCAGAGAACATTGAAGTTTCTTGATGGCAGCCGTTCGAGTAACATATGCCTTTGCTGCTCCAGCCTTTCCCTTTTGCCTGAGCCTGCCCATAATGCGCGAAGAAGGACGAAAAGATGAGCGCTACAATCACAAAGAGCAGAAATTTTGTGACCCATTTGGCAAGCGTCCTAATAAGCCAAAATAAACAGCTCCTTGCTCTCAACCACATTACAGAAAATGAGGTTCGTCTTCTGTTTACATTCTTGTCTATCTACCTCTGACTATACCTCTTAGCCAGTACGTGCACGTACCCAAGTCAGAGCTCGATGAAGCCCAGCTTCGGCAGCTAGAGGAACACGAAATTTCGCAAGGACCACTTTCTGTCCTTCAACAAGCAGTCCGAAACCACACACAAGTTCTCATTTCCCTGAGAAACGACAAGAAGCTGTTGGCTAGGGTGAAGGCGTTTGATAGGCATAGTAACATGGTGAGTCGAAGGAATGCGCTCTTGTTGTCGCGTGGACTGACATCGATCCAAAGGTTCTGGAGAACGTCAAAGAGGTATCAGAGACAGTCAATGCGCTCAACTTATGCTAATTGGCGTTGTAGATGTGGACTGAGATACCGAAAGGCAAGAATAAAAAGCCAGTCAACAAGGATCGATTCATTAGCAAAATGTTCCTCCGGTAGGCGTACTCTACATTGCTCACATGAATGTACGCTGACATTCTTCGCCTTTCGTAGCGGGGATTCTGTTATTCTCAGTGCGTCTTTCTTTAACATCCTATTGATTTTTCTGATATACTGTTTCTGTAGTTTTACGAAACCAAGCATGAAGATAGCATGTATAGTAGGCTGTTGTCACGAAAATAGTACGATGTTGATCCACACTTATTCCTTCATCTCCTCTCAATATCTACCCCAGCCTTGAGAACCCGTCCTCGAGCGTCGACTATCCTCAATCTCCTTTATTGCCTCGAAAATCGCACCCAGGGCTACCCAACCGAAACTTTGCGCTCCGATTGTACTCTTTGGCCGGGTCAGCGCAAGCTCCCAAGCAAACCAGGCTTTCTCCAGCGACTCTTCAGCTGTTATGTTGTCATCACCTTCAAGTTCCTCTCTGATGCCCCGAACCAGAATATCAGTCTGCTCGCTGTGATACAAGTTCTTGTAAATTATTGCCCAACATGTGGCTGTGAAACACTCACCGTAGCTTTGCCATGAGATCTGTTCGCCTTCGAGACTGTGATGTCTTTTGAGCAATGGTACCGATTATTGCTTCCTCCTCAGACAGCAAAGCTGTCCGGGAGTGTGATAGCGTATGGCTACTCAGAATCTGGGTCATTTCTGAACAGAATCGCTTGAATATCTGTGCAATATTCTCTCGCAATTCCTGGCTAGGTTCGTCTGGTATTCCAATATATTGGCTGACATGGTCCTCCATTATTTCAAACAGGGGATCATCAGGTAGCTGCATGTGCGCCAGAGAACGAGCTAGGTTATCAACGTCTCGACCATTACTTTGGCGTCGGCCCTCCCGTATACGCCGACGCTCTTGTCTGGTGACGGGAACGCCGGTCTGTAGAGGGGGCAGATCGATTCTTCGGAATAGGCGGCCAATAGCACGTTGGCTAGGATAGAAGTTTGCATTGTTGGCGATGTTCGCCGTTTCAGGAGCTTGATAGTCGGGTTTCATCTTGAACTTTGTTCTGGGGATTGCTGAATGAGGCACAGGCTTCCCGGACTTTGGATAATCGACGGCGACATTATGCAAGCTCGCCAACTTGAGACAGGCTGGATCAAGGATGTTTTTCTGGCTCAGATCGGCTATAATGAGCCAGTTTATAGCGATTACACCAAGTAACTGTGCGTTATGAGTTTACTGAGCACAAGAAAGAGAGAATTGCGCACATCGCTGTTAATGTATTCCATAACAAAATCGGCAACATCGGCCATTGTACTTGGACGGTCGAGCATCTTTTTTTCTACCGCTTTGTATTCTGCAGGTTGATAACACTGTTTAGGTGTGAACTCGGGGAGATCGGTTAATGGGATGAGATTGTAAACGTCCCCATCCAGATCCCCGCCACCGAGAAAAGAAGGCAAAGGTCTGTCGCCTTACGAAATGAATGTCAGTGGTAGCCACAGCAAAGAAGGTGACTTTAAAGTTACCTTTGATAGAAAACACAACTGTGTTCTGCAGAGGTTCTTGAGCAAAGCAAGATCCCTCTGGTGGCTCTCCAATAGCATGCACGATTTGAACATCACCGGGATGGATGGTAGGAGATCGCGAGATGAGGACTGGGCCCTGTAGATAGACTGCGGGTCCGTCGATAGGCTTTACGCAGGCGAAGATCTCGTCTTGTGCGAGATAACGGTGAACATCTGCGACGCCTACAAGGGTCCAAGCCCCGGGAATACGAATTCTTGCCCTGTTTTTCAGCTCACGTAGAACGTGATGAACGGCAAACTGAACCATCTGATGATAAAAAGGATTTTCGTCGAGATTATCGATGCCAAGGCGAGCGAGGCTCAGCATTACCGAAGTTAATCGGAATGCAGTGCCCAAACCATACGTCTCGAGCATCTTTGCGGCGCCCTCTAAACTCTGAGCGGCCCCTCTTACCTCTCGCACTGCTCTATCCTGATACTTCTCAAAGGTCTCGTAGGGAACTCCGAGTCCTTCAAGAAGCATGATGAGCGGCCTGTTGAGGTAATAGCTCATGGGTCGATCGAAGGCACGGGCAATCTCGACATTGTTGGACTCTGGTGCTTGAAACTTGATCATAGATGGCCTGAGAGTCAAGACGCGGCCCTTGAGTTTGTAATCTACTGATAGCATGCCTTTTGAGCCCATTAATCGAATCTGGTATGCAGCGACCTTGGTGCGATTCCTACGGGACCGACGCTTTGTTGCCTTCAGATCTTTCCAGATTTCTCGTGCTAACTCTTGGGACATAGTGCCAACACCATCAGTGAAGGTGTAATCCCCATTGCTGGTCGTGATATCGTTCACAAAGTTGATTTCTTCGACTTCTACCAAAGTGGCATCTGTAGCTGTAAACGCTTGGGAAATCCGTGCCGCATACCGAGCGGGGCAGCGAATAAGCTCAGGGTCCCTGGCAAAGTCACCGATGCTCTTTATGATGCTAGCCGCATCTACACGACCGCGACGTGCATCTTGGAATGGTTTAACGAACCTAGAATGTACGTTGGTCACTAAGCATCGAGAGTGAGGATTTTACTCACCAAACCGCGTGTTCTTTCAACGACGATTGAGAATACGCTAGGAAAGTGAACTTCCGGCCAGCTATTACCAAGCCTTCGAGCAGGACTTTGCCCACGCGATTCCTGATGAAACCCGGTCCATCGAGGTCTCTATCAAAGCGATATTGGTTGCCCCCTTCATCGAGGAAGCTGACTCGTAGGAAGGATTCGTGATGTTTCTTGTTGTAGGAGCGAATGACTCTGTTTGAGCGTTCTGGAAAAGGACCTTCAAGGTACATTGTCGTAGGGGTGATTGTAACGTGAAGGGAGTCAAATAGACTCCCTTCAGAAGGTAAAAGGGAAGGTGCCTTGGACTGTTCTTTGTATGTTGCCTCGGCAGAAGTGAAGCACTCCTCGACACTTTGATCATAATGTTCCTCGTCGAAGGATATGAGGTGCAACGACTGTCCAAAATAGCGAAGGAATCCAGTAGTATAGGCTGTCCCATGATCTCTGGCGATCCGAAGGATATGATGCATGATGCTTAGCATCTCCTTCGGATCTGCCCACAAGTTCCGCATAAGCTTTTCTACCTGGAATGCGATGGGCCAGCGTAGTTGCTGCAAGCGCATGTTCAGGAGATTTAAGGATTCCGTGGAGAACAGATCGCGACGCTCCACCGGATGTGGGTAATCCTGAATAGAGTGCACCTGAGCAATTTTGCACAACTCCTTGAAGACCCTAAGGTCTCGCTCCGAACGGCACACTAGGCGGAGTGATCCCGATATATAGGGTGCAACCCTTTCATGCCCTGCTATCGGAAGGAAGGGCAGACGTTGTCTGGCTGGACCGGCGGTCCCTGCTTCGAACGATGGCGCGTGCTCGAGCACCATAAAGATAACGGGAGATGTAGAATGATACATGTACGCCTGTGCTTGTTCGATCTGGTGAGGCCGTATCGCAATCGCCAACGTACCTGCCGTGTAGGAAGTGTGCCTGAACTGTATTCGTAACTCCTTTCGATCGAGGTTGAGCGAGAGTAGACCTGGAGGATGACATTGGAGATCCCATTCCGGAGAGTACACCCCATCACGGCACTCCCATCCAAAACTAAGGGACATGATCTCGACAACTTCAGAAGCGGTGAACTGTTCCAGCTGTTCTCTCTCCTCTGCGGCGCCAGGGTCGACGTATGGTTTGTTCGTGATCATCGACACTATATCTCTTCGAGCAACGTTCTTGCCAGGGGCAAATTTGATCCTGCGATTGCCAAAGCGTACGGTCTTGAGAGGCAATGGTCGTCCGTCATGCTCCCCATATTCGAAGAGAAATTTCCTCCCTAATGCAACACTATGAAGGGTCAGTATGCCTTTCCCTGAGTGATTGCGCCGGCCTCTCCTAGAATTTGTATCAGGAAACAGGCGGACATTGAAATTGAGCGGTACAGCGCTGAATTGACCAGCATAGTCTGGGCCATGAAAGACAGTAGCCAACTTTCGAATGACGTCGTTGGTGGTAGTACTGTAGGTGATATCGCTCATGAAGACCTCCATGGTCGAGGTCCTGAGGAGCGAGAGGCTGGGAAAAAAGTGCTTTGTCCAGTCGTTATCAATGGCATTGGTCAGCGGAAGCTCAACAGCATCCCGCAGCCATCTATTTTGTCGCTCGATACTAGTAAGACTAGTTAAGTGCTACATATGCGGTTCTTCGTGTACTATTCTTCCTTCAATGGTCACTGCGGAGACGCTGCGCCTGTAACAGCCAGGTGATATTGGAACCAGATTGGAACCCATTCGACTCCGAGGAGAACTGATGTTGTTGCCAATGTGTCCGTATGTCGACCGGTAAAGCCTACTTCCGAAGCTCAGAAGAGGTATATTAGGGCCCGTGACCTCAATGATGTCGAGCAGAAGGCAGGATTTCTTTGATTTCTCGTCGCCCAATCTTCAGCTTGTCTTCGATAAGAGACTAGGGACAAACATGAGTGCAAGAGCAACTAATCGAGTATCAGCAACGACGCACCACGTCTGTAATATACCTATTCCTTTCAATTTCACTGCGAATCCAAGCTATGGTCTCACGACGGGCATCTTGGTTTGGAATGACTAGTCGGCATCCAGTTGAGTAAAAGTTTGGTCTTGATAGAAAAAAGAGATGAACCTCTTGAGGAACGAATTGCATAACGGTAGAGGTCGAGTACTTGCTGGCGAAGAATGAAATGTTTGAGGGTAAGATTATGCACTGGCATGAAGAGGTCGGCTGCAGCATGTGGCACGGCCAATTCAAGACCCGCTTGAGTTGAGACCCTTACCTACCTGCCGTGTGCCCTCTGCTTGCCCACAGCTTACCATATTTTCGTTTTTTCTCTTTTACACTCGTCAATGGACGCCTCAAATCCCATTCAGGCCTCTACAGAACCATCTGAACTTTCTGAAAATGTTGCCAACGATGACACTGAGCCAGCTCAGTCGCAGGTCACCCCCGGTCAAGCAGAAGATAAAACTCAAGCTTCTCCGTCAACCTCTCGTCCTCTGCGAATCTATACAAAAGCCCAGATTATCGCATTGCACAAGTCTCCTCTGGTTGCAGTCCCCGAAGGAATGCCTGAATTGAAGGATTGGTTTGGGTGAGTCTCTTTGCAAACGCTCATATTCTTGCCTCGTTGACAACCATCATTCAAGAACCGAAAATGAACAAAATTTAAATAAGAAAGATTCTGAACCCACTACACCGAACAGTGGTCGTGAGAGACGGTGTGTCTTGTGCCGCTTCATCCATTGACATGTTTGCTAAATAGCCTATGTTAGCTTCCGACGCGACGCAGACGACGGTATGGCTTCCAGGAAATGTACCCGTGCATTGAAAGTTTAAATTTTCTACAGCAGATTTACCTTCTCGACCATCTTTTCGATCTACTGCATCTCAGCCTTCGCAAATGGGTAACTTCAAACATCAGTCAATGCGCTCCAGCGACCGCGATCGTGATTTTGATAGAGATAGAGAAGGACAAGAGAGACTGCGTAATGTGGGTGTATTTAATGTCTCCATCCTTTCATCCCTTGACAATTACACTTATACCATTTTAGCTGTCGGACAAGTTCGATAGAGACAGACTATCTATCTCCGGCCTTCGCAACAAGGAAAGAGACCTTGCACCTCATTTTGCTACTGGGTCCAGTAGAACATCACCCCAACAAAGCTCAATAGCCACTCGCCGTGCGGAGAATCGGGAAGGTACGAAGAAGAAAGTAGGGGAGTCTAGCGAAGACTGGAGACGAGGTGTGTTCAAAGTACATTCATCATTCATTCGTTCTCTAACTGAAATTCTGCAAGGTGGTGACTCGCGTCGTACAGATAGTAAGATCGTCGAACAGCTGCAAAATGCATGCCTTCTTACTCAATTCATTTAGGAAATGGCGAAGACAAAGACAGACCCGGGTCTCGTCTCCGTGACTCGTCTCGAAGCCGAAGGGATCTTTCGCCTTCACGCCGTGACCGAGAGGACACTCGTAAAGATCGAGATCGTGAACGCGAGGATTACCAGCGTAGAGACAGGGATCGCGAGCGTGAAGATAATGAAGAAGACTCCAGAAGGTGGCGAGACGATGGGAAGAGGGATGAAAGGATGGCCGCAAGGCGCGAGCGTGGCAGAGATAAACCTCCGCATGAAAACGCTTGGGAAACAAACAGTGATCGCCGTTGGGCTACGGCAGATGAAAAGGATACTCGAGCCAAGAAGGGAGCTACAAGGGATAAGAAATCCTCTGGGCTGGAAGAGGCTAAAGAACGCGAGGAACGTCGGGTGGACCGGGAGAAAGAGAAGGAACCGGCATGGATGGATACATACATTCCACCATCAACTAGCGGTGGGATTTTGGGAGGCAAGAGTGGTGACGGGGAATTAGATGGTATACAGGCCTGGAAGAAGAACATGAAGGAGAAGGAACAAAAAGCTAAAGCGCCAAAGTCAACAGAAACCTCGTCATCTAGTCCTCTTGAAATTGCTGAGCCTCCAGGCGAGCCGTTGGATGAGATTCAGCAGTTCAAGAAGATGATGCAGGTGGCGCAGCAACAGAAGAGCACTTCACCTTCTGACACTGGGCCCGATACTTCGAGTACGACTATATATTATACTTTTCTGGTCTTATTTGACGCTGACGGTCGACCACATAGGTTCCACTCCTGCCGACAAAACACCAGAAATATTGGCTGGGCCTCAAACCAACCAGCCGACTACGAAGGATCCTTCGCGTTCACTGTTATCGCTTCTGACCTCTGGTGACAGTACTACTCGCAACGTCACACAAGCGCCAACGCCAGGATTATCGACAACTCAACCCTCACCGCTCACGGTTACCAGTTCTAATCCTTCGCCATCTCCGGGTGGTCATAATTCACCTCCACAAGGGTCAAGGCTTCTGGCTCTTGGAGGCAAAGCCAAACAAAGCCAGAACATAACGCTCGATAGTACCGTGTCGCCTCATCCTCAGTCCAGTCAAAAGCCACTCTCTCCGTTAGCTTCTTTGATTGGCGGGCCAGCCGAGCCGAGTCTCGGCCCTGTTAAGCCCCCATCGCGTTCCGCCACGGGTTTTTCGCCTTTCGACGAACAGCGGGAGCTCGCAGAATCTATGCGCCGCTCCTCCGCAGAAGGTGGCATTTGGCCTGAATCCTCCGGTCTCGACCACGGGCTAGGAGCCGCCGGCCATTCCACTGGCAAAGGCAGTAGATTCGCGAAATACTTTGACGCTAAAACCAAGGAAACTCAACCGCCCGTTCAACCGAAGGTCACCACACCCCTGGGCCATTCTTCTCCATCCCCGATTCCAGCGCATCGTCAGGAATTGGGTCTTGCAGGCTCTAATGGCGAAGCACGAACGGTGGAGGAGTTGTTTGCCAAGTTGAATATGGGGAACCACCTACAGGTAAGCCTTTCATAATCGAAATTTTTCACTTTTGCTGACTAGTCTCATTCAGCGGTCAAATGTTCCTTCGCACTCAGGAGGTGGGAACATGTCTTTCCCTCAACAATCTCAAAACAATCACCATGCACTGCAACAGCCACAATTCCAGTCACATCAACCCCAAAACCTTCCTCTCCATTCCAATCCTCGCTTGGAACAATTTATCGAAAGCCGTAACTTCACTCCAGATGGGCTTGTTCCTGGACTGAGATCTGCACCGCCTCCTCGCAATCGTGAAAACGGTGCTCCGTACACTGACCCCCTCGACGAAGCATTACTTCTCAACCCCCAACGAATACCATTACAGCAACAGCGTGCAATGGACCAACTGTATTCTGGATCAATCCCCGCAGGCTTCGGGCAACAGTCAGGGCGGAATGTCGGTATACCTTTGCAACAGCAACAATTCCGTGGTGGTCCCTCTCCGACGATACCCTCACCTCACGCTCAAGTACATAATCACCAGCAGAGACTACCTCCGGGATTAGCCAATCTGGGAGGCAGGCCACCTCACGATCCTTCTCAATTGTTGGGCGTCCAATCCCTAGGCACACAAGGTCTACACGGAGGACTTCACGTGAATCCACAGCACAATGGATTCAACAACTTCCATCCGCAGAGTCAAAACAACGTTGGTTACAATGGCCCACCACAATTACGAGGACCGCATTTGGGGAATCTCCAGAACTCTCATCATCAATTAGGAGGGCTCGGTCATCCTGGAGGTTTGGATCTCCGTAATACCAACCAACTCTTAGCCATGAATGGTCTTGGTGCTGGAGGTGCTGGGTTCAACCATATATCGTCGGCTCAGCTGCAGAATCCCCCACTAATCAGCCAGATGCGCCAGCAACAGCAGCCACAACAGCGACCACCACCCCAGATGCCTCAGCACATGATGCCTCATATGCTCCCGCCGCATATGCAGCAACAAGGACCACCCATGCCTGGTAATCAAAGCGCCGCGGCGCAGGATTTAATGGCATTGTTGATGGGAGGTGCACACCACAGAGAGTGAGGCAACCACCGTCGAATCCTCCCTTACTTTTAGGTTAGCGTAACCTCATCTTATACCATCCCTAACGGACACGTCTTATTGTATCATCTGTTTTTCCGCCTACATATTATCTTTCACTGATGTTATTTCAGACCGACTCCTATACATACGAAATCTGATGCGTTTTGTTCCCTTCACCATACGCACTGTCCTTTCCCAACACGTTTTTGTCCCCGGCAATTGCACGCCACCGTCGTGACGTGGTATATGAGCGCCGCAACCGTGGTACATGTACTATAAAATACATATGTTGCTGCATAATGCCGATGCATCGTGCCCAATTATTGCCCGTCTATGACGTGGTCGGTGATTTTGGAGTCCAGAACGTGTCTAGGAACAGCTCAGCACGGCCAGTCTAGCTCTCAAATTTACTGGTCTTCGCTGGCGAAACGGCTTAGCATGCAAGTGCTTTGTCGATGTCACTGATTCTTACTTCTCCACGTCGCTCGACTATGAAAGGGCTTCACAAGGCTTTATACTTACAGTCTTTTAGCCTTGTTACCGCAAGGGGACTCGGTTCGTGCTCGGAAAACTGCCAGTGCAAGGGTGGTATTGATCATCAAATCGGGCACCTCGTATCTGTGAGCAAAACTTGAGCAAAACCTACGCGAACCGGTGACGCGCCTCGTCCTAAGCGGCCTGGGCGGGCGTCATATATTTGAAACGACGCTCAGGCCCCCTTGAAGTTGCTACGGTACGAGATCATAAAAATAAACTGCTCACCGAAATTCAAAGGAGAAAACTACTACCGCCACCCGATGGGATTTTCTTGTATTATGTATCTCTGCATGCCAGGCTGCCAGCGTGACTCTTGTGCGTCATTCTCCACTCTTAAGACCGAATAACACCTTGTCAATCACTACACCTTTACATGTGGTCTTGAGCTCAGTTCATATCTCGGGCACAGATGGTAGCCCGAACGTCCATGCTTCAACTCGTCAACGTGAAGATGGTCTGTTGTCTCGGGAAAAGATCACGTATGTTGGAGGCCTTTGAATTCGGGATCCGTTTTTTGCGGGTGAAGACGCTGCTGTATCAGTTCTTCTAAGCGACCGTTATGGAACCGTACAAAAGGATATCTTAGAATATCTTAACCTTTTGTCACTGACAGTGATCCTAGATACAGGGTCAACGCACCGCCTTACTCGCTGCTGAAAATGCCTGCATCATTCGTCGAATCTCTCTTGGAATCTCCCCCAAGCGTCCTTCCGACTTTTTTCCTTTGGTTTTTCGGGAAAAAAATGTGGATCCGAATATGGAAGTACCAAAGAGACCAGGCACCGGCATTTAAGCCTATAAGCCTAATCTTCCACGCATCCTGTCTGAAAATTTTGTCGGACGAACATAAAGCACCTCTTCGAGGATAGCAAGTGAGCGACAGTATGGGACGATTCTAAGTTATAAAGGTAAACTCCATGATACAAACTTCTGTCAACCGCTACCCATGCCAGTACGTTATGCCAGATTGTGCCGACCAGTGAGCTGTTCAAGTTCACGTACGAGAAATTGTTCTGGGAGCGAATGTTAAATGGGACCTGAAGCTCTTTCTATAACGTTCCTTCAACTTGCCAATATTGGAACGGAGTTCTTCGGACGCACGCATGACGACGTGCGAAGCAGGTCTTGCTTGATGATCTTTAGTAGCTAAGCCCTATCTTGAGAGTGTCTTCTAGTCGAAGGAAGGTGTTGGACCTCGGACGTCCAGCTTGGTACGGAGAACGGTGTTGAGCGCGACCCCCAAGAGCGCCCAAACGACATGAAACAGGATATAAAGGACAGGGCCTGGAGAATGGCGACATGTTTCCTGTGAACTCGGTGATAGGCTTGGGAACTAACAGCGATGCACGGAGAGAGCCTTTCTGCGGCCGTGGTGGCTGAGAGCCTCTTCAACGACTGATGGCACCGAAGGAACGACCTTAATTCCACATGGAGGCGTGGATTCCGCATCAAGAATGGAATCTCAAGGACACAATAAAGGTTGCCCGTTCGGGAGGCGAATTTTGGTTGTTACAGGTCGTAAATGAAACGTAGCGTGGACGCATATAGCATCCTTTTTGTAGGTCATAGAGAGAAGTTTGTCACCAAGGGCAGATAGAGTGCGGAAGTTTGTAGAATTGACGTGCATAATTGGCATCCTAGTGTTGGCATCTATTCGGGCGTGCTGTGGCTGGCGCTAGAGAAAGCACGACCCTAGAAATAATTGACAGCGAGAGCGGCAGTTGATTTCACTTGTAATACACTTCTTTTAATGATTGAGAAGTATTACAGACAGCCCTGGGTAAGTAAGAAGTCTTGTGCAGATGGTGGTGATGATGGTGATAGTGACTGATGGGAAGGGGTGTATGTGATGAGGCCTTATAAGAAAACCCATCTCACGTATGCAACAGGTGATCTTGAGGCATCGCAGTTCGCTAAAAAGTCCTTGCCGCTTTGTTACGCATATATTCTAGCATCGGGTGCGGTGAAGGTGACAGTGTGAAAACGGAAGAAAGAAGGACAAGGAGTATGGAAAATCCAAGAGCACAAGGTCGAAATTTAAGCCGATGAGTCGCTGAAGTTACAGTGAGAGGGATAGAGACGGAAGCAGAGAAAAGGACCTGAGGCGTATCGGAGAAGAGATATAGGGAAATGAATTCATGAACTTTGATTGCTGCCTGGAGGTTTACGTGCCAATGATAAAACCCGTTTTAGAATGGAGGAAAGAAGTACGGTTACGAGATCTTGACATTCTCTTGCCTGCAGGCAAGGAACGTGTTGAACTTGAATCAAAAACGGGACGAGGCAGAATCACCGACCTTGTCATTAACCCTGGAGCACAAGCCATAAGCGAGCACGCTGCAAACGCATTGCTGCTCTCTCGCCCCCGTTAAAACTACGTGTCGTAGAGCCGACGCAACCCTTTCCAAACCTCCCCTTCTTTTCCCTCATCGAGGCGTCTCGTTCTAGTGTGAAGGTACACTACAGTCGAGACGTACAGACGGTCTATAACAGTAGACCTCTTTCGAATCTGTTCGAACATCGACAGTCCGCCTCCCACCTCTAGACCCGCCCCCGAAAAAGGGCCCTACTTTCGTTCACCTCAAAATCCGAGGATAATATCTATTACCCCTCACTCACTACAGTCACTCATTTCACACCGTATCGTTTGCCGATCGTACCAATAATTCCCACCCGCCCTAATCATCACAGACATACGGCTTGTTGCGACTTGTGCTCTTTTGTATTTGCAACACCAACAGCCCTTGGCCGCACCACCATATTTTGTTCATTTTCTCCGAATTTCCAAGCGGACAAACCAGTGCCTTTTTTTCACAAGGGACCAGTGGAAATTGCAAGGTAAGACGATACGACGTCATTTTCGATCTTGTTGGACGATAAACGTGGTGTGTGGGAATGGCGGGTGAATCCACGGAGGTAGAGAACGGAGATGCATCGGCCGGACGGCGATGTGATGATGGTTACTGGGTGTTACTGAGTGTTACTGGGTATTATTTCCTGATTTGGATATGATAACTCTTTGCGGTCCGACGGCAAGTCGCCGGCTGCATTTACTCTGCGCCCTTTTATAATACCAAAGTCCTCCGCTCCCTTGTCCTCTTCTCCCCATCGTCTTCCACGGCGTCGACGACATCCTTCCCCCCTCTTCCCTTTTCTCTCTTCTTCTCTATATCATCTGTAACGACCCAGACGCTCACCACGTTTATTTTCATTCTTAGCTCGCGAGTATCTTGCTAAAGAGCATTGCACTCATTCATATCTCTCGTCAAATTCATCAAGCCGTGGGGGACGCTCTGTCGTCGTCGTATGATCCATATCTTATCCCTGGTAAGTTTTTCAAAAAAGTTTTTTTTCACCTTGATCGGTTATTTTTACGTGCCATGTTTGTGTACTGGTCATGACGAATGAACTTGGTCGATTTGCCGCGCGTGTTCTTGTATCACTTGGTCTTGTATATTTCTTTACACCAGACCCTTCTTTCTTACCGTCGTCTCCAATGGCCTCTCCTTCATGGAACTCGCTGGATTCTCAAAGCTGTCATGCTGATTCTGTCTCTTCTCGCTCGCTTCTATCGCCTAGCCCTCAGTCGATCGTACCCCAGTCCGAATCGATTCCTCTCAACATGAAAGATACAACTTCTTCGTCAACTCGCCATTCTCGAAACTCCCTCATCTACCCACGAAAACGCCCTTCACCTCATGGCGTCTCCAAGGCTAGTTCTAAGACCCCGCTTCTTCCTCACATCACCACTCGAAAATCGCCCCGTTCGGCGAAGGCTGCACTTTTACAACAACGTCAGCAACGCGAAGTCCAGGTCGCCGCTCTTCGTAGAGATGGTGTTCTGCTCGAAGAAGAATATCGCGAAGAAATACGTTGCTATATGCACGACATGGAGGTCTGTAAATTCGTGATCATTGCTTTTCGCCATCTCGCTCAGTCCCAAGCCCACTACTAGCATTTCACAATGTCTTCAACCGCTTCGATGGATCAACAGCCAGAGATCAAGTGGCATATGCGACCGTGTCTCGTTGACTTTTTAGTCGAAATCCACTTTACGTTTCGGTTGCGGCCCGAAACTCTTTACCTTACCCTCAACATTATAGATCGATACGTCTCACGGCGGATTGTCTACATCAAGCACTATCAGCTTGTCGGTTGCGCCGCTTTGTGGATAGCAGCCAAGTTTGAGGACGCCAAGGAGCGGGTGCCCACTGTACAAGACCTCGTGCAAATGTGCCATGACGCTTACGAGGAGTCCGCCTTCATCCAAATGGAGGGACACATACTTTCCACAATACAGTGGACCTTGGGCCATCCGACGGCTGAAGCATGGCTTCGGCTCATGTGTTGCGGTCCTTGTCTTGAGGAGCCAAAGGTACAACACGTCGCCCGGTTTCTGATGGAAATCACCCTGTTCTACCGCGAGTTTATCAAATACCCACCATCATGTATCGCTCTCGCAGCCCTTACGCTCGCGCGATACTTATGCGGTAAACCTCGGCGAGTTTGGGAGGAGACAGAGGAGTGCCTGGAGATCGTCGACCTGCTTGACAATCGTCTTGCAAAGCATGTCAACGACCTCTCCGAGACGTTGGTGAAGAAGTATTCGTATGCTTTCTACTCCAAAGCCGCTACCTTTGTCGTACAGCACTACCTACAAGGTGGTCGATTTGTTCGCACCGCTTTACCACCATTCCCTCTCACTCCCACTCGTTCACGCTCAGACTCCCTGTCCTCGGTCAGCACACCCATGAGTTCAACAACATCGGCCTCTGACATGTCTGACGACTTCCCTCTCACACCTGTCACGCCTTCCGTACCACCATCTTCTGATCCATTCATATATGCATCGGACGACAAGGAGAACGTGCCTTCGACATTCGAGCCTGCGTTGAATAAGCACCGCATGGACTGTGATAGCCCTGCAGATCAATACCTCCCTCACGACTTTGTGGCCTTTGGTCGACCAGCCCTTCACAATCTAAACGTTTCTCCTCGGGTTTTCTCGTAGCAATCGCATTCCAACGCATTTGTACTCTCGCAATCCGCATCATCGCTGTCTTCATTCCTGTCCAAAAGTTCATCAGTACCACAAAATGTAATACCACACTGTCGGCAAATCGGCTACCACCACACGCACGGTTTCATTGTTTCAGCAAGTTTTCTCATCCATGCATTACCCTTTCCTTTGCAATTGTTTTAACTCGCAGCATTTCACACCATCCCCCAACGACGTACACATTCATTGTGCAAGGATCGTGCCATTCGGCGCGTCTCTGAAGCACCCGGAGCCTGCTAGCATCGATCCAAAGGACAGTTTTCTGCCTGTAGCTCTGCTCGGCCTCCTTGGTCCTGTGGGAGACGAAGGACTACCCTCGTCGAATGCCAACCATACACCTTCCCACCACACTACATTCACTTTACACAACCGCTTCTTGTTACTCTATGCACTCATTCAATCGTAGTCTTCCCCTTTCAATTCCTCGAACCCCGCGTCTCATCGACCTCTCCACACATTCCATCGACACTCGACTGGTCAGGCGGGCCACAATTATCACCTCATTTCCGGTCAATTCCAGTGGGCACCGTGTTCGTTCACACTCCAAAACGTTTTACATTATTCTTTCAATTTATGTTATACATTCCCCCTCGCATCATCCGACCACTGGTACAAATTACAAGCCAGGACAGTCTCGTTTCTTTTGGTCATCATAGCTCAAGGCATCATCATCGCACGCATATCATCAGTTGGCATTGTTACAGCATTGTTATTGCATTATACACTATCTTTTTCTTCTCGTACATAGTTTTACCCTTTATTGTTATTTACTCCACACAACCCACACACTTCCTCCGCATCCGCCGCCCACCTTACCTCGTCCTGTCTCAAACAACAAAGGTCGTTTAACAATCAACTGCCGTCCTGTAGTCTGTTTGCTAGCTGTCTGCTCGTCTTTAGTCTGAATCTGGCACTCTGGCACCGTGGCCCTGGTTGTCCCGCGATTTACTTGACTCGCCGTGGATCCCTCGTGCTCATGCCCCCGTTGCTTTACAGAGCGACATCAAGCGCCACTTGGAACAAGGAAGTTTGATGCATGCGGACCTTGTATTTCCTCTCTCTGTAGTGGCGTTGGCGTGCTTCTACCGATCCCACCGCCCGTAATTTCGTACTGACTTATGGCTATGCATATTCCGGCGCAAATGTACTTTTGGTGGTCACAAGAACGCGGTCTGGAAACTGGTATATCATATTCATCGTGGAAGAACGAATCTAATGCCGCAGGGGAACGCTTGATAAGGTGTTCGGTACCCATGCAACCCACACAACTTATCCTTTTGTGAGTCATTGTTGGTTTCCCTCTGATTTTCTTGTTCTTTTAATTTTGTTATTTTCGTGCAGATGATACGGACCGTCTTGTCTTGGAATTGATGACCCCATAATTATACCCCACTCTGTCAACGCAGATGGGGATGCTTTGTCGGAAGATGTCTTTTGCTTTGGAACGTACTACGGTTCAGAGGAAGGACGCGTACTGTACTCCGCACACCATATAGAATCGATGCCTATGACGGCAGGGCTTGCTTCTTGTTCGCTGGAATTTATCCGCTGCTAACGAGAACGGGAAGGGCAAGTCTTACGAGCGCAGTGGGACCGTAGTATCATTTCTTTCTCAGACAATCAGAAGTATTTCTGGAAGATACCTTTCCATTGTGATTCATCGCTCTAAGCACAGCTATATGTCTCCCTATGTTACTGATTGATCTACGCCTGAGTTGCTTGACTTCAGAACATCTCAATCTAACCATGCACGAATATACTGATGTTCCGAAATCGCCCCAGTTGTACCTTAGGATTGACAGGCTTCCGACGTTCATAAAAAGCACGACAATTGGACGTTGGGAATGGGAATGGAATGGAAGCGAGGATAGTATACATATATCAATAAATAAATGCTAGACCCACAAGCACGCGACCGATATCAAGGACTCTGTATAACGAATGTTCCGAAGTCTTTCGGGAGCAGTGTAGCGCATGTCCAGAAACCTTCAGCCGACAGGCCCCCTAAGATTTACGCGCCCATGGTGGTACACACGAATACATTTTGTCAACTTCCATCTTTTTCTTCACTCCAGAACCCATTGATCGCCGTTCTGCTTGATTCCCACTGGACGCTTCTCATCCAGGCTGATTCTACCGGCGTGAAGGATGGCCGTGGTGAGCACAGTATTGGCAATGGTGGGAAGACCATGTGCATCAAAATCGCTAGCCTTGGCCTGCCCCGCATTAACGCTCCGCGCTGCGTCAACGAATTTCTCGATCGACACGTAGCCGTACCCGCGTTGACCATCAAAGTGACCACTCTCCGATGGCGAATACTTCATGCTGTTAAGAAAGCGACGTCAATTTCGCGACCCTCAGAGACGAGTGGATGACAGGATGAACTCACTAGAAGGGATTGTACCACATCTTTCCGGTCTCGTCGTTGGTCACATCATATCCACGGTGAGCTTGGTCCACTGTGATATCACCCTGGGTCAGGTTTAGATTAAAGTGAGAAAAAGAAGGCAGGTGAAAAGGACCGAGGGACAGCGCACCTTCTCACCCATGTAGTACCAATGCTGGGCACTGTGAACGCCAGCTTTCAAAGGTGCCGTCCAGCTCGCCGTGAAAACTCCGGTACCTCTGTGCTTGTTGCTCGAGGTAGAAACCCAGTCGACCAAGAGGGTGATAGTGTCCTCGGTCTCAGGAACACAGTTGTATGGCTCGCTGGTGGCGATACCAGTGGCGGCACTTGCGACCACACGAGTAGGCACGGCTTTGCCTTGTAGAATCCAGCAACAAATGTCAATATGGTGCGAAGAGAGATAGTAGCTGAATAACGACAAGAGTGTCAGTGAGTTGGGTTCTGTTCTTTTCGGACGCGACGAACACGCTCACCTGATGTCAGATTCTTTGCCAGCCCAGGCACGGAAGGTCTCAAGCTGGCTCTTCGGTTGACTCATCCATGCCTGGAAAAAGTTGAACTCGCCGAGCGTCGCGGCTTTTGCCCTTGCGTCGCTGTAGACTGGGTCGAAGCTATCAATCGGACGTATCAGTACTTGAATCAGTCAAACGACGACTTTGCGCCTCACCGTTTGTGGTGTTCTACAAAGCACACGACGTTGTTTTTCTTGGCCGCCGCAATGAGGTCGTTGTGGTGCGAAAGCAGTTTGACGGCGGGTTTCGTGACCAGCACATGAATACCTCTCTCAATGGCATACATTGAGATGTCATAGTGGGTGGCTAGAATGTATTTTAGTGTGCTGAACTAATATTCAATAATGAATGGCATACGGTCTGGCGTGAAGATAATGACAGCGTCTCCTGGCTTCATTTGGTCGATGGCTTCCTTGTCTAGATAGATTATTGAGCAAGAGGACTTTTTCGCAGGTTCGCAATAGCTCACAAGCTTCGGGGTCTACTTTTCCATCTTTAGGGAACTCGTCGAAACTAGGTTTCATTTGTGAGCGAAGAGTTGACATAGATGATTTAGCAGCTACGCACGAGAGGTCCATGTCTTTGTAAACATTTCCAATATTCTCTTGAAGATGGGTCCGAATAGCTGGGAATTTTTTTCCGTTGACGCCGACCATTCCAAGTTGGTCAACCTAGCGCAGAATATCGCATGAGTGATTGATGAGCCCGAGAAGGAAACGACACACTTTTCCCAGTCTTCGAAGGTCGAAGAGTGTAAGACCGACAACCTAAGTATGTGAAACAGGATGATTATGGGCCATTGATGTAAATGAAAGTAGATCTTACACCGATCTAAAGATAAAAGGTCAATGAATAATTTCTAGTGCAAGAGTGGCAAACGAAGCACCTTCTTGTCAGACTTGGAGGCACCAGATCCAGTCCATCCTGTGGTGTACTCTCCCTATACTCTAATCAGCTTTGAACGTCCGATGAACAGGCCTTCAAGATCTTACAGTACCACCTACGAAGAATGATCAACAGCTGAAAGTAGTTTGCGATTTTTGGACTTACACATCAACACATTAAGTTTGTTTGCCATGTCTAGAGGTGTTCTGAAAATGACAGCGCAGCAGAGAGGTCAAAAGCGATGATACCCCGATGTTCAAAATTCCTCGACTTTATAGCGGGTCATTGGAGAAACTCTTTTTGTATTCGGTCCGAACTGAAAGACGGACCGTTGGGACCGGCGGTTCGAGCTGATTTTAGCCCCATCCCATGTTCAGGCTAAGGAATCTTCAGAAAGTCTCGAAATAAGTCTTCGTGAACGGTATTGTTCTATGTTGAGGTTGTGAGGGAAGAAAAAAGCGAGCACCGAGTCTAAGTTGCATAGCAAGCCTGAGTTAGGGTTAGGGTCTAGGACTCGTCAATTTTTCCAGCGCTTTTCAGCAACGTGCACACAGGTGCACTCACTCCAGAGGCCTGAGCTATCGTATTGGCGCTGGGATTTGCTCATATCCTCGGACTAGGCTAACAGAGCAATATACTTATTCTCCGGAAATGTTAGCTGCTGCGGCTTGCTGCATCCGAGTCGTACCCCACACAAATTCAAAGCTTCGGTATACCTTGGAATTATGATATGCCTCTGTTTTTGCTGGTGTATCCATGGACATATCAGCACGCTTGCGGTAGACATTTACTTACCAGCGAGAGCCGCTTGTGCTCGCCTCTGGTCATACCCAAGTCTTAGTGGCCAAATTCGAACTTGGAGATTTGCTCGGAATTTGAAATTCGTTGCTTCAATACCTGTTCTCAAGGGACAGGACAATCATCTCATCCTATAAGGGCTTGGAACGCCCGAAAACTTCCAGTAGTTATACCTGAAGGCCTTCGTCTCAACTGAGCCTGCTCGTAGATAGCGCTGTAAGCATGCATGGAGACCCGAGTGACAGTGCATTTTCCGCGCCGGAGAACACAGCCGACACGTGCAACTTCACACGGGCATCAAGGAAGGATGAATTTTGGATACCGAGCAGGGGGCGCAGACGTCAGGTACCTAAAAATTCGAGTGCAGTAAAAGCTGTATTGTATTTTCGGCTTGTCGATGAATGAGAATTGCCAGTGTTCAATGTGAAGAAGAAATAAAAATGTGCGAGAAAGAATTTGCTAAGGCTTACATACGAAAAACAAATGAAAACCGCGCGCAGAACCTGCACATTTCGTTCAAAGACGATGGACCGCAGGAACTGGGCAGCAGACCAGACAGCAAGAAGCAGGAGATAGCAATGGGGAAGGTGGACAGATGAAGGAAGAAAAAAAAGCAGAAAAAAAAGGAGAAGAGAGAAAAAGAGAGGATGAAGAGAAGTGTGGTAATATGAGGGATATCGAGCTCTGGTCGGCAGGCCCACCTCGGGGGATCCCAGGCTCAGCTACCCTTCCTCTCCCGCTGCCCTCTTTGATTCTTTGATTCCTTCTCCCATCCGTGTCCCTTCCTCCTCCTCCGCCGCCTTCACCTCCTTCTTCCTCCCCTTCCTCGACATCCCTGTCCCCCACGTTCACCCCCAATCATGCCTAGCTGTCGCCGAAAAAGGGTGGTCCTTATTGAACCATCACCTTCCTTGCTGCAGGCCGCAAAGACAAACCCAAACAAGAAAGTCTTCTTTCTCCACCAAACCGGTGAAATCTTTGAGACTTATGAGTATGTACTTTCCATCATACTTGCCCTAGGCATCTCTCGCAATATCGTATTTAACAAATATCATCCTTTTTCAGGGCCTATGCAGCACGCATGTCTTTCTACCGATTAAAGCAGTTCCAGTGTGAAGTCACTGGAAAAAGTGGCCTAGATTATTTTCAAGCTCTCGAGAGTGAACGCCAGGAAGCTCGCACCTTACACGCTCGTTTCCCTGAACCCCTAAAACCTGTTATTCTCAAAGCTGTTCAATGGCGTACGTGTTCAGTCTTGCTACGGTTAGCTCGCGAACTGACCGATTGTCGCGATTTTTCTCTTGCCACAGAGGTAATGAGTAGGTTAGACCATCTCGTGGAGGCGGTATACGAACGTTACAAGGACAGATACTTCAAGGGTGAAAGTCAGTCTCCTATCCTTCTCTACCACCGCGCCAATCACTGACATCTTCGTGTTCACCCCCAACAGAGGTGGTTGTAGATCTCAGCGGCAACAAGTGAGTTTCAGGCATCTCACAATAGTCAAATATTAATCAACTTTTAATCAGTGTCTCTCGGTATCACGCTATCGTCGACAGAGTATATCCTCCGAGGTATCACACCGACGCGAAAGCAAGAGACCAATACGATGAAGCCCAAGAAAAGAGCGAATCGATACATGCCATTGAGGGTGACCTCAAGATACCTATCAAAGACGTGGTAGCCCGTGACGATCCAGCCCTGTATTACTACTGGGTACAGATCTTGGAACCGGAGAGAGACAGAAACGATAAAGCAAAGGCTGCCTCAGCGAAGCAGCCCGAAGCCAACGACAATAGTGTAGTAGGGAGTTTGATGGAAGTCCAGTGCGTACGGATGAGGTGCGTTTTCTTCATTAACCCAACGCTATGAGTATCATCTGAAAGCACGCCACCAGTCGTGATCGTCTTGCATTTTCCAAATCTATCCTCCGAAGATTTATACGCGACTGTGTAGATCGTGATGCAGCCGTGGCTTCTCCATGGACGGTGAAGCCTGAGATAGCTAAGCGCTATGGAATGGAGTCTGAGATGCCCGAGGAGACTAGAAAAGACGTGGAAAATATGAAAAAGGGCGAAAGCGACAAGCGGAAGAAGGCATGGGAGGACAAGGAGCTTCCTCCTTCCAAGAAACAGAAGAAGATGGCCGCTGCTCAGGAGGAGAAGGGTGAGTTTACATTTCCCTATTATTTCAAACCGTCGATTGAAAAGGTACAACTAACAGCGAAAGCAGCTGTCGCCGCGGCCGAAAAACGAGATCGCGAGGAGCAGGAAAGGGTCGAAGCAGAGCGACTCGCGGCGGAAAAGAAGAAAAAGAAACCTATCCGTTACCCCACGGAAGATCTCGACGTGCGCATCGGAGACAAGGAAAAGAAGGCTGGAATGAAAGTCAAAAGACCTGTCCCAAGTCGTATTGCCTTGCCTTTCAACGACACGCATGGCACTTTTGAGCAGTTCCTCCTGAGCTGGAATTTCCTAGTCGTTCATGGGTAAGCATTAGTCTGTTGTCGATAAAAGTTGCCGCTGACATTTCACAGTCAACCCTTACATCTTTCACCTTTCACACTAGATGAATTTGAGCACGCAATCCGACATTCGCTTCCTGACCTGCCATGTAATCTCCTGGCAGAAGTACATTCGACGCTGATCTACAATCTTCGGACCGTCCCCTTTCATAGGCATAGCGCTATCTTGTCGCTGTTACGCCAACGGGATCAGACCGATCTTCACGGTGGCACAGAGGAAAAATTGCTCGGCATAACAATTGACGAGCTAACGGGAGCAATGGCTGACGTTGGTAACAATTGGGAGCGAGTACCGCTCAGGAGCTCGGAAGGTCGTGAAGGCTGGGAAGACGCTCTCATAGGCTGTCTGAAAGATGTATGACCACTCAATTTTTCCTCTCAACTAATGCTGTGCTAATTTAACTTCCCAGCATGCAACAACCGAGAACTTCCCTCGTCTACGAGAGATACTTACCAAACTCCTCTTTGCACCCGAAACACCCTCCGACGAGGGATCACCATCATCCAGCTCTAGCACTCTCACGCCGGAAACTCCCAATCCAGGGCTTTATACCGTTTCATCAACCCCTGCAGAACGATATCCAACACTCACGCCACAGGACAGATTAGCGATTCTGTCCTTCATGTGCAATCTGGCTGTCTCCAGTAAGGCTATACATGCACATATGGAGTCTTGCGAGGAGCAGTTGACTGCCCTGCGGAAAGAGAAGATAGAAGTCAATCGTCTCAAGAAACAAAAGTGAGTAGACCTGACATTCGTGCTTTCCCATCAGCTGACATTATGTCATCTCTTAGCCTTGAAGAAATGAGCAATCTTCAAAGCGAAATGAAAGAAGATCCGGATGCTCAAGTTGGAGATGGAGATATCTCGATGCAGGATTCTCCGGATGCTTCTGCATCGGAAAGTGGGACAGAAGCTCCAAAGAAAGGGACGAGCCGACAAAAGGATCTGCAGAAAAAGGCCCAATTACAGGCGCACGCCAAGCAAAGAGAGGCGGCTCGAGCGAAGCAGGCATCGATTAAGCAAGCGATGGCTGAGCATCGACGGCTGGACGAGGATGTCAATAAAATCGAGCGTCGTCTCGAGGGCATAGAAAGGGACTTTAGGAAGCTATTAGGTGGCGTAAGGGTAAAACCTATGGGGAAAGACCGATTCTATAATAGGATTTGGTGGTTCGATGGAATGGGATCTGGGTCATTGGTTGGTAGTGGTGGCGTTGCCCAATACGGCACTGGACGAATTTTCATTCAGGGGCCGAGTGAGTTTGACCTGGAGATCTTGCAGCGGAGAGAAGAGGACATTACGGCCAGACGACAAGAGGAAGAAGGGGTTGAAGGTATGCTAGGCCCAGGAGACTGGGCAGTATATTCAGATATCGAAGAGGTATGTTTATATTTTACCTTCATCCTCAAATTGTGGGCGCTAATATCCAATGCTTAGCTCGACGAATTTGTCGCATGGCTAAACCCCAAAGGACACCGTGAGCTAGCTCTCAAGACTGCGCTGGGTAAATGGTGGATACACATAACAGCAGGGATACGTCGACGCTTGGCAGTTCGTTTATCTGTTATCTTGACACAAGCGAATGATCTCACATGTGGTTTTCCAGGATGTGAACGCAAACACAAAACAACCCGAAGCTAGACGTAGTACGCGTACTAAAGCCAACTACGACGTCTCCCGAGAGCCGTACATGACCTGGTCGAATCGCAGAGCAATCAATGCCTCGTGAACGAGGAAGCTGCATGAGATAGTCATGTTCCTGGGTCTCCTTTATTTCTCGTTTGTCCATCACTGCTTAGAATGTAATCAACACAACATCTCTGCTGTCCCGGCTTCGCACTCTTCGTACTCAAATACCCAGAGGTTTTCATCTCGCAGTAAATTATTCCATGTACAAAGCTCCGAGTCGCGAGCTTCAGTGTACTTACGTTATTGTACTCTTCACCCACGTCGTAAGGCTCGCGGACTGACAGTTGAGCACCTTTGTGTGCTAGTACACACTACCCCAGGAGATGTGAACTTCTATGCACTCCTGTTTCCTGAAGATTCCATGATGCTACCCTCTTGATTTTTCCGAGATGACGCACGGACACAAAACAATGAAAGATAACGGCTGTCTCAACAGATAGGATATACGTATCCACACTTCTTTTTTTTTCACGAACTGTCATGTCCCTACCCAGCACTGGGTTTGTCTTTGGCTCTGCCGCTAGTGGAAGTAGCTTCAGGGATGCTATTGCGTCGTGTGCGTGATCAACTCTCCCAGGATGACATTGGCTAACTCTCTTTCTTCCACAGACCGGCGTTCACAGTACTACGTAGCTGGTTCAACTGTTGCATCCTCTGGCGAAGATTCTGCTGAATTTGACGACGACGAATTCAGAGATGAGTTTGAAGACGAGGAGGCACTCATTGGAGATTTCGACGACGACGCATTGGATACCCCGCACCCTGAAAGATCACACGACCGGGACAGTGGCCTCATTGGTCAATTCCACTGGGATGACGACCTTGGGAGAACAAGCACGCCAGCTGTTGGAATTCCTTCCTCAGTTGGCTCTCTCAGTCCGTCGCCCCCCGCTCAAGGCATCCTCACAACCGGCTCATACGTCTCACAAACTCAAAGAAACGTTCAATCCATCGCTGAAAGTGCAAGCGGGCTGGCGAGTAGTCCACCTCACCGGATCTCGGAAGCAACACCATTGTTGAGACCAAAAGTTTCCTTCAGTAGTCAGGCTGGCACACCCGGAAGTTACGGTGCAAGACGCACGTCAGAAGAAACATCCGCTGTGGCAAGTGGAAACCAAGTTACGTCTGATGATGGAAGAAGAGTACAAGATCCGGAGGAGAGGTCAAGGTTGACGTTGAGGAGGAGGTCATCTGCTAGTTCTTCGAAGACACATCTGAGAGGCCAGGCGGCCTTTGGTGGTCACAGCACATTTGGCCAGACGGTATGCGTCATTGTATCGGGAGTTTTAAACGCTAATGTTACTATAGCTTTTCAACTCGATCGCGATTCTGTTAGGTATCGGTATGTTGTCCGAACCTTTGGCGTTCGCATATGCTGGCTGGGTTGCTGGAACTGCCCTCATTATCTTGTATGGTGGACTGAGCTGCTACACGTAGGTGGTGCCAAATCTCAGTCGTATGTTGCTCATTGCGTTCAGCGCCAAAATACTTGCAAGGATAATCAGAACTGATCCGAGGCTCCGCTCATACGCCGATATAGGTACGCTTTCGGTCAAACATAGATGAATGTGAATGTCCTTACCAATTTCGTTCAGGTCGCAAGGCTTTTGGGCCACGCTCTACTGTGTTTATTAGCATCATGTTCTGCCTGGAACTTTTTGCCGTTGCGTGTGTATCTCAGCGCCCCGCTTTGTCCGTTGAGAACCTTACTGAGCATCAATCTAGGGTTGTTCTCGTTACTCTGTACGCAGATTCATTGCATGCCATTATACCCACCTACTCGGCTAACACGTATAAGCTTTGGGGCCTGTTACTGTAAGCTGCTATCCTCTTGATATCTCGTGTCATGTTCATACTCACCTTTGGAACTGTTTCGTAATAGACTAATTCCAACGGTGTTTTTACCACTATCTCTCTTATCTTACACGTCAATACTCGGGATATTATCGACGATTCTTCTTGTGGTGGTGGTCCTGGCGGATGGACTCAGCAAAACGGAATATCCCGGAAGTCTTTGGAGTCCTGCTGAGACGTCATTGAGTATCAGCAGTTGGACCAATCTGGGACTGGCGTATGGACTTTTCATGGCTGGGGTGCGTATCAATCGGTATCTCGCCACAGTCATGTTTGCTATCTCGGGACGAGGCTGACATTAATCGATACAGTTCTCAGGACATGCAGTAATTCCATCGCTCGCCCGAGATATGGCGAATCCCGAGCAGTTTGATACGATGATCAACTGGGCATTCGTGCGTAATGTGTCCTTTCTGTGCCATGCCGCTCAAATGCCTTCTTTAGTTTGTCGCAACGTCAATCTATACATTAATTGGATGTGCTGGTTATCTGATGTTCGGGAACCAAGTTAGCCAAGAGGTGCGTTGGGATATCTTGTGTTTTTGGTGCCTCAGAGTAACACGCAATTCATTCAGATTAGCATGGACTTGTTAAGAACCCCCGGATTCAATCCGGTACTGAACAAGATAGCACTCTGGATGCTTGTTGTCAGCCCCCTGTACGTGCTTCCTGCCCGCTTATTCGGACTGTTCTTGAAAGATTACTCTTCATAGATCAAAGTTTGCCCTGACGACTCAACCGGTGCGTTTCTTCCTATCTGTGGCGAGAAGAATGGGTCGAGTGACATGTTTCGCATGTTTTAGCTGAATGCAGCCTTGGAAGTACTCGTTGGGATTGAATCAGGAGTCACGACGCCTGAGGACATGGCAATGAAGATGGCTGCATCGATGCAGTGGACGAAGCGAGATATCCTGAGCCACTTTCAGCGGATTTTAGTCACTCTAGCGGCCGTAGGCGTCTCGGTGGCAGTGCCAGAGTTTGACGCGATGATGGCGTTCTTGGGGTCGTTTTCAGCGTTCATGATTTGTATCATTGGACCTATTTCAGCCAAAGTCGCGTTAGAAAGACGGTGTGGGATTGCGGATGGCATCATACTGGTCATTGGTCTCGTGATGGCAGCATGGGGGACTGGTTCTGCGTTTGTGGCTGCCAGCGAAGGGGAGTGATGGAACGTTCAATGAATGAATATCCAACCAAAATACACCAGCTAGTACACAGCTGGTGTATTTTGGGTACTTATCTACTCCAAGTCTAGCACCAAGTAGGATAGATTGTGTACTCAATCCCGGTGGCACCCACGCTCCACTTTAGGTTTGCCTGGGAACGTTCTCGGAAATTCATAAACGTTGGTCTGCTGAGCGCACTGCAATGCAATACCAGAGATTTGTACATAGGAGTATGACGGTGACAGGATCTGGAGATCCGGGGAGACTGGTCACCGACGGAGCAAGCAGGAAAAAAGATGTGACCATTTGAGAGAAACTGAGCGTTGCTAGTGATAAGTTTCGACGAAATATCAACGAGAATCGTGATCTAGGAGAGTTTATTGCCAGTGGCTGATACTGGCTGGTGAAGAACGTTTGGGTTTGACGGCAATAAGCGGCTGGCAGAACGCACGTGGTGTGTGACACACAAGCTTTGGACTCTGATATCATGGGCTAAGCGCTTTTTTGTATGCCTTGACCACCACCATCTTCCCCCGGATATACTCTTTCCTCATGGGGCCCTCTCCCAGAACTCATATTCAGCAATACCGTTTCCCAATTTCTCCACCAAGTTCAGGCTCAACGTCGTCTTCTTCTTCTCCAAAAATTCCTTCGTTGCCAACAGATCTCGACCTTTCTTTACCCGATAAACTTGCCAAACCAAGTTCTCGGCGGTCCAATTCTTCTTCGACCCTTCATAATTATCTCAATTCGGACTCGGAAGGTTATACAACGGAAAAGACTTCGGTACAGCGTATGAACAATCGTCCTTTTAATATTCGACATAACTCGAGAGCATTAACGTTACCATCTCCGAAAATTTCTCCTCCAGGCCACCACAAACAGTCTTCGACAAACTCTTCCAAGTCTTCTCGTCCTTCATTTCGCCGAGCAAATTCTTCGTCTGGGGGCTCCAGTTCTTCATCTCTGCCTTCAGAACCCATTCCTTCACCTTCACATGCCTCTGGGTCCGGCATTGGGCGCAAAGTAGCTGCCACTCTCCAGCTATTCAAAGAGACTTCAGAGGACCATCACATATCCAACGAGTCGCCCTATAGATCCGAATCCGCCAGCAGTCATCGACGCCCAACCTCGGCCGGAAAAGGCAAAGCCGTCGACAATGACGCTCCGGCCAAGTTCGAGTTTGTTAAGCGGTCCGAGTGGCCTGATCGGAGCCAAGCTGCCCTGAGGAGAGAAAAGAGCTCAAATACATTGCAGAGAGTCAGGACAAGAGAGAGCATAACGAGTTCTGGAGATGAGAGGCGTGCTAGTCAGAGTCAGAGAAAGTCGTCTACAAGAGAATTGGTCATGTCGGATCTCGCACAGTGGCGCAATGAAGTTTTCAATCGAGAGGATGAAAGTGGAAGAGGCAGGCGACGTCAGCGAATAAGTGATGAGCCCGTCTTTGACACGGACGCTTCGGTCTCCAGAAACCGTCAGGACACCTCACCAGTCAAACGACATCGTTCGACGGTGCTTCCACCGTCACCATCCCCTTCAAGACCCCCGCCGCACCATCGAGCCACCATTTCTACCTGCGAAACTCCACCACTGTCAATAGACAAGCCCGTGCGCACTTTCGCCGATACCCTGGACCACGAAGGTACTCCCCGAAGTTTACCCCACACTCGCGATATTACCCCAAGAAACACTCCCTCATCTCTCACACTCTCTTCACTAAAGGAATTCCGACCTCCATCTCCTGCTGAGACATACTCGCAATCGGCGTGGTCCACCGAAGACGAGTCTACGTGGGAGACTGGTTCTGCTACTACCACAACCTCTACCACTTCTGCGTACTCGAGTTTTCCCTTGTCTCATAACCAGAGCCCATCATCACATTCTGTATCCTTACCAGAAGGCGACGGCCAGGGCCGCACCTCCAATCAAATATCCGATACCGGATATCCGTTCACTGACGCAGATGACCAAGGATATCTACTGGACCTGGATTTGGATGACTCGCAAGAGCATCTGCCACACATTCCGCTTCGTCCTTTTCGTAATCAGGTCGGAGGTCACAGTGCTATCTACAAGTTCACAAAACGTGCCGTTTGCAAAGTCAGTAACTTCTTTCTAGATCACCACAGCTCAAGCTTACCTGATCACTTTTACTCAGCCACTTGTATCTCGAGAAAATCTTTTTTATGAAGCAGTCGAAAGAGAGGCACCGCCGCTGCTTGCGTATATTCCAAGATATTTGGGTGTTATGCTAGTCAGCTACAGACGAGTTCCCAAATCGAATTCTGGCAACTCACCGCCTTCTCCACATCGTGCCTTAGACGATGAGAGTCATCGGCCTGCACGACCACCAATCCATAAGTCAGCAAGCGATGCTCCTGCCCGTCGTTCTCCTCGCTCGCAACTGTCGCAAAGGCCTTGCGATATTGCAGAGGTGGACGAGGGTGCAAAAACTGATGCAGAGGAATATCCCGAGGTCGTACTGGATCGCAATAGGCACATCATTCCAGAGTGGATTTTGAATAGCAGAGCACGTTCCTATTCGCACTCTTCGCACTCTTCCCCATTAGCAGTTCGCCGTCTCAAAAGACAGCAACTTCATCGTGGTACCGCGTCAGTACCGGATTTGGGAATCAATGGTGCCACTATCCCGAGCAGGTTACGGCCGAGTCCATTAGCATACCCAGCTGCTGGAAATAGTGAAGGTGAAGCACCTACACCTGCGAACTCGCCCAGTGTGTCTACCAGCGTCTTTCCATCCGCAATGGCCGAAAAACCTCGAACAAAAAAGTTTACCATGAAGTCGGCCTCGGATGAGGACGACGACTTTCAGCGACCCGTATTATCCACATATGCCTCCGACAACACCCTTCCTGATACGCAACCGCCTTGGTTTGGTTTTGGTGGTCGTGGCTCGACAATGGTGAACACGAAGTTGAAGGATCATGTCTTTAGTACCGTGCTTCGGCGTTTCCGGAGAAGGACGGGGGGCCGCTGGGCTACGCGGACAGAAGACGACGGTGACGTTGCAGATGCAGAAGGTGACGCTACCGAGTCTGAGGGACCTAGTAGAGCGAGACGGAGGAGTCGCAAGCTAGTCAGCCAGGTGGACCGGCTACGTCAAAGCGAGCTACCGAACCAGATACGGCGAGTACAGAGCGAATCGATGATTGCAACGCCGGCAAAGTTGGAGGCAATGGCGCTGGAGCAGAAACGGTGTGAGGACATGATGGGGGTATTTGACATGGACTGCCCGTCATCGATACCTAATGAGGACGTGCCGCACAACAAGCTTCAACCATGGCATGCCGATTTGAGCCCATCATTGAGCCGGCGACGAAGTCGTTCGAGATCGCTAGATTCGCATCTGCCGTTCCCAATGTCACACTCTCAGTCAGGCCCTGAACCGTCATCAGCCCCCGCGGTGATGACCGAGCCTAACAAGGAGAATGGTGACCCTGCCTTCACACGACAGAACCATTTCATCTTGATGGAAGATCTCACAGGGCGTCTAAAGCATCCCTGTGTAATGGATCTGAAGATGGGAACCCGCCAGTACGGGATGGATGCCACACTTGCGAAGAAGAAGAGCCAGCGCAAGAAATGCGATAGGTCAACAAGCCGTACCTTGGGCGTTCGGATTTGTGGCATGCAGGTCAGGTTCACGTTACGCAGTTGAATAGTATTCCCAGTGCTGACACAACCTTGAATTAAACGTATTTTAGGTGTGGAACCATGTGACACAGTCGTACGTTACGCAGGATAAATATAAGGGTCGTGAAGTGCGCACAGAGGAGTTTGCGTCCGTTTTAGCTTCGTTTTTGTATGATGGGGAACAGCTATTGGTGTATCAGATCCCGGTGCTCCTTCAGAAACTGTATGGTCTCGCTCGGATCATTGCCCGGTTAAAAGGGTACCGATTCTATGGTTGCAGTCTATTGCTGATATATGATGGCGATAGAGAGACACAAGAAGCCTTCCGTCAGTCCACACTAGAGCACCCCTCATCGAGAAGCAAACGAGGCGAATCCCTGGAGCGACGACAGTCGACTCATCCGCATCACGATGGTCAGCCGGAGAAGCCTGGCTTGCGACGGTCGCACAGCGAAGACTTGCTTCTAGGGCCAGTCGAGAAACGCTCGAACGACCGTCGGAAGCGAGGCGAGGTCAATCTTCGTCTCGTCGATTTCGCTCATACTACGACGGGAAGAGATTGGTTACCTTATCCAAGCTCTCGCGAGCATCTTGGACCGCACGAGTTTTCAACTAGCTCCAAAGGATACGAGGCCGAGATAGACTCTGAAACTGGTTTGCTTTACGCAAGATTTCCACCTCATTATCCGGAAGAACCAGACCGAGGATTCTTGTTTGGCCTAAAGAACCTCGCAAAGGCTCTGGAACAGATCTGGAATGACGAGAGGATTCGGAGGATCAAGGCCATTCGAGATGATCCGTCACTAAGCAAACTTCCTGCCCTACCCAACGATAGTAGGGAAGTCTTCGACGAGATCTTCGATGAGGACGAGGGTATGATATCAACATAACTCACCTTTCAAAAAAATTTGTTTCTTTTACTTCTAACTTCTAACCATGACTTATTCTTTCTCTACTGTTCACGACCATGATTATCTTTTTCTTAACTGCAAGCTTGCAATGTATTTTTTATGCCGCATTGATAGAACAACTGCATCAATATTAGGTTCGTCTAGTTGTCTGTTGACTTCGTTATAGATCTTTTATTACCCCATGTAGTATGTATATACAGAACTGCAGCAATACAAACTGTCATTTCAATGTTCATTGTGCAGCTTTCTTATTGACATCATTGTCCTTGAGTTGAGCAAACTGCTTGGCGAAGCGGGCCGAATTCACCTTTGCCCTCCTTTGCCTCTCTCCACCAACATCGACTTCCACGACCACAGCGCTGCACTTGTCGCCGCCTTGTTCACAAGATACTATAACACGTATGTATGACTGTCATTCTCGCTCATGACCCCCCTTCTTACTTTATTGTGCCATCTAGGACATTATGTCTCTCGAAGATCACATACAAGCATTACAGGATGCTTATAACAAAGTCCAGACTCTACGCCACATCCCCCAGTCACTATTCAAGAACCCAGCAGCGTCTTCTGCTCTTCCTGCACCGCCTGCACCCTCATTGATAACTCAACTTCAGCAAATCAAGGACATCACCCTGAATCTGAAATCGGAACCTGTTCAGCAAGCACTACGCGCAGCTCGGGAAAGCGAGAATGTCAATGGTTTGAAGCACACAGTAAATCTCCGTAGAGAAAATAGGAAGCGAAGGTCAGCTCGAATATCTCTTCTCTGAGCATCGTTCTTATGGCTTGCTAGACGAGCACCTTCGCCAGAGTCACCCCAGCCATACATTGCATTAGACAACCGAAACGTCTCCCTTTTCCCTCACACCGATGAGGCACCGCTAAAAGCTTCAGAACTCTTTGAATACATTCCTCGTTTCAACAAAGAACATCAATGTACCGTGCATATCTGGAAGCCTACACGAAGTTGGGGTCAACCAGGAAAAGTGGATCGGCCTGCCACACTGAGGTTCTTCATCAAGGACATTTTCACGGCCTATATCACAGTCGATCACACCGAGGAAGATCCAAGACTTGTAGTAGAGAGCATAACTGTCTTTGGACCCCGTGAGGGAGTGAGTCGGCTACTTTTTGTTGCCTGTAATGCCAAACCAATGTGAATCCTCTAGAAATCACCGCATTCCCAATCCACATATCTCGTGTACCAAAATCTTTCTCAACAATTATCAAAAATGATACATTCACATCCACAAGTGTCTGTGCAGTCTATACTGGTAAACTGCTTGGTTCTTTTGTCGGAACGTCGCTGATTTAGGTTTCTCCTTACAAGGACCTATTATGTGCATACGAAAACCTGTTCATTGACAGGTGTACTATATGTGAGCGTGTATTATCTTCCGAGGGCCATGTACCTCCGATTGTAAGACTGTGGGCTGACGGGAAAGATGGCGAAAGAGGAAAATGGGAACCAAGACATGTCAACTGTCGAATATGGTAGCAAGTTTTGTATGGCACTCAGTGTAACCTTTACTAGTCATTGTATACGCTGAGAGAAGCGCCATGATAGGTGTTCTTTGAAGATGCAATAGTCAACGCATTCAATGAATCCAGGGTTGAATGTGCGACTAAAAAGTACATTCAAATTACACGGGCAACAAATTCTATGGCTTAGCAGCTTGTGAGATGACTTTTGTAAGCTCTAGACTGGCTGTTAGTACCAAGACACTAAGGACCATGATATGGGCGACGCACGGGGTAGTTTGATGCTTTCCTGCACCACTGTTGCCTCTATCTGGTTATCAGGATTGGGAGGAATGTTGATGACGGTGCCGGACGAATCCAACGTCCAGCCCAATTTTTCGATGTAAGCGTTCAATTCTTCTGGACCTGTCTACAGAGTTAGCCGCGACGAGACGTCTGTGTAGAAGTTTAAAACGCACTGTTAAGGTCCAGGTACATTCCCAGTCTGTCGGTAGTGATACGAGTGAAGGTGGACTTAACAGCCCGGATGGCGACCTCGCGGATCGAGTCCTCAAATCCAGCGACTTCTACCGTGTAGTTTTCTCGAAGTGATGTCAATGCTTCCGATCTGTATGCTCTCCAGAAAGCAGGAAATCGGCATCGGTAAAGAAGGTGATGGAGTCCTTGAAGAATGGGAAGCAGTTGTGGAAGCGGGTCGGGCTCGTCGAGAGAAGCGTTGATGGGTCTCTCATCTAGTAAAGATATGCAGAGGTTGAAATCGGGGAGAGGTGACGCAGAAAGGGCTTTGATGAGGATGTTGATCACAACATCTGGGTTGTACAGTTCTGGGTTGAACTGGTATCTATGAGGTCGTCAATACTAGGTCAAAATACATTCAGAGTCACATACAGCTTGAGAATGGCCAAGTTTGCGAGACAATCGTATTCCTGACTTCTTATTTGGTGGTATAGGTAGTCCTCCAGAATACCAACATTGGATGGATTATACCGGTCTGAAATCGATGAACTTAGCGACAATAAAAAGACAAAAATTTCAGCGGTATACTCACCTACACCTGAGACCAGATTTTCGATAATTTCTGTCCTCGTAGGAGGAGTGATCCACGATGCAGCGGCCATGGTAGTAGAGGACAAGATTTTTTCAGGCTGGTTTCCCACGTTGCTTGATCTTGACTTCCATCATGGATGTTGACGAGCCCCAAAATCCTATCCAAACTCCAGACAAACCTGTCAATGGCGTCGAAGGCGCTGTCGAAAACAAGCAAGAAGAGGTTCCAAGGCCAGACCCGGAGCCAACACAAGAACAGGACTTTAAGCTTCGATATATCCTGAGTGGGCACGATCGAGCCATTTCTGCACTCAAATTCAGTCACAGTGGTGCTTTTCTTGCTTCATCTGGTGAGAAATTCGCGTTTTATATAACTGATTAACTTTGGGGGCTCATTGCTTGTGCATGAAAGTCAGGCGCTGATAAACAGATAAAAATTTGGGACGCGTTTACTGGAGATATTCTGAGAACGTTACGAGGTCATACAGAGGGGGTATCGGACATTGCTTGGTCGTCGGATGACGAATACATTGCATCTGCCTCGGATGATAAATCTATCAAGATATGGAATATGGAGCTAGTGAGTATACATCGCTTAGACACGCGAAAGACATCTAACATATAATTAGGGTGTTGAGAGCAAGGCGTTGCTTGGCCATACGAGTTTCGTCTTTTGTGTCAACTACAATAAACGGTCGAACCTACTTGTCTCTGGTGGATTCGACGAAACAGTTCGCGTTTGGGATGTCGCGCGAGGTATAGAAAGGGTTCCCCTGCCAGCGAATGAAAATGCTCACAGTCGGTTATAGGAAAGGTGCTCAAAGTCCTACCTGCGCATTCAGACCCAGTAACCGCTGTCGGTTTCAATCACGACGGGACGCTCATCGTCTCTTGTGCAATGGATGGACTCATGTAGGCATTTGCTAACACACCTAATCACCACTGGGTTGACTGGGAGGACAACAGACGTATTTGGGACTCGGACTCGGGACAGTGCTTAAAGACTTTAGTTGACGATGATAACCCGATATGGTTCGTGCATTTCAACATGTCCCTGCCAATCGTCTCATCTACTTCACTAGCTCACATGTTCGTTTTTCTGCAAACTCGCGATTTGTCTTGGTATCGACCCAGGATTCAACTATTCGACTCTGGGATTATCAACAATCGCGATGCGTCAAAACCTACACTGGTCACACCAACCGAACTTATTGCTTATGTGCTTGCTTCAGCAATACCAAGAACAAGTACATCGTGAGTGGCAGCGAAGACAACAAGGCGTATATATGGGATCTTCAAACGCGCAAGGTCATCCAAGTACTAGAAGGACATCGAGGTGAGCTGAAAAGTATTTCATGCTAGGCATCGTCTAATTTTGTTGTCTGCCATTGTAGATGTCGTGCTTGCAGTAGCGGTAAGTGCTTTCTGGTAAGTAATGGAAAGAATGGGGTTCTGACGTGACATCAGACCCATCCAACACAAGACATCATAGCAACGGCATCAATGGAGAAGGATCCCAGTGTCAGGTTGTGGTGGCATACTAGTATCTTTCCTAAAGACGAAACAAAATAAGATGTTCTTGCCTATGTTTGCCGTCCTTGTACTATCTTGCAATTGTACTAGTAGTAGAAATTGGTGTATTCTTGGAGGTTCTGGAACAGTGACGAATGATCGCGCGTATCATATCTGGGCAGAATGCGGGGCAGTGCCATTAGATAAGACACCGCTTCATATATAAGGCAGTGGGCGGACGGCAACCCATTCCACACCTTTCTTATCAACTACATTGTTCTCTCATCTCCAGAATGCAAATCTTCGTGAAGACCCTCACTGGCAAGACCATCACTCTTGAGGTCGAGTCCTCTGACACTATCGACAATGTCAAGGCTAAGATCCAAGACAAAGAAGGGTGCGTGTTCTGCTCGTGTTCTCTATAATCGATTCTGACATGGCGATTCTGCAGAATCCCTCCCGACCAACAACGTCTCATTTTTGCTGGAAAGCAACTCGAGGACGGACGAACTCTCTCTGACTACAACATCCAGAAAGAGTCGACTCTCCACCTTGTCTTGCGTCTCCGTGGTGGAATGCAGATTTTCGTCAAGACCTTGACGGGGAAGACCATTACCCTTGAGGTCGAATCTTCTGAC
This sequence comes from Paramarasmius palmivorus, assembly GCA_037176845.1. NCBI lineage: Eukaryota > Fungi > Basidiomycota > Agaricomycetes > Agaricales > Marasmiaceae > Paramarasmius > Paramarasmius palmivorus. Next base: position 86,363 of record JAYKXP010000004.1, on the reverse strand, counting down.
ACCATCGACAACGTCAAGGCTAAGATCCAGGACAAGGAGGGGTAAGTCGTCTGATCGTATCGCAAGTGGGGCATAGCACTCATCATTTGTCATCTAGAATTCCCCCTGACCAACAGCGCTTGATCTTCGCGGGAAAGCAGCTGGAAGATGGCCGTACCCTTTCCGACTACAACATTCAGAAGGAATCTACTCTTCACCTCGTCCTCCGTCTCCGTGGTGGCATGCAAATCTTCGTCAAAACCCTCACGGGCAAGACGATCACCTTGGAGGTTGAATCTTCCGACACGATCGACAACGTGAAGGCCAAGATTCAGGACAAGGAAGGCATTCCTCCCGACCAACAGCGTCTCATCTTTGCTGGCAAACAGCTCGAGGATGGCCGTACCCTTTCCGACTACAACATCCAGAAGGAGTCTACCCTTCACCTCGTCCTTCGTCTCCGTGGTGGTATGCAGATCTTCGTCAAGACCCTCACGGGTAAGACGATCACCTTGGAAGTCGAGTCCTCTGACACGATCGACAATGTGAAGGCCAAGATTCAGGACAAGGAAGGCATTCCTCCTGACCAACAACGTCTCATCTTTGCTGGCAAGCAGCTCGAAGATGGTCGCACACTGTCTGATTACAATATCCAGAAGGAATCTACCCTTCACCTCGTCCTTCGTCTCCGTGGTGGTATGCAGATCTTCGTCAAGACCCTCACGGGTAAGACGATCACCTTGGAGGTTGAATCTTCCGACACAATCGACAATGTGAAGGCTAAGATTCAGGACAAGGAAGGTATTCCTCCCGATCAACAGCGTCTCATCTTTGCTGGCAAGCAACTCGAGGATGGCCGTACCCTCTCTGATTACAACATTCAGAAGGAGTCCACTCTCCACCTTGGTAAGCTCCTCTTTTCTTGTCTTTCTTCATGTGCTAACGATGCTTCCTTCAGTGCTTCGTCTCCGTGGTGGTCAGTAGATGCTCGGTCGATGTTGTAGTTATGTTATGATTTGTCCACGATACGTACACGCCCACCTCATGTAGAGTACCACACGCTCTTTATGCGCCGTCTGCACAATGTAACAGTCAGTGTTTCGAATGACCTTCGTCTGCTCATGTGAGGATACTATAAGGCCGGAACGATATACTACAACTTATGATATTTCAGATGCAGTAGCCTCTACAGGTTTGTTTTTCCTCTTTCGCTTCCGTTTACGCCCACCAGAAGCTGCGCCCTCACCGGCTTCATCAGCACCCTCTGCGTCATCCTCTCGCTTTCTCTTCTCTCCAGTATGTACATTTGAATCATCCAATGGTTTGACCCGAACAGCACTCTTTGTTTTACCGGTCGTCTCTTCGGGCGCCTTCTTTTTCTTCACACTAAGTGGATTTGGACCCTTTGGGCCTTTCTTCTTCTTCCTTGTAGGGTGTTCTGTAGATGAGGGGGAGATGGTAGACGTAGGAGCATGCAAAGACTTTTCCTCGGCCTATCAGATACACAACTTGGTCAGAGTGCTGCATAAATAACGTAGATGCAGTCCCGTACCTCTTGCTTGGCCTTGATGGTCGTATCACTCGGTGGCTCAAGAACCATGACTGACCGTTCAGTAAGGTGAACTATTGGTACCGCCGGAATGGTACGAAGTTTCGACCGTAACGGTTGAGACTGTGTAGCAATCACATAACGATGCTTATTGGTGTCTCCTGCACCAAGAAAGAATAAGTCTCGAGCCTCCGTCTTACAGTGGGCACTTACCGACGACACTGGTGAGGCATTCATCTCCTGGTATGGCTTCTCGATGATTGCACTTTCTTCTTTCGAATGTCTTTGCCAGAGCAACAGCAGATTCTTGACCCTTCTGGAGATATAATTCGGTTATGCAGCATTGTGTGATCACTGGAAGAGCGGCGCTTTGCCGTTATATTTAACAAGACTCTTCGCAGTATTGAAAGGAGCTGTAGTGCTCACTCGGCTTTACTTCGCCTTGAAGTACCATGCCCAGTTGCTTGACCAGCTCGATCTTGTGTTCTATCGCCTCTTTACATATTTCAGAGTCGACTAAAAGTCCGATAAGTTGAGGTTTTGAGGATGAAATAGCACCGACTCACCAAGAACCTGGTAGGGCTGACGAAACCCAAAAGACATGGCATATAGATTCATAAGTTTTCGGTATGTTTTGGCACGTTTTTGCCTCATCCTGGGCCAACAAGATTTGATGAGAAGAGCGAGTGAAGGTTTGAAAGTGAAAGTTTTGCCGCGTTGCACGTTTCTCTCACCTCCACCACGATTACGATGCTGCTGGCGTTGCTTAGCCTTGCCAGGTAGTTCGTCCGCTCTCTGCATTCAGAAAGTACGCTGAGGCTATTAAATCAGTTTGATTTTGGCGGGAACAGCGCTCGACATCCAAGGCAGAATTAACTGGAATTCCGTTTGTACAGGTGCGTCAGAAACACGTCTCCTTCTCTTCGTCTCGCCTCATAAATCTCGACAGACTACAAAGCGTTGGGAAAGGCAAGGGTCATCTTAGATAACGGTAAATATGGTGGAGGGGTCACTCAAGATGGTGCTTTCTCAATGTACGTCTGCTCCTACGGGTTACGTCGTGGTGCTGATTCATTCTTCCATGGCAGACCAAATGTCACTGCTGGAACCTACATTCTATCCGTTCTCGCCCACGACCACGCATTTGAACAGGTATGGTTTATTTTGAAATCGTAAAAATGGACGCGATACTCATATATTCTTCCTGAAGCTCCGTATAGACGTCCTAGACGAATCCTCAATCGAAGTTAGACCTTATGTCCCAGGTACACCACTCAATCCGGCATCGACAATACTTCTTCCGTACCCCATAACCTTATCGGCCAAGGCCAAGTTCAATTATTTCGTTCCTCCGGAATCATTCAACATCATGGGTATGTTGGGAAGCCCTATGATGCTGATGATGCTGTTTGCTGGTGGTATGGTGCTTGCCATGCCCTACCTTATGGTGCGTCCTGACTCCAAAAATCGTCTTGGAAGCGTTAATCACCTGTTTTGGACAGAAAAATTTGGACCCGGAGGCGCTAGAGGACATGAAAGAGCAGCAAGCAAAGATGGCCAAAATGCAAAGCGCAATGGCCAGTGGTGACTTTAAATCAGGGTACGTAGAATTGTCTGCGTGTGTTCGCATTTACGCTGAGTTGATGTTTATCAGATTTTCGGCACTTATGTCTGGTTTCGAGGAGCCATCTCCTCAAGCCAGCGTCAAGGAACAACAACCGGCTGCGGGTGCCAGTACCAAGAAGAAGAATACGAAGAGACGGTAGCGAGGTATCGTGTGGTTGTATGTAAATATAATACACAGACGCTATATCATATGGAATTAATGCATGGGGCTTTGGGGTGAATCATAGGGCTTCAAGGGTGATCTTGGTGATGTGTTGACAGTTGGATTTCCGTTGAATGTGAGCGCACGACGGAGAACAGCATTTCTAGGAGATTGAGATGAGCCTGTACCTGTGCCAATGAAGGAATCTAGAGCATACCTTTGCTTGAATTCTTCGAGAATTGCATGCGGTTGTTGGACGTCGTTCCGAGAAGACCTTGCAACGAAGCTTAGCGCATCCGTACCTACTCCGAAATTGTACCTACTTGTCAACACTTGCAGTGGTTTCTATTATATACATTCTGTCGTTGTGTTTCTCTTCTAGAGCAGCAGCGCCCTGTGCCTCTTCGACTCTTAAACCGGTAACTGCGAGAGACCTTGATGTGCTAACTACAGTCGGGGGTGATTGAGGTGATGCCGGGACATAGTCCAGGATTATAACGTGTTCATCAGGGAGCTGTGGCAAAAGAGATAGCGGTGAATCGTCCGCATAGTGGTATTGAATAGTTGGGTGACCCAATGAGGATGAAGACTGGGTGAAAAGGATGTAATAAGGTGGTCCACTGGTAGAACTTGAGGAGGACATGAAGGTAGAAAACGCGTTGCGCGGCAGGCACTTGCGGTCGCGACTGAGTTCCTTGGTTCCTCCTTTGCAAGCTGCCTTTGAATCGTCCCTCGTCTTCGTTGGCGCCTCAAATCCTGCCCAGATGACAGGAAATCTCAATCATGGAGCAAGAAAACCGACCGAATGGTACCCCAGGGCCCCCAAGGACCTGGTTGGTAGATTGGGTGATTGTCGCCATCTCCCCTATTCTTAGCTGTCAGTTTGTGATGGGGGTAATTTTATAAGTCTTACCTCTTCCTCTATCTCAAGCTCACTTTTCTTTCTTTCAGGTCCTTCGTTTCGACCAGTCTTTCCTTTTTTCTTCACATTCTTTCTCCAAGACATGACTCGTCTCGCTTTGTTGGTAGCGTGCGTCGCTTTGCTCGCAGTTCTTCCGTATGGGTCGGCAGGACCAGCCTGTGCGAAGAAATACTGGCAGCAGCAGGATTGCATTCAAAAATGCAAATCCAAGTGGGGGTACCCAGGCTCTATGATGGGTACAGATCGTTGGGGCTCTGTCATGCAAAAGACAGATGCCTCAACTGAAGCCTGGAATGCAGGCCTCGCCAAAGCGTGCGGGGTGGAACCGTATGTCGTCTTTCTTGCGTGTTTTGCGCGAGACTCATTGGTTTCTGGATTCTAGCTCTGGTACTCTATCGGGAGTACAGGGGAAAGTAGCAGGCCAAACTTCGTCCTCAAGCTCGAGCTTCTCGTCGACGATCACGTCTTCGAGTTCTGCGACTTTCAACTCTTCCACAATCCAGAGTACGAGCACGTCCACTTCGTCCTCTCAGATTGTCTCCTCGACATCTATCAGCTCAGAACGCAACTTTTTACCCTCTACGTTCAACTTCTTCACCCCGACACCAACTACCACATCATCATCCTCATCGTCGACTGAGGAATCTACTACCTCCACTGAACAGGAAACTACCTCAGAGCCACCGCCTCCGCCACCTACTACCACAGAGCCCCCGCCACCGCCAACTACCACTTCCGAACCGCCGCCACCACCTCCTACTACCAGCTCTACCCAGGAAGCTGCTCCCACTCAAGATTCCAACGACGACAACAACGGAAACAACAACGGAAACAATAATGGAAACAACAACGGAGGTTCCTCATCTGGTACTCCGAGCAGTGATATCGATGAATTCTTACAAGCACACAACTCGATACGCTCGCAACATGGAGCACAACCTCTCACTTGGAGCGACGAGGCGGCCAGTAAAGCTCAGCAATGGGCCAATAACTGCAAGTTCGAGCACTCTGGCGGTACCCTTGGTCCATTCGGTGGTATGTGAACAGTATCAGGAGACTTCGACACACTCACTGAAAAGTTTCATTGCAGAGAATCTAGCAGCAGGTACTAGCGATAGTTACAGCCCTTCTCGAGCTGTGAAAGGCTGGACTGATGAAGTTTGTAAGTGTATAAACCACTTCATTTAGAACTGATGGCTTGACTGATCGCTCCCCATAGCTGATTACAATCCGAACAACCCCAAGGCTTCACACTTTACTCAGGTCGTATGGAAGGCCACCACTCAAGTTGGCTGTGCATTGGCGATCTGTGATGGTCTCTTGCCGGGCTTCGGGGTGAGTTTTTATCGGGTTCTAACCTCTCCCGTTCATTAACTTGGTCAACAGAAAGCAAGATACTACGTCTGTGAATATACCCCACAGGGAAATGTTGGTGGCCAGTTCGCGTAAGTGTATTAGGATCACGAAATCCCGATGGGCGGCTTACATTTGACATAGTGCCAACGTTCAAGCTTGATGCTGTCCATGTCTTTTTTTCGTTCTTCTTTTCAATTTTTACTCCTGATGGCATCTGGTATGCAGTGAATTGTTTTAGTAGCTTGCTTGCCGGTTTGCACAAGTTTGTAGTCTGCAATGATATCGAAGAGTTTTTGACATTGATGCTAAGCGCCCGACTAACCCGTGAGAAATATGAGCGGAACCCCAGCACCAGAATTTGAACGCTCCGAGCGCTCATCTCCACCAAACCTTAACTCTTTTGGAACGGTATACTGAGCGTTACCTCAGCCATCGAACATGAGGCGCCCTTCTCCTACGCTGCCATGGCCTTCTCTCGCCAGCCCTGCAGATTTTTCGTCACAAATTCTTGCACAAACCCTCGATGCCCGTTCCTTCACGACCTTGGAAGAGCATCGAATATTTCTCAGCCGGTGACCACGATCAAGCGAGGGATTGCTGTACCATGCACATACTATCAACGAGGAGCGTGTTTCAAGGGTGCTTGCTGCCCCTTCCAGCACATCTCACAGCCAGCGGAGACCCAACATCCTAATGTGGCTCATAGTACTCCTGCTGCCCCCAGTGAACCATGCAAGTTCTTCGCTAGAGGAACATGCCAGAAGGGAGACCAATGCAGATTTCTTCACATATCGCCGACGTCGAGAGCGAATCCAGTCAATGAACGGTGCAAGTACTTTCTTCGAGGACATTGCATGCGTACAAATTGTGCATATACTCATGAGACGGCGGAGACAACGATCCAGGTTAGTCAGACGCCTTTTTGTGACCCCAAAGGCCCTAAATACCAATACTCCTGCCGCAGAATCAGCTATCCAGCCCCGAAGTAAAGGAAGAAGCGGTCGGCGAGCAGCCTTCGGACCCACGCTCTAACGAGCAGGTGCAACCTCTATCCCAAGATGATCGTGACGTTCAGGAACGACAGATCTACTCTTGCACTGTAACTTTTGGCCGTGGTGCCTCCGTCGTTCACGTCTCAACCGCTTTCGAATCCTGCCGCGTCCTTGTCACGTTCTCAGGCACTGTCGCCGAGAATGAACTTGACAAGCTGGGAAGCCTATACGGTGATCTTACTTCCCGTGTTTCCCTTCGGCCTTCTGGTCAGGGTTCCCTCATGACGGCAGTGCTAGAGTTTGCGACACCAACTCAGGCTGCGGCAGCTTCTCAGGGAATGCATGAAGTGGTGATGAACGAAACTCGCCTCAATGCTTCGTTGGACTTGCGTTCCAGCGTTACCGATAGAGGGACAACAGGAATACTGCGAAACAGTAAGGTTAAAGTCAGTTGGTTTTCCCCGACAACAACTGCTTTTCTCCACTACGATGATAGGCTCCAGGCAATGTCGATGGCAACTCAGTTAGATGGAAGGATTGTGGGAGGGAGAAAGGTGAAGGCTAGTTTCCAGAAACCCACTTTCAATCAGAGACGGTCCTTCACGGTCATCGTTAACGGCTTACCGGCACACAATCTCAACTGGAAGAACTACCTCCGAAAGCATTCAAATGCTAATTCCATCGATATCACGAATAAAGAGTCTCTACTTCATGAGGATATGTGTGGTCGCGCGCGTGCAGTCCTAGAGAGACACGGGATTGTTGAATCGTTTGACGCCCTCGCTCTGGATCCAACAAAGCCCAAGACCGTCGCATTTGCCCAATTTGCTACTGCGGAGTCTGCCGCAGAAGCAGTAGCGGCCCTTCACGGAACGAAGCGCTCGGAATTGGGAAACAGCCCTATCTGGGTGGAGCTTGTCTTCTCCGTAAAATATTCAGTTCCTGCAGAAAGGTTCGCGTGCATGCGTGCGGAGTTGGACACCCTTCGGGATGCGCACGGTGATGCAAAGATGGGGTATTACGACAAGGATGAACATGGCATTCCCATCTCTAACGTGACCCTTCGGGTCTATGGGGCGGATGCGAAAGCTGTCGCAAGCTTGAAATTGTCCGTAGAGCGGGTTCTAGCCGGGGAACAAATACAAGTGGATGGAAGTTGTGTATGGGATGATATATTCCTGGAAAAACGGGGTGGGGACTTCCTAAGAACCCTAGGAGTACGAGAAGAAGCAGAAAATGTCCATGTATATGCGGATACGCGCCTCCGCTGCCTACGTCTCTTTGGGGACACGCGATCCAAAGCTTCAGCACGAAAAGCAATCCTGGTATACCTAGAACAGCAGAGGGCGAATCCGCAAGCTGTCACACTCTCTCCAAAGACATATCGCCTGATCCTGAATGGAAGGCTAGGTCAACTTGAGCGGATTGCAGGAAAGGATGGTGTCATACTCGACATCGTAAAACAAGAAGTGCGCGTCCGGAAAGCCGAAAGCTTGCGGAACGTGCAGTTATTTATCCAACACATCGAGGACGAGAAGGGCGGAGACTACGTGGCTGATGTCCTTTGCTCTGTGTGTTTCTGCGACCCCGCGGAAACCGGAGAGGAAGCAATTGTCCTGGATTGTAGGCATGTATATTGCCAGGAATGCCTTCGTGGTCTCTGCCTCTCACGTTCATCCGGTACCTCTTTTGCTCCCCTCAACTGTGTTGCTAGTTCCGGAGCTGGTTCTTGCGAGCAATGCATTCCATACTCCGTCCTGCGGAACTCGTTGAGTTCAGAGGCCGAAGCACAGCTGCTAGAAGCCTCTTTCGTGTCCTACATTCATTTACATCACCACGACTTTCGCTTCTGTCCCACACCCGATTGCCCAACAATCTATCGGGCCAACCAGAGTGGCGATACACTACAGTGTCCAAATTGTCTGGTCAGGATCTGTACTCTATGTGACGTTGAATACCATGATGGCCTGAGCTGCGCGGTATATAAAGACATTCAAAGTGGTGGGATGGAGCTACACAAGAAGTGGCGAGAAGAAAACGGCGTAAAGGCGTGTCCAAATTGTGGTATGGATATAATGAAGAGTGACGGCTGCAACCACATGACATGCACTGTGTGCAAGTCTCACATTTGCTGGACTTGCCTCAAGCTTTGCACCGTCGACAACATCTACGACCATATGAACAGAGAGCATGGTGGTATCGGTATCGAGTGAATCATAACAGCAGCCATCTACAGGCTATTACGCTATATGTGTATTTACATTACTCCAATTCCCCCAACCCCTTTGTACTCTAAGTATCACATCCAAGCATGATGTTTGTGCTCTTGTTTACTCGGAAACAAGATCAATGATAGAGACGTCTGGGTGTTTTTAGAAATCTAGTCAAAGAAACCTCTTGACTGTAGGTAGTCTTTATGTTCTTTCCGGTGCGCCTTCACCTTCCTGTCTACTCCTGTGCGCCATATTGGCATCCCCACCTGCAAAAAAAAATAAAAAATTAGCTTCTACACCCTATCGGTTTCTGGCAAACCACACACCCAAGAGATGGCGTCGTATAACATGTCAAGGATGAAATTATTTCTCGGCGCAGCACCTCGAGTAGACGAACGAAGCAGGTTGGTAAGTATATCACCTGCAATGTGCAGCTCCTTGTTTTGTATTCCTATCCAGGTCTTCAATCTCGTGACGGTAGCACAGTCAAGAAGCGACAAACCCTTCAGTAAAACAAGTGCCGACTCCTCTGTAGAAAGCCCAGCATCGATACCTTCGATATCAGCTGTTATGGCTGGTTTTGTCTTGTTCTCCTCAAGATATCCGTTGGTCACCATTGTAGGAGGGAAGAAGGTGTGAACATCAATTTCATACAGCATCAGCTCGGATTGCAGAGTATCGCCGAGTGCTACAACAAACTCAGCACGAACAGAACGTCAAGCCATAGCCAATGACAGGTCACCTCGTAATGCCTGCTTTCCTGGAGCATAGCTTGCGTAGCCCACAAAAGAGAGGAAACCAAGAGTGGATGAGACAAGGACTATTTTGCCCTTGACGCCCTGTCGGACCATCATTCTCGCGCCCGCCTACAAACACATTAATCTAGTCTTAGACGGAGCTTCCACGACTCACCCACGCCGTCCATGCCTGTACCCAGTAGGTGTTCACCATTCCCTGGCTGAGATCCTGCTCCGACATTTCTACGAAGAATTTCGGAGTAGAAGCACCTGCACACGCAATGATTGCGTCAGGAGCACGGTCTTCATGGGCCTTGCATGCAGTTGTCAAAGCCTCGGTCGATGCTGAAGCCGTATCCAGCACATACGAGTAGGCCTTCAGCTTTTGCGCAGAGTTACGACGATGTTTCTGGACATTATTTGAGTTTTTGATGATGAATCCTGGGAGTTTCTTCTACCTCTAATTCCACGAGCGCATCGTCTAGTCGCGCTTGATTGCGAGCAACGATAGACACATGAGCCCCACGTTGGACCATGAGAATTGCTACAGCAAGTCCGAGCCCGGTGCTTCCCCCGGTTATGTACACATGCTGATAAACGTTAGGGCTACCCAATTGCAAGCCGGAGAAAATTATGAGGGCTCACCAGTCCAGCCGGATCCCACTTTTTCGTGAACATGGAGGAGATGGACAAAACGGGAACAATACGGCGAGCCTGGCGTGTCGGATGTGAAGTAACTTCTCAAGCGGTGGGTCCCTCAGTATCACTGTTTTCGTACAACATTTGATCTGTCGATTTAAAATAAGAATAAGATTGATTTCCCTGACCTGATGTGTATGAACCGAGCCTGTTTTCGGAAGGCCTGGCATCGGATTCATATAGGTGGTGATTCCAAAGAAGCCCGACGCGTAGATATCAGCTAGTGTTGTTGTTGGATTTTTCATAGAACAATGTTGTCTAGGAAAGGAGTGTGCTGGAGACTCAAATGAACGCTGTCGAACGCGGTTGTCAAGGTTAGAGTTTCGGGTACATGTGCTAACTTTGGCGCCACGAAATTCCCACGCGGCAGTCCTTTTTTCTGTACATCCACATATCGTTCAAGTCGTCTGGTCTGGCTTGTCTCTTATCCATGAGAACTCGATGGGAAATTTCGACGTTCACTCTATATCTTACAACGCCCTGGTGTCCTGGAAGCCTGCTCTGTCCCTGGGTCAAAATCGTCGGATTCGGGATCAGTGTCATAACACAAGATGTCGTCGATTTGTTCCCTTCGATGCTTTAATCTGCGCCATATCGTACCGGGTATCCAATTCGACGGTCATTCGGTTCAACACGGCGACAATCTGAGCTGGGCTTTGGTGGTAGAAATAAAGTTCTGTCCTATCAGGCAGTGTTCTTGTTTTCCCTGTCCAGAAACTTTACATGTACATGTCCAGATGTGGTTACGCCACATTGTTAGGCCCGATGCATGGCTTTTATAGAGTCGGTTTCTTTCATGCCTCTCCCTCACCGCTGTCGAATCGACTCACCACCTTCATGACCAGTCTACCGAACGGAATAGACCTCTCTTCCCAAGAAGATCCAGTGTATTACGGTTCGTACCTAATACCACCGTTGCGGACTAAGGCTTATACTTCCCCTAGGTTTTGTTGTATCGACGCTGTACGGGCACAGTTCATCTTCACATTCTTGAAGGGACCTTTATGAAAACTACGACAGGCTGACAGGGATAACTATAGTCCAAGCATGGATTTATGCCAACAATAATACCGATAGTTGGGGTCTTCGAGTACTCGTAAGTCCCGATCTGGAAATCGACGTAGAAAGCTCTTAGGTCGTCATTGAAATTTTCGAAGGTTGCAGGATTGATGTGAGTCTATTGTTCGACCTGTCCAGTGTTGTTTTCAACGTCTATGCTCAGCCTCCTGGATATGGCTACTCTTGCCCTCAATGTGGCTTTCATCCATCACGACTATGTACGTGTGTTACTCCTGCGGAAACATGGGAATCTTAGAACGCGGTGACCAGATTGCAAACTTTGGAAATCTTTCTGCAATCGACAAGATTCCTCCGTTGGTATTCCATCCTACCTGTAATGCCTGGCAGCTTATCCATCATTCTACAGGATGATCCTCATAGAAATTTTTTTAACCACATTCATTGCCTTCATGTTGGTATCTCGAGCACTGCAACCAAATGTCGACGCCTAACATCACCAGAATGCAGATATTCTTTGCGGCGCGAATTTACGTTCGTGAGTATCTAATACTTGACCTGGTTATCCTATAGTCTAATGCTTACCGATGACAGTCAAAGGCACACACCGCTTGGTGCCACTTTTCGTTGTAAGAAAAAAACACCACTTTCACGCTCTGGGTTTGTCGTCAAGACTGACAAAAATTTTGGGCAGGGATTGACGAGTGCCGCAGCATTGAGTCGGTTATTGTTCTACTTCATGAATAACATTGCTAATGGTATCTCCTCAGTCTCTGGGCTAGGCGAGTAACCTAAAGGGCCCGCGTTTAATGCAAAGCTCATCTGATGATTAGCGGGCATTGTCAATGCATTTAGACACCCCGTGGAACAAGCCATTGATTCCACAGAGTTCAAGGCGAGCCGTCATTTCGCTCGTGCTCAGTATACGAGGAACTGATCTCCTGTATCTAGATCGAGATAGGTTTGAGCACCGCGCTATCGCTTCTGTGTGATATGGTTGCCACCGCAGCATTGCTATGGTCTTTTGTGACCTTTCGAACTGGATTCAGAAGGTAAAAATCGTCTAGAATACAGTTCTATGACGGCTGAATCTTATATCAGGACCGATACCATGCTGCAGAAATTGTTTGAATACACGGTTACTCGAGGGTTGCTAGTGACCGTTGTGCAAGTTTGTATCATTATCGCATACGTTGCACGTCCTGATCGCTTCCACTGGTAAGTAAATACCACTGCTAGTACGATTTATTCACATATATTGGTATAGGCTGGCTTTCCATATGGCAGAAGGGAAAATCTATGTCATCACTATGAGTAAGTTCTCCCGTCCAGTGCTCCTACACACCAAATGACCCTTTCTGCTGCAGTTGCGATGTAATGTTCACATTTGATTTCTATTGGACGATTTTTCCAATAAAAGCACATAGGTTGAATAGTCGCGCAACACTACGACAGGACATTGTGGAAGGCGCGGAGACGACAATGAATCTCAGGCTCTCTCGGATCCCAAACACGGTGTATCCAGTATTTGCAGAAGCTGCCAGTGACAGCACGGATTTACGGGACTCTTTCGACACGAAACGCCTTCAGCCAAATCGGCCGAAATTGGTACCACATTATTGTTTGCGCGCAAGCTGTCCAATTCTAACGCGTACTGCTTTAGAACATTGACTATTCCAACGACCAGGACGTTTCGTCGAGGGTGTAGGAGTTGAGGAAACAAGATGCTGGCGTCTCTATGTAATATTCTAATAATACACCCAAGCAAGCACTATCCAAGGAGATGGAAAAGACCAGACGTTGCTATTACCATAATTTATTACGCTTAGTACGAGTCGAAAGAACTCACGAATGGAACGTAATTACTCACTTGTGATACGAGATCCACTAGACATGACTAACCTGACTTTGCTATTACTATCTATAGAGCAAATGACGAGCGGTGAAGAAGAGTGATCTGAGAGTGATCAAGAGCGAGCACGCTTGGGAGGGGAGTGTGGGAACTAAACCTGTCATCACGGTGTCACCTCTTTCCGCGAGATGCATGCTCTCTTCCGGTCTACGAAGAACCTTTCGCGATATCAGCTATATTCTGCTAGTTCTCGGAACCTTCTGTGCTCTTCTTCTATCATGTGTTGCACTCCTGGGTCAAGCCGTGCGTACGGCTCCTAATCGTAGTTGGTCAAACAACTTGAATGCCCTAATCATCGGCGCATCTTATGTCTTTGTGGTATGTTTTCTCATTCATTGCTGCCAGCATAGTTTCATGATACGTTACAGCTGGTTGTTTCCCTTCTCTTTTGCGTCAAGCGAGTAATTGCAGTTCGACTGCGACTTCAACGGATATCAAGACCCCATAACAAATTAATCGGCCGAGGAGACGTTCCCAATGTATTTTCGAATCTTCCTGCATCATCGAATTGTTGCCGACTTTCTATCTAGGCTGTTCATCAATACATGACACAAGAATATGTGAGGACCTGCCTAGTTGCATATCAAAGTGAGCCTAAGGAAGTGGTTCATGAAGGTTGGGGACGACCCGGTGCGTTCCCAAAATCATTTGAAACTACCTTTGGCTCATCAAAAGGACAGGAACCAGATGGGAAGGCATACGTTTCCGCCAGGCTTTGCTTGATACAATACCTGAGATTGGTGCGTATCGAACGACCTCTTGGTTCACAGATTCCTCACAGTGGCAACTGCAGATGCACTCGTCCACCTTGTGATACCTACCCACCCTACGTTAAAACCTCACGACCGAATGCTTCATCATTTCCGCTTCATTCTACCACTTTTGACCTCCGATGAAGATGAATTAACCCCTTTACATTACTACGATTCCGCTATACAACTGGCCCGTCTTTCACACCGCGAGCCTACTGAACACGAATTTGAGTTTGGCATGGAGATGGCCGAGGCTATTAAACAAATGTGTGTCATTCCTTCTATTCTTGAGACTGTTTACTGATTCTGTGACACTAGTCTAAACGAATGTCGACTTGAAATGCTGGAGGGCTCGTCGACACAGTTGAATGCCATCTCGGACGAGACACATAGTCTCCCAAGTCAGACTCTACACGGATAGCAAAGGCGATGATGGGTCGAGGGTTTCTATCCGAAATGATTTCTTTCGTATCGTCGCTAATAGTGTCCAGGGTTCGCCAGATACTCCTTTAATCCCACGAACAATCGTTTTTCGAGATCCATGTTGTCATTAAGGCGCTCTATGCGCACGATTGGCCCCACTCTGTACGGCTGAACCCGTATGATCGAGGGTACTTCTTACCGTCAGCGCCTACCGAAGATCGAGTCGGATACCTCACAAGCAGAATTCATTAGGAGAGCCCTGTTGAATACAGATACTCTTTGCTCTATGCACTTTGCTATGCATTCTAACCCACCTGTCAGCCGTGCCCACATACCCAGTGATCGCGCAGTTTCTGACATACCATGAAACAGCATCACACAACATACGGAAAATGAAACTGCCCCTTGGTGCGCTTCGTGGGTCAGCAGGACACCAGCAGTACGAGGGCTTGCTTTGAGTACCTGTGCAGCCACAGGTAGGTGGCCATAAGTGATCGACAACAGGAACGCCGAATCCGCCTGTGCGATAGCCCAGGCGCCCAGGTTCCATACCTTCGATATTGGCACCAACAGCAGGCTTGCTTCCTCATGGTGTCCTGTGCCAACAATCTCGGAGGAGGAGAGCGCGAAATATATCGCTCGGGCGACCCGGCCATTAACTTTGCTACGCACAAAGCTAAACTCTGTCGGAACGCAACATCCCGCGAAACTTGCGCCTGAGCTCCAGGAGCTCAACGTGGGCGAACACTGAATGAGAACCACGCCGTTAATTGTCCCATCATCCTGAGCCTCGCTCCCGCCGATTGGACCTGCAGAAGCGAGCAATGATCTCAATTGCAAAAGACTGGTCCTGTGGATCCAATCCAAGCATTCCATGCTTACATGCTGCATCCCAGCGATAGTAGCTCAACAAGACGCGTTCCCGCACATGGAGCATTGACAAATGCTTGGTGTGCCTCACATGCGGTCGCTAGAGCTCTAGATGAATCCGAGGTGTTATACTTATCGTATGACACGCCAAAGAGAAGGCGGTGAGCATTGTGTGTCGAGATCTGGTCGGGAGGTTGGCGATTCTTCTGCACGTAATCTGAGCTGCGTCCATGGGCATGGCAGAGAGACACGGTAATCAACCATCTCTAAAAGCCAAGGCACTTGAGCGACGTTGAAAATGTTCGTGACCATCTAGTTTGGTAAATTCCGTCTTCTCGAAGAACACGAGTGCGCCCGGCGAGGGTCAAATTCGTACCAAATCTGAAAATACTTTTCCTAGTCCAGTGAAAACCATCGCAATCTTCCTGCAGCTGTGGAGCCTGGACGTGATCGTTCCGCGAATTGAATTGGTCGCAACTGTTGCACATATCGGGTAGCAAAACACTCTACACAGCGCTGTGCGAAAAATTTCATTAAACTGGAGCATGATCGTTGCTATAAATCACGTCTGATAACATGTGAAAGTAAAGCCCAAAGGAAATCGCCTTCTCTATTTTTGACAAATGCAGCCCGACAAAGTACGTGCATCTAAGTAAATTAGAAAATGAACACCTGCATTCAAGACGTCAGCAACAATGCATCATCGAAGCAGTGGTTACGCTAGACTTGCCTGGTCAGCAAGTTTGCTAACGGTACGAGGGGCGGGTATTTGAGTTCATCCAAATGTTTCCTATTGATCAAACCGAGGTTAGTACAAGCGGATCACGGGTGGCCCAAGAAACGACTACTCACTTCATAGCCGTAATCATCGGGGGTGGACCTAGATGGGAACGAATGAGCCGCGAACTATGGGCCAGAACAGGAGTAGGTAGTTCTAGTACCATAGCACTTACCGCACATCAAAACCTTGCAGTTGTCAGTAGGCTTGGGGAGATGGGTCTGAATTTGTTCCTTGGACACAAAGCCGACGCCACCGGTCCAACCCGGGGCGGGTTGTTGAGGACGTAGTAAACCTTGAACTGATTAGGGTGACGGCGGGCCAAATCTTCGAGTTCGGAGCGGAGGAGGATGTCCTCTTCGTTAACGTTTGCGTAAATGAGTGAGAGTTGGGTACGGTCGAGAGGGTTCTTGAGGACGGCGCGAATGATTTGGAGGACTGGGGTGATACCAGTTCCACCGGCAATCATACCAATAGAGCCCGTGAGAGTGGGGTGATAGTTGAAGTTGCCTTTGGGACCCTTGACACGTATCTTGTCGCCAATTTTGAGCAAGGAGAAGAGTCTTGAGATATTACCCTTCTCATAAGACTGAAAGAATTGGGGTGTTTTTGTTTAGTGGTGAAATTCATGAATTGGACGCGTGTAGAGTGTGTACCTTGATGAGAAGGTCAAAGTGACCCAGATCGTCGTCACTGCTAATGGGCGTGTAGCTACGCATGATCTCCTTGCCTTCAATCTCAGCCGAAATGGAGATGTGCTGTCCAATTGGGAGACCGAATACATCCTTCTTGTTCGGCAACGCGAAACGGTAACTGCAAGTGCATGTGAGGTGAGGAGCGAGAGCTATACTTGGAACAGATTGAGACGTACATTGCCGTGTTTGGTGAGATCTTGGTCTTTTCGACGAGCGGGAACTCTTGCCATTTAGTCGAGTCGAGGACAGGTTTGCGTTCTGGAGCAGCGGGAGGTGAATTACGCGTGTGTAGCGAAAGAAAATGAACATGTTGACGTACTGCCTTTGAGGGTGGTGAACAGCAGGGTTGCAATAATGACTACTGCGCTGGCAATGACCGCAGGAGATTGGGCAAAAGTAATGGCATCGTCCAAGGTAAAGTCCTTGAGGCTGTCAATGTATTCTTGAAAGGTATGTGAACCCATTTCAGGATGATCAGGGACTTTTGGAAGACCGATAAGGATGATTCTACTGAGATGCCCAGAGATGTTGAGGGCACGAAAGAGGTAGATGAGGGAAGTGAGGAAAGAGAAAAAGGTCAAGAAGAAGACGATTTCTGGCGTTGAAATTTGTGGCATGACGCTAAAAAGTTTGCGGGCGCGGACAAGTGTTAATTTGCGACAGAAATGTGGCAAAAAGGCTTAAGCGTGGTCAAAGCATTTTTGCCCCAAAATTGATACCAAAAGCGGTGGCAGCAACCAAAAGTTGAACAGCCGCTTTGCGGCCTGCGGTTTTTTCTTATTACTACAGTGGTTGATTTCCCTTCTTCTCATTCTTCTCATTCTCTCTCCTCTTTCTCTCCTCTTCCCCCATTTCTTTCTCTTTGCTCGCTGGCGAGATGTCTGCTCCTGTCACAAGAAAACGCCCAGGTCCCCCAGCCGCTCTCCATATCGACCTCCCCTCACAGGCAGACCGTATCGCTATTGCTCTCGGTGATGCTTCTGCCACTTCTTCTGCAACTTCAGAAGAGCGTTCACCTTTTTCAGCTCATCCAAAACCAAAGTCTCTGAGGAACATGAAGAATCTATCCCTAAACACCCTTTCCGCCCGTTCTTCAACTCTCTCTCTCAAAATTCCCTCAGAGCCTCATAGTTCGGCTAGTTCAACAAAACCAGAACTTGGAAACGGTCACAATCTCACCAGGCGTCCATCAGTCATCTCGCTACCAAACTCTGCCACCGCAAATAGGCTTTTTCGCAAAGAGGAAGATAGTGGATCACCGACAGTGCCTTATGCTGATGGCCCACTGCAGATCCTTCCAGGTGTTTGGCTAGGCTCAGAAGATAACGCTCGAGACATCCCAACCCTTCTCAAGAACGGCATCAGGTCTATATTGAACGTTGCCAAGGAGGTAGCAAACCCGTTCGAGTCGGCTGCACCAACACAGCACCTTCGCTCCACCGTTTCTACCCCAAATCTTTACCAGGCTTCTAAATCCGACCCCACTTATTATCCTCCTCATCCTCCCTCGGGTAGACCAGGAATGCACTACCTCAAGCTACAATGGTCACACGGTCAACAGGATCTCGTGGCAGGCGGCTTTCCATCTGCCATGGAATTCACTGATGCGGCTCAACAGCGTGGAGAAGGTGTATTGATACAGTAAGTATCCCTTCATGTCAATCATTCAATCAGTTTCTCTAATCTACTCTTTGCGTTTCCAAGCTGTCAATGCGGTGTATCTCGTTCTGCCACACTCGTCATTGCACTTGTCATGCGTGCAGCAGCGGACCGCTCACCCAATGTTCCTTCCGAAGTTTGGGCGCTCAAGGGAATGCAAGGTGCTTATGATTTTGTAAAGGAAAAGAGCAAAACGATCGGACCAAACATGTCGTATGTCCCCCCGTATTTGTTTCGTTTCACTAGTCCAAATATGAACGCACTTTTTTTTAGTCTTATCTACCAATTATTGGAATATGAGAAAAAGTTAAAGGGAAGCTGTGGATCGCCCAATTCTGACAGGTCGTCAAACATCGCCGAAGAGGAAGAGGAATGGGGTAGGCGCAGGCAGATGCTGGACGAAGCAGAGTCTGATCCAGAAGAAGAAGAGAGGGAAAGTTCCTTGGTCATGCAAGAAGCACAGGCCTTGGACAAGGCTATGGAGGATCGAATCATTGCACGCAAAACATCGGCTTCTTCCATAGCCTCCACTTCCACCGGAATTGGCATGGGTGCCGCATGGCGCAGTCGATTCGGTAACTCACGCAAACGAGCCGGCTCAGTAGCAAGCAATGGAAGTGTCCTAAGCGAGGACTTGGTAGAGGAAGACGAAGAGCAGGCTCTGTTGGGTGTCGGTGTGGACTCGGAAGAAGCGACAAGCATAGAGCTATCGTCTTCAACAAACTCGCCCGAGGAAGAGGATGAGCAGGTTACATATGTCTCATTCCGACCTCCCAAATCTTTGTTCACTCCGACTACCGCGCGTCCGCCGCCCACAGCACCAGTGTGGAAGTCGACGTTCAATCTTCCGCCGCCGCCGGCTACGGCCATACGGTCTACCTTTGATCTGAAGACTCCTAAACCCAAAAGACGGCCAGCTCCGTTGGGTGCTATTCCACCGTCACCACCTGTTGCTATCATCGTCGAAGACGAGCCCCCAGAACCATTACCGACGCCTTCCCGTCCAAGAGCAGTATCCGCTCTTGTACCCTCAAGTCCTTCCCTTGCGCCACCGCCTGCTCGTAAACAGTCCACCGGTTCATTGGCTTTACCGCCTTTGCGTACTCGTACTGAATCTCGGAAACCGGCACCACCTCCTCTTCATCTTCGGAATAACTTTCTTAAGAAAGCAGGCAAAGCCATTCCACCTCCATCACAAGTCTCGACTCCCTCACAAACGTTATTCGTTTTCCCGCCTTCCCCGACACTCACCACACGTACACCGTCAACGATGACTCTTACCTCCAATATCTCTGGGCCGGTACCGTTCCCATCACTCACCACACCTCGGATATCAAGTTTCCGTGCAGATGGACGGACGCGGTCATTTATCGGCCTTGGCGTGCCGCCAACACCCACTACTGCATTTTCCAAGGTGGACGCGCGGGGCTATGTTGCTTTAGAGTAACATGGTTTCATGCACGTATGCTCTTACCATGTGGTATCATATGCTATATGCCTTTTTTCCCCTGCATTCTTCTCCCTTGTCATCGCATTCTGATTGTACATCACTAACATTCTCTCTCCCCCATTCACAGTCCGATAGAAGACAGGTCTAAATTATTGCCTCATCATCGGTTGTACTGTCATCATTATTTGCACGCATAAGCATATTGGGTTCTTTGGTTTCGCTGGTTTGACCGCTGTCCTCGAGTGTTTATTACGTTGTCGCGACGGTTTTTTTGTGATTTCTTTTTATCGACAACAGACTTTTTTGTGCGTTTTTTTTTCTATATTTCTATTCACGAGGTACCCAGCGACGTTCTTTATTATGCATTGTTATCATGGACTGGAACACGTACCCCGCAATGTATCAGTATACTCATCATTTCTTCTTTTTCATTTTTCTCTCTTCTGCTCTGTTGATATCAGCTATAGCATATCACTGCCATTCGTTTCGAATTCTTTGTGCACATACTTGCAGTTTCTTGTCCATTCTCACCTCATCTCATCTCATCTCATTCCTCATTCTGATTATTTCATTTTTTATTTTTCTCAATCTGCATTGGCATACTTACTTTTACTCTGTAAGGGAGTTACTGAGATATTAGCAATTGTATTGACAGTAAATCCAAATATTCCAAGTTGACAATGATTATCCACTATCCGAATATCCTTCCGACGCTTTTTTGAACAGCACCGGTGATTAGTTGTCCACCGATGCCGCCAAGGCCCCAGCCACCGCCGACGACTTGGTTTGCCCAACGTTGTTTGGCGTCTCGGTCTCTGGAAGGAGGTTAGAACTGAGTATATGTTGAAGGAGTAGAGAGTATGTACGTACGCGTATGTGAAGCCGATGGCGTTTGTAAAGTTGAAGATGAGGGCTAGTATTACAATGGGTACATATCTGGTATGGGGAGGCGTCAGTTTGAATAACTGGGGTAATGGGGCGTAACGTACGTGAATCCGAGCTTGATAAGCGAGACTAGGAGGAGAGCGGTCCATAGAAGAGGGAAGGTGTAGATTGCGATCTGTGTGTAGCGCTTGAGCTCGCTTGGGAGATAAACATAGTGTATTACGAACCCAGAACATCCTACAGGCCATTGGTCAGTAAAAAAGTAACGGTGGAAAGAAAGGTCATACCTTGAATCGACGGGATTAGCAGGTCGAGATGGCTGTAAATGGGTCAGGGATTTGGAAACTGTAGCATAGTGAACACTCACATCACGGCTTTCAAACACCCAGTAGCTCTCTCCGTCGTCGTCAACCTGCGCTTGGTTCAGTACACGTGTCTGAGGAGAACTCTTCGCAGTCATACTCACCTGATTCCAGAACCGCAGTCCGACTAATGTTCTCCCTGATACGTTCTGTGAGGGCATATTAGGTCGTGGAGTATGGCATACAGTATCGTTTACTAACCCTACAGTTCCAGAAATCCATGGCGAGGAGGACGACAACGAGTACTGTCTGTCAATGCCGTCCTTTAGTATGGAGAATATAAAGCAATATGATCCACGTCGCACCGATAATACATAGTTATTCACCACAGTCTCCGCCAGCAGATATACTATGAGAGCTGATATCCGGAAGAAATAGAGGAAGAACAGAGCGACAGGGTGAGCAGACTAATTGCGATAGAGATCGGTGATTTTGGCAGCTTTGACATCCTCTATGGCGCGTACCTGTCGAAATATCCCAGCTATGCCTGCATATACAGCGAGCTCGTTAGCTACAGTGCCAATATTCTGTCTATTCTCACTCACCCGACTCCGCATCACTCTGCGTTGAAGCCATCCTACCGCCAGTGCCATTTTCCGCTGTTCGATTTGTGGGTGTCAATACAACTGGTTGGTGTGGAGTCGAGTTGTTGGACGAATTGATATTCCCAGAGATTCGTTCTGGTTCGTCTGGTTCAATAGTATTATCGAGGAGAGGCGTCGACACGCTCATCGCTGGCAGAGGAGGAGAAGCAGTAATTGCTCCACGTGATGATCTTGGACGACGTGTACGGCGTCGCGCGCTTCAAGTGGGAGTGGGCATTTCCCGCGCGGCTCGGTTAAGTTTGGTCTTGTTTGGCCGTAGCTAGAAAGTGTCCGCCTTGAACTACTTTTTACAGACTCGGAAAAAAAATAATTTCTCAACGTGATAATTCATCTAAAATCAGGATCTTGAAATTGGACTGATGAATTTCTAATAGGTGCAAATTTGGGTGAGATACGTACCATATCTCGGGCAATTTTGATGCTCTCCACAAATCATCAGTCCATTTTATGCAAAAACAGTGTTATTTAAGTCTTAATTACTCACTTCGGTGATGGAGGGCAGATAGCGGAAGTAGTTCAGTCAACAAGAATGGCTGAGAATGTCATGTCACAGCGTGACATCGCGCGTCTCGACGTGTCACGCGCTTGCAATCAACCACAACATCAGGCTGTACGCGCCCTTCACGCCCTCGAAGTGATCTAGATTAATAGATCTATATCCTCCTCATGTTTCTTGAACGATTTGGCTGTTATACAGGGTCAAAGGAAGGCAGGAAGAGGGCACTGGCAAGATAAACACATAATGGTATGAGAAGCACTGCAGCGCTACTTTGCACCCCAGAAAAACGCGTAAGTTGAGTTCTATTGTGTACTAAACGTATATATATTGGTTTCAGGGCAACATAGAGGTAATCGCACCATCGTAATGTCTTCGGAGGAACAGGGAAGATAGGAAGAGGGGCTTAACAGTACTTTAGTGGGTTGAATACTTCATCTTTTGCATTCATGAAGTTACATTACATTTGTGGATCACTGAGATTCACTCTCAAGTAATTTATTTGCTCGTAGAGTAGTGGGATAGAGGGATACGACAGACATTCAGTGGCCGGACATGTTTTGGGTGGCTGTGTGTATTAGTAAGCCGGACACGGCGATACTGGGAATTGCCCACTCCCACTTCAAGGTTTCCGATGAACAACCATCAGGAATCTTCGAGTTTCTCTCTTCCGTTCGTTACTCCAGTAGTTCGCCGACTCGATGTCCTGTCTCAAGAGCTACTGGAAAATTCACATTCTACCGACATTCTACGACCGTCCTCATTGACCCAGGACAGAGCGCTCTCGGCGGCATTCGCTTTGTTGGTCCTATTGCAGTTCCGTGACCAAAGAATACACCAACAACGAAGCTTACTTACTCCCTGGGACCGCTGGACGCAGGAGAGCGAAGCAGAGAAGGAGATATGTATCATCGACAAGCATATCGAACGCGTATGGGAACAATGGTTTCTCGATGCCTATTGCAGTCCCAAGGAAATCGAAACTGTCTTGTGGACCGCTTTTCCGCTAGAAGAAGACAAGGACAAGACTGTTCGAGGTATGCTCATGCTCCCTTTGTCAGATTTCGTTGTCTAACGCATGCTCGCAAGTGGTGGACTTCCTGGCAAAGGACGACCCGCCAGTCTATCTCTTGACACATAGAGTTGTCCAGTATAGTCTCTTCAATTATTGGAAACGCGGACCTAGTGTGGATTTGGCGACTGCGAGGCACTATCTGACGACCAAGTATGATGCATTTTACACCCCGAGGTGAGCATAATTCCCAGCTTCCAGGAAATTAAATGACGACAACGATTTGTAGGACTTCTCACTTCCTGGATCTTCTCCCGCGACTCGTCTTCTTCGCTCTTCTTGCATCGTATACTCTCGAGCCACCTCGCAAGCCCTCTATCTACGTCGCTTCATTGGAATACATACACACCCGGGAGATCTTACTTGTCCTCCTTGGAGTAACAATTCCATGGGCGCCCCTTGGACTTCCTTTCGCCCTTACGACGCTCGCCTTCGTCTTCAACTTGCCCTCCGTGCCGTTTCCATCCGACTTCTCCTTCAACGTCCTACTCGTTTCTCTATTCCTCTTGATTTTCCAATTTCATATTCCTGTACCTCCCAGTCCTGTTTATCTCCTTCAAATAGAGGCTAATCTACCATTTATCTTACTACTATGCCAAAGGACGCTTCACATCTTCACAAGAGTTTTTGGATTCTTTTTACCAGCTCTTCTGTTATCTTTCTACCTTTTATCCTTGTCACTTGTCGATAATTTCCTACAGTATCCCATGTTCATTTCTCAGACCCCAATGCAGAGCAGGGGAAGCTTCCTCTTCCTTTCAGTTGTCGTCCTCGTTCTCGTAGGCGTATCCTTCTTCGTCTTGGCACCCGTTCCTTTACCAACTCCGGTGGCACGACAAGGTTCACTCTGGGATGTTTATTCCAAACCAATTGGGATAGCCGCCCGAGTCAACTTTATTTCTGTTCTCATTCGTTATTCCGAACCTTACCTGTTTCCTCCTCCTTTCAATTTAGTGTACTTCATTCTGGTTTGGATCCCAAAGACCGTCCTTCGCATCCTGGGTGCTTCTGGCACAATACCGGCCGTCGAGTCCTTCCGTCGAATCTTATGGAGAATCCTAGTTGGACCTGTTATGCTGGTGGCTACGATTTGTACGTTGTGGGCTCCTTAATCATGTCTTGTATACTCGATGAATGAATAATGAAGGCTTTGTGCCGCGACTTGCTGAAAGGCTAACAGGATTATCAGCACTTCAAAGTACATTATATTCCGAGATCTTGCTATACATATACAATGGATCCTCCCGCTAGACAAACCAACCAAGAACGCCAACCAAGAACAGACAACTAAACCAGACCATCTACTCGATCTTCGATGATCTTTGCGACAGTTGGACCATGGACGGGTATATAATTCTCTTGAAATCCTTCCGGATAGTCAACACCTGGCTCGTTTGGGTATGTATACGCCCTGCAAAACGCTAAATATCGGTATGAAGACCAAAAGAGCTCTTACTCACGTATCGTTCCAGACAGCGAAATGGCTCATGCCCAGCGCTCGAGTCGTCCAATGATAATCATGAGCAAATCCTCCCGGGTAGAATATCTCAATCACGGTGGAAGCTCTTGTTGGAGGCATAAACACCAGGTGAGTGAGCCCTGTGTTCGCGTTGAGTACGCTTATTTACAACTTTAGTTGATAAAATAGACCTACCGTTCCCGTGGACCCCTAAGAGTATCTGCAGGACCAGATGAAACTAAATTCGAAATAAAACGAAAGGCAAAGACATACAGTAGTCTTCGCAATGATCTGGAGCTGCTCATCTTTGCTCAATTTCTCAGCCTCCATCACGATCAGATCGAAACCTCTCCGCTGCGACATCTCTTGTAGTGCTTCAACCAAGCTCTGATGTGACTCCTCTGTCAACTTGCGTCTTCCGCCAGCTTGACGGCTGACGTAGCTAACAACAACCTTCTCGGGCAGCGGTAGCTGAACGGGCCTCGAATCCATCGTGTGCATTGCGTCGAGCCTCCTCTGGAAATCCTGATAAACTTTCATTTCGCTTGCAACACCGTTCTGGGCGCCCGCAAACTTCAGTATCCCAGCTCTCACAGGCTCCCACCAGCCTGCGACGCGATCGCCTGCGAGCAAATTCTGAGACTTCATGTACTCCCAGGCTTCGGACGCTGTTCTCTGGGTCTGACTACCGCATATCGGACCACGAAAAGCAGCACTTCTGTCCACCAGAAGGACAAAGTCACGGAAGTGCCAAACCCTCGTCTGCCTATCTCGGCCATTGTTACTTGCTTTGACTCGGTCTTCCCAATCCTCTTGGCATTCGACGGTTACTGAGGGGTATGCGGCACGAAGAAAATACGCGTTGAAGCCTGGGTCATCGCGCCAGCCGTCGGCGTCTGAATGCGCGAAGATGATACGTTCGATAGGAGGTGGTGACGGAGGTTTGATCTGGTATGCGGACAAGGGTTTGTTCACCATGGGCTTGGTGAACGCGCCGTGCCAGAACGCTTGAACGCCAAAGATAAGTTCAGCAACAAAGTGATAGTAATGGCGTAGAAATTGTCGGGGATCATTGACGAGGAGCTGGGGAGACTTGAGTCAGGTGCACTGCAAAGGCTGCGTAGATCTCACCGTGTTGCCTGTTACTGGTATGACACTCTTCTGAGAACCGCCCCATCTTATCGTTGCCTCTTCTGGGGAGATGAATTGCATATCTCGTGCTGTGGGTTCTCGCTGGGCGATGTTCTCCGGCGTGTTCTCGGCGGGAAGCCCTGTGCTTGTCATCATCCGGATTTCGGGGAAAGCATCGCGGTCGTCGGTCACGACAAAAAGCGTGCCATCTGACATGTAGAGATTTCGGAAGAGCGTATAACCAGGAGCGTGGTGGATGAGAACGGTTTGGGGCAACGTTTGTGAGGTATCCATTGGAAAGAGATGTGACGCCGCAGTAGGTTCAACGACGACTGTCTTAGTTATTGTTACTGGCGATTTTTGTTTTGGAGGGCGTAATGGGGCGTCAATGACAATTTCATTCGATAAACCTGGTATATGTGTGCTCAGGATTATCGAGTCTGAGGAAGGCGGGTCGGATAGAACAAGGAATTTTGCGCAGAAATGCATGAATGTGGCGCCTAGGATAATGAGAATGGTGTCCCTTTTCGAAAGAGCATGTCGGAATAGAGGCATTGTGAAAGAGCGGTGGTGGTGGTAGAAGAAGAAAAAGAGGCTTTAAGGAGAACTTTGAGCCTGGATTGGAAGCCCAAAGTTTGGATGAATGGTCCGTGCACTACTAATCCAGAAAAGGCAGGACAGTCCACTTTTCTGGCCAACCCAAGTTACGCGACCCAAACACGCGTCGTGGGTAGCGCCGTCTTTCTCCCTATAGACTGACTCGTGGAATTAGAGTTTAATTCATGGATTCTTCAAGGATGAGAACTCCTGTTGCGCCGCTTTTTCGACACAAGGTTTTAGCAGCCAAAAGGCAACACTGACAGACTACAGTGTGAACGATGCAGCTAAAGACAGGTCTCTTGATAGTGCCATGAAGAAGATGCTCGAGTAGAAAGCTTGACGTCCAGATATCGTGACGGCTAGAGTCCGAGTAAGTCGAAGGTCTGCACCGAGTCGGATCTCGGCCTAAATTTCCCACCTTCCCGAGAGATAGGCAAACAAGCGCTTCAACAATTCAGCTATCTCTCTTGCCGTTCCCGTAATCCCGCCCAATTCCACGAATATGTTCTCAGCATTTTCGAGCCTGAGCCTTTCAATACCAATCTCTGACTCGAACAACCATCATCATGTATCGCATTGGTGTAGATGTCGGTGGAACCAACACGGTAAGATCCTACTGCCACGTCTCATCGCAAAGTCCGAGTCACCTCACCTAGTCAACGACAGGATAGCGTTCTTCTCGATGTTCGTCCAGATCAGATAAACGACCCAAAGAAGAGAGGCGTTGTTGCCTTTCACAAGCACCCTACAACTCCCAATGTCACCGATGGTATTGAACTGGCCGTGAAGACGATACTTGATCAGAGTGGTATCAAGAAGGAAGACGTGTTGAGTCTGACGATTGGGACCACGGTACGTCAGCCCTACCTCTTGATACATCGCACAATACTGACCATTAAGCGAACTTTCAGCATTTCATAAATGCAGTCGTGCAATCCGACTCATCAAGATTGTCGAAAGTAGCAGTCATTCGACTTGCTGCCCCGTATACCGTAGAATGTCCACCTGTACGCAAATGTCCCATTATAACAAGAACTCCAGCTGACACATCTCTAGTTCATCGACTTTCCCGCCCACCTCGAGAAAATAATGAACGGTCATACTGCGATCATATCCGGAGGTCTACAAATGTACGAAAATGTGGGCCAACTTTCGAAGACTTTTCTTATGTGTTTTCCTCAGTGATGGTCGTACTATCAACCCGGTCATCGAATCAGAACTTGTAGAGCAAGCAGAAATCATCAAGTCAAAGGGTATCAAGGATATAGTGCTAGTCGGTGTCTGTGAGTTGTTCTATGGTCGGCGCCATACGTCTAGGCTGAAGACCTGCTACAGTCTCACCTCTCGACGTTTCTGGAGATCATGAGTACGCTGCCGGGAACATCTTGAGCCGTCATCTTGGAGATACCTACAACATTGTCTGTTCTAGAGACGGTGAGTTGGTATGTTCCCTGAATACATCAACCACTTATACTCTAGAATAGTTGGGCAAGTTGGTCTTCTTGAACGCGAGAATGCTTCGATTCTAAACGCGTCGATTACGACATTTGCCAAACGTACCATTCGTGGGTTCCAAAACGCAATGAAGAGATTGGGCCTAAGATGCCCTCTATATATCACCCAGGTACCTTAACAACCCTCTTCGGATGTTTGACCTCACACCTCAAAATGATTTCAGAATGATGGGACCCTCACTACAGCAGCATCTGCAGCACGCCTCCCCATCAGAACGTTTTCCTCTGGAGCTACCAATTCTATGCGTGGTGCAAGTTTCTTGGCAGGCGTTGGACTTCATGGAGGTACCTCTGTAAACCACCTTTCTGCGCTGCATATCTTCTCACGGCCTGTTACTGTACAGGTTCCGGAAAAACCATGCTTGTTGCGGATGTCGGTGGAACGACGACAGATGTTGGTGTGCTGCTGCCAAGTGGGTTTCCTCGACAGGCTGCAGCTTTCATAGAAGGTGCGCAATAACCAGTGACATCTTTTGTGTATCTCACAAATCGTTTTGATAGTTGGCGGAGTACGAACCAAGTGAGTCGATTCCCTACAATCCATTCCTTGTTTCGAGGCTGAATACGAAACAGTTTTGCAATGCCAGATGTCAATTCTATAGGCCTAGGCGGCGGTTCGCGTGTTCGCGCTTCAGACGGAAAGGTCACAGTGGGACCCGACTCCGTTGGACATTACCTGACTCGAGATGCGCTCTGTTTTGGAGGCTCCGTGCTCACTGCGACCGATATATGCGTCCGTGGAGGCACTGCTGACATCGACATGCAAACGGATGCTAAATCAAAGGTTGATGAAATATCCGAGGAGACAGTGGAGAAAGCGAGGATTCAGATTAAGAAGATGTTTGAGGTTCGTTGTACACGGTTAGATCCTGACACCTATGACTTACCTGATCTCGCGGAAAGAATGTCGTTGACCGGATGAAAACGTCCCCTGAAGATTGTACTCTTCTCCTCGTCGGCGGCGGGTCAATTCTAGCACCAGAGAAGATTGACGGCGTCGGCGAGATCATTATACCCCCTTTCCACAGCGTCGCCAACGCTGTCGGTGCTGCCATCGCCAATGTCTCCGGAGATGTAGACACTATCGAGATATTGCAAGGAAGATCTCTTCCCGATGTCCTGGAGCGAATTAAAGAAGAGGCCAAGAAGAAATGTGTAGAGGCTGGTGCAAAGCCCGAGAGTGTTAAGGTCGTGGAAGTACAGGTCCTTCCAGTTCAATACGTCACGAACCAGGCGACGAGACTCATAGTCAGGGCTATCGGAGAAATTGGGGACAGTGCTTCGGATAGGTTGGTGGTATTCCAGGATGACAACGATGTAGGGGAAGACATCGATGCACCAGAAAAGACCTCCAGTACGCCGCCACCGTCTATTACACCAAAGGAAGTCGAGGAAATCATTAACTACGAGACTTACCGACCGCTCATCAAGGACAATGTATGGCACCTCTCCGAAACCGATTTGTTCTTTATCATGGAAGGGTGTGGTATTCTGGGCACAGGCGGAGGGGGTACGCCATATCCTGCCTACCTCATGTGTCGTGCAATCCTTCGAAACGGTGGTTCTATACGCATAATCGACCACACTTCGCTACCCGATGATGCTGAAATCGTCAGAGGGGGTGTCATGGGATCGCCTAGTGTTAGTGGTGAACGAATCATGGGTGGGATGCCCGTCGTAGAAGCCGGTAAAGAGTTGGGGAAGTTCATAGGTATCGGGGAGTATAAAGCGACGATTTGTGACGAAATTGGCGGCGGAAATGGGATGAAGCCTCTGATCACCTCCTTGTACGTATGTATATCTTCTTTGCGGAATCTAGCATTGAAAGTGTCCTTTTCAGCTACTATAATCTTCCAGTGCTTGACGCCGATTTAATGGGACGAGGTGAACTAATCTTCTTGTGTACTACTCAGGTTTCCTAACAAATATTACAGCATACCCTATGTTGAATCAAGTACTACCTGGTGCGTAACATCTCACTTATCAACTTCAGTTTTTAACGGGCTTTTAGCTGTGTACAATCGCCCAAACGCGTAAGCCCAAGCTATCTCCGTTTATTTAATCAGCTGCTAACTCTTTGGCTCGCAGACTTATACCCTGCGGACTCTGTGATGGCGACGGCAATGTCGTGGTATTTGGCGTTCAGTGTACTCATTTTCTCTGAGACTAATATCTTGCCCAGTTGCTCACGAAAACTAAGAGTCAGTTCCTCGTCGAAACTCTGATGCGTACCGTCACGACCGAAATGGGATCTGGTGCTGCTTTGGTTCCCCCTCCGCTGGCGTTGAGTGATGTACGGGATTATGGTATTGTCCGGACGCAGAGTCAAGCGTGGTGGATTGGCAGGGCTGTTGCTATCTGCCGGCAGAGAAACGACATGAAGAGTGTTCCAGACGAGATCTTGAAGCTACAGACAGGGAAATGTATCTTTGTGGGCAAGATTATCAACGTATCGAGGGTCAGAAATATCGTTCTCTTGCTATCTACTCATCTCTGACGATATCCACAGGAGGTACGGGCTGGATTTACTTGGGGAGAAGTGACTATTGCCCCTCTGCGTGATGATGAACTGGAAGATTCGTCTGTAGCTACTGAGGATGACGGGTCTAGATTGGTGATACCGTTCCAGAACGAGAATCTTGCAGCCTATATCGACAAAGCGGATGGAACAAGAACTATGGTGGCTATAGTTCCAGATCTCATTGCCGTCCTTGACTCGCAGAGTGGAAGCCATCTCGGCACTCAGATGTGTAAGTAACTGTGACTCTGATTCGATGCTGCTAGTGTATTCATTTTGACCGGCAGATTCATATGGATTGAGGGTTACTGGTATGTCACTTCGATTGTGCTGAGACCATGCCTCACGATTTGTGCAGTCATAGCCCTTGCCGGTTCACCTCTGTGGACGACTCTAGAAGGGCTAAGAACGGGTGGCCCAGAGGCATTTGGGTATGTACTTGTAGCTGGAGCTTCTGGTTCGTAGCTAATGGATCTCTACTTCAGGTTAAAAGACCCGTATGTGCCTATCGGGCAATACATGACTCCAAAGTCTGTGATTGAGACCTACCGAAGTTAATGCAATATGAAGAGTTTCCGGTCAAGTACTAGACAAAATTCGAACGACGATGTCATTGGATGATTTTCTTTACGAAGGTTGCACTTGTGTTTGCTGTAGACGAGCCAGTCCACTCGCAGCGTCGAACCAATGAGTCAACAAGGGATTCAAATGCCGATCTAAATTGTGGTTCACGTCCACAAGGCAGCCGCTCGTATACAGTCTTGGCACATTGAGGAGATCGGCAACTAAAAAAGAAGGAAGAAAAGGTTAATCCTGCCAAGACGCCGACGTTCCTTGCTTTGCCAAAGTCGAAAATGTGGAGTCATCGGTGTTTTGGTCAAACCTTCAAGCAGGTTCAAGTTCTCTGTCCTCGAACATATATCGCCCGGCCCTGGTGTTACTCATCGCACCTGGGAGGGGCTCCCTCGATGGTCCATCACAAAAATGTGAGTGAGACGTCAGGATTACAGCAGTATTCCAAAATACCTACGAAAGACTTTGCCAGAACTTTCCTATCTAAACGCCCGACCAATGTGGAGACGATACCGATGTTGTAATGCCGGCGCCCTCATAGAACATAGGGCCACAGTTGGAGGAGATGGAATGAACGATTGATTCCGTTTTTGGAACCAACTTAACTTGGGACAACTATAGTCTCCGAGGATGGACTGGCAGTGAACCCCACGGACCCTACAGTGAGGAACGATTCATTTGCGCAAAAGGTCAGATTATGGGCACAGGCGGTCAATATTCTGGC
Organism: Paramarasmius palmivorus; assembly: GCA_037176845.1. Taxonomy (NCBI): domain Eukaryota; kingdom Fungi; phylum Basidiomycota; class Agaricomycetes; order Agaricales; family Marasmiaceae; genus Paramarasmius; species Paramarasmius palmivorus. The sequence goes on along the minus strand of JAYKXP010000004.1, from coordinate 54,653 downwards.
ATAAGTACCAATGAAGCTCAAAGTCTGGTTGTTAGATGGTGCCAAGGTGTAGATATCGAAATATGATTGATGACATGTTGCGGACGAATGTACCGAGCTCCGAAGACTAGCTTGAGAATGATTTTTTATCTTGGTCTGCTACCACCACCGAGTTTCAAGTACTTTGATATACATCAGGCTTTCTGGACACGATTTTGTGGCAGAGGAGATACGAACGTTTAACGTTTACCCATCGGCATTTTATCATCGCATACGGGTTTAAAGGTTGCTCCATACGGCTATTTCAGTAATTGATAGGGCCCTTTTTTATTCAAAACTACCATGCTTCCCAACTCCATTCCGGATCGTATTTATACCGTCAGTCTCGTTTCCCCAATGACGAGTTTCGCCCCCACGGAGCCTTATTCTCCTCTCTATCCACCTTCATGGCCATGCACGAAAAATCAGAAGTAGACAAAGTCAAGGAAGACTACCGCTCTGAGGGGTCGGATTTGGAATCCCCAGGTCGATTACCAACAGAAGATGGACAACATGTAAAGCTCGCTCGAGAGCTGAAGAATCGACATGTAGCTATGATTAGGTGTGCCCTCTCGCCATCTCTCCTTTCTGTTCACTAACCACTTGCTGCTAGTATTGGAGGTTGGTCTATACCCTTTTCAGTTTGCCTTTAAGGTCGAACCGAATGACGTTGCAGGTGTCATTGGAACGGGTCTTTTCTTAGGAACAGCCACTGCGCTAGCAAATGGAGGTCCTATCGGTGCGTAGTCAAACACTCCCGTGGTTTGGAGTCCCTCGTTCATTTTGTTTGATTGACAGGTCTTCTTCTGGGATACATGGTAATCGGATCGATATGTTGGACCGTTATGGTACGAAACACGCCACTGTATCCCATTCGATGCTCATTATGACAAGCTCGGTCTCGGTGAAATGGTTGCGTACCTACCAATTCCAGGTACCAGTGGCTTCACCGCAATTACTGCACTGTTTCTGATCTCGTCCAGGTGGTCATATAAAACTAGCAGAACGTTTTGTCGATCCTGGTCAGCATCAACTTCATTTAATGCTCGATGGACACTCATTTCCCTCCAGCACTGAGTTTTGCTATGGGGTGGAACTACTGGTAAGCTAATATGCGCCCAGATCCCGCCTTTTTAGACACCTTTTGCCTCAGGTATAACTGGACCATCCTGTTACCAACGGAACTTAGTGCTGCCGCTATTCTGATTGAATACTGGACGCACAGCGCTAAGCTCAATCCGGCTTGGATATCAATATGTCTAGTCGTTGTCGTAATTATTAACATGTTTGGTGCTGGTACGTATCATTCCTTTTCGCAGCTGGCCGGGGCTCACCGTAGCATAGGCGCATATGGCGAGGCAGAGTTCATCTTCGCGTCAGTGTTGTCTTTAATTTCGGCCATTCTTGCTCACGCTTTCCCCGTCCTTCACCCAGTTCAATCAAGGTTATCACTATAGTCGGGCTCATTATTCTTGGTATCGTTCTCGACCTCGGAGGTTAGAATTTGTCCGCTTAGTTCTTGTCTACATCTACTAATCACTGAACGCAGGTGGACCGAATAAGGACCGTATTGGTTTCCGCTACTGGATACATCCGGGCCCCTTTGCACCCTTTCATGGAATTCAAGGCGCCAAGGGAGGCTTTTTGGGATGGTACGAGACTATTCCCCAGGTTCACCGAAGACACCTTCAAACTCTCATAAACTATTCAATAGGTGGGCAGTGATGACTCAAGCCGCATTCTCCTTCATAGGTACCGAAATAGTAGCGATTGCAGCAGGCGAGGCTAAGAATCCGAGGTGAACATCTTCAAATCGTACGGAGTCAGAGTGTATGTATGGGCACTGACATCGGTTATTCCAGGCGCAACATCCCAAGGGCGATCAAAAGAGTGGGTCGCCCATCATTCTTTCTGATTCTAGCATCTCACGATCTTTGCAGGTTTACATCCGTATCCTCCTCTTCTATATCGGAGGCACATTAATTATTGGTCTTCTCGTTCCTTATAACGATCCGAGACTGAACTTGGGTACCACTGCCGGTGCTTCGCCATTCGTGATTGCTATTCAGAATGCTGGTATAGGCGGTCTTCCATCGGTAAGTAATTCCGGTCCTGGAGGACTCGGTGCAGATCCTCAATCTCGGTCATAGGTCATCAACGCAGCTTTACTGACATCTGCGTGGTCGGCGGCGTCTAGTGATCTCTACACTAGTTCAAGAGCACTTTGTAAGTACTGTTGAGACTGTTACTGATACAAACTTTAACGTGGCTTTGGTGATAGACGGCCTCGCCGCTGCCGGAAATGCGCCCAAGGTCTTCCTGCGTACATCCAAAAAAGGACTCCCATGGGTCGCCATCGTGTTCTGTTCGGTGTTTTCTGGACTTGCGTTCATGAGTGTTTCCAGCGGTGCTGGTACCGTGTTCACCTGGTTCCAAAACATGACTTGTAGGTTTCCTGTCCGCATCTCTCGCTCAAGGTGTTCTTAGCCCCTCACCTGTTTTAGCTGTCGCTGGTTTGATGACTTGGTTCGGCATATCCGTCACATACATCCGATTCTATGCAGGGGTCAAAGCGCAAGGGATTGATAGGTATGACTTTTACTGCACGTCGAAGTCACAGTTATCTCAACGATCTGGGGAAGATCAAAACTCCCATTCGCATCAAGATTACAGCCTTTTGCGGGTACGAAGTTTCATCATGCTACCATGCCTATTTCCGTCTGACTGCATGCTATAGCATGGTACTCTGCCTTTATGTGCTTGCTTATCTGCACTGTAAGCAACTGCTCAAACATGACATTTAGAGTTCGGCTAACTTCAGTTGCAGCTGAGTGGCTGGAAAGTCTTTTTGAAAGACAGTTGGGCAACTGATACATTTGTCACCAATTACCTTCCTCTAGCCTTGTTCCCCATCTTGTTTTTGTTCTGCAAGTTTTGGAAGAAGACGAAGATGGTCCGCGCCAAAGAAATGGATTTCGTGACGAATATTGCAGAGATAGAGGCAGAGACGTGCGTCTTTTCCGGGACGCTCGAAAACTTATTTTGTATTAACGAGATCTTTCTAGGTATGATGAAGCTCCGCCGAAAAACGCCATGGAGAAGTTCTGGCGATGGTTGGTGAGTACCCTCATGCATTGTGTAGTACCTGTGCATATCTTCACGAGGATATCCTTCTAGATGTAACTGAGTATTGCTCACTTGCAAGTGTATACATATTGTACCAGGAATTCATAAGGAGATATCAATGGGAAGCATCACAGGTTACCAATACTATAACGGTCGTCTCCCATACTTACCGGTAAAATGAGCCAGATAAGGGGTTTGACGTTTGACAACATCCAGGGCCCCAGTACCGCAACGCCGCATACTCGGGAGTCGGGACCACACGTCCACGTGACTCGATTTGTATTGGCGCCGTAAGGTCGGAGCCTGTGACAGTGACAGCGATACGCAACGGGCCTAACTCGACTGGTCTCTCTCGCGTTCTATTTTTATCCTTGATAGGGTCTTTCATATTTCCTCACTGCTGTTTATCTCCCCGTATTTATATTGCAGTTAATGGGTGCCTTTATCTCGTGTTCTGCTTTCGTCTTGCTGCCATCCCTCGTCCACTATGAGCGAAAAAGACCTGGATCTCAAGAGCGACCGTGCTGAGCGCACCGACTTGGAAGCTCCGTACGCACTCTCGACACGGGACGGACAGCACGTGAAACTCGCACGAGAGCTCAAGAATCGACATGTAGCCATGATTAGGTGCGTTGCCCAGGCTTCTTTTCATCATTCATACGTTGATTTCATTGTAGTATTGGAGGTTCGTTTATCTGCTTTATAGAATTCTTGAAAACTCAAGGGCGATGTAGGGGTTATTGGAACTGGCTTGTTCTTGGGAACAGCAAATGCCCTTCGGAATGGTGGACCTATCGGTGCGCTTTTTCTCAAGCTATCGCGATCGTGCGACGCCATCTGATATTATGCAGGTCTCCTTCTGGGATACATGGTTGTTGGATCAATTTGTTGGTCCGTTATGGTAGGGGAATGCCTCACTGCTACCGCTTTCGCTAAAGATAAACAGATCTCCCTTGGTGAAATGGTCGCGTACTTGCCCATTCCAGGTAACAGTGACTTCACTGCAATTACTGCACCGTTTCTGACCCCGTGTTTCCAGGCGGGCACATCAAGCTTGCAGAGCGATTCGTCGACCCAGGTCAATACTCGATCAAGTCAGCTTGCCGCCACCTGCTGACTTTGTTTTAGCCTTGAGTTTTGCCATGGGATGGAATTATTGGTAAATTTCCTCCACATGATAGTCGAAACACGCCGTTCACAGTTCCGGAAACAGGTACAACTGGATCATCGTGTTACCTTCCGAATTGAGTGCAGCCGCCATCCTGATCGAATATTGGACCAACAGTGATAAACTGAATCCGTTATGGATCACTATATGCATGATTGTCGTGATTGTCATCAACTTGCTTGGTGCCGGTATGTGCTCCAGCTACCCTATCTCCACCTAGAAGCTCATAGATCGACCGAAGGCGCGTATGGAGAGGCAGAATTCGTCTTCGCGTAAGTATCCCATTGGTTATTTCATTACACGACCTCAACCCTAGACTCCAGTTCAATCAAAGTCATCACCATCGTCGGATTGATTATCCTTGGTATCATTCTTGATCTAGGAGGTGAGCATATCGCGTTTCCAGTTAGTCACCACTCATGAATCTACTCATAGGCGGGCCCAGCGGCGACCGAATTGGCTTCCGCTACTGGCTGAAGCCCGGTCCTTTTGTTCAGTTCAATGGCATCTCAGGCGCCGAAGGACGGTTCCTGGGCTGGTGAGGAGTAATCCGGCATCTTCGCGAAACGTCTCTGACACGGACCACCAACAGGTGGGCAGTAATGACACAAGCTGCATTTTCGTTCATAGGTATATTGTGAAGCCTCTTTTCGTTAGCGCTGGTGTTTATCCGACTATCAAGGTACCGAGATCGTAGCAATCGCTGCTGGTGAGGCTAAAAATCCAAGGTAATGAGTCTGCCACAATCCCTGCGACAGGTATATGAAAACTGACCCTTTCTCATAGGCGCAACATTCCGAGGGCTATCAAAAGAGTGAGTCGTTTTGCTTTTTCCTGGGCATAGTCTTACCACCCTGCAGGTCTACATCCGTATTTTACTATTTTACATTGGAGGTACACTCCTCATCGGTCTTCTTGTTCCTTCCGACGAGAAGAGATTGGACTTGGGCACCACCGCTGGTGCTTCTCCATTTGTGATTGCCATACAGAACGCTGGTATCGGTGGCCTCCCATCGGTACGTATCCTTCAATCATCGCACTTCGCAAAGATCCAACTTCTGTGTACTCCTCGGTCAGGTCATCAACGCAGCTCTACTGACATCTGCATGGTCTGCGGCATCTAGTGATCTATATACCAGTTCACGAGCACTCTGTAAGTCTCATATTGTCTTTGGGTTCCGGTACTGATCCGATTCACGATGACAGATGGTCTTGCTGCAGCCGGGAACGCTCCCAAAATTTTCATGCGCACTTCAAGAAGAGGTCTTCCCTGGATTTCTATTGTGTTTTGTTCCCTCTTCTCTGGGTTCTCCTACATGGTTGTCTCTAGTGGCGCCGGGACTGTCTTCGGGTGGTTCCAGAATATGACTGGTGAGTAGTCAACAGAGTCCTGACTAAGCATATTTAATTTCGCGAGATTTTCAGCCATTGCGGGTTTGATGACTTGGTTCGGGATATCCGTGACATATATACGATTCCATGCGGGTCTCAAACGACAAGGCTTTGACCGAAAGAAGCTCCCCTTCGCGTCTTCCCTTCAACCGTTTGCAGGTGCGAGAGATTCATCGGGATCATCCGTTTCGGTCTAACTGGCGACGACAGCGTGGTATGCAGCCGTCATGTGCATCATCATATGCTTTGTGAGTCGATGCACATCGTAGTTCTATGTTATCGAAATTCACCCGGATAACAGTTCAGTGGCTGGAAGGTCTTCTTGAAGGACAGTTGGGCAACCGATACCTTCGTCACCAACTATTTGCCTTTGGTTTTGTTCCCCATATTGTACATCGGTTGCAAGCTTTGGAAGAAAACGTCGATCGTCCGTCCTGCCGACATGGACTTCGTCTCAGATATCGCAGAAATAGAGGCAGAATGGTAGGCATATTTCTTGAGTCCTTGTCCATCGTATCTAAAAGGCGCGATGCCACAGCTACGACGAACCCCCGCCAAGGAACGCACTCGAAAGATTCTGGGCGTGGCTGGTGAGTTTTCTAAGATCGTATTCGGATGTTTACTCAGATGGTTTTCGATTCAGATGTAATTCCTCAGGTTGATAATTAGGGAACTGGTGAAAGGAATCTTAAGCATACTACATATTTTTCCGGAATAACGTTTACAAGCACCATAAGTAGCCTCTGATAAATTTTGAAATATTTAAGGAATGTGCGCGATAAGTACAGAGTGGATGAAGGGAAAGAGAGGAGATGCCGATGCACGGATAACAGAACAGCAAGTCTATATAATAATGAATGGACCGTATGCAAAAGGGAACTTAATGAGTGAGTAATCGTATGCGTAAACTTTCGAGTAATCTCGATAGTGCGGTAGTCTAAGTTTTCGATGCAGGTATATGTAAGTTGATTGCTAAACGCCTTTATTTCAGAATTTTGAATAGATGATACGAGGGCGCACTTACCGCGATACCAGTTCAATGCGTCCGACGCCGAAGGTGCATCAAAGTAAAGAATGGCCTTGTTATCGACAAGCCGAAGGGCTGGAAAAACCATCAGGGAGGAGTGTAAAAGATGACAAGTCCGACTTACCGTTGCCATGTACAATGCTTGCGGGTTGAGGTAGAGTTTGCATGCGTAGAACGGCCCATAAGTCTACGGACGACGAAGGGTCGCGACCCTCAGATGGATCCCGGCACAACACTAACAAGTCATTACAAAGGATACCGATGAGAGGCCGGGGTGTCAACTCGGGAGCTAGGCAGTCCACGTCAATGGTCGAGGCATCGCCTTGAGCATTGATAGTCTCGAATGTCACAATTGCTTTCCGGACGACTCGGGTCAGTAATAGCGGTCCATCCATGATAAGGCGCCTAGATTCGAAGGTCAGGATTTGGGGTCCGAATCGAAGAGTTGAAGCTCTTACCGGTGAGGCTGAACTAACGGACTCGGGAATTTTCCGCGGATCCTTGACTGCCAACCAACTAGCTTGCGACGGGACTCTGACTCTCGCTTTCCTTCATTCATATTGTTGGCCAACGTGGCGATCTCGGCTAGCGCTCGATCTAATGGGTCTTCCAAATAGTCGTATGGTTGTGGCGTGCTTCTTCGCAACTCCTCGAGCTATGACAGTAGTCAGTATTATGTCAATTGTGCCTAACCAAACAAACTTACGAGTAACTTGTAGCGTGGGATTCGTTGTATAGGGAGGAGTAGATACCCTTCTAGATTTAACTGAGAATGCTGTGGATGTAGCCGGCATCGTTTGAGGTAGGAGCGTATTCGCTTGCGTTGGCCACTGCTGAGATTCGGGACGCCTGTGGCTGCGGCACCATCAGGGCTTATATGAGGATTTGAGATGGCAGACATTGTCAGCCCTAAGCCAACAAGCTGTGCAGTACTCGATGATGGGGACATAGACGGGGATGGAGACGAGGAGTTACTGGTAGCTTGGCGGTCGGACGTCCAATACTTTACTCGTTGGACGGCACTGTCAAAATTACTGAAACAAGAGCGATTAGCCAGTCATCCAACATTAGATCACTCCACTCACTTGATGTATGACGAGTACATTTTCATGAAAGCAGCATGCTTGTAAAATATATTCCCAACGGCATTTGCGACTTCAAGCGACAAGGAACCGTCCGCATCCTCTTTCTGAGCTGAGGATTTCATCAAGGGCGCAGCAGCACTCTCAAGGGCAGGCAAAAAACTCTCTTTGTGGAAAGAGAACAACGCATCCAGTCCACCAAAGACGACCTTCCGCTCGGCAGCTGGTACGACAGTCTCCTTACTTGAGCTGACACCACTCAGAATAGTGACGTTGGCACAAGCTGGTTTGATGTAGATGTCTATCAGCTGTTGCAAGCCTTTCACGTACGTTCGTTCCGTGCTAAGATGCGAAGATCAGTATACGACGCCAGGCTACAGGTATAAAAGGACTTACACTAATATCTCCTTCACCACCATCGCTCTCTTACCCTTGTCGTCCTTGATCTTTCGCTCCTCCGTTGATCCAGAGCTATCCGTGGTCGCTGTGGTCGCAACGCTCATCGTCTGACTCGATGTCCCGCTGCGTAATCGTGGACCATGAGCATATTCCCTCAAGTGGCTTGACGAATCACCCGTGATGACACTACTCATCGCCATTGACACCTCCCGGCTGTCTCCAGCAGACGTGTATCGCACGCGGACGAGCGGACAACATTGACTCTCCAGAGACTCCATACATTGTTGCTTGAGTCGCCTGCTGCGATAGACTCAAGTCATTCATGTCCCTTAGATATGCCATTACGGATCGTAAGGCACGGGTATACGCTTCTCTCGCACGCTCCTGCTCTCGACGTAAGTATTGTTCCTTGTCCATGACAGGACTGGGAGTTTTGTCCCTGTTCTCTGGGTAAGGATCGTCGTCGTTGGTAGCGGTCATGCCGGGAACAAAGGCCGAGGCCTCAGGTATAGGTATGTTCAGAGAGGCACCTTCAATCGGAAGGAAACTTCTCCGTTTACCAGAGCGTGGTGTCGGGGATGGGGGTAGTAACAACGAGGATGACGACGCGTTGTGAGGTTGGTTGCTACTTGTAGGTACCTTGAGAGCATCCATGGATTTCTTGGTAGAAGGTTCTTTCTCAGGGGTAGGTTGGAGGACTGTGGGTATGTTGGGGGTGAACGCGTCCAAGTTTCCGGTAGTTGATATCCGCATACTAATTTGAGGTGATTTGCTCATGCGTTCATATGATCCTTGCTCATTGGACGCGGGCGGCCTTTGAGGGCGAGGAACGGCACCGGGAATAGGGGCAACGCGCTGCGGTGTGTCAGTCTTCATCTTCCCCATCGACATCTTTTTCAAGAAGCCCCAGCGATTCTTTTCTTTTCCATCTTTGGTGCGTGACCGCACGGTGCCTTTGTGATCGATGCTGTGGAGCTGTTCCATTGGGGTATGAGGTAGAGGTGGTGGTGGAGAGAACTCATTGGGATTGGGACTAGAGGTGACCGAAGACTTTCGACTTGGATCTGGAGAATTCGGAACCGATATGTCGCTATGTGAAGTGGGACTGTCCCACATTTGATCTGTCAACGCGGGCCGAGCGTGGATCCTACTTGACTCGCCGAGAGCAGTTACCGGTCCAACACTGGCAAAGCGCTTGGGCATTCCTGGTCTCTCTGGCGACAACTGGCTTCCAGAAGTCAAGAGATTTGAACTGGAGGCAGAAGTGGCAATGGCAGGTCGTGGCAATGGGTCGGGTGGTGTTTCTGCAGCAGTTGACTTGTTCCTGCGCAGATCCCCAGCACTTTTCATTTTGCGAATTTCATGATCACCAAAATAGCCCGAATCCGAAGGCTGAGATTTTTGGGGGTATGGGTCATTTTGATTATCGGCTTCGGAGACGACTTTGCTTCTGGTCTGATTGTAAAAGGCCCGATTTGGGGTGGTTCTGGTCCTGGACAGCGGTCGTATTTGCGACGATGCCGCGGTAGAAATAGAAGCCATGGTAGAAGAGCTAGTATTGCTAACTAATGGCGCTCGCTCTGGGGTGATGGTATAATCTTCGTCGGGTAATGTAAATTTGCTATCGTTTGCCGTGGAACTAGGGGGCTCAGAGTAATCCTCGTTATCAGTATCTGAGCCCTGAGTGGTGGCAGAAGGTAAGGGGAATGTGGGCGTAGAAAGTGGATAGGCAGGTGTCATCGGAACCTTGGCGAGTAATGGCTCGACCAAAGCCTTCCATGGACCTTGGAAAGGATTTCCATCAACGTATAATGCCTGTAATGCTGGGAGTAGGCACAGCCAGCTCGGAAGGGCATGCATCTTGTTCTTTCGAACACTGATGGTGTGGAGCTTGTCGAGATCAGCTAGCGTGTCAGGAAGTGTCGAGATGCCAGTCGAGTCTGCTATTAGAACCCGCAGGTTCTGGAGGTCCGCCAAAAATACTGGAAGGACGCGTAGCGGATTGAAGGCAATGTTGAGTTCCTCTAAATTGACGCAAAGCGTGAGGGCTGGGGGTAAAGCGCCCAGGAAATTGGCTGAGATGTCCAGTGCAAGGAGTGATGATGCGATTTCTGGTATTACACCAGTGAGGAATGATGGCATGGAGTTTGGGGTTGTAGAGGACCCGACTAACAGATGTGTTGTACCTGGGAGTAGAATGAGATGATTGTTTCGACTGGTTAATACTCTTACACGGACCTGGTTGAACCTGTAGCTGCGTTACAGGCAGAGAACCGCCTTGCACAATAAGCCCACGACCTTCTTCTGCAACCACAATTGCGGATGTGCGCTCCTCTTCAATGTCTTCGTCATACTCGTCCTCTGTTAAAAGCGGATCATCGTCTGTTTCCTCCTCGCTTACACCGACTTCATCTCTTTCATCCACAGTCTGCCAGGTCATGTCGTAGCTCGGTTGATGACGGAGTTTATGTACGTGATCAGCACCGTGGCTATGGGTGGAATTGCCGTTGCTGCTGGCTGCGAGCGAAGAAGATCGTGAACGAGCACTGTTGGAATAGCCTGACCACCGCGACTGCTCAGCAGGTGCACGAGTACGATTGCAATTGTTGGGTGATGAGGAACTGGGATCATTGTTGAGCATCTGGTCTACTGCGTCGGGTGATATGCCGTGTGCTGCCAATGAGGGATCGTCATTCTCTGCGACTTGGATATTGGGGTCTTCTGATGAAGCTAAAGCGCTCCCAAAACTGGTATAAGCTGAGGATCTTGTCGAAGCTGAAGAGGAGTCTGCCGATGAAAGACCTGGTGGTAAAGATGAATTGAGATGATTTGGGGGATGAAAAGGGTATGGATCTGGAAATGTTGAAGGGTCTGGAAGAGCCATTGACTTTGAAGGTCGCTCAAAGGTAGGCTGGGGTACTGAATCTGAACGAAAGAGCGGTTCGCCGGCTGAAGCTGAGCGGGTCAAAAGGGGAGAGCGGTATGAAGAAGAGGGATTAGGAGGGGTCGGTGGAGGAGAAGGTGCTTTTGGCCTTGAGCGTGGTGGACGTTTGAAGGAAAGATGCTCGACGCCGCCGTCTGATTCTTCAGAGTCGATCCATGTTGACGCTTCCATCTCGCGGGACGGACGAGGTGGTAATGGCGGCAGTTCTTTCTCAGGCGCCCTGTCACAAAATTATTCTTGTTTCAACGTGTTTATCAAAGACTCATTGCAGTCTCACTACTCACCACATGTTTTCTCCTCAGTCTTTGCTCTCCAAAACACCCTTAAAAATTTTCTCATTTGACGTAAATCTCGATGGCTACCCGCAGTCGCTCATTAGATGGATCATTTTCACTCTGCATACAATTCTGACAGCACTATGTATCTGCCCAAGGTACATTACTTTTTTCACTTTTAGAGAGGGTGCCTATCCTATAGCCTATCGCAGTTCTTCGGAATCTCTGTTACCCCTTGGTTTCTAGGCAACATGATTACTCCCGAGACCAAAGTTTATCCGTCTACTTTGTCAGATAGACGGTAGACCGTCCACATGTACTCGATCAAAAAATGTCACTGATCCTCGACTGCATTGAATCCTGTAATTGTGCAAGGCCTCGACGTCAGAGCAATCAGGGGAAGACTAGAACCGTCTAAAAGGCAGCAGGAAGGCTGGCGGTGACGGACGACCGCGCACTGTCCTAGACTGTCCTGCTTCAGTCAACTGTCTGATCAAAAATCGTACAAGTCCGGTCGATCTGAACGGAACCCGACTTTCTTCTTGGGCTTCTTTGGCTTCCCCGTAGAGCCTTCCGGCGTAAATTCGACGCCTACAGCGAGCGTGCTGACTGCCGCTGGACCTGCTTCCTTTCTCTTCTCTTCGATCTCCACTTCAACAGCTGCGAATCGAGTCTTTGGTTCTCCGGCGTTTTTAGGCTTATCAACACTTGCCACCTCCAACGTGTTGTTGCTACTACTAGGAGTAGTACGCCGTTCTGATACGCCTCCTTCCACGTCCAGATGCATGGTCTCGAATATCAGCCTCTTCCGAGTACATTTGAACGCAAGGTTATTCTCGCCACTTCCGCACGAGTCGGCAGCAGCTGCAGAAAGGCCACGTAACGTAGAGAACCTGTCGCTTGGGGATAACAACGTGTGAGGTGCCGGTAGGGTGTGTATGTGCACCAGCCCGTGGTGTCCGGGGAATAACGCAGACATTGAAGGATTGGCTTCATAATTGCAATCAGAGTTGTAGCAGACATTATGTAGTAACACACGTAGCTCACCGGTGAATGCAGCCAACGTAACTAGAGCGTCACTGAGCCACCCCAACTTGTGCATCCATCCGGGACCACCCCAATTCTCTGAGGCGAGTTGTGGCGCAATGCTTATCGATACACATGTGTTCGTGTATTTCCGCAAAAGAGTCCGGAGTCTTTGCAGGAAATGTAAAATGTCCTTTCATCAAGTTCAATCAGCTTGTGAAAAAAAGGGTTCGATAAAAGTGTCAGAAACTTACCTGGGCAGACAAGATACCCCAGCTCGGAGAGCCCAGAGTAGGAAGACATATCCTCAGGGGCGTGGTCTTCCCTTTTGATTCGAGTACTTCCTCCAACCGTGAGATGACTTCAAGAGTTGAAATTCTCGCTGGTCCGAGCGTGGTGACATCGCAAAAGCTCAACTGCCCCGCCGATAGCGCCGTTTGGATAAATGACTCTGGTATACGCGTCGTCAGATCAAAGGTAGCGCAATAATCCTCCAGAGACCTAAGAGAAATGATGCCAGAGTTCAATATAATTCATTGTCGTTTTCGTACCACAAAGGGAACTCACATACGGGGTCGATGGTCCAACAGTCGTCTGGAAAGGTTTCATGTTCTCGTATCTCCATGCAATTTTGATTTTCTCATCGGATCGTTCCGCTTCACCCTCTTCTTCAGCTTCTCCTGTATTGAGCGATGATGGTGTTGATACCGGCACCGACTTTGAGCTCGAAGATCCCGGTGTCCACATACATCCTTTGACGAATTCCAGAGGATCTTCCCCGACAAGAAATACGTTTTGTTTAGAGATAAGGCCTTGAGAGACGAAGTATTTTTGAACAAGTTCGCCGTACGAAGAATGATGATCTGGGGCAGTAACGACGAGGGAGCAAGATAGAGGCAATCCACCACCTAAAATGTCGTCTAATGAAGGTATCCCGGTCGACGTGAGGATCGTCGAGGTGGATCCAGGAGATATCCTTGTTCCAGGCAAAGCAGTTGCTTGCTTGGATGTGGATTTGCGCTTGAAGGAAGACATGAGCGTGAGAAAATCAGGCAAACGCGTTTCTGTCCGATGCATTCATGCAGAATCGGCATTTTGGATGGATTTTAGGAAAGCTAGCACGTCTTCGTGAACCCGGCGGGGTCAAAATAGCGGCCAGATATGTTGGTGTTTCTGGGCTCAAGGTGCGTGGTCATTTTTTGTTTCCTTGCGCGTTTGCTCAGTTTTCTGGTATTCCAGCTATTGAACACATTCTGCGCTATTCATCTCTTCTTGAATTATGTCGGACGACCTTCTCCGGTAGGTCACTAAACAGCCGAAACAAGGAACTGGCCTGAATGCTTGCTTTGAAGATGCATGGTCCTTCGATGTTGCCTACTTTTGCAAACGAAGGCGAAATCGTCATCGAGGACCGTCTCACCTATCGCCTCTGGCCCAATTCTCTCGCTCGCGGCGATCTCGTGGTCCTTACCTCGCCAATAGACCCTACAATGAAGATTTGCAAGCGCGTTCTTGGACTACCAGGTGATATTATTTGCGTTGACCCGACGGGAGAAAAGGCACCTTCTACAGAGCACGTTATCATTCCCAAAGGACACGTCTGGATTAGTGGCGACAACTCGGTCTACTCACGAGACTCGAGAGACTATGGGCCAGTACCGATGGCGTTAATCCAGGGCCGCGTGTATGCTCGGGTGAGTCTGACTAATTCATTGAATTCATTGCGCTCATTCAGTATACCTAGGTGTGGCCTCTTGCCACTGCAAAGATATTCCAGAATGATATGAGGATAGTGTCTTAAGCCCAAAGTTTGGGACTGCTTTTGTGTCTGGTGTCATGTAATGGGTTTGCATCTTTATAATACACGCTACTGGTTTCCAAGAAAAGTACACAAGCACTCAGACAGAATCATTACAAAAGCCTTCCAACTGTGTGCAGATTTTGCAAGAATACTTGCCTGTGTGGCTGCTGCTGTTGAAGCTGGTTGGCATGAGCCTATGGGAAGTTTAGTTGCTTGTCAAGATCCAGAGGTAGGCCACATTACATGTAAGAGTTCCTCAACAAACTCTTGAGAGCTTGTTTTGGAGTTGCTGCAGAGCCTTTGAAGCTCCTGGCTGCAGTCCTGGAGCTTATCATGGTGATACAAGAGTATCTCCTTCTGATAGCTCAGTGTTGCAATGTGATGTTGGGAGTGCATAGGAATGGTGACTTGGCTGGTTTGGCAGTTCTGCAAAGCCTCAAGGACCATGCGGTAGGTGTCAAGTGCTTTGTGGTGAGCCTCTTGCATTGTCCTATGTAGGCTTATGGAAACTCCCAGATTGTTGCTGATATTTTCACGGCTGGCCTGAAGCATTTGTGCGAGGAAATTGAGAGCTTGATAATTCTTTTGAATGATCTGACTGATGTCGTCAAGAAGTCGAGAGCTGTTTTTGGTAGACATTGTCAGATCATAGCATTCTGGGGTCCAGCTATCACTCTGAAGCACGCACTAGTTGATACCAGGATCCAAAGCAGATGACACATCGCCATGGCGCATGAACCCAGCTCTCGACAATTTAGCCCCCTTGAGATGCTGTTTACCAAGCTTCTCCTTGAATATCAAAGGCTATACAGCATATTTAACAGCAAATTGAGGAAGGTGTACGAGAGGCACGCGGCTTACCATAGCTGCGTATCTCAACTCCAGGTTTCTCTGAGCTTTTCGGTGGCTGTACTTTTTCATAACCGCGACCATTGGAATGTCAAGTGAAGAGGCGGATGGAAAGCTGAGGTCTGCGGTGTGATGATACGTGTACAAATCTATTGACGACCGTTTTGTTGCTGTTGCGCTTGGGCAGAAATGTGCCCTATTGCCTAATTTGGGCGAGTCGAACCAAGAAGGAATACACGCTCACAACGATGGTCAATTTTTTAGCTAAAAGGTCCCTAAAGTCCTTCGAAAGTTCAGGCCTCGATTGGTAGAATCTGCCGAGGTTGACTGTGTTAATCTCTTCGCATGGATGGTCGGGCGAAGACCTTTGGAAGCCCTCCGGAATCGGGTCCGAAATCACCACGTTATTTTACTTTCTTTGTCCATCCCCGGCTCTCACTATTCTGTTCACTATCCAAAGTCGAGTAATAGAGAGGCAGAAGATGCGAAACCGTACATAATACCCCGCACGCGACGCGACGCGTAGCGAGCCAAATTGACCACGTGCCGCCATTCCCAATTGAGTCAGATTGACTCCGCCAAAATTTTCTTTCTCTTATTTAATTACTTGCATTCTTCATTCCTCAACTTTCCCCCATTCCTTATCGATCCCTTCGAGATGTCCAAGCCTACTTTTTGGCTGCGCTGCGAGAAGAAGGAGTTTGAGAGACGTTCTGCTCTCACCCCAACCACCGCCAAAAAACTCATCGATGCAGGCTTTGAGATTTTCGTCGAGCGCGACGAGCAGCGAATCTTCGATGATTCAGAGTTTGAGGCGTGAGTCAAATTTGGTTCTTATATCTTCAGACTATTCATACTCTCTGATAGTGTCGGTTGCAAGCTTGTCGACAACAACTCATGGCCGAATGCCCCCACCGATGTACCCATCATCGGACTGAAGGAACTACCCGTATCGACAGACCCTCTACCTCATACACACATACAATTTGCTCATTGCTACAAGAAGCAAGCTGGATGGTCATCAGTATTAGCTCGATTCCAACGTGGAGGCGGTACTCTATACGACTTGGAATTCCTCGAGGACGAAAACCGCCGACGGGTCGCTGCATTTGGCTTCCACGCTGGCTTCGCAGGTGCTGCAGCTGGAGCACTTGCCTACGCTTCTCAGCGCGAGGGAAAGAAGCTCGGTCTTCTTGAACCATACGAAAACGAAAGTGCTATGATCGAGCACGTCAAAAAGACTCTTGGTGGTAGTGGCAAGGGTGTCAAGGCACTAGTGATCGGTGCTCTCGGTCGTTGTGGCCGCGGTGCCGTTGATTTGTTCAGGAAGATCGGGCTCCAGGAGTAAGTATTCGACTGTCACTGCAGCCAATAAAGTTCTGACAGATCGACACAGAGAGGACATCCTGAAGTGGGATCTTCCCGAAACTGCTAAAGGGGGACCTTTCCAGGAAATTCTTGATGTTGATATCTTCGTGAACTGCATCTATCTCAATTCGCAGATCCCGCACTTTGTAACCCGTCAGCAGATCATGGACGCTGGTAAGAGCAGGAGGCTGTCCGTCGTTGTGGATGTCAGCTGCGATACGACAAACCCCTTCAACCCTATTCCCATATATTCCATCAACACTACCTTCTCTGAGCCAACAGTTCCGGTTGATGTTGGGTAAGCGCGGAACATTTCAGCGATCGTGATGTACATACTGACGTCTGTCGAGCAGTCCCGAAAATCCACCTCTCTCAGTGATTTCCATTGATCACCTTCCGACTTTACTTCCTCGCGAGGCGTCAGAGCAGTTTAGCACAGACTTGCTGCCATCGCTTCTGCAGTTCCCTGACAGGCAATCCGCGAGAGTGTGGACTGACGCAGAGAAGCTGTTCAAGGAGAAGCTCGGAGAGGCAGTGGTAGCAGAAGGATTGTAGGGAAATGAAGAAACCTGTACGTGTACATGTCTAGAAGAATCTAATCCTTGGATTGTCAATGCCACCGATGCATATCACGAGGGATTCCATGGTAATAGTCGACGTGATCATCTTTATCGAGATTCTTGCGGCCGTAGCAACTGATAGTCAGACATCCTGCAAAACGTCCGGCGAACGGTCGACGCGACTTGACGCAACGTTAGAGTCGACCCAGTCTGCTCTCGACCGTACTTGATATACGATAGACCCGAGCCTTTACGCACTCCTTGATGCTTCCCATGAAGGAGCGGGCCCGCCTACGGATCGCACTCCAAAGCCTTGGGTTGATTTGATGAAAGGAATTTCTGATGAGTAACTGAATGGTATGGAAGGGCAACAGCCGTCAGTGTGCCTCATAGCGTGCTCAACAAGGCTGCTGGCCTTATATTGGGCATTGCACACGCCAAGCGTAGAATCTCAGGAGACTGATTTGTTTGTCTGGTGGTTTGATTGGAATCTATTGGGAATACAAATGTTGGTAACCGATCGCTAAGGGGGGAGTGAGATGTAACAGTACAAAACTCGTGGCAACCCAATTGTTTTCCATCAGCTAGTCTGTATTGCCCTTTCCATTTCCTTTTCTTCTCCCTTTTCTTCTTCTCTCTGTGCTCTGGGCAGCTTTTCCGGCGTCCTTCGTATTCTTCTTACTCTTTTCTCGCCTGTGCTTTCTCTTCTACAGATTAACACTGGTGCCGGTCGCCTGCCCTGTAGTTCCATTTGACGTTCTTTATCCTAGCCTGCTACACATATGGTCCTCGCAGTCCCCTTGCCAGAAATCTCGGTTTCTTTAGCTCCTCCAGATGAACCTTTTGCCGAACCATATTCGCCATTCTCCACCACGAATATAACCTTCCACGACGATGACGATAGTTTCAGACCAAAGCACCTCACACCTCCCCCTGCGCACATGAAGTTTCATACCTTAGTGCCCTCGCCTCTTCGCCCACAGGAGAATCCTGGAAAAGGGATGGAGCGTGAGCGTTTTGAGGCTCTCTTAAAGTCCTCACGGGAGCGTAACACGGGTGGTTTGAAGAAGGGAAGCGATCTTCGTAAAGAGATTGCTCTCAAGGTGCACAAGAACAAGCAAGGTGAGCTTAATTTCGCCTGATGAACTTGTGATTATTGGTGCTGAGATAAAACTATAGCCGAGAGACGAGCTCTCTTCTTGTCCAAAGTTCTCGCACCTCCTTCTCCATCCGCGACTTTACTCCCAAAAACCCCGCCGGAGTCACCTGCGATCTTCCACTACAGTCTTCCTTCTCCAGGGCTTGTATCTCCACTCGCATTGTTTGAGTCACTCAACGACGCCTCATCCGGGCCGTTGACATACGCTCGCGAACCTTGGGTCGAGCAAGTGGATTTCAGGTTGCCAACTCAACCAAAAGCCGATATCGTCGTTATCGAACCTCGCCGCAGTAACAAAGAAGCCAAGTCTTCCAGACGCTTTCCATCTCTGGACCAGATTACTGCTCGCTTAGGACAGTCTCATTCTCGTACACCAAGCCCTGAGAATGAGAATGATGGCAAGCGCACTTTGCGGCTTCCATCGTTCCTAGTCCAATCCCGCAGCTCTGAAGCCGAACGCCCAAGACTGTCTCTCGGTGTTGGTAGGCTTCAGATGCCCATTCAGTCGCCGAAACCGTCGAAACAGGAGCATGCGGCTATTCTTCCCCCAAAGTCGCCTCGGTCGCCTCTTCCACCGCAAATTCAGATCACTACCACGGTGGTACCGAGATCATCTTCAAGTTCCCCTACGGAGCTTTCCGTATCTAATGTGAACGCACTCAATATGCGTGAGCGAAGGGCTGCGAACATGCTTTCTACTCTCAAGCGACGTGTGGCGCCTTCGGAGGCCGGTATAAATGGTCACGATCATGAAGACCCTGATGAACGGAGATGGAGGCGCCACAGCGCTCCAGCCGAGATGGTCGCTCGCCCTCGCGCGGGCTTTGAACACCCTGTACTCAAACTACCTGGCGGTTTCTAACATTGTATTGTAAGTCAAATTCGTTTGCTGGGAAACATCGTTCAACTTGATGACTGCTTCAAATCAGATAGATTCAAAGGACGCTTACGATTAGTATCTGGACTCAGAGTTGAAGGGAATATTTGAATAAGGATAATTTGAATTTGGAAAGGGTTTTATCTTTTACTTCGTTTTGTCTCGTTTTTCTGCACCATTCGTCACATTCGTTCACTCTAATGTTCTAGGGCAGTGCCCTAGTATCATTATTAAACTATCGATAGCTTGTCCTTGGTTGAATACACAATATGAGTACTCGTTTTACATCGTGAGAGATATGGAGTAAACGAAAACATCGATAGCAACGCAAAATAGTGTTACATACAACATTGTTCACGTCAAGAGGTGGCCCTACCACCGGCTGCTGGCAACCGGATGTTGACTATTAGCATGATCAAGTCTGTCACTACTCCGGTATATTCGATTTAGAGTGTCAAGTCGCCGTGCTGGAGTTTAGAGAGTGAATAACGTATGCAATGATGTATGGTGTATCATCACGTACCATACTCTACTCGATTGTGTTCGTCAGGGACTTCCTCATCTGAATCTTGCAAGGCGTCTGTGTTTTTAATGGTATGCCAGGCTTCTGTCCACGCGGAGGAGTTACTCAGTCAGGGAAATCTTATCCAGATATTTGGTCACTGGTGCTTACGATTCAACATGGAACGTTCCCGACCTGTCGGACGGAAATACCGTGGAATGTGAGCTGGTGGTACGGGCTCCGCCGGAGGAGGTGCACGCGTGCGGCGTACTATCGCAATGTGAAGTTCAGTAAATCAGATGAAACAGGGCGGAAAAAGCGTACCTGGTTCAGGCGGGACTGTGTGGGGTACCTCATCGGCAGGGGTAGGCGGATGAGTGGGCGTAGATGATGTTGGCGGTGACCGCTCCTCGCCTGGCACGTAGTACATGAAGCCTGTTTCCTCCTTTGCAGGTTCGTAGCCTCTCCTCTGAGAACGTGCTCGGCTCGCCGAGGGCTGAGTACCGGACTGAGGTACTATACATGGGAATGTGTCAACGCACCAAGGGCTGCGCAAGAGCCGTGCTTACCTGTCACAAAATGTGGACCAGTTGTTTGTTTTTTCTTTTCGTCTTCTAGTGAAGATACGAGCTTGTGAAGGAAAAGATTTCGTTGTCCTGACATCTGTCTACCCCATTCGATTTCCTCTCGAGTATCGACATTTTCGTTGGCCATCTCCGCATCGCTAAGTGGGTGCAGGAAGGGTGCTTTTCCAAGATTGTTCCGGGAGTAATCATCGTCAAACGGATTCGCACCGTCTGGGGACTCTAAATAGTGGTATATCAGCCAAAGAAACGTCCGTGCACGATCCAACGAGGAGAGTGGTTTAGGTATAAAGAGATCGAGGAAATTGAAAGTGCCGTCGAAGTGAATGGCTGCTAAAGGCTGGTTCCAACGTGTCAGCTCGTGTTTTGGCCGCGATAAGAGAGAGACTCACAGCAGCATGCGTAGCGAGGACGAAAATTAAATTAACGACGCTAGTAGGAGGATGGTGTCCAGCTCTCTAACTTTATTTAAACAAGAGAAATGACAGAATGTGGTACTTCAACTCACTAGCTTGTCTAGAACTTCGTCAGGAGTGGATGGGGGAAGGGATTTAAACTCGGACGGTAATAAGGCAGCTTTTAGACAGTTCTTTATTCGTGGAGCGTCCTGTGCGTTTCCATCTGTTTTCTGGAGGGATGGCACAGGGTGATAGGTTCGCAAAGCAGTCTTCATCTCCGGGAAAACTGTTCACCGAAGAACGATTCAATCAGATTTCGTTTCAATGTGATTTATCAAGTGGGAGAAGCACATACAAGCCATTGTGGTGTTAATCCTTCCCACATTAGTGAGCAAGGAGATTTTGGCAAGCTCTAGGGCGAAAGCGGGGGTCTCGACCATCTTCTCCTTCACAACCTTGGAGCATTTGTTCGAATTGTACAATCCAGCCGTATAAAGATCTCGAAAAGTGACCTTTTGGTCTGGTTTTGCGGGGGGAGCTGGTGTGAAAACGGCTTGGGTGTTATTGAAAATATGTTCTAGAAGATTGAATTGAATATCCTCTCGGGTTAGCATTTCTGCGTCATTTCGTTTAATAGGCAGTGCTTTGCGGCTGAGATAGCCAACGCTGCAGCAAGAATGATAAAGTTAGCCTTCGAAATGGCAAATACATTATCCTCACGGTGGAATAGGTTCTGGAGGCCATGAAAGCCGTCTTCCGTGAGTTCCAGAGGCAGGACCGGTGTTTGACGAAGAAGATGCCATGAAAGAGATGTATAGACACGAGGCAACTTGAAGAAGCTACACGCGGTAATGATTGTTCTTGCATTCCCTTAAAAGCAGAGGATCCTATGCGGCGAGGACCTGCTTGGATCTCACAAAGGAGAAAAAATAAGGTCGCGAAGCCCAGTTAGCGGTCTCCAAGCACGGTGAAAGGCGACTGAGCAAGCGAGCGCCAAAATACAAGGATGCAAAAAAGGACAAAGCGGAAAGAGGAAAAAATGGAATTGATCGCTCATGACATTTCGGTCGATACCTGATCGATTTGATTTGCCGGACGGAAGTATTTCCACGTGGAGGCTCCAGTCACGCTTAGATTCACACGTCGCCGAACGAGACTCGCCGAGCCCTCAGCCAAACGCGGCATTTGTGATTCTAAATTGTGAACACGACCATGGCCGACAAATTCGATGAAGCAACTCAGGTATGCCTTGTATTTTTCAGCAATTATCCGTTATTTTCTAATATCCCTTGCAGAAAGAGCTCGCAGCTTTCTTAGAGAAGGAACAGACTCAGGTGAGTAACAATTTTTGTTGAGGCAAGGTCGGTTTCTCATTGCACACGTCTTCATAGGCAAAGCTTCACTCCACAGTTCACACCCTCACCACAATGTGCTGGGACAAGTACGTTCTGTGTATCTTTCATGCGCCTCAGTGTATTCAATTACATGAATAGGTGCATCACCAGCACACCCTCAACCAGGTTTTCTAGAGGCGAGGAGAGTTGCCTCATGAACTGCGTCGACAGGTTCTTGGACTCGAGCATCTTCTTGGTGAAGCAAATTCAGTCGCGACGAGACCAGTAATATATCATTACACTCTACCAACCGCAATCCTTACACACCGTATTCTTCCGGCCAAAAGTAGACTACATACAACAAACCATGCCGTACAGAGCTCACTGGAGTACCTTCCTCACTGCATATGCCAGCACGAGTGGGAGAAAGAACGCAAAACAGTCGAGAATTTCTCTCTTTCGGTGAAGTCGGAGTGGGATATCTACCGGTGGCGGGGATGCTCTGCAGAACTTTCCTGTGTCAAGGAACATGGAAATAGAGGCATCCTTCTCTGTCCACAAGTCTCGAAGCCATGTATCGAATGTCGACCTTTCGTCCTCGGGGATTTCCACTTCCACCGTGTGGTTCTGTGACTTCTCGTCTGGAATGACAGAAGGATTTGTCGCCGAAAGGTTTCCAATAGGAACATCCTTGCTAACGTCAAACATCCTCAGATGCATATGAATGGTAGGTGGCGGCACGCCGTCAAAGAAAATCGAACGTAATGTGTAATAACTTTGTCCGTATCCCAACGGTGGTATTCCTGTAGGTGACTTAATGGGACAGTCGCGTATGTGAAAGTTTCCAGTACGTACCGGGATAAACCATAGTAACATCTATAAGACGCAGATCCTTGACTCTAGGGGCGAGAGATCGTAAACTGTACAACAGCCCAGTTGACCGAGGAAGTAGGATATTGGTCATGTCAGACTGCGCTGTTGTGAGCAACGTATTGCAAGCGGGGAAGTTGGATAGACTCACAATTCCCATCTTGTCGGCGAATTTGCGGCTGATAGGTCGTGTGTCCTTGCTCACAAGAGTGCCTTCTGGGTATAGCACGAAGGCTAATGGGTGGTCTTCCTTCTCTGCCGCTCTGCCAATAGCAGATAGATGACGGGCGAGCTCGGCCCTGTCTGAAGCCCATGACCTCGCTAGAAAGATGAAGTCAAAGAATTGCATTCCCTAGCGATCGTCAGGAATAGCATAGGGCATTAGAGACACAAGACATACCCATCCCACAATGGGTACCCATCTTAGACTCTTCTTCAACGTGATGTAAACGTGTTCATGCACACCCCTTCCGATGTAATATAGGAAACACCATGCATACCACCAATCCGCATAAACCTAGATACCGCACCTGTTGTCAACCAGCGTAACGCCTTGCAGAAGGTACAACGCACCTGGTGGTTCGCAATATAGACAAACTTGTCAGGAAGGTTCAGAGAAACGACCTCTCCTTTCTTATTCTTGACCACAATATCGTCTATCTCACTCTTCTTGAAAGCCCCTTTTCCTTTCGTCTCGAAAGTGATTTCCAGCTTGCTCGGAGCGAATAATTGACACACGAGAACTGAAACGGGATGCATTCATCAGTTGTGGCACAAAACAGACGACTTCTCGGTGGAACGCACTGAGGAGACACCCAAAAGCACCCTTCGTATACCGGATTCCTTCATTGTACAACTTCCGTGACCAAGTGAACGGTAAGAGTCTCAAGGGCAGTAAGAAGACGAATTGCGCCCCGTTGATCATAAGACATGCGACATTGAATATGACGAAGAACGCGAGCGCCTTGAATTTCTGCTTGAGCGGGGTCGACGGTCGGTGGGAGATTGGTATCCCGAAAAGCGGGGGTGAAGCGGTCATGGCGAACGAAAAGGTCACAGGCTTCACAGTCCAGGAGGCAGCGTGGAAGAATCAGGGGAATTCGAATGTTCTGCGGTCCTAGTTCTATCTTTGAGGAGATAGGTAATGCATTGGGTCATCCCGAAATGCGGTGTTGCTGGGAGACCCGGAGAAACATGTCATTCTCGAGGCGTCACGATCATCATACCACTATCCAGCCTACCTCGAGGGTTATTACCAGGTTATTACTCGAAGGATTCAGAAGGATTGATTGGAGCTCTTTTTATTCGAGTACGTTACCAATTCGTTTGGTACGCGGCTTAAGCGTGTGCCATAACTCTACTAATGTATATACTCTAGCAAGTGAATGGCCGCCCAACCACGCCTTGCTTATAGCTGTCGTCGATCAACTATACAAGCGAAGAATTGTTAATATCACGGAGAAGGAGAGAAGAAATTTCATACCTCGACTGTGACATACGTCCCTGCCACACAAATAAACGCTCCAGCCAAGATGGTAAGCACCGACAATATTGCCTGGACAGGACGTCTTTTGATTGCCGCTATGCCACCCTTCAGATGATACGTATCGTGCAACCAAAAGAAACCTGCTAAACCATAGGTATACCATGCAGCAAACAGTGACGCAGCGATTCCTATCAGCTGCGAGAAGATAGGAACGGCAACAGCAAGGACGAATGCGATAGCGACAGCTATGAAGCAGAGGACTATCCATGATAGCCAACCGAGAACGGTATGGTTATACATGTGGACCGTGTCCCTAAAGAACCGAACGAAGACTAGTTTGGCTGCGACGTGCGAATACAAGGCACCGGCTCTGGAGAGACGCCACAACATAAGAATGGATGTGCATGACCATTAGTCTAGTATGGCTCACATTAAGAAGTTACCCATGGCAATACCGAACGCAGCTTTGGCCCATGTTGGAGGTAGCGAGACCAACGAAAGGGATTCGACCGTATTGCCGATGTAGACGTACCTGGGGATCAGGACCTTAAAACTGAGGAAGCGTTGACAAAGGAGATAATGAAAGACTCACATTACGACTGAGAACACCACATATAGGATCGTAGAGAATACCTGCAAGCACCAGGCTGCCTGTATGATCTGTGAGCATCAGTGTACACCAGAACAGTCGCTGATCTCACTTTCATGGCATCTTCAGGATGTCGCATCTCTGAGATGAGGATGAAAAACCTAGACAATCATCTGAGAAAATGAGCAATGATTGCAATGTACGACGTACATGAAGTGACCTAGGGCACAAGAGATGTCTGTTCATCGACTGGATGTTGAAGTTCGGTAACATGGTTCTTACCAGCATACGCAAAGACCTGGGGATCACTATGAATCATGAAAACAGGCAGGTTCAGGAACGAGACATACAGGGTTCGTGATAGCTAGAAAAGCCTGATAAAAGTTGCTGGAAGCAGTAACCCAAATGACACGGTCGGGATTAGGATTGATGCCTGCGCCTATCATTGCTACTAGAGCGGCTACGAGAATCAGTGTGACACTGAGCAACCCTAACCAGCTGAGGTTTCCGAGAGTACGTGGGAGTGATAGCAAGAAGGTAGCGGCCGCAAAGATCAGGACAAAGTAGACTGTGCATAGAGCGTTGTCTGATAGAGTGGAGAGTGCTTGTTGTCCGGAGAGAATCTCGCTGCCCTATGGAAAGGATGAGCCGGGTGTCCATATACAAGGGTTCGGCAGGAGACGCACGGTACCAAAAATTGCGAAGATGATGGTACCTCCTGCCAGAAGCTCGCGGATGAATGGGCCTCCTAGAATATAGCCTGCATCACCCCTTTGATGATGATTAGCCTTTTATACAATGATCGTAAACGAGAACTTGCATGTTGTGGACACTGGGGTGATTCAACTTGAAGTCAATCAAGAGCTTTGCCGTGTATAGACCAAAGATCCCAAGGAATACGATAAGAATGACAGCTGGCACGATACCTATTCGGCATGAATTGGGTGAAGGGTTCCATGAAGAATATATGTACTCACCGACTACTGCAAGAGCGGATGGGAGAGAAAGCATGCCGTTCGACACGATCTCCGCAATCATGAGCAAGGCAACAAACTAGGAGACTACTGTGAGGGTGGATACATTGTATGTCGCGTGAAGACACACCTGCCAACTCAGAGTTCTATACCATATGTCGTGCTCCGGTGCTTCAACGAAAACTTCGTGTTCTTCCTTGGAGTTTACATTGGCTACCGCGTCTTTTTCTCCAGATTCGACCCAGTTGGTGGTTGGCGGTGCCATTCTGGAGGGGGAGGTCACAATGGCGACGACGCTCCCGTACGTGTCTGAGGCGCATTTTTAAATGATATGGTGAGTGTATTGAGTTCTTTTTTGGCAAACGCCCTCGATGCCTTGTGACCTATGCGGGTGATAAGGAGATAGATACTGTATAGTGGCGACGTGATTCTGTTGAAGATTTTCGATGCGTGCCACTAATCACCACGAGGAGCAGATGAAGCTAATACATAGCTAGACGAAGTATAAGTATCCTGCACGAAAGACCGATGTCCGCTACTCGTTCCAGGAGAAGAGTTTAACCTTTAACACTCACCTTGATATGGATTCCGATGGCAGATTATGTCTGGAATGACAGAAAAATTGTTGATGGAAGCCATTCTGTGCAGTAAGGACCTGTAGCCAGCAACGACGAGATGGTACTGGTCCCTGTGTGGGGGTAATTGCCAAAAAAGGTACCTAATATACTCGTTGCGAGAGGCAGCAACGGCCCTGTCTAAGCGGCAAATGTTTGCAGCTGTGTCTGACTCTCACAGCTGAGTCGTTCGCCGCCAGCTCCTTTTCTTCTTCCATTATTTATTATGCACACTGTAATTTCTCGTCCTCAACCTCTTTCACCGTCGTCGCCGTCGTCGTCAACGTCGTACAAGACACCCAGGAAAAGCTCTTCCTTTCTCTCATTACGTCGGGAAAAGGAAAAAGTCGCCTCTCCTGAATCCTATCAGTCAAACCATCACCATACTCCCTCTTCAGAACTTCCTTATTCTCGCCCGACGTACTTTGATGCTTACCCAAAGTCAAAGTCGTCAAAGAATGCTTCTAGTCGCCCCCAAATGCCTCAAAGGTCCAGGACAGACGCCAGCTACTTTTCAGACTCACCCACTTCGCCATCGTACGACGACCACTACTTTGACACAAGATCAATGGAGGATCCGGACGACGAGTCTATATATTCACATTCCCCAGTAGAACCCCAATACTCTTTTCCATCCGTCGCCGATCCGGATCCAGGTCCGTTAACCCCAAAACCAAAATCTTCATCTTCTCGGCCTCGTTCTAGGACAAATCCTTCGAGATATTCGAACCCCTGGTCGGAATCTTCACCACGAGTATTGACGTCGTCTACCCAATATACCGAAACGCTATTGGACACCCCAATTGACAATGCCTCGATAAGACTAATGTCAGTCGATGTAGCTGCTCCAGTGCCCGGTGTGGAGACAATGGACGCATTAGTTGACGGGATGAATGGTGGAGAAGAAATCATGAGTTTTTCCAGCCGTAGTCGGTTTGCTATTTCCAATCACCATCCACTTTATCAACCTCCTTTACCTACTCCACCACCTGGCGTTGTTTTAGGCGGTGGTAAAACTAGGCGTTCCAAAAAGACCTCCAAATCATCCCGTGGTCACGATTCGGACGCAGAAGAAGACTTTAACCTCCACGTACCTACCACCACCCCAACACGACGGAGACGGCAGCGTCCATCAACATCCAGTCACGGCTCTCCCCTATCATCTTCTGCAGTCACTCCTCAATCATCAGAACCACAGACGCCCGTCGACAATGATACGCCCTTAGCCATGAAATTCCCCGAGAAACGACCTCTCACTGCCCCTTCCACTCCCACAGATAAACGGAAAAGCCTAGCTCCTTCCATATCCGACATCATTCGTGCATACGCTCCCGAAACTCAGACGCGAATTCGAGTACCCCTTACACGGAGCCCGTCATTCTCGCGTAGTACGGGGCATTCAAACATTGTTCGGGAAGAACCTGAACTCGAGCCAGAACGCTTCAGCATTTCGGAAGAAGCATCCCGAACCTCAATGGATAGCATAGCCGATGAAGTGCAACGGACTCTACGTAACCAGGCTAGCATGAAACCCATACCAGCACCTCCATCATCATTCCCAAAACGACACTCCACCATGTCTGACAATGCCAGTCTGACCTCGCCACGTTCCGAGGGAGGTGCTGCCTCCATCTATTCATCGTCCATTGCTTCGAGTCAGCCGCCGTTGTCACCTTTTGACAACTCAAATTTCCTTAACTCGATGAAACCCCAATCTCCATCTCAAGCCGTTGCACAGTATCTGCGTTCTACACGGCTCACTACTCTGCTCAAACTGTCACGGTCGCCGCATGCATCGCACGATCTACCCTTGACTGTCAGCTTATCGGACTTGGGTAGTCCCACTGGATATCCTGTTCTGGTATTTTTGGGATTGGGATGTGTGAGACATATAATGGGATTATACGACGAAATGGCGGAATGTTTGGGTCTTCGGCTCATCACTATCGATAGGTGAGATATTCATTGCTCAGTAGACAACACCCTGGTTCAAATCGTTTTCAGATGGGGACTGGGACGAACGGAGCCCCGTTCAAAATCTGCGAAAGGCATCATGCAATGGGCGTCGGTCGTCGAGGAAGTCCTTGACATACTACAGATTGACCAATGCAGTGTCATGGCTCATTCAGCTGGATCACCATACGCGCTTTCTTTTGCTAACAAACTTCGCAAACGTATACGTGGCGACGTCTGCTTACTCGCTCCGTGGGTTGGTGGCAGCGAGAGTGGTGCGTTGCTACTTCCATTTCGATTGTTCTGTAATGGCAGCTGACCATTCCGTCTCTCAGGCGGATACAAATGGTTGAAATACATTCCAAATGGAATTCTAAAGACCGCACAGGCTGCTGAATGGAAACTTCAGGCCTGGATGATTGGGAAACCGCCGACGATAGCATGGGAAGGCATTGGATACAATGCTACGCAGTCCTCGGACAAGAAGGATCAACACACGTCCACTCATAATGAGGGCCCGCCGCGGCCTAGCACGGGTTCCACATTCAGCGAATACGATGACTTACGAGATTTTGATGGTCGCTTTGAAAGCCGAAGTACGTTGGGGGTTTCCTCACAAGGTAACGAACGTTCCGCCAGTGAAAGCAAGGTTCACGTAGCGACGAGAAAGACTTCGAGGGGCTTTCTGAACCGATTAAAGAGTTCGCCTATTCCACAAACTCAATCACCACCAATCGAGGAATCGCCGACAACCGGAGGTAGACGTCTCAAGGCATTAAGGTCTATGGGATCGCTCAAGTCGAAATCGTCTTCGTCTTCGAAAAAGTCTTTACCGCCAAGTCCCCAGTTAAGCTTACCGCCGACAATGAACAATCTCGATGTTGGCCTGGGTTTGGATGACCTCAGTTGGACGAAGAACTTGACTCCCTCGGATGCATCATTCCCAAACTATTCCTCATCATCTGGGTCCACAGCAACAGCTACCAACAGGTATGCAACAACTGGACATTCGCCATACCAGCAATACAATACTCGGTCTTCAGGCCGACGTTCCATATCCTTCACCTCGTCAGCTTCCCGTCCACACATATCATCGTTGTCCTCTTCTCCCGATCCTCGATCGCCGGCGGACCTTTCGCTAGATCCTCAGTCTAGTAATGGCAACTTGCCGGGTAATGGATACCAGGCAGCATTGGGCAATGCATTGATAGCGGCATCGCATGCAGAGTCTGCAAAGGGCACGCATAATGATCTTCTGCAGATATTGAATCACGATAACCATCCTTGGGGTTTCTCGTATCAGTCTTACCCACACAATGTCCGCATTTGGTATGGAGACAAGGACGAGAAAATTGCGGAACATGCTGTGCGGTGGATGGAAAAAACCATGGGGGAAGAGAAATGTTCTGTGAACGTGGTGAAAGGGGCAGATCATGGTCTGATGTACAAAAGCGCTGTCGTGGTGGAGGTGCTAGAGTGCCTGGCACAGTTTTGGCAAGATAATGAACGTCGCAGACATCGTGAGTGGTGATTTTACTTGCAGTGCGTTTGCAGACGGTCGCTGATGCACGGTCTCGTGTCAAACAGGGCCATAGCATCGCTTTCATGGGTTCTGTTACTCTGATTTTTTGTTTGATTATTCTTGTTCATCGTTATTGATCTTTAGATACCATCTCTTTATTACCATTCACTGTTCGGATATCCTCAATCATTCATTCTTCAATGGATTCTGTTACTGTATCTCTTATTCGCACTCCTTTGCAACTACGGGTTATCTTGATGTTCCACTTTCGTGCAAATCATTTCGGTCACTACGCTTACTATTCTACACCCCTGATATTCGTTACACTTAATTCGTTCCAAGACCTAAAATTTTGGTGGTCTGTTGTAGATTGTATGCAGTATTTGAGTAATTTGTTGCTTTCCATTGAAAGCTGCAAGAGATGAGAGCAAAGTACAAAGCAAAGCATAATGATACACAAGTACAGATGAGTGCGTAAAATAAAAATAAGTTGTCTCCAAGCTATATGTAATATGAAGAATGTCCACGAAGTCTACGGCAGTCCTGAGGGGCAGCCCTTTCAAGTCCGTAAAAAGAACGAAGAAGTCCGTACTAGCGGCTATTCAAACGACGTCTGTTGGGTGTTAAAGGACCCGCAACCGGTTGCTGGGAGAATGGATAAGGGTAAGGGTCAGGTAGGCGTGTCGCAGGCCGCGACCGACCTGCTGCTGCTAATGGACCAGGGCTGGAATCCATAAGCGACACCCGTGGAGCATAGGGACTCGGCGAACGTATGCTGGGAAATCTAGTCGGAGAGTCGCGTGCCCCTGACTGGGCACTCGGTGCGTTGAAAGAATACTGGGCCATTCGAGACCTTCTACGTGCACGACGGCGACGTAGGTAGAAAGAAAGGCCTACGAGTAGAGAAGCTATACCCAATACGACGAATATGGCTATTATGGCAATAATTGAGTTCCTAGTGCCATTGGATGCGGCATTCTCTGCAGATGTGGTTGCTGATGGGCTCCCAGAAGCAGAAGTCGAGGGATCTAAGGAGTGAAACAGATTATCAGAGAACGCTGATTGAATCGGGATGATGAATCATACTTTGAGAAGAAGTTGTCTCCGATACTGATGTTGTACCGGAGGAACTGAATATGGAACTAGAAGTGGATGATGTCCTGACCGAAGTGGCACTGGTGCTGCGTGATGTGGTTGATACTAGACGGACCCGCGGGGAGAAATATGAGATATATTTGTAGCAGTGCGCAATTAACCGGCTTACGGGAACTGGAAGAGGATACACTGCCTAGGATAGGAATGTCAGTGCATCGAGACGTTGCATATAAGCTATTTGCAACGAACCATCATCAACCAACACAGTGAGTGACACGAATGTGAGCTCGCTGTCACCCCCAAAGCGATTGTCAGGAAGATTAATGAGGGACAGTGTGTTTTGTCGGTTTGGGGGAAGAGAGATCTGGAATATGGTTGTCTAGAAACACAATAGTGAGATGTGGAATGGTTGGATGTTTAAACAATATCGGAAACGGACCGGAACTGCTAGTGAATCTCTTTCGAGGTTGTCGTCATGGCCGTCGAACACGCGTATCGAGCCAGAGTCATTGCAGTTTAGACAAACACCATACTGAGATCCACCTGTTCTCTTCAGCCCTGTATAAGTGACCCTGGTGGCAAACCCTGGAGATAAAATAAGAACAGCTCGCGCAGAGGTCTATGGGGCACTCACTGGGAAAAACAATCTCCAATGCATCATCGATATCGTCGAAAACCAAAAATTGAGAACGAGACGCCTGAGCAGTAGAAATGTCCCATCCCGGCAGAAAAGTCAGAGCAGGGTTGCCGAAAAACAAGGTGACATTTTGTTGAGCAGCAGCAGCAGCAGAGAAGAGACAAAAGAGAATTAGAAAGAGAGGGATTACATTGATCATGAGAGTAGAGGAAAGAGGAACATGGAGGTTGAAGCTGAAGGGTGGAGAGAAGAATAAATAAGGATGATATCAAGTTTGGTAACGTCGGTATGGATTACTAAATGGAGTAAGACGCCCTGTATTCGCGATCGGCGCCACGTGCACAGTCATTTTCCAATGTCCTTACCGTCACGAACTGACGGTAGTAACAAGGGCTCTCACTTGTACATGGCCAGTCGCAGGCAGTCCGTCAAAGTTCTCAAGAAGACAGACGGTGAACCTTTAACAAGAGCAGATATTCAGTTTGCTCTCCTTGACAACATCTTCTCCGACCAGCATCAAGTCTTCACCGACCCCAACTCCACCCTCGATGGTCGTCCCCCGAATTCCTTGGTTACTTTTCGAGGTATCTGATCCAGTCTTGTCATTGATTCTATCATCTATAATTCTTCTCTTTCTAGACTTGTATGTCAATGCAATCGTACATTCTCCAAAGTCTCCGAAAGCTCTCAAGGACAAGATGACTAGCGACCCCACATTTGCCACTGACTATGCCATGATTTGCTTATTGGCCAATGTTGGAAGAATAAACACGACAATGAGCTGTGCGTGCTCGTTCTCCTTCAGCTTCCTATACCTCCTCATCATTCATTCCAGTCTTTCCTGAAATGAAGACCGCTATTCGCACATATCACCCGGTTCCCGCGCTCCAGAGGACAGCTGGCAGTCTCCAAGATGCTCCGCGCCACAAAGCCATTCTCAAAGCCAGTATGTTGGCGGCGGAAGTTGCCAGTCTCAACTCCCCCTCAACACCGTCGGAAGTTCTTGAGCGCGCCGTGAGTGTTAAATGTAAACTATCACACACAAATTATTAACCTGTCACACCTGTCATTGTAATAGGTCGCAGGTGTGATCCCTCCCACAGGCATTGCCAATCTGCTCTTCATACTGTCCAACCATTCAGTGGTAATGCTACTCTATCCCATGCCATCAACTCGCCACTCATCAAGCTCCTTTGTTCCTGTAGGCCATCGGTGCTAAGCACTTTTCAAGTGAACTCGAGTTCCTCGACCTGTTCACACCAGTCGAGTTTTCCAGTGCATCCAGAGCTCGCGTTTTCTTGTGGCTCTGCTATCACTACTACCAAGCACCGTCTAGCGAGAACGAAGACGATTACGACGACTACAGCACAGGAGAGAATCCCTTTTGTGACCCTAATCGTCCAGGAAAGTATCCTCCGTTGGAATCGCTGACCACCGCAGAAGCGGAGGCCGAGAATGCCGATCCCGAAGACGAAAAGCGACACGGCGAGCAACTGGTTGCTCAGCGCCTACAGATTCAAAAGAGTCAAGGCAAAGAGAAAGGCGCCGGAAAGAACAGCATGGCTGATGAAGAGGAAAGCGTCATCAGCGTTGAATCAGCGCCGTCCAAGTCTGCCAGGTCAGCAAAGGAAACCAAGAAATCCAAGCTGAGCAAGCAATTCATGGATGAACGGATGGATTCCGAAATGGATGTACTACGCGATGAACCGTACATCCCCGAACGTAAGCCTGTCCTAATACGGCTCAACAATAGCACTGACGACAAATATACATAGGACGAGCACACGCCCCGTCACTTCCTCATCAAACGGAACCGAACCAACTTCGGGTCCTTCCAGCGCCTGTGGGACATCATCCGGTGGTGGTCGGACTAGACCGCTCAGTCCGCTATACGCCTTACAGGCCTCCTCTACCTCCGCCGAGGCCGTTTCGACGGCCACCACGTCTTTCTCACCATCATGCCTCGGATCCTCCTCGATCTATTCTGCAACGTGAGGTCTCAGCTCCCAGCTGCGCATTCTTCTTCTCACTCTCCGTTCCAGATACTTGGCATGTGATAAACAACAAGGAGCCTCTCGACGAGTCTGATGAAGATGATGTAGATGAACATTATCGTCAAGACTACAGTACGTCTTTTGTTCGTCATACTCCATATCGTTGCTATTGCTCATACTTGGCTGTAGTGAAGCGACTGGGAATCGTGAAGCGTCTCCGAGGGAAAGATCCCACTCCAGAACCAGAGTATCCAAGCGTCACTTTCAAACGTGGATAAGTAGGCATCGTACATAGTTCGATTCCTTCGTCATCGCTGTTTAACCTTATTCGTTTATTATTCATCGAATTCATACATTAGATATACATATTCCTAGTGCACCATGGTACATACTTTCGTCCCAGTCCAACCACTACTGTACGCACCATACCTTGTATCCCCTTTCGAGTTCTGCTGTCGATTTCGTTGTCAATTTGGACCTGTACATACTATACTTGTATCGGAATGAATTAATGCATTTTCTTAATCAATTTAGTCTCCCGTCTCGTAAGTGGTCCGAGGAGGTAAATTAACAGTAACCTATATGGTATACACTGCGGTGCTGAGAAGAAGAGAAGAAAGAGCTCGTCACATTCATTAAACATAATAGGACAGGGTTCAGAGGAAGCCTTCTAACTTACTATCCTACATCCAGAACAAACTAATGGCCCAAGTCAGCAAACGCTAAGTACTAATTATATGCAAGATCATCAAGACGGTGAAAAAAGTAGGTAACAAAGAGGTGGAGGTAAAGAGGTAACAAACAAAAAAGCGGCGGAAGAAAAAGAACAATCGAGGGGTAGACAAAAACAAAAGGAATTCACTAATTACGGCCCTTCTTTCCCTTCTTTCTTCTTCTAATCCAATCTGATGATATGTACGGAATAAAATACATAGACACGGGGGAGAAGGGAGCAAAATAAACATCGGTTCAATCCATCCACAAACACACACACGACGCCAGTAGTGACAAGGTCGGTCCAAAGATACAGATGGGAGAGATGTGCAAGCCCTGCGAGCATGGCAGGGACAGATAAGGTGCCCTAGACGCAGCGCGCGCTGGTCGGGGAGTGGAAGAGTAGAATCCAATCTACTCTGCTAACCACTTTTCGCACTTCTTGGCATACTTGTCCAGAAGTTGTGATAAATCTCGAATGACAAACGTCAATACGACGCTTGCAAAAAACTCTGACGCCCGTTTGAGTTTCACGTCCGCGGCTGACCGAATATCGAAAGGAAGCCCGCTGTATGACGGAGCCACCGGTTGCGCGGTCACGGCCTTTGTGTGCTCGTCGAGTAACTGCGCGTGAAGGAAGAGCTTCTTCAAGCCTTGCACGTATCCCGCTGGAGAATCAAGACTGGCAAAAGAAAAAAAGGGTCAGGGACCAAAAGCCACAGCTCAAATAGGAAAATAGACGAACTTCTTCCCATTCGTGAACTTGTCGAACCTTCTCCCGAGCTTATCACTCCACGTCGTCTTCTTGACCGCAAACCCTTCTCCTACGCCCAATTTCTTTCCAAAATTCGCCATAACACCATCACACACGCTTGAGAATTCCTCCAATTTTGCCAGCCACATCTCTCCTTCTCTTCGACCTATACTTCCGATTCCTAATGCCATACCACTGCTCACATTACCAGCTCCAAAGTACTCCGAGCTAAACTCTTGTAGGTCTTCCAACGCCTGACACAATATCCCAATCACTCTCACTTTCTCTATCAGGTTCCCAAGCTTCGCACCGCCTTGTGACCATACTTCTTGAGGTACATGTAATCTTCGGGTAATATACCCGCCAGTGTTAGATATCATCGTAGTCCGTAGAAGATTCATCAAATGATATGGCTTCCTTAATGGGTCAGTTGGCGCTGCTGGTGGGAGTGGCGATGTAGGTGTGATGGGTCCGGTTGTCATGATGCCGAGTCCAAAGGCTGACTGCAGGCCATTGACACTGGGAACATCGGTCTGAACAGACAATGGTAGAGCTTGCTGCGCATTGGGGTTCAGTTTGCTGGTGTACGACGGTTTCCGGTGTGTTATCCCATTGGTTGGAAGAGGTGGTAGTTGTTCTCCGGGAGAATTGTGTCCGTTCTGACCATTGATGATGGAAGGTCTACGCCCGGGCTGTGAAGAAGACCTACTTCTGCCGCTCGAGGGCAAGGAGACGCTTGATGAGCCTGGTAACGAGGATGGTATCCCTCGGGGAATAGGAGGAAGAGAGCCGGCCGAAGCAGTTGACTCTGCTGGTGATGACGACCGCGGTGTAGGAGGTGCTGAAGTTTTTGTATGCCTCCGCTGAGATATGGTGCCTTGGGTCGTGGTGGTATTAATAATATTTGAGGATCCGTCTGATCGAGAAGAAACCTGAGATCCGTTTCTAGGACGTGCGTTCGCTACTCGTGGCGACGGCGGTGGTTTTGCGGATAGTGAAGGGGTTCGGGGTGTCCCTGGGGTGACGCTTTCTGTAGGAGATGGGACTGGAGGTAGTGGCGGTGATTCAAAGTGGTTTATCCGTGTGGTATCTCTCTTGGACGGTGAATTGTATCGAGATGGTTCGGAGATTGGCTGTCGAAGTGGCTCCTCGGCATAGCCATCTTCTGGACGGTCTTCTTCTTCAAGAATACCTAATCGGCTTCCTGAACTTGTTCGCTTGTGGCCGAGAGTAGATTCACCTCTTGGACGACCCACTTCAAGGTGCCGTGAGTTATGTGAATTTGAGGTATCAGGCTCATAAGCCGTAGGTATAGGTGCAGGTGGAGGTGACATTGCTGGAGGTGGTAATGCTGGCGGAATGCCTTGTGAGAGAGCCCTTGATCTCCGAGAAGGGATTGCATTGCGGTTACTAGGGCTAGACGGATTATTGGCATGGGCAGGAATGGGATGATGGGGTTGGACTGGAGGTACAAGAGGTGGTGAAGGTTCTGTCGAGTCATATTGGGCTGTCGCATAGGGATGTGAGGAAGGTTGAGCAGGAAGGCCAGGTATATCTGATCTTGCAGGGCTCGGCAATTCGTCGTAGAACATGGCGGTTCCAATAGCTGCGACGCCGTCGTCGGATCGGTCATGACCATATGGATGGTCAGAGTAGTCTTGTAATGGTGGTTCATTGGGGGTATGATTTGTAGTTGGGTATGTGTCCGAATCCTCTGCACCTGAAGCAGCCTGGGCGAGCTCGTTGCTATTAAAAGCGGCCGAGTATATGGAAGAGGAAGTATATGGCATGGGTGGTATACTGTAAATGATACTGAGAATGTTCATTCGGTCCGCGTATGTATCGTGCTAGAACCCAGTATAAGCATCTGAACCAAAGAATATTGAGAAAAACAAGGAGCTCACTATGTTTTGAAGCCTTCTTATTTCCTCTTCCTGGGCGACAACGCTGCGTCGTCGACCGTTCCTTTTCCGTCCGCTAATCTCTGTACTGTCCTCTCCGCGTCGAACCCTCTCCATGACTTCGCTGAGCAGTGCAACACTCTTTCCATATGCCTGTACTGCAAGCTCGGGGTTATCATTTGTTGAATCGAGCTGAACTGCTTGCCGAGCTAGTTCAAGAGCTCTTGTCAGCGCACGGCGAGAAGAGGGCGGTCTGTGAGTTGGTTGATCTGACGGGGGTGCCAGGAGCTGCGAGTTTGTCATTCTTGAAGACTGCGAAGAGTCATGTAGACGAGAAGCAGTTGGTAATATAGACTGTGGTGGAGGATCAGATAGATCGTGGTACGAAGTATACATGTTGTCTGTGTCGGGTTGAGGGATGCTGGGAATTGGGAGATTTGGGGGCGGAATTGGAGAGCGAGCCTGTACGATTGAAGAGCGACGACGATTAGAATAAGAAGATGAAGGGTCTGGAACGCTTTTTCTGTGCTCGTCGCTGTCCCATTCCATTCCTCTAAGCCGTCTAGCTTTGCGTCCACTTGTACCACAATAGACCGTTTAGCTGCCGTTTAGCATCTAATTTCCACCAAATCATTTCTCAACGAATCGGCATCCAATCCGCCGACAATACCCACGCCACTCATTCTCTCCTAACTCGTCAACTATCAGCTATCAAAAGATAGGCACATCACTCTGTTTGCAACCAAGATTGTACTAAACGACGTATGTACGATTATCCATGCACGTAAAGAGATAGAAACGAAAAAGGAGGACAAAAAGAGCGTAAACGAGCGTCTCTCGATATCAGTAATCGCTGGGTATATTTCAAACATTCTCCCATTCCACCTAGTCCCGGAACTCTGACTGGGATCCCTGAGCTGCAAGTCGGCTCTCCAAGTTGCGCAAGGATTCCTCCTTGGCCAACAGTTCCTGCCTCTTTTCGTTGATCTCGCGTTGTACCTTGAGCTCGATCTCCCGCAGCTGTTTTGATAATCATCAGCTACATCTCCCATCACACGGCTACAAAACATCTTACCTTTTCCTCTTCGCGGCGCAACTGTTCTTCCTTGAGGCGCACACTTTGCGATGCGAGCTCTTCCGGGAGGATAGACGAGTCGCTGATAAGAACCACATCAGTCAGATAATCGGAATTTGAAAAAAGTGGATATTCATACTGGGTATCGGAGTGTACCGTGCGGGACAACTTTTCGGTACGATAGGTCTCGTAAAGCACATCGTGTGTCAAGGACTTGAGGTCAGCCAAGTGCGAGCTGGTCGGATAAGAGGTGTTTAGTGGCCTTGTTCAATGTTCTAGATTCGATACGTACTTGAGGAGAGCGCTCCTAAGTCGGCTAAAGTCAGAATGTTTGGGGTTGTCAACCTCTGCAATACCCCAGGGGTAAATCCTAGCGCGGACGAGCTCGCCGTTCATTTCGACTTCTTCCTCAGAGCCGATGATGGCGAAAGGAAGGAGGGACTAGAAGCCATAACAATGTTCATTTTTGATAGGTCAAAGAATCAATGCGATGAACTTACGCGCAGTTCGCTGTTATCCTGGATGGTCTCTTCGTCATCTTCCTCAACGTCG
Organism: Paramarasmius palmivorus; assembly: GCA_037176845.1. Classification (NCBI taxonomy): domain Eukaryota; kingdom Fungi; phylum Basidiomycota; class Agaricomycetes; order Agaricales; family Marasmiaceae; genus Paramarasmius; species Paramarasmius palmivorus. The sequence goes on along the minus strand of JAYKXP010000004.1, from coordinate 16,034 downwards.
TATGGGAAGTTGTAGACTGGAATATCGTAATGATCAATGTCTTCCATGATCTGTAGACATTCCAAGTAAGCTTCTTGTTTCTTGATTACTGATACGAAGCCACATACCCTCTTCTTGAAGCCCTTTAATTCGCTAGGGGTCAAAGAATCCGACTTGCCAACGACAGGGATCACGTTCACACGTGGGGATAGACGACGCATCAATTCAATGTCCATTTCCCTCAAGCTGCAAGTCCTGTCAGAGCTGAATCAATCAAGAATGATACATTACTCACGCATGACCAGTGGGAGGAATGAAGTAGAGGAGAGCATGGACCCTGTTATCCCTGAAACGGGGGTTACGCTTGATACGGGACTCCTCAGCAAGAATATCATCGTATTGGCGTTCAATGTATCCAATGATTTCCTGGAAACTGCGAGAGAAACTCAGTAAATTTTACAGAGAAACAGAAGAATGACACGTACGCGAACTCATTGTCAACATTGTCACCAAACCCAGGAGTATCGACAATAGTCAGCGCAATGCGAACGCCGTCTTCTTCGAGCTCTATGAAAAGGGTTGTTTGAGTCAGTTGCAGCACTCAGGAGGAAGAAAAAAGAGTGCTAGAAAAGCCAACTCACCCACAGTGACAGGCTTGATTTTAATGCCCTCCTCAATGTGAGCCATAGCTGGGTCATCGACAATCTTGTGAGCGAGGACTTCAGACTCGCAAAGGGTGTTCACAAAGGTCGTACGGCCAGTACCAGAGGCACCTGAAGAACAAGTAGCGCGTTAGTTACGGATGGAAAAAATGCAGTAAAATTAGTGCCAGCTCACCGACAACCATAAGAGTGAACTGAACACCCTTCTTGGCCTTGTTTCCTCTCCTTCTTCCTGCAAAAGACATGATTTTTGGCGAAAACTGAGCCTTGGGGTCGAACGAGGTCAAGGGGGTATGTGCTCAAGGCTTGTTTTTGGACTTTGAACTCCGCTGTTCGCTTATAGTAATGGCGTGACCAAAATTTCCTCTTTTGCATCTTTACCGATTCGCGGGCGAACAGTTCTATTCGACCCTTACTGGGCCTTGCTAGTGCTTTCTCTCTCCTTTCTTCTTCGAAAAGCTTCGTATGGTGAAGCTCACAATCAACACTTTGAAGCCTCTGTCACGTTCCTTCTTCTATCGTCGCGCTTTTCACGGAACAAGTCTACTTCGTCAACAGTCACTGGATACGACTGTTTCTCAAGATATAGACACGCGTACCAAGGTCACTAAAACGAAGAAAAGCTATTCGGAACTCCCCAGACATCACATCAATGCAGACGGTACCGTTGCTAAACCCTTAGAGGAATGGTGGGACGCTGGCGAAGAGCAGTCTGTCAGAGAAGTCAGATGTACGCGTCTTTTAACATCTTGAGGCTACGAATCGTGCTAAATGTAGTTTGAAATATCTGCAATGGCATGTCTCAGATGTGAACATCAAAGCCCTTTCTACAACTCGAAGAGCAAAGGCAAAGTCTTCCATCGACACTGGTGAGGGTGCGACAGCTGAAGACGAGAAGGTGATACAATCATACTCCTAGGTCGGCGTGAGGAGTCAATCTAATTCGTCTCCTCAGACCGATGACACCGAGGTCAAACCAAAACGTCGTAGAAGAGTTCAAAAGGATACCGAAACGGAACCCGGATCGGATGGTAAGAGTACGAACAAACATGAAACTACCATCTAGCTCATCGCTTGCCAGAGAGCACGAAACCTAAGAGACGCAGAAGGACGATAAAAGGCGAAGCAACAACAGATGGTAATCGTCCTAGTTCATCCCAATCTTCATTCAACTGACACTATACAGATCCGGCGCCCAGGAAGCGCCGTAAAGCTACCGCTAAGCCCAAGAAAGACAACGCTCCGGACCTTGAAGAAGTCGAAGGTCATTTCTCCCCGTGCAATCTTGTGCTTTGACTCACATGTATCCATAGACTTTGACGACGGGCAACCACGGAGTACTCTAGCGAAGGAGATAACGGAGAACCTCTCCAAATTTCCTCATTGTATTCTACTTACCCGGGTCGGAAATTTCTATGAGGTCAGTATTCAGCCTCCCTGACTAGTCTCGTCTCACCGTTCTGTCGCAGTCATACTTCGATCAGGCGAAAGAAGTCGCTTCCCTTCTTAACATAAAGCTAGCATCGAGGAGATGGGGCGGAGGACGTGTTGCAATGTGTGGGTTCCCCCTGCAGCATATCGACAAGCATCTCAAAATCCTCGTGCAACAAAACAATCGTTTTGTGGCCATGTGCGAGGAGTTTCCTCGTTATCTTTCTGCAGGGAAACGGGAATTCGAGAGACGCGTTGCACGCGTTATTACACCAGGAACATTGATAGATGAATCGTTCTTGAATCAATATGAGAACAATTATCTTCTTTCAATATCTGCACCGCAGAAACCTGGTGATAACACTCTCGGACTGGCCTGGATAGATGTTTCGACGGGAGAGTTCTACTCTAAACCGGCTACCTATGATACTTTGCGAGACGAGATTGCTAGGATTGGCCCTCGGGAGGTTGTCCTCGACAAATCGCTCGAGGCAGACACCTCGAGTCCGATTTTAGACGCTACTGCAGAGGAGCACAATACCGTTTCATTCATTTCCCCATCTACGCCAACCAACGACAATGAAACGGTATCTGCTTCTGGAGATACCTACACGTCATCTGCTGAATCCAGCGTAACTGACGAAATAACATCCTCGCCTTCTGCCACCCCAGACGTGTATAGTCCGGAAGAAAGTGCCGCTATCAAGCTGTTGACAACTTATCTGCAAGCAAATCTCCTTGAGCATATGCCACAGTTGCGACTGCCAAGCCGAGAAGAGAATGAAGGACGAATGCAGATAGACTCACATACTATCAAAGCATTGGAGATCCGGGAGAGCATGCGCGAAGGTACCACCAAAGGAAGCCTGATGAATGTCATCAAGCGCACTACGACTACTAGCGGAACCCGTCTTCTCTCCAGATGGTTGTGTATGCCATTACGCCCTTTCCCACGTTCTGACACTTACACTATCTTTCAGGTTCACCAAGCACCTCCATTACAGAAATCAATGCAAGGCAGTCTCTTGTCGCTTTCTTCTGCGAGAGACCTCATTTCCGTTCGGATCTATTGGTACTATTGACCAAGGCAGAGGATGCAGGCAGAATCGTACAGAAGTTCGTGCTCGGGAAGGGAGAACCGAACGATCTTCTGGCTCTGGCTTCCGCAATACGAACCTGGTCAAGCGTAGTGGAGAAGGTGAAACTCGAACGTGATATGGAGGCTCGCGAGCGTCAGAATTTCAGCGTTAGCGAATGGATTAGCATGAATGGCCTAATGTCCCGGGTAGTTGGTCTGGACGACCTTGCTCAAAGGATTGGTACCGCGATCGTGAAGTACGACGGGCCCACAGAACAGGCCATTTCCGAGGATGATCTCGCCACTGATTCTGGTGCAGATGCCCTGAGCGTCAATAGATTCGACTGGAGGTTTGGCCGTTCGCGGTTTGGCGTGAAGATAAACCCAGAGTAAGTTGAAGCTGAAACCCCTCATACCCCTCATTAACAACGATTAGGTTCTCGGAAGATCTGAAGTCGATTCACACAACCTTGCAAGATCTACTGGCTAAGAAGGAAAAATTAGAGGAAAGATTACAACTAACATATGGTGTGTCATTGAGTATGGCTGTTGTATCTTCGTTAACACTTGCATTTAGACGCCCCGTCCCTATCACTTCGTTCGTCACCAGCACAAGGAATGCACGTTCATCTTGGTAAATCAAAGCGCGATCAGAGCAAGTTGAAAAACGATCCCGCTTTTGTGCCCATCAGTGAAAGTGGGACCACGAAATGTTACTTCTATCAGGTACGCAGGTTAGTGAAGCCCTGTGCTGTGGTACTAATTTGATTCAGGAATGGTCTCAATTAGGCTCACAGATTTTTGATACTGCTATGAACTTCGCAATAGCAGAACGGGAGGCGTTTGACGCCCTGCGTCAAGAGGTAAATGGGTTAGCGAGGTCGGGCGTACTGGCTAATGAATCCTTAGATCACAAGCCATGCTTCAAGCTTGAGACGCAACGCAAGAATTCTGGATGAACTCGACGTCACCCTGGCCTTTGCCAGCCTTGCAACCGAAATGAAGTTTGTGAGACCAATTCTATTGGAAGAGTGAGTACCTGTCAATCTATATTCCTTTCATCTGCGGCTCACGCTTCTTTAGCAATACCGATTATAAGGTCGTCAACGGCAGGCACCCCACCGTTGAGTTAGGCCTTTTGACCTCCGGAAGGATGTTTACTCCGAATGATGTGGACCTGACACCTACATCCAAGTTGCATGTTATCACTGGTCCCAATATGGCCGGAAAGTCGACACTCCTGCGTCAGACGGCTCTCATAACTATTCTTGCCCAGACGGGGTCATTTGTCCCGGCAGACGCCGCAACGCTAGGCATCGTTGATAAACTATTCTCTAGAGTCGGAGCTAAAGACGACCTCTTCCATGATCGAAGTACATTTATGGTAGAGATGCTGGAAACTGCCGAGATCCTCCGTCGTGCAACACCTAGAAGTCTTGTCATTATGGATGAAGTGGGGCGTGGGACCACTGTGAACGACGGGTTGGCCATTGCTTTTGCCACTGTTCATCATCTAGTCTCGGTGAACCAGTGCAGAGCCCTGTTTGCAACACATTTTCATGAGTTGTCTGACATGCTTGGCTATACACCTGCAGGTCAAGGCCAGGGTGTGTTCAACAATGTTTCTTTCTACTGTACGGGTGTGGACGAACTCGAGGTATGGATCTCGTTCCTACGATTCAATTCACTTCTGAAACGGCCAAACAGGATGGCTCTTTTACCTATTCATATAGAGTTCGGCGGGGCGTAAACAGAGATAGCCACGGGCTGAAAGTTGCACAGTTGGCAGGCATGCCTGAAGCTGCCGTCTCCGTAGCACGTCATGTTTTGGATGCTTTACGGGCCAAGAAAGCACAGGAATACGATTCTGGCGCATTGGAGCATTTAGGAAAATCAGCTATGAACAAGCACCATTCCCCATCTCATTCTTGACATACTGTACAACGTAATAGTCATTTCCGTAGATTAGTGTATCCATAACATGTATATAGTACTTTTAGTGTTTAATCTGCGATCGAATATGGTTCAATGCAGAACCTGCGCGGAACCACTTGACCTGGTCGACAGACATGGTGTGCTTGACTGGGATCTCAAACACTTCTCCGTTCCGCTTGGTGACTTTGATTGCAATCGGTGCAGAGGTCTGTCCTTCTAACAGGTCTCCCAGTCCAACAGTCTCTAACACGTCACCAGACCCTATGCGAGAATAGTCGTCTTTGTTGGCGAACCACAAAGGAAGGACACCTTGTTTCTGTCACAGTATCGTTAAGTTGATATTATCGTGACGAGTAGTACAACACGAACCTTCAAATTGGTTTCATGAATACGGGCAAAGGACCTGGCAATGATCATTGCACAACCTTGGAAAGTTGTCAGCGTTCCGACATACGACCACACCGCTTGAGCTTACCGTAGAAACGAGGTTGAAGAGCTGCGTGTTCACGGGCACTGCCCTCACCATAGTTCTCGTCAACAATCAGAGCCCATGGTTCTGACCTTGCCCGCAGTCTTTTGGCGACATTCGGAATGGTGTCAGTTGCGCTTAAGCCATGCTTCTCTGCATCATGATCAAAGGCAACATTGACGTCGCCACCTTCGTCATTCACAGCTGTGATTACTGTGCGAAAAGTGAGTATTATGGTTCTCACTTCCTGCCAAGGCACTTACACAAGTTTTCGGAGATGTTGGTCAGGTGTCCTTTGTACTTTAACCATGGGCCCTGAATACACCCCGTTAGAGAGGAGATCTATGTTATAAGAACTCCTACTTACTGCTGCAGATATATGATCCGTAGTGCATTTACCTCTCACCCGCATGAGAACCTTCAACGGCGGCAATTCTGGCGTTCTCGGGTTGTGGTCGCCGAAATGGCTTGAGAACGGCTCTAGTACCTCCAATCGCTGAGAGTCCTTCTTGATGATGACCTCGGTCTCGGGCTGAGGCTCAGGCATAGGCGAGGGATAGTATGATGTTTCACCGGGTGTGAAGCCTTGAGAAGGAAGATCCTTGCCGGTTGGTGGTGAAAACTTGAATTCTTGACCTGAGGGAAGCGTGATAGAGTCCTTCATAGGGTTGAAAGACAGCTTTCCGGAGAAAGACATAGCCGTAACAACCGTGGGGGAAGCCAAAAAGTTCATTGTTTGCCTGTTGCCGTCATTGCGAGACTTGAAGTTGCGGTTGAAGCTGGTGAGAATGGCTGAAATACATGAGCCGGAGACCGAATACCCCACAAACCCTATGCTTACCGTTCTCCTCGTCCTTCTTGTCCTCGCGTTTCCACTATAGTACTGATTAGCTGCAGCCAGAAGCAGACGATATGCCATCGAGTACAAACCTGACCGATACAGGGGCCACATGCATTGGCCAAAACCACAGCACCGACGTCCTCAAGAGTGGACGTTACTCCATCACGTTCCATGGTAGCACGAATTTGTTCGGAGCCTGGAGTACAGTAGAACGGAACCTAATCACACCTATGTCAGAGAGAGGTATGTTTTCGTACAGGACAACGCTACCTTCGCTGTAAGTCCAGCAGCTTTCGCTTGACGAGCCAGGTCTGCGACGCTAGTCTACGCGTAGCTATTTAGTGGAGATCCATTCAATGCAAAGTTGTCACATACCATGTCCTCGTATGAACTGTTAGTGCAAGATCCAATTAAACCAGCTGCCAATTCATCCTTCCAGCCATTCTTTTCCACAAATTCACCGAACTTGGAGAGAGGGGTCGCGAGGTCGGGTGTGAAAGGTCCATTTACCGTGGGTTCGAGTTCCGAGAGGTTCTAGGGAAGTGTTAGTCGTAGTCATCAACTCCTTCCTCGATAAACTCACGATTTCAATGACCTCGTCATACTCAGCTCCTTGGTCTGCACTCAAGAAGCCTTGGGCTGCCGCTTGGTCAGCCGCACGAGCAACAGGTCCACGTCCGGTGGCATTCAAGTAAGCCTGCATGTTCGACGTATACGGGAAGGTTGACGTCGTTGCGCCGACTTCAGCACCCATGTTAGCAATGGTGGCCAAACCTGAAATAACACGTCAACACGCGCGTTTTGAAAGCGAGACATTGAATTACCTGTGCATGATTGGCTCGCAACACCAGGTCCAAAATACTCCAGAATACGACCAGTTCCTCCTTTAACCGTGAGTTTCCCAGCGAGATGCAAGATGAGATCCTTTGGTGTAGCCCAGCCCGATAGCTTGCCAGTGAGATGAATACCTGTTAGGCAGTTGTCAAATTATGGAACATGGCCAGCAAAGGCATCTCCTTACCGACGATTTGCGGTGCCTTCAATTCCCAAGGCGTCCCAGTCATCGCATCCACAGCGTCAGCACCACCAACTCCAATTGCGAGCAACCCAAGACCACCAGCATTCGGTGTATGCGAGTCTGACCAAATACCGTTGGTGGGTATCAAGGGAAATGCGACAGAAACACGTACCTGTACCCAACCTGATTGTGCAGTGTTAATATTTCGTCGTCTCAGTGAAAGAATTACACCACTCACATCAACATTCCAGGTGCAGCATAGTTCTCCAGAACTATTTGGTGAATGATACCAGATCCCGGACGCCAGAATTCTATTCCATACTTGCGTGCTGCACTTTCTAGGAAATCAAAGACTTCTTTGTTGTTCTCGATGGAGTGCTAATATACGAGTAGTCAGCAAGAAACTTGTACATGCACGGATAACGCGACCGCACCTTCAAATCCCTGTCAGCACCCTGCGATGCTTGAATAAGGTGATCACAGTGTATACTCGTAGGAACAGCACATCTATCGAGTCCTGCACTCATGAACTGTAGCCTGGAAAAGTGTTACTCTTACGACCACGTTAGACTTCAAGATGAACTTACAATGCCATTCTGTAAAATAGTCAATACGTGTTAACAAGATTAGAGCACACGACATACTGAGCAGAAGCATCCTGCATCGCAACTCTTTGAGGGTGAAGCTGTAGGTATGCTTCCCCTCTTATCCTTCCACCATTCCCTAAACCATTTACTGGGTCACTCAAGTGACTGTAAAGAATTTTCTCCGCAAGAGTGAGAGGCCTATTGAGAACCCGACGAACATGTTCGAGATTGTTGATGAGAGTGGGGTATGGGGGCGTTATTGAAGCACAGTTCTTTTCGGTTAACGGAGCATGAGTAGCAAAGGACCTATGCAGACGACTGAGCTGCGTCCGCACGACTGGGCGTACCATTGTCGCCGTAGAAGGACAGAGTTGAATAATTCGGCTTTTCGGACTGGCTAACAGAAAATTTCCAAGCCCGGCCCGAATGAGCCGAAAGCCTCGCAATTAACTTCCGAAATTCGAATTTGAATCTAAGTCGCTTCCGAGTAAGTATTGCATGCCTATGTATGTATGGATTTTATTGTACATTTTTCTGAATTTTTAAACATCATATCCTGAGCCTTTACACTCCTTCAACCCGTCCTCAAAATCAAATGCACACCCGAATCCGAACTGACAATATCACTAATCTGCCCGACCTCAAGTCCGAATGCCGCATCCTCAAATGGCTTCTGCATTTGACCCCTTCCAAACCAGCCCAAATCTCCTCCCTTGTCATGGGACGAGCAATCGGAATGAAGCTTGGCCAATTCCGCAAATTTGGTGGTGTCTCCGTTGATCTCCGCTTCGTAGCCTTTGAGAATGGAGATGGCTTCGTCTTTGGAACGGGTGATGTTTGTCTATAGCGAAAGTGTATCAGAGCTCGTAGAGATCAATAAGACGAATTAATTACTAACCTCCTTCCAGCTCGAAGGCCTCCTGCTGCCGGAATGCTTGACCAAGAGATGGCTTGCGCGGACTTGACCAGTACGTGCAGCTGGGTTAATCCCAGATCCTAGGAGCTCAGCTCCAGGAAGAGCCTTGACCTGCTCTTCAGTGAGCTCAGAAGGTGGCTCCCAGACCGATTGCTGGGTTTCACGGTTGAAATAGTAGGCAACTCCTCGGGAGTTGGACATGCGGACTTCCCACTGTCAATATCGAGAATCGTGAGCTAAACAAGCATGATAACGTATCGATCAAGTTCTTACACCCATTGATGCTTGATCTGCGTAGTTTCGATGAATGAAAAGTGGTTGGTACTGGAGGTACGAGTACAAGAGAGGTCAATTCCACATCAAGCGTTTATCAGAGTACACGTTGATGGCGTCATGTGTTGCTGATCTTGGCCTCGTGTTGAAGCGCTGAAGTAAAGTACGATGTCAATGGAATCGCTCGTTGATACATTACTCGAGCATTACCGTCCTGGTTACACGACAATACAACTAAATCCAACACTAAGTTATCCATAAAGATCATCACAATAAACTAATCCCCTCCGCCCAGAGCCGCCTCAGTCACCAGCTCGGGAAACAGCGTTATAAAGATCCTATCCAGGATTAGAACCATCAGGTGTACATTGCACGGGACACTACTGAGCGGATCCAATGCTGCACCTAACGTGGCAGACGGATCGGGACCCAACAGTAAAGGTAACAGATGCGCTGCGGCACCTGTACCTCTCCAAGCAAGAATTTTGGCTCTCATCTCGGCCTGTTCTTCTGGAGTGGGATCCGGGGGTGGTGGCGCTGGATACCCGTTAGGAAACAGGGTACGTTTAGCTGTTCGTACAATGTTAAACAGAAACGTCGTAGATAGAATGTTCTTGAGGAGAAAAGGGAGAAGTCTACGAAAGAGAATGTGTCAGTGAGTGATAGTGCGGACTGGACTATTTACATACCTATCTAAAAATGGTGTAAAACAGGAGACGGCCATGCCAGCTGTGCCAATGATGGTACTTGAGGCATGCCGTTCGGTGGTATTGAAGATCTCGGCCACCATTGCCAAAGGTGGTTGCGCGTAATTGTGTAGTGTGTCATTGGGGTCATCTATGGGTTGGTTCATGACATGCGGAGGAAAAGTTGACGGGTAAACAGGTGTTGGCGGTACCGAGGAAGTGGACGAGGATATGGATATTGATGAGACACGGGATATTGGTTCCGTGTCTACCAACTGCGACTGGGGTACGATCCCAGGCATTGACGTCTGTGACGATGTCCGAGGCGGAGGAGCGACAGGTAAAGACGACAAAGGTTCAGGAAGGGCCGATTGGTTGACTAGTTTGATAGTCGTCACGGCTTGCTTGTAGGCATGTATGAGAGCCAGACATGCGCCTGAAATGGATTGAATGGCGGAAAGGACCACGACGATAATAGTATGAAAAGAGAAGGAGCTTGTAGGTCGGTTTGGCTCTGCAGACGAAGCTTCTGCATTCTGAACAAACACGTAAGTATGTGAGAGAATCGAGAGATAACAAGTATTTATATACCTTGATTGGGATTGAGACGGACTGTGGGCCCAACGCGTCAAGGATTATCTTGTTGATAAACCATGGTTGGGTAAGCTTTGGGATAACGTCGTTCAAAAGAATTTTGATGACAATTTCCCTAACGATGAACCTTTCGGAAGGAGGAGCGTAATCTTCCGGAGGAAGGCAGACCTTGAGAATGTGGTCAACGACTTGGCGGATATACTCCGGGTCTACCTTGCCATCTGCAGACACAGCCATGTGTGGTTGAAGCTGGTGAAAGAGCTGAGGCAAGGACATGGAACCGCCCGAGGCATAGGACGTGGATATCTTTGCGGCAGCATTGCGATAGTCACTATAATGCTGGGTGACGATAGTTGGGATATCGCGGAAGACTAGAGGAGCAAGGTCTGCGGCAAGGATACGTTCCTCAAGAGCTCTGGCCACTACGGTGAGTATTGCAGTTATTTGTGGCAAGAATTCCTTGTCATAACGAGTAATCTTTGACCACCAGGGGTTGACGAAAGCACGAAGAGCCAGGGCTATGAAATCGTATAATTCTGCGGAAAGTTCTGGAGGAATTTGAGAATTGAGAAGAGGGGGAAGCGAAGAAGAATCATGGTTTGGAAAGAGAAGACGATTTGCAAGGGAAGTATGCTGTTTAGGAGTTGAATGGAGAGAGGTAAGTGCAGGGCGAGAGATTGCACTGACAGATGTGGACATGGCAGATGGGAGCCAACCGGCGCCAATGACCCTGACGCCCGCCCACCAAAGAAGCCAAAGAAGTGAGGTGAGGCGGCAGGCCTGGGTGACGCCAGTGAATCCTGTCTTGCACCTGTCTTGGTCACCCCTAGCACAAACGGTCATCTTCACCCACCCTCGTCGCTCTTTTTTTCTCAATCACTCTCCTTTTACATGTCCTCATGAAATCAGATACAATAGCAATCATCGTCGTCTGCAGCTCTGTAGGACTCGTCCTTGTCCTCGTCGCATTTCGGTATCTTATTCGCCAGTCAAATCGCAAAAATTCGGCTCCCCTTCCCCCAGTCCAACCTCTCGCTCATCACAGGGAAATTCATGTAGCCCAGTTCCAGGAACGTCTCTCGCTTAGCCCATATTCTCTCGGTTCTTCGTCGCTGAGAACGAGTCGCGTTTCTTTGGTCTCAAAGGACCGCTCAACGCCCACTCGAGTCCCCAGCTACATTCTCCAAAGTGAAACAGCAGAGGATATCTCTCTCAATGGACTACCTCTCTCACCAGCATCACCTTTACCCCTTCCAAACCCATCATTTCATCTCAATTCTGCCCAGAGCGATAGCTCGCTATCTCTTGGTTCATCAACCTCTGATGAAATTCAGCAGGCAGAAACACCTCCTACTTCATCTTCATTCTCTACCCAATCTCATGCAACGTCGTATAGTGGTCACGAATCTCGCCGGTCTTTAAACCAGCCTCATTCTGCAAATCGTTCTCGCAGTCGTCCAGGGTCATATATATCCGTGGCGAGTACCAGCCGCACTAGCCGCAGCATTCGTCGAGGATTACCTCACGATCCTCAGAGCCAGTTGCAGATCGTCTTACCTGCCCCGCTCGCTGCTGCAGCCTCCCCATATGCCACTCTCGGCACGGGAACACCAAGTGCCAGTAGGCTCAGTGTTCATGGCATGCCAGAGCGTCGTCTCAGTTTTGTTGACGGCTGGGCTCCAAAGGCCATGCGTTCGGAAGGCTTGTATGAGCGGAACAGGTCGTCAAGTGAAAGTGGGTACTTTTGTTTTTTCAATCTGTCAGGTCTCAACGCATTCTGATTATATCAATGTTTATCAGGCCTTCCCGCACCGCCCAAGCGTAACGTACTCAAACGCCCGCACTCATCTCTACGAATGAGTACCACTCCCAGTCACGAGTCTCCAGAAAGCCAAAGTCGACCTTCTTCTGCACCCCACAGAGACCTTTCACCAGGCACCTTTGTTCCAGGGGTTCCGGTCCCGCCCTTGCCAATGCCTTTTAACGTTGATCGAGGTAGCGTTTCCGGAAGAATCATTCATGAAGAAAGTGGTATCCAGGCACCACAGGCACCAAACATCCGTCCATCATAGGCACTTTTTGACGCCAGTGACAGTTCAACGTCCAAATCTCGACTTGTCTAGATGCACGACTTTATATTCTTTTCGTCCCAGGTTCGCTGGAGACACGAACTCGCTCCCCCCTATAGAGACCTTATCCACACGCACAATTTTGCATATCTATCTTTATTATCATCCTTTTTCTAGCTTATAGCTCACGTCCCCTACGCCTACCGTATAAGCAGAACAGTCATTGTACTTGTACCCTTACCGGGATCCGCGTAATCCGCGTTTGACATTCCATTGCTAGTTGGTATCGATACAGTACTTGAAACACCTGATTGTACCGATTCGTCGACTTCAATCTGTTACTAGGCCACAAGACTACAAAAACTAATGCTTGGGTGCTTGTAACTGCCAAAGCTGCCGTGTTGATCAACAGAGGAATTCAGACTACCCAAGAGATTTCCCACGTTGTCTTCTTTCCACCTGCTTCGTTCATTCTGCTTGAACCTTGGTTGACAGACGTTCGATTGCCCTTGGTTCGTAGCTTCATTTCATCCCAAGATAAATGCACTCATTACTTAGCATATATCGCACATAGGTTGCGCAATGCAGATCGGGTTAACTTTGGCTTTAACGCGCCCCGTATTACACCATATTACACCCACCATTCTTCTCCGGCCGCCTCTCCATTCATTTTCATTACCATATTACCGTCTTTGACATGATAAGGAACGCGCAAACCACGCTTTTTCGCGCCACGCACAGAGTTCCCAACACATGTACTCGCGTCATCTATCACTGACCATCATCATTATTGGGTCCGCCGACAATGCTTCAGGCCTCAGGATCAGGGGCGGTATCTGTTTGGTAACCGTCATTGAGCAGTGCGCTGCCTATTAAAGGCGAAAGTAAAGGTAGTTTGGGTCAACTGCTGACACCTCGTTGAAGATGTGGAGCTCCATCCTTCTCGCCTGCCTAGCACCTCTGGCCTGGAGCAAACCAGTCAACGAACTATCGTTCCATTCGCGGGATGATATTCAAGGCGGCAAGGTTATCACCCCAAAGGTCTTCATCCTCAGCATGGTAAGTCTCTCGCCACATCCCACAGACACGTACAACTCACACAAGCTCATCCCACGACTCTTTCACAGTTTGATGCCGAAGCAGACGTTTGGTACAACATCCCAGAGTTCAACCTCCTCGCTCAAAACATCTCCGTCAGAGGATTCTCACCATTGTTCCCGGAAGCACACTGTACCGCTGATGGCAACATTTGTCAATTGACCGCAGGCGAAGGCGAGATCAACGCTGCCGCTACACTTTCTTCCCTCTTATATTCCCCCAAATTCAACCTCCAACACACCTACTTCCTCATCGCCGGTATCGCAGGTATAAGCCCCAAAATCGGAACAACAGGCTCCGTTACCTTTGCGCGATACGCTGTCCAAGTCGATTTGCAATACGAAATTGACGCAAGGGAGATTCCTCCTCAGTTTAACACGGGTTATATCCCACAGGGATCTAGAAATCCCGATCAATACCCGCAGTCGATTTATGGAACGGAGGTGTTTGAGGTGAATGATGCACTTCGGCAAATTGCGTTTGGGTTTGCGAAGAAGGCGAAGTTGGTGGATACCGAGGAGGCGAAGGCGTATAGGGCTAATTATGCCAGCGCTAAAGAATTTGCTGCGGGCGCTAGTCCTCCTAATTTTGTCCTGTGCGATACCGCCACTGCGGATACGTATTGGATTGGGACGTTACTTGCGGAGAGGTTTGAGAATACCACAAAGTTGTTTACGAATGGGACGGGGGTGTATTGCACCACGCAGCAAGAGGATAATGCTACCCTGGAGGTTCTCATGCGGGGTGATATTTCCGGCTTCGTTGATTTTTCCAGGATTATTATCATGCGTACGGCTGCGGATATAGATAGACCTTTCCCTGGACAAACTGTCGCAGAAGGGTTATTCGCAGAGCAAGGAGGTTTCATACCTTCGACTAAGAACATCTATACTGCGGGGGTCAAGGTTGTACAGGGTATTTTGGCAGGTTGGGATCGTCAGTTTAGTGCTGGGATTAAACCGAAGAATTATATTGGCGATATATTCGGTTCGCTGGGAGGACAACCTGATTTTGGGCCAGGGAGCATCTTTGGTGGGCAGCAAGCGCCGTCTACCAGGAGATCTCTGAAGAGGAGAAGAAGCGTTCACGTTGGAGCATAGGTAATAAATACGAACACGGGCAACTGTACAGATACGAGGCCTAACGATTTCTTTATGATACGTCTCTGTGACACTCCTTTGCGTGCCTTACACCTCCGCGTCCTTGTTGAGGCTTGTAGCATGTACCAAATCTCCGGATTGATTGGAAGGCTCTAGCGGATAAATATCGACCTTTGTGGTTGTACTACCAGAAGCTGGTCCGGACGCAGACCAGGGACGTTTGATTGCGTTGGCAGATCGTGAGTCAACGGTGCTCCAAGCCTTTCGGGTGGCAACTCTGCTGATGATCAAGAGCGGGGCTATGATCTAGTCGTGGTAAACCTTTCATCAGAGGGAACTAACGAAGCAGATTATGATCCACCCACCTGGGTTTGGGAGAGGACAGGAAGAAAAATATAAGCTGCGCTACTTCCAGCAGCGTATAGTCCGATGAAGAGAATGGAGAAGATTGCGTAAATTGCAGAACTCTCAACGAGCATGCTGATTATAGGTATATAAGAGAGGCCCTTCCAGCTCTGATTGGTCTGGGCCCTGACCATTCTACGATGATGAACCAGCAAACGAATCGATATCAATAATGTGAGAAGGATATTGAGCGTGGTTGTGAGGGAGAAGTAAGGTAAACCAAAGTCCACTGCACTTTTGGTAAAGAGTGTCGCGTTTGGCTGAGAAACCTGGTAGAGGTAGATGATAGCCACGGCTAAGCGCGTGTTAGCATGTGGCGCTGTGGACGAAATAAACCCGACTCACAAATATCGGCTAGATAAAGAAGTATCGGAAGAGCCAGGATCCATTGATGTCCTTGCCAGATAACTTTGCATCGGAATAACTAGAGTTTATCATTAGATATGAACGAAACCTCTCGCGGCACTCTTACCAATAGCCCGTCTGCCATCCAATTAGCAACGATGAAACTTGCATTGGGTACAAGACCACGCCAGGTATTGAACATTGAAGATGAGTATGCCTCTGGCCCTCCGGGAAACTCGCGGTTGTTGATAAAACTCAGTTGCATGAGCCTGACGTTCATGGCCGTGAATATTGTACCAAGTCCAAACAGGATAAATGTGTATGCGGCAAGAGGATAGTTCCGTTCGCGACCATGCTTTGGCCATAACAAACAACCCATGCATTTGAAGAAGAGGACGATCGTGAAACCTGACCAAATGTCGGTTAGTCGAGCGAAGGCATAATGAAGACGCTACCGTTAGCTTACCGTAGCATATTTGCGAGAGCTGGATACCAGCAAAGTCGGATTGCTCCAAAAAGATAACTTCAGCAGGAAGGTCAGGGGCATA